>OX638310.1:84270345-86670345 GCA_951812415.1 Beris morrisii | reverse complement strand
CTGTTTAGACTAGCAAAGACAGCACCTCTGTTAAGCTAGCAGTGTCAAACCCTCAAAATCGAAAAAAAAATTTACCTTAATTTGTTGCTATTTTGTTCCAAAATTAATTTTGTTCCAAAATTAATTTTGTTGCTCAACCCCTTTTCCTAGAAACGGAACATTGCTAGCTTAACAGTTAAGCTAGCAGTGACATCTGTAAATAATAGCTTTGCGGAAAAACTTTTGATGGCATATTTTGTTGCTATTTTGTTGCTCTACATTTCTCACAAAAAATATTTTGTTGCTCAACTCCTTTTCCTGGAAACCGGTACACTACTATTTTAACAGCGGAGCTAGAAGTGACATCTGTTAATAATAGCTTCGCGGAAAAACTTTTGATGGCATATTTTATTGCTATTTTGTTGCTCTACATTTTCAAAAAAAATATTTTGTTGCTCAACTCCTTTTCCTGGAAACCGGTACACTGCTATCTTAACAGTGGAGCCAGTAGTGTCATATGTTAATAATAGCTTCGCGGAAAAACTTTTGATGGCATATTTTGTTGCTATTTTGTTGCTCTACATTTCTCACAAAAAATATTTTGTTGCTCAACTCCTTTTCCTGGAAACCGGTACACTGCTATCTTCACAGTGGAGTTAGTAGTGACATCTCTTAATAATAGCTTCGCGGAAAACTTTTGATGGCATATTTTGTTGCCTTTTTGTTGCTCTACATTTCTCACAAAAAATATTTTCTTGCTCAACTCCTTTTCCTGGAAACCGGTACACTGCTATCTTAACAGTGGAGCTAGCAGTGACTTCTGTTAATAATAGCTTCGCGGAAAAACTTTTAATGGCATATTTTGTTGCTCTACATTTCTCACAAAAAATATTTTGTTGCTCAACTCCTTTTCCTGGAAACCGGTACACTGCTATCTTAAGGCCCCGTGTATACCAAAACAGCATTTTTGTTGAAAATAAGGCAAACGGGATTCGCGAAATCTCCAAAGCAGCAAAAGATAGGTCTTTTCTGCTTAGACAAATATAATTAGCAATATGTTTTCAAGTTTCTGTTGATTATTGTTTTTTGAAATTTCGATCATAAGAAAAATTATAAGCGATTACGTCGAGTAAGTTTTCGAAATTATTGAAAACACACATTTGGTAATTGCGATTTTGGAAACATTTCTGAAGTGATTTTCATTATTTTTGCTTTCACTCAATTAGGAACGATTCAATCTATTTTTTTTTTGGAATTAGATTTTTCGATTTTGACTTAGGTTTGGAAATAATACATTTTGAAAACTCTGATTTTTAAAAAAAATTATGTTTTTTTATTATTAAAATTTTCTATGAAAACCGATTTTTTTTTATTTTGTTTTTTCTTATGTTACTTTATCAAAGCGTTCTAAAGCAACTTAAATTCAAAAAGCTTCAAAAAAGTTAGTATAACATTGTTTTTGCAACGATTTTTCAAACTACATTTTTCAATCAAATTTTCCATTCAGACCACTCGCAGAGGTCGAGCTGATCGGACGTGTGGCTATGTCGCATTTTTTTTCGGCAGGTTTGTTTTTATGTTTCATTCGCTGAGAGTAAAAAGGTTACGATGTTCCCCACCCTGCAAGCCTGCAGCAAACGATTCGAAGGCATAGTAACTACATGGCAAGGTGTGTGTGTGTAATCGGCATAATGTCTATTCGCCTGCTCAGAATGAAAAGTGATTTTTAGCTTTTCTTCTTTCTATGTGGCAAACAGGGCAAAAAGTAAATCGAAAAAAAGAAAAAAAAATCTGCCAACAGTCTGGGCGCAACTTTATTATTTTTTGGGTTGAAGTTCGGAACGAGTTTAATTCTGAGATGCGGTGGTTACTATGTGACTGAAAACCTAAAAAAAAGTTCGGGAAGCGGTTAGAATGGGGTCGCGCTAGAATACTTACGCCGCTGCCTCATATAACATATGAATTACATAATTGGGTCATACTCCGGGACGAGGTCTAGTCCTAGTATAATATCAGTTGTTACGCCATTAGAAGGTTTTTCGTAATTTGGTTTTGGGACATTACATGAAATCGGAAATGCGTTTGTAGGCGATTATATAAAAAGTCTGTAGAAGGTCAAAACAAACTAAAATCTCATCAATCCTGAGAAATATATCGAAAGCCTTACGTCCTATTGGAGTTGAATAACAAACATCCTGAAATCAACTTTTTGAAGATTATGTAGGAAGCCTTAGGAAGTAAAAATGAATTCGATATCTCATTAGAACTAAGAAATATGTAAGAATTTGTGGAAACAGATACAACCCTTTTGCACCCATTTTGGGATTGAATATCCAAAAATCCTGAAATAAGTTTTTAGATATATACAAAGAAAGCCAGAGAAAATAAAAATCAATCCGATGCCTTATCACTCCTAAGAGATATGACGGAATTCGTGAAAACATGTTCAACCCGTTTTTACACTCTTAGGGGTTGAAAAAGGAAAAAACTTGAAAACGGGTTTTAGGTGATTATTAAATAGGTCTGTGGAAGTAAAAAGTTATTCGATATCTAATCAGACCTGAGGGATACGGCTGAATTCGTGAAAATGTATACATCCCCTTTACACCACCTTGGGGTTGAATTTCAAAAAATCCTGAAAACACTTTCTAGGTATTTATATGAAGAACCCGTACAAAAAAAATGAATTCTATATTTGAAAAGACCTAATAGATATGACGATAATTCTAAAAATATATGCATTTCTTTTTCACTGATCATTTATTTCACCCCCTTCCGAACGCCAATGGCTATTTTAAATTTTTTTACCTAAATTACTTTTATATTTGATTTACATATACATACCGAGTTTAAACTTTGTAGTATTAGCTGTTCTATAGAAAGGAATTATATGTTTATCTATTTGTCTCACGAAACAATTGCACTCAATTGTTTCGTGAGATATCGTAATCTAAAGTTTTTCACCCACACTCGAAAATTTGTTTCCAATCTATTCTCCTAGTATACCTAAGATGTTCATTAAGTTTTAATTTCGTGACATTAACCGTTTAGGAGATATGGATTTTAGAATGTGTCGATCTCGGCTTTTTTGCGTTTCGGACGCATTATTTTCCTCCACTCCCACACTCCTTCACCCATATTTTGTACCCCGATCCCCTTGAAATCCCAATTTGGTTTTTTAATATGTTTTGAAAAACAATATAATATACAAAATATAAAAAAATAAAAAAAAAAAAAAAAAAATAAAACTACGGATTTTGAGATATTCAAGGATAAAGGACAAAATCGTTATCCTTGTAAAAAAAAAAATTGGAGGACAATTTTTATTCGTATTTTTTTATGTTGCGATAACATTCCCCTTTAAAATAAGTCCTATTTTATTATTCTATGATAAAAATTACCAGAGATATGAATTTTCAAAGAGAACTCGGACACCATTTTTGCGAAATCTTTAAAATCTTTAAATCTTTATAATTGAGATAGAAACAAAAAAATTAATTTCACTAATTCTTCAAGTACAAACATTTTCAAAAGAATCGGCGATGGTAAGGTCCCAAATTTCATAATATTTTGCGATTCTTGATGAAATGACCCAATATGCAATAATACGAAATTAATTTTATTTTAGTCCACAATTGCCTATAAAAACATGAATGGAGACATGTCTCGTGCCTACATAAATATACATAGTATACTATGTCATGCGAGTGTCCAGAAATCCACCGTCCACAGAAAATTAAAAAAACCCGAGACGTCAGGTCAATGAATTTTCTTTCGAACTTTCGATCGGATTGTACTCCTTTCTGTTCATACTTTCGCTATTTTTCTACATTCCGTTTTTCATCATTTTGCATCTCACACACACATACAGGTCCGTACACACAGAGCTGTGTAGGGGCATCAGATTTAAATTTCCGATGCTCACGAATAATTTCTTACGCTCTCGAAATGAAATCAAAGCAAAATAGGTGAAATTTTCGATTTTGGTTTGGGACTCACGGGCCCTTAAGGCCCCGTGTATACCAAAACAGCATTTTTGTTGAAAATAAGGCAAACGGGATTCGCGAAATCTCCAAAGCAGCAAAAGATAGGTCTTTTCTGCTTAGACAAATATAATTAGCAATATGTTTTCAAGTTTCTGTTGATTATTGTTTTTTGAAATTTCGATCATAAGAAAAATTATAAGCGATTACGTCGAGTAAGTTTTCGAAATTATTGAAAACACATATTTGGTAATTGCGATTTTGGAAACATTTCTGAAGTGATTTTCATTATTTTTGTTTTCACTCAATTAGGAACGATTCAAACTATTTTTTTTTGGAATTGGAATTTTCGATTTTGACTTATGTTTGGAAATAATACATTTTGAAAACTCTGATTTTTAAAAAAAATTATGTTTTTTTATTATTAAAATTTTCTATGAAAACCGATTTTTTTTTATTTTGATTTTTCTTATGTTACTTTATCAAAGCGTTTTAAGGCAACTTAAATTCAAAAAGCTTCAAAAAAGTTAGTATAACATTGTTTTTGCAACGATTTTTCAAACTACATTTTTCAATCAAATTTTCCATTCAGACCACTCGCAGAGGTCGAGCTGATCGGACGTGTGGCTATATCGCATTTTTTTTCGGCAGGTTTGTTTTTATGTTTCATTCGCTGAGAGTAAAAAGGTTACGATGTTCCCCACCCGGCAAGCCTGCAGCACACGATTCGAAGGCATAGTAACTACATGGCAAGGTGTGTGTGTGTAATCGGCATAATGTCTATTCGCCTGCTCAGAATGAAAAGTGATTTTTAGCTTTTCTTCTTTCTATGTGGCAAACAGGGCAAAAAGTAAATCGAAAAAAAGAAAAAAAAATCTGCCAACAGTCTTGGCGCAACTTTATTATTTTTTGGGTTGAAGTTCGGAATGAGTTTAATTCTGAGATGAGGTGTAGGTTACTATGTGACTGAAAACCTAAAAAAAGTTCGGGAAGCGGTTAGAATGGGGTCGCGCTAGAATACTTACGCCGCTGCCTCATATAACATATGAATTACATAATTGGGTCATACTCCGGGACGAGGTCTAGTCCTAGTATAATATCAGTTGTTACGCCATTAGAAGGTTTTTCGTGATTTGGTTTTGGGCCATTACATGAAATCGGAAATGCGTTTGTAGGCGATTATATAAAAAGTCTGTGGAAGGTCAAAACAAACTAAAATCTCATCAATCCTGAGAAATATATCGAAAGCCTTACGTCCTATTGGAGTTGAATAACAAACATCCTGAAATCAACTTTTTGAAGATTATGTAGGAAGCCTTAGGAAGTAAAAATGAATTCGATATCTCATTAGAACTAAGAAATATGTAAGAATTTGTGGAAAAATATACAACCCTTTTGCACCCATTTTGGGATTCAATATCCAAAAATCCTGAAATGAGTTTTTAGATATATATAAAGAAAGCCAGAGAAAATAAAAATCAATCCGATGCCTTATCACTCCTAAGAGATATGACGGAATTCGTGAAAACATGTTCAGCCCGTTTTTACACTCTTAGGGGTTGAAAAAGGAAAAAACTTGAAAACGGGTTTTAGGTGATTATTAAATAGGTCCGTGGAAGTAAAAAGTTATTCGATATCTAATCAGACCTGAGGGATACGGCTGAATTCGTGAAAATGTATACATCCCCTTTACACCACCTTGGGGTTGAATTTCAAAAAATTCTGAAAACACTTTCTAGGTATTTATATGAAGAACCCGTACAAAAAAAAATTAATTCAATATCAATTATTCAATACCCCACTTCCGATCGCCAATGGATATTTAAATTTTTTTTTATCAGAATTACTTTTCTGGTTGATTTACATTCACGTACCAAATTTCAACTTTCTAGCATAAGCCGTTGTATAGCTAGCAAAAACACCCCCCACCCCCGTACTATACTACCCCTATAAAAAAACATGCTACTACTATAGCTCTATCTAAATGCTAAGTTTCAGCTTTATGTCGTTATAGGTTCTCGAGATCCTCACCCTCTACACCCTCATACCTGAAATTCTCTGCTAAGCTTCTATTAGGCCTACCTATGGTAAACATTCTAAGCATCTATCTTACACCGTTCTTGAGATATGAGACGTGATTTTTTAAAAAAAATGCTTACCCCCTCCACTTCCATGCTTCACCACCTCCTTAAAAAATTTTACTTTTAGCAACCTTTATACAGAAACCAACTTTTATATCTCTAGTGTAATTGGTTCGTGAGATAACGTAATCTAAAATTTTTCAACCCCCACCTCCGTTCGCCACTGCCTCCACTCAAAAATTTATTTCCGATCTATTCTCCTAGTATACCTAAGATGTTCATTAAGTTTTAATTTCGTGACATTAACCGTTTAGGAGATATGGATTTTAGAATGTGTCGATCTCGGCTTTTTTGCGTTTCGGACGCATTATTTTCCTCCACTCCCACACTCCTTCACCCATATTTTGTACCCCGATCCCCTTGAAATCCCAATTTGGGTTTTTAATATGTTTTGAAAAACAATATAATATACAAAATATAAAAAAATAAAAAAAAACAAAACTACGGATTTTGAGATATTCAAGGATAAAGGACAAAATCGTTATCCTTGTAAAAAAAAAATTGGAGGACAATTTTTATTCGTATTTTTTTATGTTGCGATAACATTCCCCTTTAAAATAAGCCCTATTTTATTATTCTATGATAAAAATTACCAGAGATATGAATTTTCAAAGAGAACTCGGACACCATTTTTGCGAAATCTTTAAAATCTTTAAATCTTTATAATGGAGATAGAAACAAAAAAATTAATTTCACTAATTCTTCAAGTACAAACATTTTCAAAAGAATCGGCGATGGCAAGGTCCCAAATTTCATAATATTTTGCGATTCTTGATGAAATGACCCAATATGCAATAATACGAAATTAATTTTATTTTAGTCCACAATCTCTATATATAAAAATGAATGTTTGTCTGTCTGTTTGTCTGTTTGTCCTGTATAGGCTCCTAAACCACTCATCCAATTGCGATGAAACTTTGGTGATTTGTTGAGAGTACGCCCTCGATGGTTTCTGCGTTAACAAAATTATTTAACAGTTGGTGGTTCGCGAGTTATTTCAACATTTGAGTGTTTTTCATATGATTTAGCGGCAGTTCGTTTTTGGTGTATTAGTTATGCCTATTCCTATTACTAAATGGTATAAGAGGATAGTGGATGGAAGATGGAATATGGAGGATGAAAGATGGAGGATGGTGGATAGAGAATGGAGGATGGATGATGGAGCTTGGGGGATGGTAGATGGAGGATGGTGGATAGAGGATGGTGGATGGAGGATGGGAAATGGTGGGTGAAGGATGGTGGATAGAGGATGGAGGATAGAAGATGAAGGATGGAAGATGGTGGGCGGAGAATGGTGGATGGAGGATAGAGAATGGGGGATGATAGATAGAGGATGGTGGATGGTGGATAGAGGATGGTGCATAGAGGATGGAGGATGGTGGATGGTGGATAGAGGATGGATGATGGAAGATGGAGGATGGCGGATAGAGGATGGAGGATGGATGATGCAGTTATTTCAACATTTGAGTGTTTTTCCTATGATTTAGCGGCAGTTCGTTTTCGGTGTATTAGTTATGCCTATTCCTATTACTAAATGGTATAAGAGGATAGTGGATGGAAGATGGAATATGGAGGATGGAAGATGGAGGATGGTGGATAGAGAATGGAGGATGGATGATGGAGTTTGGGGGATGGTAGATGGAGGATGGTGGATAGAGGATGGTGAATGGAGGATGGAGGATGGGAGATGGTGGGTGAAGGATGCTGGATAGAGGATGGAAGATAGAAGATGGAGGATGGTGGATGGTGGGCGGAGAATGGTGGATAGAGGATGGAGGATAGAGAATGGGGGATGATAGATGGAGGATGGTGGATGGTGGATAGAGGTTGGTGGATAGAGGATGGAGGATGGTGGATGGTGGATAGAGGATGGATGATGGAAGATGGAGGATGGCGGATGAAAGATGGAGGACGGTGGATGGAGGATGGTGGATGGTGGATGGAAAATGGTGGATGGTGGATAGAGGATGTAGGATAGAGGATGGTGGATTAGAGATGGGGGATGGGGGATGGAGTAACGGGAGCAAGAAATGGGAGTAACGGGAGAAATGGTAGCAACGGGAGTAACAGGAGCATCGTGAGAAACAGGAGCAACGGATCAACGGGAGAAATGGGAGCAACGGAGAAATTGGAGCAATGGATCAACGGGAGAAACAGGAGCAATGGATCAACGGGAGAAACGGGAGTAACAGGAGCGATGGAACAACGTAAGCGAAGCGAGCGTAGCCGCGGTACGCGGCTAGTTGCCTATAAAAACATGAATGGAGACATGTTTCATGCCTACATAAATATACATAGTACTATGTCATGCGAATGTCCAGAAATCCACCGTCCACAGAAAATTAAAAAAATCCGAGACATCAGGTCAATGAATTTTCTTTCGAACTTTCGATCGGATTGTACTCCTTTCCGTTCATACTTTCGCTATTTTTCTACATTCCGTTTTTCATCATTTTGCATCTCACACACACAGGTCCGTACACACAGAGCTGTGTAGGGGCATTGCTTGACGGTTGAATCGTTGTACATCGTGCGTGATCGTTTAGATTTAAATTTCCGATGCTCACGAATAATTTTTTACGCTCTCGAAATGAAATCAAAGCAAAATAGGTGAAGTTTTCGATTTTGGTTTGGGACTCACGGGCCCTTAACAGTGAAGCTAGCAGTGATATCTGTTAATAATAGCTTCGCGGAAAAACTTTTGATGGCATATTTTGTTGCCATTTTGTTGCTCTACATTTCTCACAAAAAATATTTTGTTGCTCAACTCCTTTTCCTGGAAACCGGTACACTGCTATCTTAACAGTGGAGCTAGCAGTGACATCTGTTAATAATAGCTTCGCGAAAAAACTTTTGATGGCATATTTTGTTGCCATTTTGTTGCTCTACATTTCTCACAAAAAATGTTTTGTTGCTCAACTCCTTTTCCTGGAAACCGGTACACTGCTATCTTAACAGTGGAGCTAGCAGTGACATCAGTTAATAATAACTTCGCGGAAAAACTTTTGATGGCATATTTTGTTGCTATTTTGTTGCTCTACATTTCTCAAAAAAAATATTTTGTTGCTCAACTCCTTTTCCTGGAAACCGGTACACTGCTATCTTAACAGAGGAGCTAGCAGTGACATCTGTATTGTTGCTCTACATTTCCGAATAATTAATTACTCTTTTGCAATAACATTTTAAATATTAGTATTTAATAAACTTGAAAGCAAATTTTTCTGGTTGAGTAGTTAATGTATTTAGATGTAAGTAGACAAATTGATTATGATTCCGCTTTTGGCAGTTAGGAACGTATTGCATACAACTATCGTTAAATGTGTTTGCCAGGTACCAGGCTATCATAAAACGAAAACAATCAGGTAGGCATATTTGAATCGAGTACAAAATTTTTTAAATCCGGATCGTTTTTTAGTGTACTACCTTTTCTCCCTTGCACTTCACATAATCGAAAAACAGCAAGTATAAAATACAAGATTTTTTGTCCGACTATGATCAAAAATTACGTGTGAGTGGGGTCAACACTTCTTGAAAAATTTCAAAAAAAATTTAGAGTTCTGTTTGCCCCCCACATAGTTCTATAGTTCTAGAGCATTCTCGGAAATAGTTCCGGTGATTAAAGCAGTAAAATATAGTAAGAAAGTTGGGGGGGCCAACTTCACAATTGTGAAATTTCAAAGCGCTATAACTTCTTTCCCTTTAGTTTTAGAGAAAATGTTCGTAAGGTGTTATCGATAGAACTCTTTGGGGCCAAACGGCGCTATAACTTCTTTTCCTTAAGCGTTAGAGAAAATATTCATAAGGTGCTATCGATAGAACTTTTTCATTTCAACCCTTACTTTTTCCACACCGAAACTATAGATTTCAAGATAAAAGTTACTTTAATATAGGTTTTTTATTTTCATCACTTTTTAGTCCGAATGAACTGAACTATATTGTTCCCGAAACTGGCAACCTTACATTACCCGGAACCGGAGGGTGGGTATCCGAAACTGGATAATATTCATAATTTTTTTTAATGATTTGCTTATAATTTTTTAATGAAAATTCAAAGCTTACCCTACGACAAATATAAAACCAAAATATCTTTAGACAATGGGTACCCATTGTATTAAGCCTTGAAAATGAAACATTCTCTTAAAGTGTTCCGAAATATATAGATACCTTATTTAAAATTGAAGAAAACCCAAAAATTCGTCGAATTTTCAGAAAGTATTGATGACATTTACTCGAGAAAAATCGCAAGTATACAGTTACTCACATTATTGTTGGGTCAAAACGAAAAAACATTTTTAAGAGCAAAATTATAGCTGTACAGAATATTAAATACTAAACTGTTAATTTAACTTATTTCTGCTATTATTCTGTGTTCATGAAGGGGTATTCTTTTTTCAAATTAATAGTTATATAAAATAGGAAAAATGAAAATAGGTGAATTATTCTAAATTAAGCATCACATAATGATTGGGTCAAATAATATATTTCATTATTATTGAAATAGATAATAACATTTTAATATTCAGTTGGATAACCCTTTCTTTCCAACACAGCTTGGAATCTTTTTTTCATTGAAACCACAAGCGTTCGAGTGGCTGAACCTGCGATATTTGCCCATTCTTCTTGAAGGACTTTTTTTAATTCTAGTTAACTTAAAATTGGGTGTTTTCTTACTTTTCTGTCTAGTTGCTCCCATAGATTCTCTATGGGGTCTGGAGATTGTGGGGGAGTTTTGATCACCTTCGGACAGTTATATAAAAGCTATTCACGAACGATATGGGCTGTATGTTTTGGGTCATTGTCTTGGTAAAATTTAAATGTTTCCAGGATGCCCAACTTTTCTGCAGAACTCCTCAATTTGGCTTTCAATAAATGCAGATACACATTTTTATCTACAATACCATCAAGGAATACCAAGTTCCCGTCTCCTGATGACGACATACAGCTCCAAACCATTACCGAACCTCCGCCGTGCTTAACAGTAGGACAAATATTTTCCTTATTCAGTTCGGTATTGGGTTTTCGCCAAACCATGGTGCGACCATCTGATCCAAAGACATTAAACTAACTATCATCTGCAAAAATAACGTGATTCCAGAAGTCCATGTCGCTGTTTAAATACAATTTTGCGAACTCTATTCTTTTTTTCTTATTGGCTCTGCTTATGAATGGTTTTTCCCGTGCTACTCGTCCATTATAATCATTTGATCTCAAACAGCGGCGAATAGATTCTGGATTCACGTCTTTCTTCACACTCTCATATAGAGCAGTTGTTATTTTCGGTGCACTAGTTTGAGGATTATCCTTGATTTGCCGAACAATCCAACGTCGATCATGGTCTGTTAATTTATTTGGTTGCCCAGGATTTGGCTTAGATTCAATCCGATTTTCATTTTTGAAGCGGCGAATAATATTCCCGACAGTACTCTTCGGTAAATTCACGATATCAGCAATTTGCTGTTCGGATTTCCCATTGGCATGATGGAAAACTACTAATTTGCCGCTGACCGCATGAAGTGTTCCTGTTTTTTCGTCCCATTAGCTTCTAAAAATTCATGTATTGAAATAAAAGAAGTATTTTGTGTGTGTGTAAGAATTACTAATTACCGATTAAATAATATTTTTAAGTAATACTGTTACATTTTATCCGTTTTTGCAACTGATTTCTTTGTCGACCCAATAATTTTGTGACCATAAATACGGAATGGTGACTTTAAACTAATTATTATTGTGTAATGCAAGCGTTCTTTTGAAAAGACAAAGTTCATTCTGAATAGTATAAGTGTAACTAATTTGAATTGAATTGGAAAATATTTTATACTTTGTTTATTCTCAGTGAGTTTAGCAACATAATAATTATATATCCCTTGACCCAATAATTATGTGAGTAACTGTATGTTTTTCCACCTACTAAGAAGCTAAAAAAAATTAAAATAAAATAAAATTGATTTAAAAAATCAATCAATCAAAAGAAAATCAAAAATGCAAACAATGTAGCGAACTTCAAGTTCTATTTCTATATTGTATTACCTATGTTTCTATTGACATTGAAAACAAAAAATACGTGAATAAATAAAACATGAATCTGACAACAGCTTAGATTATACAGGGTGTAACTAGTACTGAGGTTCAAACGAAAATGGGAGATAGAGGAACTTGTCCTGAGTAGAAAATCGTTCTACACATACTCCCGTTTTTGCACCGTTAAGGAGATAGCGCGATTTTAAGGACGAAGGATTTTCATCGTACCTGTGATCACTGTTTGATCTCTAACTTCTGCTGTACTTAGCGTAACGTAATAATTCTGGGCTCGTTGGAAAGGACACCAATTCTTCTTTCTAATTGTGATCAACTGTGTCAATCAGTGTTATACTTTTTGAGAAAAATTCATTTAAATGACACAAAAATAATAAAATATTAAAAAAAATACAAAAAAGTCCTGTTTTCTCCAAGAAGGACCTGATTAACCACCAAATTTTATTACATTTTCGGAAAGCCCATAAAATTTCACTATACGTTTGATAACAGAATTTTTTCATAGGTTGAATTGTAAAGGAGCGGGGCTAACAGTTATCAAGCACGTTCCATTCAAGTAAATCTGGTCTGACACCCGTCATTCGCCGAAGGAGTATAATTAATAATAGTGAGGACGAAATAAATGCATGTGGTTGATGCCTAATCGATGGCCGATGCGCCGGGTGCTTACCGTGAGGTCCCTAGCCGCGATGCGCAGTATGCGCTTCTCCGTGGCCACAGGTACCGAGTGTCGCCGTCCTGGATTGTTGTGTCTCCCGCCACGGCTGCAGTGTACCTCGTTCACGAAGGTTCCGATGAATGCTGATGAACATCCGATAATGGGGGTATCGAGATCTGTCCGGATACCGTTCCCGGTAAACTCTTTCGGCTCGCCTAGCATTCCCGTCGCACAACGGGGCTACTTTAGATTTTCCTAAACAAAATTGTACATAATATAACACTAGTATAGGGATATATATTTTGGAATTTCGAAAAAGCTAATATGGATTAGGAATAGGATTAGGAATAGGATTAAGGAGAAGACAAGGATTATACTGTCACAACATCAAAGCAGAACAAACTGAAAACTACAAGGATAAACTCTCAACGATTTATTGCAGTGAGTGTAATGGAAAAAATCCCAGTGTGTTCGACATTAAAGGAAAACAGCCGGGCGATATACAACTAGAGAATTTCAAAATGCGACTTCTTTTCGACGAAAAGTCAGGCTTTTTGAAGACAATCACGAAAAAGAACGTCGGCAGACCGATTCAATGCGCGATTAAGTTCGCCGCCTATAAAAGTGCTCAGTTCCATTCGGGAGCGTATCTATTTAAAACCGATCCGGAACAACATGATGCCGAAAAGGATGTGCTCGAAGAGTACGAAGACATAGTGGCATCACAGGCCAAAAATACCTATCAAGTTCCTAGCTTACTAGCTAATCAATTGGCAAACAATTTGCGATATCCAGCGAATGTTTACTTTGTCGAGAATTCGGAAGACAGTGTTCCGCCGAATCTCAATACGAGAGTTACACTCCTGAAGCATGAGTTTCCTTGCGACGTGCATTTACTTAACTTGCGTACATTAACCGAAGAGCAGCTGCCATTATTTCCGTCGCGTGCCGCTCTTATGATCCTGCATCGACAAGGATTCGATTGTAGCATAGGCGAAAGCAGTAAATTATGCGATACGTCCAGGGGATTCTCAGACGTGATATTCGAACGATTGCATGTCAAACGTATCGAAGCAACTACCATTACAGGATACTTTTCAACGCGACCATTCTATAAAATTCTAAGTACCGATTTGGAACATAATCTTCGATCCGCTGAAATTCTATTCACGGTTGCGTTTAACATTGCGCGACAATCGAAAAATCACAATGCGCTGAAAGTGTTCGAAAAGAATTACGAAAAAAAAGATTTTAGCCCGACGCAATTTAGGTCTATTTCAGCATCACGATGCGATAACCGGCACATCAAAGGCCGTTGTTATGCGAGATTACGGAATCAGATTGTTCGAGAGCATTCAAGATGTCGTTAAAATGCAAGAGTCCACCATCGAATTGCTCGTACAGAATGGCAGCAGTAAACACAATTTCATATTGAGCGAATTGGAGCGTGACAATTACAATAAGTTGCCACGAAACACCCCAATTACAATAGAAGATAAAAAGCAATCGTCGTTTTTGGTCTACAATTCACTCCAGTGTACCGGGCGTGAAGATTTTCGACGATGAAGGCACCGAAATGCAGATTCAAGTAAACCCAGTCTGGAATATCACAGATGTCTATGAAAATACAAACATTCTATTCAACGAACGAGTTACGGTTTCGTCGAAACAATTCGAAATTTGTTTGGTGGCCAAATTGCGGCCGTTATCGCGCGTCATTTTCAAAGCAGAAAGATCGTGGCTTTTTGAGTTTGATCGAGAAAAACGAGAGGTGGACGGGGAAGAAGATTTTCGGAAGTGTAGAGTCAAACGGAGAAATTGAACTAAATTAACGAACAGGGAGACGGAATAAAACACGCAAGGCGAAAGTTTGGTGAAGGTAGAGTGTCTAAGTGCGACATCAGAAAACGTTGTTTAAGAAGTTGTAGTGGAAAATAAGGAAAATAACGAACTAACTAAAGAAGATGGTAATACCGAAAACCTAGTGCGAAACCTTAAATAAATACTAAGATAAATACGGTTGCTTAGACGAGAAGTGAAAATTAATTACGAACAAAAGGTATTCTATTTATTGTACGGGGCCGAATCGTAGAACGAAGCGTTAGGGCTTTTAAGTCAGCGTAGTAACGAACAGTTTTGGGTGATCGAATATCACGGATTCTTACGCGACATAACGAACATTTGGGTGCGCGGAAGTTTCGGCGTGCGCACAAAAGGTAGACAAAAATAGAATCTAACCGTCTAAGGTACGAAACGCGGTGCGGATATAAACGGTAAAATTCGCGGGACGGTATCGAAAATAAGCTCGGCGGAAATTTTTATCACGCTAACTTTCGAATCGACGCGGCGCCTTCTGGGGCATCCTTTATAATTGAAGACAAAAATTGTGGCGGTTCGCGGCGAGACGAATTTGTCCTGAGGACGGAGCAGACACCAGTGGTACCCTAGTTTAAGATCTTAATTTAGCTACTTTTTTTTTCTTTTAGCAATTTCATTCACATATTCATGTTACTTCTTGAACTTAATTAAAATAATTCTTTAACCACAGTACAATTCTTTTCAAAAGCTTCCGTGTAAATTTAGTGTAACGTCCTCCGATTACAGATCCGCGAGAGAGAGTTCCGGTGGTAACTTAACCTACCTCGCTTCACAGCTGGCTAGGTAGTTAGAACGACGACGGAAGCTTTAGTTGTGTGGCGCACACCCCGTCTCGACGGGCTAGTCGGACTCGTCGTCGTTCGCACCCAAACCGGATAGGGGTTGGAAGAGAAGAAAAATTACGAGTGAAAACCTGACAGGAGAGTATTTCAGGACGTTTACAGGAGAATTAGGGAAACTGGCAGCGTTAGAACAAGGAGAGTAAATGCAAATCCTGCGCCTATAATCGCTGTTCAGATTGACGAAAGAATACTGCAAACAGTGCAAAATGATCCATCGATCAGTATCCGACGCTTGGCATTGCAGTTTAACGTATCTACTTGGAAGGTTTGGAGTATTTTAAAAGTAGAACGCTTCCATGCCTACCATCACACACCAGTACAGGAGCTGCTACCCATTGATTTCCGCAAACGGATGGAGTTTTGCAATTGGCTCCTTGAACGACAAATAGATGACGACAATTTGTTCAACAATATTCTGTGGACGGATGAGTCCCAATTTACCAGAGACGGTATCACAAACTTCCACAACCTACATACGTGGGCTGAGAGCAATCCACACACAAGAAGAGCGGCATCATTTCAGCACAGATTCAGCGTCAATTTATGGGCAGGCGTGATTGGTGACGATTTACTTGGACCTATTAGGCTTCCGCGTACTCTAAATAGCTCCAATTACTTACAGTTTTAATCAAATGATCTACAGGACTTATTGGATGATATTCCACTGGTACGATTGGCTTCCATGTTTTACCTACACGATGGTGCTCCAGCTCATTACGGCCGACAGATCACAGATTGGTTAAATTCCAATTATAGCAATCGCTGGATCGGTAGAAATGGACCGATACACTGGTCTGCAAGATCTCCTGATCTTACTATTATGGATTTCTTTGTATGGGGACGGATGAAGGACCTAGTCTACGCAACGCCAGTAGAAACATTGGAAGATCTAAATATCAGGATCGATGCGGCAGCAATAGAAGTAAGGCAGCAGTTGAGGAATATGAATACCAAGAGAACACTCGCCAAACGAGCTTTAGCGTGCATTCAAAATGAAGGTGGCCATTTTGAATATTTATTATAACAAATTTTTTTTAAATAAAACATAAAAACCATTATTAAATTCTTTTAGTTCAAACAAGTAGTGTAGATCAACATGCACATGCACTGACTTTTGGAATATTTAATTTTTATGCGATATGTATTTTTACCTATTACTTCCAAAATCTTAATCGTAACTCATACACATGTATGCAGCTTTTGTAGGTAATAATACGGCTCATAAAAAAATAAAATTAAAATGACATGTTTATAATGGGGTTTTCTGAGAAAAACTACATTGATCACTGAATTTTAAGGGTTCACGTAGCAAAAATTTGTGTTTTCGAGTAAATATCTCAAGATTGGGTGCAGTTACAATTTAGACTGTTACATCAAATGAAAGATAATTCGATTGCCTAAAAAACGAGTTATAACACTTTGCCTTGTGATTATTCGTTTTCAAGATATAACGTTTTAAGTGAGTAAGGGTACCGGTCAAAAACACTTTTCTTAACCACCCTGTATCTCCACTGTTATTGAAAATTGACCCACCCTGTGGAACAATTTTTTTCTCCAAATATGTCAAGGAATAACCCCTTACAAGGTCGTGCACGGAGTACCAAACACCCTGTATAAAAGGATTGGACATGCCACAATAAAAAAGAGTAAAGTTGTTTTATGCGCATGTCAAAGTAAAAGCTGCATGGGCGTACAAAACTGATTATTTTAGGGGCAACAATTTTGGCTCGCATTTTAAAAGTTTTTTCCATATATTAAATACATTGCATATACTGTAGTCAGGATCAGCTGCAAGCCAATCGTATGATACTCTAGATGAGGACGATTTTGCCCGATAACGAACTTAACGGACAGACGGACGGGCGGACGGACGTCTTGGCCCCAAATAAGCACAAAATAATATTTAACTTTTTTGTGTTCTGAGGCTTCGTTCTAAGCGTTACAAACTTTTGGGCTGGATTAAACTTATACATAATACTCTCTGATTTTATCTAGAGTATAAAACTATCTATCTCTTTGTAATCCATGTATGTATGCTTTACAGATGCATGTTATTTTATTATATATGTATGTACATATTTACTTATAATCTGGTACGATTCTGTAACTGAAATCTCGGCGAAATACCAGAAACAACTAGCTTTTTCAAATGCGTACTTTTTTGATTAACGTCAAATTTCGATATTTCGTCAGACTTATTTTTAACAATAATGCAACCATTTTTCTATGTATTACTAATTTAATATGAGTGTTATATTGATTTCCTTCAATGCAAAGCATTTGTACAGAAATGGATATTTTATTATTATTTCTTTTCTAAGTACTGTTGCATGTTCGAAATGTTCACCTTTGTAACGCTTTTGGATGGCCCCAAATATAACGTTATATTGCTACACCATTGGATCCAAGATTCAAGCCGTTCAGGTTACCATGACAACCAATAAGAACAAACAACAAAATATTCCTTCATAATTATTTTACGTGTATTTTTGACAAGCAAGATCCCTTGGCATCCTTGGATCCCATGGTGCTGTCAAAATAATTTTGGTCTCTATTTTTTTCGTGCTTTTACACCGGGGTGTCCTATCCTTAGTTGCCTTATCTAAGGACAACAGTTTGACCGTAACTTTATTATTTTTTGAATGGAAGTCCGAAACGTTTGTTTTGCTAAGATGCGGTGTAGGTTACTATGCCACTGACAACCTAAAAAATAATGTTTCTCCTGGTTATTCCTTGACCACATCTCAGCATTAAGCATATTCCGGACTCCTATCGAAAAAATAAAAAATGTTACGGCCGGACTTTTGTTAGATTTTATTTATTCAAGTATTTTTTGTTTTCAATTTCAATAGAAACATAGGGGATAAAATATAGACATAGCCTTTTAGGGGTTGAATATGAAAAAAATCTGAAACCGATTTTGGGTGATATCTCATCAGACCTAAGTAATGTGTCAGATTTCATAAGAACGTACATAATCATTTTACATTATTTAGTGGTTGAATATCGCAAAATCCTGACACCAATTTTTAGATTATCATTTATAAAGCCCATTAAAGTAAAAGCGAATTCATTTAATCTGAAAGTTTTTTTTCGATTAAATTAAGAGCCTTTAAAAGTGTAAGTGAATTCGATGTCTTATTAGACCCAAGAAATATATCGGAATTTTTGAAAATGTACATTATCACTTAACACTTCTTTAAGAGTACGGTACCGAAAAAATTAGAAAAATGTTTCTAGGCGCTTATATAAATGCCTAAAAGATATAACGAAATTCGTAAAAATTTAAAAAAAAACCTTTTCCCGGAAATTTTTTTATTCGCGTTTGTACACCAATGAAAATCTAAATTTTTTTAATGTAACGTATAAGTACTAAGTCACAACTTTCTATCAGAAGCCGTTTCTGAGATATATAAACCCCTATCAAAACTTTTATTTTTCTTGGATGGCACTATTGTGGCTCTATATAGTAGTTAATTTTTAGCTTTCTATCCTTTGTGGTTTTCAGAAATAAATTTTCAAGATTTTATCTAGTACGGTACATTAGATATAAAAATTAAATTTTCTTTTCGTGCTCCATATCCTCCCTTAAATCTTACATTCAAGACTCTACTTTTCTGGTATAATTGATTCGAAAGATATTGCAATCCAATTTTTTTTCTCTAAAACACTCACCCTGCCTCCTCTATTACACCCTCAAAAGATACCACTCGTAGGAGTTAACCTATTCTACCCACCAAAAAATTTCTGAACGGGTTTGTGAGCTGCGGTCCTTCAAACGCTTTCGCGTTCGGCGATAGACGGATAGCTGTAAAATTTTTGAAATTTAAAATTAATTGCAGGTCCATATGCTGTGAAAAATGTAGTCTGTTTACTTTCAATAGAAGCATAACAAAATTAGTTTTAAGTGTTTTAAGTTAGAATTCTGTATGCCCCCAAAGAGTTCTATCAATAACACCTTTTGGATATTTTCTCTAAAGCTTAAGGAAAAGAAGTTATACGTATAGCGCTTCCAAATTACATAACATTTAAACCATTTCGCTATAACTCCTTAATTTGAAGTTATTATATATGACATGGAGTTATATAAACGAATTTTTAGATCTAGTGAAGGGCTACCCAAACTCTATAAAAATCTACCGGTTTTCTGAGAAAAAAAGGTCACGTGCAGTACTGAGAAAATTGTCGAGTTAGTGAAAAAAAAAAATGTTTTCCCGGTAAGGGTTTGGGTGTTTTAAGTCAGAGTTCCGTTTGCCCCCCAAAGAGTTCTATCGATAATAACTTATGAATTTCTCTAACGCGGAAAAGAAGTTATAGCGCTTTGAAATTACAAAATTTTCGAGTCAGTTAAAAAAAACTTTTCCCCGTAAGGATTGAGGTGTTTTAAGTTAGAGTTCCGTTTGCCCACCAAAGAGTTCTATCGATAACACCTTATAAACATTTTCTCTATCGCTTAAGGAAAAGAAGTTATAGCGCTTTGAAATTACAAAATTTTCGTGTCAGTGCAAACAATTTTTTCCCCGTAAGAGTTGGGATGTTTCCAGTTAGAGTTCCGTTTGCCCCCCAAAGAGATCTATCGATAATAACTTATGAACATTTTCTCTAAAACTAAGGGGAAAGCAGTTATAGCGCTTTGAAATTTCACAATTGTGAAGTTGGCCCCCCCCCCAACTTTCTTACTACATTTTACTACTTTAATTAACGGAACTATTTCCGAGAATGCTCCAGAACTATAGAACTATGTGCGGGCAAACAGAACTCTCAATTTTTTTTGAAATTTTTCAACAAGTGGGGCCAACTTCACACATAATTTTTGATCATAGTCGGAAAAAAAATCATGTATTTTATAATTGCTGTTTTTCGATTATGTGGAGACCAAGGTAGAAAAGGTAGTACACAAAAAAGCGATCTGGATTTAACAATTTTTGTACTCGATTCAAATATGCCTACCTGATTGTGTTCGTTTTATGATAGCCTGGTACCTGGCAAACACATTTAACGATATTTGTATGCAATACGTCTCTAACTGCCAAAAGCGGAATCATAATCAATTTGTCTATTTATATCTAAATACATTAACTACTCAACCAGAAAGATTTGCTTTCTAGTTTATTAAATACTAATATTTAAAATGTTATTGCAAAGGAGTAATTAATTATTCGGAAATGTAGAGCAACAATACAGATGTCACTGCTAGCTCCACTGTTAAGATAGGCAGTGTATCGGTTTCCAGGAAAAGGAGTTGAGCAACAAAATATTTTTTTTGAGAAATGTAGAGCAACAAAATAGTAACAAAATATGCCATCAAAAGTTTTTCCGCGAAGCTATTATTAACAGATGTCACTGCTAGCTCCACAGTTAAGATAGCAGTGTACCGGTTTCCAGGAAAAGGAGTTGAGCAACAAAATATTTTTTGTGAGAAATGTAGAGCAACAAAATAGCAACAAAATATGCCATCAAAAGTTTTTCCGCGAAGCTATTATTAACAGATGTCACTGCTAGCTCCACTGTTAAGATAGCAGTGTATCGGTTTCCAGGAAAAGGAGTTGAGCAACAAAATATTTTTTGTGAGAAATGTAGAGCAACAAAATAGCAACAAAATATGCCATCAATAGTTTTCCGCGAAGCTATTATTAAGAGATGTCACTGCTAGCTCCACTGTGTACCGGTTTCCAGGAAAAGGAGTTGAGCAACAAAATATTTTTTGTGAGAAATGTAGAGCAACAAAATAGCAACAAAATATGCCATCAAAAGTTTTTCCGCGAAGCTATTATTAACAGATGTCACTGCTAGCTCCACTGTTAAGATAGCAGTGTATCAGTTTCCAGGAAAAGGAGTTGAGCAACAAAATATTTTTAGTGAGAAATGTAGAACAACAAAATATACCATCAAAAGTTTTTCCGCGAAGCTATTATTAACAGATGTCACTGCTAGCTCCACTGTTAAGATAGCAGTGTACCGGTTTCCAGGAAAAGGAGTTGAGCAACAAAATATTTTTGGTGAGAAATGTTGAGCAACAAAAAAGCAACAAAATATGCCAACAAAAGTTTTTCCGCAAAGCTATTATTTACAGATGTCACTGCTAGGTTAACTGTTAAGCTAGCATTTTTCCGTTTCTAGGAAAAGGGGTTGAGCATCAAAATTAATTTTTTTGGAACAAAATAGCAACAAATTCAGGTAAATTTTTTTTTCGATTTTGAGGGTTTGACACTGCTAGCTTAACAGAGGTAAAGACATCAGTAGCAGAAGGTGCATCAGTTGGGGCGGCGTTGGCCGGGTTCCCCAGTTGCATGAGATTACAATCATTCGCATTAGCAGCAGTGTTATTTACAGCGACAGCATTTCGGTTGGCATCCGGGGACAACAGAAAACTAACATCAGTTTTGTGATTCGGGACATCTCGACATTGAATACCAGTGGCGGCAGTGTTTTGACCGACTTCGACAGTTTTATTCGTAGATTCTGGACATACTGCATCAGTGAAGTCTTTCTCCTGGGTGGATCCATTTGGATAACATCGGCTTAGAGCAGCAACATGTCCCATAGATACACCTGCTCGATGCTGTATGATATAATTGTAATTTTCCAGCTCAAGGGCCTACCTGGAGATTCGCGGGTTGATCTGTTTCTTACTTAATGTTTGTTTAAGAGAATTGCAATCAGTAACAATTTTGAATCGGATGCCTTCAAGATACACACGGAAACGTCTCAATGCATAGATTATTGCCAAGGTTTCAAGTTCGAAGCTGTGGTATCTGGATTCAGCTGAAGTTGTGGCTTTTGAAAAGAAAAGGACTGGATGGAGCTTTCCATAATCTTGTTTTTGCATTAGGATGGCCCCCTAGCCTGACGCGCTTGCATCACAATGTAATTCCGTCATTCTCTCTGGATTGTATATCGGCAGGAGGGGACTGGAGGCTAACTTGTCTCGCAGTTCTTCAAAAGCCGCAGTGCATTCATCATCAAACTTATAGGGTACACCCTCCCGTGTCAGATTCAATAGAGGCTTGGCTATTTTTGAGAATAAAGATATAAACCTACGGAAATATGAAAACAATCCCAGACAAGCTTTAAGCTCTCGTAGATTCTCGGGTACTGTGTATTGTCTTATAGCCAGTACATGTGAACTTCCCGGGCGTATTCCCGAGGCACTGACGGAATATCCCAAATATTCAATTTTCTCATATCCGAATCGACATTTGTTCAACTTAAGTTCTAGACATTTTTCCGTTGCTCGCTTCAAAACTTCACCAACCAGTTTCAAGTGATCGGTTCATCATAAGAAGCAGTTGCTATTAGTATATCGTCCATATAAATGATAATAGCTCTCGCATCCAGCATATCTCTAAAAATTTCACAAATAAACCGTTGGAAGACAGCAGGGGCATTCTTGAGCCCAAAGGGCATTCGCAAATACTCATATTGACCAAGAGGTGTGACAATAGCAGTATATTTAATGGACTCGGGGGACATCTTGACCTGATAAAACCCATTCCGTAAGTTTAACGTCGTAAAATAGCGCTTTCCTTCCAGGTAATCAACGCAATCTTCTATCAGCGGCAGTGGGTAATTGTCACGAATCGTCAACTGATTAAGAGCTCTATAGTCTACACACATCCTTAATTCTCCATTTTTTTTTACCAAAGCAACTGCTGATGCTTATGGGGACAGCAGATCTTCAGTAATTTTTTGTACCTGCAGGCGTTCACTATAAGCCAGTCGACGGGGGGCTCAATGAAAGGGGGCTCAATGAAAGGGGGCTTCACTGGTCAGATGCATTTTCATCTCATAATCATGGGCACAGACAATACCAGATGATGAATCAACATAGGAAAACGGGTGCCATGTCCAAATTTGTCATCCCTCTACATTAAAGATGACGAAGTAAGCATTTGCAATAGAATTTTATCTAATGCACGAACCCTGCAAGCTCCAAATTGTAAGCTCGATATTCGAATTATGTACTAACCATATTGTATATTAGGTGCAGGCACATACCTTACAATACAATACGATCATCAAATTTTACCGAATTATTTGAATACTTCCACGAATTTGTTACGCAAAATTTTATGAATGAATGAAACTATATTTTTATGGTTCTTAAATTGGTTGAATTTCATGATCGTATTGTTGCGCTACTCCACAAAAATTCCGGCTACGCGCCTGTTATGTACATGTACATGCACATGTATACATACCCCTAAACAATGTCAATTTATGTCAGATCGAGTGTCGTCAGAGCCCTCTGAACTATAGCCGCGCAGCTGAATTGAACATAAAAAACCAGAGTCATAACAAACATGACAGCTCCATACAAATCGCAACAATTTTGCATGGCGGGTGCATGACTTGGATGACAAAAACCAAGTTTTCTATTAAAGTGCAAGCTTTTGTTAGGCAAAGCAAAGTTAAATAGTTTATAAACATATTTAAAAATGAGAATTAGACAAGTTTTCTCATCTGGAATAGAGTTTTCATAGAAAAAATTAGGTTGAAAAAAATATCGCAATTTTCTGCAATGTCGGCTTTCTGCCATTTAAAAAATGTGCAGTTAAATTGCTTATTTTTTGAAAGATAATTTTGTTATATGAAACACATTGCATATTGCTATGATTCTGAACATTTGTTATTCAGTATCGACTCTAGAGGGTTCATCAATTCCAAAGTTTTGTATTAAAACACCGCGCTTTGGGATAATAAAATATTGTTACGAATTCGTTCCAAAAAAGATTCTCCAATGAAC
This sequence comes from Beris morrisii, assembly GCA_951812415.1. Lineage (NCBI taxonomy): Eukaryota > Metazoa > Arthropoda > Insecta > Diptera > Stratiomyidae > Beris > Beris morrisii. Next base: position 86,646,085 of record OX638310.1, on the reverse strand, counting down.
TGGTATATTATCTCGTTTTGATCCGGCGGTGGTGTCGTCACCGCCGACTTAAACTCAGGCCGCGCACATATGACAGTTCGTCGTGAGAAATGCCTCGTTTTTTATGTGATGTGTGACGTCACGGATCAAAACGAAAAAATATACCAGTTCATTGGAGAATCTTTTTTGGAACAAATTCGTAACAATACTTTATTATCCCAAAGCGCGGTGTTTTAATACAAAACTTTGGAATTGACAAACCCTCTAGAGTCGATACTGATTAACAAATGTTCAGAATCATAGCAATATGCAATGTATTTCATATAACAAAATTATCTTCCAAAAAATAAGCAATTTAACTGCACATTTTTTAAGTGGCAGAAAGCCGACATTGCTGAAAATTGCGATATTTTTTTCAACCTAATTTTTTCTATGAAAACTCAATTCCAGATGAGAAAACTTGTCTAATTCTCATTTTTAAATATGCTTATAAACTATTTAACTTTGCTTTGCTTAACAAAAGCTTTCACTTTAATAGAAAACTTGGTTTTTATCATCCAAGTCATGCACCCGCCATACAAAATTGTTGCGATTTGTATGGAGCTGTCATGTTTGTTATGACTCTGGTTATACTCTAGATGAAATCATATAGAGTATTATAAGTTTAATCCAGCCGAAAAGTTTGTAACGCATAGAACCAAGCCTCGGACGAAAAAAAGTTATATATTATTTTTTGTTTATTTGTGCCCAAAAACCTCAAATCCGCCTGACGTCCGTCCGTCCGTCCGTCCGTCCGTCTGTCCGTTAGCACGATAACTCAAGAACGCCTTCACCTAGGATCTTGAAATTTTGAATCTGGAAGTTTGGTTGAATTTGTAAGGCTAAGTTCGTTAACGGGCAAAATCGTCCTACTCCTTCGGGTAGCTGCCATACAAAATGTCCTTAAAACACGTGTTCAAGAATATTGGTCGATAACTTAAGAAGGGTTTAAGCTACGACTTTGAAATTTTGTATGTGTTATTTTTCCAATAGTTGGAGCTAAATGTATGATTATGAAGAAAATCCTGTTAGTCCTTCGTGTAGCTGCCATACAAATATCCTGTCAAAATGTATTCACTTAATTTACGAAACTCACTATAACTCAAGTAATCTTTCAGCTACGAATTCGGAATTTTGTACAAGTTAGTTTTGAGTAAAAAGAAAGTTCGAGTTTACTAATCAGCGAAATCCTTTTTCTCCTTCTGGTAGCTGCCATACAAAATGTCCTTAAAACGCGTGTTCAAGAATATTGGTCGATAACTTCAGAAGGGTTTAAGCTACGATATTAAAATTTTGTATGTGTTATTTTTCCAATAGTTGGAGCTAAATTTATGATTATGAAGAAAATCCTGTTAGTCCTTCGTGTAGCTGCCATACAAATATCCTGTCAAAATGTATTGACTTAATTTACGAAACTCACTATAACTCAAGTAATCTTTTAGCTACGTATTCGGAATTTTAATCAAGTTAGTTTTGAGTGAAAAGAAAGTTCGAGTTAACAAATCAGCGAAATCCGTTTACTCCTTCTGGTAGCTGCCATACAAAATGTCCTTAAAACACGTGTTCAAGAATATTGCCGATAACTTCAGAAGGGTTTAAGCTACGTCTTTGAAATTTTGTATGTGTTATTTTTCCAATAGTTGGAGCTAAATGTATGATTATGAAGAAAATCCTATTAGTCCTTCGTGTAGCTGCCATACAAATATCCTGTCAAATAGCCTTCACTTAATTTACGAAACTCACTATAATTCAAGTATTATTTTAGCTATGAACTCGAAATTTTGTACAAATTAGTTTTGAGTGAAAACAAAGTTCGAGCTTACTGATCAGCAAAATCCTTTTACTCCTTCTGGTACCTGCCATACAAAATGTCCTTAAGACACGTGTTCAACAATATTTTTCGATAACTTTTGAACGCTTCAAGCTACGAATTTGAAATTTTGTACACGTTCATTTTTAAATGGTTCCAAGGAAAAGGATAAACATGTAAGGAATCGAGTGAGTCCTTCCTGCACCTCCCATTCGAAAGTCCTTCAAAAAGGACATTTTTGTTCGATGACTTACCCAGTTTAAGATATGAAATTAAACACTGAATATTGTCTTTTAGTTTTGAGTAGCAATCTAATGGCAGTCCTTAATAAAGGACATACAACATACACACGCGTAATTCTACTTTATCCCCAACTACAATATAAATCGGAGTTCAGTATTCATCTAGAGTATTATACGATTGGCTTGCAGCCGATCGTGACTGCAGTATGTTTTTTTATGTTCAATTCAGCTGCGCGGCTATAGTTCAGAGGGCTCTGGTGTCGTAAGATTGGTATGCAGTGTTGCCGCGAGGGTAATGAAAAAAGTAGCATATACAATTTTAAAAGAGTGGTATAACAGCAAAGTATTTTATATGAAAAAAAAAATAAATACATACAATGCACAAAATATAAAAAAATCACAATTCATTTTATATGTAAACATATACAGGGTGTTTGGCACTCCGTGTGCCACCTTGTAAGGGGTTATTCCTTGATATATTTTGAGAAAAAAATTGTTCTACAGGGTGGTTAAGGAAAATGTTTTTGACCGGTACCCTCACTCACTTAAAACGTTATATCTTGAAAACGAATAATCATAAGCCAAAGTTTTATAACTCGTTTTTTAGGGAATCGAATTACCTTTTCTTTGATGTAACAGCCTAAATTGTAACTGCACCCAATCTTGAGATATTTACTCGAAAACACAGATTTTTGCTACGTCAGCCCTAAAAATTCAGTGATCAATGTAGTTTTTCTCAGAAAACCCCATTATAAAAATGTCATTTTAATTTTATTTTTTTATGAGCCGTACTATTACCTACAAAAGCTGCATACGTATGTATGAGTTACGATTAACATTTTGGAAGTAACAGGTAAAAATACATATCGCATAAAAATTAAATAATTTTTCGAACCATCGTTGTTTGGTTCGTTTGCTTACCGTGTCAGCAGTGTTTTCGGTTGCATCCGTTGCGATGTGGCCAAGTTTAAACTCATAAAGGAAAAGTACCCGTTTTTGACTCGAATCCATTCTTTTTCTTTTTTTCTGTCCGATCACAATGAAGTCCAAAACTGAATTGATTCCATGAGTAAATGTGGGGGTATTTATACATAACTTATACACTCATGCACGAATTAGGAACCTCACGTTCGCGTCAGTTCACAACTCTAGTCGAGAATCGCGTAGATTCGCGTCGATGGCAGTTTTTCACGCGATAGTGGAAACGCGACATTACGAGAATCATTGAACAAAAAATTTAAACGAATTTCTCAAGTTAAAGTTAAGTAGTGAAGATTCCACAAAGGAATTATTTAATTTCAATTTAAAGATGACGATAAAATATGATATTCGCATTTACAAAAATACCCAACAATTTTATAGCACAAATTAAAAAAAAAATTTTGAGGGTGATGGTGTAGAAGGTTATTGTTGGATAGATTTTTATATCTTGAGAACCTATAATAATATAAAACTGAAACCTGGTAGAGCTATAGTAGTAGCATGTCGGAAAATTATAATTTTTTTATAGGGACTATATGGTACGGGGGTGGGGGGTGTTTTTCCTAACTATAGAACGGCATATACTACAAAATTTGAAACTCAGTATGAATATGTAAATCAACTAGAATAGTAATATTGATTAAAAAAAAATTAAAATATCCATTGGCGTTCGGTAGGAGAGCAAAAAAAATGATCAGTGAAAATTGAATGCATATATTTTCATGATTTTCGTCATATCTCTTATATCTTCTCAAATATTGAATTCATTTTTATTCCACGGATTCTTCATATGAATACCTAGAATTTTTTTGAAATTCGACCCCCAAGGGTATGTAAAGGGGTTGTATACATGTTCACGAATTCAGCCGTAGCCATCCTTCAGGTCTGATTAGATATCGAATAAAACTTTTCACTTCCACCGGCTTGCTTAATAATCACCTAAAACTCGTTTTCACGGTTTTTCCTTTTTCAACCGCTAAGATGGTATAAACGGGTTGAACACGTTTTGACGAATTTCGTCATATCTCTTAGGAGTGATAAGACATCGAATTGGTTTTCACTTCCTCGGGCTTTCTTTTTATATATCTAAAAACGTATTTCAGGATTTTTGGATATTCAACCCCAAAGTGGATGCAAGGGGGTTGCATATGTTTTCCCAAATTTCTACATATTTCTTAGTTCTGATGAGATATCGAATTCATTTTTACTTCCTTAAGCTTCCTACAAAATCGCGAAAAAGTTGATTTCAGGATTTTTAGATATTCAACTCGAAGAGGACGTAAGGCTCTCGACCTTTTTTAGGATTGATGAGATATCAGATTGGTTTTCACTTCCGAAGATTTATTATATAATCGCCTACAAACGCATTTCCGATTTCATGTAATGGCCCAAAACTTAAACACGAAAAACTTCCTAATCACGTAACAACTGATAACTGCGTCCCGGAGTATTACCCAATTACGCAATTCATATGTTATACATAAATTCATTATAATACTCTACCGAATCAATAAAAGAGGTTATTTTTAACTCATATAATTATATGTGTATTTTACAAATTTATCTATGCCGCGCGAATTTAGGCGAATTTTTGAAACCCGTGGAGAGATGCATTTTACTTTACTATTTTTTAATAATAAAGTATTGTTATCGACCTGAAATTTCAAAAAAATTTGCTGCCCTGAAATTTTGTATTTTCACGTTTTAAGAGTAGTAGACCCCAAAAAAGAAAAAAAAAATGTCCGTCTGTCCGCCGTACGCCGTACGCAAAACCGTTTGAAGGTGCGTAGTTCACAAACCCCTTGAGATATTAAGTTGAAATTTGTATAGTAGGTAGAGTGGGTCAACGCCTACAGGTGGTACCTTTTGGAGTGGTGAGGGTGTAAAGGAGAAGGAGGGGGGAGCGTTTTAGATGAAAAATTTTGGTTTCTAGATCTCAGGAACCGCTTGTGCTAGGAGGCTGTAAGTTGGAACTTATGAAGTACTATGATAGTGGATCCATTTGCAAAAAAAATAGTCGATAGGAGTTGAGAGATGTGCGAGTGGGAGGGGAGTACAATACGTCCAAAACGCTTGAAAGCTGGGATTGATTGATTGATTGATTGATTGATTCTAAAATCCATATCTCCTGAACGATTCATGTCAGATTGCCGAAATTTTGTAGTTGTATTAAGGGGGGATACTAGGAGATTTGAAAGGGGTTAACATTTTTAGGGGGAGTAGTGAGGTATGGGGGTGGGGGTGAAAAACTTTCGACCAAATTGTGCTTGGAAGATAAAATTTGGTTTCTGTATATAGAATTACCAGTGAAGTCTATTGAATGTAAAATTTGTGATGGGGGAGTTGAAGCGCTGAAGGTGGGAGGCAGCCATTTTTCAAAAAAATAAATTTTTATATCTCATGAACCGTATCAGATATGATCTTGAAATTTTTACAGGAGTAAGGACCAGTAGACTTCTAGCGGAGAAAAAAGTTTTGAAGGTGTGGGTGTAGGGAGTGATGGTGGGAGGGGGTGAAACGAAAAGAATTTTGATTTTTATTTCTCGAAAACCGCAAAGCATAGAAAGCTAAAAATTGACGACTATATAGAGTCACTATAGAAGTAGAAAAATAAAATGTTTGATGTGAGTAGTAAGGTACGGGGTAGGAGGTGGTTTTTCATATCTCATAAACGGCTCATGCTAGAAAGCTGAATCTTAGTATGTATATATAGAAGTGCTACAGTAGTAATGAAAGCAAAAAAAAAGTTGAAAATTTTATTGATGTACAGAGTTGGAGTAAAAAAAAAGGGGTTTTCCAACATTTTCATGAATTTCGTTATTTCAAGCTAAAGAATAATCAGGAGGCTATTTGGAACGTTATTTTTTAGGTTATCAGCCGCATAGTGACTTTCACCGCATCTCAGTATTAAACACGCTCGGAATTCTATCCAAAAAATAATAAAGTTGCGCCCAGTTTAGCATGGATCGAGTTAGCCAGAATAACTTGGTAGGTTTACTCATCATTCTCAAATCCATATCTTCTAAACGATTAATGTCAGACGGTTGACACTTGGTTAACTTAAGAAATACTAAGAGATTAGAAAAGGGTTAACATTTTTAAGGGGGTGGTAAGGTATGATGGTGGTGGGGGATGTGAAAAACTATGGATTACAATATCTTACGACTCAATTGTACCAGGAAGATAAAAATTGGTTTGTGTATATAGAATTATAAGTCGAGTCTTCTGAATATAAAATTTCTGAGAGGGGTGGTGAAGAGCGGAAGAAGGGGGTGAGTCATTTTTCAAAAAATAAAATTTTTATATCTCAAGAACCGTACTGGTGGAAGGGGGTGGAAATGAAAAAATTCTGAATTTTGTTTCTCGAAAATCGCAAAAGGTAGAAAGGTAAAAATTGGCATCTATATAGAGCTACTATAGAGACATCCCAGGAAAATAAAATTTTTGATAGCGGTAGCAAAGTACAGGGGTGGGGGTGGTTTTGCTTTATTATTTCAATAATACAGTATTGTGATCGATTTTTAAAAAAAAAAAATTTGCTACCCTAAAATTTTTTTTTACGTTTCATTACTAGTAGGCACGAAAAAAGCAAAAAAAAATTTCAGTCCGTCTGTCCGCCGTACGCCGTACGTCTACCAGTGTACGCAGAATTGTTTGAAGGCTCGTAGCACCCAAACCCTTTAAGCTATTTAGTTGAATTTTTTTTCGTGGTTAGACTGGGTATACCCCTTTAAGTAGACACCTTTTGAGGGGTGGGGGTGTTAAGGGGGAGGTGGGGGAAGAGTTTTAGACGGAAAATTTTTGTTTCTAGATCTCAGCAACCCCTTCTGCTAGGAAGCTGAAAACTGAAATTTATATAAAGCTTCAATAGTAGAATAGTACAGAGATCAGCATGCATATGCATCAGTGGAGCTCTAAGAACAACTCCCTCTGCAGCACTAGACATGCTATTCAGTCTGCCACCCCTAGACATTTTTGGCAAGCAAATGGCAGCCAATGCAGCCATTCGACTTAGGGCCTCTACACAGTGGACTGGCATATATGCAGGTCACTCAACAATTTTGAATCATTTCAATAACATTCCTGAAAACACCGACTATACCCCTCCCAGTTATGATTTTGAGAAAAATTGCCTAACAGCCATCCCAACCCGTCTAGAATGGGAAAGGGATTCGGTCCGGACGGAAGAGTCTGCCCACATATATACGGACGGCTCCAAAACTGAAGGCGGGGTAGGTGGAGGTGTTTTCTCTGATATGCTTAACATTAGCAGCTCCTTCCGCCTTCCGGACCACTGTAGTGTCTTTCAGGCGGAGCTTATGGCGATCAAGGAGGCCTTGTCCTGGCTGAGGTGTAATGTAATATCTACTAGGGATATTAGCATTTTCACAGACAACCAAGCGGCAATAAAATCCTTGGAATCGGCCTCGACAACATCAAAGGTCGCCGCAGAATGTCGATCATCTCTTAAGGAGATGGCTGAACAGTTCAATATTTTTCTGTGCTGGGTGCCAGGACACAAGGATATTCCAGGGAACTGCATGGCTGACGAACTCGCTCGACGCGGTACTACCCTTCAGTTCATGCCGGAACATCGGAATCTGGGTGTGCCTCTCTCTACATGTAAACTGCTACTGGGATTAGACTCAATTGAGAAAACCAACTCAAGATGGGCAGACGGTGTTACATGTCACACTGCGAGACAGATCTGGCCAGAGCTGGATCTAAAACGCTGCGAAAAGCTGACTTTGCTCAAAAGGGCGAATATCAACACTACAATCGGTGTCCTGACCGGACACTGTCTTATAGGTCGACATGCTAAAAGACTCGGTCTCTTCTCAAACGACTTCTGTAGAAGCTGCCTGGATGAGGAGGAGGAGGAGACAGTCCTCACCTTCTCTGTACCTGTCCAGCTCTATCAGCCAGAAGGAAAGCTCATCTTGGAGCTTACTTCTTCAACTGTCTCGGTGACCTTGCCTCAGTGGAGGTCGCAAGAATCCAACGCTTCATTGCAAGCTCTAAATGGTTCGACGAGTAGGACCGGATTCGATGATCCTGTGGTAACACAACGGACCTTTTAGGTCTAAGTGTGTCCGTGTTCTCACGGGCAGCCACGCGTACCTACCTACCTACCTTCAATAGTAGACCCATTTGCAAAAAAATTGCCGATATGGGTGAAAGGGTGAAGGAGTGGGGGGGGAAATAATGCGTCCGAAACGCAAAAAAACCGAGATTGAGACATTCTAAAATCCATATCTCCTAAACGGTTAATGTCACAAAGTTAAAACTTAAGAAACATCTCTAGATATACTAGGACAATAGATCAGGAATAAATTTTTTAGTGGTGCCAGTGGCGTACGGGGGTGGGGGGTGAAAAACTTTAGATTACGATATCTCTCGAACCAATTGTACTAAAGAAATAAAATTCGGTTTACGTATAAAGGTTAATAAATGAAGTTTGCTGAAAGTAAAATTTTTTAAGGGGGCGGTGGGTCATGAAAGTGGAGGGGATAAGAATTTTTATAAAAAATAGCGTCTTATATCTCAAGAACAGTATAAGATAGAAGCATACAATTTTTACCAGAAGTAGGCCTCAGAGACCCCTAGTAGAAAAAAATTTTGTGGTTGAGGGTGTAGAGGGTGAGGGTGGGGGAGGGTGAAAAGGAAAACATTCAGATTTTTATATCTCGAGAACGTATAATGATATAAAGCTGAAACTCAGTTTTTGGATAGAGCTAGAGTAGTAGCATGTTGGAAAAATATAATTTGTTATAGGGGTAGTATGGTACGGGGGTGGGTGGTGTTTTTGCTATCTATAGAACGGCTTATGATACAAAGTTGAAACTCGGTATGCACATGTAAATCAACTATAAAAGTAATTCCGATAAAAAAAATTTCAAATATCCATTGGTGTTCGGAAGGGGGGCGAAAAAACTAATCAGAAAAAATGGAATGCATATATTTTCATGGTTTTCTTCATATCTATTAGGTCTTCCCAAATATTAAATTCATTTTTATTTTACGACTTCTTCACATAAATACCTAGAAAGTAATTTCAGAATTTTTTGAAATTCGACCCCTAAGGGGTTGGAAAAAGGGTTGTATACTTTTCCACCAATTCTCCCTCAGGTCTGATCAGATATCGAATATCTTTTCACTTTCAAAACTTGTTTTTAAATTTTTTCCTTTTTCAGCCCCTAAAAGGGTATAAAAGAATTGAACACGTCTTCACGAATTCCGTCATATCTTTTAGAAGTGATAAGAAATTGAATTGGTTTTTACTTTCTCGTGTTGTCTTCATATTTATCTATGAACTCCTTTCAGGATTTTTGGATATTCAACCCCCAAGTGGGTGTAAGGAGGGTGCATATCTGATGATATATATAATTCATTTTTACTTCCTAAGGTTTCCTGTATAAGCGCCAAGAAGTCAATTTCAGTATATTTGGATATTCAATCCTAAGGGGTGTAAGGGGTGCTTTTCAAAGCTTCGACATATTTCTTAGATGAGATATTAGATCGCTTTTCACTTCCACAGGCTTTTTATATCTGTGGTCACATGGAATAACTTGGTAAGTCGAAAAATAGTAAAATAGGATAAGTGTTCTGTGATCATCTTCCAAGACTTACAGGCACTGTGAAGAAATTATTGTTATATGTTATTTGATCACTGAGATGTCAACAAATTTAATTTTTTCACAAAAACTGAATTTACAGGAATAGTTCAATAGTAAAAATAGCAAAATGTGCTGCCCTGAATAGTTTCGTTTTTAGACTTACCTACTTATACCCTGTGGCCACAGATATAATCGCCTACAAACCCATTTCTCAACTTTTGGATATTCAACCCCCAAGGATTTGTACATGTTTTCACAATTTTTGCCATCCCTTAGTTCTGATGAGATATAAAATTGGTTATTACGGCATTTGATGTAATGACTTAAAAACCAATTTCACGATTTTTCGAATTTCAAGAACCAAGGGCAGGTAAAGGGTTTGCTTACGTTTTCACAAATTTTTCAAAAGCCCTCGTGTCTCAGGAGATATCAAATTGCTTCTTATGAAATCGACTAAAAACCCGTTTCACAGTGTTTTCGAAATTCAAACCCCAAGTGGAAGTAATGGGTTTGTATACGTTTTAACAATTCGTCACATCTCTTAAGTCTGATAAGGTAGCAAATTCGTTTTTACTTCTGTGGGCTTTAAAATTCAAATAGTCTACACGGGCTTTTTCAATGTTTAATCGGCTAAAAATCTCTATTTTAAATGTTTTTATTTTAAGAACAAAATTAACTTTCCATGAAACTTTATAATCTCGAAACAACTGATGACATGCTCCGACTTTGACCGCTCCCGAACTTTGACCCGAAAAATAATAAAGTTTCGCCCAGACCATTGGCAGATTTTTCATATGCTTATGCTAGAAAGTTGAAACTTATTACCTATATGTAGCTGCACCACTGCCTAAATTAATGATAGGATGTGCCGGACCTCCAAGACTTTAAAACTAGTGAAATCGCAATTTCGATAAAAATTGGACTGATGACCTTTTAGCATGGACCCATTCATATGTAATCAGTTTCAGAACAAAAACATCCACCAAAACCAACATCGAATTGTTCACCATCACCTCCATCAATATGCCACCCAGCAGTCGAAAGCAACAGAAAATCGATAACTCTAAACGTCTGAACCAATTTGGAAGAGGGTACTCGTATAAGAAACGCCAGAGTAAAACGATATTAAAAACATACTGCAGTCACGATCGGCTGCAAGCCAATCGTATAATACTCTAGATGAATACTGAACTCCGATTTATATTGTAGTTGGGGATAAAGTAGAATTACGTGTGTGCATGTTGTATATCCTTTATTAAGGACTGCCATTAGATTGCTACTCAAACCTAAAAGACAATATTCAGTGTTTAATTTCATATCTTAAACTGGGTAAGTCATCGAACAAAAATGTCCTTTTTGAAGGACTTTCACATGGGAGGTGCAGGAAGGACTCACTCGATTTCTTACATATTTATCCTTTTCCTTGGAATTAGTTAAAAATGAACGTGTACAAAATTTCAAAATCGTAGCTTAAAGCGTTCAAAAGTTATCGAAAATATTGTTGAACACGTGCCTTAGGGACATTTTGTATGGCAGCTACCAGAAGGAGTAAAAGGATTTCGCTGATTAGTAAACTCGAACTTTGTTTTTACTCAAAACTAATTTGTACAAAATTTCCAATTCATAGCTAAAAGATTACTTGAGTTATAGTAAGTTCCGTAAATTAAGTGAAGGCATTTTTACAGGATATTTGTATGGCAGCTACACGAAGGACTAATAGGATTTTCTTCATAATCATACATTTAGCTCCAACCATTGGAAAAATAACACATACAAAATTTCAAAGACGTAGCTTAAACCCTTCTGAAGTTATCGGCCAATATTCTTGAACACGTATTTTAAGGACATTTTGTATGGCAGCTACCAGAAGGAGTAAAAGGATTTCGCTGACAAGTAAACTTAAGCTTCGTTTTTACTAAAAACTGATTTGTACAAAATTCCGAATTCTTAGCTAAAAGATTACTTGAGTTATAGTGAGTTTCGTAAATTAAGTGAATACATTTTGACAGGATATTTGTATGGCAGCTACACGAAGGACTAACAGGATTTTCTTCATAATTATATATTTAGCTCCAACTATTGAAAAAATAATACATACAAAATTTCAATGTCGTAGCTTAAACCCTTCTGAAGTTGTCAACCAATATTCTTGAACACCTGTTTTAAGGATATTTTGTATGGCAGCTACCAGAAGGAGTGAAAGGATTTCGCTGACTAGTAAACTGGAACTTTGGTTTTACTAAAAACTAATTTTTACAAAATTTCGATTTCGTACCTAAAAGATTACTTGAGTTATAGTGAGTTTCGTAAATTAAGTGAAGACATTTTGACAGGATATTTGTATGGCAGCTACACGAAGGACTAACAGGATTTTCTTGATATTCATACATTTAGCTCCAACTATTAAAAAAGTAACACATACAAAATTTCAAAGTCGTAGCTTTAGGCGTTCCGAAGTTATTGGTAAATATTCTTGAACACGTGTTTTAAGGACATTTTGTATGGCAGCTACCCGAAGGAGTAGGACGATTTTGCCCGTTAACGAACTTAGCCTTACAAATTCAACCAAACATCCAGATTCAAAATTTCAAGATCCTAGGTGAAGGTGTTCTTGAGTTATCGTGTTCACGGACAGACGGACGGACGGACGGACGGACGGACGGACGGACGGACGGACGGACGGACGGACGGACGGACGGACGGACGGACGGACGGACGGACGGACGTCAAGCGGATTTGAGGTTTTTGGGCACAAATAAACAAAAAATAATATATAACTTTTTTTCGTCCGAGGCTTGGTTCTATGCGTTACAAACTTTTCGGCTGGATTAAACTTATAATACTCTACATGATTTCATCTAGAGTATAAAAAACCTAAGAACAGAATTCTTCTTACTTTTTTTCAAATTTTGCCAAATGTTGACAGCATGCCATCTTTAGCTTCCGTTTTATAGTATGAAATCAGCGGGCTTTTTATTTCTGTAAATAAGGGTGCGGTGGATGTGTATATGAATAGAAGGACGTAAAAGAAGAAGTATGTGTGCTAAAATAAAACATCTTCCAAACATGATATTAATTTCTTTGTGACATCACAAAATGCTCTCCAATCTGTGAAGAAACTGATGGTATAATTTTTAAGACGCCCAGTTGTCTGCTATCATTTTGCACGTTATTTTAGCTGAGGTTGAATATTAACAGAACTAGAGTGCGCATATCGTTTTTTTTTATACTGCTTTAAGAGATTTTAAATAAAGAAGAAATAGAAAGAATGAGCCGGAACATTTTATTAACCTGTTGGCTATAGAAGACTGCAATGTTTCTCGAACAACTTTGTGATTAGTCTTTTGTAGTCCAAAACTTCCCTGGACCGTATGTATCTCTGAAAGGATGAAATAATTTTGAGCAGGATACTCTTCCTAAGGTTCGCATAGGTAAACGAAAATCTGGAAACTAGTTTTTGCATTAATATTGCCACTGCACGGTTGATGTTAAATTGTCCTCATTGTCATATGACAAAGGTTCTGACTAATAGATGGCTGACGAACCATCCATTCCTAATTACTTAAATTGATTATCTTGGACTGGTATGCATGATACAGCGCATTCAAGGCAAAGCTCCTATCAAGGGATTTATTAAAGTTTTTGTATGCTTCGGCATAAAGGCTGTTCACCTGGAGCTTGTTCTTAATTTAACTAGCGCAACCCCATCACGAAAAGAAAGCGGTAACTCCTTCTTTCGTTAAACTATATTAGCCGTGTTTTTTTGCAATATTCTTCCACAGCTTTTAGAGCATTTATTAATCATTTTTACCCAATGATCTTACAGGCAACAGTAAAAACAGCAGCGTTTTTGTTGTTTTGTATGGAAATTTTCTTCCCTTCTTACCTCTGGATGAATAGAGCAAAACACAGCTATTGCATTTTGGTGGGGGTTGGGGAGACTGTAGTGAAGATAGTGAAGCAGCATATATATGTCTAAAGTTATGGCAATGTTTCCTTCATTTCACTTGTGAGGAAATGTATACATTACTCAGCCAGATTGCTCTGTTTCTCTAATGTTCAACAATTATAATAATCTGGAGGCACTGCGAAATCGCCACTTTTTAACAGGATCACCGCCGTAGCCATAGCTGAGCCAATCTATCCACTATCCACTATCAACATAAGTCGACGCAACTATAATTTTGGCAGTGATAGCATACCGACTATATTAACACTATGCAAGACCGTAATAAGTGGCAATCTTAGATTTAGTCATTGTTAAGTATGTTTCGTAACAGAGCAAATAAAGCACGGGTCACCTTAAATATTAAGAACGGCGCATCTAAAATTGCAATACTACAATTATCACAGTCACGACAGTAGGCTTGCGCATTTTAGTTCACCATAGTGATCGCGAACGAACTAGATCCCGACCCATCGCGAACTAGTTCGTTCTTTTAGTTCACTAATTCGCGGGAGTTCAGTGATGATTCCAATGGGACAACCAAAAAAAAAAGGTCGTACTTGTCATTCCGGTAGAATGTGTCGAAGGAAAAAAAAATCGTCGTAGTCGTCATTGTGGTAAAATGAGATATGAGCCAAACAAGAAGTCGGAGTCGTTGTAGAACTGAGTTCCGAAAGGCATCGTTCCTTACAGTTCTCGATTCTCAACTACACAAGCCTAGCAACGATATCACGATATCCGCGTTGAAGTGCATGGTAATGTGGATATTTGCTACGACCACTACACATGAAATATTTACAGTCCTTCGACGTGTAATATTTCCAGTACACAAATTAGATAACTATTGTTCATTGACGGAATAATTACGTTAGTAGTTCAATACTAACTTTATAAAATTAACAAATGAGAAGAATTACGCCAGATTATTAAAAAACGAACATATGTCGTCATATTATTGCGTATTTATTATTAATTAATCCTTATTCATATTGAAACAAGAGCATTTTCCTTAAAAAATATAACCCATAACATAGAAACAAGTCAAATGAAAAAAATAATCCTGATCTAGCATTCTTCAACAATGAATCCTATTACAATTTTTCATATTGCTATGTAAAAATATTAACTTCGACACTTTGCTTGATTTTAATAAAGTCCGGCGTTCATTAATGATTTGTCCTGTTCCCGAGAAAATACGTTCACACGGCATAGAACTGATAACAATGCAAAACCTCTTTAAAACATATTTGTAAAGGTGAGCGTAAATTTTCCTCCGTTCATTACACCTCGATCCCCGATCCTTCATCCTCTATCCTCCATCCTCTATCCACCATTCTTCATTCTCCATTATTCATCTTCATCCTCAATCCGAAATTCTTCATCCACCATCCTCTATGCTCAATCCTCTATCCATCATTTATCATCCTCCATCCACTATCCACTATCCGCTATCTTCTATGGAGGAGGATGGAGGATGGAGGATGGAGGATGGAGGATGGAGGATGGAGGATGGAGGATGGAGGATGGAGGATGGAGGATGGAGGATGGAGGATGGAGGATGGAGGATGGAGGATGGAGGATGGAGGATGGAGGATGGAGGATGGAGGATGGAGGATGGAGGATGGAGGATGGAGGATGGAGGATGGAGGATGGAGGATGGAGGATGGAGGATGGAGGATGGAGGATGGAGGATGGAGGATGGAGGATGGAGGATGGAGGATGGAGGATGGAGGATGGAGGATGGAGGATGGAGGATGGAGGATGGAGGATGGAGGATGGAGGATGGAGGATGGAGGATGGAGGATGGAGGTTTGTTTCTACTGATGTCTAAAATCCGAGATTGCTTGCGCGCCGAACGACGAGGACTGCGTTCCAAAGCTTCACTTACTGATAGATAGATAGATAGATATATATATTTTCCATAGTATTAACATTTTTTGCTTAAGCTAACTTATAATTATTCTGTGCTCAGACTTTCGTCTCTACATCAATTGTTATTAAATTATAGCACGGAGGCTGATGTCTCTAACGAATCATTGTGGCTTTCTGAAGGTAAATGGAGCAAAGCCTTGCTACGTATAACTTATCTAACTTAAAACTACTTAACAGCTACATAAAAACTTAACTTAAAGGCTCTTGTTATGATTGAAGCGAAGAGAGGATCAATGGATTTTCCACGGCTGTGCAACGAAGCAAGAAACGTTGTTTTAATGTCTGTACGGTATCGTAAACCAAAGCAATGTGCGCATTTTCGTGTACTTCACTTACTGTCTGTAGGTTCTCTGGCGTCCGCACTGTACGTGGAGCTCCATGTTTCACGACTAACACGCTACTAGTTTCTTTAAATTTCTTCACCCAAGCCAATATGCTATTATGAGACAGTACGTGACCATGTCGACCAATATTGAACTGTCGTCAATAGACACGCCGCACTTCCGTCACAGAATTCCGTTTGTAATAACTATGAACACAAGTAACACGGTGTTACCACTGATATATAATATATGGATACCTCATCGGCTCATTTCCCTATACGATATGACATATTGAAATAGCCGACGAAATCGTACCCTCTCGCTCCTTCTTAAAAATTCGAACTTCGAAAAACATGGGCAACAACTTAAAGAAAATTAAAAACTTTTCAATTTGAATTATCAGTTCTGACAATTCAAATTGTTCGATTTGATGGTGAGAAGTTGTGTTTTGCGCTCGAAATTCATAATACAACTCACAGTTTACTTCAATTTTTTTATTAATAAATTTCTTGTTAAATAAAAGCTTCAGGAATATTTATAACGGTTGAACATGTAATACGTTATTTTTGAATTTGGCGCCATAACGATAAGTACATGGTATTATATTCGTACTGCAGTAGCCAATATTACCTGTACAATTTACACAGCTTAGTTGCAATTTTATGAACTCATTTTCTACCTTGCATTGTTTATCCAAAAAAGTATTTATCAAATTCAAATTATTTGGTAATTTTTCAATTCGAAATTACACCTAAAAATTCGGATTTCATTTTTCATGTTGCCTAACCTGATAGTTCTGTCATTGTTTTCCTTCTCGCCTTAATACATACATACCGTGCTACTAACTCTTTCCTTCTTAAGATTCAGGTCATCCGTGGCTCAATCCTAATTTGTACCCCAGATAACTTTCGAAGTTTCTCTAAACTTAAAATGAATTGAATTTGTGAAAGAAACATAAAGAAATGTTTCAATCAAAAATTATTTTATTTGCATTACCAATTTTAAATCTAATGAATGTTTAAAATCATCAAAATTTTGTTCAATAATGCAGAACCTCAGGTTATCATGGACACCTTTTTCGGATATTGACATTTTAAAAACGTCGGCCATGTGAGATAGCAAATCAAGGCCTCCATTTGATATATCTCAGTGGGTGTTACACATTCCAACGCTCCATTGCGACTGGCATGACAATGGGCATCCTTCCCTCTACCATTCTCCTTCCCACCAACCATGATCAGCTATCGCGGTGGCACACTATTCACATTTGAAATGTGTAACTTGACTCCGCATCACCCTGCACAACTTCCGATTCCATACATTTAAATATACATTCATAGTGTGCGGCTTTCCATCATTATATGATGCAAAACTAAATAGGCATTGTTACCAACACAATTCCTTCGTTGCGCTGCGCCCCTTTCGATAAATGGAAGATCCTAAAACGTTGCAGATACGAAACATTGTGGCGAATCGGGCACATTTTTAAACACCACGACGTTGCAGTAGCCCAAATGTGAATTATAATTTCTTGTTGGGTTACCTCTGCACAGAGATGGGCTGAGCAGGTTCCCCTCTTCATGATGGTCCGGAGGTGTGAATAGTAGGTTGTCTTCACACTCTACATCCATCTCGCTATCAATGCCCACAGCAAGTACCACGTCAACTGGGGTGCTAATTCCAGAGGACACTTCGTCGATTTTTTTGGATACTGTGTTGATTTTGATCCCACGAGTATGGCGAGAAAAGAAGGTACCAGTGTAACAGTTTTGATATTTCTCAGGGTAGCAAATTTGCGTAACAATTCTTAGCTTTCGTAACAAAAATATTTGCTTATGCTTTCTTTTCTTTAAATGGAACTAACTATGACATCATATAATGTTTATAACAAATATAAATGGAATCCAATAGAGCACAATCCAAAATTACTGTAGAAAATAGGAACATTTCAAAATAAAATATCACAAAAAAATACAATAATAATGATAGTAATAATAAAATAAAGAAAAAATTTTCAATCAATTGTTAATAGCAAAGTCTTACGACTTGCTTAAATTTCAGTAAATCTTTTATTACATTGTATGCCACTGTCAGTAATGCAGTAATTAGCGGTGCAATTTGACCGACCGGATACTGGGAGATTAATACGAATTCGCTATTTCGCATTTCTTATTACTGCAATTTTGATGGCGTGGCATACAATGTATGCGCTAGGTCTTGGCCTATCAGTACAGTACAGTAATATTAGAAAGCTATCGAAGTTTGTGTAAGACCAGAGGCGTGTATGAATATAACTTTTGATAAGTTTATCAAAGCAGCTTATTTTTGGCGTACATAATTTTTTATCAGTGTAACAAATTTATACATGTAGAAACATAGTAACAAATAATTGTCAATTGTGGCATTTTGCTACCTTCGTAGCACTTGTGGGAATACTAGTACGCACCCGCAGAGCTCCCAATACGGATGTAAGGCTAGGTTACGAGTAAATTGAGTAAACTAGTTAAAAACAGGAAATTATGAGGAAAAAGGGGTAATAAACCGTTAACAAGAGCAGTCATTAAACATTTACAAAGTGGGGTAATTTAAAATGGATAAAATTAGAACTTAATTGGGGTTTGGGATCGATGGTTTTTGGTAAACAATGTTTTTACCAAAACGTACTCGTAGACAAGGTATCTAGAGTGAAGGGAGGTTGTATCCAGCGTCTCGGTTAAAATTTTGCGGGTGTTTAGCTATCTCAATCGCTTCCGTTACAATCCTTTAGCGGTTTGTCTTGGCCCATATTTTAACGTTGTCAAAATCGATTGAGTGGTTCTCTACCGTTGCATGCATGTTCCGCAATTTCTAATGAGTTTACCTGGTTTTTCTGTGTACAGCGCTAATGTTCACGAATCCTTGTTCTCATGGTGCGTCCCGTTTCTCCTATCTAGACTTTGTTACACGAGCCGCATGGAACTTTATAATTCCCCTCCATTTCAGTGGGATTTTATCCTTTTGGTTTCATAGGATGCTTCGGATAGTGGTTGCCGTGGAGTAAGTAGTTCGTATATCGACTTTCCTAAGTACCTTGCCGATAACTATTATTTCTCCCAAAAAAGTATTGGATAAAACAGACGTTTAAAACGGTAACACTCGATTTATATTTTGGATATGTGAAATATTTTCACATTTTGAACTATGGCACACTCCACGCACTACCAAAAGGGGATGCATCGTTCTGGGAACACGAAAGGCTAATGGTAATTTTTACTTTGAGTTTTGATATAATTGGAAAAAAATATCAGTTCTGTACAATTATGGCAAGTATACATAGTGTACAAACTGACCTCCACTGACAAGCATAAGCTGCAATAAAATTCAAGAAAATAAAAATAAAGGTGTCACCTGCTAATCGAATTAGGTGGAATAATGAGGTATATTGTATGAACATACTAAATCACTTGCATCCATAAAAGTGGTGTAATATAAACGAAACCCTGAATAGTTCCCATCTACCTTCAACTACCTCATTTTCAATTAAAACTCGAAATTAATTCGCGTTGTATTTTTTCAGGTGTGTGGTAATGCGCTTAGGGGGCGCCCACAGTGGCGGAGACCCCCTAACAATGAGCGCAGCCGGCAACGATTATGCAGAATTATGCGACCTGGGTCCGTCGCGATGGAGTTCACGTGGTTATCATCCGCCGCACAGTTCCCTGCATCATCACACGTCCAGCGGTGTTGGCGTGTCCTCATCAGGAGGCATTGTAGGTGGCACCAGTCATTTGCGTTCGAACAGCTTCGAGGCCGAAGACATTGTTGGACCAGGCGGTGGCGGTGGCATCGGTTCAGGGAGTGTGATAATAGCTGGTGGTGGCGGTGGATCAAGTGGACCGTACGGAATCAGTGCTCGTATCGGAAACAGTACGAGCTCACTACGTGGTCGTTCCGGTTTGTACTACTCACCGCCCGGAACATCATACACGATTGTCGAAAGGCCACATTCTCCTCACTACTACTACAATACGGCCGGTGGACCAACCAAAGGTGGATCGTTGCCAAACCGGGGTGGTTACTTAAGTTCGTCATCGTCCAGTCATATAGCAAGTTCGTTGTCAGTGGGAACGAGTGGTAGCGGCAGCGGGGGTGGAAGTGGAGGCGCTGTTCAAAATTCGACGCGACACAATGGGAAAAAACGACCTATTTCGCCCGAACAGGTACTACGAATGTTCGGGTCAACAACATCAGCTTCAGTTCCTACAAGCTACCATTATAGTAATGGGACGCGAGATCGAGGACGACGGAGTCCTGCTAGTAGTCCGCCATCAACAACACATCAGGTGGACTTTAAAAATTACTTTAATATTATTCAAGTCAAGTTCCTTTTAAGTCCTCTTTTCACAATACTTATTCGTTTATTTTTCAGATTTATCGAGACCGTGATCGGGATCGTAGTGTCCCCAATATTCATGAGTTATCCACAAGAACGGTGACAATGTCCCGAGATCAGCAGCCCGATGGAAGCCACGGTTTCGGAATCTGCGTGAAAGGTGGAAAAGACTCAGGTTAGTTTGGGGAAAGTTACATTGATGCACAATTTACAATATTCTATGGTGGACCGCGGTAAATGTCTCCATCTGCTCTTATGGAGATACTCGTGAAAAAATTTGATTAGATTAGCTCGAGTAAAAGGATATCGGGCTTAACTTCTCTCCAATTCCAAGTTTTCTTCCAAACGCATTCTGTATCACATATTTACTATAGTAAAATAACCAAACGGTGACTATAATATTTGATCACTTCCACCTACGTTTAAGGTGATTCTTGATGAATTTCGTAAGAAATTTCATGGTGAAATGTCTGTCCGCCGTATCAAGAGCTTGTGAAAATAAAAGCGAATTCGATATCTCAGTCATAAGGGACATTGTGGAATTTATGAAAACGTCAATTCAACTGCATTATACCCGATATATCGAACAATTCTGAAATTGATTTTAGTCAATTATATAAAAAGCCTGTGGAGGTAATATCATACCAAAATTTAGATTATGTAAGGCTTTAGAAACATTCCTGAAAACCTATACAATCATTAGGGTTTGAATATTGAAAAATACTTAAATTGAATTTTATGCCGGTTATGTCGATACATGGTTCTGTGGTTGTACACAACCGTAATACGTACAATTCTTACCTACGGATCGCTAGCCTGGTGGCCAGCGTTGAGTAAGAGTTACAATTAAACAAATTTAGCAAAGTTCAAAGAACTGCAGCTGTAGGAACTACAGGTGCAATGTGGTCATGTCCGACTGACGCTCTGAACGTACTGTTACATCTATTACCTATCGACTTACATGTAAGAAGTACTGTGTCGTGCAGCGCTGTCAGACTTAAGGAATCTGGGTCCTGGTATGCCAAACCATACTGTCACAGTAACATTCTAGAATCTCTACTAACGGAAATGGTTAAATCGCTGACCGACTACATTACCCCGAGACTGAACTTCAAGAAGGATTTCGCTGTGGGTTTCCCAACCAGAGCGGAATGGAAGAATGGTTCGGTTTTACATGAATTCGACACAGTCATAAACAACGACGGTTCAAAAATGAACTGCGGAGTCAGAGTCTTACCACTTACCGGACCACGCCAGCGTTTTCCAGGTGGAGATAGTGTGGATCAGGGAGGCTTGTCGGACTTTGCAGCAAGACGCTACGCCAAAGCGAAGTGTTGTAATCCTCACTGACAGCCAAGCCGCAATCAAGGCCTTAGATTTGGCTAAACTCGTCTAAACTCGTCGAACAGTGTCCAGAGGAGCTTGCCTACTTAGGAAGTCGGGTCAGAGTTACTCTACTTTGGGTCCCAGGTCACAGCAAGATAGAGGGTAATGAGCGGGCAGACGAATTAGCTAGGCAAGGGTCTGCCCTTCAGGGCTCTCTCGTGGAACCTGTTCAAGTCCCACTAGGTACTGTTAAGCACCAAATATCTTCCCACTTTCTTACAATCGCGAAATCCAGATGGAGAGGACTGACCAAGTGCGTCATATCTAGGAAGATATGGCCATCCTACTGCCAGAGCAGAGCAGACGAACTCTTGAGCAGGAGCCATGTAGACGTCTCCAGAGTCACGGCGGTCAGCACGGGTCACTGGCCAATCGGCGACTGTTTTCCACCTTCTTCGCGAGTGTCCGGCCCTAGCTAGAGCCAGACTTCATGCATTGGGCAAATCTTTCTTTGAATACCTTGATGAGATCTCGAAAAATAAGATTGGAGAACTGATTATCTTTTTGAACAGCTCCGGATGGATGTGATAATCCACTCCCAAGTCTCTGTAAAACTCTATATCTACTTCATCAGCCCTCAACGTCCAGGTTAAGCGAGTTGTGGTATCAAAATGGCGCTAATGTGCTAATTGGGCCCTGTTTCGACTAACCACCACGTAAACCAATCAACTAACTAACCAACCATGTCGATACAGGCACACTTAAAAATTAAGGAGGAGGTAACTCGGGACATTAATTACTCAGGGTGCCTCCATTGTCACGACCAGTGATATATTTTGATATGATCCCAACTATGACTCAAAAACGAAATTGATGCTTTGAGTAAGCATTTCGGTCCCCCTCTTTAACCGTTTTCCGGACCTTGACCCGAAAACTTATAAAGTTTCACTCAGACTATAGGCAGATTTTTATTAATTTTTTTAATTTCTCCTTAAAGTAAAAAAGAAGAATTAATTTCTCATCAGACTAAAAGATACGTCGAAATTCGTAGAAAGGAATACCTGAAATTAATTTTTAGACAATGATAAATAAGTAAATGCAAATTCGATATTTTATTCGAACTAAAAGATTTGTCGGCATTTGAGAAAACTTGTACAAACCCGTTACACCGCCTTGGGGCTAAATATCGAAAAATGCTTAAATTGGTTTCTGGCGACCCGTTACATACATATGGTATTTACTTTATTGATCAAAATTTGTTACATGTGAATAGACTGGACACCTACTTGACTAAAGCATAAATTACTATTCATAAATTAATATAGTTACTTATTGCATATTTAAAAAAAAAAAAATTGTTTTTACTTATTTGTTTATTCCTCCAGCGCTTTTACTAGTTTCTTTTACTTAATTTAATTTTCAATTTCATTATTTTTCATTATTTTTTATTAGTTCCAACTGAGAACTTGCTAAAATTTCACTGGATTATATTATTAATTAATAATTTACTTTATTTACCTTTCTTTTGGTAATTTTTTTTTTACTCTTTATGTTGCATTATATGGTACATAAATTTGTACATAAGATATTAGGCATGCAGCCGACCTAATTAATAGTAATAATAATTAGTTTTCAGTTTAGTGGCGACCCGTTAGATGCAACAGTAAATTCGACTGCTCATAAGACCTAAGAAGTTCGTGAAAACGTACACAACTTCCTTAAACCCTTAGGGGTTGAATATCGAAAAATCAAACGAAAAGGAAGATGATAGAGATTCAGGCGCGGCGGGTTGCGTAAAACCCCTGTCTAGAAACATATAGATATGTAGATTGTATCAGGTGTTGTATTACGTGACTGAATATTTGAATATTTGGGAACGTGCAATGCCAACATGGCGCCGATTTGGAAAAGCTGGCTACAGCAATATAACTGGTTTGCGACGGCAGCTCAAATGTCCAAGAAATCATCGGAAATCCAAGTGGCAACCTTCATGGCCACAATCGGTCCAGATGCAGCCGTAATATACAACTCTTTCTTACTGATCCAGACCGAACAAAGGAGCGTACACATCATAACAAAAAAATTCAAGCAATACTTTAAGCCGAAAATTAGCATAACGTTCGAACGGTATGCATTCAACATGATGTCTCAAGCTGAGGACGAAACGTTCGATGCGTTTTTCACTAAAATAAAAAATCAAGCCAACAAGTTTGAGTTTGATAATCTATACCAATCTCTCCTACGCGATAAAATAGTCATTGGTATAAAGAGTCACGCGGTACGGTGCCGCCAGTGCTGCCAGTCGTACGATTTTCATCGTACATGTACGATATTCCCGCCTTATGTACGATGTACGATGAACACCCTTCATCGTACTCAAAATGTACGATTTTTCAACTATTATGTCGAAATTAAAAATGATAACGAACATAAATTCATTTTGTTATTTGTTAGTTCACAATAATAATAAAATAAAAAAAAATTGGCCAACACGTGTGGTTAAAATGAAGTTTCTTAAAAAACAGGTTCAGTTTCGTATACGAGACCGTGTAAAAGCCCAACCCATGTTGAAATTTTGGAAACGATGTCCGCGGCAGTCATATATGTTTACTTGTACCGTATCGTTTATAAGAATATTTACGGCAATTCAACGTATAATATTTTAGTTGCTTATACGTTACATAAGTACGATCTCTGTACGTATAAAATTGTGTTACTTTTACGAGTGGTGCAATGTATTTGTCCTCTCTTCATCTTTATTCTAGCCTAGTATCTACAGTGAAAATAAATAAAGATTAAAATTATTTTTAGTGTTTTCAATGTAAATTTTATGCACTACTCACTGGATAAATGCTCAAATTTTTCTATTCTAAATAATGTAAGACAGAAGTACGAAAAATGAGAATGGGAAATCTTGAAAAATGTTCAAAAAAAAAGAAAGTCCTAACTCTAAACCTTCGACGCATTATTGGCTCGGGCTCTGAGGGTGGTAAAAAGAACAAAACTAATATATGTAGCTCGATAAGTCTTAGGATATCTTGAAACTTCCTAAAAAATACATAAACAGAAATCCGTGATCTGGTGAGAATTTTGGGCGATGGAATTCGCATCGTAATGGAGGAAGGAACAATTGAATATCCCTGAGAACAGCTAATCCAAATGCTTAATGCATCGCTATCAAAATTTCATTTGAATTGACACTTTTACGGATCTGTGCAGGGACGTCATTTCAGTTTTTTCCTGGGGGGGGGGGCAAGATGTTATGTTTGTATATATTTTTATATATAAATATATCTATGTCAAAGGGTACATATGGGGTCTTTTTCGCATTCGTTTCATGCTCTAAGGGTACATATGAGGACATTTGGCACATATGGGGACGGACCCGGTATTTTTCTATGTCAATCGGTGGATATGGGGTCCGGACCCCATAATTTTTCCTTTGTCAAAAGGTGTTTATGGGGTCCTTAATTTCTTTCAGTAAATAGCACTTATGAAGACCGGTGTATATATCGAAATTTAATAAATTCTGTAACGTATTGGTAGATATCGGTACCGTTTCTGATTGATTGTCTATTACTGGAAACAAAAGATTGCACCAGAAACACTACAAGGTATGCTTGACAGTTTGCTATGTTATGAGTGTGACGTCAGCAAATACTCAGCCGATAAGTAGATACTAACATACGCTTTGGAATTGAAAATGCTGTATATAATCTACATATTAGAGGCACTATCACAAGATTGTCCTCTATAATCTTTCAAATTAATATCTAAATGAGATAATAGCTTTAAAATACAATCTTCCATTTCTGCGCTCTTGTGGCCAGTATTTTCTAAAAATTTGCTTGTGCCACAGGGTTATAGCCCATTTAGCCCTGTGGTTAGGGTGGTCCTGAACAGACCTAGTATACAATACTAAAGTGTAAAAAATTACATCTACTCTCGAGCAAGTGTAGAAAGTGTACACTACACACGACAAAAATAACAGCGGGCTCTCACTCTCGTCCAAAAGAAAAGCAAAAGAGTACACTTTCTGCACTAGTGTAGATAGTGTAGGCAAAAATAAGAAACCTATAGTCACGGTGCGGTTATGTCAATAGGTTTGTTCTTTTTGCCAACATTCAATGTACACTACACTTTCAGTACATTACACCTAGTGTAGGATTACACCAAAATGAACTACCAAAAAGAAAGCGTTAAGGTTGGTTTTCATTACGTCGAAATTCTGCAGATATTTGCCAGAACAAGACGAAAATATATACTGTACATGAGTGTGAAAGAGAGCAAATATCATCTGCAACAGATCTGCACAAAAGTGTCCCGCCTGCAACTTCAGATCTTTTATCTGTAACCATAAAGTAAGGATGTACATTTTAGCAAAAAGACTTGCATGCACATCTTTTTTCTATAATTTGCTTCCGACAAACCTACACAATAGACATTCGCACGCATACTACTGTACCAAATTATGGCAATTAGGACATTGACATTTGTCGAGCCGGTAATTGTTTTCTTAGAGGTGCATGTATAGATCATTCTGCTGTCTATTCGCTCGACGTGGGAAATGCGTTGCAATTGACAAGTCGCAGATCGGTTTTACCTTACAACAGTTGTCGAAAATTTTGTCGCTTCCTTCCTTATTAAAACCAATTTGCTATCTCTTTTTAGTTTTCTGCTATAGATCTGTAATGTCGGAGTAATGAAAACTCTGTCTCAGTAATGAAAACCAGCCTTTAGTGCAGAAACATGACAGAAAAAATTTCTAACTTTTTTATTTGCTTCATTCTTTCAATTCTGTCAATGCATATTTATTGCCATTCAATATTCTTACATGTATTCTTTGAAACGGAAGGAAGGTTCCGAAATTTGACACCAGAGCACACGGTATGTTCGTCATTATTTTACAAAACTTTACCTGCTGGGCTGTTACCATTTCTCAAAAGTTAAAAACAAAAGACGATCATTTCAATAAATAAACTGCGTTGTAGAGATAATTACCGGGACCGATACCTTTTGCCTTAGTTCCTGTAATTTCATTATATCATGTAAAGGTAGATATGGGTACCGACTTTGCATGTATATACGTAAAACACATCCAAAGTCGGATCCAATATCTACCGTTACGTAAAATATGTGAACAACTTTTAAAATGCCCGGTCACCGTAATTACCTTCACAGGGTGTGTCAATTTTCAATATCCGTGGAGATACAGGGTGGTCAATGTAGTAGGTCAATGTAGTTTTTCTCAGAAAATCCCATAATAAAAATGTCAGTTCAATTTTATTTTTTTATTTGCCATATTATTGCCTAAAAATGTTGCAAACGAATCGCATCCCGATTCTTTCTTAATATGAACGATTTTAGACAGTGCTCCCACATGATCGCTTATAGTCCGCGCTCTCCTACATATTTGGCTAACATCGTCTTGTTGCCGCCATTATTCCAATTGTTGCCTAGCGAGGAGAAAATTCCGAAAAACGGCCGTCACGTGTTTAGGTTTGTTCCTTTCGCTTACACTTAGTGTACACTATACCAAATTTGAACAGCCAAAAAGAACGCGTTAATGTGGAAACATGACAGATAAAATTTTAAACTTTTTTATTTGCTTGATTTTTTCATTTCTGTCAAGGCAAGGTTAGGTTAGGTTGAGAAAGGTGGACTGAAGCAATGTGCCCCAGTCCATCACGAGAGATCACTGTGGCTCCATTGTGGTCCCCTCGTATAAAAACCGGGCTCTAGACTCTTGATTCCAAATATTGCTCTTCCTTATGAAGAGAGTAGTTCTCCATAAAGGAATCATCGCAAGTTCTGATAGATCGTTCAAAGAGAATTTCCCCAAGTGCCGATACCTGGTACGTGCTAGGTTTTTACATTCACACACTAGATGCTCCAGTGTTGGCTCAACATTCTCATCACCACAGCGACACAGATCAGCCATGGGTATTTCCAGCCTTTCTCCATGCCTCCCCTATAAGTTGTCTGCAAATGTTCCTGCCCAGAGACGAAATGAAGCTAGAGTTCCTCTTATCAAGTTTCGGCCAGCAGAGTGTTGCTTTCCGGCATCCCGAGAGATTCACCCACGCCCCCTCCATCTGTCTGAGCGCTTCAATATCAATCATTCCCTTTACACATTCAATGGGACAGAGAACCGACTCGTTGGCCAGCTCTATGCTCATATCCGACCCCCTTCTGGCGAGCTCGTCTGCCTTTTCATTTCCAGGGAAGTCACTGTGACCAGGAATCCAACTAATCTTCAGGTTGTTATTCATACCCACCATCTGCAATATTCTTTTACATTCTCCCACAAGCCTGGATTTAGTAATGTGCGCCTCAACAGCCTTGATGGCAGCTTGGCTGTCAACATAAATAGTTATTGTACCATTCACGCACTGTTTTCGCACAATTATCTCCGTTGCTTTTGTCAGCGCAAAAATCTCGGTCTGAAACACGCTCGAGCTATCCGGTAGCCTGAACGA
This sequence comes from Beris morrisii, assembly GCA_951812415.1. Lineage (NCBI taxonomy): Eukaryota > Metazoa > Arthropoda > Insecta > Diptera > Stratiomyidae > Beris > Beris morrisii. The sequence goes on along the minus strand of OX638310.1, from coordinate 86,618,039 downwards.
TTCCATAATGTCAAGGTCACAAGAGTTCCGCTTTCTGTTTTGGAGCCATCAGTGTAGATAGCAAACGTGTCTGGGGCGATGATTCCAGATCGCCTCTCCAGTCTGGTGAGAATATTCACAGCATAGGAATGTCCAAAAATGCAAGAACGTGTCCTGTAGTCGGTGCGCTCCGGCATGGCGGAACACAGGGAAATTGACAAGATCCTAGTGTGGCCCACACTACCTCCAATAGCCTGCATCACGCAGACGCAAAGCACCCTTTGCTGCTATTGATTTTACCGCTAATTCCAATGGAATTATGTGGAGCATTACTTCCAGAGCCTGCGAGGCCGTGGTACGTAAGGCCCCAGTGATCCCAATGAGTGCCATTCTTTGAATTCTGCTCATGGCGACCCTGTTAGTCCCGACCTCCAACGCATGCCACCACACCAGTGACCCGTAAGTAAAAACAGGTCTAACTACCGTGATGTACAGCCAGTGCATTATTCTCGGCTTAAGGCCCCAGGTTTTCCCTACCATTTTCTGACAAGCGTAGTAAGCGTGCGATGCCTTCTTGATCCTGTCATCAATCGTGAGTCTCCAATTCAACCTAGGATGGAGATAGATTCCCAAGTACTTCACACTAGGGGAGAGCGGGATGGTAACGCCATTCAAGCGTGGGAGCCTGAATTCCCGGTCTTTTTTCCTCGTATAGAGGATAAGGTCGGTTTTCTCCGGATTGATGTTGAGACCGCAATTACCAGCCCACCTGCTCAAGGATTTGAGCCCAACTTCTAGTAAATCGCTCAAGGTGTCCAGGAACTTACCTCTCACCATCAGAACGATATCATCCGCATAGGCAACAACCTTGACTCCGGTCAAAGATAGAGCCTGTAAAATTTCGTCAACCACTATGACCCACAGCAGTGGAGATAGCACCCCACCCTGTGGGGATCCCCTGGTTGCTTTCATTCTGCTACATCCATCCCCCAGAGAGGAGTTCATAATTCTATCCCCTAGCATCGACACAATCCAGCACGAAATGAATGAGTCAACCCAATCTATTCAATGTCTTCTCGAACGCACTCGTCTCCACATTATTGAAGGCACCCTCAATATCTAGAAACGCTGCTAGAGTATACTCTTTAACATTCAAAGATTCTTCAACCGTGGAGACGACCTCATGTAAGGCCGTTTCGACAGATTTTCCCTTCATATAGGCGTGCTGAGAAGCTGAGAAGCCTCTCGCGTCCAGAACACATCTGAGATAATAGTCCATGAGTCTCTCCATTATTTTCAGCAAAAACGATGAGGGACTAATGGGTCTAAAGTCTTTGGCCAGAGTGTGGCTTGGCTTTCCAGGCTTCTGTCAAGGCAAAGTTATTGCTAAACAATATTCTTGCATGTATTCATTGAAAACAGTATTTCCCTAAATACTGAAAGTAAATTTTATCTGCATGCAGCCATCAATTTTGACAGATGGAAAGAAATTACACCTGCTCTCGAGCGAGTGTAGAAAGTGTACACTTTCTACTCTACACTCGACAAAAAGAACAGCGGGCTCTGACGTCACTCTTCAAAAAGAACAGCAAAAGTGTACACTTTCTGCCCCAGTGTAGAAAGTGTAGGCAAAAAGAGCAAACCTATAGTCACGGCGCGGTTGTGTCAATAGGCTTGTTCTTTTTGCCAACATTCTACGAATAATATTTTAGGTGCTTTAACGTAACATACGTATGTTCTTTGTACGTACAAGACCCACCGCATTTCTATGAGTGGTGCAACGTATTTACCAGCACATTTTTATTATTTCCGCCTTTTACATATAGAAATGAAGGATTTGAAATTTGACTCATGAAGTCCTGACGCTGAAGGAGCTGCCAAATTTCGAATCATTCTATTCTAAATGTAAGGCAGAAGTAATAAAAATGAGTATACAAAGTGTAAGCTAAAATTAGACTTCAAAAATACACTGCCAACTCGAAACCTTTGTCGCATTGCTAGCACGTGCTCCAAAGCTGAAAGTAAAAAAACATGAATGCAGCTAATCATGCCTTGGAATATCCTGAAACTTTCAAGAAAGCATACTGCAGTCACGATCGGCTGCAAGCCAATCGTATAATACTCTAGATGAATACTGAACTCCGATTTATATTGTAGTTGGGGATAAAGTAGAATTACGTGTGTGCATGTTGTATGTCCTTTATTAAGGACTATTAGATTGCTACTCAAAACTAAAAGACAATATTCAGTGTTTAACTTCATACCTTGAACTGGGTAAGTCATCGAACAAAAATGTCCTTTTTGAAGGACTTTCACATGGGAGCTGCAGGAAGGACTCACTCGATTTCTTACATATTTATCCTTTTCCTTGGAACTATTTAAAAATGAACGTGTACAAAATTTCAAATTCGTAGCTTGAAGCGTTCAAAAGTTATCGAAAAATATTGTTGAACACGTGTCTTAAGGATATTTTGTATGGCAGGTACCAGAAGGAGTAAAAGGATTTCGCCGATTAGTAAACTCAAACTTCCTTTTCACTCAAAACTAACTTGTACAAAATTCCGAATTCGTAGCTAAAAGATTACTTGAGTTATAGTGAGTTTCGTAAATTAAGTGAATTCATTTTGACAGGATATTTGTATGGCAGCTACACGAAGGACTAACAGGATTTTCTTCATAATCATATATTTAGTTTCAACTATTGGAAAAATAACACATACAAAATTCCAATGTCGTAGCTTAAACCCTTCTGAAGTTATTGACCAATATTCTTGAACACGTGTTTTAAGGACATTTTGTATGGCAGCTACCAGAAGGAGTAAATGGATTTCGCTGATTAGTAAACCTGAACTTCCTTTTCACTCAAAACTAACTAGTACAAAATTCCGAATTCGTAGCTAAAAGATTACTTGAGTTATAGTGAGTTTCGTAAATTAAGTGAATTCATTTTGACAGGATATTTGTATGGCAGCTACACGAAGGACTAACAGGATTTTCTTCATAATCATATATTAAGTTCCAACTATGGGAAAAATAACAAATACAAAATTTCAATGTCGTAGCTTAAACCCTTCTGAAGTTATCGACCAATATTCTTGAACACGTGTTTTAAGGACATTTTGTATGGCAGCTACCCGAAGGAGTAGGACGATTTTGCCCGTTAACGAACTTAGCCTTACAAATTCAACCAAACATCCAGATTCAAAATTTCATGATCCTAGGTGAAGGCGTTCTTGAGTTATCGTTCTAACGGACAGACGGACGGACGGACGTCAGGCAGATTTGAGGTTTTTGGCCACAAATAAACAAAAAATAATATATGACTTTTTTTCGTCCGAGGCTTGGTTCTATGCGTTACAAACTTTTGGGCTGGATTAAACTTATAATACTCTATATGATTTCATCTAGAGTATAAAAATATACGTAATAAAATTCGTAAGGAGTGTCGAATGATTAAACTTCACTGAAAATGAAAACTCAAACACAAAATGCGTCGCTATCAAAATGTCATTTGACTTGACGCATATGTGTGGCTATGCAGGTGATATCCCTTTCTTACATTTTGTGATAGATGTATGTAGAAAATCTATTGAATTTTCCTTACATTTATACGGAGTCTTTAGTGATAGGTGAGTATATGCGATCTCTATCGTACACATGGACTTATATGTCCGTTGAAAATGTGTAGAAATTTCACGATCATTCGATAGTCATGGTTCGCTGGTGGGGAACCTTACTTATATTTCCAAGGAGACGGTTTTCGTTCGCTGTCCCTTCCTTACACATGGAGCTCAATGGCTGTAGAAAATGTGTAGAATTTTGATTAGATTTCTACAGCTACAATGTGCCTGTTGGGTAGTATATGAAACTTTTCCTGCTGGGCTGTTACCATTTCTCAAAAGTTAAAAACAAAAGACGATCATTTCAATAAATAAACTGCGTTGTAGAGATAATTACCGGGACCGATACCTTTAGCCTTAGTTCCTGTAATTTCATTATATCATGTAAAGGTAGATATGGGTACCGACTTTGCATGTATATATGTAAAACACATCCAAAGTCGGACCCAATATCTACCGTTACGTAAAATATTTGAACATCTTTTAAAAAGCCCGGTCACCGTAATTACCTTCACAGGGTGTGTCAATTTTCAATATCCGTGGAGATACAGGGTGGTCATGAAAAGGATTTCGGACCTGTACCTTCACCCACTTTAAACGTTATATCTTGAAAACTAATAATCAGAATTCGAAGTGTTATAACTTGTATTTAGGGAATTGAATTACCTTTCTTTTGATGTAACAGTTCAAATTATAACTGCACCCGATCTTGAGATATTTTCTTCAAAACTAAAATTTTGGGTACTTCAACCCTAAAAATTAAATGATCAATGTAGTTTTTCTGAGAAAACCCCATTATAAAAATGTCAGTTTAATTTTTTTTTATTTGTAATATTATTCGCATTTATTCGGACGTCATTTTTGGTTAATTGCGGAGCGTAGAGAACTATTGTTGTTTTCAGAAAGTGGTCAGCGCCTATTACTATAACTAGAATGGTCTATACCTAGTATGTCATTAAAAATATGTTACTCTTTTGATAGTTTTCTGTGTGTCCCTGAAAAGGTCCTTTTGGTTTAGATTAGTTAGGCTGTTAAAAAATCGGAAAAAGCGAAATATCTAGGCCTGATCTTGGATAGGAAGCTAAATTGGAAAGACAATGTTGGAGAGCGTATTCAAAAGACCAACAACGCGTTTTTTGCGTGTAGACATGCCGTTGGAAAGAGTTAGGGCCTGAAATCATGATTACACCAATTTTGAACAGCCAAAAAGAACGCGTTAGGGTAGAAACATGACGATAAAATGTTGAGCTTTTTTATTTGCTTGATTTATTCACTTCTGTCAAGGCAAATTTGTTAATAAACTATATTCTTACATGTATTCATTGAAAACAGTATTTCCCTGAATACTAAAAGTCAATTTTATCTGCATGCAGCCATCAATTTTGACAGATGGAAAGAAATTACATCTGCTATGACGTCACTCGTCAAAAAGAACAGCAAAAGTGTACACTTTCTGTAAATATAATGTAAAGGTAGATATCGGCACCGTTGCTGAAGCGGTGAAAAAAAATGCAATTATTTCAATGACAGTGAAGATGAAATAAAACTATGCTTAATTCGCGTGTTGTAAGGATGATTACCGGGACCGGTGCCCGCAAACACCCTTACATATCAAAATGTGGTACCGATATCTACCATTCCATAGAAGAAATTAAGTAAATAATTTAAGCGGTCTCCGTTTCTACCACTAGACATAATATCTCGGTCTTCGTATTAACTGTCTGACATACGAAAGCTAAAATCCTTTATATTTTCTTACGTGGCGTATACAAAGTGTTTTAATTAAGTTTATATACATCAATTTCCAAATGTAGATCGATGTATACTATCTGTGCCATATGTACACTCGGACCCCATATCCACCCTTTTACATATAAATATACATATGTTCTATATAATCTATAAAAATACATAATTCAGGGGGGGAAATGCCCCCTCTGCCCCCCCCCCCCACAAATGACGTCCCTGGATCTGTGCATAGTTTCATGCTTCTTGCATGTGTGGCTACGTTCGGTGAATTCACTTTCTTACATCCCAGTCGGACTTTTCGTAAGAGATGAATTTGTAATCAATGAGTAAGAGCTGAGTTTGTAAGGCCTTACCAAAGTAATGCAGAGTGTAATTGCTGTAAAATATTCTCGAATGCTCTCTCAGTACAATTATGGCCAACGTTCTTGGCTTCAGTTACTATTTACGGAAGTAATGGTTTAGAAGCTAGTAAGTATTAAGAGGAAAAAATTCGAGACGTTACAGTTTTGTCCAACGGTATAGGCTTTAGTATCTACTTACGAAAGTAATGGTTTAGAAGCGAGTAAGTTATGAGATGGTTCAATCCGAAACCTTACAGTTTTGACAAATGCTCTTGGCTTTAGTAATAATTTACGAAAGTAATGTCTTAAAAGCGTTAAGTAAAGGGATGATGCAATCATTAACGTTTCGTTTTAATTTTATATCAAAGGGCCCATAATTAAATTCAGTATTTACAACGATATAAGTCTTTTCTTGTCCTGTCCTTTTAAGCGTTTACACCCTAGGGCCTATGCGGGTTAAAGTAATTAGATATGTTATCGAAAGAGTAATGGGTACAAGTTGCTAGTACAAAATAAATTCCGTACACATTACTGATCTGACTATTACAAGACCTTACTGTTCATACATTTAAAGTATTTACCACTCACTATTGATATAATGCCTTACTTTTCATGCAATTTGTATGTTGCTATCACTCTCTAATGAAACAAGGCCTTACATGTAATATGCTTTGTAACTATTTACTACTCTTCAACGAAATAAGGCTTTTCTTGTAGTGTGCTTTGTAAGCGATTACGCCCTAGGGCCTATGCGGGTTAAAGTAATTAGTTCTGTCATCGAAAGAGTAATGTGTACGAGCTGCTAGTATCCCAGTCGGACTTTTCGTAAGAGATGAATTTGTAATCAATGAGTAAGGAATGAGTTTATAAGGCCTTACCAAAGTAATGCAGAGTGTAATTGCTGTAAAATATTCTCGAACGCTCTCTCTATACAATTATGGCCAACGTCCTTGGCTTCAGTTACTATTTACGGAAGTAATGGTTTACAAGCCAGTAAGTAATAAGAGGGAAAAATCCGAGACGTTACAGTTTTGTCCAACGGTGTAGGCTTTAGTATCTATTTACGAAAGTAATGGTTTAGAAGCGAGTAAGTTATGAGAAGGTACAATCTGAGACTTTATAGTTTTGCCAAATGCTCTTGGCTTTAGTAACAATTTACGAAAGTAAGTCTTAGAAGCGGATAAGTAAAGGGATGATGCAATCATTAACGTTTCGTTTTAATTTTATATCAAGGGGCCCATAATTAAATTCAGTTCGTTCCGAGTGTTTCAAATGTTGCGAAGTGCTGTTCATTTGTAATAAATTCCAATAAGGGTTATTTATACAAAACGAAGTAAACAATTAGTTTAGATAGAGTTTTTTCTTATCTTTATGGATCTTATTTTTGTTGATTTTTTATTTTGTTTATTGAATGAATTCTGATGTAATATTATGTGTTTTAATTTATTTTATATTGAATAAATGTTTTTTTTACTGTTGAAATAATTTCGATTTTTCATATTGTTGTTATTTGCAACTCAACAAAGTAAAGGATAGTTTAAATTGGAGACGAACACAATACTTTATAAGTATTTACAACGGTATAAGTCTTTTCTTGTCCTGTGCTTTTAAGCGTTTACACCCTAGGGCCTATGCGGGTTAAAGTAATTAGGTCTGTTATCGAAAGAGTAATGTGCACAAGTTGCTAGTACGGAATCAATTCAGTACACATTACTGATCTGACTATTACAAGACCTTACTTTTCATACATTTAAAGTATTTACCACTCACTGTTGATATAATGCCTTACTTTTCTCTCTAATGAAACAAGGCCTTTCATGCAATATGCTTTGTAACTATTTACTACTCTTCAACGAAATAAGGCTTTTCTTGTAGTGTGCTTTGTAAGCGATTACGCCCTAGGGCCTATGCGGGTTAAAGTAATTAGTTCTGTCATCGAAAGAGTAATGTGTACGATCTGCTAGTATATTGTACGGATTCGATTCCGTAGACATTACTGTTCCGACTGGGATATTGTACGGATTCGATTCCATAGACATTACTGTTCCGGCTGGGATATTGCGAAAGATGAGTGTAGAAAATGTATTGAATTTTCCTAACATTTATACAGAAATTTTTAAAATAGCTGAGTATATGTGTAAAATTTGATGACTACATATACTTCACCTACGTGAAATAGAAAAATTTATTTTATTTTTATTTTGAAATTTGAATATAAACAAATAAAATTAAATATTGTAGTGAATTGTACGATGAAATCTAACTCGGTACGATTTTTTTGATATTATTGTACGATTTTCTAGTTTTGGGAATCTGGCAGCCCTGGGTGCCGCGTACAAGTAGAAGTGTGCAAACTGCAAAAAACTCGGACATTTCGCGAAAATGTGCAGAGTAAATAACAAAAACGTACAAGTCTCGAAAATAGAGAAATAATACGACAGAGACAGTGAAGACTGTGAGTGCGATACGTTGCTCGTGCTAACATTAGCAGACACAAAGTCGAATACAAATAAACACGATAAAAAAAAACTGGTACGAACAAATCCAAATCGCAAAAAAATGTCTAAAAGTGAAGTTAGATTCGGCAGCTCAGTGTAACGTACTCTCACGTGAAGCGCTCAAACGCTTAAATGTTGAATTCTCGCCAAGAAAAATGAAAACAAAAATTGTCGCGTTCGGTGGGTCGAAAATCAACGTCTACGGAACAATGACCCTAGAGTGTAAAGTCAGGGACAAAGTAGAACAACAGAAGTTGAAAATTGTTGACACGTTTCCAGGTTGTGAACCAATTTTAGGTAAAGAATCGTGCGAAAAATTGTATCTCTTTCTTCGAGTTAATGAGTTGAACCTAAACGAAAGCATTTTTGAAGGACTAGGATGTATTCAAAACTATACTTACGACATTGACTTGATCAAAAATCCCATCTTCGAACATTACGCTCCCCGGCGAATACCATATGCAATACGTGATAAAGTGAAACAAGAGATAGAAAAAATTGTAAAACTTGACGTTTTAGAAAAAACAAAAGCTGCTACTCCAGCAGTGTCTCCCATGGTTATTGTGAAAAAAGATAGGAAGATCCGCGCGTGTATTGTGATCCCTCAGATATTAATGAAAACATTCTCCGACGATATCCTCCGAAAACCGTGGAAGAGATAGCAGCAAAAATTAAAACGTTAAAATATTTTACATAGCTCGATTGCCTTCGTGGCTTTTGGCAAGTAAAAGTTTCGGAGCGCACAAAAAAATATTTAACGATAGCTACACCTTGGGGACGGTACTTTTACAAGCGCTTACCATTTGGTCTCGCTTCCGCACCAGAAATGTACCAGGAAATCATGACCAAATTGCTGGACAGTTGCCCCAATAAAGAGGTTTCAATGGATGACATACTAATACATGCAAACACCGAAGAATTGGAAAAATTAACACAAAAAGTAATCGGAACCCTCTCCAATGCTGGTATAAAATTAAATAAGGATAAGTGCGTGTTCAAGAAGAGGTCATTCAACGAATTAAGAGACCAAACAATCGAGAAGGGCTATTGCGAATAGTGGGCATGGCTACATACTTAGGAAAAATCATCGGCAATTTGGCTGAAATTACCGACCCCTTAAGAATGCTTTTAAAAAAAGAAGAACAATGGCAGTGAACAGAAACACATGAAAAAGCACTGAACAAATTTAAAACGACACTAGCAAGTACACCAGTCCTACGTAGGGTTACTGTATGCGCACTCACACCAAAACAGCCTCTAAGAGGGGTTTGGCAGATGCGTACCAAGGTGGAAAACCAGTAAATTTAAATTTTTTTCATGATTATGGGATTTCGCTTTATAAACATTCGAAATGATTAACTTTTCGCTGCAAAATTGTAAATTTCCATAAAAGAAATGAAAGAAATACGGAAATTTTCAATTGAAAACCTCAATTTCGCGCACACACACTTCCATACTAAAGAAAACCAAGTACTAGAATTGTGGAAGGGAACCGACAGCTTATTTCCGACTCTTCACATATTCGCACTTACACACTCCAAAAACGCAATTTGAGAGCAATGTTCAGTAGTACAAAAACAGGCGAACTAGTACATAAACAGGCGATTTTTGTGAGGTTAAATTACAATTTCTAGTACATAAACGACCGAATTAGACGTATCTGCCAAACCCTAGGTAGAGAGTGTTGTGTTTCTAGTGACCCTAGTCCTACGGTATTATGACCCGAACATGGACGTCAAGCTCCAAGCTGACGCCAGTAAATCTGCACTCGGAGCAGTGCTACTCCAAGACGGTCAACCTGTGGCTTACGCATCAAAGGCACTATTTCAGAAGGAACAAAAGTATGCACAAATCGAAAAAGAAGCGACTGCAATCAAATTCGGTTGCGAAAAGTTTCACGAATACAACTACGGAAAGTGGTTAATTATTGAAACTTATCCTAAGCCACTTGAAACAATTTTTAAGAAACCGCTTCAGTCAACATCGACAAGGTTACTGAAAATCTTACTGCGAGTGAGACAATATTCTCTAAAAGTCATATATCATGAAGGCAAGGAAATTGTACTTGCAGACACACTTAGCTGCGATTGCCAAAAACCGGCAAACCATTGATAGTGAAGAACTAGAAGTACACAGTATTCATCATGTGACGGAGTCAACTAAGCAAGACATAATTCGATCTACAGAAGCTGATGAACATCTACAAGCTCTAAGAACAGTTGTTATAAGACGCTGACCAGAAACCGCATTAGAGCTACCTAAGCATCTGCAACCATACTGGAACTACTGTGATGAAGTCAATATTCACGAAGGAATCCTGCTTAAGGGTGAGAAAATAATCATTCCAAAATCACTGCAGCAGGAAACGCTAAACAAGATACACGCTGGACATTTTGGAGCTCAACGGACGCTAACCAGAGGTCGTGAACTTTTATTCTGGATAAGGATAACAAAGGACTTTAAAAACTCAGTCGAAACGTGTGGCATTTGTCAATCATACCAGCCATCTAAGCCAAAAGAAGCCATCATTTTGAAAACTATTCCGACATTACCATGGGCAATAGTGGCCGTAGACCTTTTTAAATTCCAAACTGACGAATTTCTTTTAATCACGGACAGTTATTCGGTATTCTTTGATTTCACCCCTCTGACGCACTCCTCGTCTGAAGAGGTAATCAACCAGTTAAAAGTGTGATTTGCAACGCATGGAATTCCAATGATACTAGAATCTGACAACGGACCGCAGTTTTCATCTCGTGAATTCCAAACATTCTCACAAACATACTGCAGTCACGATCGGCTGCAAGCCAATCGTATAATACTCTAGATGAATACTGAACTCCGATATATATTGTAGTTGAGGATGAAGTAGAATTACGTGTGTGTATATTGTATGTCCTTTATTAAGGACTGCTATTAGATTGCTACTCAAAACTAAAAGGCAATATTCAGTGTTTAATTTCATATCTTGAACTGGGTAAGTCATCGAAAAAAATGTCCTTTTCGAAGGACTTTCACATGGGAGGTGCGGGAAGGACTCACTCGATTTCTTACATATTTATCCTTTTTCCTGGAACCATTCAAAAATGAACGTGTACAAAATTTGAAATTCGTAGCTTCAAGCGTTCAAAAGTTATCGAAAAATATTGTTGAACACGTGTCTTAAGGACATATTGTATGGCAGCTACCAGAAGGAGTAAAAGGATTTCGCTGACTAGTAAAGTCGAACTTCCTTTTCACTCAAAACTAATTTGTACAAAATTTTGAATTCGTAGCTAAAAGATTACTTGAGTTATAGTGAGTTTCGTAAATTAAGTGAATACATTTTGACAGGATATTTGTATGGCAGCTACATGAAGGACTAACAGGATTTTCTTCATAATCATATATTTAGCTCCAACTGTTGGAAAAATAACACATACAAAATTTCAATGTGGTAGCTTAAACCCTTCTGAAGTTATCGGCAAATATTTTTCAACACGTGCTTTAAGGACATTTTGTATGGCAGCTACCCGAAGGAGTAGGACGATTTTGCCCGCTAACGAACTTAGCCTTACAAATTCAACCAAACATCCAGATTCAAAATTTCAAGATCCTAGGTGTAGGCGTTCTTGAGTTATCGTGTTCACGGACAGACGGACGGACGGACGTCAAGCGGATTTGAGGTTTTTGGGCATAAATAAAGAAAAAAAAATATATATAACTTTTTTTCTTCCGAGGTTTGGTTCTATGCGTTACAAACTTTTGGGCTGGATTAAACTTATAATACTCTATATGATTTCATCTAGAGTATAACAATGGGGTTTCAGACATCCAGTCCGAAGTACCTGAAATCGAATGGATTAGCTGAACGTTACGTGCAGACAGCAAAAAGCATTCTGCGGAAATGCTTCAAAGATCAGTCAGACGTTTGGTTAGCGCTGTTAAACTACAGAAATACTCCCAGAAGCTCCGAGCTAGAGTCACTAAATCAAAGACTTATGAGCAGAACAACGCGATTCAACATTCCGACAACAAATATTGTTTTTCAGGCCAGGATCGTCAAGGATGTTAATAGCAACATTTTGAAATTACGAGGAAGAGAAAAGGCGCATGCAGACCATAGCACCAAAACGACAAAAGAAATGCTATGCGGCGAAAAAATCAGAATTCAAAAGGGACATCGAGATTGGGTATCAGGAATAATCAAAGATAAGCACCATGCACCAAGGTCGTACATCGTTCAATCCTCTGACGGCAAATTATACCGACGAAACTCATCCCATCTGCACCATCGAAAGCGCACATAGTTGAAAATAAGGCATATCCACTGGAAGCTTCTGATAACCACGAATCATCTAAGATGGTACACGGTAATTCTAGCCCAAGCATCGGAACCAGTACAGCACAAGCAACAGGTCAACAGACTGAAATCTCAGAGAAGCAACCAGTGACAACCCGCTACGGACTGAGTAATTAAGCCGGTGTCTCGTTATGTACCAACCTAAAATTGAGCCGGTGTCTCGTTATGCACCAACCTAAAATTGAGCCGATAATTTTAATTTTAAATTTGTTTTATGTGTTGAATTAATCTGAATTTTGAATAATTTTTGTATAAATTTTGAATTGTTTTTTTTCACCAAAAAAAAGGAAGTAGATGTCACACCACTGTACATTACTAAATACCCAGCAAGAAATTTACCGGTTAAGTCCGCCGGAGCTCCACCGTAGCATTAACGGGTAATCTTTCAGTTAAAACGAATACGCCTCGGGACAAAATTAACTTGTATACTTCGTATCGGTGTACATGCGTGTGATTCTCTACCTCTTTCTTTTAATATTGCCGTCTTCTTTACTCCTAGTTAACGATAACCGGTAGTTACCTGGTAAAATACGGAAACCGATACCGAAATTCTTGCGACGCAGAAAAACAACTAGAAGTTTTTGGAAGTCGGATGGCGCGTGCTGCTAATGTGCTAACGCGCCATCCCTGCAAGAAAACGTTACCCGAGTTACAGGTTGGCCTAATGTGATAATCGCATAATCTAAAAAAAAATTGTTAAAAAAGCATATCCCAGGTTTGAAGGTTCAAATTTGAATGTCGCAGATCGCAGTCATTCGTCTTGTCAAACATGTTATGACAGTTTTTCGACAGTCTTATTTATACTAGCTTTCGCCTAGGTTGTATCACACTTACTGAAACTTCCAAGCCCATTGAGCTCATCATCATCAATGGCGCGACAGCCCAAATCAGGTCCTGGCCTCCTGAATTCGCCGCCTCCAATCGTCTCAGTTCAAAGACCGCGTCCTCCAGCTGCTACGTTTTAAAATGGCTTTGCTATATTCATCAACCGCGTCTTCCTATCGCTTGCATGGTTTGTGTACTGGCATGTTACCACTCGCTTCCCCTTTAAGAGCACGTTTGTGGATTCTTCTATCTTCCATTCGCCATGGCCAGTCCACTGCAGTTTACGCTGTGTGATGAACGTTGAAGCTTGTGGCCCATCGTAGAGTTGATACAACTCATACACTCAAAATAAAAACTGCGTAATATCCCTGCAAGAAAATTACCGGATAAATCCGACGGAGCTCCGCCGCAGCATTACCCGGTAATCTTTCAGTTAAAACGTATAGGCCGCGGGACAAAAATTAACTTATATGTATACTTCGTATCGGTGTACATGCGTGTGATTCTCTACCTCTTTCTTTTAATATTGCCGTCTTCTTTACTCTTGGTTAACGATAACCGGTGGTTACCGGCTAAAATACGGAAACCGATACCGAAATTCTTGCGACGCAGAAAAACAACTAGAAGTTTTAGGAAGTCGGATGGCGCGTTCTGCTAATGTTTATTGCATATGCGTACATATGCAATAAACACTAGCAGCACGCGCCATCGCTGCAAGAAAGCGCTACCCGAGTTGCATAATTTAAAAAAAGCATATCCCAGGCTTGAAGGTTCAAATTTGAATGGTGCAGATCGCAGTCGTTGATCATTTCAAACGTGATTTGCCAGTTGCACGAGTATATAAAGGAGAGTTACATCAACTAGAAGAAATTTCTAACACCAGAAAATTCTGGTGTCACTGTATTGAATCTTCTGAATGTATGCGTACTTTCAGGTAGCGCTTTCTTGCAGGGTAGAAGAAATTTCTAACACCAGAAAAATTCTGGTGTCACTGTATTGAATCTTCTGAATGTATGCGTACTTTCGGGTAGCGCTTTCTTGCAGGGATGTTTCTTCAGTCCACGAATGGTTTTTTCAGTCCACGATTGGTTTCGTACATATTACACATTGCCTTTCATACATTATACGAAAAAATCAATGTTGTATTCAACGAACTACATTCGTACATTGCACGAATGATTCGTACTACAATCATTTTTCGTAACCGAAGAAAAAAATTCGTGCATTGTACGAAATAAATTTCGTAGTTCCTAGTAATATTATTCGTACATTCTACGAAAGGAATGGTTCTATTACAAATGTTTTCGTAAAATGTACGAAATTTATTTAATATAATGTACGAATCATTTTCTTACAATATACGAATATAATTCGTGAACTATGATAAATTATTCGTATAATGTACGAATATGCTTCGTTATCATCGACATTGTATTCGTACTATGTACGAATATAATTCGTGAACAGCGACTTTTTTCGTATAATGTACGAAAGAATATCTGTGCAATGTGCGCATACCTTTCGTAATCGAAAACATTGAAATTATTTTCTAGAATGTCCGAGGCGTTTTTCTTTAAAACATAACGCAGTCACGATCGGCTACATGCCAATCGTATGATACTCTAGATGAAATACTGAACTCCGATTTATATTTTAGTTGGGATTATATCAAAAGAATGAGGAGTGCACATACAATTATTGCATGACCTTTTATTTACAGGTAGAAACTATTGTATAGTGGCTACTCGATGGATGGTTAAACGATTTCTTGAGTTATAGTAAGTTCCATAAATTAAGTTGGGACATTTTTACAGAATTTTTGTATGGCAACTACATGAAGGACTTACGGGATATTTTTCATATTAATACCTTCAGCTGCGACTATTATAAAATCAACGTATACAAAATTTCAAAGTCGTAACTTAAAGCGTTCTAAAGTTATCGTTCAATATTGGTTAACACGTGTTTTAAGAACTTTTGTATGACAGCTACCCGAAGGAGTTGATGGATTGCGCTAATTCTCTCAGTCTTGCTTTTGATATAAAACAAATTCCTGTAAAATTTTGAATCCCTGCTTTAACTTGTACTAGAGTTATAGTGGATTCTGTAACTTGTATTTTTGTAAGCTGCTACACAAAGGACTCATTCGATTTGCATCATATTCGGAACTTTCGTTTCAAA
Source organism: Beris morrisii (assembly GCA_951812415.1). Classification (NCBI taxonomy): domain Eukaryota; kingdom Metazoa; phylum Arthropoda; class Insecta; order Diptera; family Stratiomyidae; genus Beris; species Beris morrisii. Next base: position 86,602,504 of record OX638310.1, on the reverse strand, counting down.
CATTGTAAACTTTAAGTATTCAAAATTTCAAGCTCGTAACTTGAAGCATTCGAGCAATAATTGTGAATACGTGTACGTGGACTTTTGTATGGGAGGTAACCGAAGGAGTGGAAGGATATCGCCCATTAACGAACTTATCCTTACTTTTTCCATTTTACAGGTGCTGACAAAATTTCAACTTCCTAGGCCAACGGGTTCTTGAGTTATCGTGCAAACGGACGGACGGACGGATAGCAAACGGATTTGGGGTTTTTGGCCACCACTAAATACAAAATAATAAATAACTTTTTTTCGTCCGAGGCTCGGTTCTATGCGTTACAAACTTTTCGGGTTGGATTAAACTTATAATACTCTATATGATTTCATCTAGAGTATAAAAACTTTTCGGGCTGGATTAAACTTATAATACTCTATATGATTTCATCTAGAGTATAAATATAACTTTTTTTCGTCCGAGGCTCGGTTCTATGCGTTACAAACTTTTCGAGCTGGATTAAACTTATAATAATCTATATGATTTCATCTAGAGTATAAAAATGGAGTACCAGATGAAAAATATAGGTACATATATCATGTACCTATTACGATATTATTTCACATCACTCCGAATAGCCTAAAAATACAAAACCTTATAACTATAATAAAAGGTGAAGATGAATCGTTTCCTTAATGAAAATTAGAAACCCTTTCCTGAAAAAAGAATCAAACAATGTGGTTTTTGAAAAATTCTTTATACTAATATCAGTTTCAAAATCCGACTTAACCCTATCAAGAACTAAAGGCGGATGAAACTAAAACTTCAGAATATTTTTAATTTTAATTAATATTTTTTTATTAAATCTTTATATTATTATATATATTTTATTATTTATTTTATAATACATAAATTATTTGTATATCGAAATCTGAAAATAAAATAAAAACATACTGCAGTCACGATCGGCTGCAAGCCAATCGTATAATACTCTAGATGAATACTGAACTCCGATTTATATTGTAGTTGGGGATAAAGTAGAATTACGTGTGTGCATGTGTATGTCCTTTATTAAGGACTGCTATTAGATTGCTACTCAAAACTAAAAGACAATATTCAGTGTTTAACTTCATACCTTGAACTGGGTAAGTCATAAAAAAAATGTCCTTTTTGAAGGACTTTCACATGGGAGGTGCAGGAAGGACTCACTCGATTTCTTACATATTTATCCTTTTCCTTGGAACCATTCAAAAATAAACGTGTACAAAATTTCAAATTCGTAGCTTGAAGCGTTCATAAGTTATCGGAAAATTTTGTTGAACACGTGTTTTAAGGATATTTTGTATGGCAGCTACCAGAAGGAGTAAAAGGATTTCGCTGATTAGTAAGCCCGAACTTCCTTTTCCCTCAAAACTAACTTGTACAAAATTCCGAATTCGTAGCTAAAAGATTACTTGAGTTATAGTGAGTTTCGTAAATTAAGTGAATACATTTTGACAGGATATTTGTATGGCAGCTACACGAAGGACTAATAGGATTTTCTTCATAATAATATATTTAGCTCCAACTATTGGAAAAATAATACATGCAAAATTTCTAAGACGTAACTAAAACCCTTCTGAAGTTATCGGTAATATTCTTGAACAGGTGTTTTAAGGATATTTTGTTTGGGAGCTACCAGAAGGAGTAAGAGGATTTCGCTGACTAGTAAACTCGAACTTTCTTTTCACTCAAAACTAATTTGTACAAAATTCCGAATTCGTAGCTAAAAGATTACTTGAGTTATAGTGAGTTTCGTAAATTAAGTGAATACATTTTGGCAGGATATTTGTATGGCAGCTACATGAAGGACTAACAGGATTTTCTTCATAATCATATATTTAACTCCAACTATTGAAAAAATAACACATACAAAATTTCAATGTCGTAGCTTAAACCCTTTTGAAGTTATCGATCAATATTCTTGAAGACGTGTTTTAAGGACATTTTGTATGGCAGCTACCCGAAGGAGTAGGACGATTTTGCCCATTAACGAAATTAGCCTTACAAATTCAACCAAACATCCAGATTCAAAATTTGATGATCCTAAGTGAAGGCGTTCTTTAGTTATCGTGTTCACGGACAGACGGACGGACGGACGGACGGACGTCAAGCGGATTTGTGGTTTTAGGCCACAAATAAACAAAAAACTAGATGAATACTGAACTCCGATTTATATTGTAGTTGGGGATAAAGTAGAATTACGTGTGTGCATGTTGTATGTCCTTTATTAAGGACTGCTATTAGATTGCTACTCAAAACTAAAAGACAATATTCAGTGTTTAATTTCATATCTTGAACTGGGTAAGTCATCGGAAAAAAAATTCCTTTTTGAAGGACTTTAACATGGGAGCTGCAGGAAGGACTCACTCGATTTCTTACATATTTATCATTTTTCTTGGAATCATTCAAAAATTAATGTGTACAAAATTTCAAATTCGTAGCTTGAAGCGTTCAAAAGTTATCGGAAAATATTATTGAACACGTGTCTTAAGGATATTTTGTATGGCAGCTACCAGAAGGAGTGAAAGGATTTCGCTGATTAGTAAACTCGAACTTCCTTTTTACTCAAAACTAATTTGTACAAAATTCCGAATTCGTAGCTAAAAGATTACTTGAGTTATAGTGAGTTCCGTAATTTAAATGAAGACGTTTTGACAGGATATTTGTATGGCAGCTACACGAAGGACTAATAGGATTTTGTTCATAATCATACATTTAGCTCCAACTATTGGAAAAATAATACATACAAAATTTCTAAGACGTAGCTAAAACCCTTCTGAAGTTATCGGTAATATTCTTGAACAGGTGTTTTAAAGATATTTTGTTTGGGAGCTACCAGAAGGAGTAAGAGGATTTCGCTGACTAGTAAACTCGAACTTTCTTTTCACTCAAAACTAATTTGTACAAAATTCCGAATTCGTAGCTAAAAGATTACTTGAGTTATAGTGAGTTCCGTAAATTAAGTGAAGACGTTTTGACAGGATATTTGTATGGCAGCTACACGAAGGACTAATAGGATTTTTTTCATAATCATACATTTAGCTTCAACTATTGAAAAAGTAAACATACAAGTTTTCAAAGTTGTAGCTCAAACCCTTCTGAAGTTATCGGCTAATATTCTTGAACACGTGTTTTAAGGACATTTTGTATGGCAGCTACCCGAAGGAGTAGGACGATTTTGCCCGTTAACGAACTTAGCCTTACAAATTCAACCAAACATCGAGATTCGAAATTTCAAGATCCTAGGTAAAGGCCTTCTTGAGTTATCGTGCTAACGGACAGACGGACGGACGGACGGACGGACGGACGGACGGACGGACGGACGTCAAGCGGATTTGAGGTTTTCGGCCACAAATAAACAAAAAATAATAAATAACTTTTTTTCGTCCGAGTCTTATTCTATGCGTTACAAACTTTTGGGCTGGATTAAACTATTATAAGTTTTATTACTCTATATGATTTCATCTAGAGTATAAACAAAGGGGGAAATTACGTTAGCAAGGGTAGTCATAAAACTATTAAAAGGAGCGGAGTTCATTAAAAGGGGATATTTATGAAATCTAAGCTTAACTGGTTTTGGGATCGATGTTTTTTGATAAACAGTGTTTTTTTCCAAAACGTAGAGCAGGTAGCCAAAGTGAAGAGAGGTTGTATCCAGCGTCTCGGTTAAAGTTTTGTGGGTGTTTGGCTATCTCAATCGCTTCCCTTACGATTCTTTGATGGTAGTGTTTTGTCTTGGCCAATATTTTAACGTTGCTAAAATCGATTGAGTGGTTTTCTACCGCTGCATGTTCCGCATTTGCCGATGAGTGGACCTGGTTTTTTTGTGTACAGCGCTGATGTTCATGAATCCTTGTTTTGATGGTCCGTCCTGTTTCTCCTATGTAGACTATGCAAGACCCGCAAGGAACTTTATAAATACCCTCCATTTCCAATGGGATTTTATTCTTTTGGTTTCCTAGGATGCCTCGGATCGTAGTTGCCGTAGAATAGGTCGTCCGTATGTTAGCTTTCTTGAGTACCCTGCCTATTTGATTTGTGGTACCTTCTATGTAAGGTAATGTTACCCACCGTTTAATAGTATGGTCGTTCTTATGTTTCTCTTCCTGGTTTTTCATAGCTTTTGGTTTTTGTTTGCATACTCTGTTGATAGTGCTCTTCGTGTATCCGTTGGCTTCAAAGGTTTTCTGTAGGTGTTCCATTTCGTTGCGAAGGGCGTGAGGGTTACCGTTGGTGATACATTGTGCTCTGTGGATAAGAGTTCTAAGTACTCCTTCCATCTGCTTAGGATGATGCATGTAGATACCTGTTTGTGTGAGTAGGTTTCGTATAAACAGAGAACTGAAGAGAAGGACCAGATTAATAACTAATATTAATATTAACTAATACATCCAAGAAGGGGAGTTTGCCGTCTTTTTCGATCTCCATTGTGAATTTGATGTTTCTGTGGCATGAGTTGAGATGGTCCAGGAACTTATCTAATTCCTCTTTTTCATGCTGCCAAATGATGAAGGCATCATCAACATATCGAAGGTATAGTTTCGGTTTTAATGGTGCTGAGTTGAGCGCATTCTCTTCGAATTCTTCCATGAAAATTTCGGCCGCTACTGGAGATATCGGCGACCCCATAGCGGCTCCTTCCGTCTGTTTGTAGAGTTTGCCTAACGCTGAGAAATAGGTGTTGTTTAGGCAATAATCAACTAAATCCACTCTGTTATCTGGTATGAGTGTTTTGATGAGATTCATGGTGTCCTTGATCGGTATCAACATACCGAACGTAAACAAGGATTCGACGTCCAAACTTACTAGTATGTCCTCCGGGCTTATTTGAATGTTTTTTAATGTTTCTACTAAATGTGAAGAATTTTTTATGGACCTGGGTGTGTTTCCAACGAAGGGGCGCAACTCAGCCGCGAATGCTTTGGCTAAACCTTGCGTAATTGATCCGATGGAACTAACAATAGGGCGAAGTGGAGCATCTGGTTTATGGATCTTTGGTAAACCGTACATTTTCGGAGTATGTGGATCAGAAGGGATCAGTTTTGAATATTTTGACGTCAAGTTAGGGTCCTTTTTCATCAATAGTACTAGTTTTCGATGGAGGGCAGCAGTTGGATCTCTTTTTATTTCTGTGTATGGTCCTGTTTGTAAAATGTTCTGGAATTTAGCTTCACATTGCGTTGTGTCCATAACTACTGTGGCGTTTCCTTTGTCAGCTCGCATAATTGAGATGTCCTTCAATTCTTTTAGCTCCTTGAGGGCCCTTCGTTCAGGTTTAGATATGTTCGCCACCGGGTGGATTGCACGGTTTATAATGTGGGAGACTTCGTGCCGGATTTGCATTGCCTGAGGGAGACCTCTGATTGCAGGTTCAATTTGTTGTATAATCTCTTCGGTTGGGATTTTGTTGGGTGTGATGGCGAAGTTGAAACCTTTGCTTAAAATAGTCTCCTGTTCTTTCGATGAAGCCGCAGTAGAAAGGTTTACCACTACTTTAGTCTTGTTGAGCTGTGGTAATGTAGAGGAACGTTTCGGTCAGAGCATTAATCCACTCAATAGTCTTGCCACTGTCAATGCGATGAGAAATATTCATTACTTCGATGAATATTATTTTTAATCGAAGTAGTGAATATTCAATATAAAAAAAAGAATTCCTTTTTCGAGTCAGTCGGTGAAAAACACAGATCAAAAGCAGATCGCAATTACTAATAAATTTCTAGATAGTAATTTTAAAATTAAATTTTATATAATCAAAAATATCAATTTATTGATTACCTGATAAAATATTACTTTATATTGTTTTATAAATAAAAAGATAATTTGTTATTACTTCGTAAGTGATTTTACTAAGTATAAAACTACGGTTCCATTTTAATACGGAACCCCACAGTAATGGTACGATGGTTGGGGGGGGGGGTCCATAAGTTGTGGAATTTCTTTCGTGCATTACTTTTGTCCTAGCGAAATTGATGTCTCGGCGATCCGATATCATGCTGTCAAGGCGTTCGAAGATGTCCCTGGACACATGATTGCTTAGTTGTAGCTGAAGAGATAGCGCTTCCTTGTTGAGATGGGTTAATTTGGTTCTCTTTGATTTGATGTCGTTCCTTAGTAATTGCGTGCTTGCGTTTCTGAGTAAGGTGACTTCTTTTGTTGTTCCAGATGTTGGTCAGAACAAAGCCGTTGGGATGGTATCTTTATCACGGCACCTTTTTTCAAAAGCAATTTGGTTCAGAATATTGTCGATTTTTACTTTATTATTTTTTAATAATAAAGTATTGTGATCGACCTGAAATTTCAAAAAAATTTGCTACCCTGAAATTTTGTATTTTCACGTTTTAGGACTAGTAAACCCCAAAAAAGCAAAAAAAAAAAAATGTCCGTCTGTCCGCCGTAGACGCCGTACGCCGTACGCAAAATTGTTTGAAGGTCCGTAGCTCCCAAACTCGTAGATTGGGTGAACCCCTACGACTGGTATATTTTCGAGGGGTGGGGGTACAAGGGGAAAGGAGAGGGGAGCGTTTTAGACGAAAAATTTTGGTTTCTAGATCTCAGGAACCACTTATGCTAGGAGACTGAAACTTGGAATTTATGTAGTACTATGATAATGGACTCAATTGGTAAAAAATGGTCGATATTGGTTAAGGGGTGTGGAAGTGGCGGGGAAAACAATTAGACTTTAACACATGAAAGACGGGATTGAAACATTCTAAAATCGATATCTCCTGAACAATTGATGACAGAAGATTGAAACTTTGTTGTTGTCCTAAGGGATACGTCAAGATTAGACAACGGCTAAAATTTTTAAGAGGGGTGGTGGGGTGTGGGGGTGGGGGGTGAAAAACTTTGGATTACAATATCTTCCGAACCAATTACACCAGGAAGATAAAATTTAGTTTCTGTATATGGAATCACAAGAGGAGTCTACCGAAACTAAATTTTTCGAGGGGGGAGGTGAGGCACGAAAGTGGGGGGAGAGCAGTTTTTCAAAAAATGTAATTTTTATATCTCAGAAACCGTATCAGATATGATCTTGAAAATTTTACAGGAGTTGCGGTCGGTAAACTTCTAATAGAGAAAAATTTTGGTGATGTGGGTGTTGGGGGTGATGGTGAAAGGGGGTGGAAAGGAAAACATTCTAATTTTTATTTCTCGAAAACCATAATGAATAGGAAGCTAATAATTTAATATTATATAGAGCCACTATGGAGACATCCTAGAAAAATAAAATTTTTGATAGGGGTATCAAGGTACGGGGGAGAGGGGTGGTTTTTTATATCTCAGAAACGGCTTATGCTAGAAAGTTGAAACTTAGTACGTGTATGTAGATGTACTATGAGAGTAATTAAGGCTAAAAAAAAGTTCAGATTTTTATTGGCGTTCAGAGGTTGAGTGAAAAAAATGTCCGTGATTCCACATTTTCACAAACTTTGTTGAAACTTTTAGACATGTCGAGCTATCAAAGCAATTTTACTTCTGCGGGCTATTTATATAAGCGCCTAGTAACGATCTTCAAAATTTTTCGATATCTAATTCCTAAGGGTGGTTGTGTACATATTCACGAATTCTTATATATTTCTAAGGTATATTGAGATTTGGAATTCACTTTTACTTCTATAAGCTTTAAACGTAGTCGGGGAAAACCCGATTTAAGTATTTTTCTCAATTAAACCCCCTGAGGGTATTGTTCAAGATTTCACTGATTCCGAAAATCTCTTAAGTTTAATGTGATCGAATTCGCTTTGACTACTACGAATTATTCTATTGATAAAAAAATACGTAAGTAAATAAAAAAAATCGGCCAACAGTCTGGGCGCAACTTTATTATTTTATGGTTATTTTTTAGGTTGTCAGCCGCATAGTACCCAACACCGTATCTCATCATTAAACACGTTTCGGACTTCTACCCGTAAAATAATAAAGTTGCGCCCAGTTTGTTTTGTTCTCTCCAACTTTCTCGCTTCCTTGAGACATAGAGAAAGATCTAATAGAGAAACAAACCCATAGCCGTTATCTACTGATTTGTTTTTCAAACATTCGATTTGAAATTTCTAGCCAGTAAATTTCTTCCATCCCAAAAAGCTTCACTAACCACTAGTTCAAAAAGCTTGAGTTTAGCCGAAAAGGGGAACAATTTTAAATGATGTTAAGTTCATTCATCGTTGTTTCAGTTTAATTCTGGTGAAATTTTATTTTATAGGATAACAAGAGGGTAGGAAATATTGAAGTTAATTTTACTTTATGATTTTCTAATAATACAGCATTGTGATCGATTTTTTTAAAAAAAAATTTTATTTATTTAAAATAGACCCCTAGCAGAGGGTGAAAAGGAAAAGGTTCCGATTTTTATATCTCGATAACCTATAATGATATAAAGCTGAAACTTGGTATTTAGATAGAGCTATATTGGTAGCATGTTGGAAAAATATTATTTTGTATAGGGGTAGTATGGTACGGGGTAGGGGGTGTTTTTGCTATCTATAGAACGGCTTAAGCTACAAAGTTGAAACTCGGTAGGCATATGTAAATCAAGTAGAAAAGTAATTTAGATAAAAAAATATTCAAATATTTATTGGAGTTCGGAAGGGGGCGAAAAAAATGATCAGTGAAAATGGAATGCATATATTTTCACGGTTTTCGTTATATCTATTAGGTCTTTAAAAATATTGAATTAATTTTTATTGTACAAGTTCTTCACATATATACCTAGAAAGCGTTTTCAGGATTTTTTGAAATTCGACCCCTAAGGGGGCGGAAAGGGGGTTGTATATTTTTTCAGGAATTCTGGCATATTCAACAGGTCTGATCAGATATCGAATATCTTTTCACTTTCGTGGGCTTGCGTAATAATCGCCTGAAACTCACTTTAAAGTTTTTTTATTTTTCAGCCCCTAAGAGGGTATAAAAGGGTTGAACAAGTTTTCACGAATTCCGTCATATCTTTTAGAAGTGATAAGAAATTGAATTGGTTTTTACTTTCTCGTGTTGTCTTCATATTTATCTATTAACTTTTTTCCGGATTTTTGGATATTCAACCCCCAAGTGGGTGTAAGGAGGTTGCATATCTGATAATATATCGAATTAATTTTTACTTCTTAAGGTTTCCTATATAAGCGCCAAAAAGTCAATTTCTGTATTTTTAGATATTCAATCCTAGGGGGTGTAAAGAGGTTGTATGCTTTTCAAAGCTTCGACATATTGCTTGAGACATTAGATCGCTTTTCATTTCCACAGAGCAACCCATTTCTCAATTTTTGGATATTCAACCCCCAAAGGGTTTTTCCATCCCTTAGTTCTGATGAGATATAAAATTGGTTATTACTGCATTTGATGTAATTACCTAAAAACCAATTTCACGATTTTTCAAATTTCAAAAACCAAGGGGGTGTGAAGGGTTTGCTTACGTTTTCACAAATTTTATATAATCCCTCGTGTTTTATGAGATATGAAGTTGCTTCTTATGAAATCGTCTAAAAACCTGTTTCACAATTTTTTCGAAATTCAAACCCCAAGTGGAATTAATGGCTTTATATACGTTTTAACTATTCGTCATATCTCTTAATTCTGATAGGGCAGCAAATTCGTTTTTACTTCTATGGGCTTTTAGTGTACATAATATACCGAAATTCGAATAGTCTACACTTGCGTTTCCAATGTTTAATCGGCTAAAAATCTATATTTTAAATATTTTTTTTTAAGAACAAAACTAACTGTCCAAGAAACGTCATAATTTCGAACAACTGATGATATACTCCGACTTTGACTTAAATGGTTGATATTTTTTTTTTTTTTTATATTACGTGGTGCAGTAATCTCATTAGAATTGGAGTAAATGTTTACTGATTTCCGTTTAATAGACTCGCGGTTTTTGTGCGTTGGTAATGTTCATCCCAGTAGAACTTTTGGGAAGTCATTGAAAATGTAATGAGTTGTAAAAGTAATTTAAAGTAGAATTCTCCTTATGATATGGTAACTGGTTCCAATTCACATTACATTTTTTAAAAAGGAATGCAGCTCGTAATGGCATTCATCGAATGAAATTTTGACTGATATTTTGTTTTCGTGCAAATTATATCTTTCAAACGAAAAAATGAATAACGCGTCATTTCAAATAATTCGTTTGATCGGTCATAGTTGATTTTGAGTGTTATTTGTTTTAGGTAATTAAATTTAAAGTATTGAAGTGTTTTTCTCGTGTTTTAGTGTATCCTGTTTTGAGGTAAATGAAGTGGAGTGCCTGCTATTCGGGCTGATTGGAACGGTGCACCCCATATAACCGGCTAACACGTAAAATTCAGAAAAAATACGAGTAGAAATTTGCATAATATTTTTTTTTTTTTAATATATTCTCCCTTGACACGAATAAATTTATTAGATCTTTCTATTAATTTTGCTATCCCGTCGTAAAAAATTGTTTTCTCCTTAGCTTCAAAGTAGCCTAAAATCGCGGACTTGTATTCAAGGTTAGTTATATATAGAGACTGAGAACTTTTTTGTGTCCCCCCACGTAATATGATGGGTTTGTAAGGAGGAAATAAGGGAGGAAGTATCAGTCCTTAACATAACTCATTTGGAAAAATCTTTCCAAATACTATTGCCCGGTTAATCGGTGACGCTGCAATTGATCCGCACCCGTGTAGTTGACTATCTACCATATAAATAATAATGTGTGTACATACTAAGTTTTTTCAGAAAAGGTTACGATATCAAACATTGAATAACTTTGACATTTTTCAACAGATTGATTTAATTGGACAAGTTTTGGAAACAGTCACTCGAATGGTTGACACTGAACCTGATTTTTGGAAGCAAATTTTGATGACCGTCGAAGCCCATTTCACTCTTTGGCGGCGTTAATAAGCAAAATTGCCGCATTTGGGGAACGGAGAATCCACACGAGATCCGTGAAACGCCATTGCATGATCAAAAACTGTTTGAGCCGGCATTTGCGCCAAAACCATCATTGGGTCATTTTTTTCCGACAAAACGAAACAGTCGATGGAAAACGATATCGGTGGATGTTAGCTCATTCTGTCTGCCCGCAAATGCGTGAAAAAGGTCTGGATGGCTACTGGTTTCAACAAGATGGTGCGCCATGCCATACTGCAAATGAAACAATTCAGTTTCTGCAACGAAAATTCCCTGGACGTCTGATGTCGAAAAGAGGCGACATTGACTGGCCACCGAGATCTCCAGATTTGACTCCTCCGGACTTCTCTTTATGGGGTTATTTGAAAAGCAAAGTGTACGCCAGAAAACGTCAGACCATTGACGAGCTCAAAGCAAACATTCGTGCCGAAATCATCGCTATACCGCCCGAGATGCTCGAAAAAGTAATGGAAAACGTAGCAAAAAGGGCACATTTTGCTGTGGCCAATAGAGGCAGCCACTTGATTGATGTTGTATTCAAAAACTAATCCAAATAAATTCTAAAGGACCAAATTGAATAAAAATACCTCACATATAGAAATTAGTTTTTTTTTTTTCAAAGTTATTCCATGTTTACATACCGATATAAAAGATGGCGCACTCTCTATATTTTACAAATTCAACAAATTATCTATTCTCAGGACAAAATAAGCTTTCCAAAAAAAAACTCCTAATCTCGAAACATCTGATGTTATACTCCGACTTTGACCGCGTCCCCAAGTATGACCCAATTACGTCACTCATGTGTAATATGTGTCAGTGGCGTAAGCATTCTATCGCGACCCCATTTTAACCGCTTCAAGAACTTTGACCCGAAAAATAATAAAGTTTCGCCCAGACTATTGGCAAATTTTTTTTGTCTATTATAAATTTTATAGGTTCAGAAAATCCGTTCCCTGGTAATTACTATTTAACACAGTGGTAGCTAAATTGGAATTACTTTTCAGACTTTTGTAAATTACTTACGGAATGAAATACAGGTGTACTTCCATTCACTGCTAAGAAGTAATTTCATAATAAATTACTTATCGAACTGGTTGAAGTAATTATCGCTTCCATGTAATGCAGAAAGGAGCAATTGATTACTGCCTATGACACGCAATGCTAAATGCAATGCGTGTTTAACATTAAGTGGAGTACAAATTGGAATAACTTATCAGACTCCTCAGAATGACTTACGGAATAGGTTCTAAAAGTACTTCTGTTTCCTACTGGGATATGGCATATTTCACGTTGTTGTTGTTTGTTGTTTGGTGTGGAGGAAGACACGCAGCAATGCAGCAAATCTTGGGCATTCAGGCCAATATCACGAAAATACATATAAGATTAAATACATATAAGATTAATAAGTTCTCTCACCAGATATAATAAGAAATATTTATATCGGTTTTATTTAAATCTGGTCCAATTCCTGCGAGTTTATTTCATGGGCGGAATAGTGTGGTAGTATCCGGTGAGAACACGAATAAGATTTAAGCCCCATCCAACATTTCACTAATAAATTCATAAATTTCAATCATGCTCGTATATGCAAACATAAATTTTATTTTTTATGCATATGAGTATTAAAACGAGGTATAAAAAACAACACGATTTTTCCATTTTTGTGAACTTGTTCTTTTAAAATTACACGTATTTACACCAATGTATCCAACTACCTATATTAGTTCATTTTACTTTATTATTTTTTAATAATAAAGTATTGTGATCGACCTGAAATTTCCAAAAAATTTGCTACTCTGAAATTTTGTATTCTCACGTTTTAAGACTAGTAGACCCCAAAAAGGCAAAAAAAAATGTCCGCAGTAGACGCCGTGGGCCGCACGCCGTACGCCGTACGCAAAACCGTTTGAAGGCGCATAGCTCACAAACCCGTTGAGATATTAAAGTGAAATTTTTATGGTGGGTAGATTGGGTGAATTGGATTACCCATACGATTGAAATCTTTTTAAGGGGTGTGGGTGTAAGGGGGAGGAGGGGGCGCGTTTTAGGCGAAAAATTTTGGTTCTAGATGTCAGGAACTGCTTACGGTAGGAGACTGAAATTTGGATCTTATGTAGTACTATGATCGTGGACCTATTTGCAAAAAAATGGTTGATAAGGGATGAGATGTGTGGGAGTGGGGGAAAAACAATGTGTCCGATACGTTCGAAAGTTGGTATTGAAGCATTCTAAAATCCATACCTACTGAACCGTTGATATGAGAGTAGACAAGTTCTAAAATTTTTAAGAGGGGAAGTGGAGTGTAGGGGTGGGGAGTGAAAAACTTTAGATTACAATATCTTCCGAACCAATTATATCAGGAAGATAAAATTTGGTTTTTGTATATAAGATCATAAGTGCAGTCTACTGAATGTAAAAATTTTGAGAGAGGAGGTGAAGTACGAAAGTGAGGGGATAACCATTTTTCAAAAAATTTCATATTTATATCTCAAAAACCGTACCAGATATGATCTTAGAAGTTTTACAGGAGTTAGGTCCAGTAGACTTCTAGCAGGAAAAAAAATGTTTGTGGTGCTGGCGAAGGGGGTGACGGTGGGAGGGGGTGGAACGAAAGTAATTCTGATTTTTATTTCTCGAAAACCGCAAAGCATAGAAAGCTAAAAATTGACGACTATATAGAGTCACTGTAAAAGTATCCTAGTTTTTGATAGCGGTAGCAAGGTACGAGGGTGGGGGTGGTTTTTCTTATCTCAGGAACACCCTAAGCTAGAAAGTTGAAACTTAGTATGTATATGTAGAAGTACTACAGGAGTAATTAAAGCAAAAAACAATTCCAAATTTTATTGATGTACAGAGCTGGAGTAATGCGTTGCAGATCACTATGCGACCGATAACCTAAAGATTAAACAGGCGGCTATTTGGAACGTTATTTTTTAGGTTATCAGTCGCATAGTGACCTACACCGCCTCTCATCATTAAATACGTTCCGGACTTCTTCCCAAAAAATAATAAAGTTACGCCCAGACTGTTGGCAGATTTTTTATTATTGTATTATGTAAGATATTATAATAGTACAAACAAATATAATAGATATGTATCGATATCTCATTATTTTTGCTCTTCACTAACCTTTAATTATTATAAATTCAAACATTCATTTAATAAGGCATTCGCCATTAGTACCTATATACCTACGTATTTTGTTTGCTCGTCATTAACAATCGTCATATTTAAATATTCTTTAAAAAAAAAGGCTGAATTTACTTCATAACTTTGACTTCCTGTATCCTGTTAGCGAATTCTGTAACAGTAATTTTTCGTTCGATTTGCCTGATATTCTGTTTTTTAAGTGCAAATATTGAAACATTAATGTGCATAATGTTAAGCTCCTAACTTGAAGAATCGTTAATACGTGTTTTAAGGACTTTGGTATAAGAGGTACTGGAAGGAGTGAAATGATATCGGCCCTTAACGAACTTAGTCTTACAAAACGTATTTGATCGTGAAAAAATGTGACCGTCATCCGCTCCTGAGCTCCCCTGCCAACAAACGAACGGACAAGCGTTTTTGGAGTTTTTGGACATAGCGTTACATATTTTTTTTCAAATGGCTCCACAGTCAAAAATCTAAATAAGTTCCAAGTTTCAACTTTCTTTTGTAAGCGGTTGCTCATGCTCCCTCCCCTTTCCTCCATCTTATCCACAGTTTCCAAAAAGTCACCACTCTACTCTGTCTACGAAAGCTCATCCCTCTCCTCCACCCCAATGGGGTTAACTGCGAAGACTGCGGTCACAGAACCTGGTCCTACCAACTCACCCGCGAGGACTCCGGCAACCAAACCTGGTCCAAGCGACTCAACATCCACGATTACTTCGGCTCCCAAACCCGGTCCAAGTGGACATTCTAAAATGAGGACTTCGGTCACCAAACCCGGTCCAAATACCATGGCCAAGACTTCGGACACCAAACCCGGTCTTGGCTCACTCAAAAAGGAGGGTACTGGCAGAGGAAAGGGAGCTGCTAATATCCCAAAAAGTACCGGCACAATCGGACTTCTAGGGACTGGTAGTGACCAATCTCTACGCCATATCGCTCCTTCTAAACAGCTCTACAAAGAGAAGAAAACGGCCCTGGGAATCCTGAAGCGCCTTATTAGTATACCAGAGGAACAGCGGACGGACAAACAACGGGCCTTTATTGATTGGGCTTTAAAGCTGACCACCGAGGGGAGGGAACCATCCGCAAAGGTCAAGTGTCCAAGAGACACAGATCGCTGGATGAGTCTCCCGAGGCAGCAAAAAGGGCCAAGACGGGCAACTCAAGCACAACGGCACCTTCAAGGCCCTTTAACGATGTCCTGAAGGATCATCTCGTGATGGCCGTCATCGACAGGAGTGACGATGACGGAAGGATCACTCCAGACAAGTGGAAAGACTTGCAGAGCGAGGTGGCGGATGGTTTCCTCAAACTTATGAGGGAGCATCCTGGTCCTGTCCCCTCCTGCCGCGACGGTGGGTGGCATCAGAGCCATGTCAAGCTGGTGATCTGCTCCAACCAGAGATCGGCGGATCTCTACAAGGAGGCAATTGCTGGTCTAGGCGAGGTTTGGCCTGGAGCAAAGTTGGAGGTTGTGGCAAGGGAGGACATCCCTAGTCGGCCTCGAACAAGAACCAGGATACCAAGTAAGCCTTCTGACGCGGCGGCTGTCCTGGAGATCCTAAAGATCTGCAACCCAGATCTTCCGACGCATAATTGGAAGATCGCCAAGATGGAGGAGCCAAAAGGGGCCGAGAGAGTCGCGACAATCGTGATTAACAAGGAGTCCCTGGCCCCCCTAGCTAACCTGAAGGGTGTGGTGAACTTTGGCCTTGCCCAAATCACACTTCGGGTCTACAAGGCGGACGCTGAGAATCCCTTAACGAAGGCGTCGGACACCGAAGACTCGAAAATGGAAACGGATTCCGCCTCCCACGTCGTCCATAGTGACGACTCAAACCTCGCTGAGTCTGAACTGGCGATGGAACTGGACCCGGTGCAACCCGACTCCGATTCAATACTGGTTCGCCAGGATCACTGCTCCTTAACGGACGAAGATGATCTTGGCACGGATGCTGGACTGGATGAAGGCTCGACTGGTCCTCCCGATGGCAGTGAGGAAGATCTGCTGGCATCTGACCCGGAAGACCCGGAAGATGCGAACCTAACCGTGATCGAGGCTTAATGCTGCGAATACTGCAGATTAATCTTCATCACTCGAAAACGGCATCAGCTTCCTTACTTCTCCGTCTAGCCAGGGATGGAAAAGACCTTGTCTTGATCCATGAACCATGGATTGTGCATGACGTGGTAAACGGTCTCAAGACTCTAAACTATACTCTGTTCTATGTAAGGAATAATGGCAAGCCAAGAGCATGCATTCTTGCAAAAAACAGTTTAAATATATTTCTGCTACACAGCTTCAATGATCCTGATATCGTCACAGTCAGCCTTGAACTGAATAATAAGATTCACTGGCTGATCTCGGCCTATCTGGCCCATGACCATCAAGGTCCACTGCCACCGAGTATTATGAGCGGTCTAATCACTGAAGCTAGTAAGCTCAATACTGGTGTCATCCTAGGGTGTGATGCAAATGCGCATCATGCAGTCTGGGGTAGCACTGACACAAACGAAAGAGGCACTAACCTTCTTCTATGCAACACAGGGCAAGAGCCTACCTTTATAACCAGGAATAGACAAGAAGTCTTAGACATAACCCTGGTTTCCGAAAACATTCTGAAGAAAACTCCTTCTCGGATCACCGCTACCTCCAATTTAATCTGAAAGATTACAAACCTATCCCACCGGCCTTTAGGAACTACCGGAGGACCGACTGGGTCAAATGCAGGGAAACTTTTAGCGGCGTACTCCCTCCCTTACCGCCACTCCAACCGAGTAGATCAACTGATCTCGAAGGTCTGGTCACCACTCTTACGCGCGCCATAAACGAGGCATTGTCGAACCCCTGTCCTGAGAGCTGGCCAAGAGGGAAACATAAGCCGCCATGGTGGAACGCAGAACTCGGGGCTCTTAGAAAATGCTGTAGGCAACTGTTTAACAGAGCCAAAAGCACGAAAGATGTTTGCGACTGAGACTCCTATAAAGGATCACTTCGTAAATACAAATATGAACTGAGAAAGGCGCAGCGCAAATCCTGGGGACTCTTCTGTAGTGAAATAGAAGATTCATCCGAGGCATCCAGGCTCCGCAAAATTCTCTCTAAAAATCCAACCACACCATGCTACCTGAGGAGACCGGACGGATCTTGGACTACCTCAAGTAGGGAAACCACTGATCTCCTCCTGGACACCCACTTCCCTGGTAGCTCGCCTGTTGAGTCGGAGCTGGTAAACATTACAAGAAACCATGCACCGTTCAACTCTGACGCTCTTATAACAGAGACCAAGCTCCTCTGGGCGATAGAAGGCTTTAAACCATTTAAGTCTGCGGGACCGGATGGAATAATTCCTGCTGAAATCCAACAGACCTCGGATATAATTCTTCCTTGGCTGAAGGTTATCTTGAAAGGCTGCCTGGACCTAACCTACATTCCTGAAACATGGAAGGAAGTCAGGTTGGTATTCATACCCAAAGCAGGAAAAAGCTCTCATGTCTGCCCTAAGGACCTCAGACCTATCAGTCTATCATCCTTTCTTCTGAAAACACTGGAAGACTAATAGATGTATACATCCGCGACAATATTGACAAGCGACTGCTGTCAACATCCCAACATGCGTACTGGAAGGGTCGGTCGGTCGAAACGGCCTTACATTCGCTCGTGCGCACCATGGAAAAATCTCTTAGTATTAAAGAATACACCATGGTTACCTTTCTCGATATCGAGGGAGCTTTCAACAACGTCAGACCAGAGGCAAGGTGGAGTCCTCGCTTGGCGCGCTGATCAATTTGATGTTAACATCCAGGATTGTGAACACAAAGCTGGGCGAGTCCTCCTCTCGAAGGTTTGTCAGTAGAGGTACACCACAAGGTGGTGTGCTCTCCCCTCTTCTTTGGAATTTAGTGGTCAACAAACTACTATTGAGACTGGAAGGGGCGGGCTGCAGAGTGATTGCCTATGCAGATGATGTTGCAATTGCTGTCTCGGAAAAGCACCTCAACACGCTGAGTGAGATATTGCAAAATGTTCTCTCTATCCTCTCCAAATGGGCAGCTGAATGCGGGTTGGGTGTGAACCCACGCAAAACAGAATTAGTCCTCTTCACCAGGAAATATAAAATTTCTCACGTAGACCCTCCTTCTCTGAATGGTACTAGTCTAGTTTTCACCGATAGTGCAAAATATTTGGGTCTTATTTTGGACAGGAAACTTCACTGGAAACCTAACATTCAGGAAAAGGCCATCGGCAAAAAATGGGGTATGCAACCCCGGATAGTTCATTGGCTCTACGTATCCGTCATCAGACCGATACTTATGTATGGTGTTATTGTCTGGTGGACGGCCTTAAACAAAGCAGTTAACTGCACCACCCTAGGAAAGGTACAGATATCAGCATGCATATGCATCAGTGGAGCCCTGAGAACAACTCCCTCTGCAGCACTAGATATGCTATTCAGTCTGCCACCTCTAGACATTTTTGGCAAGCAAATGGCAGCCAATGCAGCCATTCGACTTAGGGCCTCTACACAGTGGACTGGCATATATGCAGGTCACTCAACAATCTTGAACCGTCTAGAATGGGAAAGGGATTCGGTACGGACGGAAGGGTCCGCCCACATATATACGGACGGCTCTGAAACTGAAGGCGGGGTAGGTGGAGGTGTTTTCTCTGATATGCTTAACATTAGCAGCTCCTTCCGCCTTACGGACTACTGTAGTGTCTTTCAGGCGGAGCTTATGGCGAGCTCTAAATGGTTCGACGAGTAGGACCGGATTCGATGATCCTGTGGTAACACAACGGACCTTTTAGGCCTAAGTGTGTCCGTGTTCTCACGGGCAGCCACGCGTATCTACCTGCCTACCCTGTCTACCTACTTCAAAATTTTCAATTCAATAGATCAAAGGGCTTGTGAGATACTCGCATTCGAACACGCATGGCGGGAAATTTTAAGGTCTAGTAGTCGTTAAACGAAAATTTAAAATATCAGGGTAATAGTTCGCATTGAAGAAAGCTTTCTAGTACGAAAACAGTAACATCTTTACACTTCCCATAAAGTCGCTTTCATTGCCCACAAGTAACGGATCAGACAATGATAGAGAGTTGTCTCTCTATTAGTATTTACTCTATGCTTGAGATAATGCTCCCCGCAGAGCTCTCTAATTTTTTGGTGAATGTTTTCACAGTACATGTTGAAATGAAAATACAAGTTTTCCGGGTTCAATACTTGGCCAAGACAAAACACTACCGTCAAAGAATCGTAAGGGAAGCGAATGAGATAGCCAAACACCCACAAAACTTCAACCGAGACGCTGGATACAACCTCTCTTCACTTTGGCTACCTGCTCTACCTTTTGGAAAAAACACTGTTTATCAAAAATCATCGATCCCAAAAACCAATTAAGCTTAGATTTCATGAATATCCCCTTTTAATGAACTCCGCTCCTTTTAATAGTTTTATAACTACCCTTGTTAACGTAATTTCCCCCTTTGTTTTTAATTGACTCCTTTGTTTAAATATTGTAACCTTTTTTCTACCTGCTTTCATATAAAAACTGTTCGTAAAGATATTGTCGATCAGTTTGATAAAGGATTCAGTCGAGTCCGAAACGTCACGCAAAAATAAATAAGAACAGTATTGAACCCGGAAAACTTGTATTTTCATTTCAACATCTACTGTGAAAACATTCACCAAAAAATCACAGAATACATTAACTATCAGCAAAAGACATTAGAGAATTACCTTAAACATACTCAAGTCGAATTCAGAAATAAAATTAAAACCGAAGACTTAACACTTAGATATATTCAATTTTAAAATCAAATCAAATATAATATAGATTTATAGAACATTCATTTAACAAACATAGCAGAAGCTATAACACTTACCCGATTGAACATTATATCCAAGCAAATTTTAAGCCCTATTGAGCTTTCCGAATTACACGATATTTTCGAAAAACTAAAACAACCGAAAGCATATATGAATTTCTTGGCCTTCAAGCGTATTATAATGATACTAATATAATATTTAACATCCTAATACCCATTATTCCCAACGAAACCTACACTCTTTTCCATGTTATTCCATTACCTATTAACCACACCCAAACAATAAAAACAAAACCATACATAATCCTGAACCCCAAAAATGTTGAATATCACGACAATAAGTGCGATAACATCCAAGGAGTGTACTATTGCAAGGACACCATGGTACGAAATTAATATATACCCTTCATTATTCAATGAGATTAATGCTACCATTTCTAACCAAAATTTTCACCTAGAAAGTGTGCACGTCTGAAAAAATCGAACAAAAGGAGCAACGCGCGCAATGGAAGAAACGGGAGAAACAGGAACAACGGGAGCAATGGACGCAATGGGAGCAACGAAACAACGGGAATCAGGACAGCTTGCTTTGCAGTTTCGATAGTATAGCACTATAAAAAAGTGAACGTAGTCGCGGGACGCGGCTAGTAAATAATTATTATTAATATCGTCCGCAAGAAACTTGACTGAGCGGTAGCTGACCGTACAGGTGAGATCGTCAGCAATTTGTCCTCCATATCGACCTTAAGGTAATTGGCCGGGCGGGTAGTTCACCGTGCAGGTGAGCTTGTCAGGGTTATTGTGCATTTATGTGGGTCAGAGAAAACAAAATTTGCCAACAGTCTGGGAGCAACTTTATTATTTTTTGGGTAGATGTTCGGAACGCATGTAATGCTGCGATGTGGTGTCGGTTTCTACCTGTCAACCTAAAAAATAACCAGAAGGCATTTTAGAACGTCATTTTTTAGGTTGTCAGTCGCATAGTAATCTACACCGCATCTCAGCATTAAATGCGTTCCAGCCTTTTACCCAAAAAATAATAAAGTTGCGTAAAGTAATTAAAGTATTCAAATAAACTTAGTTGTTCCTATTAAAGTTTAGTCTTGATTTAATTTAATACTTGCAGCTTTCGCATTGTGACATGGAGCATTGTCCTATTGGAACTCAAATCCACAACTATCGCCAAAAAGTTCTAACGCACTCATTTTTCGGGACATGCAAGTGAGCCGCTGCCGTTACTTTACAGTAACGGTTCATATTCGACTCCTTTCATGACCGGGAAAATATCCCCGCATCATATATCCTTCAGATTTCGGAGATAGTCGTCGAAGGCATCCATTGCTAAGCCTTTCTCCAGGTACTCGTACAGTGAGACCTTTACCTCCGATCTGAGCCGAGATTCTACGAGAGTCAAGCATCGCTACTATCCATCTCGTTACCGTTTCTTCTACTCCTATCTTACGAGTAAGTAATTCAATGGATTTGTAGGAAGTGTTGTCAAAAGCACCTTCAACGTCAAGAAAAGAGCATAACGCTATTTCCTTGGCTGTCAACGTCTTCTCAATTTTTTGCACTAAATTGTGAAGAGCGCTAACAGTCGATTTGCCAGCTTGATAAGCGAATTGATATTTGTTGAGCCGGCTGAAAGCAGCAGAGCTCCTTATGTATCTGTCTAATACCTTTTCCATAGATTTAAGTAAGAAAGAGGTGAGACTGATTGGGCGATATGACTTTGCGTGAGTCCAACATCTATTCCCCACTTTTGGAATAAAAGTCACATTTACGTCTCGCCATGCCAGTGGCACGTAAGCGTATTCAAAACTGGCTCTAAATAATTTGACCAGTATGGGAAGAAGCACATCGAGTCCTTGTTGCAGTAGTGCAGGAAAGATGCCATCAGCTCCTGGGGATTTATATGGGAGGAATGACATTACCGCCCATTCTATTGTATTAGGAGTAAAGATTCTGCCAGATAAAGCCCTAGTTCTGTTATTTGGCATAATCCCATAGGGCCTAATTTCATTCGTATGATACCCTATCTCCTCTGAGCCAGGAAAATGTGTTTGCATCAGAACTTGCACAGTTTCCTCGATACTAACGGTGTTACTTCCATCTTGCTTTTGCAAGAGTCCAATACCGTTATTGTGAACTCTAGAGAGTATCTTTTGCATTCTGGCAGCTTCTGGTAGGCTATCAATACCCTCGCAAAAGTTGCGCCAGGTGCGTCTCTTTGAGTCCCTAATTTCTTTATTATATACTGTTAGAGCCCTTTATACTCAGTCCAATTATTGGACCTTTTAGCTCTATTGAACAGTTTCCTAACTCTTGCACGGAGTTTTTGAAGTTCTCCATTCCACCATGGCACATCTCTTTTGGCCTTGGCCTTTTTGAGTGGAGAACTAGCTTCATAGCTATCAAGTATTACTTTTTGTACCGTGGAGGCTACTCTATCAGCTTCCCATTCATTCCTGATAGGGCCATAAAGACTGACATTTGGGAGCAATTCCTCCAGGGTTGCTTTATACATAGACCAATTTGTACATTTTGGAATGCGTCTTTCGACCTCCCACGATTGTCTGACTTTGATGTTAAAGCAGATATGCGCATGGTCTGACATAGATGGTTCGTCGGAGACATGCCAATCGTAGATGTTTTGAGCGGTTAAAGGATCGCTGAGAGTCATATCTAAGACTTCCTCCCTAATAACATTTCTAAAGGTTGGCTTATTTCCTTCATTAATTATCTCTAGATTGGTAGAAGATAAGTAATCAAGTAGCAACTCACCTCTTGTGTTGTTGTCGCTGCTACCCCAGGCCTCATGGTGCGCATTCACGTCACCGCCGAGGATGAGCCGCTTGTTGTTATAGCAATAGTTCACTAGATTCTGAACCTCATATGGAGGCACTTCGTCGTTATCTCCGGGAAAATAGGCAGAGGCCACCACCAACTCTTCTGTTCCACCTTCCCCTGTTGGAGTGATGACTATTGCTGCCGCCAGATCTTTAGTTATAAAGTCTGTCAGCGGAATGTATTTTAGTTTTTTACTTATTATTAAAGCAGCCCTTGGGTTATCGCCCTGGCTGCTGTAAACGAGTTTTCCTGAGTTTGACAGGCCTTTAATGTCACCATGTAAAACCCAGGGCTCTTGAATAAGTCCAAGGTCAAGCTGTTCCAACGTAAATCTACGACCGAAAATGCTGCTAGCAGCCTTGGCATGATGTAGATTTCCTTGGATACAGCTGAGGGACGGGGGCCTACTTGGAATCCCGTTCTCCATCACTGTGCTTTGCACTTGTGCTAGATACACGGGCCTTTTTTTCCAGTACCACCCGTTCTAATCTCTCTGCCAGAAGTCCAGGTCCACCAGTTGGGGTGATACGAGGTTTGACCTTGCCCGCGGTCTTCACAATTGGCCTGCTTTTACCCTTTGTGTTAACAGCGAGCGTTGGTGTTCTCGTTTGCTCCTCCTGGCCTTTGGAGCCTGAAGCTACCGGCAGGACTGTTTTGGTGGTTATCGACCTCTCACCTCGAGAGGTCGATCCACCGTGTATACTACCGCTTGCTGCGGATGAAGAAGTAGCGGTTTGGGACGTGCTTATCGGTTGCCTTTTACCCAGCGTATGGGCCTTTTTGCCAACCACGTTGGAAATCGCCAGCTTCTTCACACCGCTAGGTAGTGGTGTAAGGGTAGTTGCACCTGGGTTGCCCTCTGGTTGACTTTTACCCACTGTCGGGTCTTTTTTGTCAACCGGCTTGCCTTGTGGTTGACTTTTACCCACTGTCGGGCCTTTTTTGTCAACCGGCACTCCAGCCTTTACCAACTCCTTATGAAGAGCGCTCCTGGGTCTAAGTTGGACCAACCCGAATAAATAGCAGATCTTGCATCCTGCCTCCTTCAGCTTTTCCGCCGAGTGATGGTCGACTGACAGGGTTAGTCTGCTAATCGGGCCTTCATTGGTCCTACTTATCACCTGCCACTCGTCTATGCGCAGTCCTTCGTTCTGCGCTCTAATGTAGTCGAGGACTTCATCAGTCGATAGATTGATGCTGTCCGGGAAGTATCCTACCAGAATTTGGGCCTTTGGAACCTTATCCTCGTCGACTACGATAAGTGACGCACCCTCCCATGGCTGCAGTGTGTCAATTGCTTGCCTTAGCCAATCCATTGTGGTTTGATTGGCACAAGTAATTGCCAGCCAGCCGGGCCTATGAGTGTGTCCGTAGAACATGGGTTTTATCGGACTATCCTTTTGTCCGAGAATCAGTTCCTTTAGCTTGTCCTTAACCAGAATGATCTGGTCCATCGTAAGGATGGCTTCGGGAAAAGATTTCGGAATGATACCGACCTTGAAACCCATAGTTGTTTGTGAGTAGGTGGGTTTTGCGGCATTGACGTCGGCCTTAACAGTTTCCGGCTGCACCTGTTTCATTGCCACATCTTCCACCTTGCTTCTTTTACTGTCCGACTTGACCACTTCCTGCGGACTTTCGGACAGTGCTCTTTTGCTGGAGCCTCTGTTCTTCATTTGAGCTGCTGCTGCGATGCGGGCCTCTTCCCTTGGGACACCCTGCTCGCAAAGCTGTTTGAAGAACCGCTTACCAGCACCATTAAGCTTTATAAACTGTCGTTTGGTAGTTTTACATTCCACCACAGTTTTATCAGCTTCTTCTGAATTATCTGACAGGGCCTCCTGAGCTAGTTCCTTAACGGGACTTGCCCTACCCTCTTCAGATAATGGTGATATGGCGTGGCCTTCAGGATCGAACAGATCTTCGATTCCCAACCATTCCATACTGGTTGCAGGCGAAATCGCTTGCAGTGTATTAAGAGGTACACTATCCTCATCGTTAATTTTTGTTTTTAAGTTTTCCATATTCATAATCGTCCGCGAGGGACTGGGATATAACTGGAAGAAATAAAGGTCGGCCATGGCAGAGCTCCTTGCCATGGTAAGGGCCTAAATTGAAACCGAAGTTGCCCAGGTATTCGGAGTCCGCATACTAGAGACCAAGCTTCCCCTTGGTCACGCAGCCCTCGGCGCATGCTGTTTTACCGTATGTTGGCTTGAGGTCCGTTTGGTACTTTGCAGTACAAGGTGGACGGTCCTCGAGCTGTTACTTCGAGTTCATTCGTCAGCCAGTCCCACTTGTCCCTAAAACATGACCAGCAGACAAGTGAGTCTTCGTCAGTCGGATGAACCTACTCCCAGCCCGGCCGTACGCACATTTGGCCTGCCATAGGCAGTTTCCAGTGGTCACCACGAGGAGGTAGTATGACGACTTGTCCGTTGCGCAGCGTTAACCCTACTGCGCAGCAAGACCAGACCACCGCCGTGGAGGCTAAGAAAATTTCGGATAGATTTGATAATGTTAAGGCTATTTCGAGCTATCAGTGTATATGCTGCGGAAAATTTTGAAAATTTGTCTATGAAGGTAAGGATCTGTTTTCCATTTATAGTGTAAATGTCAGTGTGAATAATGTCCATAGGTTTGTCAGGTGTTTCGGGAATTTCAAATTTAGGCTTTTGCGGATTTCTATCGTATTTTAAAAGTTTACATTTTTGACAGTTATTGATGATTTTAGTAATTTTCTGTTTCATGTATGGGAAATAGTATTCTCGTTGAAGGTGTAATAAGGTTTCATTAATGCCGCGATGATTGCTTTTAGTGTGATAATCCGAGATAGTTTTGTCTTGTTCGTTGTCATTTATAATGTCCGTCAGAATTTTCGTACATCGTACCAATTTAAAAGTTTTGGATTGCGAGAAAAATTTGGAAAATACGTTTTGAACAATCACGAAAGTGTCGTTGTCCGTAAAGATACCGATCAATTTATTGGGTGGTAGGTATTGTTTAAATATACTAGTAATGTTTTCTTCGGAGAAGGCAGCCATTCGAATTATCCTTCTCTGTTTGTTTCTAAATGGTGTTTCAGTTGAAATTGGGGGCCTTTTGCTTGATTTTTCGAGGAATAATTGAATGCTAAATTCGTTAATGGATTTCTCTGATATGGGTATCCCATCGTTCAAGTTTTCCGTAGCTGAATGAATGGTAGTGCAATTGGTTTCCGATGCTGGTATATCTACCTCCTTTGTATGGATTTCGATTAACTTTTCCGTTGCAGGTCTGATTCTGCTTAATGCATCTGCGTTAGAGTTATGAGAACCTTTTTTATATACGAGCTCATAGTTAAACTCTTCTAATTTCAGACGCCAACGAATTAGTTTGGAGTTTGGGTCCTTAAGACTCATGAGCCAGGTCAGAGGCTTATGATCGGTGACAATTTTGAATTTTTGTCCAAACAGATATGGCCGGAAATATTTTGTCGCCCATACTATGGCCAAAAGTTCTTTCTCAATTGTGGAGTAGTTACACTCAGAAGACGACAGAGTTCGACTTGCATAGCATATCGGTTTATCGCTGCCGATTGATCCTTGTGAGAGGACAGCGCCAAGAGCATAATTACTGGCGTCCGTTGTAAGGACGAATGGTTTTGTGAAGTCCGGATATTGAAGTATTGGGTCATTCACAAGAAGATCTTTACAATTTTCAAAGGTACGGATGTATCGATCGTTTAGTTCTATCTTTTTACCCTTTTTTAAACATTCGGTTAGCGGTTTGGCGAGCTGTGCAAAGTCTTTAATAAATTTCCTATAATACCCAAGTAACCCGAGGAATAATTTTATTTCCTTTTGGGTTTTAGGAATGGGAAATTCCTTGACAGCATTGATTTTGGTAGGGTCGGGTTTTACACCGTCTACTGTGACGACATGTCCAAGAAATGAAACTTCCTTGTGAAGAAACTCCGATTTGTCTAATTGTATTTTGAAGTTTGCATCTTGCAACTTCTGAAATACTTTTCGTAAGTTTTCCGAATGTTCCTGCAAAGAGGTGGAATAGACTATAATGTCGTCTAAATATACCAGACATATTTTGCCTTGCAAATCTTTTAAGACGTTGTCCATAACGCGTTGGAAGGTAGATGGGGCATTTTTCAGTCCGAAAGGCATTCTGATATATTCGAAATGTCCATTTTCAACCGTAAAGGCTGTTTTCTTTACATCTCGAGGGTCCATTTCAATTTGGTGAAAGCCGCTCGCTAAATCAATTGTGCTGAAGTACATGCACTTACCTAGTTTGTCAAGAATCTCCGTAATGTTGGGCAAGGGATAGCGATCACTGACCGTTTTCTCGTTCAATTTGCGGTAGTCGATCACAAGTCGCCACTTCTGTTTTCCACTGGAGTCACGTTTTTTTGGTACTATCCACACAGGAGCACTCCAAGGTGAGAAGCTTGGTCTAATTATTTCTTGGTCCAGCATCTCTTGGATTTGTTTTTTCACCTCCTGTTTGTGCACGTACGGATACCTATAGGACCTGACGTGAACTGGAACGTCATCAGTGGTTTGAATACGATGCTTAAATTCATTTGTGAATGAGAGTTTCTGTTCTTCTTTGAAGAAGATATCTTCAAATTCACGACAGACCTTGAAAATTGATTTCTTCTCTTCACTGTTCATATGTGACACACGGAGGAGTTTCGTAACGTCTTTTTGGGCAGTATCTTCAGGGTTTTCGTCTTTATAAGCAACACTGAGCGTGTTTACTTCTATATATTCTTGATTGTTGAAACTTTCTACCTTAAGTGGTTGCTCTAGCAACAAAGTTTGTTCTTTGTTAGATTGATTCACGACTTCCATTAAACTGTACCAATCTTTGGAGTGGTAGACTCCTTCAGAAACATATAATTTGTCTTTAATAATGGTTTTTGAGGAATAAATGTCCCCGTTTTGGAAGTCAACTGGTAGTTTTGCTATGAATTTCGATCGAGCTGGGATAATGTATTTGTCTGACATATAATTTGGTTTGAAGCACAGTGGGATGGTAGTGTTTTTCGTGATCAGTTCTTGGTTAGCTAGATCCACTTTAGCGCCTAGAGCTGTTAAAGCATCGAGTCCAAGCAGACCATCGAAGTAACCATGGAAACGGAATACAAGGAAACGGGTTTCCCCCGCTTGATTAAATTCATGAAAGTTTGGAAGTATTGCTACCTTGTTTAATTCGTAGTTAGTAAGGATTGTTGTAATAGTGGTGGGTTTTGTTTCTATAATTTCATTGGGGCTAATAAATTCTGGGTTTATAAAGGAGGAGGATGCTCCCGTATCAATTAAAAATTTCAGTGGTCGTCCGAAAGGTGATGAAATATTAATATAAGGTAGAATGAAACCGTGCTTGTTTATATCTACGTATCCGACTGATCTATTGAGGCTTGTAATGGAAAATTTTGATCATCTAGGATGTTTACCGTCGACTCATTACTGTATTCTCCGTCATTCTCGTTATAGTCGTAGTATTGAGTACTGTCATAATCTGATTGGTCTGGTTGTTGTGAGTAACAGTCGTCAATATGTTTGTCCGGATGTGTTGAAGAGTTTCCTTCATCTATGTTCAGCAATGTTTTATTACTAGGATTTGGTAGACCATGTGGTCTAAAATTATTTGGACGATTTTGAGTTCTTATGTTGCTTAAACCAACTTCCATGGGTTCAGGTTTTTGCCACTGTGTAACGGGTCTTTGTCCAAATTGTTGTTGATTAAATGTGTTAGGTTGGGATCGTTGTTGGTTTAAAGGACTGATTTGTGGTCTGGTTTGGTTAAATGTGTTATATTGCTGCCTTGGTTGGTAGAGTGGATTAATTTGTAGTCTAGGTTGATTAAATGAATTAAATTGAGGTCCTGGGTGATTAGATGAATTATTTTGAGTCCTAAACTGGTTAAAAGAGTTAGATTGTGGTTTCGAGTAAAGTTGGGGTAGTCTTTGCTGTTGGGTAGGCTGAGATTGGAAGGGTGGCATTGCTTGCCTTACTTGTACATTAGATGGTTTTGTATATAACATATTTTGTTCTTTCACGCAGTATGAAAATGCAGTAGCAAGTGTCTCAGGTCTCATTGCACGCACTGTAGAGCCTAATGGTTCTCGTAATCCAGATAAAAATGTATTTAGGCACATACTTTCATACAATTGTTTTTTTGCACTTCTAACGCACTCATCTTGATCATGTATTTGGATGTGGTTATTTATACTAGCAAATAACTCTATCACTTCACTGTAGAATTTTTCCACTGAACTAACGTTTTGCCTTAAATTGTGCAAGTCTCGAATTAAAGATGTTTCGTTGCGTTTATCGGCATAGTGGAGAATAAGATTTTCTCTTATTTTATCCCAACATAAAGGGGTTCCATACATGTTTAAGACCTCGTTGGCGGAACCAACGATTTTATTCCTTATGGCCCTAACTAATAATTGACCATAGGGTGTTCCGCTTGTTACGGAGATAAGCGAAAGGATTTCCTCAACATTGTCAAGGAAATCGAACAATAAACGTGGGTTGCCTTCGAATTTCGGAAGGTCTTTGATAGCGTCGGGTACTCTTAAAGAGTTAAATATGTCTGAGGCTGTAATTACGGTTGGAGCCGCGTTGCCATTATTATTGGGTGTAGCCATTGTATTATCGATATTATTGCACTGATTTGAGATAACTTTAATATCACTATCACTATTTGTGTCCGCGAAGTTATCTTCCTCACTAATTGGTGGTAAAATGTTTGGGTTTTGTATCAAGGAGGAACTTGCTTCAGCACTACTATAAATATCTGAATCACTTCGAGAAAATTTTACGCGATTTAACAAACTGTATGGCCTACTACGCCTTATAAATGACATGGGAGACGGGATATTGAGAAAAAGGAAATATTCAGTATTTTAACTTACATGTATAAAATTGTGATGAAAGAAATCATCATTATGCAGCTACGGCGATTAAAGTTAAAACTACCGGCACTTTTAGAAAACACTCCACTCGTAAGTTACGATGATCGGTCTGCCTTGATGTGCGATTTTCCTTCGCGGTCAATTTGGTTTCCGGTCACTGTTTCTTCTTTATGAAGTTTCTGTCGCGATATTCTTTCGCGATTAATTTCAAGGAAATTATTCGTTTTCACAATAGTCACTATTTTTGACACGATATTCTTTCGCGGCACGGAAATTATATGTTTCCACAATAGTCACTATTTCGGTTTTTTCGAAAATTTTTTTGTCACGATATTCTTTCGCGGAAAATTTCGGAAAAACTTTGTTTTTATGATGCCGTTCGCCGCCCTACTTCGACTGCGCCAGTTATAAGTTCTTCGCGATGAAGAAGTAAAAAAAAATAATATAAATCAAAAACTTAGGTTTCGTTAATAACTTTTTTATTGACTCTTTAACTCGTACTCCGCTCTTTTACACATGTTCACTTGCTTTTATCATATTTTACTGCTTACGTAGTGTCTACATAATTTACACCACTACGTATTTTAAATGG
Source organism: Beris morrisii (assembly GCA_951812415.1). Lineage (NCBI taxonomy): Eukaryota > Metazoa > Arthropoda > Insecta > Diptera > Stratiomyidae > Beris > Beris morrisii. Next base: position 86,572,266 of record OX638310.1, on the reverse strand, counting down.
GAACGTTAACATATCAAAATGCTGATGGATTTGAATTTCAATAAAATTATAAATGTTGGGAAAATGCTGACTGTCGTGGGAGTTAGGGTGAATGGGTTAATATCGGGAAAACGCTGACTATCGTGGGAGTCAGGGTGAGTGGTAACGTAACTCGCGCCAAAGCTACGCAGCAAACCAGAAATAATCGCGGGTTCGATTCTTACCTAAAGCCAAGTGTTTTATTATGAATAAGTAAGTAAGAAATGATATTAGAAGTAGAAATAAGTACTATATCTTAAAGAGTGCTGATGATACACTTTTAGAATTTAATGCTTTCGAAGTTGAAATATACTGATTGCAAATTAAAATATCTGCCAACAGTCTGGGCTCAACTTTATTATTTTATGGGTAGAAGTCCGAAACGTGTTTAATGATGAGATGCGGTGTAGGTTACTATGCGGCTGACAACCTAAAAAATAACGTCCCAAATAGCCTCCTGGTTATTTCTTAGGTTGTCAGTCGCATAGTACCCCACACCGCATCTCATCATTAAACACGTTTCGGACTTCTACCCATAAAATAATAAAGTTGCGCCCAGACTGTTGGCAGATTTTTTTCCTTTCTACCGCTTTTCATGAAATTTTTTTTAAAAATTGCTATCCCCCAATTTCATGCTCCACCCCCCCTCCCCCCCCCCTTCATTAGACTCCTCTTGTGATCCCATATACAGAAACTAAATTTTATCTTCCTGGTGTAATTGGTTCGGAAGATATTGTAATCCGAAGTTTTGCACCCCCCACCCCCACACCCCACCACCCCTTTTAAAAATTTTAGCCCTTGTCTAATGTGGAAGTATCTCTAAGGACAACAACAAAGTTTCAATCTTCTGACATCAATGGTTCAGGAGATATCGATTTTAGAATGTTTCAATCCTGGCTTTCATGCGTTAAAGACTCATTGTTTTCCCCCCCACTTCCACACCCCTCAACCAATATCGACCATTTTTTTGCAATTGAGTCCATTATCATAGTACTACATAAGTTCTAAGTTTCAGCCTCCTAGCATAAGTGGTTCCTGAGATCTAGAAACCAAAATTTTTAGTCTAAAACGCTCCCCTCTCCTCTCCCTTTGTACCTCCACCCCTCAAAAATATACCAGTCGTAGGGGTTCACCCAATCTACCCACCATAAAAATTTCAATTTAATATCTCAACGGGTTTGGGAGCTACGCGCCTTCAAACTTTTTTGCGTACGGCGTACGGCGTACGGCGTCTACGGCGGACAGACGGACATTTTTTTTTTGTTTTGCTTTTTTGGGGTTTACTAGTCCTAAAACGTGTAAATACAAAATTTCAGGGTAGCAAACTTTTTTGAAATTTCAAGTCGATCACAATACTTTATTATTAAAAAATAATAAAGTAAAATTCTGATTTTTTTTTCTCGAAAACCGTATAGAGACATCCTAGTGGTAGCAAGGTACAGGGGTGAGGGGTGGTTTTTTATATCTCAGAAACGGCTTATGCTAGAAAGTTGAAACTTAGTACGTATATGTAGATGTGATATTAGAGTAACTAAAGCAAAAAAAAGTTCAGATTTTTATTGGCGTTTAGAGGTTGAGTAAAAAAAATGTCCTTGAATCCACATTTTCACAAACTTCGTTAAAACTTTTAAACATGTTGAACTATCAAAGCAATTTTACTTCTGCGGGCTATTTATATAAGCGTCTAGTAACGTTCTACACATTTTTTTGATATCCAACCCCTAAGTGGTTGTGTACATATTCACGAATTCTTATATATTCCTATGGTATATTGAGATTTGGAATTTATTTTTACTTCTATAAACTTTAAACGTAGTCGGGGAAAAACCCGATTTAAGTATTTTTATCTATTGAACCCCCTGGGGGTATTGTTCAAGATTTCACTGATTCCGAAAATCTCTTAGGTTTAATGTGATCGAATTCGCTTTTACTACTATTAATTATTCTATTGATAAAAAAATACGTAAATAAATAAAAAACATACTACAGTCACGATCGGCTGCAAGCCAATCGTATAATACTCTAGATGAATACTGAACTCCGATTTATATTGTAGTTGGGGATAAAGTAGAATTACGTGTGTGCATGTTGTATGTCCTTTATTAAGGACTGCCATTAGATTGCTACTCAAAACTAAAAGACAATATTCAGCGATTAATTTCATATCTTGAACTGGGTAAGTCATCGAAAACAAATTTCCTTTTAGAAGGACTTCCACATGGGAGGTGCAGGAAGGACTCACTCGATTTCTTACATATTTATCCTTTTCCTTGGAACCATTCAAAAATTAATGTGTACAAAATTTCAAATTCGTAGCTTGAAGCGTTCAAAAGTTATCGGAAAATATTGTTGAACACGTGTCTTAAGGATATTTTGTATGGCAGGTACCAAAAGGAGTTAAAGGATTTTGCTGAGTAGTAAACTTAAATACGATCATTATTGGTGTGGTATTTGTGTATGAAACAAATATGATCAAGCTTGATCGTTGAGTTGCATTTTGTGTTGACGAGTTTGCCGAGTGATGGAGATGCTTGCCGTTGATATTTGTATGGTTAGAGCCAGGAGGAATAGTTTACGTGTGCGAGATGTGCCGCGATTACGTGTTATCTTTGAGGAGAGCCCCCAGCTGATGCAGCGTACAGGCAAAACTCAAAGATTTCCGTGTTTCTTGATTTTTTGGTTATAGTTAAGGGTTTATATTTTTATGTAGGTTTTGTAGGAACCGGGAGAGATTGGTTGTGGTGCGTAATGTTGTCGCGGTTACGTTAAAATAAAATACTAATATGAAAAATAAATTGTCCTAAGACTTAAAATTTTAAAGAAAAATATACTACATAATTTAATTTAATTTTACGTTATAGGAACTCTAAAAGGATGGAATAAGGAAATAAGGAACTCTTTTGAAGACTTCAGTATTGTCTTCTCCTCACTAATCTAAAACATATATTGCAGGTAGTCTGCCCAATCGTCTGACGACTTGCCCGCTAAGTCAAGGCAAGCCCAGCTTTCAAAAGGGTACCTACAATACATCTATTAGATGGGTCTTGAAGACCCTACTTAACCCACAACAAGCCCAATTCGAACCCACAGATAGAAAAGGCTGCCCCTTCATATGGAATTCTGATGGCGCCTAAAGGTTGCCAACAGAAAACTGTCAATATGAAGGTTTCACAATGTCCAGCTGTAAATTCGAACCACACTAGAAGTAAGTGAAGTAACAAAAGAGCTTGTTCACTGGACTTGTAGGTGCTGTTTAAGCGTTATTTTAAGTCGCTACCAGACAAATTTTAAGTCAGTTCGATGTGACAACTTTTATGCGGCATTTTTCCGACTCTCGCATATTGTCCCATCACGCGTTGTGAACTACGCGCCGGTTTGGCTAGCCCCACGTTGGGCGCCATTTTGTTGTGGTTGGAGGCCTTGGAGTGGTTATTTCGACTTAAAAAAGTCAAAATAACCGAAGGGAAGGTTGGGATCGGGAAACAGGGGTCCAATTCCGCCTACGTCCGAATTGGTGGCTGAAATACGAACTGGAGCGACGTGCTTGCTGGCTTCCGGGCTAGCTGCGGCTGTGGGGAGGTACGTTGTTCGTATTCCAGACCATAAAACCCATGGCCTGTACAACAAAAATTTCACGCCGACTTACCCGGGTGATAAAATTGGGATAAGATTCCCAATCGGTCATGAGAGACCGAGAAAACTCCCTTCAACTCGACTGGCGCTGTTGTTATGCGCCGTCTAGCCCACCCTACCTCTTTAGGGGCCATATTTAAGTATTTTCTTTGAGGACAAATATGGCTAAGGTAGGGTGGGCTAGACGGCGCATAACAACAGCGCCAGTCGAGTTGAAGGGAGTTTTCTCGGTCTCTCATGACCGATTGGGAATCTTATCCCAATTTTATCACCCGGGTAAGTCGGCGTATAATAGTGTACGGTGGTGAATAAATGTGTTTGACATTCAAACAAAACTCGAACTTCGTTTTCACTCAAAACTAATTTGTAAAAAATTCCAAGTTCATAGCTAAAAGATTACTTGAGTTATAGTAAGTTCCGTAAATTAAGTGAAGACGTTTTGACGGGATATTTGTATGGTAGCTACACGAAGGACTAATAGGATTTTCTTCATAATCATACGTTTAGCTGCAACTATTGGAAAAATAACACATACAAAATTTCAAAGTCGTAGCTTAAACCCTTCTGAAGTTATCGACCAATATTTTTGAACACGTGTTTTAAGGACATTTTGTATGGGAGCTACTAGAAGTAGTAAAAGGATTTCGCTGACTAGTAATCTCGAACTTCCTTTTCACTCAAAACTAATTTGTACAAAATTTCGAATTTGTAGCTAAAAGATTACTTGAGTTATAGTGAGTTTCGTACATTATGTGAATAAATTTTGACAGAATATTTGTATGGCATCTACACGAAGGACTAATAGGATTTTCTTCTTAATCATATATTTATCTTTCACTATTGGGAAAATAACACATACAAAATTTCAAAGTCGTAGCTTAAACCCTTCTGAAGTTATCGACCAATATTCTTGAACACGTGTTTTAAGGACATTTTGTATGGCAGCTACCCAAAGGAGTAGGACGATCTTGCCTGTTAACGAACTTAGCCTTACAAATTCAACCAAACATCCAGATTCAAAATTTCAAGATCCTAGGTGAAGGCGTTCTTGAGTTATCGTGGTCAGACGGACGGACGGACGGACGGACGTCAAGCGGATTTGAGGTTTTTGGCCACAAATAAACAAAAAATAATATATAATTTTTTTTTGTCCGAGGCTTGGTTCTATGCGTTACAAACTTTTGGGCTGGATTAAACTTATAATACTCTATTTGATTTCATCTAGAGTACAAAAATCTGCCAACAGTCTAGGCGCAACTTCATTATTTTATGGGTAAAAGTCCGAAATGTGTTTAATGATGAGATGCTGTGTAGGTTACTATGAGACTGACAACCTAAGAAATAACCAGGAGGCTATTTGGAACGTTATTTTTTAGGTTGTCAGTCCCATAGTAATCTACACAGCATCTCATCATTAAACACGTTTCGGACTTCTACCCATAAAATAATAAAGTTGCGCCCAGACTGTTGGCAGATTTTTATTACTATGTAGCTTAAATTTTGACTAGTTCGAAAAGATGACATTGTTCCGCAGTTCCTGACTCCAAGTAACATACTCCTGGGCCCACAACAAACGTTTTGCCCTGTGCTTATGCACAGGTTTCAAAGCACGTAAGCTAGTTCTCACACCTTTTACTTACCGAACCTGATTTCATTACCCGTTTGTAATGAAACGCTTATTCGGCATAAAAATATCTGCTGGATAATTTACTTTTTATACCAAAACATCTGGAAAATACACCGAACACTCGCGGAGGAAAATTATTTGCTGGGTAACGCCACATGCGCATGCGATGACGTGTCCCTGCAGGAAAGCGCTACCGGAAAGTTCGCATACATTCAGAAGATTCAATACAGTGACACCAGAATTTTTCTGGTGTTAGAAATTTCTTATAGTGGATGTAACTCTCCTTTATATACTCGTGCAACTGGCAAAGCACGTTTGGAATGACCAACGACTGGGACCTGCGCCATTCAAATTTGAACCTTCAAACCTGGGATATGCTTTTTTTAAAATTATGCGATTGTAACATTAGGCCAACCTGCAACTCGGGTAGTGCTTTCTTGCAGCGATGGCGCGTGCTGCTAGTGTTTATTGCATATGTACGCATATGCAATAAACATTAGCAGAACGCGCCATCCGACTTCACAAAACTTCTAGTTGTTTTTCTGCGTCGCAAGAATTTCGGTATCGGTTTCCGTATTTTACCCGGTAACCACCGGTTATCGTTAACCAAGAGTAAAGAAGACGGCAATATTAAAAGAAAGAGGTAGAGAATCACACGCATGTACACCGATACGAACTATATAAGTTAATTTTGTCCCGAGGCGTATTCGTTTTAACTGAAAGATTACCGGTTAATGCTACGCCGAAGCTCCGGCGGAGTTATCTGGTAATTTTCTTGCAGGGGTACTACCAGAGCCTCCTATATATGAAAGCCGTCGGGTAGGTTGTAACATAGTGTGCGTGGGTGACCATTCGACCATTCGTGGGTGACCTTTATTTGACAGTTTCAGTTTTCGTGTGGTAGCTGAAAAGTGCGCGTTCAATATCGTGTGTAGGTCTTGTGCAATTATTTTAATTTATTGATAAGTTACAAGTGAAAATGGTTGGAAATGTAAATATTTCGAGTCTGTACTTCATTTTCGCTTTAAAACTTTTGCGAATTCGCAATTGATTTAGAGAAAACTTACAAAATATGTGGTTAGACTAGAAATGCTGCATTATTTATTTAATTATTAAGTGACATAATTCAATTAGTGTGGTTATTTAATATTAATTAATATGTTTGCGTGATTCTTTTAAATAATTATATAAAGTCAGTTAACAATAATATTACGACCCTTTCCGCAACTCGAAAAATTTTAAATATAAAATGTCGATAGATAATTAATCAATTGAATTATGTGATATACACATTTATGTTAATTTAGTTAAACATTCATGCTTTTGTTTTAAGTTTTTGTTGTTTTCCGGCGTCAGTGGAGTTTCTGGTGTGAAACCCCAACACGAAATCCCCGACTGTTGATTAATCGCTGTCCCTGAGGGCATGGCAGTTGGAAAACCTTCACTGGATAGGCCAGTTTTTTATAAGACTGTGTTGGACTGGGTCCGAAGGAGCTGTTTCGTCATCGGATGGCATAGACTCGTCAGAGAGTGTATCAAGCCTAAATCCGAAACACCCTTACAGCTGGTGGCATTGCTAGGGATTATTCTATATAAGCGATGTTGAAACTAATTTCATTTTCGCGAATTATAATTTAAGTACATTCTTGCCTTCGCCTCCTTATACTAAAGGTAGGTGGCACTGAAGATCACCCAATATTTCAACCAATTTGATGGAATTTTTGGTTGTTCGCTATGATATATGAAATTCAACGCTGAGAGCGCCGAATCGAATCCCGAACGGATTTCTTTTTATGGTGAGAAGCTACCATAGAAGCAAATTTGTTTTAAGTTGTTGTTGTTTTCCGGCGTCAGTGGAGTTTCTGGTGTGAAACCCCAACACGAAATCCCTGACTGTTGATTAATCGCTGTCCCTGAGGGCATGACTTTTATTTACTTGGTTTTTTTTTCTTTTTTATCGGTTACTATTGAATTATATGTGATATTTTTAATGTTTAACGTTATTTTTGTTATTTTATTTTCTGTTTATTTCATTTAATATATGATTATTTAAATTGAAAGCAGCATTTCTGTTATTATAATAATAAACTTATTGATAAACTAGTAATTAATTTATTTGAAAATAATAAAATAATTTTTTATAGAGGCTTTTCTTTTGTATTATTCCACGCACAAGTTTGTTTTTCCTTTCCTCAATCCTCTTGGGAAGTTTAACTTATGGCACTTCCCAAGAGCAACCAATAATTTACGACGTATTCTGATTTTTCATTTTTGAACAAGTACTGGAAACTATTGGATTTTTCAGTTGTATATTAGAACTTTCGACAAATACTTTCTTTCATATACATATATGTATATATAAATAATTTGGAATAAACCCCAAAACTTATTGAAGACCTCTTTTGGGCGGAGTAATTGGCATTTCTACAGAAATGTGTATTAATCCAGACTCCGGATGGAACAACCTCGGTCAATAGTTAGAGCTAATGTGGTCCAAGCAATAGATACTACTAGATTCGAGAGTTTACTGCTTTCAAAGGCAGTTGGGTAACTATTTCTCTTCCATAGCCAACGGCTTTAGTAGCCAGAACCACCTACTAAATTCATAACAATATATCAATTTATTAAACATTTTCTTGTGGCATTCCGCAAAGGGTTTCTTGGTGCCATCTTACACAGTCTTTGAGTGAAAATCTGTATCGGAATACTGAAAGGTATATAATAACTGCCTTTCTATCATGTCTCTAAGATATGTATTTACATTATCTGCACTTATTACTTGACACCGCACAAAATAATTAATTTAATATTAATTTTATGGTATGAACATTACCCTATTTAGAACAAAGTGCCTGGTAAAGCAGTGAAACAGTCGGTCACCCTTGGCCTATGCATGTGTGAATGCCAGATTCTAACCTGACGGCTTTCATATATAGGAGGCTGTGGTACTATGTGGATGGCTTGATAAGGCAGTGCGCAAAGAATAGTAAAACGTCAGTCTGGAGCCGCTTCTCAACCGCGCCGGTCGCTTAACCGTAGAGAGAAAAAAAAGTGATTTGGTTACTTTGTGCCTGACGAAAAATAAAAAAAAAACCTCAACCCAAGGATCTGCTGGAGGAGTTCCACGGAGTAATGTTAAACGAGGAGAGGATGTCTCGATAAGGCAGTGCGCAAAGAATAGTAAAACGTTAGTCTGGAGCCGCTTCTCAACCGCGCCGGTCGCTTAACCGTAGAGAGAAAAAAAAGTGATTTGGTTACTTTGTGCCTGAGGAAAAATAAAAAAAAAACCTCAACCCAAGGATCTGCTGGAGGAGTTCCACTGAGTAATGTTAAACGAGGAGAGGATGTCTCGATAAGGCAGTGCGCACAGAATAGTAAAACATTAGTCTGGAGCCGCTTCTCAACCGCGCCGGTCGCTTAACCGTAGAGAGAAAAAAAAAGTGATTTGGTTACTTTGTGCCTGAGGAAAAATAAAAAAAAAACCTCAACCCAAGGATCTGCTGGAGGAGTTCCCTGAGACGGGCGAAAACTGTGAGGGCCCTACATAAGGCACCCTACGTGGATTTCACAGCAGAAGGATTAAGGGGTGGTTATCTGCGAGAGCTTTACCATAATTTTATAGTGATAGCTACACAGGAGCCCCAGAAGTCCGTAGTGTTGGGTGAGCGCATAAAATATATTCTTTTCGGTCAATGAAACGTACATACGTGATGTACACGTGTTCATTATACTCTTAAGGTCAATTAAACATACCCCAAAGGGATTGCGCGACAAAACCCAATTGCGTTCTGTAGGCTCCAGAGCCCCAGTGAGGCGCATGCAGGCCAGCTATGTGGCTATTCGCCCTCCATATGCAAAGTAAAGAATGTGTACATGCAAATGTGAAGTGCTAAGTAAAATAAATCCGCGATTCTAGCGTAATTTTCCGGATCTTTTTTCAATACCATGCGGTGGATAATTCCGCTATATGTAACGGTGGTTTTTCCCTGTTGGGTATTCAAACCTTAAGCCGATTCCGGTTATCTTATTTCACATACCGTTATGTGTCGCTCAACCGCGTGTTTTTGACTAGTTCTTTTTTCTAACCACGCGATTTTAATTGAAAATTGTGTTTCTTTTCTCATTTTGCCGGTTTGTGTTCCCTTTCATGGGGTTTCCTTAAAGACATTGGCTGGGAAAAGTTTGCAAAATCACCTCAAGAAATCGTCAAGTAGCTGGTACCTTTTGAAAGCCCACACTGGCTGGTTCTTTTGGATCATATTGTTTTGGTTTCAGGTTTCGAAATCCAGGTCAACGATATTTTGGAATTTTGCGATTACACCGGCTGGATCAAAATTAGCCGAAGAAAGATCATGTAGTGCTAGTATACCCTCCTTCTTATGGGACTTGTGTACCTTCTTTTTCTTTTAGCATATTTCAGCACGGCTACAGGAAGCAAATCACATGCTGGATTCTCTCTTTTGGTTTTGGATAGTTAAAGGAAGTGCTTTACAAGGACGAGTTAACGCGGTCGTGTTAAATTACGGACACAAATACCCTCCAAATAGCACTTCTTTTCGATTTTACTAAATCTCAGCTTCCTAATTAGGCCGCAAGATACCGCAACCAAATGGATTTAAACGGAGTCCTAAACCGTCAAACTTCTTCATATTCGGAGCAACTTGCGGATTTTATAGAACTGGGAAGATTTTATTTACCGGTAACGCACCCTCGCTAGGGTAACAGCAATTCATAACGGGAATTATTTAAGCGGAAAAAATAAGAACAGAATATCGGTGGTATTAATTTTGCATGGACGAATTTCTTTTTTTTACTTCTTCTTGTATGTTTTTGGATTTTTGTTTAAGGCGAGAATGATTTCGGTTTAAATTTCGGAAAGCAGAGCTGTTATGAAGGGGTGCCATATACCTTCAAGGTGCCTTTCGTTTACCTAGGACCTCTTTATATGGCTCCTAACGTTTGAAGCCATTATATGGCACCCAACGATTATAATTTTGTAGTGTCATCTGTGAGAATTGGTGTGGATCAATTAATGCAGTTGGCATTACTTCGATCCACACCAATTCCACACAAAAAGTGAGTTCAATGGTGGTTGAGGTTTTGGGAGAGTTTTTTTTTCTGACAGCTAGCGGGGAGCAAGAAAAAGGAGGAGGTTAAGTTAGATTTTAGCGCGCACGGGCAAAATAATAAATAAGATTAAATAGTGCGTAAATAGGAAAACAAAGAAGTGAAGTTCGAGTTTTAAGCGCGGACGGGCATAAAAATATCAAATAATCGTAGGAAAGAAACAAGTTCGGAAGTTAGTAATTGCGCAATATTCAGTTTCTCGTGTCGTGTTGAGGCTTGTCGATTTAGGCGGTAGAAAATTTCAGTCGGAAAAAAATTCATTGCAATTGTCTTGATTGTTTTGGCTCCTCCGTTCGGAAAAGAACCCAAAGGAAAAATAAAAAGCTGTCCGTTGTCTTTAAAGTAAATTGGTCCCTGCGTATTATGGTGGCATAGATCAGTGTAACGGAAGCAGACGATCCAAGTCCGGAAAAATACCTGTCGCACAGTGACCCACAGAAGTTTTCGGTCACATCAAAACGAAGAGAAAGAAATGGAAGCACCAAATAAGTTTAAACCAAAATTAAACTAAAAGTCCGCAAATTGAAATGACCCGCAAAAGTTTTTGGCCACCGTATGAAAAAATTAAATAAAAAGGCAAACCAAGTGAATAAATAAACATACTGCAGTCACGATCGGCTGCAAGCCAATCGTATAATACTCTAGATGAATACTGAACTCCGATTTATATTGTAGTTGGGGATAAAGTAGAATTACGTGTGTGCATGTTGTATATCCTTTATTAAGGACTGCCATTAGATTGCTACTCAAACCTAAAAGACAATATTCAGTGTTTAATTTCATATCTTAAACTGGGTAAGTCATCGAACAAAAATGTCCTTTTTGAAGGACTTTCACATGGGAGGTGCAGGAAGGACTCACTCGATTTCTTACATATTTATCCTTTTCCTTGGAATTAGTTAAAAATGAACGTGTACAAAATTTCAAAATCGTAGCTTAAGGCGTTCAAAAGTTATCGAAAATGTTGTTGAACACGTGCCTTAGGGACATTTTGTATGGCAGCTACCAGAAGGAGTAAAAGGATTTCGCTGATTAGTAAACTCGAACTTTGTTTTTACTCAAAACTAATGTGTACAAAATTTCCAATTCATAGCTAAAAGATTACTTGAGTTATAGTAAGTTCCGTAAATTAAGTGAAGGCATTTTTACAGGATATTTGTATGGCAGCTACACGAAGGACTAATAGGATTTTCTTCATAATCATACATTTAGCTCCAACTATTGGAAAAATAACACATACAAAATTTCAAAGACGTAGCTTAAACCCTTCTGAAGTTATCGGCCAATATTCTTGAACACGTATTTTAAGGACATTTTGTATGGCAGCTACCAGAAGCAGTAAAAGGATTTCGCTGACAAGTAAACTCAAGCTTCGTTTTTACTAAAAACTGATTTGTACAAAATTCCGAATTCGTAGCTAAAACATTACTTGAGTTATAGTGAGTTTCGTAAATTAAGTGAATACATTTTGACAGGATATTTGTATGGCAGCTACACGAAGGACTAACAGGATTTTCTTGATATTCATACATTTAGCTCCAATTATTAAAAAAGTAACACATACAAAATTTCAAAGTCGTAGCTTTAGGCGTTCCGAAGTTATTGGTAAATATTCTTGAACACGTGTTTTAAGGACATTTTGTATGGCAGCTACCCGAAGGAGTAGGACGATTTTGCCCGTTAACGAACTTAGCCTTACAAATTCAACCAAACATCCAGATTCAAAATTTCAATATCCTAGGTGAAGGCGTTCTTGAGTTATCGTGTTCACGGACAGACGGACGGACGGACGGACGGACGGACGAACGGACGGACGGACGGACGGACGGACGTCAAGCGGATTTGAGGTTTTTGGCCACAAATAAACAAAAAATAATATATAACTTTTTTTCGTCCGAGGCTTGGTTCTATGCGTTACAAACTTTTCGGCTGGATTAAACTTATAATACTCTATATGATTTCATCTAGAGTATAAAAAGTCATAAAATAGAAATTAAAATTAAAAAATAAAATAAAGTAAATTAAAAATAAATAAAAATCATAAAATAGGAATACAATTAAATTAAAAATAAAATAAATTAAATTAAGAATAAAGAAAATCATAATGAATTAAATTATAAAAAAAAAAATAAATATGACAGACCAGGACAGAAATTGACGCGGACAGAAAATAAATAGTAAAAAAAAATTTAAAATAATTGAACAAGAAAAAAAAAAAAAAAACGAGAATGCAGTAGTCAAGAGGTAATTTTTTTTTATTATTGTTTGTTTCTTCTTTTTTTTTGTTGGTTTCTTTTTGTTTGGTTTGATTTTTTTTAGCGCTGTAAAAATGGCTTAATAGAGCGTCATTGAGATGGATCTTCTCGTTTGAAGACCTTCCGCCCACTCATTCCTCTCTTTAGGGGCCATACCATTGATATTCTTGAATGGACAAGTATGGCTATGGTAGGGTGGGCTAGACGGCGCACAACAGCAGCGCCAGTCGAGTTGAAGGGAGTTTTCTCGGTCTCTCATGACCGATTGGGAATCTTATCCCAATTTTATCACCCGGGTAAGTCGGCGTGAAATTTTTGTTGTACAGGCCATGGGTTTTATGGTCTGGAATACGAACAACGTACCCCCCCACAGCCGCAGCTAGCCCGGAAGCCAGCAAGCACGTCGCTCCAGTTCGTATTTCAGCCACCAATTCGGACGTAGGTGGAATTGGACCCCTGATTCCCGATCCCAACCTTCCCTTCGGTTATTTTGACTTTTTTAAGTCGAAATAACCACTCCAAGGCCTCCGTTCACAACAATTTATGGCGCCAGACATTATATGGCGCCCTTCGTTCACATAGGGCCCATATTTTCTGGTACCCAAAGGCGCCTTTCTCTGGTGTCATACACTATATGATGCCCAGCGATTGTGATATAGGGCTTACATTATATGGCGCTCGGAGTCTTAGATTATAGGATGCTTTCGTACTATTGATATCGAGTACAGGCATTTTAGTCACTATTCGATGAGGCATTAGGCTTTGCTTAATTCAACTCTTTCGAGTTACCTTTTCCCATCTCAAGTGATATGTGATTGAGACTGGCATCGACCTCCCCGCCGAAAGTCTATATTCCTGTGCTTTTCCACTTTCATTTCCTTTCTTTTCCATTTCATTTGCACTGTCTGATTTTCCTTTACCTACCATCCCGCTGATGATAGAGTTCGAACTTCTCAATTCAAACTTTCAGCCCAAACCGTACATAATTACGTTTTGTCCATGGTTAAAGGTAGCCACTCACGCCCCTTCCGACGAGCTATGCACTTGCTAGAGCTAGATGCACGCTACCTATCGGGAAACCATGGGACTTAAGTCACCCAACTGTAGCTTAGTCACCGGCCTACAATCGTTTTCGCGGTGTGTGTTCGTCCTTTCCAATTTGGAACAGGTGATGATGGAGACATTCTCCCATCATTTATTGCAAAGCGGACTGAAGGATGAATACATACTGATGGCTAAGACGATTACTTGGGTTGTAATGTTGTTGATGGTTTGGTTGGACGGATACTATGGTGTGATTCAGCTCATATCATAGCGCCCCAAATCACTTCAGATTTGCTTCTCCAAAAACGCGCTTGTGTACATTATACGTTGCTCGAAGTAGGTCGCGTCTAATGTCAGGTAAAGTTTTGAAGCGGTACCGACACCTTTGTAAAACTATGAAGCGATCTTCCACTGGTGTAGTTTTCCTTGACCGTCCAGAGCCTTTTTGCTGCTCGGTGGTGTTCTTTTCAAGAAACATCTTCAAGTAGCTTGCCACAGTACGCAGAGAAATATCCAGTCTTAATTTCTTTATTTTATTCAATTTAAATTTCATTTTTTCTTTCAGTTTATCATTATTCAATTTAAACTTTGTTTTCTTCATTATTAATTTCAATACTTCTACTTTTGCACTAATTTTAGTTATACATATATATTCTATTATACTTTACTTATTAATGATTTTTATACTCTAGATGAAATCATATAGAGTATTATAAGTTTAATCCAGTTATACTCTAGATGAAATCATATAGAGTATTATAAGTTTAATCCAGCCCAAAAGTTTGTAACGCATAGAACCAAGCCTCGGACGAAAAAAAGTTATATATTATTTTTTGTTTATTTGTGGCCAAAAACCCCAAATCCGCTTGACGTCCGTCCGTCCGTCCGTCCGTCCGTCCGTCCGTCTGTCCGTTAGCACGATAACTCAAGAACGCCTTCACCTAGGATCTTGATATTTTGAATCTGGATGTTTGGTTGAATTTGTAAGGCTAAGTTCGTTAACGGGCAAAATCGTCCTACTCCTTCGGGTAGCTGCCATACAAAATGTCCTTAAAACAAGTGTTCAAGAATATTGGTTGATAACTTCAGAAGGGTTTAAGCTACGACTTTGAAATTTTGTATGTGTTATTTTTCCAATAGTTGGAGCTAAATCTATGATTATGAAGAAAATCCTGTTAGTCCTTCATGTAGCTGCCATACAAATATCCTGTCAAAATGTATTCACTTAATTTACGAAACTCACTATAACTCAAATAATCTTTTAGCTACGAATTCGGAATTTTGTACAAATTAGTTTTGAGTGAAAAGAAAGTTTGACTTTACTAGTCAGCGAAATCCTTTTACTCCTTCTGGTAGCTGCCATACAAAATGTCCTTAAAACACGTGTTTAAGAATATTGGCCGATAACTTCAGAAGGGTTTAAGCTACGTCTTTAAAATTTTGTATGTGTTATTTTTCCAATAGTTGGAGCTAAATGTATGATTATGAAGAAAATCCTATTAGTCCTTCGTGTAGCTGCCATACAAATACCCTGTCAAAACGTCTTCACTTAATTTATGGAACTTAATATAACTCAAGTAATCTTTTAGCTATGAATTGGAAATTTTGTACAAATTAGTTTTGAGTAAAAACGAAGTTCGAGTTTACTAATCAGCGAAATCCGTTTACTCCTTCTGGTAGCTGCCATAGAAAATGTCCTTAAGACACGTGTTCAACAATATTTTTCGATGACTTTTGAACGCTTCAAGCTACGAATTTGAAATTTTGTACACGTTCATTTTTGAATGGTTCCAAGGAAAAGGAGAAATATGTAAGAAATCGAGTGAGTCCTTCCTGCATCTCCCATGCGAAAGTCCTTCAAAAAGGAATTTTTTTTCGATAACTTACCCAGTTCAAGATATGAAATTAAACACTGAATATTGTACTTTAGGTTTGAGTAGCAATCTAATGGCTGTCCTTAATAAAGGACATACAACATGCACACACGTAATTCTACTTTATCCCCAACTACAATATAAATCGGAGTTCAGTATTCATCTAGAGTATTATACGATTGGCTTGCAGCCGATCGTGACTGCAGTATGTTTATACTCTAGATGAAATCATATAGAGTATTATAAGTTTAATCCAGCCCAAAAGTTTGTAACGCATAGAACCAAGCCTCGGACGAAAAAAAGTTATATATTATTTTTTGTTTATTTGTGGCCAAAAACCTCAAATCCGCCTGACGTCCGTCCGTCCGTCCGTCCGTCCGTCCGTCCGTCCGTTCGTCCGTCCGTCCGTCCGTCCGTCCGTTAGCACGATAACTCAAGAACGCCTTCACCTAGGATCTTGAAATTTTGAATCTCGATGTTTGGTTGAATTTGTAAGGCTAAGTTCGTTAACGGGCAAAATCGTCCTACTCCTTCGGGTAGCTGTCATACAAAATGTCCTTAAAACACGTGTTCAAGAATATTAGCCGATAACTTCAGAAGGGTTTAAGCTACGACATTGAAATTTTGTATGTGTTATTTTTCCAATAGTTGGAGCTAAATATATGATTATGAAAAAAATCCTGTTAGTCCTTCGTGTAGCTGCCATACAAATATCCTGTCAAAATGTATTCACTTAATTTACGAAACTCACTATAACTCAAGTAATCTTTTAACTGGGAATTCAGAATTTTGTACAAATTAGTTTTGAGTGAAAACAAAGTTTGAGATTACTAGTCAGCGAAATCCTTTTACTCCTTCTGGTAGCTGCCATACAAAATGTCCTTAAAACACGTGTTTAAGAATATTGGTCGATAACTTCAGAAGGGTTTAAGCTACGTCTTTGAAATTTTGTATGTGTTATTTTTCCAATAGTTGGAGCTAAATGTATGATTATGAAGAAAATCCTATTAGTCCTTCCTGTAGCTGCCATACAAACATCCTGTCAAAACGTCTTCACTTAATTTACGGAACTTAGTATAACTCAAGTAATCTTTTCGCTATGAATTGGAAATTTTGTACAAATTAGTTTTGAGTAAAAACAAAGTTCGAGTTTACTAATCAGCTAAATCCTTTTACTCCTTCTGGTAGCTGCCATACAAAATGTCCTTAAAACACGTGTTAAACAATATTTTTCGATAACTTTTGAACGCTTCAAGCTACGGATTTGAAATTTTGTACACGTTCATTTTTAAATGGTTCCAAGGAAAAGGATAAATATGTAAGAAATCGAGTGAGTCCTTTCTGCACCTTCCATGTGAAAGTCCTTCAAAAAGAACATTTTTTTTCGATGACTACCCAGTTCAAGATATGAAATTAAACACTGAATATTGTCTTTTAGTTTTGAGTAGCAATCTAATGGGAGTCCTTAATAAAGGACATACAACATGCACACACGTAATTCTACTTTATCCCCAACTACAATATAAATCGGAGTTCAGTATTCATCTAGAGTATTATACGATTGGCTTGCAGCCGATCGTGACTGCAGTATGTTTTTTTTTTATTTTGGATAACAACTATTGTAGTAAATATTGTACTTTGTGATATCAGGTGAATCAGCGAAAGCTGCCTTCCTGATTATTTAATAATAATAACAATAATAATTTATAGGCAGGATACACATAACTTGTTATTACCTGAGCTATTTGTTATACCTGAGAATTTTAGCGAAAAACCGAATAATATGGCTTGAACAATTTTTCATATAGTATATGTTAATTGATTGATTGATTTTATTTCCAAAATATGTACATGTGCTTAGCTTAGAATCTAGTGATCAGACTACTTTATGGTCTTTACAACTTCAATATTATTTTTTCGCATATAGCTTTTTAGATTTTTATTGTCATTTTATAATCTTACGACACAAGGAAAACGGAGTGAAAAACCTCATATTTAACTTAAACTTAATTAACCTAAACTAATGGTGATCAGGAAAGAGGGGGTTTTCTGCGCTTTCACAGTTAGTTATAAATTTTCATATATATGTTATTCTATCCATATGCTATGTTCAGACTACGAGATTAACGCGTTTAAATCGAGTTAAATGCGCTGAAAACACTTCCCGGACGCGTTTACGAAAACACGTAGCTACTACGCGTTTAACCGAAAACATGTACTGCTACCCTCGCGGAAATCGAACTAAACTTAGGAAGAAACTATTTAATACTGCAGAAACTCAATTTCGTGCTTGTGCAACGACTGCATTAGCTAATAAATTCCTTTTTCATTACTGCTATACAAACCAATTGGTTTCAAACAATTTAGAAAGCATAAATTTGCTAATGAAACACAGCTGTCATATCTACTTGTCAAAAGAAATCACATCAAGCTATCATGGAGAAACAATGGAATACGCAACAGAAGCAGAAACAAAAGAGATTATCGAAACCATGAACGGTGGCTCTAGTCCCGGATTTGACGGAATTACAGTGGAACAAATAAAAATATTAAAGGACTTTATCTCAAAGCCTCTCGCACACCTAATTAATCTTAGCCTTTCGAAGGGTGTATTCCCAAAAATCTACAAAACAGCTATTGTAACACCAATCTTTAAAACAGGAAATAAAACCTCGGTCAACAATTACAGACCTATTTCCATAATATCTAATATTGGAAAGGTAATTGAAAAGGTCGCGAAAAAGAGAATAATGGATTTTTTTGAAACAAATAAAATATTAAATGACAATCAGTTTGGTTTTCGTGCAAAACGTAGTACACATGATGGAATAGCGCTATTAAGTAAATTAATCAGTTCATCGTTAGATAAAGGGAGCAAACCATGCGCAATTTTCTTGGACTAAGCAAAAGCATTTGACTCAATCCCGCATGCAAAAATAATTAAAAAGTTTATCGCATCCGGTATAAGTTCATATTGGGTACACTGGATTACCAGCTACCTAGAGGATAGATCTCAATTTGTTAAAATTAACAACACACTCAGCAATAGAGAAACTTTCCAATACGGTGTACCCCAAGGTACAGTTTTAGGACCAGTTATCTTCCTTTTGTACATTAACGATATATATAAACAGCCAATACAAGGAAATATGATATCTTATGATGATGACACTGTCTTATTCTTCGAGGATGCTTCATGGGCAGGAACGGAGATCAAAGCTAATCATGGTTTGTGTATACTAAAGGAATGGCTGGACTACAACTTTCTCACGCTAAACGCCCAAAAAACGTGCTACATAGCTTTTTCGCTTACCCAAAGCGGACAACCAGAACATGTTGATATTAAAATACATTCCTCTCAATGCACGAGCAATTGTAGCTGCGAACCTTTAAAGAGAGTTACTAACACACGATATTTAGGTATAATTTTGGACCACCTATTGAAGTGGGATTTACAAACCGAATATATTACTAAAAGACTTAAGACTCTGATCCCAATATGCATGGAGGTGAGATCTTTTATGAATAAGAACACAAAACGGCAATTTTATTTCGCATTGATTCATTCAATACTACAATATGGCATAATCTCATGGGGAAGTGCTACGAACACGGTCTTAGAACCCGTTCAAATCATGCAAAAAACTTTGGTGAAAATATTACTTAGGAAAGAACGAACATATCCCTCTAATCTCCTTTACCCACTTTTGGACATTCTGAATATTCGACAAATTTTTAATCTTATATCCACAATCCAAATATACAAAGAGATCCAAGCTAGAGAAATCAAATTTAATACTAATACTACACGCGGTGGTACCCAGGGAATGATTCTCATAGACATAGGACAACGACAATATTATTACCAAGGCTGCCAACTTTTCAATGAGTTGACAAGCTATATAAAAAAAAGTATTAGTCTTATTAACTTCAAAACAAATTTAAAAAAATTGTATTATATTGGAACATATTAGTATAAATAGAAACATAAAATTGCGAAATATGAATTTAAAAGGAAATCATGAATACAAAATATGGACTGTCTTATCGGAAGAAATTGATAAAACGTAGAAATATCTTATTATGTGATATATTAATTTTTTTATTTTTAACTTTTTATTTTTTGTACATAACATGATAAAACGTAGAATTACTTTATCATATATTAATTTTTTATTTTTTGTACATAACATTGGAATTATTTATTAATTATTAGTAATGTCAATTACCTTGTCTGCAACTGGAACTAAAATGAATTTTTAATGTTAAAATTGTAGAGACTCCTCACCCCTAACACAAGGATATATCCTTAGAAGGGGGAGTAGTGCATACGTAGACTAAGAATATTTGAATTTGAATAAATAAAGCATTTTAAAAAAAAAAAAAAATGTATCAAAATAAAACGAGTTGCCTAGTCTGAACACTACTTTTTTAACATGTTAAATTTACCTACTTAAATGCGTTTAAAATGCATAGTCTGTACAGGGTAATACGTTTTAAATTCAAAAAATATCAACATCCTTGCAAATAAATTTAATTAAAAATACTTTCGCAACTTGAAATATGTTTGTTCCACTTTTCACATTTCAAGACTTTCGGATAAAATTCAGTGCACTAATAACTTAGGTATATTATGCTTTCATATATTCTATAAACCGGCCAGGTCATGGCCTTGTTTTGGGCCTAACTAGTATTTATAGTCTCATGCTTTTCTAGTGGCGTATACGAACAAGAACACTCGTTCTGGACGTGTCTATGGCACACCTAGACATCACTTTATATAAAAGAGCATTAGTTGGATCTCTTGACTATAATTGTTCACGAGTTCCTACTTTCGCAGAAGGTTCAAGTTAGAATTGATATTGCAACGAGTAGCTGGGTCCTATTTACTATATTATTTTAATAATCATGCATTTCTCTTCTGTTAGATACTCGTATCTTAAATGTGACTAACTCTAGATCGTGGACGTTTCTTGTGATTCTATGATGCATAGTTTCTTTCCTATTTTTCTTCATTTAACATCGTCACTATGTCTGTGCTCTATCGATTTTAAATCAAAATTATTTTCAAATTACGTCAGACAAACTTTGTATATTTGTTTAGAATGGACTACACAGGCCACTGAACAGAAAATGTTAAGGATACCTACTAACTTGCCGCATCGATAGCATGAAGGAAGGTATTTTATAAGAACATAATTTCCAAAATGATTGGGGAACAATATAAGAAATTTATTTAGACCAGCTATCAGCAGCTCTAGAGCAACAAGGATGGCGTTCATGGTAGCATAAGAAGAAGCTGTATGAAACTGGCACGCATCCAGCATCCATAGACACTGAATATTTAGTTCCTTCTGCCAATCATTTTTGCATCGTCTTATTTTTCATCTGCTAAACTCCTTCAACTTTTCCACCATACTATATGAACGTACACGTAAGTTAAGTAGTCATTCATTCTTAGTTTCGGTTTGTTAGGTTTTCGTCGATTGGGCTCCGGTTCTTGTTTCCGGTAGATACTTTTGAGCAGCTATTTGGAAGAGTTCCAAGCCGAAAAGCTGTTTATGGACGAAGACAGCCAGCTATTTCTACTGTTGAATATTGACTGTTTGTGGATTTTAAATAAACACTGATGGCGCGCTTCCCAAATGAAACATACTGCAGTCACGACCGGCTGCAAGCCAATCGTATAATACTCTAGATGAATACTGAACTCCGATTTATATTGTGGTTGGGGATAAAGTAGAATTACGTATGTTCATGTTGTATGTCCTTTATTAAGGACTGCCACTTGATTGCTACCCAAAACTAAAAGACAATATTCAGTGCTTAATTTCATACCTTGAACTGGTTAAGTCATCGAAAAA
This sequence comes from Beris morrisii, assembly GCA_951812415.1. Lineage (NCBI taxonomy): Eukaryota > Metazoa > Arthropoda > Insecta > Diptera > Stratiomyidae > Beris > Beris morrisii. Next base: position 86,550,824 of record OX638310.1, on the reverse strand, counting down.
AATGTCCTTTTTGAAGGACTTTCACATGGGAGGTGCAGGAAGGACTCACTCGATTTCTTACATATTTATCCTTTTCCTTAGAACGATTCAAAAATGAACCTGTACAAAATTTCAAATTCGTAGCTTGAAGCGTTCAAAAGTTATCGGAAAATATTGTTGAACACGTGTTTTAAGGATATTTTGTATGGCAGCTACCAGAAGGAGTAAAAGGATTTCGCTGATTAGTAAACTCGAACTTTGTTTTTACTCAAAACTAATTTGTACAAAATTTCCAATTCATAGCTAAAAGATTACTTGAGTTATAGTAAGTTCCGTAAATTAAGTGAAGACGTTTTGACAGGATATTTGTATGGCAGCTACACGATGGACTAATAGGATTTTCTTCATAATCATATATTTAGCTCCTACTAATAGAAAAATAACACATACAAAATTTCAAAGACGTAGCTTAAACCCTTCTGAAGTTATCGGCCAATATTCTTAAACACGTGTTTTAATGACATTTTGTATGGCAGCTACCAGAAGGAGTAAAAGGATTTCGCTGACTAGTAAAGTCAAACTTTCTTTTTACTCAAAACTAGTTTGTACAAAATTTTGAATTCGTAGCTAAAAGATTACTTGAGTTCTAGTGAGTTTCGTAAATTAAGTGAATACATTTTGACAGGATATTTGTATGGCAGCTACACGAAGGACTAACAGGATTTTCTTCATAATCATATATTTATCTCCAACTATTGGAAAAATAATACATACAAAATTTCAATGTCGTAGCTTAAATCCTTCCGAAGTTATCGGCTAATATTCTTGAACACGTGTTTCAAGGACATTTTGTATGGCAGCTACCCGAAGGAGTAGAACGATTTTGCCCGCTAACGAACTTAGCCTTACAAATTCAACCAAACATCCAGATTCAAAATTTCAAGATCCTAGGTGAAGGCGTTCTTGAGTTATCGTGTTCACGGACAGACGGACGGACGGACGGATAGACGGACGTTTTTGGCCACAAATAAACAAAAAATAATATACAACCTTTTTTTTGTCCGAGGCTTGGTTCTATGCGTTACAAACTTTTGGGCTGGATTAAACTTATAATACTCTACAGGGTGTAACTAGTACTGAGGTTCAAACGAAAATGGGAGATAGAGGAACTTGTCCTGAGTAGAAAATCGTTCTACACATACTCCCGTTTTTGCACCGTTAAGGAGATAGCGCGATTTCAAGGACGAAGGATTTTCATCGTACCTGTGATCACTGTTTGATCTCTAACTTCTGCTGTACTTAGCGTAACGTAATAATTCTAAGCTCATTGCAAAGGACACAAATTCTTCTTTCTAATTGCTATCAACTGTGTCAATCAGTGTTATACTTTTTGAGAAAAATTCATTTAAATGACACAAAAATAATAAAAAATTAAAAAAAAATACAAAAAGTCCTGTTTTCTCCAAGAAGGACCTGATTAACCATCAAATTTTATTAGATTTTCGGAAAGCCCATAAAATTTCACTATACGTTTGATAACAGAATTTCTTCATATTTGCAACAACAAGTGAGTTCCCTGCACATGTTGGAAATACTGCTAAACATAGAATTTACCGCAAAACAGATGCAGTAATGAGCAACCATGTTAACAACACACGTATTGCTCTTATGTGTGGAAATTATGTTACAGGTAAGTAAAAATATGACAACTAATTAGATAGCGTCCATTTAAGTAAATTAACTAACATCCATTTAAGTTAATTAAGTAATATCCATTTAAGTAGGGCGTGGAGTTTACCTGCTCCCTTAAGGAACAGGAATGACTTCGTCCTACGTAGATTTTTCTGCGATAAAAGCATTGGGAGGAAGCAGCAGCAAACAGAATGTCATAGACATCATTACGAGCAACATGTCAAGCAACGGAAGAAATGGCAGACATGCACTTCGTGTATGGATTGTGCGACGGGAATGCTAGGCGAGCCGAAAGAGTTTACCGGGAACGGTATCCGGACAGATCTCGGTACCCCCATTATCGGATGTTCATCAGCATTCATCGGAACCTTCGTGAACGAGGTACACTGCAGCCGTGGTAAGTACAGCAGAAGTTAGAGATCAAACAGTGATCACAGGTACGATGAAAATCCTTCGTCCTTAAAATCGCGCTATCTCCTTAACGGTGCAAAAACGGGAGTATGTGTAGAACGATTTTCTACTCAGGACAAGTTCCTCTATCTCCCATTTTCGTTTGAACCTCAGTACTAGTTACACCCTGTATATGATTTCATCTAGAGTATAAAAAGAAATTTCATGAGGCATTGAAAGTAACATTAATTTTTCAAGATTGAGAGCAAATATATGGATGTTGTCTTGTTCTTGATTCGAATGCAATTGGGTTGAATATGTTTTCAGTTAGAATAATTAATGGAATTTTCGTTATTATTAGTAAGTAGGTAGTTGTGATTGAGCACTTTTATTATTAGGATAATGGTGACTTTAAATCATCATAATTCATTCATAATTATGTACATAATATTAAAATATCATAAATATTAAGTCAAATTTATTATTACATTTGTGAAAACTCTTTCTCATTATAATTTTTATTTACTACTCAGTGATCTATTCCTTTCACCTTTCAAATTCTGGAAACTTTCATGACTGGCGACAAAAGGGACACAAGGGAGTTGTAGAATACTTGAATATTGCAGTGTCACACAAATACAATAATTATGGCAATTATTATAATCTAGATGAAATCTGAAATCCAGCCCAAAAGTTTGTAACGCGTAGCACGGAGCCTCGGAGAAAAAAAATTATACAATATTTTATGTTCAGTTTTGGATAAAAACACCCAGGATGTTAAAATTTGGAATCTGGATGTTTGGTCGAATTTGTAAGTCTAAATTCGATAACGGGTAAAGTCTTTTTAGTCCTTCTAAAGTTTTCAAAATTCGTATTTAAGAATATAGGCCAATAACTTCATAACGTATTAAGCTAAGACTTTGAAATTTTGTTTACGTCGATTTTCCAAGGGATGAAATTAAAGGTATGAATATGCAGAAAATTATAAGTCGTTCGTCTAGCTGCTATCATGAAAACTCGACCTATAATACTCTCAAATTTCAACTAGACTATAACAATTGGGTAGTGGATTGAACTTGTTTTTAAGTTCTTCAGTTTTTTTTAGTTAATCTAGATAGATAGATAGATAGATTGGAAATAGAGGGTGGTATGGTTAACCTCTGTCACTGCAGCCACAGTTGGGCCTATTTGGACGTCCTTCCGGTTTGTCTATGACTCCTCTTCGATCCCAGCGCAATGAAGCCTAGTATTTTGCGAAGAGGAATGGTCAGGAATTCCGATGGATCCATGAAACCCTGACCGAAGTGACGAAGTCTTTTGTGAGCTAAGCCCTCACATTCACAGAGGATATGCTCTGGTGTTTCGTCTTCCTCATTGGATATTCTGCAAATTTTAGTCTCAGAGAGACCAATCCTATTGAGATGCTTCATCATGTGACAATATCCAGTCAGAGCTCCCACTAGGGTTTGGGTCTGATGTCTGCTTAATTTTAGATAATCAGATGTTTTTTTTTCCAATGTTTTGGCATAAAAAGCTTTGAGTGCCTGCACTTTGCGATTTTTGCCACATTCGGATGTTCATTCTGGCTGTGCTTAATGGTATCCCACAGAATGGATATAGTCCCATGAATTCAGCTTCTGAACCTTTTCTAGCCATTAAGTCGGCCATTTCATTACCTTCATAGCCGCTGTGTCCCGGAATCCAAATGAGGTTAACTCTGTTCTTATTTCCGAGTTCAATCAGGCATTAGAGGCAATTCCAAACAAGTTTGGAGTAGATTTGAAAGGACTGAAGTGCCATTATTGCAGCCTTGCTGTCCGAGAGAATATATATTTGTTGGTTTTTTGTAGCCCCGTCTGATATTTTCTCTAATGCATAGTTCAATAGCATGAGTCTCCGCCTGAAAAACAGTGGATGTTGTGTGCATGCTACAGTAGAATTTGACATTTGGGCGCACTCCATAAACTCCTGCTCCTACACCTTGTTCCGTTTTAGATCCGTCTGTGTACCAGATTATGGCTCCTGGTTTTGGAGTGGGCTTGCTTGTGGCCCAATCCTCCCTTCCAGGTAGGACAACTTTGAATGGCTTTGTAAAATTAAATTTCGGTACCATTGAATCAGAAAGAGGTATCGCTCCTTGTTTAGTTCCGCGGAGAGAGTTGGGCAAGCTGTTTTGCGCTCTAACTCGTCCTCCAAGCTCAAAAGTTTGTATGTGGTGAACCTAGCTTTTTTCTGTATATCTAAGTGTAGAGGTGTTAGGTTGAGAAGCACCTCTAAGGCAGCTGTGGGAGTGGTGCGCATCGCTCCAGTAATACCCAGGCATGCCAGTCTTTGTAATTTAGTCAGCTTAAGCTGAGCGGTTTTCTGCTCTGTTTTCTTCCACCAGACGGATGCCGCGTAAGTTATAATGGGCCTAGCACCGACGGTATACATCCAGTAGGTTAGTTTTGGACTCAGTCCCCAGTTTTTGCCGAGAAGGTTCCTGCAGGTCCAAAGAGAGATTCTGGCCCTTTCAATAACTTTGTCCAAATGAGCATTCCATGTGAGCTTTTCATCCAGGATGATTCCCAGGAATTTTACCTCACTAGCATACTCTATGGATTCTCCAAAAAGAGTAGGCTTAGATAACTTGTCCTTACACCTCCTTTTGGTGAATGCAACAATTGTGCTTTTCTTTGGGTTGATACCTAATCCTGCTTTAGTGCACCAGGTTGCTACCTGGTTTAGGGTATTCTGAACTAGATCTGTCACCGTCTCTTCAAATTTACCTCTAGCAAGGATGGCAAGCTCGTCAGCGTAACCCTGTACCGTGACTCCGCAATTAGTTACGTCTTGAAGAAGGTCGTCCATTACTAAGCACCAGAGAATGGGTGATAGTACCGCACCCTGTGGACAGCCTTTCGCAGCTGTGACTATGACTATTGAGTCGGCTAGTGTCGAAGTTATTTTCCTGCGTTCTATCATGGCCTTGATCCAACTGCAGGTTTTTGGATCAATACCACGCTTTTGTGCAGCAGAGGAGATACTTTCGTAGCCCCTTCAATATCTATGAAGCAACCCACAGCTATTTCCTTGTCCGTAATCGATTTCTCGATTTTCGTGACTAGGTTTTGTAAGGCGTGGGTTGTAGACTTCCCTGGTTGATATGCATATTGATTGAAGTGCAAGGGTTGAGATTTCAAAGCCCCATCTCTGATATGCCTATCAATAATCTTTTCCATAGTTTTGAAGAAAAATGACGTTAAGCTGATAGGACGATACGACTTAGGATTATTGCTAGAACGGCGCCCTGTTTATGGTATGTATATGACCTTAACGTTACGCCAGGATATGGTTATGTAACCACATGCGTGGCTTGCTCTAAATATGGATAACAGTGTTGGTAGAAGATGGTCCATTCCTCTTTGCAGTAAGGCGGGAAATATCCTGTCTTCTCCAGGAGATTTAAATGGTTTAAAACTACGTATAGACCATTTAACCTTGTTAGCAGTGAAGATCTTGGCTGAGTTTTTCCAGTCCAATATGGTTGGTCTACTCGGCTTTGGGACGGTGTACCATTCTTCATTGCTTGGTTCTATGGTTCAGGATCCCGGGAAATGAGTTTGAGCTAAAAGTTCTAACGTCTGTTTCCCATTTTCGGTAATCGAGCCATTGGGTTTCTCTAATAAGCCCATTTTGTTAGTGTATGCTTTAGAAAGTATTTTGTGTACTCTTGCGCTGCTGGGTAAATCGTTTATACCCTGGCAGAACCATTTCCAATTTGAAATTTACTCTGTTAGAGCCCTTTTCTACGATTCCCACTCACCAGTTTTCTTGGTCCTATTGAAGAGCTTTCTTGTTTGAGATCTGAGCTTAGTTAGTGTTGGGTTCCACCAAGATACATTCCTGTTACTTGCTCTGGATCTTTCCGGGCAGGATGAGTTGAAAGCAGTTTCAATAGCATTGCGTATTTGTTCTGATGCCATTTCCATGCTGTCAATGTGCTTAATATTACGTATGGTGCCGGCCATGCATTTCGACAATTTCTGGTCGTATAGTTCCCAGTTCGTCGTTTATGGCTTCCTGTACGTTTCGGACAAAATGATATTAGATTCTATGTTGAATAGGATATGCCTATGATCTGACATAGAAGTCTCATTAGAGACGTGCTAGTTGCAGATTTTTGTGCTCAGTACAAATGGTAAGATCTAAGACCTCCTGTCTGATTCTGTTCATGAAAGTGGGTTTGTTACCTCTATTAATAATATGTATTTAGGTTGTTAATATAAATAAAATCAGCAACTCACCCCGTTCATTGATGTTAGAATTTGACCACATACTGTGATGTGCGTTGGCATCACAGCCAAGTACCAGCTGCTTATTAGTCCTCCGGCATAGATCGACGATGTCCCTGATGACGGGTGACGCTGATTCGGTGCAATCCCCGGGAAGGTAGGCTGATCATATGATGATCTCTGTCCAGCCCTCCGGGAACGGCAGCTCTACAAAGGTCGCTACAACGTCCTTCGTACAGTAACCTGGAATTGCAACATATTTAGTATTCTTTTTAAAAAGGAAACATGCTCTGGGTCTACCGGTGTTGGTAGAGTTATACAAGAGCTCACCCACGGTCAAGCCCCTTACCTGGTCCTCCGCTATACATGGCTCCTGGATAAGAGCGACGTCAAGGTGAGCTTCAGTGAACCTGCGAGAGAGGACTGCTGACGATGCTTTCGCATGTTGCAGGTTCACTTGAAGGCACCTGAAGGCTGTCATTGCTCGGCAGTCGGGTTGGCCCTGTCAGAGTTAGCTGCCTGAGCAGCATCTCTGATGCGCTGAATTCGCCTCTGCAATGCCGACGACACTGGTGGTTTCGCTGGCTCTGAGCCTTTAGTCGCCTTGTTCCCTCCGGCTTGTAGACCTTTGAGAGTGTTGCGCTGTGGCTTGAGGTGCTTTTTAGCGGAAGTTTTTTCACCAGATATTGGGCCTTTAGCGGAGCCTGCGTGAGGTTTAACTCTGCGCTGGACTCTCGTCCACTCCAAGGGACCTTGCGACGATCCGGGTTGGGGCGTCCTGAACGTTTTATTTTGTATCAGTTCTAGACTCTCATCCATGGGCATAGGAGCTTGTGATTTTGCAGGTTGAGTGTTGATTTCTCTGCCCTGAACATCTGCTTTTACTGCTGGTTTGGATGGTCCTGGTTGAGGGCTAATGTCTCTGACCTGGGCATCTACACACTTCGCAGTTTCCATCCTGATAGCTGTGGTATTTTGGGTAGTCACCTTTGCAGTGTTGACTTTCTCTGTCCCTTCTTTTTTGATACTTGGATATCTGAAAAGCTCAGGAATAGACGACACTTAAGTGATTCTAGCTCAGCTATTGAAGCGTCATCAAAGGTCTGTCCGCCATTCTTCTCCTTCACAATGCGGATAACCCACCATGATTCGGTCCTGAGGCTTGGGTTTTGTTTGATCTTGAACTTGTCACCCGTCAATTCGAATCCTGGTGGGACATAAGTTACGCAGGTAGTTGCCTTTGGTAGTTCGGACCTATCTACCGCAACGAGCTGCGCATCCTTCCAGGGCTTTAGCATAGGGGTGATCCTGATGATCCAGTCCCTGGTTGGTTTATTATTGCACGTGATGGAGAGACAGCTAATAAATTGCGGATGCGGTCCGCCAGCTCCAATCTTGTCAACTTCGTCCATGATCGTCTCTCATTTGGTCTTCGGTGAGAGTGATAATAGCTACTTTCCTATGAGACGTTACGTCTCTGTATGAGAGCTTGGAGGTGCTTGGCGTTGGGTTGAGGTAGCTCTGTCCTTCCACCGACTTTCCCTTTGCTATTTTTGCGACAAAGACCAAACCAGCCTCTACAGGTTTGGTCTTTGTCGAGGCGACCTGAACCTTGTCATCGACAACTGGTTTGGTTTTGTTATCCTGAACAGTGTTGAAGACTGCCGCAGATTTTTCAGTTTTATGTACCTTTTTTGAGATCTGTTCTGGAGATCAGATCTGCCTCTTTTGCCAATGTGTGTTTTGGCACCTTCCGAGTCGCGTTTGGCTACAAGTTTTCTGACTTGTCACCGCGCTTGGCACTGTACGTCTCCTAGAGGCTCCGGAGAAGTATTCGTACTGCCTCTCTGATTCGATTTGTGGTAAGTCCACAGGAGCAACTTCTGCATTTGGTGCCATTGGCTCCTGAATGCTGATGTTGTTCGTGCTTGCTACCACTCCTCCATACAGAGATGGGGTGAACAGGTTCCCCTCTTCATGATGGTCAGGCGGAGTGAGTAGTAGGGTGTCTTTATACTCTACATCCATCTCGCCATCAACTGGGTGCTAATTCCAGAAGACACTGGATCCCTTTTAGTTCTAAATTTTAATTGGTCTATCATATTTCTTTTTTTTTGGTGAATGTTTTCACAGTACATGTTGAAATGAAAATACAAGTTTTCCGGGTTCAATACTGTTCTTGTTTATTTTTGCGTGACGTTTCGGACTCGACTGAGTCTTTTATCAAACTGGTCGACAATATCTTTACAAACTGTTTTTATATGAAGGCAGGTAGAAAAAAGGTTACAATACTTAAACAAACGAGTCAATTAAAAACAAAGGGGGAAATTACGTTAACAAGGGTAGTCATAAAACTATTAAAAGGAGCGGAGTTCATTAAAAGGGGATATTTATGAAATCTAAGCTTAATTGGTTTTTGGGATCGATGATTTTTAATAAATAGTGTTTTTTCCAAAACGTAGAGCAGATAGCCAAAGTGAAGAGAGGTCGTCGAGAGGAGCGTCTCGGTTGAAGTTTTGTGGGTGTTTGGCTATCTCAATCGCTTCCCTTACGATTCTTTGATGGTAGTGTTTTGTCTTGGCCAATATTTTAACGTTGTTAAAATCGATTGAGTGGTTTTCTACTAGAGTAGGTCGTCCATATGTCAGCTTTCTTGAGTAGGGGAGACTAGGTAGAAATGCACCATTTTTCATTAATTACTCCATATCTCCGTAGAAAATAATGGAACTTCATTAATTTTTCTTTCTTTATTTGAACAAACACCTTGCCCAAATATTTTATTCATAACAAAGAGCAAAATATAAACAGATCTTGAGCCTAATAAAGAAGAACGCAGTCAGTCCAAATGGTGCATTTCTCCCATCATACGGGAGAAATGCACCATATATTATATGTATAGCCAACCCAAACCAAATTAGTTGAAACAAAAAACAAAATATATTTACAAAAGTAACAAACAATAACGAACTAAACAGTAAATATATCAAACCTTTTTCGATTTTTATACTAATAAAAAATAATAGAAAATACCGAATAATAATAATTCAATGGTTTTATATAAGTTTTGATAAGTCAACGGATATCGAAATGTGAAAACTCGATTGCAAATTTGATATGTTACTGCTGTCTTTTTGTAGCAGGAATTCGTTCTGGTTGCTGCAAAATAATTTGAACATCATTAAGATTTGTGGCCGTGAATTCAGGCAAAGGAGGCATAACAATCTGGTGCATATCTCCTTACATGCTCATGGTTCAATTCTACCGATTTTGACCAGATGGATATTTTTTATTTTTTTTATAAATAAAAACAAATAATGAACTAGCACTTCACTAAAACACACCTTAGACTACACGCTATATTTGGGCCTACCTAGAAAGGTTCACGATCGATAGTTTGTCCTTAAACAAAAATTTTGCTTATACAGTAGATGCCGCTTATAGTAATCGCGGATAATGTTATAAGTCGCATTTTGTTATCAAAACAAGTTAGTTCTATTTTCCACAAACGAAATTCATTGCTTATTGGAATGAAAATTCGCATTATGTTATCATTCGGGCCAGATTTCCATACAAAATTACAAGTTTTGTGAGTGTATTCTAAATCGCTCCTCTTTTTTCTTCATGTGAATATGATCAAAAAGGTAAAATAAAAACAATCTCAAAATTAAAGATGGTTTAACATTTATGTAAACACAAGGCGATACATATCATAGATTACTATGAGAAATTTCAGTCTTTTCGTATCTTCTGAAAACTATTGATGTTGATCTCGTTCAACAGAATGACCTCAACTTCGAGTAAGTTTTCGAGACAGTTTAATAGAAGTGGCGCGCTGAGGTGACAGACATGACCGAAGCTGGATCTAAAACGCTGTACAACCATAGTAAGTGTCCTGACCTTATAATCCGGCATGCTAAAAGACGGTGATTTTTTTCAAACGACTTTCTGTAGAAACTGCATGAATGAGGAGGAAGAGGAAACAGTATTTCATATTCTCTGTAACTTTGTGAAACATTGAAGCTAGAGTTGAAAAAAAATTATATTAGATGCTTCGAGCAATCTATATTCAAGTGTAGGAAAATAAATGAGAAAAATTTTCTCCTTCGGCTATTGTTATCATCCGGTTAATGTTATTGCTTATGGCCGGTCGCAAAGTGATTACAATAAGCGGCATCTACTGTATAATAAAAGTTAGTTTCCTTTGCGTTTTTCTTTTTCTCTGAATAACTGCTCGGCATTACTCGATATTTTAATGATTCCTGAATGCGATCGTCTGGATGAGAAAGAGAATACTACTTCTGCTTTGCAGATTTTACTTACGGGCGAGAGCCAATGGCGATTGGTGCATTTCTACCTATGGTGCAGGGCTACCCATTCTACCCTACCCTGCCGATTTGATTTGTGGTACCTTCTATGTAAGGTAATGTTACCCACTGTTTGATAGTATGGTCGTTCTTATCTTTCTCTTCCTGGAGAATTTATCAAAAATCATCGATCCCAAAGACCAATTAAGCTTAGATTTCATAAATATCCCCTTTTAATTAACTCCGCTCCTCTTAATAGTTTTATGACTACCCTTGTTAATGTAATTTCGCCCTTTGTTTTCAATTGACTCGTTTGTTTAAATATTGTAACCTTTTTTCTACCTGCTTTCATATAAAAACAGTTTGTAAAGATATTGTCGATCAGTTTTATAAAGGACTGTTACGCCGTAATTTTGATCGTCATCCTGAAAAGCAGAGAAGTGTTCAGTAAATAAAAGTGTATGATGTTTTTACAGAAACATAGGCCAACTTACCAACTACTTCATCGCGTGCTCCTTGTGAAAGCACCTCTACGCACATATTGGCCTTCAGTCTCACCTAAAAAGGTACCAGCACAAAGGAGGGAATTAGTCAATTAAGTACTCAGTCGTACATACATGGAAGTCGAGCCAAACTCGAAAATAGGAAACAGAAAAACGTGAATTTGTTAGTTATGTTAGGATGAAGAATATATATAATCGAATTAGAGTTACCATAGTTAGTTATAATTAGGTATTAGGAATAGGAATAGGAAAAATGAATTAGTAAGATTAGGGTTAGACTTGAACCACAATTGGAAATTAACACACAATACGCAACATCGAATCACGAATCACATCACTGAGGACCAATCACATCACTTAGGACAGATCACATCACTGAGGATCAATCACATCACTTAGGTCAGATCACATCACTGAGGACCAATCACATCACTAAGTGCAAACATGGCGGTCTTGCACTGCGAGAATTACAAGTCGATAAGACAGGTCAGCAAGGTTTGGGTCCATGCTAAAAAGTCGGGTCGAGAACCTAAAGTGGACCCCGAATCAATCGAGAGGGAAAGCTAACGAAGAAGAGAAAGTTATTAGATTTAAGTGAACGACCTGGAGAAAGCAGTTGTTGACCCAGGAAAACGGGGATTTACCGATTTTAAAAGCTGACCCGAAGTTTCGAGGAAAGTGCAGCACCCGAAAACGGGCGCTTGGATCAAGTGATAGGGACAGAGTGGACGAAGTATATTTTGTAGTGGAGATCATTTTTGCGGTTACCTTAAAAATAACCAGAAGTACGTGCTTCGAGCGTGACAAGTCGGTGACGGCACGAGTAGAGTTGTGCGATCTTATCAAATCCAGAGTGACAACAGGACCAGGGGAGAAGTTCAGAAGCCAGAAACGCGAGAAAATTTAAATAACAACAACCAGAGAAACGACTTCGGTGGAAGCCTTCGAGGGACAACGCACCAGAGGCGCCCTAGTTTTAAGGACCGTAGCCAGGGTAAAATAAATGTATTATTAGCTACCAAGTAAGTAGTTTATTCTTGTAGGCGACTACTTCGTCCGGTGAACACAAAAATTAAATTAGAATTGGTACATGAAACTTTGAATTTCTCCTTTTTTGTGTAATTTTGTGACGTGTTGCAGCTCGCCTTTTGTTGTTTTCTTGTAATTGCGCGCGAGACTCTTCCCGAATTAGTGATTCGGTCGGGAAGATTGAGAACGGGGCCCTTAAATCAAAGAATCACTGGCGCCCACGACCCTTCTCTGGGTTGGCCGGACAAGGCCCGTTCGCCCCCTTAGTGCTGGGGTTTTAAAACGGTTCTCCACGGGGAAGAACCGTAATAGGACTCAGTCGAGTCCGAAACGTCACGCAAAAATAAACAAGAACAGTATTGAACCCGGAAAACTTGTATTTTCATCATATTTCTTTTTAGATGAAAGAATAGTATGAACTATAGTTTGAAAAAATAATTATAATCAAAAACTATGAAAAAATAAGTCGATATCGTTATCATGATTGAGTACTTAATTTTACCTGTTCTTATTACCATACTGTCAATGCTGAAAATTTATAACAGAAAAAATATTAAATTTTTAGCTTTACGGGTTCTTCTTTGCTCTGATGAGTTTCGAATGGAAGATATCCAAATTTCGTAAGGTTCTTAACCGGCATTGGCATTTTCTTTAAGCCCGACGATGGGGTTTTTTTGCACATTTATCCAGCAATGAGTATGGTACAAAATTGGTTGATGTTTTAACGGTTTTTTATAACTTTTTTCACATACGTAGATGGTAGGTTAGAATAGAAAATTTATAGCGAATAGCAGCCCATAAAAACGTAAAATTATTCATCAAGGAATTAAGTTTAAGAAATGCGAAACAAGTTCAATTCCTTTATATTGTAGTATAGTTTGAAGTAAACATTATTCCCAAAAACTGTAATGGTCACCTCCGATCCGTCCAGGTCATCAAACTGAAAGGAAAGGAAGAATAAGAATTAATGCACTTATTCATCGAGGCCTACTGAACAACTTACCTGCTGAGCCAGAATGTTCCTTGTGGAGCATTCGACGCGCATTGATCTGCCGCGCGCCTAAAAAGAAACTGGAAGCAAGTATAAAATCTACCAAAAGTCTGGGCGCAACTTTATTATTTTATGGGTAGAAGTCCGAAACGTGTTTAATGCTGAGGTCTTGAGATATTAAACGTGATTTTTGAGAAAGAAACTGCGAACTGTCTGGGCGCAACTTTATTATTTTATGGGTAGAAGTCCGAAACGTGTTTAATGCTGAGATGCGGTGTAGGTTACTATGCGACTGACAACCTAAGGAATAACCAGAAGGCTATTTGTAACGTTATTTTTAGGACATATACCCAGTCTACCCACAAAAAAACATTCAGTTTTACTTTATTATTTCAATAATACAGTATTGTTATCGATTTTAAAAAAAAAAAAATTTGCTACCCTCAAAATTTTTTTTTTCACGTTTCATGACGAGTAGACACGAAAAAAGCAAAAAAAAATTTCAGTCCGTCTGTCCGCCGTACGCCGTACGCCGTACGCCGTACGTCTACCGGTGTACGCAAAATTGTTTGAAGGCTCGTAGCTCCCAAACCCTACAAGCTATTTAATTTTTTTTCCTGGGTAGAGTGGGTAGGCCCCCTGAAGTGGCCAAATTTGGAGGGGTGGGGGTGTGAGGGGGGAGGAGGGGGAAGTGTTTTAGACGAAAAATTTTGGTTTCTAGATCTCAGCAACCGCTTATGCTAGGAGGCTGAAATTTGGAATTTATATAGAACTTCGGTAGTGGACCCATTTGCAAAAAAATTGCCGATATAGGTGAAGGAGTTGGGGAGTGGGGGGAAAAAGAATGCGTCCAAAACACAAAAAAGGGGAGATTGACACATTCTAAAATCCATATCTCCTAAACGGTTAATATCACAAAATTGAAACTTAATGAATAGCTGTAGGTATACTAGGAGAATAGATAGGAAACAAAATTTTGAGTGGGGGCAGTGGCGTATGGGGGTGGGGGGTGAAAAACTTTAGATTACGATATCTCACGAACCAATTGCACTAGACAAATGAAATTTGGTTTGTGTATAAAGGTTGACAAATGAAGTTTGCTGAAAGCCAAATTTTTCAAGGGGGCGGTAGAGCATGAAAGTGGAGGGGATAAGAATTTTTCTAAAAAATCACGTCTCATATCTCAAGAACAGTGTAAGATAGATACTTAAAATTTTTACCAAAAGTAGGCCTAATAGACCCCTAGCAGAAAACAAAATTTTGGAAATAAGGGTGTAGAGGGTGAGGGTGGGGGAGGGTGAAAAGGAAAAAGTTCCGATTTTAATATCTCGACAACCTATAATGATATAAAGCTCAAACTTGGTATTTGAATAGAGCTATACTAGGAGCATCTCGGAAAAATATAATTTTTTATAGGGGTAGTATGGTACGGGGGTGGGGGTGTTTTTCTTATCTATAGAACGGCTTATGCTACAAAGTTGAAACTCGGTACGTTTATGTAAATCAACTAGAAAACTAATTTAAATAAAAAAAAATTTCAAATTTCTATTGGCGTTCAGAGGGGGAGCAAAATAAATGATCAGTGCAAATGGAATGCATATATTTTCACTGTTTTCGTCATATCTATTAGGTCTTCCCAAATATTGAATTCATTTTTATTCTACGGTTTCTTCATATAAATACCTCGAAAGTGTTTTCAGGTTTTTTTAAAATTCGACCCCTAAGGGGGTGCAAAGGGGGTTGTAAACTTTTTCACGAATTCTACTATATCCCCACGTCTTATCAGCTATCGAATATCTTTTCACTTTCACGTGCGTGCGTAATAATCGCCTAGAACTTGTTTTTAAGTTTTTTCCTTTTTCAGCCCTTAAGAGGGTATAAACGGGTTGAACACGTTTTCACGAATTCCGTCATTTCTTTTAGAAGTGATAAGAAATTGAATTGGTTCCTACTTTCTCGTGCTGTCTTCATATTTATTTAATAACTCCTTTCAGGATTTTTGGATATTCAACCCCCAAGTGGGTGTAAGGAGGTTGCATATCTGATGACATATCGAATTCATTTTTACTTGCTAAGGTTTCCTATATAAAAAAGCCAAAAAGTCAATTTCAGTATTTTAGATATTCAATCCTAATAGGTGTAAGGGGGTTGTATGCTTTTCAAAGGTTCGACATATTTCTTAGGTTTGATAAGATATTAGATCGCTTTTCATTTCCACAGACTTTTTATATAATCGCCTACAAACCCATTTCTTAATTTTTGGATATTCAACCCCCAAGGGTTTGTATATGTTTTCACAATTTTTGCCATACCTTACTTCTGATGAGATATAAAATTGATTATTACGGCCAACCAGTTCACGATTTTTCGAATTTCAAGAACCAAGGAGGTGTGAAGGGTTTGCTTACGTTTTCACAAATTTTTCAAAATCCGTCTTGTCTCATGAGATATCAAGTTGCTTCTTATGAAATCGTTTAAAAACCTGTTTCACAATTTTTTCGAAATTCAAACCCCAAGTTGAAGTAATGGGTTTGTATACGTTTTAACAATTTGTCATATCTTCAAAGTCTGATAAGGCAACAAATTCTTTTTACTTCTATGGATTTTTAGTGTGCATATCATAATATACCGAAATTTGAATTATCTACACGGGCTTTTTCAATGTCTATTTTGAATTACAATCTCTATTTTAAATATTTTTATTTTAAGAACAAAATTAACTTTCCAAGAAACGTCATAATCTCGAAACAACTGATGATATACTCCGACTTTAACCGCTCCCAAGCTTTGACCCGAAAAATAATAAAGTTTCGCCCAGACTATTGGCAGATTTTTGGAACTACGAGCGTTCAAACAATTTTGCGTACGGCGTATAGACGGACTGACATTTTTTTTGCTTTCTTTGGTGTCTACTATTCATGAAACGTGAAAAAAAAATTTGTTCAGGGTAGCAAATTTTTTTTTTTATAATCGATAACAATACTTTGTTATTAAAATAATAAAGTACCTAATTGCGCTCCTTCTTGTTTGAGCCGACACCAGGTCTGGTGTCTAAAGTCTTGGTGGGTGTATTTGGACCGGGTATGGTCTCCGAAATCCTCATTGGAGAGGCCGTGCCTGTCGGAAGATCCGGACTTAGATTGTTCGCTTGGATCGGGTTTGGGAACCGAAGTCCTCGCGGATATGTCACTTTGACCGGGTTTGGTTGCCAAAGTCCTCGCGGGTACGTTGCTAGGACCAGGTTTGTTGACCACAGTCTTCAATAATTAAACGAACCATAAAAATAAACTGCAATGATGTTTCGCTTTATACATGATTTTCATTCACTGCGAGTAGTGAAAAAGTGAAGGGGTTGTTTGTTGTTGTTGTATCGTACCGATCAAGTCTCGGGTTGAAAGAAATCGTGGGGGTTTAGTTTAGTTCCACAGAGTCGTGGAAATGGAAAATATTAGTATGGGAACTTTTCCTTTTTGAGTGTAAAATCGATAACAATAATAAAAATCTGCCAATAGTCTGGGCGAAACTTTATTATTTTTTGGGTCAAAATTCGGGAGCGGTAAAAGTCGGAGTGTATCATGAGTTGCTTCGAGATTTTTAGATTTCTTATGGAAAATTAATTTTGTTCTTAATATAAAAATATTTAAAATAGAGATTTTTAGACGATTAAACATTGAAAAAGTCCGTGTAGACTATTCGAATTTCAGTATATTATGTACACACAGGAGCAAAAACGTATTTGTTGCCTTATCAGAATTAAGAGATATGACGAATTGTTAAAACGTATACAAACCCATTACTTCCACTTGGGGTTTGAATTTCGAAAAAATTGTGAAACAGGTTTTTAGACGATTTCATAAGAAGCAACCTGAAATCTCATGAGACAAGACGGATTTTGAAAAAATTCTGAAAACGTAAGCAAACCCTTCACATCTCCTTGGTTCTGGAAATTCGAAAAATCGTGAATTGGTTGGCCGTAATAATCAATTTTACATCTCATCAGAACTAAGGAATGGTAAAAATTGTGAAAACATATACAAACCCTTGGGGTTGAATATCGAAAAATTGAGAAATGGGTTTGTAGGCGATTATATAAAAAGTCTGTGGAAATAAAAAGCGATCTAATATCTCATCGAACCTAAGAAATATGTCGAAACTTTGAAAAGCATACAACCTCCTTACACCTCTTAGGATTGAATATCTAAAATACTGAAATTGACTTTTTGGCTTTTTTATATAGGAAACCTTAGGAAGTAAAAATGAATTCGATATATCACCAGATATGCAACCTCCTTACACCCACTTGGGGGTTGAATGTTCAAAAATCCTGAAAGGAGTTAATAAATAAATATGAAGACAGCACGAGAAAGTCGGAACCAATTCAATTTCTTATCACTTCTAAAAGAAATGACGGAACTTTTGAAAACGTGTTCAACCCGTTTATACCTTCCTAGGTGGAAAAAGGAAAAAACTTAAAAACAAGTTTTAGGCGATTATTACACAAGCCCATGAATATGAAAAGATATTCAATATCTGATAAGACGTGGATATAGTAGAATTCGTGAAAAAGTTTACAACCCCCTTTGCACCCCCTTAGGGGTCGAATTTTAAAAAATCCTGAAAAAACTATCTAGGTATTTATATGAAGAATCCATAGAATAAAAATGAATTCAATATTTGGGAAGACCTAATAGATATGACGAAAACCGTGAAAATATATGCATTCCATTTTCACTGATAATTTTTTTTGCCCCCCCCCCTCCGAACGCCAATGTATATTTGAAATTTTTTTTTATCTAAATTAGTTTTCTAGTTGATTTACATAAACGTACCGAGTTTCAGCTTTGTAACATAAGCCGTTCTATAGATAGGAAAAACACCCCCCACCCCCGTACCATACTACCCCTATAAAAAATTATATTTTTCCAAGATGCTACTAATATAGCTCTATCTAAATACGAAGTTTCAGCTTTATATCATTATAGGTTGTCGAGATATTAAAATCGGAACTTTTTCCTTTTCACCCTCCCCCACCCTCACCCTTTACACCCACACTTCCAAAATTTTGTTTTCTACTAGGGGTCTATTAGGCCTACTTCTGGTAAAAATTTGAAGCATCTATCTTACACCGTTCTTGAGATATGAGACGTGATTTTTTAGAAAAATTCTTATCCCCTCCACTTTCATGCTCCACCGCCCCCTTGAAAAATGTTGTTTCCAGCAAACTTCATTTGTCAACCTTTATACAGAAACCAAATTTTATTTATCTAGTGCAATTGGTTAGTAAGATATCGTAATCTAAAGTTTTTCACCCCCCACCCCCGTACGCCACTGCCCCCACTCAAATTTTTGTTTCCGATTTATTCTCCTAGTATACCTACAGATATTCATTAATTTTCAATTTTGTGACATTAACCGTTTAGGAGATATGGATTTTAGAATGTGTCGATCTCACCTTTTTTGCGTTTCGGACGCATTATTTTTCCCCCCACTCCCAAACCCATTCACCTATATCGGCAATTTTTTTGCAAATGGGTCCACTACTGAAGCTCTATATAAATTCCAAATTTCAGCCTCCTAGCATAAGCGGTTGCTGAGATCTAGAAACCAAAATTTTCCGTCTAAAACACTTCCCCCTCCTCCCCCCTCACACCCCCACCCGTCCAAATTTGGACACTTCAAGGGGCCCACCCAGTCTATTCATAAAAAAAATTTTAATTTAATAGCTCAAAGGGTTTGGGAGCTACGAGCCTTCAAACGATTTTGCGTACAGCGGTCGACGTACGGCGTACGGCGTACGGCGTACGGCGTACGGCGTACGGCGGACAGACGGACTGAAATTTTTTATTGCTTTTTTCGTGTCTACTCGTCATGAAACGTGAAAAAAAAAATTTTGAGGGTAGCAAATTTTTTTTTTTAAAAAATCGAAAACAATACTGTATTATTAAAATAATAAAGTAAAAAAGGAAAATTATTAATATCAAATTCGATTCCTGGAAAGTATACAACTGAAGAACTCATGCCCAACTTTGGACAAAATTCAAATAGTCCTTCAATAATATTGCCTGTTGTTTATTGGTGTATTCATGACCAAAACCTCTCCCTTTTTCCAAACTTAAAATAAAAAAAATATAAGTACCATTAAATCTTACCTCTAATTTCGATATGCCTATGGAATCCCAGCTCTGAAAGAGATGGGTTATGTTTCTGCTGATAAACAGCCAGGGACTCCGTGATAAACAGCCAGGGACAAAATGACAGTAGGTATAAAAGAAAAATTAGGGTAAGTAAAATTTACAACAAAGAAAAAACAACAACAAAATCGAGTGTATGAACAGCAACAACAGAGCCATATATATATAAATTCATTACAAGACTTAGCTGAACTGACTGAGTAGCAACAAAAAACAACATAGGCTATAGCATGACGGAGAAAGTCATCGGCTGGGTATGTCAACTCAAATTCGAGTTTTTCTCAAACTTTTTATTTTAATTAAAGCTCACTGTTGGATTTCCTTATCGATTTTACTTTATTATTTCAATAATACAGTATTGTTATCGATTTTTAAAAAAAAAAAATTTGCTACCCTCAAAATTTTTTTTTTTACGTTTCATAACGAGTAGACACGAAAAAAGCAAAAAAAAATTTCAGTCCGTCTGTCCGCCGTACGCCGTACGCCGTACGCCGTACGCCGTACGCCGTACGCCGTACGCCGTACGTCTACCGGTGTACGCAAAATTGTTTGAAGGCTCGTAGCACCCAAACCCTTTGAGCTATTTAGTTGAATTTTTCGTGGGTAGAGTGGGCAGTCCCCTTAAAGTGGCCAAATTTGGAGGGGTGGGGGTGTGAGGGGGGAGGAGGGGGAAGTGTTTTAGACGGAAAATTTTGGTTTCTAGATCTCAGCAACCGCTTATGCTAGGAGGCTGAAATTTTGAATTTATATAGAGCTTTAGTAGTGGACCCATTTGCAAAAAAATTGCAGATATTGGTGAAGGGGTTTGGGAGTGGGGGGAGAAATAATGCGTCCGAAACGCAAAAAAGGTGAGATCGACACTTTCTAAAATCCATATCTCCTAAACGGTTAATGTCACAAAATTGAAACTTAATGAGTATCTGTAGGTATACTAGGAGAATAGATCGGAAACAAACATTTGAGTGGGGGCAGTGGCGTACGGGGGTGGGGGGTGAAAAACTTTAGATTACGATATCTCACGAACCAATTGCACTAGACAAATAAAATTTGGTTTGTGTATAAAGGTTTACAAATGAAGTCTGCTGAAAGCAAAATTTTTTAAGGGGGCGGTGGAGCAAGAAAGTGGAGGGGATAAGAATTTTTCTAAAAAATCACGTCTTATATCTCAAGAACCGTGTAAGATAGATGCTTAAAATTTTTACCAGAAGTAGGCCTAATAGACCCCTAGCAGAAAACAAAATTTTGGAAATAAGGGTGTAGAGGGTGAGGGTGGGGGAGGGTGAAAAGGAAAAAGTTCCGATTTTAATATCTCGACAACCTATAATGATATAATGCTGAAACTTGATACTTAGATAGAGCTATATTAGTAGCATCTTGGAAAAATATAATTTTTTATAGGGGTAGTATGGTACGGGGGTGGGGGGTGTTTTTCCTATCTTTAGAACGGCTTATGCTACAAAGTTGAAACTCGGTACGTTTATGTAAATCAACTAGAAAACTAATCTAGATAAAAAAAAATTTCAAATATCCATTGGCGTTCGGGGCGGGGGGGGCAAAAAAAATTATCAGTGAAAATGGAATGCATATATTTTCACGGTTTTCGTCATATCTATTAGGTCTTCCCAAATATTGAATTAATTTTTATTCTACGGTTTCTTCATATAAATACCTAGAAAGTGTTTTCAGAATTTTTTAAAATTAGACCCCTAAGGGGATGCAAAGGGGGTTGTAAACTTTTTCACGAATTCTGCTATATCCCCAGGTCTTATCAGATATCGAATATCTTTTCACTTTCACGTGCTTGCGTAATAATCGCCTAAAACTCGTTTTTAAGTTTTTTCCTTTTTCAGCCCCTAAGAGGGTATAAACGGGTTGAACACGTTTTCACGAGTTCCGTCATTTTTTTTAGAAGTAATAAGAAATTGAATTGGTTCCTACTACAGCACGAGAATGTCTTCATATTTATTTATTAATTCCTTTCAGGATTTTTGGATATTCAACCCCCAAGTGGGTGGAAGGAGGTTGCATATCTTTCCTATATAAAAAAGACAAAAAATCAATTTCAGTATTTTAGATATTCAATCCTAATGGGTGTAAGGGGGTTGTATGCTTTTCAAAGTTTCGACATATTTCTTAGGTTCGATGAGATATTAGATCGCTTTTCATTTCCACAGACTTTTTATATAATCGCCTACAAACCCATTTCTCAATTTTTCGATATTCAACCCCCAAGGGTTTGTATATGTTTTCACAATTTTTGCCATCCCTTAGTTCTGATGAGATATAAAATTGATTATTACGGCCAACCAATTCACGATTTTTCGAATTTCCAAAACCAATTAGGTGTGAAGGGTTTGCTTACGTTTTCACAAATTTTTCAAAATCCGTCTTGTCTCATGAGATATCAAGTTGCTTCTTATGAAATCGTTTAAAATCCTGTTTCACAATTTTATCGAAATTCAAACCCCAAGTGGAAGTAATGGGTTTATATACGTTTTAACAATTCGTCATACCTCTTAATTCTGATAAGGCAACAAATTCGTTTTTGCTTCTATTGGCTTTTAGTGTACATAATGTACTGAAATTCGAATAGTCTACACGGACTTTTTCAATGTTTAATCGGCTAAAAATCTCTATTTTAAATATTGTTATATTAAGAACAAAAATAATTTTTCAAGAAATCTAATAATTTCGAAGCAACTCATGATACATTCCGACTTTGACCGCTCCCGAACTTTGACCCGAAAAATAATAAAGTTTCGCCCAGACCATTGGCAGATTTTTTATACTCTAGATGAAATCATATAGAGTATTATAAGTTTACTCCAGCCCAAAAGTTTGTAACGCATAGAACCAAGCCTTGGACGAAAAAAAGTTATATATTATTTTTTGTTTATTTGTGGCCAAAAACCTCAAATCCGCCTGACGTCCGTCCGTCCGTCCGTCCGTCTGTCCGTTAGCACGATAACTCAAGAACGCCTTCACCTAGGATCATGAAATTTTGAATCTGAATGTTTGGTTGAATGTGTAAGGCTAAGTTCGTTAACGGGTAAAATCGTCTTACTCCTTCGGGTAGCTGCCATACAAAATGTCCTTAAAACACGTGTTCAAGAATATTGGTCGATAACTTTAGAAGGGTTTAACCTACGTCTTTGAAATTTTGTATGTATTATTTTTCCAATAGTTAGAGCTAAATGTATGATTATGAAGAAAATCCTGTTAGTCCTTCGTGTAGCTGCCATACAAATATCCTGCCAAAATGTATTCACTTAATTTACAAAACTCAGAATAACTCAAGTAATCTTTTAGCTACGAATTCGGAATTTTGTACAAGTTGGTTTTGAGTGAAAAAGAAGTCGGAGTTTACTAATCAGCGAAATCCTTTTACTCCTTCTGGTAGCTGCCATATAAAATGTCCTTAAAACATGTGGTCAAGAATATTGGTCGATACCTTTAGAAGGGTTTAAGCTATGACATTGAAATTTTGTATGTGTTATTTTTCCAATAGTTGGAGCTAAATATATGACTATGAAGGAAATCCTGTTAGTCCTTCGTGTAGCTGCCATACAAATATCCTGTCAAAATGTATTCACTTAATTTACGAAACTCACTATAACTCAAGTAATCTTTTAGCTACGAATTCGGAATTTTGTACAAGTTAGTTTTGAGTAAAAACAAAGTCGAAGTTTACTAATTAGCGAAATCCTTTTCCTCCTTCTGGTAGCTGCCATACAAAATGTCCTTAAAACACGTCTTCAAGAATATTGGTCGATAACTTTAGAAGGGTTTAAGCTACGACATCGAAATTTTGTATGTGTTATTTTTCCAATAGTTGGAGCTAAATATATAATTATGAAGGAAATCCTGTTAGTCCTTCGTGTAGCTGCCATACAAATATCCTGTCAAAATGTATTCACTTAATTTACGAAACTCACAATAACTCAAGTAATCTTTTCAGTACGAATTCGGAATTTTGTACAAGTTAGTTTTGAACGAAAAGGAAGTTCGAGTTTACTAATCAGTGAAATTCTTTTACTCCTTCTGGTAGCTGCCATACAAAATATCCTTAAAACACGTGTTCAACAATATTTTCCGATAACTTTTGAACGCTTCAAGCTACGAATTTGAAATTTTGTACACATGAATTTTTGAATGGTTCCAAGGAAAAGGACAAATATGTAAGAAATCGAATGAGTCCTTCCTGCACCTCCCATGTGAAAGTCCTTCAAAAAGGAAATTTTTTCGATGACTTACCCAGTTCAAGGTATGAAATTAAGCACTGAATATTGTCTTTTAGTTTTGAGTAGCAATCTAATGGCAGTCCTTAATAAAGGACATACAACATGCACACACGTAATTCTACTTTATCCCCAACTACAATATAAATCGGAGTTCAGTATTCATCTAGAGTATTATACGATTGGCTTGCAGCCGATCGTGACTGCAGTATGTTTACTTTATTATTTTAATAATAAAGTATTTAGACTAGCTTTGATTCCTGAGTAATATATAGGAAAAGTAAAAAGAAGATAAATACAACACGCAAAATTTTTATACTCTAGATGAAATCATATAGAGTATTATAAGTTTAATCCAGCCCAAAAGTTTGTAACGCATAGAACCAAGCCTCGGACGAAAAAAAATTACATATTATTTTTTGTTTATTTGTGGCCAAAAACCTCAAATCCGCCTGACGTCCGTCCGTCCGTCCGTCCGTCCGTCCGTCTGTCCGTGAACACGATAACTCAAGAACGCCTTCACCTAGGATCTTGAAATTTTGAATCAGGATGTTTGGTAGAATTTGTAAGGCTAAGTTCATTAACGGGCAAAATCGTCCTACTCCTTCGGGTAGCTGCCATACAAAATGTCCTTAAAACACGTCTTAAAAAATATTGGTCGATAACTTTAGAAGGGTTTAAGCTACGTCTTTGAAATTTTGCATGTATTATTTTTCCAATAGTTGGAGCTAAATATATGATTATGAAGAAAACCCTGTTAGTCCTTCGTGTAGCTGCCATACAAATATCCTGTCAAAATGTATTCACTTAATTTACAAAACTCACAATAACTCAAGTAATCTTTTAGCTACGAATTCGGAATTTTGTACAAGTTAGTTTTGAGTAAAAAGAAAGTCGGAGCTTACTAATCAGCGAAATCCTTTTACTCCTTCTGGTAGCTGCCATACAAAATGTCCTTAAAACACGTCTTCAAGAATATTGCTCGATAACTTCAGAAGGGTTTAAGCTACGACATTGAAATTTTGTATGTGTTATTTTTCCAATAGTTAAAGCTAAATATATAATTATGAAGGAAATCCTGTTAGTCCTTCGTTTAGCTGCCATACAAATATCCTGTCAAAATGTATTCACTTAAGTTACGAAACTCACTATAACTCAAGTAATCTTTTAGGTACGAATTCGGAATTTTGTACAAGTTAGGTTTGAGTGAAAAGGAAGTTCGAGTTTACTAATCAGCGAAATTCTTTTACTCCTTCTGGTAGCTGCCATACAAAATATCCTTAAAACACGTGTTCAACAATTTTTTTTCCGATAACTTTTGAACGCTTCAAGCTACGAATTTGAAATTTTGTACACATGAATTTTTGAATGGTTCCAAGGAAAAGGACAAATATGTAAGAAATCGAATGATTCCTTCCTGCACCTCCCATGTGAAAGTCCTTTAAAAAGGACATTTTTTTTCGATGACTTTCCCAGTTCAAGGTATGAAATTAAACACTGAATATTGTCTTTTAGATTTGAGTAGCAATCTAATACCAGTCCTTAATAAAGGACATACAACATGCACACACGTAATTCTACTTTATCCCCAACTACAATATAAATCGGAGTTCAGTATTCATCTAGAGTATTATACGATTGGCTTGCAGCCGATCGTGACTGCAGTATGTTTTAGAAACGTTTTTAATCGCTACTACCGAAATATATGAGTACATCTACATAATAAAGATAAAAAAAATGAAGTAAGTTGACTGATTTTTCGACTATTTTGCTTTAGTCGACAAATTTCGTAAAGAACACGTAGCCCGTTAACAAGGATGCTGTCATTATGTTCAAATCTCAATAATAACACTTGTACAGAAGTCGTCATGACAAGTAGTTTGAGAACTCTATCTGTTTAAGTTTGGCGTAAAACGCTAGTAAACAGCCCCTGACTTGATGTTATCTGAGCAATTCTAAGTTTAATGGGACAAGAGTCCGACTATGTATTGATTAATGGATTTTTTTCGGAGGATTACTTGAACGTAATCGAGCTGCCGATGGAATTATCTAAGAGTATTACAAGCGTAAGAAAATATCTTGTCAAATTTTTCATTAATGTCGATATTAGTTTATAAGAGGATTTGGTGAGGTTTTATGATTGAGATTTTAAATACACCCAACTATTACGAGCCACATATTAACAACATCTCTAAGTTCGTGGGAAAATAGTTCTTATCTACACGTTAAAAAAAATTCATTGAAATTTACGTCTTTTGGATAGTAGGCAAATATTCCTCACCTTCACAAGTAAAT
The DNA here is from genome assembly GCA_951812415.1 of Beris morrisii. NCBI lineage: Eukaryota > Metazoa > Arthropoda > Insecta > Diptera > Stratiomyidae > Beris > Beris morrisii. The sequence goes on along the minus strand of OX638310.1, from coordinate 86,524,938 downwards.
TTACATTGCGATGTAATAGTTAATTTGAATGTAATTTTCAATTTTCGGTCAGTAAATTTCAATTTGCAATCAGTAAATTTAAACTTCGAAAGAAGCAAATTCACTGGATATTCTCTTGAATTCTTAATAAAACACTTTCCTGTAGGTAAGAATCGAACCCGCGATTAATTATGGTTTTGCTGCGCAGGTTTGGCGCGCGTAGCCACTGCGCCACCGAAGCGTTTCATTTTCATTTCAGTAGAAAACAAAATCGAACGAAGCGTCCAACTTTGTGGTTGGTTTACATGAAAAAGAACGTAATTTTAAATTCATATATAAATATAGTTAATTTTACACAAAATGATGCGTAATTTTGTGAGACTTTTCATGTAAATTGTACGGTTCAGTTGAAAAGTACATGAATATTTTACTAATACCAGTTATTTCGTGTAAAAGTTTTTGAAATTAGTACTTTTACTTGAAAAAATTAAATATATTGGAAATTTCAAGTAAAAATTGGATGGAAAATTCAATTGGTCATTCCGATGTTTTTTATGATAATTTCAAATGGGTTTTAAAAAATTGTTTTTTTTTAATTTATTTAAAATAATTTTATACCATAATTAAAAATTTAATCTAGCTCGAAACTTTGTAACGCCTTGGACGAAAAAAATTTTATATTGTGTTGTCTTCGGTTGTTGCCAAAAACCCCAAACTTGTTATTCATCAGTCCGTCCCTATGAACACATGATAACTAAAAATCGCTTTCATCCAGGATGTTGAAATTAGGAATTTGTAAGGCTATGTTCGTTAACGGGGTGAAGAGTTCTACTCCTTCGGATAGCTGCAAAATTGTGTACAAATTATTTTTGAATGCAGAGGAAATTCGAGTTTGTTAGTCAGTGAAACTCCTTCACTGCTACTGCCCATACAAAAAGTCCCTAAATCACGTGTTCAAGAATATCGACAGATAACTCTAGACTACTAGATTAGATTGGTAAAAGGGGTTGGTCTGGTTAACCTCTGTTACTGAAGCCACAGCTGGGCCTATTGTGACGTTCCTTTGGATTAACTATGACTCCTCTTCAGTCCCTGCGATTTCAATGAAGCTTAGTATTTTACGAAGAGGAATAGTCAGGAATTCCGATGGTTCCATGAAACCCTGACCGAAGTGACGAAGTCTTTTGTGAGCTAAACCCTCACATTCACAGAGGATGTGTTCTGGTGTTTCGTCTTCGTCATCGGAAATTCTGCGAGTTTCAGTCTCAGAGAGGCCAATCCTATGGAGATGCTTCCTCATGTAACATTGTCCAGTCGGAGCTCCCACTAGGGTACGGGTCTGGTGTCTGCTTAATTTCAGATACTCAGATGTTCTTTTTTCCGAATGCTTTGGCGCAAAAAGCTTTGAGTGACTATTGCCCGATGTCGAGTCCCAGTTGCGATAAGGAAGTAACGAAGTTTTTTGTGAACAAGTCCCTTGCATTCACAGAGGAGGTGCTATAATATTTTGGTCTCAGAGAGACTAATCCTATGGAAATGCTTCCTTATGTAACAATGTCCAAGAAAATGGAGTAAGTTCTTCGTATAGCTCCCATACAAAGACCATGGAAAATATGGGCATGCATACAAATCCGCTATAACTGGAGAATTCGTCAGGAAATCGAAATTTTATAGGAATTAGTTCTAAAAACTTCCACGAGTGTTCGTCGCTTACTTCAGAATGTTTCAAGCTAACAATTTAAAATTTTGTGCACATTCATTTTTAAATTGTTCCACGTAAACAGATGAATATGCTGCAAATCGAGTTAGTCCTTCCTGCAGCCTCCCATGAGAAAGTCCTTGACAAAAAAATGTGACCCAACTCGCAAACAAACTTCGCATTTTGATTTTCCGGAGGATATAACCTCGATAAGACTTCGGTAAGACTGTTCAGCGCAGGTGTGAACTTTTAACTTCGATAAGGCTTCCGTAAGACTTGCCAGAAGCAATAGCTTCGGTAATAACATCTATAAGGCCTTATGGAAGTAAATACCAACAGTCTTATGGAGGTTTGTGGACTTTTAACTTCGATAAAGCTTCCGTAAGATTTGCGAGCAGAGGTTTGCAAGCGAGCTTCGCTCGATATATCTAATACCAAGTGATTTAGCTTCAACCCTATTACGACAATGTTTCAGATTGGCCTAGTGTGTAGCGTAGCGGACTAATGTGTGACGGGACCGTGGTTCGAATTCAAGAGTGTGCAAGGTTAATTCGCATTTTTCAAACAAAAAATAATAATTTACAGGAAAATAAATTCGTAGTTGGAAGAAAACAAAAGTAAAAAAGTCATGAATATTTATTTTTCGTGCAAGCAATGTGAACTTCCGTATGGAAGCAAAAATAGCTTCGATAAGGCCATATACCAACTGTTGGCGCTTGGCTGTTGCTGCTGAAACATGGGGAATGTGCGCCAGATTAGTTCGGAAAGACCTTATCGAAGCGTTATCGAGGTACGAGAATAGCTTCGATATGGCCTTATGGAAGTAAGTTTGCTAGTTGGGGATTTACCTAAAGTTCCGGATTCCATATTGAAACTGATGATATTGTCTTTCTCTTTCGAGTAGCTACAGAGTCCTTAAAAAGGGTACACTATATGCGCACTTCTTATTTTACATTACCCCTAACTACAATATAAATCGATGTTCAAAATGTCATCTAGAGATTGGCTCGCTGCCTATCGTGACTGCATTATGTTTTAAAATAATTTAAGCAAACCCTTGATTTTTTTTTCGTACATACATTTGTAGGTATCTATCGAACATTAAAATATTTTTCTTTTCTTTATTTTTAAAACTTTTATTCCTTATATTGCTTGCTATACAGTCATAACTTCACTAATTACTTTCTACCAAATTTTGTTCTCATTGTTCCTCTTCAATTTTAATAATAAAGTATTGTGATCGACCTGAAATTTCAAAAAAATTTGCTACACTGAAATTTTGTAGTTTCACGTTTTAGGACTAGTAAATCCCAAAAAATCAAAAAAAAAATGTCCGTCTGCCCGCCGTACGCCTTAAGCAAAACCGGTTGAAGGCGCGCAGTTCACAAACCTGTTAAGATATTAAATTGGAATTTTTCTGGTGGATAGTGTGGGTACGACTACTATCTTTCGTGGGGGAGGGGGGGCTTACGTTTCAGTCGAAAAATTTTAGTTTCTGGATCTCAGGAACCACTAATGCTAGGAGGCTGAAGGTGGGTTTCCATATGCGACAATTTTCTGTGACATTATGTGTGACAGATCAGCTAGCCAATCAGATTACAAATCTCTGACAAATTTTGTCGCACGTCGCTAGTCAAACAATTTCCGACTTTTCATGTGTGACAAAAATTTCAGTTCAAAGGTTTCTCGAAAATTTCAGATTATTTTCGTGTGTGACAAAAATTTCAGTGCATGGGTTTTTCAAAAATTTCAGTTCTTATGTTATCTTTTCAGCCATTTTACTTTTTATGACAACTGACATAACCAATTTACGCAAAGGTGTGACACAAGTAATGTTACAAATGTAAACTCCAGACTGAAGAGTGTGACACATTTTTGTCGTGACAAATTTCTGTCACAGAATATTGTCGCATATGGAAACCCACCTTGAAAGTTGGAAGTTATGTAGAACTATGATAGTGGATTTGGATTACAATATCTTCCAACTCAATTGTACCAGGAAGAGAAAATTTGGTTTCTGAATATAGAATTACAAGTGAAGTCTACTGAATGTAAAATTTTTGAAGGAGGAGGTGGAACGCGGAAGTATAGACAGCCATTTTTGAAAAAATTTAATTATTACATCTAAAGAACCGTACCAGACATGATCTTGAAAATTTTACAGGAGTTAGGACCAGTAGACCTCTAGATGAGTAAAAATGTTGTAGCTGTGGGTGTAAGGGGTGATGCTGGGAGGGGTGGAATGAAAAAATTCTGATTTTTATTTCACAAAAACCGCAAAGGAAAGAAAGCTAAAAACGGACAACTGTGTAGAGCCACTATACAGACATCTTAGAAAAAAAATTAATACAAATACATTTTAGTATTAGGGGTGGCAACCTACCCGGGGGGCGGGGGGTGGTTTTTCATATCTCAAAAACGGTTTATGGTAGATATATTACTGGAATAATTAAAGCAAAAAAAAGTTCAGATTTTTATTGGCATACAAAGGTGGAGTTAAAAAATGTCCGTGAAAAAAGTTTTATCTACACTTTCACGAATTTCGTATCATTTAGACATGTCGAGTTATCAAATTAATTTTACATCTGCGGGCTCTTTATATAAGTGCCTAGAAACCTTTTTCCAAATTTTTCGATATCCAACCCCTAAGGGAATGTAAGCTGGTTGTGTACATTTTCACGAATTCCGATATGTTACTTAGGTCTCATTAGAAGATAAATCGAATATCGAATTCACTTTCACTTGGAAAGGTTGAAACAGAAATGAAAAAAACAGATTTAAGCACTTTTCGATATTAAATCCCCTGCTGGTGTAAGGTATTGTTCAAGTTTTCACGAATTCCGAAATTCTTTTAGGGTTTAATGAGATCGAATTCGCTTGAACTTCTATTGAATCATCTATTGAAGAAACAAATATTTAAATTAATAAAAAAATCTGCAAACAGTCTGGACGTAGTATTATTATTTTATAGGTAGAAGTCCGAGACGCGTTAAATGCTGAGATGCGGTGTAGGTTACTATGCGACTGACAACATAAATAATACACAGGAGGCTATTTGGATCGTTAATTACTATTACGTAGGATGGAATTCAGAAGTTTTGAGCATAGTCATTGAATTATTAAACATTGAATGATGAACATGAAAATTGTTGACCATAAGGTTTTCGCTCTTCTTTTCCTAACACTATCTGTTTCCCGAATCCTTATGTAAACGTCCTAAAATACTACCCTAGCAGGTATCGATTAAGATATCTCTGATGATAATCAAATTGTGCCCGACGTGCGTTTACGCTATGTACTTATAGATGAACAGAATCGCTTCATATTCTTCATTAGAGTATGTAGACATTTTTAAATTATATTCTAAACTTTATTGGTACTTTGTACTTTTAGTTTTTTAGCTCAAACTGATAAAAATGTCAAAGTAGTTTTTCTTTTAGGCTTGTTGTTTAGTTAGGTACCAAATTCAAAAAAGACAATTTATTGTACTCGGTTTTACCAATCACACACAGGTAAGTGTAACAATTATGTCGAAACTAATTAAAACTCAATTTCATTTCCTTGATATCTAAGATAATAATACTTGGGAATAAAAATGTTTAAGTAGAACCAGAAATTTTAACAGTTTTTTTTAACGAGGGTTACTTTATCGCATATTAAATGTTTTACTTTTATGAGTTTTTGCTTATTACCTGCAAATTGGTAAAACCTTAGTCCTACATATGTGAGTGTTTTTCTGTAGGTAACAATATGACACATACTATAATATAATTGAACTGACATTTTAAAAATCTGCCAATAGTCTGGGCGAAACTTTATTATTTTTTGGGTCAAAGTTCGGGAGCGGTAAAAGTCGGAGTGTATCATGAGTTGCTTCGAGATTTTTAGATTTCTTATGGAAAATTAATTTTGTTCTTAATATAAAAATATTTAAAATAGAGATTTTTAGACGATTAAACATTGAAAAAGTCCGTGTAGACTATTCGAATTTCAGTATATTATGTACACACAGGAGCAAAAACGTATTTGTTGCCTTATCAGAATTAAGAGATATGACGAATTGTTAAAACGTATACAAACCCATTACTTCCACTTGGGGTTTGAATTTCGAAAAAATTGTGAAACAGGTTTTTAGACGATTTCATAAGAAGCAACCTGAAATCTCATGAGACAAGACGGATTTTGAAAAAATTCTGAAAACGTAAGCAAACCCTTCACATCTCCTTGGTTCTGGAAATTCGAAAAATCGTGAATTGGTTGGCCGTAATAATCAATTTTACATCTCATCAGAACTAAGGAATGGTAAAAATTGTGAAAACATATACAAACCCTTGGGGTTGAATATCGAAAAATTGAGAAATGGGTTTGTAGGCGATTATATAAAAAGTCTGTGGAAATAAAAAGCGATCTAATATCTCATCGAACCTAAGAAATATGTCGAAACTTTGAAAAGCATACAACCTCCTTACACCTCTTAGGATTGAATATCTAAAATACTGAAATTGACTTTTTGGCTTTTTTATATAGGAAACCTTAGGAAGTAAAAATGAATTCGATATATCACCAGATATGCAACCTCCTTACACCCACTTGGGGGTTGAATGTTCAAAAATCCTGAAAGGAGTTAATAAATAAATATGAAGACAGCACGAGAAAGTCGGAACCAATTCAATTTCTTATCACTTCTAAAAGAAATGACGGAACTTTTGAAAACGTGTTCAACCCGTTTATACCTTCCTAGGTGGAAAAAGGAAAAAACTTAAAAACAAGTTTTAGGCGATTATTACACAAGCCCATGAATATGAAAAGATATTCAATATCTGATAAGACGTGGATATAGTAGAATTCGTGAAAAAGTTTACAACCCCCTTTGCACCCCCTTAGGGGTCGAATTTTAAAAAATCCTGAAAAAACTATCTAGGTATTTATATGAAGAATCCATAGAATAAAAATGAATTCAATATTTGGGAAGACCTAATAGATATGACGAAAACCGTGAAAATATATGCATTCCATTTTCACTGATAATTTTTTTTGCCCCCCCCCTCCGAACGCCAATGGATATTTGAAATTTTTTTTTATCTAAATTAGTTTTCTAGTTGATTTACATAAACGTACCGAGTTTCAGCTTTGTAACATAAGCCGTTCTATAGATAGGAAAAACACCCCCCACCCCCGTACCATACTACCCCTATAAAAAATTATATTTTTCCAAGATGCTACTAATATAGCTCTATCTAAATACGAAGTTTCAGCTTTATATCATTATAGGTTGTCGAGATATTAAAATCGGAACTTTTTCCTTTTCACCCTCCCCCACCCTCACCCTTTACACCCACACTTCCAAAATTTTGTTTTCTACTAGGGGTCTATTAGGCCTACTTCTGGTAAAAATTTGAAGCATCTATCTTACACCGTTCTTGAGATATGAGACGTGATTTTTTAGAAAAATTCTTATCCCCTCCACTTTCATGCTCCACCGCCCCCTTGAAAAATTTTGTTTCCAGCAAACTTCATTTGTCAACCTTTATACAGAAACCAAATTTTATTTATCTAGTGCAATTGGTTAGTAAGATATCGCAATCTAAAGTTTTTCACCCCCCACCCCCGTACGCCACTGCCCCCACTCAAATTTTTGTTTCCGATTTATTCTCCTAGTATACCTACAGATATTCATTAATTTTCAATTTTGTGACATTAACCGTTTAGGAGATATGGATTTTAGAATGTGTCGATCTCACCTTTTTTGCGTTTCGGACGCATTATTTTTCCCCCCACTCCCAAACCCATTCACCTATATCGGCAATTTTTTTGCAAATGGGTCCACTACTGAAGCTCTATATAAATTCCAAATTTCAGCCTCCTAGCATAAGCGGTTGCTGAGATCTAGAAACCAAAATTTTCCGTCTAAAACACTTCCCCCTCCTCCCCCCTCACACCCCCACCCGTCCAAATTTGGACACTTCAAGGGGCCCACCCAGTCTATTCATAAAAAAAATTTTAATTTAATAGCTCAAAGGGTTTGGGAGCTACGAGCCTTCAAACGATTTTGCGTACAGCGGTCGACGTACGGCGTACGGCGTACGGCGTACGGCGTACGGCGTACGGCGTACGGCGTACGGCGTACGGCGTACGGCGTACGGCGGACAGACGGACTGAAATTTTTTATTGCTTTTTTCGTGTCTACTCGTCATGAAACGTGAAAAAAAAAATTTTGAGGGTAGCAAATTTTTTTTTTTAAAAAATCGAAAACAATACTGTATTATTAAAATAATAAAGTAAAATGGGATTTTCTGAGAAAAATCTCATTGATCTAATTATTTTAAGGGTCACGATAGCAAAACTTTGTACTTTGAAGTTATTTTCTCAAGATCGGGTACATCTAATACATAATTAACGCTTAATTCAATTCCAAAAAAAAAACAAATTAGAACACGTTGAATTGCCAATATTAGTTTTGAAGATATAACAGTTTTCGTGAGTTAGAGTACATGTTGAAAAGACTTTTCTTTACCACCCTGTATCTCCGCGGATACCCACCCTGCAGAAATTTATCTTCTCAAAATATATCAAGGAATCATCCCTAAATAAGTTACCAACATATTATAGGACACCTTATATACTTTAGGCGTTGGCTGACTTACAACAGAGATTTTATTGTCACTTCACAAATATGCTAGTATCCTTTTTAGATATTACACTACCCCTCAGTCGCTTAATTATCCAAAAATAACTATCCTAAATTGTATACCAAAAATGTAGAAACAATAATTTTATTAGAGTTGGCAGAGCACATTCATTTTAGCTGCAAATATTTTCATTTTCAGGTGTAGGTGTATATATTTCAAGAATTGAAGATGATTCTGTAGCTGAGAGGGCTGGACTGAGACCCGGTGACACAATCCTAGAAGTGAATGGCACACCATTTACTTCAATTAGTCATGATGAGGCACTAAAAGTAAGCATTGTTTTCGTATTTTCTTTTTTTTAATTAATACTTACGACTAAATAATTGATGTATTTTCTTTTCTGCTTCATGTGAGATAACTTTATTTTTTGTGCAAATTTCGCATTTTTAAAATATTACTTTTCACTAAATAGAATCTTTAGTTCTAGCTAGATCTAGTTCCTTACGAGAATATATCCAGATATTTCTACATTACATTTATAGGGCAGTCGAATTACACATATTTTTCGGGAACCTAAGTAACTTTCACTGGACAGGCAAAAATATACCTAATTGACCAAATGTCTAATTTGACTAAAACGAAGTAAAGAAAACTGAATTTGATGTCTTACGGTTCGCAGTATCATAAGCCCTTCTGCTGAACCCCGTCGTTAAGCGCTTCCCGGTTTTTGCCCAGGCCCAGACTGTTGGCAGATTTTTAAACATCTCTTCTACTGAAATTATGTACTTAGTTATATATCGCTCAATTCTAATCCTACGATGTTCAGTTACGTTCCTAAGAACGATCACTTGCATCGACATATTTTACAGAACAAATAGACGTTCCGTAATTGGGCCTACCAGATGTACACCTATACGACTGAGAATCTAAAAAATAGCATTCCAAATAGCCATCTGGCTATTCTTTAGGTTAGTAGAGTAGTAGTCTGGGTGGCTTAGTGGCTAGAGCACTTGCCTTCGGTGCACCAGGTTCGAAGCTGCTTGGCAACAAGTAATTATCGAGAATGGAATTGGGTGCCTGACTACCAGTTCACTCAGCTTTAATTGAGTACCTGAATTAAAATCGGGGTAATAATCACGGACGAGCGTGTGGCTAACCACTTCACCTCCTAGTGTTCCGTTGGTCTAGTAATGAAGTAACTCTAGCATTACTTCAATGCCTAGGCCCAATTTGGGCTGTTGTGCCATTGATTATTATTATTCTTTAGGTTATCAGTCACATAGTAACCTACATCGCATCTCAGCATTAAACACGTTTCGGACTTCTACCCAAAATATAATAAAGTTGCACACAGACCATTGGCAGATTTTTATACTCTAGATGAAATCATATAGAGTATTATAAGTTTAATCCAGCCCAAAAGTTTGTAACGCATAGAACCAAGCCTCGGACGAAAAAAAGTTATATATTATTTTTTGTTTATTTGTGGCCAAAAACCTCAAATCCGCTTGACGTCCGTCCGTCCGTCTGTCCGTGAACACGATAACTCAAGAACGCCTGCACCTAGGATCTTGAAATTTTGAATCTGGATGTTTGGTCGAATTTGTAAGGCTAAGTTCGTTAACGGGCAAAATCGTCCTACTCCTTCGGGTAGCTGCCATACAAAATGTCCTTAAAACACGTCTTGAAAAATATTAGCCGATAACTTCGGAAGGGTTTAAGCTACAACTTTGAAAATTTGTATGTGCTACTTTTTCAATAGTTGTAGCTAAATGTAGAATTATGAAAGAAATTCTGTTAGTCATTCGTGTAGCTGCCATACAAATATCCTGTCAAAATGTATTCACTTAATTTACGAAACTCACTATAACTCAAGTAATCTTTTAGCTACGAATTCGGAATTTTGTACAAATTAGTTTTGAGTAAAAAGAAAGTTTGGGTTCACTAATCAGCGAAATCCTTTTACTCCTTCTGGTAGCTGCCATACAAAATGTCCTTAAAAGAGGTGTTTAAGAATATTGGCCGATAACTTCAGAAGGGTTTAAGCTATGTTTTTGAAATTATGTATGTGTTATTTTTCCAATTGTTGCAGCTAAATGTATGATTATGAAGAAAATCCTATTAGTCCTTCGTGTAGCTGCCATACAAATATCCTGTCAAAATGCATTCACTTAATTTACGAAACTCACTATAACTCAAGTAATCTTTTAGCTATGAATTGGAAATTTTGTACAAAATAGTTTTGATTGAAAACAAAGTTCGAGTTTACTAATCAGCGAAATCCTTTTACTCCTTCTGGTAGCTGCCATACAAAATGTCCTTAAGACACGTGTTCAAGAATATTTTTCGATAACTTTTGAACGCTTCAAGCTACGAATTTGAAATTTTGTACATGTTCATTTTTAAATGGTTCCAAGGAAAAGGATAAATATGTAAGAAATCGAGTGAGTCCTTCCTGCATCTCCCATGTGAAAGTCCTTCAAAAAGGAAATTTTTTTTCGATGACTTACCCAGTTCAAGAAATGAAATTAAACACTGAATATTGTCTTTTAGTTTTGAGTGGCAATCTAATGGGAGTCCTTAATAAGGGACATACAACATGTACGCACGTAATTCTACTTTATCCCCAACTACAATATAAATCAAAGTTCAGTATTCATCTAGAGTATTATACGATTGGCTTGCAGCCGATCGTGACTGCAGTATGTTTATACTCTAGATGAAATCATATAGAGTATTATAAGTTTAATCCAGCCGAAAAGTTTGTAACGCATAGAACCAAGCCTCGGACGAAAAAAAGTTATATATTATTATACTCTAGATGAAATCATATAGAGTATTATAAGTTTAATCCAGCCCAAAAGTTTGTAACGCATAGAACCAAGCCACGGACGAAAAAAAGTTATATATTATTTTTTGTTTATTTGTGGCCAAAAACCTCAAATCCGCCTGACGTCCGTCCGTCCATCCGTCCGTCCGTCCGTCCGTCCGTCCGTCCGTCCGTCCGTCCGTCCGTCTGTCCGTGAACACGATAACTCAAGAACGCCTTCACCTAGGATCTTGAAATTTTGAATCTGGATGTTTGGTAGAATTTGTAAGGCTAAGTTCGTTAACGGGCAAAATCGTCTTACTCCTTCGGGTAGCTGCCATACAAAATGTCCTTAAAACACGTGTTCAAAAATATTGGTCGATAACTTTAGAAGGGTTTAAGCTACGTCTTTGAAATTTTACATGTATTATTTTTCCAATAGTTGGAGCTAAATATATGATTATGAAGAAAATCCTGTTAGTCCTTCGTGTAGCTGCCATACAAATATCCTGTCAAAATGTATTCACTTAATTTACAAAACTCACAATAACTCAAGTAATCTTTTAGCTACGAATTCGGAATTTTGTACAAGTTAGTTTTGAGTAAAAAGAAAGTCGGAGTTTACTAATCAGCGAAATCCTTTTACTCCTTCTGGTAGCTGCCATACAAAATGTCATTAAAACACGTCTTCAAGAATATTGGTCGATAACTTCAGAAGGGTTTAAGCTACGACATTGAAATTTTGTATGTGTTATTTTTCCAATAGTTAAAGCTAAATATATAATTATGAAGGAAATCCTGTTAGTCCTTCGTGTAGCTGCCATAGAAATATTGTGTCAAAATGTATTCACTTAATTTACGAAACTCACTATAACTCAAGTAATCTTTTAGGTACGAATTCGGAATTTTGTACAAGTTAGTTTTGAGTGAAAAGGAAGTTCGAGTTTACTAATCAGCGAAATTCTTTTACTCCTTCTGGTAGCTGCCATACAAAATATCCTTAAAACACGTGTTCAACAATTTTTTTTCCGATAACTTTTGAACGCTTCAAGCTACGAATTTGAAATTTTGTACACATGAATTTTTGAATGGTTCCAAGGAAAAGGACAAATATGTTAGAAATCGAATGAGTCCTTCCTGCACCTCCCATGTGAAAGTCCTTTAAAAAGGACATTTTTTTTCGATGACTTTCCCAGTTCAAGGTATGAAATTAAACACTGAATATTGTCTTTTAGTTTTGAGTAGCAATCTAATAGCAGTCCTTAATAAAGGACATACAACATGCACACACGTAATTCTACTTTATCCCCAACTACAATATAAATCGGAGTTCAGTATTCATCTAGAGTATTATACGATTGGCTTGCAGCCGATCGTGACTGCAGTATGTTTTTTTGTTTATTTGTGGCCAAAAACCTCAAATCCGCCTGACGTCCGTCCGTCCGTCTGTCCGTGAACACAATAACTCAAGAACGCCTTCACCTAGGATCTTGAAATTTTGAATCTGGATGTTTGGTAGAATTTGTAAGGCTAAGTTCATTAACGGGCAAAATCGTCCTACTCCTTCGGGTAGCTGCCATACAAAATGTCCTTAAAACACGTCTTAAAAAATATTGGTCGATAACTTTAGAAGGGTTTAAGCTACGTCTTTGAAATTTTGCATGTATTATTTTTCCAATAGTTGGAGCTAAATATATGATTATGAAGAAAACCCTGTTAGTCCTTCGTGTAGCTGCCATACAAATATCCTGTCAAAATGTATTCACTTAATTTACAAAACTCACAATAACTCAAGTAATCTTTTAGCTACGAATTCGGAATTTTGTACAAGTTAGTTTTGAGTAAAAACAAAGTCGGAGCTTACTAATCAGCGAAATCCTTTTACTCCTTCTGGTAGCTGCCATACAAAATGTCCTTAAAACACGTGTTGAAGAATATTGCCGATAACTTGAGAAGGGTTTAAGCTACGACATTGAAATTTTGTATGTGTTATTTTTTCAATAGTTTGAGCTAAATATATGATTATGAAGAAAATCCTATTAGTCCTTCGTGTAGCTGCCATACAAATATCCTGTCAAATAGCCTTCACTTAATTTACGGAACTCACTATAACTCAAGTATTATTTTAGCTATGAACTCGAAATTTTGTACAAATTAGTTTTGAGTGAAAACAAAGTTCGAGTTTACTAATCAGCAAAATCCTTTTACTCCTTCTGGTACCTGCCATACAAAATGTTTTTCGATAACTTTTGAACGCTTCAAGCTACGAATTTGAAATTTTGTACACGTTTATTTTTAAATGGTTCCAAGGAAAAGCATAAATATGTAAGAAATCGAGTGAGTCCTTCCTGCACCTCCCATGCGAAAGTCCTTCAAAAAGGACATTTTTGTTCGATGACTTACCCAGTTTAAGATATGAAATTAAACACTGAATATTGTCTTTTAGTTTTGAGTGGCAATCTAATGGCCGTCCTTAATAAAGGACATACAACATACACACACGTAATTCTACTTTATCCCCAACTACAATCTAAATCGGAGTTAAGTATTCATCTAGAGTATTATACGATTGGCTTGCAGCCGATCGTGACTGCAGTATGTTTTTTTAATTTATTTACGTATTTTTTTCAATAAAAGATTCAGTAGTAAAAGTAAAAACGGAAGAAGTAAAAGCGAATTCGATCTCATTAAGCCTAGAAGATTTTCGGAATTCGTGAAAACCTTACACCACAGGGGGTTAATATACAAAAATGCTTGAATCGGGTTTTCCAGTTTATATTTAAGGACTTTACAAGTGAAAGTGAATTCGATATTCGATATATCGTCTAATGAGACCTAAGAAATATATTGGAATTCGGGAAAATGTACACAACCACTGTACACCCCCTTAGGGGTTGGATATCGAAAAATTTGGAAAAGGTTAGGTATATAAAGAGCCCGCAGATGTAAAATTAATTTGATAACCCGACATGTCTAAATGATACGAAATTCGTGAAAGTGTAGATAAAACCTTTTTCACGGAAATTTTGTATGTAAAATTAATTTGATAACTCTACATGACTACATGTCTAAAGGATAAAACGAAATTCATGAAAATGTGGAAAAACCCCTTTTCGTGGACATTTTTCTTACTCCACCTCTGTACGCCAATAAAATCTGACTTTTTTGTATTTTAATTATTCCTGTAGTACTTCTACATTTATGTGCAAAGTTTGAACTTTCTAGCATAAGCCGTTTCTGAGATATAAAAATCACTCCCACCTTCGTATCTTGATACCCCTATTAAAAGTTTTATTTTTTTAGGTTACCTGTATGGTGGCTCTATATAGTCGTAAATTTTTAGCTGTCTATATATTGCAGATATCGAGAAATATAAATCAAAATTCTCCAACCGTCACCACCTTCAGCTCAAAATTGTTTTCCCTGTTTGAAGTCTACTGGGCCTAACTTTTGTAAAATTTCTAAGACCATATCTGGTACGGTTCTTAAGATATAAAAATTATTTTTTTTAAAAAATGGCTATCCCCTTACTATTGTGCTCTACATCCCCCTCTAAAATTTTACATTAAATTTACCTCATTTGTAATCCTATGTACAGAAACCAAATTTTATCTTCCTGGTACAAATGGTTCGAAAGATATTGTAATCTCCACCCATACACCCCACCAACACTCTTAAATTTTTTAGCCCTTTTCAAATCTTATAGTATCCCTTAAGACAACTTCAAAGTTTCAACCTTCTGACATCAACTGTTCAGGAGATATGGATTTTAGAATGTTTCAATCCCAGCTTTCAAACACTTCGGACACTTTGTTTTTCCTCCCACTCCCACACCCCTCAATCCCTCTCACCAATTTTCTAGATCTAGATCTAGAAACCAAAATGTTTCGTCTAAAACGCTCCACTCGCCTACCAACTACCTATATTAAACAATAATAAAGTTAACAATAAAATCGATTTTTACGTTATAATAAAATACAACTATTCATGACCATTTTGAGATATAAAACATAAAATTTGGCTAAGCCTAAATAGGTTAAAAGTTTAAAAAAATTCTTCCTTTATCTTACACTAGTAAGCGCGCCATTTTAAACCGCTTTCCAGAAATGTTTTTCTATGTTTAGGAACACTTTTCTTTTCGTTTCAAAATGAATGTATGCAATAAAATCTAACCTCCCAGGCGTATGCGAGTTGCCAGTGCTTCAGTTCTTTATGTACATTATTTTTTCATGTAAATTTCGATGGGTTTTTTAATTTTCTCTAGGAGTTTTTTTTAAATAAATAGGGAATTAAACTCTCGTGACGTGATCACCACTATACGAATGCAATGAAGAAGTGTTATCTAATAATTAAACGGCAATACGGGTACAGTTGTTCTAATGTTATCGAGAAAATTGAAATATTTAGAATTTTCACGAGTTCGGAGCACTGTTTGACGACCAAAGAAAATGTGATATTTTTTGCTAGGTTTTATTGTGGAAAAAAATAAGTGCTAATAGTAATTACGTTTCAAAGGCTACTTTAAAATATTTCATTATGTTAGTAAAACCTTTAAACTTAATTACTTCAAATTGGAAGAAAGCCTCACAGTTTCTAAAAAAATATTTAAATTCAGAAATTTTTGCATACGACTATCGTTGAAATGAGTAGTAATATGGCACCGGAGAGCCAAATTAAATGTGTGCATAAAACCATAGGAAAAATAGCTAAAAAAAATCAATTTTATAGGCAAAAATCGCATATAATTATCGCCTTCAGCTCCAGGACATTCATTCTGCTTCAAAAAATCACAATTGAATGTATATTTTACTTCTTTGGTCAGTGGAAAGGATCCTTCACAATTTGTTTCAATATTAAATGCAGAATTCATGGACGTAATTTGGGGGGGGGGGGGGGCAATTTCAGAATTGAAGGGAACCGTGACTTTTTGATTTTTTCAAGAAAGATTATTTTTAAAGGAGTTAAAAAAATTTACGTAGGTACTCCTTGAACTGTGCGTGCGCGTATGCATACCATACACTACATATCTTAATATCGACTCAAATGAATTTATATGCAGTGAAAAAGATCTTGCCTCCTGGGTAAGACTGAGATGACGTCCCTGGTCGAATTGTATGTATTCAGTCGAAGAAGCCTCATTTTCACTACTTTCAGTACTTCTATCCGAGCTGATCTGTTCATCATCCTGTATCACATCCACAGTTCTGAAGATTGCGGCTACGTTTTGCTCCGTGAGATCTTTTGATATATTCTTCCATTGATTCTTATAAGATGCACCTTTGAAG
Source organism: Beris morrisii (assembly GCA_951812415.1). Classification (NCBI taxonomy): domain Eukaryota; kingdom Metazoa; phylum Arthropoda; class Insecta; order Diptera; family Stratiomyidae; genus Beris; species Beris morrisii. The sequence continues at coordinate 86,508,537 of OX638310.1, read as the reverse complement.
ATTGAAGGCAATCACAGATGTTGGAATTAATTTTGCATATCTTGCGAAAGCAAGGCGATCCTTCGTATGAGGGCCATTCCATCAAGAATCGCCAAAAATTACGAAATTTGTGACCTTACCATCTTCGATTCTTTTGAAAATTTTTGTACATGAAGAACTAGTGAAAAAAATAATTAAATCTCAATTTTTAGTTTCTATCTCATTTTACTTTATTATTTTAATAATAAAGTATTGTTATCGATTTTAAAAAAAAAAAAATTTGCTACCCTGAAATTTTTTTTTTATGCGTTTTATGACTAATAAGCACCAAAAAAGCAAAAAAAATTTTCAGTCCGTCTGTGCGCCGTCCGCCGTCCGCCGTCCGCCGTCCGCCGTCCGCCGTACGCAAAACGTTTGAAGGCTTATAACTCCTAAACCCTATGAGCTATTAAATTGAAATTTTTTTTATTAATAGACTGGGTAGGTTCCTTGAAGTGACCACTTTTTGGGTGGTCGGAGTATGAGGGGGGAGGTGGGGGAAGCGTTTTAGACGAAAAATTTTGGTTTCTAGATCTCAGCAACCGCATAGGCTAGGAGGCTGAAACTTGGAATTTATATAGAACATCGATAGTGGACCCATTTGCAAAAAAAAATGATAATATGGGTAAAGGGGTGTGGGAGTGGGTGGAATAATAATGCGTCCGAAACGCTTGAAAGCCGAGATCGAGACATTCTAAAATCCAGATCTCCTAATCGGTTAATGTCTCGAAATTAAAACTTAATGAACATCTGTGGGTATACTAGGAGAATAGATTCGAAACAAATTTTTGAGAGGGGGCAGTGACGTACGGGGGTGGGGGTTGAAAAACTTTAGATTACGATATCTCACGAACCAATTGCACTAGAGAAATAAAATTTGGTTTCTGTATAAATGTTGACAAATAAAGTTTGCTGAAAGTAAAATTTTTTAAGGGGGCGGTGGAGCATGGAAGTGGAGGGGGTAAGCAATTTTTAAAAAAATCACGTATCATATCTCAAGAACAGTTTAAGATAGATGCTTAAAATTTTTACCAGAAGTAGGCCTAATAGACCTCCGGCAGGAAAAAAAATTTTGAAGGTGAGGGTGGAGAGGGTGAACTGGGGGAGGGTGAAAAGGAAAAAGTTCCGATTTTTATATCTCGAGAACCTATAACAATATAAAGCTGAAACTTAGTATTTAGATAGAACCATAGTAGTAGCATGTTGGAAAAATATAATTTTTTATAGGGGTAGTATGGTACGGGGGTGGGGGGTGTTTTTCCTAATTATAGAACGGCTTATGCTAGAAAGTTGAAATTCGGTATGTATATGTAAATCAACTAGAAAAGTAATTTTGATTAAAAAAAATTTAAATATCTATTGGCGTTCGGAAGTGGGGCAAAAAAAATTATCAGTGAAATGGAATGCATATATTTTCACGATTTTTATCATATCTATTAGGTCTTTCCAAATATTGAATTAATTTTTTTTCTACGGGTTCTTCGTAGAAATACCTAGAAAGTATTTTCAGGATTTTTTAAAATTAGACCCCCAAGGTGGTGTAAAGGGGATTATACATTTTCACGAATTCAGCCGTATCCCTCAGGTCTGATTAGATATCGCATAACTTCTTACTTCCACGGGCTTATATAATAATCACCTAAAACTTGTTTTCAAGGTTTTTTCGTTTTCAACCCCTAAGAGGGTAAAAACGGGTTGAACTCTTTTTCACGAATTCCGTCATATCTCTTAGGAGTGATAAGACATCGGATTGGTTTTCACTTCCTCGGGCTTTTTTTATATATATCTAAAAACTCATTTCAGGATTTTTGGATATTCAACCTCAAAGTGGGTGCAAGGGGGTTGTATATGTTTTCACAAATTCTTACATTTTTCTAGTTCTAATGAGATATCGAATTCATTTTTACTTCCAAAGGCTTCCTACATAATCGTCAAAAAGTTGATTTCGGGATGTTTGTTATTCAACTCCAATAGGACGTAAGGCTTTCGACATATTTCTCAGGATTGATGAGATATTAGATTGGTTTGCACTCCCACAGACTTTTTATATAATCGTCTTCAAACGCATTTCCGATTTCATGTAATGGCCCGAAACCAAGTCACGAAAAACCTTCTAATGGCGTAACAACTGATATTATACTAGGACTAGATCTCGTCCGTGTATGAACCAATTATGTAATTAATATGTTATATGAGGCAGCGGCGTAAGTATTCTAGCGCAACCCCATTTTAACCGCTTTCCGAATTTTTTTTTTGTTTTCAGTCACATAGTAACCTACACCGCATCTCAGAATTAAACTCGTTCCGAACTTCTACCGAAAAAATAATAAAGTTGCGCCCAGACTGTTGGCAGATTTTTTTGTTAGTTGTAGTATATTAAAGTTTTCGCAAAAATGGTGTCCGAGTGCTCTTTAAAAATTCATATCTCTGGTAATTTTTATCCTAGAATAATAAAATAGGGCTTATTTTAAAAGGGAAGGCTGTCGCAATATAAAAAAAAATAGACTAAAAATAATCCTTGAAATTTTTTTTCAAGGATAAGAATTTTTTTTTATATTTTGTAGGTTATACTGTTTTACAAAACATACCAAAACATACTGCAGTCACGATCGGCTGCAAGCCAATCGTATAATACTTTAGATGAATACTGAACTCCGATTTATATTGTAGTTGGGTATAAAGTAGAATTACGTGTGTGCATGTTGTATGTCCTTTATTAAGGACGGCTATTAGATTGCTACTGAAAACTAAAAGACAATATTCAGTGTTTAATTTCATATCTTGAACTAGGTAAGACATCGAAAAAATGTCCTTTTTAAAGGACTTTCACATGGGAGGAGCAGGAAGGACTCACTCGATTTCTTACATATTTATCCTTTTCCTTGGAACCATTCAAAAATAAACGTGTACAAAATTTCAAATTCGTAGCTTGAAGCGTTCAAAAGTTATTGGAAAATATTGATGAACACGTGTTTTAAGGATATTTTGTATGGCAGCTACCAGAAGGAGTAAAAGGATTTCGCTGATTAGTAAAGTCGAACTTCCTTTTCACTCAAAACTAACTTGTACAAAATTCCGAATTCGTAGCTAAAAGATTACTTGAGTTATTGTGAGTTTCGTAAATTAAGTGAATACATTTTGACAGGATATTTGTATGACAGCTACACGAAGGACTAACAGGATTTTCTTCATAATCATATATTTAGCTCCACCTATTGGAAAAATAACACATACAAAATTTCAATGACGTAGCTTAAACCCTTCTGAAGCTATCGACCAATATTCTTGAAGACGTGTTTTAAGGACATTTTGTATGGCAGCTACCAGAAGGAGTAAAAGGATTTCGCTGATTAGTAAACTCCGACTTTGTTTTCACTCAAAACTGACTTGTACAAAATTTCGAATTCGTAGCTAAAGGATTACTTGAGTTCTAGTGAGCTTCGTAAATTAAGTGAATACATTTTGACAGGATATTTGTATGGCAGCTACACGAAGGACTAATAGGATTTTTTTCATAATCATATATTTAGCTCCAACTATTGGAAAAATAGCACGTACAAAATTTCAATGTCGTAGCTTAAACCCTTCTAAAGTTATTGACCAATATTCTTGAACACGTGTTTTAAGGACATTTTGTATGGCAGCTACCAGAAGGAGTAAAAGGATTTCGCTGATTAGTAAACTCCGACTTTCTTTTTACTCAAAACTAACCTGTACAAAATTCCGAATTCGTGGCTAAAAGATTACTTGAGTTATTGTGAGTTTTGTAAATTAAGTGAATACATTTTGACAGGATATTTGTATGGCAGCTACACGAAGGACTAAAAGGATTTTCTTCATAATCATATATTTAGCTCCAACTATTGGAAAAATAACACATACAAAATTTCAAAGACGTAGCTTAAACCCTTCTGAAGTTATCGACCAATATTCTTGAACACGTGTTTTAAGGACATTTTGTATGGCAGCTACCCGAAGGAGTAGGACGATTTGGCCCGTTAACGAACTTAGCCTTACAAATTCAACCAAACTTCCAGATTCAAAATTTCATGATCCTAGGTGAAGGCGTTCTTGAGTTATCGTGCTAACGGACAGACGGACGGACGGACGGACGTCAGGCGGATTTGAGGTTTTTGGGCACAAATAAACAAAAAATATTATATAACTTTTTTTCGTCCGAGGTTTGGTTCTATGCGTTACAAACTTTTGGGCTGGATTAATTTTATAATACTCTATATGATTTCATCTAGAGTATAAAAATTAACTTGGGATCTCAAGTTAGAGATATGAGTTTTCAAAGTGGATTCGGACACCGTTTTTGCGAAAACTTTAACATACTATAACTAACAAAACAATGAAATAGAAACAAATATTGAATTTCAATTATTTTTTTCACTAGTTTTTCAAGTACAAAAATTTTCATAAGATTCGGAGATGGTAAGGTCACAACTTTGGCGATTCTTGATGGAATGACCCATGAATAAGCAATTTATTTCAGTTTTGTTCTATGGCATTTATCTGTTACATATCAGAAAGCCCGATATGTAAGTCAAACCATAAATGATACTTTGAATTATTAGAAATAATTAGCGGGCCAAATTAACAGCAGGGCTCACTTTAACACCATCTCCTCTATTTATATCATGCTAAATCTTGGAAATTATCCTTCATTTTTCGAAAACAAAATATAAAATTCGGGGCACCAAAATGTAGAAAGTGCGCCGGGCGCCAAAACTATCAGCACCGCCACTGTATGTAGTGTAGAATGGGTAGCCCTGCACCATAGGTAGAAATGCACCACTCGTAAGTAAAATCTGCAAAGCAGAAGTAGTATTCTCTTTCTCTTTGCTATCCATACGATCGCGTTCAGGAATCGTTAAAATACCGAGTAATGCCGAAAAGTTATTCGGAGAATAAGAAAAACGCAAAGGAAACTAACTTTTATTATATATGCAACATTTTTGTTTAAAGACAAGTTATCGATCGTGAACCTTTCTAGGTAGGCACATATATAGCGTGTAGTCTAAGGTATGTTTTAGTAAAGTGCTAGTTTATTATTTGTTTTTAATTATAAAAAAATAAAAAATATGCATCTGATCGGAATCGGTAGAATTGCACCACTAGCATATAGGGAGAGATGCACCAGATTTTTATGCCTCCTTTGCCTGAATTTATGGCCACAAATCTTAATGATATTCAAATTATTTTGATGCAACCAGAACGGATTCGTGCTACAAGGAGACAGCAGTAACATATCAAATTTACAATAGATTTTTCAAATTTTAATATCCGTTGACTTATCAAAACTTATATAAAACCATTGAATTATTATTATTCGGTATTTTCTATTATTTTTTATTAGTATAAAAATCGAAAAAGGTTTAATATATTTACTGTTTAGTTCGTTATTGTTTATTACTTTTATAAATATATTTCATGTTTTTGTTTCCACTAATTTGGTTTGGGTTGGCTATATATATTAAATGTGGTGCATTTCTCCCATATGATGGGAGAAATGCACCATTTGGACTTCATTAGTCCCCAAGTTCTGTTTATATTTTGCTCTTTGTTATGAATAAAATATTTGCGCAAGGTGTTTGGTGTGAAATTAATCAAGTTCCACTATGTTCTTCGGAGATTTGGAGTAATTAATGAAAAATGGTGCATTTCTACCTAGTCTCCCCTACCTAAAGATTAGAAGATTAACATGTAAACCTTATAGAGCGTAATAACCGTTCCCTCCCCTTAAGGCGTTCCGAAGTTATTGGCAAATATTCATGAACACGTATTTTAAGGACTTTTTATATGGATGGAGTAGGACGATTTTGACCGTTAACGAAATTAGCCTTACAAATTCGATTATACATTCATATTCAAAATTTTAAGATCCTAGGTCAAGCCGTTCTTGAGTTATCGTGCGTACGGACGGACAGACGCACATTTGAGGTTTTTGACCACAAATTAACAAAAATATGTAAACTTTTTTGTCCGACTCTCGGTTCTATGGGTAACAAATTTTTGGGTTGGATTAAATTTATAATTCTCTCAGATTTCATATAGAGTATAATCAGCGAAAGTATTATCCTTTCCGAAATTTTTTAATGATATACGTGTGAATGGTTTTGTTGATTATTTTAGCTTTACCACCTCCACCAGAGTCGTAGAGTGATGGTAAGCCTGCAAGATCTACAAAACAATAAAAATACTTTACTATTAAAATAATAAAGTGAACGATATGTCTGCAGTAAGCTTTACGCAAACGCATTTGAAGACTCATAGCTCTTGTACACTTTGGGAAATACGATCACATTTTTTTATGGGTAAATTGAAGCCCTTTTCCTCCTTTTTAGTGAGGTTGATTGGAAGCCTGTAAGGGGAGAGGTAGAGGAGGGGCTTAGACGAACAATTTTGGTTTCTGTATTTCAAAAACCATTTATGCTAGAAACTTACAGCCATTTGCATAAAAATGGTCGTCCTTAGGGGAGTGGTACTGGAGTGAGGGTCAAAACAGTACTTCCTGTAGAGCTTGAACGCTACAATTGATTCTAAAATTTATATCTCTTCAGCAGTACATGTCACAAAATTTAAACTTGGTGAATGTTTGTAGGTATACCTGAGAAGTTTATGAGAAGCAAAATTGGTTTGGAGAGACAGTGTAGGTATTTCAGAGGCTATTTATTTACATTGTCATTCATTACATATCATGTCAGAGGTTGTTTATTAACAGTGTTATTTATTACATATCATGTTATGTTTGTACATAGTGCTGACGTGAGGTGTCTCATTTGTAGCCAAGTTCTCTTCAACACTTCCCCTCAAATATTACATATTAGGTGTGTTTTTTTCAACTGGATCAGATCACAATTGGAAAAAACGATGTGGATCAACCCAAAAGCTTATTTAGCAGGGTTAACAATCCTGTTGGTAAATACCTTGGATAAACTGTCAGCTGCCCAGCAGGCAAAGTTTCGTATACTATACGACGAAACGGGACTGTATAAAGGTCATAATAACCCATGTCAGAGCCCTCTGAACTATAGCCGCGCAGCTGAATTGAACATAAAACATACTGCTGTCACGATCGGCTGCAAGCCAATCGTATAATACTCTAGATGAATACTAAACTCCGATTTACATTGTAGTTGGGGATAAAGTAGAATTACGTGTGTGCATGTTGTATGTCCTTTATTAAGGACTGCCATTAGATTGCTACTCAAACCTAAAAGACAATATTCAGTGTTTAATTTCGTATCTTAAACTGGGTAAGTCATAGAACAAAAATGTAGTTTTTGTAGGACTTTCACATGGGAGGTGCAGGAAGGACTCACTCGATTTCTTACATATTTATCCTTTTCCTTAGAACCATTTAAAAATAAACGTGTACAAAATTTCAAATTCGTAGCTTGAAGCGTTCAAAAGTTATCGAAAAATATTGTTGAACACGTGTCTTAAGGACATTTTGTATGGCAGCTACCAGAAGCAGTAAAAGGATTTCGCTGATTAGTAAACTTGAACTTCGTTTTTACTCAAAACTAATTTGTACAAAATTTCCAATTCATAGCTAAAAGATTACTTGAGTTATAGTAAGTTCCGTAAATTAAGTGAAAACGTTTTGACAGGATATTTGTATGGCAGCTACACGAAGGACTAATAGAATTTTCTTCATAATCATACATTTAGCTCCAACTATTGAAAAAATAACACATACAAAATTTAAATGTCGTAGCTTAAGCCCTTCTGAAGTTATCGACCAATATTCTTGAAGACGTGTTTTAAGGACATTTTGTATGGCAGCTACCCGAAGGAGTAATAGGATTGCGCTGAGTAGTAAAGTTGAACTTTCTGTTCACTCAAAACTAATTTGAACAAAATTCCGAATTCGTAGTTAAAAGATTACTTGAGTTATAGTGAGTTTTGTAAATTAAGTGAAGACGTTTCGACAGGATATTTGTATGGCAGCTACACGAAGGACTAACAGGATTTTCTTCATAATCATATATTTATCTCCAACTATTGAACAAATAACACATACAAAATTTCAAAGTCGTAGCTTAAACCCTTCTGAAGTTATCGACCAATATTCTTGAACACGTGTTTTAAGGACATTTTGTATGGCAGCTACCCGAAGGAGTAGGACGATTTTGCCCGTTAACGAACTTATGCTTACAAATTTAACGAAACATCCAGATTCAAAATTTCAAGGTCCTAGGTGAAGGCGTTCTTGAGTTATCGTGTTCACGGACGGACGGACGTCAAGCGGATTTGAGGTTTTTGGACACAAATAAACAAAAAATAATATATAACTTTTTTTCGTCCGAGGCTTGGTTCTATGCGTTACAAGCTTTTGGGCTGGATTAAACTTATAATACTCTATATGATTTCATCTAGAGTATAAAAACCAGAGTCATAACAAACATGACAGCTCCATACAAATCGCATCAATTTTGTATATCGGGTGCATAACTTGGATGATAAAAACCAAGTTTTCTATTAAAGTGCAAGCTTTTGTTAGGCAAAGCAAAGTTAAATAGTTTATAAACATATTTAAAAAATCTGCCAATGGTCTGGGCTAAACTTTATTATTTTTCGGGTCAAAGTTCGGGAGCGGTTAAAGTCGGAGTGTATCATGAGTTGAGATTATTAGATTTCTTGGAAAATTATTTTTCTTCTTAATATAAAAATATTTAAAATAGAGATTTTTAACCGATTAAACATTGAAAAAGTCCGTGTAGACTATTCGAATTTCAGTATATTATGTACACTAAAAGCCCATAGAAGCAAAAACGAATTTGTTGCCTTATCAGAATTGCTAAAACGTATACAAACCCATTACTTCCACTTGGGGTTTGAATTTCGAAAAAAACGTAAGCAAACCCTTCACACCTCCTTGGTTCTGGAAAGTCGAAAAATCGTGAATTGGTTGGCCGTAATAATCAATTTTATATCTCATCAGAACTAAGGAATGGCAAAAATTGTGAAAACATATACAAACCCTTGGGGTTGATTATCCAAAAATTAAGAAATGGGTTTGTAGGCGATTATATAAAAAGTCTGTGGAAATGAAAAGCGATCTAATATCTTATCGAACCTATAAAATATGTCGAAACTTTGAAAAGCATACAACCCCCTTACACCCATTAGGATTGAATGTCTAAAATACTGAAATTGGCTTTTTGGCTTTTTTATATAGGAAACCTTAGGAAGTAAAAATGAATTCGATATATCATCAGATATGCAACCTCCTTACACCCACTTGGGGGTTGAATATCCACAAATCCTGAAAAAAGTTAATAAATTAATATGAAAACTGCACGAGAAATTAGGAACCAATTCAATTTCCTATCACTTTTAAAAGAAATGACGGAACTCGTGAAAACGCGTTCAACCCGTTTATACCCTCTTAGGGGCTGAAAAAGGAAAAAAACTTAAAAACAAGTTTTAGGTGATTATTACGCAAGCACGTGAAAGTGAAAAGATATTCGATATCTGATAAGACGTGGGGATATAGTAGAATTCGTGAAAAAGTTTACAACCCCCTTTGCACCCCCTTAGGGGTCGAATTTTAAAAAATCCTGAAAACGCTTTCTAGGTATTTATATGAAGAAGCCATAGAATAAAAATGAATTCAATATTTGGGAAGACCTAATAGATATGACGAAAACCGTGAAAATATATGCATTCCATTTTCACTGATCATTTTTTTGCCCCCCCCCCCTCCGAACGCCAATGGATATTTGAAATTTTTTTTTATCTAAATTAGTTTCCTGGTTGATTTACATAAACGTACCGAGTTTCAACTTTGTAGCATAAGCCGTTCTATAGATAGGAAAACACCCTCCACCCCCATACCATACTACCCCTATAAAAATTTATATTTTTCCAAGATGCTACTAATATAGCTCTATCTAAATACCAAGTTCCAGCTTTATATCATTGTACGTTCTCCAGATAGAAAAATCGGAACTTTTTCCTTTTCACCCTGCCCCACCCTCACCCTCTACACCCTAACTTCCAAATTTTTGTTTTCAGCTAGGGGTATATTAGGCCTACTTCTGGTAAAAATTTTAAGCATCTATCTTACACCGTTCTTGAGATATGAGACGTGATTTTTTAGAAAAATTCTTATGCCCTCCACTTTCATGCTCCACCGCCCCCGTAAAAAATTTTACTTTCAGCAAACTTTATTTGTCAACCTTTATAAGGAAACCAAATTTTATTTGTCTAGTGCAATTCGTTCGTGAGATATCGTAATCTAAAGTTTTTTAGCCCCCACCCCCGTACGCCACTGCCCCTACTCAAATTTTTTTTCCGATCTATTCTCCTAGTATACCTACAGATACTCATTAAGTTTCAATTTTGTGACATTAACCGTCTAGGAGATATGGATTTTAGAAAGTGTCGATCTCACCTTTTTTGCGTTTCGAACTCATTATTTTTTCCCCCACTCCCAAACCCCTTCACCTATATCGGTAATTTTTTTGCAAATGGGTCCACTACTGAAGCTCTATATAAATTCCAAATTTCAGCCTCCTAGCATAAGAAGTTGCAGAGATCTAGAAACCAAAATTTACCGTCTAAAACACTTCCCCCTCCTCCCCCCTCACACCCCCAACCCGCCAAATTTGGCCACTTCAAGGGGACTACCCAGTCTATTCATCAAAAAAATTTTAATTTAATAGCTCAAAGGGCTTGGAAGCTACGAGCCTTCAAACGATTTTGCGTACATCGGTCGACGTACGGCGGACAGACGGACTGAAATTTTTTTTTGCTTTTTTCGTGTGTACTCGTCATGAAACGTGAAAAAAAAATTTTGAGGGTAGCAAATTTTTTTTTTTAAAAATCGATAACAATACTGTATTATTGAAATGATAAAGTAAAATGAGAATTAGACAAGTTTTCTCATCTGGAATTGAGTTTTCATAGAAAAACATACTGCAGTCACGATCGGCTGCAAGCCAATCGTATAATACTCTAGATGAATACTGAACTCCGATTTATATTGTAGTTGGGGATAAAGTAGAATTACGTGTGTGCATGTTGTATGTCCTTTATTAAGGACTGCCATTAGATTGCTACTCAAAACTAAAAGACAATATTCAGTGTTTAATTTCATATCTTGAACTGGGTAAGTCATCGAAAAAAAATGTCCTTTTTGAAGGACTTTCGCATGGGAGGTGCAGGAAGAACTCACTCGATTTCTTACATATTTATCCTTTTCCTTGGAACCATTCAAAAATGAACCTGTACAAAATTTCAAATTCGTAGCTTGAAGCGTTCAAAAGTTACCGAAAAATATTGTTGAACACGTGTCTTAAGGACATTTTCTATGGCAGCTACCAGAAGGAGTAAACGGATTTCGCTGATTAGTAAACTCGAACTTTGTTTTTACTCAAAACTAATTTGTACTAAATTTCCAATTTATAGCTAAAGGATTACTTGAGTTATAGTAAGTTCGGTAAATTAAAAGAAGACGTTTTGACAGGATATTTGTATGGCCGCTACACGAAGGACTAATAGAATTTTCTTCATAATCATACATTTAGCTTCAACTATTGGAAAAATACTAGGTACAAAATGTCAAAGACGTAGCTTAAACCCTTCTGAAGTTATCAGCCAATATTCTTGAACACGTATTTTAAGGACATTTTGTATGGCAGCTGCCAGAAGGAGTAAAAGGATTTCGCTGACAAGTAAACTCAAGCTTCGTTTTTACTCAAAACTAATTCGTAAAAAATTCCGAATTCGTAGCTAAAAGATTACTTGAGTTATAGTGAGTTTCGTAAATTAAGTGAATACATTTTGACAGGATATTTGTATGGCAGCTACACGAAGGATTAACAGGATTTTCTTCATAATCATAAATTTAGCTCAAACTATTAGAAAAATAACACAAACATAATTTCAATGTCGTAGCTTAAACCCTTCTGAAGTTATCGACCAATATTCTTGAACACGTGTTTTAAGGACATTTTGTATGGCAGCTACCCGAAGGAGTAAGACGATTTTGCCCGTTAACGAACTTAGCCTCACAAATTCAACCAAACAGCCAGATTCAAAATTTCAAGATCCTAGGTGAAGGCGTTCTTGAGTTATCGTGCTAACGGACAGATGGGCGGACGGACGGACGGACGGACGGACGGACGGATGGACGGACGGACGTCAGGCGGATTTGAGGTTTTTGGGCACAAATAAACAAAAAATAATATATAACTTTTTTTCGTCCGAGGCTTGGTTCTATGCGTTACAAAATTTTGGGTTGGATTAAACTTATAATACTCTATATGATTTCATCTAGAGTATAAAAATACTAAGTCCAGGTGTTCCGTATACTTCAAGTATCGCATCACTCTTTTCAATTCTATCCAATGATTGATGCCGAAATTGTTGTTGAATTGGCTGAGAATACTAACGTCTGAATCGAAAGAAGTTAACTTTTTTTATTTTATTAGCCTTTATTATTTTATTAGTTAAAGCAAACATGTGTATGCGGCAATCACCTAACAACGAATGCCATTCTGCCTCATTTCGCCGCAGTCGTGCACACAGGCACCTACACCTCTGGTGTGTGAAACATCATGGTGTGCGTTCATCCTGCCCCTTGAAGAAACGGGTGATAAATTGAATGTGCGATCGTCCGATTCTTCAACTGATTCCATTGGTAAGAGGCAACGCTTCTGAATTGGACGTTCTGTTCGGCGCTTCTTCCCTGCTATTCGAAGCTCTACGCTCTGGTACGGAGCGTCGGCCCCCGGAAACACTTTAGTTACCCGTCCGGTTTTCCAAAGGGTTGGCGGCATGTTTTCTTCTTTGATTTTTAAATTCTCCCTTGCTTTCCTCCATTTTGGACGCTGCTGCAGCTCTTGTAGGTATTCCTGATACCATTTTTTCCAAAACTGCTCCGCAATGTGTTGTGTGATTTGCCAGTGCCGACGCTGATTGCTAGGAATATTTTCGGTGCTATCCCCGTAGAACTGAACTTTCGAGCGATTGAGCAGAATATGATTCGGAGAGATAAACAGTAGATCTTTCGGATCTTCTGATAGAGCCATCAGTGGCCGCGAGTTCAACACTGCGCTGATTGTGTTAAAAGTGTCCGGAAGTCTCCGCTCAACAAGATTTGAGCACCTACCAGTCGACGTAAGTGGTATTTCATCGACCTAACGGCTGTTTCCCACAAGCCCCCTTAATGTGGTGCTGCTGTTGTGATGAAGTGCCATTTCACCTTCAACTCGGTCCGCAATTCATGGTATGAGTCAGAATCTGTATCTGCCCAGCTACTAATCATTGAGCCTAGATCCTTCTCGGCTCCGGTAAAATTTGTTCCGCGATCCGACCAAAGATGGTGACACGCTCCTCGTAAGCTCGTGAAACGAATAAATGCAGCTGATGATAAATTTTCTATTAGCTCTAGATGTATCGCTTTCGTTGCCATACACATACTGTCACCCATTTTTAGTCTCGCAGCTTGCATCGACCAGCTCGTGGGTTTGTAAGGAATGGGCCGGCATAATTCACGCCGGTGTGTTCAAATGGATTACTTCGATTGACTCGAGACGCTGGTAAATCGCCCATTAGCTGTTCTGCCACGTTATGTCGGTATCGGGTACAAGTTGTACATTTTTTGTTATTGGTGTGTACCGCTCTGCGCAACCCAGTGATTCAAATCCGCTGCAATATGTGTACGATCATTAATTGATAACCACCGTGCTGCGTCAGCTGATGTACTTCATACACCAATGCTAGATGACTCAATTCCGGTAAAATTCCGGGATGTTTCTGCTTATATGTCAATGATGATTTCTCGAGCCTGCCGTCCGGCGTACTAGGCGCAGCGAATTGGATGTCCTTGTCAACATGTTTGACTTCACGTTGTTGAATTCCCCTTCGCCACGTATTTCGAGCGTCACTGTATTTACGAATGCCTTATGAATTGGGCGAAGCAGCTGATTGTTAGCTACGTCAAGCCAATTCGATTTCATTCCGGCTTGAATCTCTTTTCCTATTTTTACAGTAAATTCATTCTGCTAGTTAGGCCATTTACTAGAGTTGTCAGACAGCCACGGTGGTGCATTCCACCACATTTTTGCAGATTTGAGCTCGGCCGGTGCCAAACCTCGGCTTAATAAATCTGCAGGATTATCAGTCGATGTCACATGTCGCCATTGACATTCTGCAGTTGCCTTACGAATACTCTGGATTCGATTGTGCACAAATAGTTCCAGTGCGTCGGGATTCTTGGTCATTAATTGCAGTACAATTGATGAGTCGGTCCAGAGTGTTGCCTTCCAATGTTCAAATCTACATGCTGTACAGACGTTTTGCAATAATTCGCTGAGTAACTTGGCCGCGCACAATTCAAGTCGCGGTATAGTGACAGTCTTTAATGGTGCTACTCGTGATTCTTATGCTAAAATTATGCACTTCGTTTCCTTGTTACTCTCCACGCAGACATACATCACCACTACGTAGGCTTTTTCTGACGCGTCAGCGAAACTATGCAATGAAAAGCACCCGCCTGAACCAGTGCCGATCCACCGAGGTATACGAATGTCGGTTAATTGCGAAAGTTGGGCTCGCAAATGGTCCCAGTCATTGGAAATGTCATCTGGCACTTGACCACCCCAATCTGTTCCAGATTTCCATAAAAGACGATTCGAAACTTTTTTAGCACTGGATGATGTGGTATGTGATAGCACCATCTTGAGAAGGGACGATTTACTTCACGCATCTTGCCAGTTTCTAATAGCTCGGTGATACCTTCGCAATATTTTGTCCGCAAAACTACGTCGCTCGTAAGACGTCGCTCGAGTGCGAGGAAGCGTTTTAAAGCAGTTTCCCTTGACGAACTCAGCTCTGTGATATCACTTCGCAAAGGAATACCGACGACGAAACGACCATCCGCCGCGCGATAGTATGTGCCTGCAAAGAAATTTTTGCATTGAACTTGTTCTATAGTACGTGTTTGAGGCTGTGACAATTCCTCGATTTCCCAAAACTTTCGCATCACTGTCGTCAATTGTTCGTCATCGTCGGTGTAGAGAATGCTGCCAACCGATGTATGCCTTTCACGCCAAACTCCACCACCGTACAGCAGCCAACCCAATCGTGAGCTCTGAATAGTCACTCCAAACAACCTTCTTGTACACAGGCTGCCCATACTCCTGCTCCGAGTATCATGTCGACTCTCGATAGCGTGTGGAAATTCGGATCAGCTAGTTCATCCTCAATGTTCTCCGGCGCCATATCGACTGGAAACTGTTGATCAAGACCTGAGGCATTACAAGTAGCTCGATATCTGTAATCGGATTGTCATGAAAACGCGACAATAACTGACCACACAGTTTGCGTGTAAATGGCCTTTTGGCTGCTCCGTTTATACCAACAATTCGGGAAAAGCATTGTATAGTTGGCAAATTCTCGTTCTGTACGACCGATGCAGCGATGATATTTACCTGCGAACCGGTGTCGCAAAGTGCTCGAATTGGTTTTGATATAAACGGCCCAATCCGGAGTCTAACCTGAGCAGTGGCGAGCAATGCGAACCATAAATTTTTACTTTCTTCACGACGTTGGGTCGTTGTTGTTGCGGTGTTGTTTTTGCTTTCGTTGTCGGAGCGCTGAAGCGTAGCTGGCACATTCTGTCCAGTTTCTGAAACGACAGCTCCCATGGTAACACCTCCTTCGGATTTCCTTTTGACCCCTGAATGGATTCAATGGACAAAGGCAACTATTGTACCGCTCGCCACATCCAGCCTTTTTGCACGGCTGTTTCAAACAGCGCTCTGCTACATGCCTGCTGCTGAAAAACATTCGACATAGTTTTTTCTCATGGATGAATTGAATTCTGTCAGCGAGGCTCAATGATCTAAATTTCTCACAGCGAAATAATGCATAACAGCCTTCGCCACATTTTATGCATTTGTCTGGCGTCTTCCGTTCGTCGTTAAAACTGCGCCCATAGCGGTCGATGCGACGCATTTAATTAACGGGGGACGATGAATTTGTAGTCCAATTCGCTGATACTGTTCGTGGTTTCGTGTTGTTTCCCATTTCTGCAATCCCCTTTGCGAGGAGTAGGTTCGGTTGGTCGATGGATGTGCCTAAGCTGGATAAAAAATTCGCCCGATGCTCGAGGAAAACAAGCAGCTCGTTTAGTGTAGGTAATGTGTTTCCTTCCCGACGCATTTCCCATTCTCTTTTGGTTTCTAGTAGCTGTTCCAGCTGAGACACAAACTGCATTTTTTTTTAACGAGGACTAAAAGCATCGAAAGCTTAAGTCAGTATGGGACTTTAATCCGCTAAACATCTCCTCAGTCGTACGGATGGATCCTCCTGGAACCACCGTTAGGTACTACATCGGGAGGCCGTCATAGCAATATTGCTAAAACCGTCAGTTATTGTCTGTCTAGTATAATCAGTCGTTTCCTGTGGTGCGTCGCGTTGGATGTTTCTTATTCACTCAAAGCGGCGAAGTGTCGACACAATCCGTGCTGCTGCAGTCTGCATAGCTTGCCACTTGAGGGCTGTGTCACAAATGTGTCTAACGAAGTTTTCTGCGATCGGAGCTTCTCCGAAGGCCTCCGCAACCTCGGCTCGGTCGACGTTGAAGCGCGGGCAGTACATTAAGATATGCCGCGCGTCCCCAATCTCGTGGGGGCAGTTGGGACAGAACGGGTCTTCCTTAGGATTGAAGTGGTGAATATACTGCTTAAAACAACCGTGTCCGCTAAGCAGCTAAGTCACATAAAAGTCCACTTCTTCGTGTTTGCGGCTTATCCAGCTGTCGATGTTTGGAATCAATGTGAATGTCCATCTCCATTTGCTCGCGCTTTCCCAGCGTCCTTGCCATTCCTGGATACTGTTCCGTCGCTCGTCCACTTTTGATGCTTCATCTGGTGCTACGTAGAGTCGCTGAAGCTCACACGCTAGTATGTTAATTGGTAACATTGCCGATATTACTCCGAATGCTTCATCGGACACTGTTCGAAAAGCACTAGCAATCCTCAGTGCGCTAAGACGATAGATTGATCGGATTCCGGCTACATACGATTTCTTCTTCGTTGCATCTGCCCAGATCGGTGCAGCTCCTGACCGTTGCTTATAGTTTCCTCCTGCTGGAGCGTGGTCCTCCAATGTTTGACAAGATGCGTGAGAGTGCATCATTCACCCCTGAAGCTTTTTCGCTGATCGCCAGAGGATGGTCCTTGAAGGACATCCGAGTGTCGATTAACACCCCAAGATATCGCAGATTTGGCTGCGAGATAACCTCGTGCTCTCCGTGCTCTAAATGTGAAAAGTAGCCGCACTTTTCGTGAGCTCAAAAGAACCGACTCCGTTTTATGCGAAGCCAACTCCAGGTCCGCACTACTTAACCACTGCATAATTCTATCGATTGCATCACTGCACAGAACTATGTTTCGCTACTACCACTAGTGCGATATCATCCGCATAGCCAACCAATGTGGTGTCCGTTGGAAGCTCGATGCAATAAACGTCATTATATGTACATGATATTCCATAATGTGGGGCCAAGCACTGAGCCCTGTGGAACTCCTCGTGAAACGTCGTAGAGCTTGACGCCGTTCTTGGTGTCATACAGAAGAACTCTTTCTTCGAAGTAGTTAGCTATGATTCGCTGTAGATATCCCGGTACGTGGAAACTATTTACTGTTTGCATTATTCGCAACCAGCTCGCTGAGTTGAAGGCATTCTTGACGTCAAGTGTTACCACTGCGCAGTAGTTTTTGTCGCCGTTTCTCCATCTTTCACCGGATGTCGCATCACGCGCAATTTTCATGACAGCATGGATGGCGTCGATGGTGGATCTCCCTCGGCGAAATCCAAATTGTTGCTCGGATAAACCTCCAGGTCTCTCGACTGACTCCTGCAGTCGGTTACTGATAATGCTCTCCAGTACTTTTCCTAATGAGTCTAGCATACATAGTGGCCGGTATGCCGATGGTTGTTCAGGTTGGTTTCCGGGCTTCAATAACAGCACCAGTCTTTGGAGCTTCCAAAAAGCGGGGAACACTCCTTCACTGAGACATGCTGTGTACATCCTAGCGTATCCGGATCCTTCCGGATGGCCGTTTTCATCGCTACGTTAGGGATGCCATCCAGACCAGGTACTTTGTTGTCGGTCACTTTTCGTAATATCAGTAGTTTAGCTGTCACGGGAAAAAAATATCACCCATATCTGCACTCAAACTGAAGGTCGCTCAACTGATCCGGGGATAGCAATCTTCTCAGTTTCCGTCGAGCGTTGCGCTTCGCATATAGTACTTCACTCATATCTTCAAAGGAGGAAGCTCGAACAGGCTTGAGATCGTGTATAATATGCAAATGTGCTCGAACGATCCGGTAATCGTTGTCGAATTGTTGAGTTAATGCGTTACATGCTTCGGCATAGCTCTGCGTGTCAGTGACACAGAATTCTCCCAACGCTCTTTTCGCGGAACCAGATAAAGACGCCAATAACTTCTGTAACTTCTTGGTGTCCGAGAATCTCAAATTCTCGCGAAATGAGATCCATTTTGCGAAATCTCCATCGATTATTATTTTACAAAAAAAGGGCTTTTATTTATAGGCATCAAGGCATCATTAAGTTGGAGGAGCACTTTCTCTTGGTTTGGTTTCCTGTTAGCGCCGCCAAAGCTTTCATGTGACGCTGTAATATAGATTTCGTTGACAGATATGCCTCTTCCGCTTGTTCAAAACTCAATGCTGCTTCGTGGAATATCGCGCAACCGCTCGAATTTTACCTCCAAGCCCTTCCATCGAGACTCAAGTAACTCCGATCGTGCCTTCAGTGCATAATAGTCAGCACTGTCAAATGTATTACCTTGCGTAAAGATATGGATACGATTTATGGCTGTCCAATCGAGGTCTGATTGGAAATCAAATGGCGTAGTCGATTCACTCGAAACATTGGTTTCATCGAGAGCAAAGTCGACAGCCATCCGCTCAGGAGCCCAGCGACGCCATCGCGAAACGCCATCTTTATTGCTTGCTTCACCATCATTCCTGTCGTTCAGAGGTTGTTATTATTGTTTGGTGTGGGGAAGACACACAGCAAAGCAGCGCATCTTGAGCATTCAGTCCTACATGGTCCATTATACTCGAATCCCCCAGTCTCTACCCAAACTTTTTCGTCCTCCTCACGACACCTCGTTCAGAGGTACGCTACCTCTACAAAAACAGTCCTGACCTGGCTGGCTTAACATACCTGAAAAATTAAATGTTTCGCGTAATTTGTTTTGATCGCTCTGATCGCTCAGTTATTATTTGCTCAATGCGCGTACCTTTAAACTCTTTACGCGCCACGTGCGTCAAAGCTCGCGCAGAGTATGCCAAAACAGCTTTTCACTTTGCGCTTTAATCGTACTCGTTTCCCCAGCTCTTTTTTCTTGTCGCCCTGTAAATTCAAATGTTGCATTAACCATTCCGCACTGACTTTTGCTACATATGTAGAGACGACTCTCGGTGCCCTTGCTGCGGCAACGATCTCACGCACATGATTTGTTCGTTCTATCTTTGTTTTTATCATAAGAAAAAAATATAAACTATGAAATATGTATGTGTGTGACACGTTGCAATTATTAACCTCCCGGTGAAAATCAAGGACTTGATGTGTATCAGGAAATTCTGGAGAAGGAAATTGAAGAGACGACTGAGTGAGAACTTTGATCTATGGTCTTTGGAAACTTGGAACATTAAAAAGGATATTGATGCCCTTTCGATCAGAATTGACAGGGCTATAAATAATAATTACAACAAGGAATTCCAGACTCTACTGAAGGATTTGAAACCAGGCCCTTCATCCTTTAAAGTAGTAAACAGAATAATAGGGAAACAATCCTTCTCCCCAATTAAGGAAGTCCAAGTAAACAACAATTTGATAGTTTCCCCTCCAGAGATCGTGGAGGCGTTCAAATCCTTTTACGAAAGCCTATATAAAGACAAACCACCTTCCTATTCAGTACCGAATACATCTATGGTCCTAGACAGATGTTCTCAAATGGAAAGTGAATTTAGGGAGAACCCCTCACATCTACAGGAACTAACGTTTCATAACGATAACAAAGCAAATGGAGAAGACTGCTCTTTTCCTTGCATCTCACTAGAAACGATCAATAGACTGTTAAAATCTCTCAATGGAAAGAAATCGAATTCTCTAATTTCCTTCTAAAAAAACTTTCACCTTCAGTAATAACGCTTCAATTAATCTTTAACAATTGCTTGGCCAATGGTTACTTCCCGAGACTGTGGAAAATAGCGAAGCTAATTCCATTAAAAAAAAAAAAACCTTCCCAACAGCATAGACAACTTTAGACCAATTTCTCTCCTTTCTAACGTAGGGAAACTTTTTGAAAAAATAATAGTAGAAAGATTTGATGACTTTTGTTTGGAGAACAGATTGATCCCGGATGAACAATTTGGCTTTAGACAAGGAATATCAACTGAACACGCCCTTTTAAAAATTCATAATGATATCACCAGCGAGTTAAGAAATAAAACATACTGCGGTCACGATCGGCTGCAAGCCAATCGTATAATACTCTAGATGAATACTGAACTCCGATTCTTATTGTAGTTGGGGATAAAGTAGAATGACGTGTGTGCATGTTGTATGTCCTTTATTAAGGACACCCATTTGATTGCTACTCAAACCTAAAAGACAATATTCAGTGCTTTATTTCATATCTTGAACTGGGTAAGTCATCGAAAAAAAATTTCCTTTTTGAGGGACTTTCGCATGGGAGGTGCAGGAAGGACTCACTCAATTTTTTACATATTAATCCTTTTCCTTGGAACCATTTAAAAATGAACGTGTACAAAATTTGACATTCGTAGCTTGAAGCGTTCAAAAGTTATCGAAAAATATTGTTGAACACGTGTCTTAAGAACATTTTGTATGGCTTCTACCAGAAGGAGTAAAATTATTTCACTGACTAGTAAACTCGAACTTTGTTTTCACTCAAAACTAATTTGTACGAAATTCTTAATTCGTAGCTAAAAGATTACTTGAGTTATAGTGAGTTTCATAAATTAAGTGAAGACATTTTGACAGGATATTTGTATGGCAGCTACACGAAGGGTTAATAGGATTTTCTTCATAATCATACATTTAGCTCCAACTATTGAAAAAGTAACACAAACAAAATTTCAAAGTCGTAGCTTTAGGCGTTCCGAAGTTATTGGTCAATATTCGTGAACACGTGTTTAACGGACGTTTTGTATGGCAGCTACCCGAAGGAGTGGGACGATTCTGCCCGTTAACGAACTTAGCCTTGCAAATTTAACCAAACATCCAGATTCAAAATTTCAAGATCCTAGGTGAAGGCGTTCTTGAGTTATCGTGTTCACGGACGGACGGACGTCAAGCGGATTTGAGGTTTTTGGTTCTTGCGTTACAGACTTTTGGGCTGGATTAAACTTATAATACTGTTTATGATTTCATCTAGAGTATAAAAAGTGACTGTCTTGGTTAAACTAGACATAAAAAAAGCTTTTGACTCACTGTGGGTTAAGGGACTGCTTTTTAAATTACACTCCTTAAACGTACTCAGAGAATTAAGAAAATTACTCCACAGCTTCCTCCAGGATAGAAAACTATTTGTAGACATAGATACAATACAATACATCCTTACCAGTAGAGGTGAACAGGGGGGTCCCTCAAGGATCGATCCTGGGCCCAAAATTATATAATATTAATTTATATGACTTCCCACACTATGAAACAGACTCTCATCTTCAAATCAATTCTACTGCCCTATTGTACGCTGATGACACAGTAATCTATGCCAAGGACAAGGATCCGGAAACAGCCTTAAGCTTCATGAGAAGCCACCTCAATATGGTAAATGATTACTACAAGAAATGGGGCCTGGAGATTAATCCAAGCAAATCTGAGCTCATTTGTATTAGGAACGCTAGTGGGAAGGGAACTAGCAGCACGGCTAAAAAGGCCAACAATTTTAGTCTATCCCTAGATGGTATAAATATTTCTTTAGAGGATAGTATAAAATATTTAGGTGTAAATATCAATAATCTTTTCAAATTCAATCCGCACGTTACAGTTCAGTTGACCAATGCCAATAACGTCCGCCTGAGATATGCAACACTGTTCCATTATAAGAGTAAATTGCACAAGAAAACCAAACACCTCCTGTACAAACAATTACTCAAACCGACACTCACTTATGGATTCTCATGCTGGTTCTCAATCTCTACACCCTATGCTAGGAAACTAGAACTTTTCGAAAGAAAAATGCTTAGAGACTGCCTGGCCATGAAGTTTAACGCTGATAGCAAGTATTTTTCAAATAAAGCTATATAGTATAAGGAAGCGAAAATGATACCTATTATAACTTACATGGCAGACTTATGGAACAAGAGAATTGAGAAACTAGAATCACAAGATAACACCCTTTTAAGAAAGATCTTTAGAGACAACCACTTGGCCAGAATAACTGATCATTCCTACCTCTCTCCATGTAACTTATTTAATGACCCCGCCATCTCGGCAATAAGTAATACGAAAAAATTGATAGACTTCTATGACGGATGGGACTCCACTCATCACAGGGGTTAAAGATTGGTGGGAATAAGAGCTTAACCACATCTGCTGGAAACTCCCAAACCGACCTAGTATACTCCACACGAAAAATCATTATCAGTTTTACCTTCCGGTATATAAAGTAAATTAATAATGTTGCTCGCTCCGCTTTTTTTTTGGTGGTGTATATAGTCGCCTCCATAAGTTAAAATGGGTACAAATGTATACCCTCTAATATTCCTAGTCTCCGGAAGAATAACTTTCGGTTATAAAAAGAAACCCTTACTTTTAGGTTTATGTCTCCTTTTCATTACTTACTCATGTCACTGTGATAACTTTGTAAAAGACCTTGGGTATATGAAGAATACCTAATTTAATTAAACTTTAGGATTAATATCCTGCACTTTCTTACATAAGTGCCTTGCTTTCAATAAAACAATGTATTAACCTTTATGAAAAACTATATAAAAATTTCTATATTTTTTAATAGTACAATATTATCATAAAGTAAGCACCCTTAGTGCCAAACTAACAACTTGAATAAGAAAACTACAATATCATACAATTTATGAATACAAAACAAGACAATTTTATTTATGGCCTCTAGTTGGTACTTTTCTAATACGAAATTGAATTAAAATCATTAATTTTTCTTTGCCGTAAAGAAGCTATTTAAAACATGTTTAAGCTGCGTTGCATATATTATCAGATGGTGCAAAAATCTTTAATTTTGTTTTCTTTTTTTTATTCTTTATTACTTTTTTCTTTTTTATTCTTTACTAGCCGCGTACCGCGGCTACGTTTGCTTTGCTCACGTTGGTCCATCGCTCCTGTTACTCCCAATGATCCCGTTGATCCATTGGTCCTGTTTCTCCCGATACTCCTGTTACTATCGTTGCTCCCATTTTCTCTGGTTGCTCCCATTTCTCCCGTTGCATCCGTTACTCCATCCACCATCCCCCATCCTCCATCCACCATCCTCCATCCTCTAGCCACCATCCTCTATCCACCATCCTCCATCCACCATCCTCCATCTTCCATTCGCTATCAACCATTCCCCATCCACCATCCTCCGTCCTCTATCCACCATGCATCATCCTCCATCCACCATCCTCCATCCACCATACCCTATCCACCATCCCCTATCCGCCATCCCCCATTTCTCCCGTCGCGCCGTTGCTCCCGTTACTCCATCCTCTATCCACCATACTTCATCCTCCATCCACCATCCTCCATCCTCTACCCACCATCCTCCATCCACCATCCTCCATCCACCATCCTCCATCCTCCATCCACCATCCTCTATCCACCGTTCTCCATCCACCATCCTCCATCTTCCATCCGCTATCCACCATCCTCCGTCCTCCATCCACCATCCTCCATTCATCATCCTCCATCTTCCATCCTCCATCCTCTATCCACCATTCTCCATCCACCATCCTCCATCCACCATTCCCTATCCACCATCCCCCATCCACCATTTCTCCCGTCGCGCCATTGCTCCCGTTACTCCATCCTCTATCCACCATACTCCATCCCCCATCCACCATCCTCCATCCTCTACCCACCATCCTCCATCCACCATCCTCCATCTTCCATCCTCCATCATCTATCCACCATCCTCCATCCACCATCCTCCATCTTCCATCCTCCATCATCTATCCACCATATTCCATCCACCATCCCCAATCACCCATCCTCCACCTTCTATCCACCATCCTCTTTCCACCGTCCTCCATCCACCATCCTCCATCTTCCATTCGCTATCCACCATCCCCCATCCACCATCCTCCGTCCTCAATCCACCATCCATCATTCACCATCCTCCATCTTCCATCCTCTATCCACCATCCTCCATCTTCCATCCTCCATATTCCATCTTCCATCCACTATCCTCTTATACCATTTAGTAATAGAATAGGCATAACTAATACACCAAAAACGAACTGACGATAAATCATATGAAAAACACTCACCATCGAGGGCGTACCCTCAACAAATCACCAGGAGCCTCTACAGGACAAACAGACAAACATTCATTTTTATACTCTAGATAAAATCATATAGAGTATTATAAGTTTAATCCAGCCCAAAAGTTTGTAACGCATAGAACCAAGCCTCGGACGAAAAAAAGTTAGATATTATTTTTTGTTTATTTGTGGCCGAAAACCTCAAATCCGCTTGACGTCCATCCGTCCGTCCGTCTGTCCGTTAGCACGATAACTCAAGAACGCCTTGACCTAGGATCTTCAAATTTTGAATCTGGATGTTTGGTTGAATTTGTAAGGCTAAGTTCGTTAACGGAAAAATCGTCCTACTCCTTCGGGTAGCTGCCATACAAAATGTCCGTAAAACACGTCTTCAAGAATATTGGTCGATAACTTCAGAAGGGTTTAAGCTACGACATTGAAATTTTCTATGTGTTATTTTTCCAATAGTTGAAGCTAACTATATGATTACGAAGAAAATCCTGTTAGTCCTTCGTGTAGCTGCCATACAAATGTCCTGTCAAAATGTATTCACTTAATTTACGAAACTCACTATAACTCCAGTAATCTTTTAGCTACGAATTCGGAATTTTGTACAAATTAGTTTGGAGTGAAAAGGAAGTTCGTGTTTACTAGTCAGAGAAATCCTTTTACTCCTTCTGGTAGCTGCAATACAAAATGTCCTTAAAACACGTATTTAAGAATATTGGCCGATAACTTCAGAAGTGTTTAAGGTACGTCTTTGAAATTTTGTATGTGTTAATTTTTCAACAGTTGAATCCAAATGTATGATTATGAAGGAAATCCTGTTAGTCCTTCGTGTAGCGGCCATACAAATATCCTGTCAAAACGTATTCAGTTAATTTACGGAACTTACTATAACTCAAGTAATCTTTTAGCTATGAATTGGAAATTTTGTAGAAATTAGTTTTGAGTAAAAACAAAGTTCGAGTTTACTAATCAGCGAAATCCTTTTACTCCTTCTGGTAGCTGCCATACAAAATGTCCTTAAGACACGTGTTCAACAATATTTTTCGATGACTTTTGAACGCTTCAAGCTACGAATTTGAAATTTTGTACACGTTCATTTTTAAATGTTTCCGAGGAAAAGGATAAATATGTAAGAAATCGAGTAAGTCCTTCCTGCACCTCTCATGTGAAAGTCATTCAAAAAGGACTTTTTTTTTGATGATTTACCCAGTTCAAGATATGAAATTAAACACTGAATATTGTCTTTTAGGTTTGAGTAGCAATCTAATGGCAGTCCTTAATAAAGGACATTCAACATGCACACACGTAATTCTACTTTATCTCCAACTACAATATAAATCGGAGTTCAGTATTCATCTACAGTATTATACGATTGGCTTGCAGCCGATCGCGACTGCAGTATGTTTATACTCTAGATGAATCATATAGAGTATTATAAGTTTAATCCAGCCCAAAAGTTTGTAACGCATAGAACCAAGCCTCGGACGAAAAAAAGTTATATATTATTTTTTGTTTATTTGTGGCCAAAAACCTCAAATCCGCTTGACGTCCGTCCGTCCGTCCGTCCGTCCGTCCGTCCGTCTGTCCGTCCGTCCATCCGTCCGTCCGTCCGTCCGTCTGTCCGTTAGCACGATAACTCAAGAACGCCTACACCTAGGATTTTGAAATTTTGAATCTGGATGTTTGGTTGAATCTGTAAGGCTAAGTTCGTTAACGGGTCAAATCATCCAACTCCTTCGGGTAGCTGCCATACAAAATGTCCTTAAAACACGTGTTCTGGAATATTGGGCGATAACTTCAGAAGGGTTTAAGCTACGACATTGAAATTTTGTTTGTGTTATTTTTCCAATAGTAAGAGCTAAATATATGATTATGAAGAAAATCCTGTTAGTCCTTCGTGTAGCTGCCATACAAATATCTTGTCAAAATGTATTCACTTAATTTACGAAACTCACTATAACTCAAGTAATCTTTTAGCTACGAATTTGAAATTTTTTTCAAGTTAGTTTTGAGTGAAAAGAAAGTTCGACTTTACTAGTCAGCGAAATCCTTTTACTCCTTCTGGTAGCTGCCATACGAAATGTCCTTAAAACACGTCTTTAAGAATATTGGCCGATAATTTCAGAAGGGTTTAAGCTACGACATTGAAATTTTGTATGTGTTATTTTTCCAATAGTTGGAGCTAAATGTATGATTATGAAGTAAATCCTATTATTCCTTCGTGTAGCTGCCATACAAATATCCTGTCAAAACGTCTTCACTTAATTTACGGAACTTACCATAACTCAAGTAATCTTTTAGCTATGAATTGGAAATTTTGTACAAATTAGTTTTGAGTAAAACCGAAGTTCAAGTTTACTAATCAGCGAAATCCTTTTACTCCTTCTGGTAGATGCCATACAAAATGTCCTTAAGACACGTGTTCAACAATATTTTCCGATAACTTTTGAACGCTTCAAGCTACGAATTTGAAATTTTGTACACGTTCATTTTTAAATGGTTCGGAGGAAGTTGATAAATATGTAAGAAATCGAGTGAATCCTTCCTGCACCTCCCATGTGAAAGTCCTTCAAAAATGACATTTTTTTTCGATGGATTACCCAGTTAAAGATGTGAAATTAAACACTGAATATTGTCTTTTAGTTTTGAGTAGCAATCTAATGGCAGTCCTTAATAAAGGACATACAACATGCACACATGTAATTCTACTTTATCCCCAACTACAATATAAATCGGAGTTGAGTATTCATCTAGAGTATTATACGATTGGCTTGCAGCCGATCGTGACTGCAGTATGTTTATACTCTAGATGAAATCATATAGAGTATTATAAGTTTAATCCAGCCCAAAAGTTTGTTTATACTCTAGATGAAATCATATAGAGTATTATAAGTTTAATCCAGCCCAAAAGTTTGTAACGCATAGAACCAAGCCTCGGACGAAAAAAAGTTAGACATTATTTTTTGTTTATTTGTGCCCAAAAACCTCAAATCCGCCTGACGTCCGTCCGTCCGTCCGTCTGTCCGCCCGTCCGTCTGTCCGTTAGCACGATAACTCAAGAACGCCTTCACCTAGGATCTTGAAATTTTGAATCTGGATGTTTGGTTGAATTTGTAAGGCTTAGTTCGTTAACGGGCCAAATCGTCCTACTCCTTCGTGTAGCTGCCATACAAAATGTCCTTAAAACACGTGTTCAAGAATATTGGTCGATAACTTCAGAAGGGCTTAAGCTACGACATTTAAATTTTGTTTGTGTTATTTTTCTAATAGTTCGAGCTAAATGTATGATTATGAAGAAAATCCTATTAGTCCTTCGTGTAGCTGCCATAGAAATATCCTGTCAAAATGTATTCACTTAATTTACGAAACTCACTATAACTCAAGTAATCTTTTAGCTACGAATTCGGAATTTTGTATAAATTAGTTTTGAGTGAAAAGAAAGTTCGACCTTACTAGTCAGCGAAATCCTTTTACTTCTTCTGGTAGCTGCCATACAAAATGTCCTTAAAACACGTGCTCAAGAATATTGGTCGATAACTTCAGAAGGATTTAAGCTACGTCTTTGAAATTTTGTACGTAGGATTTTTCCAATAGTTGAAGCTAAATGTATGATTATGAAGGAAATCCTATTAGTCCTTCGTGTAGCTGCCATACAAATATCCTGTCAAAACGTCTTCTTTTAATTTACGGATCTTACTATAACTCAAGTAATCTTTTAGCTATAAATTGGAAATTTTGTACAAATTAGTTTTGAGTAAAAACGAAGTTCGAGTTTACTAATCAGCGAAATCCTTTTACTCCTTCTGGTAGCTGCCATACAAAATGTCCTTAAGACACGTGTTCAACAATATTTTTCGATAACTTTTGAACGCTTCAACCTACGAATTTGAAATTTTGTACAAGTTCATTTTTAAATGGTTCCAAGGAAAAGGATAAATATGTAAGAAATCGAGTAAGTCCTTCCTGCACCTCCCATGTGAAAGTCCTTCAAAAATTAAATTTTTTTTCGATGACTTACCCAGTTCAAGATATGAAACTAAACACTGAAAATTGTCTTTTAGTTTTGAGTAGCAATCTAATGGCAGTCCTTAATAGAGGACATACAACATGCACACACGTAATTCTACTTTATCCCCAACTACAATATAAATCGGAGTTCAGTATTCATCTAGAGTATTATACGATTGGCTTGCAGCCGATCGTGACTGCAGTATGTTTTTTACTTAATTTTACTTTATTATTTTTTAATAATAAAGTATTGTGATCGACCTGAAATTTCAAAAAAGTTTGCTACCCTGAAATTTTGTATTTACACGTTTTAGGACTAGTAAACACCAAAAAAGCAAAAAAAAAAAATGTCAGTCTGTCCGCCGTAGACGCCGTCCGCCGTTCGCCGTACGCCGTCCGCCGTATGCCGTACGCCGTACGCCGTACGCAAAATCATGTGAAGGCGCGTAGCTCCCAAACCCGTTGAGATATTAAATTGAAATTTTTATGGTGGGTAGGTTGGGTGAACCCCTACGACTGGTATATTTTCGATGGGTAGGGGTACAAGGGGAGAGGAGAGGAGACCGTTTTAGACGAAAAATTTTGGTTTCTAGATCTCAGGAAACACTTATGCTAGGAGGCTGAAAATTGGAACTTATGTAGTACTATGATAATGGACTCAATTGCAAAAAAATTGTTGATATTGGTTAAGGGGTGTGGAAGTGGGGGGGAAAACTATGAGTCTTTAACGCATGAAAGACGGGATTGAAACATTCTAAAATCGATATCTCCTGAACAATTGATGTCAGAAGATTGAAACTTTGTAGTTGTTCTTAGGGATACTTCAAGACTAGGCAAGGGCTAACATTTTTAAGGGGGGTGGTAGGGTGTGGGGGTTGGGGGTGAAAAACTTTGGATTACAATATCTTCCGAACCAATTACACCAGGAAGATAAAATTTAGTTTCTGTATATGGGATCACAAGAGGAGTCTACCGAAATTTTTTGAGGGGGGAAGTAAAGCACGAAAATGAGGGGACAGCAATTTTTCAAAAAATTTAATTTTTATATCTCAGAAACCGTATCAGATATGATCTTGAAAATTTTACAGGAGTTGGGGTCGGTAAACTTCTAGTAGGGAAAAAAATTTTAGTGGTGTGGGTGATGGGGGTATTGGTGAAAAGGGGTAGAAAGGAAAACATTCTGATTTTTGTTTCTCGAAAACCATAATGAATAGAAAGCTAACAATTTAGGATTATATAGAGACACTATGAAGACATCCTAGAAAAATAAAATTTTTGATAGGGGTATCAAGATACGGGGGAGAGGGGTGGTTTTTTATATCTCAGAAACGGCTTATGCTAGAAAGTTGAAACTTAGTACGTGTATGTAAATGTACTATTTGAGTAATTAAAGCAAAAAAAAAGTTCAGATTTTTATTGGCGTTCAGAGGTTGATTAAAAAAAATGTCCGTGAATCCATATTTTCACAAACTTTGTTAAAACTTTTAGACATGTCAAGCCATCAAAGCAATTTTACTTCTGCGGGCTATTTATATAAGCGCCTAGTAACGATCTTCAAAATTTTTCGATATCCAACCCCTAAGGGGGGTGTAAAGTGGTTGTGTACATGAATATGTACACAACAATATGTATGTAACCAGGAGGCTATTTGGAACGTTATTTTTTAGGTTGTCGGTCGCATAGTAACCTACAACGCATCTCATCATTAAACACGTTTCGGACTTCTAACCATAAAATAATAAAGTTGCGCCCAGACTGTTAGCAGATTTTTTATACGTAAAGTGGCCTATTGCCGACCACCTTCCTAATTCCGACCATTTTGGTTTTTATACTCTAGATGAAATCATATAGAGTATTATAAGTTTAATCCAGCCCAAAAGTTTGTAACGCATAGAACCAAGCCTCGGACGAAAAAAAGTTATATATTATTTTTTGTTTATTTGTGCCCAAAAACCTCAAATCCGCCTGACGTCCGTCCGTCCGTCCGTCCGTCCGTCCGTCCGTCCGTCCGTCCGTCCGTCCGTCCGTCCGTCCGTCCGTCCGTCCGTCCGTCCGTCCGTCCGTCTGTCCGTTAGCACGATAACTCAAGAACGCCTTCACCTAGGATCTTGAAATTTTGAATCTGGATGTTTGGTTAAATTTGTAAGGCTAAGTTCGTTAACAAGCAAAATCGTCCTACTCCTTCGGGTAGCTGCCATACAAAATGTCCTTAAAACACGTGTTCAAGAATATTGGTCGATAACTTCAGAAGGGTTTCAGCTACGACTTTGAAATTTTGTATGTGTTATTTTTCCTATAGTTGGAGCTGAATATATGAATATGAAGGAAATCCCGTTAGTCCTTCGTGTAGCTGCCATACAAATATCCTGTCAAAATGTATTCACTTAATTTACGAAACTCACTATAACTCAAGTAATCTTTTAGCTACGAATTCAAAATTTTGTACAAATTAGTTTTGAGTGAAATGAAAGTTCGAGTTTACTAGTGAGCGAAATCCTTTTACTCCTTCTGGTAGCTCCCATACAAAATATCCTTAAAACACGTGTTCATGAATATTGGTCGATAACTTCAGAAGGATTCAAGCTACGACATTGAAATTTTGTATGTGTTATTTTTTCAATAGTTGGAGCTAAATATATGATTATGAAGAAAATCCTGTTAGTCCTTCGTGCAGCTGCCATACAAATATCCTGTCAAAATGTATTCACTTAATTTACGAAACTCACTATAACTCAAGTAATCTTTTAGCTACGAATTCGAAATTTTTTACAAGTTAGTTTTGAGTGAAAAGAAAGTTTGACTTTACTAGTCAGCGAAATCCTTTTACTCGTTCAGGTAGCTGCCATACAAAATGTCGTTAAAACACGTGTTTAAGAATATTGGCCGATAACTTCAGAAGGGTTTAAGCTACGACTTTGAAATTTTGTATGTGTTATTTTATCAATAGTTGGAGCTAAATGTATGATTATGAAGAAAATCCTATTAGTCCTTCGTGTAGCTGCCATACAAATATCCTGTCAAAACGTCTTCAATTAATTTACGGAACTTTCAATAACTCAAGTAATCTTTTAGCTATGAATTGGAAATTTTGTAGAAATTAGTTTTGAGTAAAAACAAAGTTTGAGTTTACTAATCAGCGAAATCCTTTTTCTCCTTCTGGTAGCTGCCATATTTGTATGTCCTTAAGACACGTGTTCAACAATATTTTCCGATAGCTTTTGAACGCTTCAAGCTACGAATTTGAAATTTTGTACTCGTTCATTTTTAAATGGTTCTAAGGAAAAGGATAAATATGTAAGAAATCGAGTGAGTCCTTCCTGCACCTCCCATGTGAAAGTCCTTCAAAAAGGACTTTTTTTTTCGATGACTTAACCAGTTCAAGATAAGAAATTAAACACTGAATATTGTCTTTTAGGTTTGAGTAGCAATCTAATGGCAGTAATTCTACTTTATCCCCAACTACAATATAAATCGGAGTTCAGTATTCATCTAGAGTATTATACGATTGGCTTGCAGCCGATCGTGACTGCAGTATGTTTTATTAATATATTTTTATTTTCGCGAGTAATAAGGTAAATTCTAGGATCAATATATTTCCACATGTGTTCTCTATCCATTTGCTGTGCACAAAGAGATCTGAATGTCCTTTCTTTACATTGTGGTTTAAATTAATCGGCGGTGGACCAAAAAACATGAATTTTAAGCCTAAAATCGAAATTTTTGGTTCATTATTTTTCGTAAATTTAAAAGACTAGCTTTCATCAGAGTGAGTAATTTAGGTCTTATTGGCTTTATAAACATTTAATTTGTATTGAAATATAACAAAATAATTTAAATTCATAGAATTTGTGAAACAAACAAATAAAATGAAGTGGTCGGAAATAGGCTTCTCTGATTTCATGTAATGTCCTTATTGCGACCAGTAGTCGGTGTTAGGGAATATCAAGGGAATATTTCAAAAAACTAAAATATTATGTTTGTATACTGTAAATAGTAAAAATCGATATTTTATGATTATACTATTGTCTTTACTGTCTTTGATCCTAATTCCGACCTACTCAATATATATATTTTAGATCTCGAAAGTTCACATGAAACGAACCTATCACCTTCTTGAACTGATATATATTGCAGAATCCATACCTTTTTCGTGTAAGCGTTTTGGCTTTATTTGACGGTTTAAGTAATAAATTGGTTACTATTTAAATATTAATACCTGCAGTATGTTCTTTGATGCGAAATTTATGTTTCTATATTAGTTTTGCCTTAGATTAAATCTACTAATATCACTGGTCGGTAATTAGGACATCCAATTTGATCGGTTTACCCATTTCCGACCTAGTAGCCGTACAGCAGGATAACAAGTTTACTCAGTGGAAATTACATTTTAATTTTGCGATTTATCTAATAAAATTAAACATAAGTATATTTCTATATATAAAAAAATTGAGGTTTGTTTGTTTGTCCCGTATGAGTTCTGTACCACTCATCTGATTGTGATGAAATTTTGGTGATTTGTTGTGCGTACGCCCGGTGTATTATTTATGCTATTGACAAATGGTAAAGTTGGAAATTTCCACCTGGTTGAAATTAAAACAATCTTCGAAGATAGACAAATTTTTGGCAGCTGACTGTTGCATTACGATTCGTGTGTAATTTTATGATCAGGACCACAGAAAATTAATAATTTTTTTTCAATGAATGTTTTGATTGTTTGTTTGTCCCCCATTCAACGGAGCAACGGTAATAATACGGGCACTGAAGCAAAGGGAGTAATGGAAGTAATGGAAACAGCGCTCGTACTGCAATGCGTGTCAGAATATTATTTCGTTGTGCTCGCAAACAAAAAACATAATGATGTATGGGGAAAGCAGTACAATAATGCAGATCGTAGTAGAATGTTCTTTAATACAGTTTTGGAGATGTACCGTACACACGAGAACTTAGCCACGGGACGCGGCTAGTACCTGTAGTATATTTGGAATTGCAGTTTGCCTCACAATACCACAGAATGTGTTCAGGTTTTTACCTCCGTTTGGCAGAACCTGCACAGACTATCAGTTACTATTGCTAACATGGGATTGCAAATTCGCATACTTGATGTATCTGTTAAATTTTCCATTTTTGATAATTTAACGAAACAGCTGAATATAATTTGAACCTGTGTCAAATTAACTGTTTGTGTGTGCCTGTTATTTTGTCTTTTGTCGACAAAGTGGCGCTATTGACCACAGAACCTGAAAAAATAGATGATCCAAACAACACGATAGATTTCACAAATATTTTTAAAATAATAGTCACACTACTCCTTAAAATATTTTTTTAGGTTATGTACTCTGTTAAGAAGATATGCGACCACAAAATTGGTATCACAAAATCCCAAGTGATTCGGTATTGGCCTCTCGGATACTGGACAGTGTAGCCTAGTATTGACACTTCTTTTTTTTCTCCCTGAACCTTATGCCTCCATCTTGTTGGATCAGGTTGAGATTCCACAGAAATGTCCACTTGGGCGAACAGCGGATCCGTCTCTTATCTACTATTTTATTGGTCTCTATACCCTCATGACCGATATCCAGTATTACGAACGTATCCAATATTTAGTCCGCCTCCCCTAGTGGCTTTTTCAGAATCTTGTACAATTTTTATTTTTTAAAAGGCTTTGAGCCACATGTTCTCTTTATCAGATAAAGATAAAATTTAAAACATATTTTACTTTATTATTTTTTAATAATAAAGTATTTTTTCATTACTTGGAATCATTAATTGAAATCATTTCAAATATATTATATATTCCTATCTATATAAAGCTTATATACATTTTATGTTAGTATAATCGTATACACTTAATAAAAAAAAATTAATGGAATCTGCATTAATTATTTTATTATCCTATTTTCTTCATCAAATTTATTAAAAAAAATAATATTCGTAATAATATGCAACAACAACGTTGTTTTATATGATAGAACACCTAGGTCGGAAATAGGCTAATGTGCGGTCGGTATAAGGAAATAGTTGTTTATGTGGTCGGAATTAGGAAGATTGCCATCATTATGAAATTAATTATTTCCAACCATGTTTTATATCAATATATAAATATATCATACCAAAATTGAATTTATTGAGTATCGGTAGCATGTTATGAATCCGTAAAAAAAAAGTTTAAGAAGAAACATATAATTGTTTGCTTTATATGAATAAAAAATATTTGCAGGGTCTTAAGTGGTCGGAAATAGGTCATTTTACGTTACTCTGGATGAAATCACATAGAGTATTATAAGTTTAATCCAGCCCAAAAGTTTGTAACGCATAGAACCAAGCCTCGGACGATAAAAAGTTAAACTTTATTTTTTGTTTATTTGGGGCCAAAAACCTGAAATCCGCTTGACGTCCGTCCGTCCATCCGTCCGTCCGTCCGTTAGCACGATAACTCAAGAACGCCTTCACCTAGGATCTTGAAATTTTGAATCTGAATGTTTGGTTGAATTTGTAAGGCTAAGTTCGTTAACGGGCAAAATCGTCCTACTCCTTCGGGTAGCTGCCATACAAAATGTCCTTAAAACACGTGTTCAAGAATATTGGTTGATAGCTTCAGAAGGGTTTAAGCTACGAGTTTGAAATTTTGTATGTATTATTTTCCCAATAGTTGAAGATAAATATATGATTATGAAGGAAATCCTATTAGTACTTCGTGTAGCTGCCATACAATTATCCTGTCAAAATGTATTCACTTAATGTACGAAACTCACTATAACAAAAGTAATCTTTTAGCTACAAATTCGAAATTTTGTACAAATAAGTTTTGAGTGAAAAGGAAGTTCGAGATTACTAGTCAGCGAAATCCTTTTACCCCTTCTAGTAGCTCCCATACAAAATGTCCTTAAAACACGTGTTCAAGAATATTGGTCGATAACTTCAGAAGGGTTTTAAGCTACGACTTTAAAATTTTGTATGTGTTATTTTTCCAATAGTTGGAGCTAAACGTATGATTATGAAGAAAATCCTATTAGTCCTTCGTGTAGCTGCCATACAAATATCCTGTCAAAACGTCTTTACTTAATTTACGGAACTTACTATAACTCAAGTAATCTTTTAGCTATGAACTCGGAATTTTGTACAAATTAGTTTTGAGTCAAAACGAAGTTCGAGTTTACTAGTCAGCAAAATGCTTTAACTCCTTTTGGTACCTGCCATACAAAATATCCTTAAGACACGTGTTCAACAAAATTTTCCGATAACTTTTGAACGCTTCAAGCTACGAATTTGAAATTTTTGTACACATTAATTTTTGAATGGTTCCAAGGAAAAGGATAAATATGTAAGAAATCGAGTGAGTCCTTCCTGCACCTCCCATGTGAAAGTCCTTCAAAAAGGACATTTTTGTTCGATGACTTACCCAGCTTAAGATATGAAATTAAACACTGAATATTGTCTTTTAGGTTTGAGTAGCAATCTAATAGCAGTCCTTAATAAAGGACATACAACATACACACACGTAATTCTACTTTATCCCCAACTACAATATAAATCGGAGTTCAATATTCATCTAGAGTATTATACGATTGGCTTGCAGCCGATCGTGACTGCAGTATGTTTTTAAAATTATTTTGAAATCTAAAAGTTGCGTGCATTTCTGTGTCATATAGTATTATCATATTTATTATAGTATTATATATTTTAAAATGTACAATGCATAAAATAAATGCTATTATTAATAATTATTAAGCATATACGTTAAGAAAAAATTGGCAATAAAAAAAAGTTATTATTTCTTATTATGCTTTATTTAAGACATTTAATTATTAATTTCACTTCATTTTTAGTTTCTCATATCCTTTTAATTTTCATGGAAAGAACTACAGGGTGCGCCATCTTTTATATCGGTATGTAAACATTGAATAACTTTGAAAAAAAAACAACTGATTTTTATATGTGAGGTATTTTTATTCAATTTGGTCCTTTAGAATTTATTTGGATTAGTTTTTGAATACGACATCAATCAAGTGGCTGCCTCTATTGGCCACAGCAAAATGTGCCCTTTTTGCTGCGTTTTCCATTACATTTTCGAGCATCTCGAGCGGTATAGCAATGATGGAACTTTCGTTGCAGAAACTGAATTGTTTCATTTGCAGTGCAGCCTGGCGCAACGTCTTGTTGAAACCAGTAACCATCCAGACCTTTTTCCCGCATTTGCGGGCAGACATAATGAGCTTACATCGGCCGATATCGTTTTCCATCGACTGTTTAGTTTTGTCGGAAAAAAATGGCCCAATGATGGTTTTGGCGCAAACGCCGGCCCAAACAGTCACTTTTTGATCTTGCAATGGCGTTTCATGGATCTCGTGTGGATTCTCCGTACCCCAAATGCGGCAATTTTGCTTATTAACGCCGCCAAAGAGTGTGAAATCGGCCTCGTCGGTCGTCAAAATTCGCTTCCAAAAATCAGTGTCAACCATTCGAGCGACTATTAGGCCGTATTCCAAGCGACGTGGACGGTCTGTCTGCAATATTCTTCTGAATTGACGTTTCCAAAACTTGTCCAATCAAGTCAATCTGTTGAAAAATGTTAAAGTTATTCAATATTTACATAACGACATAAAAGATGGCGCACCCTGTACATTATTAAATTTTTGTTTTAAAACGGTTTTAAAACCGTTAAAAAAATATTAAGATAATTGTATCAGTGTCCTTTTAATACTGCATTATATTACTGTCCGTAATTTTGAACTATTCGATGCGAAGAATTTTCAAATCGAAAAATTAACATAAATTATTTGAATCTATTCGATCAATAACTTTTTTTCAAATCGCCAATTTTTCACTCATTTCGCAAATAACTTTTTAATTATTATTTAAGAATAAAATACTGGACATGAAAAAAATAATTTGTTAAATTGAGACACTTTTAATACTCGCTGTTGGAAATTTATTTCTTTCTTTAGATATCTTTCGCATTTTTCGTTAAGATGATAATATATTTAATGATAACAATGTTCTTTTATTTTTCATAATTTTGCACAAAATGCTGCATATTGATTGCACCACAAAAGTGTACTTACACTTTTACTTAATCATGTATTCATAAAAAAACTGTTTTGAAGCATTCGTGAATTAGATTGAAGAGTAGTTTTTCTCTTTAAATCAAAATCCATTTTTATTATGTAACTTAATTTAATATTACTCCATTTTCGTTAAATTATTTTGTATATTTTTCCGATTCGTTACTCCTTCTATGTCTCTCTCTTGTTTCTTATACTGCCACATTTTTTTCTTTCGCAGAGATGTGTGCAGATATTGAAATCGTCACGTCAAATCAGTATGACAGTACGAGCGCCACCTATTCTAAATTCGACTGCACCACTGCACGGATTCGGTCCACCTTCTCGTGACCCAACCTATGCATCAACAGCACCTCTAATTCAACCGCAACAATCATCGTCATCATCACAACCGATGATTGGAGGACTCGGTTCACCGCCTTTTCGGCAAACTTGTTCCTGGATGGATCGGCAAGGTCGACCTGCCTCGCCACCAATGGAGTATGGCGGTCGGCGTAGCGATCGTAGGGATAGGTTGGTTTATCATTCCATTCATCACTTGTTTCACCACTTTCCTATTGATTATTTCCTTACAAATAGAATACGACGTGTAGAACTTCTCATCGAGCCGGGTCAATCATTAGGCCTTATGATCCGGGGAGGAGTAGAATATGGCCTAGGAATCTTCATAACGGGTGTAGATAAAGATAGTGTAGCAGATCGTGCTGGCCTAATGGTTGGCGATGAAATTTTGGAAGTAAATAGTCAGTCGTTTTTAGACGTCACTCATGATGAAGCCGTTGGCCAACTAAAGTATCATAAGCGAATGTCGTTAGTAGTGCGGGATGTCGGCAAGGTTCCGCATTCTTGCACGTCCATAGAACCGGAACCATGGGACGCATATAGTCCTACGGGGACAAGGTATGTATCGTAGTTTCAAAAATAATTTTTTTTGTTTTGCAGAAAATCTAATTTTTCCAGATCTCGAAGAAAATGCCCAATATCAGCAATGGTTGAAGAGAAAGCTCGTTCCTTACTGCCTAGACATCAGTTTGCCAGCCTTTCGTACTACATAAATGAGTATGGAGCGAAAGCTATGACCATAGATGCCTTTGTTGCTGTCTTGTTAGAAATGTTAGATACATGTGAGAAAGTAAGTACCAATTTCATTATTGATCAATCTTCAACAGGCCAAAAAATAAGCAATATATTTACAACGATTAACATTCATCTAATTAATATGAGTTGTCTGCAGTGGGCCTTAATTCATCCTTTCTTTACATTGTAGCACTCATTAGTGACTGAAATTCGTGAATTAGTATTCCCGGAGGATCGGACGAGATATGATGAGTTAGTTTACAGGAGAGATAGAGATGCGTATACAATTGAACGTCATAGGGTGAGTACAGAATAGAAAGCTCATCATATTTTAAAGCTATTCCCGTTGTCGATCCGACTCACGTTACACAAGTCCTTAATTACACAGAAAGATTCAGAGTCGATATGACAAACTTATAAATCAACTATTAACTTATAATAACAGTATCTCATTTGCAGTGGCTCTTTACAGCAACACTATTCTGTTGTGTTAGCGGTGTTAACTTGTTTTTCCCGTCGCCTTATTACCCCACAAGGACGGATGAGGAAATGCCAATTCAGCTGCGTAGCATAAAGAATAGAAATAGTGACGCTCCGCGAAGTCGATCGCTATCGTCCTGTACGGATAATCGAAGGGGTAATGTCTTAGCCACACCATTTCGGCTTGCCCCGCTTGGCGTCGACACTTTATTGGCTCCGGCACCTGGCTCCACTCAGCCGAAGATAGGGTAGGGGGTTCGAGGACTACTCCACACCTACCATTATTTCGGTCGTCACCGAATCGTTTACAAGGGAACACTGGCAGACACTCGTTATAAACTAATATATTCACGGCTTTGATTGGACCGATACGATACCGCCAAGCGTGCAAGCAAAAACCCAAAATAAAGTGAAAAAAACTGTCAAACCCCTCGGTTGAGAAGGTCCTCTTCGCTGGTCCCGAAACCAAAATTGGTTCCATCCATTTAAGAGAAAATGTTTTCTATACCTTTATTCCCAGATCGCACTCCACTGAAACTTATCTTTCTCGCGTCACTCCTGGCTTCATTCCTGCGTCTGCTACAACCAACTGCCACCAGTGTCCGTCCACGTTATCTCTTCCGCGAGTACAGCTAAAATCCAAAAAAACCCCTGACAAAGGAATGCCTCTCTTTTATAGGAATTGGCACCGCTTCGACTTCCACCGCGTTTCAATTCCGCCCATTTCTCCTACCTTCGACATAAATGTCCACCCCCATTTTCGATGAGAAATTTTCTTTAAAACGTTGGCGAGTATCCGTCCCCAACCAAATCTTCAACAACATTACCACCCAAGTAGTCGTATTAGCCTTGAAACAACTGAGGGGAGTATGTCTCCATCATCAATTGTCCCAAGTTGGTCAGGACAAACCCACACCGCGAAGATGACTATCGTTCGGTGACCAAGCCACAGTTGGGTGACTTGCGTCTCATGTTTTCCCGAAAGGTAGCGTGCATCTAGCTCTAGCACGTGCGTAGCTCGTCGGAGGGGGCGTGAGTGGCTACTTGTAACCATGGACAAACGTAATTATGCACAGTTTGGTCTGAAAATCCGAATTGAGAGGTTCGGACTCTATCAACAGCGGGATGGAAGGTAAAGGAAGAAGGAAGGAAGAAAAACGGACCGCGGAAAAGAAATAGAAAAGAAAAGACAGGAAATGATGGTGGAAAAGCACTTGAGTAGAGACTTTCGGCGGGAAGACCGATGCAAATCTCAATTATATTTCTTTTAGAGGTGGTAAGAACTCAACAGAGTTCAAGGAGTAGCTAGTATTATACCGAAAGTACTTAAGCGCATTGGCAAATCCAGAGAAATAACCACTTGGATGCCAATTATCAAAACGAGCCGATGTTGATGTTCATCAGGCGTCATATAATGCCGCTCGACTAAGTGGCCAAAACGTCAGCAAATGTACTTGATGCCGAATTTTTGACGCCACTTTCGTGATCGTCATACAATGAAGGATGTCGTGTGCTGAATACGTTGGGTACCATAAACTATCCCAAAAGGAAAACAGTAGCTAATGGCATATACGTGGAACGCCATAACCCATACAATGTCGACTATCGAAGACAGGGATTATAAATGTCGGGCGCCTTGTAATGTATGGCCCGAATACTGCCGCCATTTAATAAACTTAATCGGACGGCCAATAACAGGGTGCCATGTAATGTACTGCGCCAGTAAAGGGCTCCTGACGTTGGGGCGCCATATAATGTACGGTGTCAACCTCTGACGCCATACAACATCGTTGGGCACCATGTAATGTGGTGCCTTTTAATGGGTCTTGACGTTGGACTTCCTAAACATGTAAATTTGTAGCAGCATCGGGTGCCACCTGACGTCGGCCCAGAACGCAAGAGCTAAGCGATCAAATAAAGTGCACGCCGAAACCAAGCACTTAACAAACCATGTGACAAAAGAACATGAGGCCTTTACTGAGGTTTAAATCCCAGCTTGACTTATAGCTTCACAACAAAGATACGAAATCAGGGTAGGTAACAACAGTATACAAAGAAAATTGTGCCAACTGCGACCATATTTAAGTCGGACAAGCTTTTGTGCATATTAAGGCTAGGCGCTGAGTCGTTAAATCTTACTGGTGGTGGTACGTTCAAAACTACTAGACTGTTAGTTTCGACCAACGTAGAATTTAGCAGAATCCCTCATTTGAACCTCAACCTTTTTACTTCCGTCAATCAAGAATGTACTGTAGGAGATTATTGTCGCTAAACTGGCAATTGTGGTTTGAACACTTATTGCCCTACAATGAGCGAAAGTGAAATCGTTCCTGAAATCTTCCAATTGATTGAAAGCAGGGAACTAATTCGCTTAAGATATAATTTATATATCCCATGCGAGCATGACTTCACAATCGAACCTAAAGATTATGCACAAGTAGTTGTACAACTCTTGCCTTCCCTTGTCGTAAAGTAAAAACCGGCCAAATTTGGGGGTATGCCTGGTTGGATAAAAGAACAAAACAACAAAAAAAAAAGGTGTCTGAAAAAAAAAAAACATTGTCGTTCGAATATTCGAATGTCCTCTACTCGGCTTCTAGCTCTAATTCGGCGGCTTGGATGGTCTTCTGAAAATCCCTGCTTCACACACGTGGTTATTAAAAAAAAAGGAAATAGACGCACACAAAAAAAATTGATGCGGTTCTCGGGCCTATTGCCGTGGCTTAAACTGATCCAGCCGTTGTTGTACTGTTTCCACTTGTCGAAACTATTCGCCTAAATATTATCTAGGTAGCTATCAAATGGCATTTCGTTGGCCAAAAGTAAAATAATGCCGAATGTAACCCTTACTGAATCACGGGTAATTGTTTTTATTGATAGCCGTGCAAAAAAAATCTATCGAAGCCTTTCAGAGAATGAAAGGTAATCCGCTAATTCGGTTTACAGGACGACAAAATCACGGGGTCCAGTACCAGGCGCATGCGGGCGACAAGGGCCGCGTCGGTATCCATGCGTTTGAGCGTCTCTAGCGGTAATTCAGGGCTTGGGTAACGGTACCTGCCGATGGCTCAATGCCTAACCGGGGAGCCACCGTTGCACATACCGGAATTATGCACCTCGTGCCACCGATAACGCCTCAATTAATATCACCGAGAAAAAAAAATCAATTTTGAAAGTGAGGCGCATCCTATTGCCAAATGGAAGAAGAGATACGCAAATTGAAACCCGAAAACGATCTTACGGAAGCAGATCCCATTCACAAAAGACTAACAAAAAAAAATCTTTGGAACATCACTATGAACGACAGAAACAAAAAATACACAGAAAATTTCATTAATGATAAAAAAAAAACTCATACAAAAAAAATCATTATACAAAAAGAAACAAATCCTTACATTCTTCCTTTTATTTCCTGTTCCTTCCTCTCCGCTTTCTCTGTTTTAGTGCGCACTGCGCACAAGCATCT
This sequence comes from Beris morrisii, assembly GCA_951812415.1. NCBI lineage: Eukaryota > Metazoa > Arthropoda > Insecta > Diptera > Stratiomyidae > Beris > Beris morrisii. Next base: position 86,465,889 of record OX638310.1, on the reverse strand, counting down.
TTTTTGTCGCCACTCCTCTTATTTTCTCCTCTGTGGTTACACGTATTCGAATGTCAGTTTTACTGACATGTGCCATTGCCCAGCAAGCAAAACTATATGCAACTGCGTGAGGTGCACTTCGTATATTTATGGTGCACTTTTGCCAAAGTGTACGTCGGATTATGTCACTGAGTCGGCGTTCCGTTACAATTGATTCTCGATGGATTGCCGGATGGGTCTTGAAATGTCGCGGAAGGGATTCTACACGATTCCGCGGTTCTTTGTGGTGCCGGTGCCAATCCATGACCAGTCTTGCTTGCTCCTCCGAAGCCTTTTTCAGTCTAAGCTGTCGGATTCCGTGTCTATACATCAGCCAGGAATTTACATACGGTTGGTGGACATTGGAAGGCCGGCTTGGTCTTGAGCACATCCTTGCGATGTTATCACGTAGCGCTTCAGGTTCGATGTGCAAGGTATGGTCAGAAGTGTAAAGTTGCCCTCAACCACCGTTTGAAACGTTACGGACTAAAGTATAAACTTAAATTTGAATGATAAAATAGAAATATAAATAACCAAAATCAATTTTCTTTCATTTAATGTCGGCAGCATTTGGTGATCGCTGCGGGTGGGGCTAGGCATCCTGTTGGCGAGCCTACCGAGTCTCATTATGAACTGGAAGAGAAAAACCGATTTATATGAATTCATGTTATATGTACAAAAAGTGCGCATAACAGTCTTCTATTGAAAACGTACTGTTTGTGCGTCCGTTATTTACATATATAATTTATTATTATTCTATCCTATTGAGCAATTGAACGTTCAAGAATTAGATTCATTCCATTGAAACTGATTAGACTTGCAATTGGCAAATATAAATTCATTGTAGGTAACATGCCGTTACATGCAGAGTTAAGAGAGTCGTGGACGGTGATAATGTTACCACTGATGGTAAATTACAACCAGCAACGAACGGTGCTATCAACCTCTTAACAACGTCCGACGTTTCAGTCACTGGAGAACGTGAATGTGAAGAATTAAAAGAATTTCCTTCACTACTGAGACACTACAACGAAAAAAACAATACTCCACACGGAGTTAAACATTTCATCGAGACACGCAGACCACCGATAGCACAACACGCACGACGTCTGAATCCCGAAAAGTTGATGGCGACTGAAAGGGAATTGAAAATACTATTGGATTGAGGTTCCTGCAGACTTTCAATAGCCACTGGGCATCTCCGCTCCACATGGCACGAAAGGAAAATGGCGGTTGAAGACCGTGTGCAATTATCGCCGAAACGATTCCTGATCTCATATTCAGGACTTCGCGCAGCAACTGTACAGCAAGCAGTGCATCACAACGTTAGACCTAAATAGAGCGGACAACCAGATTCCGCTCAACGAGGAAGACATCCAAAAGACTGCCATCATCTGTTGGGATAATTTAACCAAGACCCTACCCAGTCCAAACCGCAGCATACCCGTGCACAGCTCCAGGTAGGGAAGGGAATCACTCCTGAGGGCCAGGAGGAAGTGCTGGGCAAACGCCTGCTTTGGCTCACCTTAAGCGCCTTCCAACTGTCCGACTTCAATTTCCTATTCTGGAATTTCAAGAGATCCAGAACTTTCTCCTCTTGTATGAATGGCCTTGGAATCCACACCCATGCCCTTGGCAGAATGTAGTTCGCCAATTCCGACGGAGAGTTCGTCTTCAGCCTGGCACCCTCGTAAATCTCGCCCAGTTCGGCTACCTCCCTAGCAATCAACTCCTTGGAGGCTTCATTATCGCACGCAATAATTTTGTGCCCTCCATCCCAGCCTGGCATCATCAATAAAGCAAATCATTATTAGATGTATTCAGAATTATACTGGAGTTTACTTACCGCCGAATTGCTTGTTTTTTTTGTATATGTCGCTCACTTTTTCCTGGGGCGATTGGCGCTCCTATCACACGCACCTAAAAGTAAACCAATTCAGAACTGTTAGTGGATTTTGAGTTAAACACGGAGAAGAGGCGGAAAGATGAAGGAATTAGGATTATTAATGTAACACTAGGGTAAGTTAGATTTAGGTTTAGCTCTAGTATTCAAAATTAGTTAAGGAACTTATCGAAATAACAAAAAAAGGGTACTCACTGAGGTAGACATCACGCAACGAAGATGAACATTTCAACCATACAGAACCGTCTTCGTAACCGAACCCGAAGCACACAACACCAAAATGAATGATTGTAGCATAATAGATATACTTACATTCACCGAGGGTTACTCCGTCCTGCATAGCAGCTGATTCCATCCTGCGTCCAATACAACCCTAAAACGAAGAAGGAAGGAATCACTTCAGTTATAAAGAACTAACCGGTATTAGATTGCCAAAACAAACAACCACCTGGGAGCACAATACAAACTAACAATTAACACGAAAAACACAGAAAACAATTAACACGGAAAAGACGGGTAACACAGAAAACACAACACAAACCGCACAAATGTCAACACAACATTAAGAAACGTCATCCGACGACGTATACAGACAATATGGACGAGCACTGCACGAACCGCGAGAAAGTGGAGTCGATAGAGCATATCAGCAGGTTTGGGCCCGTGCTAAAAAGTCGTATGGGTAATTTAAAGTGGACAGGAGAAAATAAATTGCACCTGAGAGAAAGATCGTTGACCATTTTTGAAAAAAACCGAAAACTAAGCTAGGAACGGTCTTTTAAAGTTCGGCGAGATTTCGCGGGAAGTGAAGCGGAGATAAACGGGGCTTTTGAAAAGTGGAATCGCTCGAGGAAAGGTCGAAAGTTAGAGGTGTCGGGACCCGAAAAGAAAAATAAAGTTTAAACGAGAGTTGTTTTGAAGTAAAAGAAGCGGAGTGAAAAAGAAGTGATACGGCGTGGAACGAGGTCGGGAGTCAGAAACCCGGACGAAGTTAACACTGGAGTTGAATCCGAAAGAAGCTGTGCATAGGCGTGAAAAAGAGCAGACTTCGTGCGACATAGCACCAGCGGCGCCCTAGATTTAAGAAGGTAGAGTAGAGTAGGATAGGGGAGTCGAGGAAATAGAAAGGAGTATCGAGTAAGTTCAGTATATTAAAAATTAGTCATTAGTTAAATTATCTGTTACAGTCATTATATCATTTATACGGATTATTTGAATTATATTAATCTTATATTTTATTAGAACATTATGTAATTTTATTTTATTATTGTAAATGTCTGTGCCGTATTTCAGCCTTTTCTCCGTGTGCATAGTTTGGTAAAATAAAGAGATTGAAATCCTCGTACTAGTGGTTCGGTCGGGGAGGTCATAAAGAACGGGTGTCTAAATCAAGGAGCCACTGGCTCCCACGACCCTTCTCTGGGTTGAAAGTTAGTATAAGTTACGTATCCGAATGCCCTTATCACTAAATAGCCCGCTTATGCCTTCACCATCAACATTTTTCAGAATATCACTCAGCCTTCAGCATCAGTATTTAATAACAATAATATTCAGCCTGCAGCATCATCATACGACAGCACAAGGAACTTATAAATTTTTTTTGCATACGAGGCAAGCAGAGCACGGCTTAAATTTTCGAGAAACGACGTCGCGGAGTTAGTCGAATATTATTATACTTACCTTAAGTAACATTAATCAATTTAAAAACGTTTAATTGAACATACTGAAGTCACGATCGCCTGCAAGCTAATCGGATGATACTCTAAATGAAATACTTAACTCCGATTTATATCGTAGTTGGAGTTAAAGTAGAATAAAGAGTGTGCATGTATAATAGTTTGTCCTTTATTAAGGACCTCGTTTGGTTGCAACTCGAAAGTAAAAGACAATATCTTTAGTGTTCAATTTCATATCTGGAACTTTAGGTAAATCACCAAAAATAAAATTTTCACCATCACATGGGCGCTACAGAAAGGCTACAGGAAGGACTCACTCGCGTTATAGCTTATCTATCCGTTTACTTCATTATCATCAATGGCGCGACAAACCAGATCGGGACCTGGCCTTCTGAAGTCATGGCCTCCAATTATCTCCATACAAAGACCGCGTCTTCCAGTAGCTAATTTTTACGATGACTTTGCTATATTCAACAACCGAGTTTTCACATCGTTTGCTTGGTTTGCTTACTGGTCTGTTACCACTCGCTTTGCCTTTAAGAGCACGTTTCGGGATTCTTCTATCTTCCATTCGTTCTACTGTGAGGACGGAAATTCTCGGACAAATTTCCGCCCACAAAAACTTGACACAGATCATTGAATTAAATAACAAAGACTAGATAACAATGAAAACAAAATTCGCATGAATAATCGAAAAAACAAACATAGAATAAATAAGCATCAACAATGAACATAGAACACGAAAAAAACGAAATTGTACTTTGTTTATGATTCGCAGTTGGTGTTTGTACCTGTCCCTATTAAAGGGATAACGAGCGACCAGAAGGCAGGGAGTCGGCAGCTATCAGCCAGTAATGAAGGTTGTGGATTTTACAATTCCAACGAAGTGAAAACTGAAAACCGTACTCAATGAAGTCGACCTATATTTTGGGCCATCGAGCAGATTGAAAGACTGGACTAACGGCCGTCACTGACCAGTACCATCCTACACGAACGCTGTGGTTTTCACAAATTCGCTCAAGTATGTTGGGACTGCCATGATGACGCTGAGTTTGCCCTAAGGCTGTGGTTTCTACAAATCCGCTAGTCCGAGTCAGTAGGACAAACGCACTGAACCAAGCGTAGCCATCACCGACGAAGCAGCCAGACGCTACATCCTACGACGAACGAGCAGACACGAGATTCGACGAGCAGAGACGAGAGTGCAGAGATGAGCAGAGCGAGCCACAACCAGGGCTGCCACCAAGATCGTTTTTTTTAGCGGAGTAGAAAATGAAAAAAAAGTAGAATAGATTGAAAGATAATGGAGTAGATCATAAAAACCTGAAATAATAACTCCAATATTCACCTTATCCATCTATCCAACTTTAAGGTTATGAACAACCATTTTCGACATTTGCAGATGAATGTGGATAGGTAAAGATATTAAATACAAAATTACATAAGATTACAAAAGCAATGATCACCTATCTGGACATAGAAAACATCTTGCTAAAACACTTCTATATCTTCTTCTACATTAGAATTGTTGTTTCCAAATACATAATTATTAATTAAATAACAGTCTAAATTCATCATCGAATTTTTGTAATTTACTTCAACAATAATGTCCTTTCAATGTATAGTTCTCACTAAAATGTTTTTCTTGTTAATTTTAGTAGGGTAAACTAACCGGTTTCGGGCCCCTTTAAGAGATTTTTTTAGTTCCAGGACTTACTTTTATCTTACTGTGTACCCATTATGCACAAAGATTATTCTTTTATATTCGTCGTAATGTACTTTTTCTATTTTGATATCATAATTTTAACTATAATAAAAAAAAAATTAAGAAAAATAAATTTTAATGAAAAAAGACACCGTGCCCAGTTTCGGGCTCCTGTATAATAGCAAATAATTGCAATTTTGTTGAAATTAAACGTAGGGTACTATAATTCTATTTTTTTCTTAAAGAAACAATTAAGGAAAGTATATTTAATTAATTAATTTTTTAAAACCGTTAACAAAACTACAAAACTATGCGTTAAAACTAACTCGCGCTTATCAAAATAGCTAATGAAATGCGAAAATTTGATGTGTCATCTTCAAATATTCCAGAATGATTGCACGGGTTACTTAGAGTATATAAAGCGACAAAGAATTCATTCCGAACATCTTAAGCATCTCAAATTAGCAATTGAATTGTTTTTTATTTAGATGAAGCTTAGTATAAAAAGAAAAGCAACAGGGTGGTCCGAAATAGGCTGGGGGCCCGAAACCGGGTAGTTTACCCTATTTGTAATTGACACAATTTAGAATTTTTTAAAATTTTTTATAAAGCAAGTACAAATAGGTGTCTAATAAGTAGGTAGGGAGATAATCATAAAAGTAAGTAGATGTACTTACTTCTAGCTAGAGTTGGCGATTCACACAGAGATATACTCGTATATAACGGAGAGGACAAACCGCCGTTTTTGTATGAAGTACTTTAAAACATTTTGAAGCAAAATTTAACGTTTTTGTATGGAGTGTTTGATACTAGGTGGCAGTGAAATGCAAATAGTAGCCCAGTATTCAAATGTTTGGCGTTTTTTGTGTTCAAGACAAGAGTATAACATAAATATGAGTAAGATGCTAATAGTAGCATAGTGTTTATCGCCGGTCCTTTGCGAGGAATCGTCCGGCTTCAAAACATTCACTGCTCGTCATCTCCAGTACATATGTCTCTATGGCGATTCAGTTCCGAATTTGAGACCGCAACAACAGCAGGAGTAAAATAATTCCAATAATTTGATATAAGAAGCAGTTTTCTCAACAAAATTTTGATTGCTGGGTTGTTAATACCAAACGTGTGTTGCTGGATCTACCTATCTCTTCATGAATGCATAACTTTTTTCTGTTGCAGAAAATTCGTAGTAAAATGTTGCCAAAACGGTCGAACATTGAATCGTTTTACTGTTGAAATTTGTTCGATTAATTAACGTTAACTAATCGATTATGTCGATTAATCAACATCACTCAATTCAATTGATAAAATAGTTTTTTTTAAAAAAAATTAATCCATTAATCGAATCGAATCGAAATCGAACATCCCTAACCCAAAGTGTGATATGAAAACGTGACAATATTGTCAGTGTTGTTGATTAAAGTGCTCCAAGAAATGTAGTAAAATTCTTTTAGTGCGGAGTAGAAAATTTAGAGTTCAAAATTGTAGTAGATATACTACAATTGTAGTATGGTGGCAGCTCTGGCCACAACGCTCATAGCGAGCGACGACGAGCAGAGCAAAGTCAGCGACAAGCAGAGCAAGCCACGACGAACAGAGCAGAACAACCGTCGACAAAGCAGATCAAGCGAAGAGAGACGAGATGACAGGGTTAAGTCAAGGCGAGCAGAATCGTGCCAGGAGTCTAGCTAAAACCAGCTCCGACAAGCCACGACGAACTACGCCAAACCACGACAAGCAGACAGCAGAGCCAACACGAACAGAGCATGGCCGAGACAAGATGAGCAGAGTCGTGCAAAGAGTCGAGCCTAGACGAGCTACGACAAGCCACGGCGAACTACGACAAGTCACAAGGCGAGCGCCGCCTGACATCAAAGGCGAGCAGAAGATTGTGATATGAATTTGAATTTTAAGAAATGTGTCTGAAAGCAATATAGGTAATAAAGGGAAGTCGAAGAAATATTAATAAAGAAATATTTTGTAACGAACCATGGCACCCGCTAAGTTATCTGTAAAATATTAAAAAAATTAATAGTTGTATTAGAGATCTAATTCCATGTCTCCACTGCCCCGTAATCACGCGATTTTGCAAATCTACACGCAAATCTACTAGATTCACCATACGAAATTGAGATTTCCAAATCGCGAGATTACGACAAAATCTAGTTGCTAATCTACTGAAACCGACCTGCACAGCTATTTTTTGCCGAAATTTATGTTTCACCACGCTCACATTTCACACACAATATGCTGTCTCATATTTTAAGTAAATTTTTCAAATTACTTGCTCAAAATGCAAGGTTTGGAATTGAATAATTTCATTTTTTTGATTTTTTGCGACAGTTAATATTGTGGTGACATGTGAAACATAAATTCCAAGCCTGTACAGGCCGGTTTTAGTAGATTTTCACCTCGATTATATCGTAATCACGCGATTTGGAAATCTCAATCTCGTATGGAGAATCTAGTTGATTTGAGTGTTGATTTGCGCAATCGCAATAGCGGTAGTGGAAACCAAAGAGTATGAGAGGGGAAGCGCCCATATAAGCTTCATAAAAAAAGCCGTATCGAGTTTCAGCACCTCCACAGTCTCTGTCGATTACTTAATTATTATAACCACTGTGCCACCTTTGATGCTTTGATGCCTTTGATTTCCATTTTCCAATGTAGCAACTTAACTTAGTGCGCACTTAGTGTGGATTCACTTTATACGGTTTAATGTTTTTTGAGCGTAATAATCGTCAGAGAAAACCGATGGCGCTGCTTTTCGAACACGGTCCGCTTCCACTCTATTTCGTTCTTTTTGGTGGAAACATGGCATAAAGACCAATAATTGTACCAATATAGTTATATTGTATTTTTCTTAATTATTTTTTTTTAGAGAAAAGGGGACTCAATGCATGGACATGATATGCCGGTAAGTAACTGGCTTTAAACTATAATTTTTTAAAAAAAATCATATTCACAATTTTGTAAAATGAATATAATCTCGCATTATTCTGTACTGGAATTTCTTTGTAGTATTTCTTTGTTATTTAATAAATATCATAGAATTTCGCATGCGCTAGATTTGAAATTTTTTTTAAGGATTCGTACTCCAGTCTCTAACATGTAAAGTGTGTTGGGCTTGTGATATAATTATATCATTTTTTGTCGAATGTCAATTTTTTTGATAACTTTTCCTAGTTTTCCGTAATAATCCATTTATAAAATATTAATATTTTATTTCTTAAAGTAATAAAAGTACTACAGCGATACAAAAAATAATAGAATGGCATTGGTAGGACGTCATATAGTTACAAAATTGGTTCACAAGTTTTTCCTACAAATCTACGGTAATCGTCGAGGAAAGAGGTGAACTATAGTTGAAGTACTTAATTAAATTTTGTACAGTATACTAAATATAATGTCAAATGAGGAAAAATATGTGGGGTTAACTATTTTGGCCAGGTTTCACTTGATATTCTCAGTAATCATTCGAAATTAAAGCTAAATTCATTTGATAGATTGTTCAAACATTGTAGTTGAAAAGGTATTTAAAAGAAAAATACCTAGTAGGAAAAAGCTAAATAAATGAGTAGGAAAAACTCGAGTCACGACATCGACAAATTAAAGTTCTGAAAATCACACTGACATTGTCCGAACGTAAGTACTGATATTTATTAGTCTCATTCTTAACAAGCTTCCTAATTAATACTCGAGTGATGTTCTTTCGTATCAACTGATTAGACTGCAAAATGTATCACTTGACACTGTCACATATACACCTAGCCTTCACTCCCCGCTCTCTATACATTTAAAACATGCTTTCCTTCCACAAATTGCACGCAACTTAAAGCACAATACACTTTTCACGTAGCCTTGTCATTTCACACAGTTTTCCCGGGTCTTCATTAAAATTGTGTAGGAACATTTTGCGAAATAATATTTGAAAGCAAAAATTGTAAATTTGAAATACACACTCCTGTGTTGTGTTAACTCACCCAACTACACTACTACACAAAAATAATTTATTGTTCGAAATTTTTGCCGTGAGCTTTTTTTTCAATATTTTTATCGAAATTCATTAAAAACCAAAAAAAATCTACATAAACTTTGAAATTTCCATCACAACTAGAATCTCCCATACTTCCATTCATCTCATTCCTTCAGGTATCCGAAGTTGATTTGGAAGTAATTGAAGCAACAGTACGTAGTCCATCATCAGACTCAGGTCTAGGATTGACCGTTCCGGACATTAAAAATCGGTAGAAATTTCCTTATTTTTCTTTTATTAATTATTTTGTTTTTAATGAAATTCAAATTTTTAAAAAATTGCATACAAACATTGGTGCAAAATATTCTGAAACAAACAAAACATAGACCTGCATGTCCATTACCTTATCGACCGCTATCTGCCGGGCCGGTATTACATCGCCATTATCATCATCACTCATCATTACGGCAATTAGGAGGATCCCAAAATCGATTAACGTTCACGAAAACTGTTGGAACCAATACACCAACTCGAGTCAGTCTTTCAAATGCGATTAATAGTAAAACATATGATGCAGCAAATGGTGTTCATGTTGGTGGTATAGCAAATAGTATTAAAAAGGTGAATTATGTACATATTTGTTTTCAATTATATAATCTTTTGTATGGGTGTTTTGAGAGCGACAAAAAATTTATGAAGGGTAGAAAGTATATATTTCCTTGGGGCAATAATTTTTTTTACATAATATTTCGGCAATCTAGTGTACGTATCGAATTTTACGTATCGAATTCTACTCAGGTTTCTTGCTCTTGCTTGCTTTTCAACACTATCTATTCTACACTATTCTCTTCTGGGGTGGAGCGATACGCGATTGGCTTGTTAGTTAACCGAAAACCCTTCCTATCAGAGATACATTACAGCGGTGGAATTGCCATCAATATTTAATATACATATACATATACGTAATACCTACTAGTGAAGCCCGACGGGCTTTGATGAGTTGCGTCTTCAACTAAAGGTACTATTTATGTACCAAAGTGGTAATTAATGAATGTAGAGGACAGAACATTAATGGTAAGACGGATTGAAAGATTTTAATGAAGATAGATAGAACAAATATTAAATGGAATAGGTAGCGCTGCTACTTATGTCTTGTAGATAAAACAAATCAGAACCAATTCGACCGAGTCCCAAGGCCAAAGCAAATACAGTTTGAAAAGATCGGCTCGGCCGACAACAAGGTCACAACCAAACACGGCACATTGTAGAGCATCGCAATTTATCCTGAACCAGTACAAGAAAACCATAGAAAACCTGTGGGGATGCCTTGACAGAGAAGTAATTTCGTTATGGACTATGATCGACTATAATTCGAGTCCTTGAAGGAAACGGTTATCCCGACCTAGATTAAGGTTCGATTTGAACCTTAATTGCCGGCGAGCGCCATTTTAGGACTCATATATGTACTTACGTTTAAGGATCTTGCCATAGTCGACACTTTGACGGACTAACGCACTAGTATGTGAAGAGGACGCAGAGAAATGTTTCATGGTCCGTTCCTCTATTGCGGGGAGAACTACATCCCTATGCAGCGATTATTCCTTACGAACCATCGGCACTCAGAGCTATTCTGCGGCAAATATTTTGTTTGTATTGAAGGCGGATGATGTGGGATTTAGCTAGATGACCCAAGGCGGGAGAAGCGTCGCAGACTATACTTTTAAAAAGCATTATCTTACTCCGTCGTGAGAGTTTATTACTGTGGCTATCCATCTGGTGGAGCATTTTTGTTGCTGCACACGCTTCCCACAACTAACTGAATATGAGGACCGAAGTATAGTCCTTTATCTCCTTAACATTGAGGTACTCAACAACTGGTTTCCGCGGAATATAATTTTCAATAATGAAAACGTGACCGCTTGAGGCTTATCCTTCCTAGCAAAGAGTATGGCTACACTTTTGCTTGGATTAACGTTGTTTCTCCAGAGCTTAAACCAGTTTTATATGTTGTTTGCAGCGTTCTGCAAACACCTGGTAACCTTAAATCGGTTCCATGAGCTATACGCTACGCGAAAAAGCGTTTGTAACGTTATCAGTTTTTGGTGCGTCTGCTATGTAAATAGAGAATATCAAAGACGATAAAATCAACCCTTGCGGCACATAAGCCTCGATGGATTTCGAGGAACATTTCTGCCATTGATCTTAACCATGAATGTCCTATCCTTTAAGAATGAGGTAACAATGAGCACGAGATTCAAGGAAAAATCATGATTTGTATGGTAAGTTTGAACAAAATACCTTTATGCCGGACCTTATCGAAGGCTTTCTCAACATCTAAAACTATCATCCCGGTGTTTTAATTCCTGTTGAATCACCACCATCACTGACTTGTTCAACAACCCTTACCGATGTAAGTAGAGTACCTCGATCTGAATCGAAATTATTCATCAGTAAGTACCTCATTTTCATCCATATGTTCCTGTAGACGAAACCAAATAACTTTTCGGCCACTTTTGCGAGTGCAGATAAAAGGATAATTGGTCGATGGTTATGGGGGAGAGTAGTCGATACTACGACGAATTAGCGGATTGGTATGATCGGATGGCGCATTGAAAAACCTCAAAGCACTTTGTTTGAGGAATTCCCGATCAGTTGGATGATTTGCTTCCCGATGTAGCTGCGTATTCTTGACGTACGGATGTGCACTCATAGCGGCTCTGAGGCATCGGTTCTACTTGGTTCTGTTTTATCTGTAAACGCGAAATGTGACATTTGGCCGATTGGCCCATCCTGGAGAAGCGTAGCACAAGACTGGCCTTGTGATCGTCTGACACATAAATGCCGTTTCGTCTGCATAAAATTCAGAGATCGTGCGTACCGTCCCTGGTGCGTCTGCCATATAGACAGAGAACAGCAATGGACACAAACTCGAGCCCTGAGGCACACCAGCTTCAATGGCCTTTAGTATCGATCTCTTCCCGTTCAGCAATACTTTGAACGATCTTTCGTTCAAGCAAGAGCTGACTAATTGGAAAATGATGTTCAGTAAGTTTGAACAGCAGTCCATTATCCCAGATTTTGTCGAAGGCCTTTTCGACAACCAAGAAAATTACGCCCGTATAGCGATTTTTGTTGAATCTCTCTGTGATCTGTTCAGTAACCTGGACCAATAGGGCTGTTGTCGAGTGGTCGGCTCGAACACCGAATTGCTCATCAGGAAGGATGTTTTCGTCAGTAAGATGATCCTGAAGTCGTTTGAGAATAGCCTTCTCTGCTACTTTTGCAAATGCAGGCAGAAAGCTAATCGGAAAGAGGCCGCTCTGACCAGGCTTTGGAATCATTACCACGTCTCCAATTTTCCACACAGTAGGGAAGTAACTGGAACGGATAATGGCATAGGGATATTGAAAAAATATCGATATATCGAAATAGCGATATTTTTTAAACGGAACCTACATGGATAAAAACTGCCGATATTTTTTAGAGCGATATATCGATATTGCAATCTGAGTGTCGGACCCGATATTTTTTGGTCAAGAATAGCATATTATAGAACTCGAACAGCTTTTTTCCAAAAATCGCACAAAACTTGGTGCTCGAAACCTGGAAAAGCGAAGTATTTTAAAATATTTGGTTTGTTAACATTAGGTGTGCTTTTTCAACTGGATCAAGATCAAAATCATTCGTTTTACATTGAAAACAACAACAAAGAAGATGATCCAGAATCATAGTAGGATCAAAGTTGGATCAAAGTTGGATCAGTTTTCCGCTATTAAACGTGAACGTCTGAAAAGACCCGCCTAAGTTCCAGATCAAGGTTTAATGTTGTCTGGCCGAAAACTTTGATGGTCGAGCCGTTGACGGCGTAAAGTTGCATTGGCGATGGAGTGATGTCACCTGCTTTGTTTGAAGGCGGTACGACGAATACGTCGGCTCCTGTGTCGATAAGAAATGTAGTGTTCGTCGACAGGTCTGCAATTTTGAGACGACATATTAATGTGGATTCAGGTGCATTGCTTAAACCTGATTCCGAAGCAGCTTGACTACATCATTGGTTGGCCGGCACTGGTGCTGAAGAATTAGATGGTGCAGGTTTGCCCCATGCACATGGCTTGCGGCATTTTTGTGCCAGGTGGTCAAATTGGGAATGGTACCAGCATAAACCATTCAAGACGAAGTGGTTGGCTTGGTAGTCTCGGCGACGGCTGCGATTACGGGATGAGTTGCGGCTGCGCGAACTTTCCCGTGAAAAGCTTCGACCGTTTCGCTCGCTTGAATGTTTTCGTCCATTTTCAATTTTTTTCCATGAACGAAGGATGTTATGAGTAGGGCTAAAGATCTAAACACAACACGGTTTTCGACGTTGCATAGAAATCCTTATGAGTGAACTGGAATGTACGATATGGATAAACTACGCGACTGTGTTACTGCGTCAAAAACGGTATACTCCCATTATTTAGAACTAAATTTTAAATTTCGTGCAGTATTTTATCTTTCCAGATTTTCGTATAAATTACTGACTAAGTGCCATTGAGACTGATGAAGCGCAGCACTTGTGTAGTCAATTTCCGTCGTACATTCGCGTTCACGCATAAGGATTTCCATCTGACGTCGAAATCCGTGCTGTGTTTAGGTTTTAAGCCCTCCTCACTACATCTTTCGTTTCATAGCCTCGTCCGTTCATTCCGAGATTATTTCTAAGCGTTATAAAATTTAAAAAAGAGAACTTGACATAGTATTCTACTATTTTAGACTAATATCGAAACAGCAAAAATACAGAGGAAGAGGCATACAGTACAACAGAAACTAAAAAAACTAAAAATATTTTAATTCTTAACAAAATTAATCAATTCTTCATAATTTAAGGCTATGAACAGTGGCCTAACCCACAAAACCATGAAAACTGAAAAAATTATATTTCTAGTATCTATAGTGCATTCTGTTGTCATTAGATTAATATAAAAAATTGTTTTATATACTGCGGACAGATGGCAGCAAATCTTATTAGTGAGAAACATTTGTATAAAATATTATGAGAAAAAAATTGCATTTATCTCCAATAGGTATGCTAGCGGGTTAGGCCACTTTTGCTCCCATAGCCTCGTGCCAGTGCTTGGCCAGGAAAGTTGAGTGGGAGGCCCAGTGTGCTGTCTGATGTTGTGTGAGCGCTTTTTTGGCCGTGCGCCGAGCGAAGCTGATAGTTTGTGGAATAATTTCCTCTTCATGAGAGGCGATCATTTGCCTCGCCAGTTGGTCCGCTTTTTTATTTCCAGGAATGCCCACGTGGCCGGCAATCCAGAAGAGTACAGTTCCTGCGTGGTTAGCAACAATAGTGGTCCTGACATGTTGTAACAGTGGCTCGTTGATATTGTTTTTTAGAATGGCAGTGACAGCTGATTTAGAATCTGCGAAAATCATCTGCAGCTTGCCAGATAGCGACGGATTCTGCTTCGAATACACTGGAGTCCTGATGTAGTTGGAATATGCCCTGGTGAGTTGACTCATTGGACGGGCGCCGCAGAGTAATAAAGGCCGCCGAGGTTTGATTTTCCGTTTTGGACCCGTCCGTGTAATGTAGTGTGTATCCTACAAGTTCTTCTGTGTGTGTTCGGTGTAGCGACTTGTACAGCAAGGCGGGGGTATGGGTTTTGCTGGGGGATTCTCGTGGAGGAAGACCGGGAGAGAGTTGATCGTGAGTGGTTTTGGGGCAGAGAAGGGTAGCTGATTGGGGAGGGGATATTGGGACAGAGCTGGATGAGGGAGGATCGGGCATTCCATAGAGCGGATTTGGGGGAACCGTTGTGATCCTGATCTGCCAATGTCGTGGCCAGGTTGTAGAAATCAGCGTGATGCGGACTTCTCCAATCCTTTTGTGCCTTTTTGGTGAGCGTTCTAATACTGTCACATCCGGATTCGACTAGGAGGGAATCTATCAGTGTGGTCCAGTAGGCACCTAATGCGGCACGTAGTATTTTGTTGATGGCGACTTGTATTTTCTGCACGTTGGTTTTTGTTGTGTTGCCGTAGATCGTTATGCAGTATTGCACGCAGCCCCTGATTAGCGTCCGGGCGACGTGGATGATAGCTGAAGTACTAGCTCTCAACGATTTCGAGGCCAGAGTCCGAACCAGATTAAGTATTTTGCCCAGCGAGACGATGATGTTTTGTATGTGGGCGTTCCATTTCAGTTTGGTTGAGAAGGTAAGCCCGAGCAGCTTGCAAGTTGCCAGCGGTTGAATAACGAGTTCGTCAATGCGGTTGTCGCGAACCGAGGGTCGGATTTTGCGCGTAAGAGAAATCATCTCTGCTTTTTCGAACGGTAGTTTCGCTCCTGTGTTATTACACCATATGTCAATTTCCGCCCGTATCCGTCTGTAGGTGTCGCTGAGGAGGGGGTGGGAGGAAGTTATGATTATATTGTCCGCAAAAATATAATGCTTGGTGTTGGGAATGTCGGATAGGAGTTGGGAGAGGGAGTGGATGTAAACGTTAAACAAGGCAGGGGAAAGTGGAGAACCTTGGGGAAGCGCATTGTCGATACTATAATGTTTAGATGTGTAGCAATTAACTCTCACCATTGTGGAGCGTGATGAAAGGAAGTTGTCAATCGTCTGGATGAATCGGAGATCAATGCCCCAGACAGATTGTTGATTAGTAACCATGGTTTGATTACACTGTCTCGTAAGAGATCCTGTCGTGTCCTGGTGCTAAACCCCTGCAGGAACTAAGCACCGAACTTGGGGCGCACAATGGATCCACAGTGATCTCTCGTGATGGACATTGCTTCAGTCCACCCTTCTCAACCTAACCTAACCTAAACACCGAACTTAGTTCCGCAAGAGAGATAGGGTTACCAATAATACTGTCTGGGTCTGGTGAAAGGACTGAGATGTTATGAGGGGCTGAACGCTTGTCAGCAATTTGTTCGGGAGAAAAATTCGAGTCCGAAGAGTATGTAGTCCAGAATAGAGCAAGGTGTTCGGCGATATGCAAGGATTTCGTAATAGAACCTAGATCGGTTGTTAAGTTGGGAATCAGACTGGGAGGTCTGCCCCCGAAGACAGATTTAACCTTTCTCCAAGCATCGGCCAGATTCAAGCTGGGATCAATGGAACGAGCAAAAGAGTTCCCGGTTTCTCCTTTTGCAGCTTTGATCTTTTTCTTGGCTATTGCCGCTTCACGACGATACGTGACTAGGTTTGTATCAGTCGGGTGCCTATAGAAAAGTTTCCAAGCTCTATTCTTGGTTCTGATGGCGTTTAGGATGTATTGATTCATCCAGCGTGGTTGAGAACGTTGGGTAGGAGAAGAAACGGGGATGGAGGTAGCTGATGCAGCACGGAAGATTTTGATCAGCGAGCCGCTTCCTGATTCACATTGCCCGAAACCGGGTAACTCTTCGCCGTTTCGCACATGGAGACTCTGTACTTATCCCAGTAGGCGCGTGATGTGACGTATCTGGTGGTTGGTTAGCCTAGCCTTGAGTCGATCTAATGATGACTGGCAGATGGTCACTGCCTTCCGGGTTAGTGTGGAGTTCCCATGTAAGAAAAGGGGCAAGCCTGGAGGGGGCGAGTGACAAGTCGATGGCCGTCAGGGATGATCTGGCCGAGATGAGCGTAGGCGAGCCATCATTGAGGAGAACGAGGGATGCGTAATCAATCCAATCCGCCACCAACCTCACCCTGCAATCCCAACGCACACCCCCCCAAAGGGGACTGTGAGCGTTGAAATCGCCACCATAAATGGTGTTAACGGGAAGTTGATATGACAGATTGGACAGGTCAGCATTGGAGATCCCCGTCCACACTCAAGATATGCCGACACCATGGTCAGCGGAGGGTCAGATCTGACCGTGACAGCACAAGCCAGAATGTCGACACTCAGCTCCACCTGTTCGAAGGCTATAGAGCTGTGAACCAGGATAGCGACGTCGCCATGCCTGGTATCTTGTTGGATGTTATAACCAACATATGAGTAGAATCTGAACCGAGATGGTTCTTCACCCGAAAGAATGTTGGTTTCCTGCAACAGGATTATGTGGGGGTGGTATTGGAAGATAGGGATGTCAAGGTGGGGACGATAAGCACTCAGGCCTCTGATATTCCACTGAAGGATACAGAGGCTGCGGGAAGGGTGGAAGGGAGGTGGTGTCAATGGTGGCACGTATGGGAACATTATAATACAGCTTCGGGTTCAGACTCGTCCGACAGACTGACAGTCTCCATGGGACTGGCTGGCGGACTAGTGGAAGCTATTTGCGTCATATCGTGATTGTTCGCGATGGTCTGAAGAGCCGCTCGCGAATTAGGGGTGAGGCCTATAGAAATAGCCTCAATTATAGACTGCTTTTCTGGAGTGGCTAGCTTATGAGTTGTGGGCATTTTGTGGTAGTTATCGTGTTAATGGTGAGGGTGTTGTTTGGGGGAAGTTGTTGGGGTTAGTGGCGAGGTGTTAGTATGTGGGTGGGTGGTTGGGTTTGTGCGCGAATGGGAAGTATGAGTAGTAGGTTTATTATTAGTGGAGGCTGAATTGGTGGGTGGTTGTGTGAAGGGGATAGCTTGTGTAGTAGAGAGATTATTAGATGGGTGTGGGGGATTTGGAGTAGGGGATGCGGTGTTGGTGGGGCAAGTCTGGATGGGGCTAGTTGTTAGTGTGGAAGTGGTGCCTGGATTTGTTGGGATAGGAGCGATACTGGTTGCCGCTGTTTTAGCTGACTGCGTATATGTAAGTGTGAAGGAGGTAGGTCTATTTTTATACTCTAGATGAAATCATATAGAGTATTATAAGTTTAATCCAGCCCAAAAGTTTGTAACGCATAGAACCAAGCCTCGGACGAAAAAAAGTTATATATTATTTTTTGTTTATTTGTGGCCAAAAACCTCAAATCCGCCTGACGTCCGTCCGTCCGTCCGTCCGTCCGTCCGTCCGTCCGTCCGTCCGTCCGTCCGTCCGTCCGTCCGTCCGTCCGTCCGTCTGTCCGTGAACACGATAACTCAAGAACGCCTTCACCTAGGATCTTGAAATTTTGAATCTGGATGTTTGGTTGAATTTGTAAGGCTAAGTTCGTTAACGAGCAAAATCGTCCTACTCCTTCGGGTAGCTGCCATACAAAATGTCCTTAAAACACGTGTTCAAGAATATTGGTCGATAACTTCAGAAGGGTTTAAGCTACGTCTTTGAAATTTTGTATGTGTTATTTTTGCAATAGTTGGAGCTAAATATATGATTATGAAGAAAATCCTTTTAGTCCTTCGTGTAGCTGCCATACAAATATCATGTCAAAATGTATTCACTTAATTTACTAAACTCACAATAACTCAAGTAATCTTTTAGCTACGAATTCGGAATTTTGTACAAGTTAGTTTTGAGTGAAAAGGAAGTCGGAGTTTACTAATCAGCGAAATTCTGTAACTCCTTCTGGTAGCTGCCATACAAAATGTCTTTAAAACACGTGTTCAAGAATATTGGTCGATAACTTCAGAAGGGTTTAAGCTACAAGATTGAACTTTTGTATGTGTCATTTTTCCAATAGTTGGAGCTAAATATATGATTATGAAGAAAATCCTATAAGTCCTTCGTGTAGCTGCCACACAAATATCCTGTCAAAATGTATTCACTTAATTTACGAAACTCACTATAACTCAAGTAATCTTTTAGCTACGAATTCGGAATTTTGTACAAGTTAGTTTTGAGTGAAAAGGAAGTCGGAGTTTACTAATCAGCGAAATTCTGTAACTCCTTCTGGTAGCTGCCATACAAAATGTCTTTAAAACACGTGTTCAAGAATATTGGTCGATAACTTCAGAAGGGTTTAAGCTACAAGATTGAACTTTTGTATGTGTCATTTTTCCAATAGTTGGAGCTAAATATATGATTATGAAGAAAATCCTATAAGTCCTTCGTGTAGCTGCCACACAAATATCCTGTCAAAATGTATTCACTTAATTTACGAAACTCACTATAACTCAAGTAATCTTTTAGCTACGAATTCGGAATTTTGTACAAGTTAGTTTTGAGTGAAAAGGAAGTCGGAGTTTACTAATCAGCGAAATTCTGTAACTCCTTCTGGTAGCTGCCATACAAAATGTCTTTAAAACACGTGTTCAAGAATATTGGTCGATAACTTCAGAAGGGTTTAAGCTACAAGATTGAACTTTTGTATGTGTCATTTTTCCAATAGTTGGAGCTAAATATATGATTATGAAGAAAATCCTATAAGTCCTTCGTGTAGCTGCCACACAAATATCCTGTCAAAATGTATTCACTTAATTTACGAAACTCACTATAACTCAAGTAATCTTTTAGCTACGAATTCGGAATTTTGTGCAAGTTAGTTTTGAGGGAAAAGGAAGTTCGAGTTTACTAATCAGCGAAATCCTTTTACTCCTTCTGGTAGCTGCCATACAAAATATCCTTAAAACACGTGTTCAACAAAATTTTCTGATAACTTATGAACGCTTCAAGCTACGAATTTGAAATTTTGTACACGTTAATTTTGAATGGTTCCAGAAAAGGATAAATATGTAAGAAATCGAGTGAGTCCTTCCTGCACCTCCCATGTGAAAGTCCTTCAAAAAGGACATTTTTTTTATGACTTACCCAGTTCAAGGTATGAAGTTAAACACTGAATACTGTCTTTTAGTTTTGAGTAGCAATCTAATAGCAGTCCTTAATAAAGGACATACACATGCACACACGTAATTTTACTTTATCCCCAACTACAATATAAATCGGAGTTCAGTATTCATCTAGAGTATTATACGATTGGCTTGCAGCCGATCGTGACTGCAGTATGTTTGTAGTAAACTTTTTTTGGCTCGTATTGCGTACATTTTCGTTACGTACGGATCTTAAGGATTTCTTTTTGCTCGACAAATTAGGGGCATGCTTTACTGCTGGGCTCATGGCCTGCAACCTTGCAGTTAATGCAGTATTTGATCGAACAGGAGGTGACGTGGGGCAAGGGAGTGGAGCAAATATTGCATGATTCAATTTCTTCACACCAGTTCTGGGTGTGTCCAAGTCGCTGGCAATTCCTGCAGCGCAGTGGGTTGGGAAAATACTCCCTGACCTCCACTCGCCCGAACCCTACGTTAATATGGCTGGGCAGAGAATAAAGCTCGAAAGTTACAATGAGGAGTCCCGAGGGTTTTTGGGTCAGAGGCTTCTTTAGTTCGGTGACCTCCACCACTTTCTGGTCCTTGAGTCCCGCCAGTATCTCCTCCTGCGACAGGAAGATTAGCGACGAGGCGTAAATCAGTCCTTTACATGTATTCAACCTGCCGTGCAGGTTGCATTTGACTTTAATGTCGTGAATTTGAGTTGTTTCCAGGAACTTTTGGTCAATAGTTTGATTATCGCAGAGGATGAGCAGACTACTGTCTCGCAAAAAGGAGGAGTTGGAATATTTGGTGGAGATTTGGTCCACACCTTTCTTGACGACGAAAACGTTGTGCTGCTGGAGACTTTTCATTTTGGGTTCGTATAACACACGCACAAAGTTGACGCAATCCGCTTATTAAACGCTTGAAAAACCGATTGCTCGCACTGACGTTTCTCGCGCGAATGTACATGAATTGAATGGGATGATATAGGACATTCAAAGGTAGACACTATCGGGCTTATTACGAACCTTGAGTTGAGTGAATAACTCGACTCACATTTGAAGTCGACTCGAGCCAAAGTTGGTATTATGAAACTCGACACTTGGAAAGTCACTTCATTTCCAGCAGTCGAGTGAATTTGACATTTCTTTCAAGTAAATACTCACTCGATCGACTGTCACGATTTGTAGTTCGTTTTACTCACACTTTTTTTTCGAGTCAAAGTCGACAAGTAGTCACTCGATCGAGTTTCATAATTGCAGAATGTGAGTTTTTTTGATTAAGTCGAGTTTCGTAATAGGCCCGTATGTTTTCAACTAAGCAGCCGTGTACCAACGTCTCATTAAGGAAAGAATCTTTTAATATACGTCGTATTCGATAGAAATTATTGTATATGCCAATGAAACAATAAACAAAATTACGATATTTACTTAGGCGGATTTATATTGAACGCGATTTGAACGATGTGTGATATGTGCGCGGTTCGCACACCGCTCGACTAACGTTTACTCTAATTGCACTTTTAGAACCTTAGGACAACACAATTACTTACCGTACAAATAACTTCGCACAAAACCTTCCATCCTTTTTGCACCACGAGTATTATACACTAACTGATCGCGATTTGATAAAAACGTTCGTAGAATTGTACTACAGCGGATGCCGCTTATTGTAATCACTTTGGGACCAGCCAAAAACAATGACATTAACCGGGTGATAACAATAAACGAAGAAAAATATAAGCGATGAATCCTGTTTGTGGAAAATGGAACCCAGCTGTTTTGATAACAAAATGCGGCTTATAACATTATCCGTGATTACAATTAGCGGCAACCACTGTACAATTAACTCTAATCAAGCGGTCCTGTGATTTTAGTGATTTTGTGATATTAGTCCCCGCTCCCAATTACATTATCAAGGAAGGCCTAATTCTAAATCTATTCGGTGAACTATGGCTGAGTGCTGTGTGCCTGTTTGTTCCGATGTATTCGGTAAAACACCGCTAATTTGCTGTTCTGGTTTTTGCGGAAAAATTTTTCACTCCAAATGTGTCGGTCTCTCTGGTGTCGTTGGTGATGCGGTTATAAATACTGGCAGCGGCATTTACTGGTTCTGCGCCTTATGCAGAACTTCGTCTTCGTCCGCGTATGTTGCGAAATTACTCAAAGTGCGTTCAACTATGCAAACGCTACATGCACATCTTCGTTCGCTTCAACTGAAATTGGATGTTGCCTTAAATGACATCAACAAGGTGTGTATTCCTTCAGCGGATGATGCTTCAGTCATCACAATCTCAACGGTTCCAGTGATTACTACTTCGAAATCGTATAACATTCAAAATACTCATCGTGACCTAGATCAACAAAGTACTGTTGATAAGCTTGCTGTTAACTTTCGTGGAGCTGACCGTCTATGCTCTTCAATCACAGCCATCTTACTTAAACCTAGTGTACTCTCTACTAGAATTTTACGTAGTGCAAACTTGATGGAGCGGTGTAAATCGGTTTCGTTGAATGATCTACATTCTGATCCCGTTTGTGTGCCGCATGAACCTTGCAGTTCTCGTATGATTCAGCCTATCTCTGATGTCGTCACAGCTGATCGTTATACTGTTGAACTTACTACATCGCAAGTTGCCAATGGTTCTGTCGTTGGAGTGTCGCATGAACCTTGCAGTTCTCGTATGATTCAGCCTGTCTCTGATGTCGTCACAGCTGATCGACTTACTGTTGAACTTTACTACATCGCAAGTTGCCAATGGTTCTTCAACTCGTCTAACAGCGACCAGGCTTGCTCGCTGGATTTATCTATCTCGATGTGAAGTAATATGATTCTCAACCACATTAAAAGTAACTTCAAGGATGTTTCGGCAACGGATCTACCATGCTATCAGCTAACAAAGTCTGGTGATGAGCTTTCGAAGTTTTCTTTTGTTTCCTTCAAAATTCGTGTGCCTCATAACATATTTGCTGCTGCTAGTAAGCCTTCTCTATGGCCTAAAGGTCTGATAGTGAAGGAATTTCTACCCAGACCGCGAAAGAATTTTCGTTCTATGGGAGCCAAGAATCTTCTGACGTAATTGGCATTTCGTCTTCCTCGCCTTGCAGACTTCGAGCATCAAATATCGCGGTTCCTACTTCTAATTTACTTTCAATCTTTTATTAGAATGTTAGAGGACTGAAAACTAAGATAATTTCATTTAAAAATTCTGTTTTATCGAATTCCTTTGACATAATCAGTATTTCTGAGACTTGGCTGAATGAGTCAATATTAAACTCTGAACTTTTTCCGAGTCCTTTTAATGTCTTTAGACGTGATCGTGATCTCCCGTCCACTAACAAGTTTGATGGAGGTGGTGTTTTTATAGCGGTTCGCAATAGCATGTTGTCGGATCTTTGCATTGATTTCAATTGCTTCTTTGAATGTATTGATGTCAAGGTGAAATGTTCTAAAACTACATTATACATATTCGCTTATTATGTTCCTTGTAATACTACTCTTGCTCTTCTCTCTACACTTTTAGAAGAATTATCCCTATTTATTAATCAATGTGATCCTTCTGCTAAATTCCTTATCTGTGGAGACTTGAATATGCCTTACCTAAATTGGGATAATTCAACTCTTCTGTATTCAATCCTTTATGGAATTTTGTGCTCTAAAGCAACATAATGTTGTCTTAAACCAAAACAATAGAATTCTCGACCTAATATTTTCCGATTTCAGCTCTGAAGATGTTGTTCTTACATTATCTCTTCCTGGGCTAGTGTCACCTGATACCCACCATCCTCCGATAGAGATTGAACTAAATTTCAAGCCTCTAAAAAACTCCGCATTAAATCACTCCTGTAAGCGCAACTTCTTCAACTGTAATTATGATTTAATTTCTTCTGTTCTTGCTGGAGTAAACTGGTAGTCACTTCATGCTTCATCGGTGAACATTGCCCTCGATGAATTTTATTCCACTGTTAATTCGGTAATAGTCATACATGTCCCATTCACAATCACCCAGCGCCGGTCCCATCCTCAATGGTTTAACACTTCTATCATTAAACTTTTGAAAGATAAAGAAAATGCAAGACGTCTTTATAAGAAATTCCCTACTCTGATTAATGAAGCTCAGTACACTGATCTCCGTAAAGTTGTTAAGAGAGAAACTAAGAAAGCCTTTAGACTGTATGTATGTAGCCTGAATGCATCACTCGCTTTGGGCAATGACAAACCATTCTGGAATTATGTCAATTCTTCACGGAAGACTACTACCATTCCATCATTCATAACTTACCAAAGTGATACTGCTTCTACTCCCCGATCTATAGCAAATCTATTTTCCTTATATTTTAGCTCCGTGTATTCTTCTTCTGCTTCTCAGTCAATGCAGGATATCGATGATATGGACTGTGAGTCAATACCTGTTTTCGCTCCTACGGAGGTTCTCGCTGTAATTAATTCCCTTGATTGTCATGGTGGCGCTGGTCCTGATAACATTCCTAACGTATTTGTTAAGAGGTTGGGCCCTATACTGGCTGAACCACTTGCAACATTATTTAACATGTCACTGAATCAAAGAATATTTTCTGCATTATGGAAGATCTCCCATGTTTTACCTATATTTAAGAAGGGTGATAAGCACAACGTTGTCGTGTTTCTCTAAAATATTTGAAAAACTACTGCATGAAGTCATCTTTCTACAAGTCTGCAGCTCTGTTTCTCCTAATCAGCACGGATTTTTCAAGGGTCATTCCACTGAGACGAATTTGGTTTCTTTTACTAATTCAGTATCAAGGACCCTTGAAAACCGATTTGATCTTCACACGGTGTATACAGACTTCTCAAAAGCTTTTGATATAGTTGACCACTATACACTTGTTCAGAAATTGAAGTCTTTTCGTCTAAGTAGTGCTCTATTAGGCTGGATCTCATCCTATCTTAATAATCGTAAGCAAATGGTTATCTTCCAAGGATGCCTATCGGCTCCTTATCTTGCGACATCCGGTGTTCCTCAAGGTTCAACCTTGGGTCCACTGCTTTTCATTTTATTCGTGAATGATCTTCTCTCAGAATTTCATTCAGATTATTTAATTTATTCTGACGATCTGAAGTTATTTAGACCAGTAAAATCTTTGGCTGACTGTCTCATTCTTCAAAATGACCTCAATAAACTATCCTCCTGGTGCTCCGCAAATAAGCTATCCCTTAATAAGAAAAATGTTTCAAGATGTGCTTTACAAATAAATCCTTTTATCTTCAGTTTAATTACCACATTGATGACTCCCTTCTCCTTGAAGTCTTCAACTTCAAGGATTTAGGTGTTATATTTAACACTCGTTTAAGATTCGATGTACATATTACGGAAATCGGCAAGCGTGCTTACAGGTTATGTGGTTTTATTTTGAAAGCTGCATATCCGTTCTGTAACTTAGCTCTTTATATTAACTTGTACAATAGTCTTGTCAAATGTCACCTTCAATACTATTCAGTTGTGTGGAACCCATACTTTATGTATCTCATAACCGCATTGGAATCGGTGCAGAGACGTTTGACTAGATCTCTCTATCGTAGACTGAATTTTGTAGATGCCTCGTATGACATGAGGTTGCAGCTGCTAGCTGCTTTCACCTCTTAGGGACAGAAGATCTTATTTAGACATGTTGTTTTTGTATAAAGTCATATTTGTTTTCAACTCCAATCTCTATGCTGAGCTTAGATTTAGAGATAATAATCTAAGTTCCTGATCTCAAATTACCTTCATTGTACCATACGCGTCATTAAATTCATATTTTAATTCCCCGTTTGTTCGTTTGCCTCGCGCCACCCTGTAGGTGGTTAAGAAAAGTGTTTTTGACCAGACCGGTACCTTCACTCACTTAAAACGTTCTTGGAAACGAATAATCACAAGGCAAAGTGTTATAACTCGTTTTTTAGGCAATCGAATTACATTTCATAAAAATTCTAAAATTCTAAAAATTCAGTGATCAATGTAGTTTTTCTCAGAAAACCCCATTATAAAAATGTCATTTTAATTTTATTTTTTATGAGCCGTCTTATTACCTACAAAAGCTGCATACATATGTATGAGTTACGATTAACATTTTGGAAGTAACAGGTAAAAATAAATATCGCATAAAAATTAAATATTGAAAAGTCAGTGCCATAAAGTGGACCTCGTCCAAGAATCTGTTGCACGAGCCGCGCGATGGCTTTACCACCAGAGACATCCTCATCGACGGACACCTAGCAAGAGAGTATTTCAAGACGTTTACAGGAGAATTAGGGAAACTGGCAGCGTTAGAACAAGGAGAGTAAATGCAAATCCTGCGCCTATAATCGCTGTTCAGATTAATGAAAGAATACTGCAAGCAGTGCAAAATGATCCATCGAGTTTAATATATCTACTTGGAAGGTTTGGAGTATTTTAAAAGTAGAACGCTTCCATGCCTACCATCACACACCAGTACAGGAGCTGCTACCCATTGATTTCCCCAAACGGATGGAGTTTTGCAATTGGCTCCTTGAACGACAAATAGATGACGACAATTTTTTCAACAATATTCTGTGGACGGATGAGTCCCAATTTACCAGAGACGGTATCACAAACTTCCACAACCTACATACGTGGGCTGAGAGCAATCCACACACAAGAAGAGCGGCATCATTTCAGCACAGATTCAGCGTCAATTTATGGGCAAGTGTGATTGGTGACGATTTACTTGGACCTATTAGGCTTCCGCGTACTCTAAATAGCTCCATTACTTACAGTTCTTATCAAATGATCTACAGGACTTGTTGGATGATATTCCACTGGTTCGATTGGCTTCCATGTTTTACCAACACGATGGTGCTCCTGCTCATTACGGCCGACAGATCACAGATTGGTTAAATTCCAATTATAGCAATCACTGGATCGGTAGAAATGGACCGATACACTGGCCTGCAAGATCTCCTGATCTTACTATTATGGAGCACCTCTACACTTAGAAATACAGAAAGAATCTAGATTCACCACATACAAACTTTTGAGCTCGGATGACGAGTCAGAGCGCAAAATAGCTTGCCCAACTCTCTCCGCGGAACTCAACAAGGACCCGATACTAGCGATACCTCTTTCTGATTCAATGGTACCGAAATTTAATTTCACAAAGCCATTCAAAGTTGTCCTACCTGAAAGGGAGGATTGGGCCACAAACAAACCCACTCCAAAACCAGGATCCATAATCTGGTACACAGACGGATCTAAAACGGATCAAGGTGTAGGAGCAGGAGTTTATGGAGTGCGCCCAAATGTCAAATTCTACTGTAGCATGCACATAACATCCACTGTCTTTCAGGCGGAGACTCATGCTATTGAACTATGCATTAGGGAAAATATCAGACGGGGCTACAAAAAGCAACAAATATGTATTCTCTCAGACAGCAAGGCTGCAATAATGGCACTTCAGTCCGTTCAAATCCACTCCAAACTTGTTTGGAATTGCCTGCAATGCCTGATTGAACTCGGAAATAAGAACAGAGTTAGTCTCATTTGGATTCCGGGAAACAGCGGCTATGTAGGTAATGAAATGGCCGACTTAATGGCTAGGAAAGGTTCAGAAGCTGACTTCATGGGACCATATCCATTCTGTGGGATACCATTAAGCACAGCCAGAATGAACATCCGAATGTGGCAAAAATCGCAAAGTGACATTCATTGGGACTTGGCACAGGGCAACAGGCACTCACTCAAAGCTTTTTATGCCAAAACACTCGGAAAAAAGAACATCTGATTATCAAAAATTAAGTAGATATCAGACCCGAACCTTAGTGGGAGCTCTGACTGGACATTGTCACATGATGAAGCATCTCAACAGGATTGGTCTCTCTGAGACTAAAATTTGCAGAATATGCAATGACGAAGACGAAACACCAGAGCATATCCTCTGTGAATGTGAGGGTTTAACTCGCAAAAGACTTCGTCACTTCGGTCAGGGTTTCATGGACCCATCATTCCTGACCATTCCTCTTCGCAAAATACTAGGCTTCATTGTAAGCGCAGGGATCGAAGAGGAATCATAATCAAACCGTGGGGACGTCACAATAAGCCTAACTGTGGCTGCAGTGACAGAGGTTATCCACACCAACCCCTATTACCAAATCTACAATCTATCTACTATTATGGATTTCTTTGTATGGGGACGGATGAAGGACCTTGTCTACGCAACGCCAGTAGAAACATTGGAAGATCTAAATATCAGGATCGATGCGGCAGCAATTGAAGTAAGGTAGCAGTTGAGGAATATGAATACCAAGAGAACACTCGCCAAACGAGCTTTAGCGTGCATTCAAAATGAAGGTGGCCATTTTGAACATTTATTATAATAGAAATATTTGAAATAAAAACATTATTAAATTCTTTCAATTCAAGCAAGTAGCGTAGATCAACATGCATATGCACTGATTTTTTAAATATTTAATTTTTATGCGATATGTATTTTTACCTATTACTTCCAAAATGTTAATCGTAACTCATACAGCTTTTGTAGGTAATAATACGGCTCATAAAAAAATTAAATTAAAATGACATTTTTATAATGGGGTTTTCTGAGAAAAACTACACTGATCACTGAATTTTTAGGGTTGACGTAGCAAAAATCTATGTTTTCGAGTAAATATCTCAAGATTGGATGCAGTTACAATTTAGACTGTTACATCAAATGAAAGGTAATTCGATTGCCTAAAAACGAGTTATAACACTTTGCCTTGTGATTATTCGTTTTGAAGATTTAACGTTTTAAGTGAGTGAGGGTACCGGTCAAAAACACTTTTCTTAACCACCCTGTATCTCCACCAATATTGAAACTTGACCCACCCTGTGGCGGTAGCACACGAAGTGCCAAACACCCTGTATAGGCGATGTTGAAACTAATTTCATTACCGCGAATTATAATCCTAATGCTAAAGGTAGGTGGCACTGAAGATCACCCAATATTTCAACCAATTTGGTGGAATTTTTAATTGTTTTCTATGATATCGCCGTGTCGGAAGAACAGTGACGCAACTGCAAAAAATTCTAATTTTTTTCGGAGAAACAAAATCATTTTTGACAATTGCTTACAAGCCATACGAGCTTATTAATAGTTACTATAGACAGCTTAGATCAAGAGCACGTTCGTTTAAAACAACGGGGAATGATTTTATGCAAGAATAGCAAAACCACAAAATATTGAAAAGTGAAAACAAAAAATTTTCAAAATTGCAGTTCCGTCACTGTTCTTCCGACACGGCGATATATGAAATTCCACGCTAAGAGCGGCCGAATCGAATCCCGCCAACAGCAATTTTATTTTTATACTCTAGATGAAATCATATAGAGTATTATAAGTTTAATCCAGCCCAAAAGTTTGTAACGCATAGAACCAAGCCACGGACGAAAAAAAGTTATATATCATTTTTTGTTTATTTGTGGCCAAAAACCTCATATCCGCTTGACGTCCGTCCGTCCGTCCGTCCGTCCGTCCGTCCGTCCGTCTGTCCGTGAACACGATAACTCAAGAACGCCTTCACCTAGGATCTTGAAATTTTGAATCTGGATGTTTGGTTGAATTTGTAAGGCTAAGTTCGTTAACGGGCAAAATCGTCCTACTCCTTCGGGTAGCTGCCATACAAAATGTCCTTAAAACACGTGTTCAAGATTATTGGTCGATAACTTCAGAAGGGTTTAAGCTACGACTTTGAAATTTTGTACGTGTTATTTTTCCAATAGTTAGAGCTAAATCTATGATTATGAAGAAAATCCTGTTAGTCCTTCGTGTAGCTGCCATACAAATATCCTGTCAAAATGTATTCACTTAATTTACGAAACTCACTATAACTCAAGTAATCTTTTAGCTACGAATTCGGAATTTTGTACAAATTAGTTTTGAGTGAAAAGAAAGTTCGAGTTTACTAGTCAGCGAAATCCTTTTACTCCTTCTGGTAGCTCCCATACAAAATGTCCTTAAAACATGTGTTCAAGAATATTGGTCGATAACTTCAGAAGGGTTTAAGCTACGTCTTTGAAATTTTGTATGTGCTATTTTTCCAATAGTTGGAGCTAAATGCATGATTATGAAGAAAATCCTATTAGTCCGTCGTGTAGCTATCATACAAATATCCTGTCAAAACGTCTTCACTTAATTTATGGAACTTACTATAACTCAAGTAATCTTTTAGCTATGAATTGGAAATTTTGTACAAATTAGTTTTAAGTAAAAACGAAGTTCGGGTTTACTAATCAGCGAAATCCTTGTACTCCTTCTGGTAGCTGCCATACAAAATGTCCTTAAGACACGTGTTCAACAATATTTTTCGATAACTTTTGAACGCTTCAAGCTACGAATTTGTAATTTTGTACACGTTAATTTTTAAATAATTCCAAGGAAAAGGATAAATATGGAAGAAATCGAGTGAGTCCTTCCTGCAACTCCCATGTGAAAGTCCTTCAAAAAGGAAATTTTTTTTCGATGACTTACCCAGTTCAAGATATGAAATTAAACACTGAATATTGTCTTTTAGTTTTGAGTAGCAATCTAATGGCAGTCCTTAATAAAGGACATACAACATGCACACACGTAATTCTACTTTATCCCCAACTACAATATAAATCGGAGTTCAGTATTCATCTAGAGTATTATACGATTGGCTTACAGCCGATCGTGACTGCAGTATGTTTTTTACCAATTTTTTATAAGAATGGAATTTTTTACGGTGAGAAGCTACCATAGAAGCAAATTTGTTTAAGTATTTTGTCATCATCCTTTTTTGTTGGACCCTTTTTTTTACATATTTTAAATGTTTTTTTTTATGTATATCACGACTTTTTGTTTTTGTTCTTACCCTCTTCACTCCCATGCTCCACCTTCCCCTTCAAAAATTTTACTTTCAGCAAACTTTGTTTATCGACCTTTATACAGAAACCGAATTTTATTTCTCTAGTGCAATTGCCTCGTGAGCTATCGTAATCTAAAGTTTTTCACTCCCCACCTCCGTACGTCACTGCCCCCTCTCAAAAATTTGTTTCCTGTCTATTCTCCTAGTATACCTACAGATGCTCATTAAGTTGTAATTTCGTGACATTAACCGTTTAGGATATATGGATTTTAGAATGTCTCGATCTCGCCTTTTGTACGTGTCGGACGCATTATTTTTCCCCCAATCCCACACCCCTTCACCACTATCAACAATATTTTTGCAACTGGGTCCACTATCGATGCTCTATATAAATTCCAAGTTTCAGCCTCCTAACATAAACGGTTGCTGAGATCTAGAAACCAACATTTTTCGTCTAAAACGCTTCCCCCACCTCACCCCTCACACCCTCATCCTCAAAAAAGTGGTCACTTTAAGAAACGTACCCAGTCTATTAATAAAAAAAATTTCAATTTAATAGCTCATAGGGTTTGGGAGCTATAAGCCCTCAAACGTTTTGCGTACGGCGGACGGCGGACGGCGGACGGCGGACGGCGGACGGCGGACGGCGGACGGCGCACAGACGGACTGAAAATTTTTTTTGCTTTTTTGGTGCTTATTAGTCATAAAACGCATAAAAAAAAAATTTCAGGGTAGCAAATTTTTTTTTTTTAAAAATCGATAACAATACTTTATTATTAAAATAATAAAGTAAAACGGGGTTACCTGTCAAACGAAATTTATTGAAGTGACCACTTTTTGGGTGGTCGGAGTATGAGGGGGGAGGTGGGGGAAGCGTTTTAGACGAAAAATTTTGGTTTCTAGATCTCACCAACCGCAGAGGCTAGGAGGCTGAAACTTGGAATTTATATAGAGCATCGATAGTGGACCCATTTGCAATAAAAAATTATAATATGGGTAAAGGGGTGTGGGAGTGGGGGGAATAATAATGCGTCCGAAACGCTCGAAAGCCGAGATCGAGACATTCTAAAATCCAGATCTCCTAATCGGTTAATGTCTCGAAATTAAAACTTAATGAACATCTGTGGGTATACTAGGAGAATAGATTCGAAACAAATTTTTGAGAGGGGGCAGTGACGTACGGGGGTGGGGGTTGAAAAACTTTAGATTACGATATCTCACGAACCAATTGCACTAGAGAAATAAAATTTGGTTTCTGTATAAATGTTGACAAATAAAGTTTGCTGAAAGTAAAATTTTTTAAGGGGGCGGTGGAGCATGGAAGTGGAGGGGGTAAGCAATTTTTAAAAAAATATCGTCTTATATCTCAAGCACAATGTAAGATAGATGCTTAAAATTTTTACCAGAAGTAGGCCTAATAGACCCCCGGCAGAAAAAAAAATTTTGAAGGTGAGGGTGGAGAGGGTGAGGCTGGGGGAGGGTGAAAAGGAAAAATTTCCGATTTTTATATCTCGAGAACCTATAACAATATAAAGCTGAAACTTAGTATTTAGATAGAACTATAGTAGTAGCATGTTGGAAAAATATAATTTTTTATAGGGGTAGTATGGTACGGGGGTGGGAAGTGTTTTTCCTAACTATAGAACGGCTTATGCTAGAAAGTTGAAATTCGGTACGTATATGTAAATCAACTAGAAAAGTAATTTTGATTAAAAAAAAATTCAAATATCTATTGGCGTTCGGAAGTGGGGCAAAAAAAATTATCAGTGAAAATGAAATGCATATATTTTCACGATTTTTGTCATATCTATTAGGTCTTTCCAAATATTGAATTAATTTTTTTTCTACGGGTTCTTCATAGAAATACCTAGAAAGTGTTTTCAGGATTTTTTAAAATTAGACCCTCAAGGTGGTGTAAAGGGGATGTATACATTTTCACGAATTCAGCCGTATCCCTCAGGTCTGATTAGATATCGCATAACTTTTTACTTCCACGGGCTTATTTAATAATCACCTAAAACTTGTTTTCAAGGTTTTTCCGTTTTCAACCCCTAAGAGGGTAAAAACGGGTTGAACTCTTTTTCACGAATTACGTCATATCTCTTAGGAGTGATAAGACATCGGATTGGTTTTCACTTCCTCGGGCTTTTTTTATATATATCTAAAAACTCATTTCAGGATTTTCGGATATTCAACCTCAAAGTGGGTGCAAGGGGGTTGTATATGTTTTCACAAATTCTTACATTTTTCTAGTTCTAATGAGATATCGAATTCATTTTTACTTCCAAAGGCTTCCTACATAATCGTCAAAAAGTTGATTTCGGGATGTTTGTTATTCAACTCCAATAGGACGTAAGGCTTTCGACATATTTCTCAGGATTGATGAGATATTAGATTGGTTTGCACTCCCACAGACTTTTTATATAATCGTCTTCAAACGCATTTCCGATTTCATGTAATGGCCCGAAACCAAGTCACGAAAAACCTTCTAATGGCGTAACAACTGATATTATACAAGGAGTAGATCTCGTCCCGGTGTATGAACCAATTATGTAATTAATATGTTATATGAGGCAGCGGCGTAAGTATTCTAGCGCGACCCCATTTTAACCGCTTTCCGATTTTTTTTTTGTTTTCAGTCACATAGTAACCTACACCGCATCTCAGAATTAAACTGGTTCCGAACTTCTACTGAAAAAATAATAAATTTGCGCCCAGACTGTTGGCAGATTTTTCTCTTTAAATTCACCGAAGGACGGCTTTGAGCACGTGAGTCGAAAATACAAGAATCCAACCTCTATATCGTCGTCTTCGCTACACGTTTGGCTGCCTTCTGACATTACACTTAAGTTGTCTTCTTCTCCAGATGATTCGCCGCCAAAATCTTTGTCCAGAATTTGCGATCTCGAAGATTATATGCCATCTGGTAACATATGAACACATTAATTAGAAGTAATTCCTCGAAAAAAAAAATGTTGCTGGTGTACCATGAATACTTACTGTTACAACGCTTATTTAGAACACAAAACACACAAAAAAAATAAAATTTTTTTTTCGAAAATATCTACTATGGTCACACCTGGGTCGATTCTACCCGAGCCGCGAGCACGATGTTTATCTTTCAACTGCTGTCTCGAAACTAATAGGTTAATAGGTCTAACAAGTAGTAATAGAAGCACATCTGAAGCAAGGTGAACCACTTCCCGTTTTCATTCTATCTTTCCGTCTTTTTAACATTAAACGGGATTTATCTAGCAGAGAAATATTTTTTTAAGATTCAAGTGTAATGATGGTGGGACGGGGTGTTAAGGAAAAAATTCTGATTTTTATATTTCTAAATCTGCAAAGGATAGAAAGCTAAGAATTGATAGAGCTAGGTACGGCAGTGGGGTTGTGGTTTATTGAAATCAAATTCGTGTTTAATTCTATTGAATCTTTTATTGAAAAAATGACGTAAATAAATAAAAAAAAAATCTGCCAAAAGTCAGGGCACAACTTCATTGTTTTTGAGTGGAAGTCCAAAATGCTGAGATGTAAGTCGCGTAGTAACTTACACTGCACCTCAGCATTAAACGCGTTCCGGACTTGTACTCAACAAATAATTAAGTTGCGTTTGAAACAAAACAAAAATAAAATCCTTTGTTACACATTTTTAATTTTCCACTTGACACTGCACGTTCACGTTGGAAAAACTAAAACTGAATGACTAATTGCAAGAACGTACACGTATGGGATGATCACCGTATATTCGCTTCAACGTACGGTGTCTTTCTTTTTTCGGCGCTAAACAAAATAATGAACTCGCTTCCCGGGAAGTAGTTATGGAAGGGCTCTTTTTGGAAGCACTGGTATCAGGTTTTCTTATGAGAAGTACTTCATACATTTTCTGCTGGGTAAATTCAGCTGAGCTTTTGCCAGTTTTCACGCATACACATGCGTGAAATGTATGGCGAGTATCTAGAAAGCTTTCATGTACATACACAGCATACAGATAACGCCGTGTACATGTGAGTTCTGTACAGTAAAGAACGTAAGGTCGGTGCTTGGGGTTTTGAACCCGACAAGCACATTCGACCAAACGTCCTGATCGCCCGAAATTGCATGCTGAAAGAGCCTCCAGTGTTTAATCGTAATCAGGAAGAATGGTCAGAATTTATAAACCATTGGGTTTACGAATCATGAAAATCTCATTTAGCTATAATACAACTCACTCAAAGGAAAAGCATTGAAAGCCGTGTGGTTTAGACTCCTATTACCAAGCAATGTTCCAGAGGTTATTACCAAATTACGGACCCTTTTCGGGAGACAAAAGCTGATCGTCAACACCTCACCTTCATCACGATGGTTTCACAGTCGAAGTTTAAATGAAAATTTTTCTTAAAACGGGTCTAAAACGGATCAAACGAATAATGCGTTTCATAGAGGTTGTTAAACTCAAATTTGATCCAATCCTAGGATTAAGCCAAATGATAGAAGTTTGGTTTATACATGAGATCAACGTTTTTGACAGATAGCCGATTCTACTCTAATTCAAAGTACCTTAATTGTCAATATTAATCGAAACGATCGGAATTAGTTACTTTTAAATAAAATGTTTTTATTTAAGTGGTGAAATTAGAAAAAATTAGAACTTCGACGAGCTTGTTGTTTTCCCAATTTAATTTTAAATATTACAACGATATGAAATGACAGAAAAGGCAGAGTAAACCAATAAAAAAACTTAAATTCAGGTTAATTTGTTCACAATGATTGCGAACTTCAGATTAGCTAATCTTATACTATGTTCAGACTACGAGATTAAATCGAGTTAAATGCGTTGAAAAAATTTCCCGGGCGCGTTTACGAAAACACGTAACTACAACGCGTTTAACCGAAAACATGTACAGCGACCCTCGCGGAAATCGAAGTAAACTTCAAAAGAAACTATTTAATGCTGCAGAAACTGAATTTTGTACTTGTGCAACGACTGCATTAGCTAATAAATTCACTATCCATTACTGCTATACAAACATTTTAGTTTCAAATGATTTAGAAAGAATGAATTTGGTAATGAAACACAGCTGAATTTTTATTTGTCAAAACAAATCACGACAAGCTATCATATATAAAAAAATTAAACGAATTTCTTAATCTGAACACCACTTTTTTAGCACGTTAATTTTGCCTACTTAACGCATAGTCTGTACAGGATATTTAATTACAGTGAAATCGGGTCAAGTTTAAAGTCCAGATTATTTTTAAATTTATGTTTAACTAATCTTCAGTTAAAATTTCTACGGTGAAACCGGCCCTTAGAAGTGAAAACAAATTCAGTATCTTATTAGACCTAAGAAATATGTCGCCATGCGTGAATACGTACACAAACCCCTTACACCCCTTAGGAGGTTTCTATACCGTAGAAACTGTTTATGCTAGGAGTCTAAACGAGCTATGATAGTGGCGCGTTTGCTAAAAAAAATTAGATATGGGTAGAAAGGTGTGGGAGTGGGCACAAAGTAATACGCCCAAGCGCTCGAATGATGAGATGGAGACATTCTAAAATCCATATCTCCTGAACGGTTTATGTCAGATTTAAAGTTTGACATATTGGGAGGGTTTATAAGAAATATAATTTTTAAGGGAGGAGGTGGCGAGTAGAGGTGGAAAATTTTGGACCGCTTTCGAACCAATTTCGTAGAAGTCCGACTTTCTAGAGCGAAGAAAGTCCTCGAAGGCACTTTTGATGGCTGCTTCATTATCGAATTGTTTCTTCGTCAAAAAATGATCCAAATGTTTAAAATTTTTTTTTCTAGATCTCAGTAACTGCATAGGCTAGGAGGCTGAAACTTGGAATTTATATAGTGCATCGATAGTAGACACATTTGCAAAAAAAATTATGGTATTGGTAAAGGGGTGTGGGAGTGGGGGGAATAATAATGCGTCCGAAACACTCGAAAGCCGAGATTGAGACATTCTAAAATCCATATTCCTAATCGGTTAATGTCACGAAATAAAAACTTAATGAACATCTGTGGGCATACTAGGAGAATAGATTGGAAACAAATTGTTGAGTGGGGCAATGGCGTACGGAGGTAGGGGGTGAAAAACTTTAGATTACGATATCTCACGAACCAATTACACTAGAAAATTCGGTTTTTGTATTAAGGTTAACAAATAAAGTTTGCTGAAAGTAAAGTTTTTTAAGGGGGGGGGGGGGGGGGGGTGGAGTATGGAAGTGGAGGGGATACGAATTTTTCTAAAAAATCACGTCTCACATCTCAAGAACAGTGTATGATAGAGGCTTACAATTTTTACCGGAAGTAGGCCATACCCCTAGCAGGAAACAAAATTTTGAGGGTGAGGGTGGGGGATGGTGAAGAGGAGAAAGTTCCGATTTTTATATCTCGAGAACCTATAATGATATAAATCCAAAACTTGGTATTTGGATAGAACTATAGTAGTAGCATGTTGAAAAAATATAACTTTTATAGTGATAGTATGGTACGGGGGTGGGGGGTGTTTTTCCTAACTATAGAACGGCGTATGCTAAAGACTTGAAACTCGGTATGTATATGTAAGTCAACCAGAAAAGTAATTTAGATTGAAAAAAAAATCAAATATCCATTGGCGTACAGAAGGGAGCGAAAAAAATTATCAGTGAAATTGGAATGCATATATTTTTACGATTTTCATCAGATCTATTAGGTCTTTCCAATTATTGAATTCCTTTTTATTCTACGGAGTTGTGGCGTAGTTACACACTTCATTTCAACACTACATTTTACTTTACATAAAAACACCTTACACTTATACATAAACAAAGTACACACAAATGTAAATTAAAAAAATTTTATATTAAAAAAAGTCAGTTGTATACTTTTTAAAAAAGGAATTAGTTGTATACTTTTTAAAAAAGGAATGAGTTGTAGAATTTTAAAAAGGAATCAAGTTATATCAAATAAATGTTTCCATATTTTTAATATTAATAAATTAAAAAATAAATATTAATCTAATATATTAAATGCTAATATGTTTTAATAAAATATAATTTAATAAATAATTAAATAAATTGTAAAATTTATTTAATAAAATTTTAAAAAGAATTAGTGAAAAAAAATAGAACAATGCTCGCCTCGTCAGCTTACTCACATTGATTTCATAGGACAATATTCAACCGACATTCGTTACATTTCCGGTAAAGATAATTTTATTGCTGATATGCTTTCGCGAATTCAAAATCCTGAGGTTTCCGATATCCACTCCATCGATTTCGAACAACTAGAAATCGAACAAAATATGGACAGCGAATTAAAGCTTATATTGAATGACAGCAAATTAAGTTTGAATTTACAATTTCTGAATATACCAGGAACTAAATTCAAAATTTATTGCGATATTTCATTCAATAAAAAACGTCCATATATTCCTTTAAAGCTCAGGAAAGTTTATTTTAACCTTTTGCACAATCTCAACTATCGAAGCATCAAATCAAAGACAAAATTAATTACCGATAGATTTGTATGGCCTGGTATTAACAAAGATTGCAAATTAATGGCAAAGCAGTGTATTAACTGCCAGAAAGCTAAAGTTAGTCGACATAATAGACGACCTTTAGCTACATTCTTAGTTCCAGATGAACGTTTTGCCCATATTAACATCGATCTTGTTGGACCTCTTCCAACATCTCGAGGTTTTAATTACTGCCTCACCTGCATTGATCGATTCACAAGATGGCCGGAAATTATTCCCATCAACGACATTACCGCTGAAACAGTTGCTAAAGCACTAATGTCTGGTTGGATTTCTCGATTTGGAATTCCCCGTAACATTACGACTGATCGCGGCAGACAATTTGAGTCTATTTTATTTAAAGAGTTGACCAAGATCTTAGGCATCAAACACTATCGAACGACTTCCTACCATCCACAAAGTAACGGGATGATTAAACGTTTGCATAGAACAATTAAATCCGCACTCAAGTGCAACAATGCAAACGACTGGGTAGATTGTTTACCGACAATACTTTTAGGTCATCGTTCAACCATTAAAGAAGATTTAAACGCAACTCCTTCTGAGTTAGTTTACGGTACCACCTTACGGTTACCGGGAGAATTTTTTGATGAATCAACTAAAGAGTTTCCTCAAACCGATTATGTCAAAAATCTCAAATCTATCTTTACTGATTTTAAGCCGGTAAACACTTCCAATCATAGTTCCTGTAGGAAAGATTTCGTTCAGAAAGATCTCGAAACGTGTTCCTATATTTTTCTCCGTAACGACGCGGTTTCCCCACCTTTAACATCACCTTATAGCGGTCCTTACAAGGTTTTAAAGAGGAAACCCTCAACGTTCATTATTGAGATTCGGGGAAAAAGTCAGGAAGTTGCGATTGATCGCATTAAGGCAGCTTTCGTTGAGCACGACAGTTTCAGTTCACAATTAGATTCACATGATTTTTATCAAAATTTACTTTCGAATTTTGATAATTTTTCAAATAATAATTTAAATTTGACGGTTTCCAATGACAATAATTTACTTATTGAAACCGGACTCAAATCTAATTTCAATAAAAAATTAGTAATTTCGAATAATCATAAAAAACAAGTCAATTTCGAACTACAGCCACAAATTAAAATTTTTTCGTGACCTCTTCACTGGAGGGGGAGTAATGTGGCGTAGTTACACACTTCATTTCAACACTACATTTTACTTTACATAAAAACACCTTACACTTATACATAAACAAAGTACACACAAATGTAAATTAAAAAAATTTTAAATTAAAAACATACTGCAGTCACGATCGGCTGCAAGCCAATCGTATAATACTCTAGATGAATACTGAACTCCGATTTATATTGTAGTTGGGGATAAAGTAGAATTACGTGTGTGAATGTTGTAAGTCCTTTATTAAGGACTGCCATTAGATTGCTACTCAAAACTAAAAGACAATTTTCAGTGTTTAGTTGCATATCTTGAACTGGGTAAGTCATCGAAAAAACATACTGCAGTCACGATCGGCTGCAAGCCAATCGTATAATACTCTAGATGAATACTGAACTCCGATTTATATTGTAGTTGGGGATAAAGTAGAATTACGTGTGTGCATGTTTTATATCCTTTATTAAGGACTGCCATTAGATTGCTACTCAAACCTAAAAGACAATATTCAGTGTTTAATTTCATACCTTAAACTGGGTAAGTCATCGAACAAAAATGTCCTTTTTGAAGGACTTTCACATGGGAGGTGCAGGAAGGACTCACTCGATTTCTTACATATTTATCCTTTTCCTTGGAATTAGTTAAAAATGAACGTGTACAAAATTTCTAAATCGTAGCTTAAAGCGTTCAAAAGTTATCGAAAATATTGTTGAACACGTGCCTTAAGGACATTTTGTATGGCAGCTACCAGAAGGAGTAAAAGGATTTCGCTGATTAGTAAACTCGAACTTTGTTTTTACTCAAAACTAATTTGTACAAAATTTCCAATTCATAGCTAAAAGATTACTTGAGTTATAGTAAGTTCCGTAAATTAAGTGAAGGCATTTTTACAGGATATTTGTATGGCAGCTACACGAAGGACTAATAGGATTTTCTTCATAATCATACATTTAGCTCCAACTATTGGAAAAATAACACATTCAAAATTTCAAAGACGTAGCTTAAACCCTTCTGAAGTTATCGGCCAATATTCTTGAAGACGTATTTTAAGGACATTTTGTATGGCAGCTACCAGAAGGAGTAAAAGGATTTCGCTGACTAGTAAACTGAAACTTTGGTTTTACTAAAAACTAATTTGTACAAAATTTCGATTTCGTACCTAAAAGATTACTTGAGTTATAGTGAGTTTCGTAAATTAAATGAAGACATTTTGACAGGATATTTGTATGGCAGCTACACGAAGGACTAACAGGATTTTCTTGATATTCATACATTTAGCTCCAACTATTAAAAAAGTAACACATACAAAATTTCAAAGTCGTAGCTTTAGGTGTTCCGAAGTTATTGGTAAATATTCTTGAACACGTGTTTTAAGGACATTTTGTATGGCAGCTACCCGAAGGAGTAGGACGATTTTGCCCGTTAACGAACTTAGCCTTACAAATTCAACCAAACACCCAGATTCAAAATTTCAAGATCCTAGGTGAAGGCGTTCTTGAGTTATCGTGTTCACGGACAGACGGACGGACGGACGGACGGACGGACGGACGGACGGACGGACGGACGGACGGACGGACGTCAAGCGGATTTGAGGTTTTTGGCCACAAATAAACAAAAAATAATATATAACTTTTTTTCGTCCGAGGCTTGGTTCTATGCGTTACAAACTTTTGGGCTGGATTAAACTTATAATACTCTATATGATTTCATCTAGAGTATAAAAATGTCCTTTTTGAAGGAGGTGCAGGAAGGACTCACTTGATTTCTTACATATTTATCCTTTTCCTTGGAACCATTTAAAAATGAACTTGTACAAAATTTGAAATTCGTAGCTTGAAGCGTTCAAAAGTTATCGAAAAATATTGTTGAACACGTGTTTTGTATGGCAGCTACCAGAAGGAGTAAAAGGATTTCGCTGATTAGTAAACTCGAACTTCGTGTTTACTCAAAACTAATTTGTACAAAATTTCCAATTCATAGCTAAAAGATTACTTGAGTTATAGTAAGTTCTGTAAATTAAGTGAAGACGTTTTGACAAGATATTTGTATGGCAGCTACACGAAGGACTAATAGGATTTTCTTCATAATCATACATTTAGCTTCAACTATTGGAAAAATACTACGTACAAAATTTCATAGACGTAGCTTAAACCCTTCTGAAGTTATCGGCCAATATTCTTAAACACGTATTTTAAGGACATTTTGTATGGCAGCTACCAGAAGGAGTATAAGGATTTCGCTGACAAGTAAACTGAAGCTTCCTTTTTCCTTGAAACTAATTTGTAAAAAATTCTGAATTCATAGCTAAAAGACTACTTGAGTTATAGTAAGTTTCGTAAATTAAGCGAATACATTTTGACAGGATATTTGTATGGCAGCTACACGAAGAACTCATAGGATTTTCTTCATAATCATATATTTAGCTCCAACTATTGGAAAAATAACATATACGAAATTTCAATGCCGTAGCTTAAACCCTTCTGAAGTTATCTACTAATATTCTTGAACACCTGTTTTAAGGATATTTTGTATGGCAGCTACCAGAAGGAGTAAAAGGATTTCGCTGACTAGTAAACTTAAACTTTGTTTTCACTCAAAACTAATTTGTACA
This sequence comes from Beris morrisii, assembly GCA_951812415.1. Lineage (NCBI taxonomy): Eukaryota > Metazoa > Arthropoda > Insecta > Diptera > Stratiomyidae > Beris > Beris morrisii. The sequence continues at coordinate 86,423,914 of OX638310.1, read as the reverse complement.
AAATTCCGAATTCGGAGCTAAAAGATTACTTGAGTTATAGTGAGTTTCGTAAATTAAGTGAATACATTTTGACAGGATATTTGTATGGCAGCTACACGAAGGACTAATAGGATTTTCTTCATAATCATACATTTAGCTCGAACTATTGGAAAAATAACACAAACAAAATTTCAATGCCGTAGCTTAAACCCTTCTGAAGTTATCGACCAATATTCTTGAACACGTGTTTTAAGGACATTTTGTATGGCAGCTACCCGAAGGAACAGGACGATTTTGCCCGTTAACGAACTTAGCCTTACAAATTCAACCAAACATCCAGATTCAAAATTTCAAGATCCTAGGTGAAGGCGTTCTTGAGTTATCGTGCTAACGGACAGACGGACGGACGGACGGACGGACGGACGTCAGGCGGATTTGAGGTTTTTGGGCACAAATAAACAAAAAATAATATTTAACTTTTTTTCGTCCGAGGCTTGGTTCTATGCGTTACAAACTTTTGGGCTGGATTAAACTTATAATACTCTATATGATTTCATCTAGAGTATAAAAAGTCAGTTGTATACTTTTTGAAAAAGGAATTAGTTGTATACTTTTTAAAAAAGGAATGAGTTGTAGAATTTTAAAAAGGAATCAAGTTATATCAAATAAATGTTTCCATATTTTTAATATTAATAAATTAAAAAATAAATATTAATCTAATATATTAAATGTTAATTAATAAAATTTTAAAAAGAATTAGTGAAGCTAAAAAAAGTTACAAATAGCATGACAGAGTTTTTATATAAATACCTAGAAAGTGTTTTCAGGATTTTTTTTAAATTCGACCCCTACGGTGGTGTAAAGGGGTTGTATACATTTTCACGAATTCAGCCATATCCCTCTGATCTGATTAGATATCGAATAACTTTTTACTTCCACGGGCTTGTTTAATATTCACCTAAAACTTATTTTAAAAATTTTTCCTTTTACAACCGCTAAGAGGGTATAAACGGGTTGAACACGTTTTCACGAATTCCGTCATATCTCTTAGGAGTGATAAAACATCGGATTGGTTTTCACTTCCTCGGGCTTTCTTTATATATAACTAAAAACTCATTTCAGGATTTTTGGATATTCAACCCAAAAGTGTATTCAAGGGGTGTAAGGATAGAAATTGTGGGCTGAATTTCCACCCACACAAAATACCAAAGAACAGAGGGCCAGAGCACAAGAGAATTAAATAAAATCAACTTAGAATTAAATAAACAACACGGGACACATAAATTACATAAGAGAGCAATATACAGAACATGAATTATATAAAACACAAAACATGAATTACATAAAAACAAAGAACATGAATTACATGGAAACACAAAACATGAAACACAGGAGACAAAAGGAACACAAGAACCTGAAAGGCTGCACATTGGCATCAAAAGACAAAAAAAGCGTGTACAGCCGGCAGGAACTACGACAATGCCACAGGCGACATCGGGTGGACAGAAAAACCCGCCGACAAATCGCATGTGAAGTACGGTTTTACTATATAGTGAAGAGTATCAACCGCGAATTATAAAAACGAAGAAAAGGAAATTCTTCTATAATGAACACTACGTAATAATTCGCAGATGACAAATGTTCTCGCGAATATATAGTCTCCACCGAACGAAGAAAATAGGAACTTGCAATGTGTATGAGACGAACTTTGAATTTAAATATGTTAATGAAATAGACAATAAAGTGAAGTCAAACAAAAATAAAAAATCTGCCAACAGTCTGGGCGCAACTTTATTATTTTTTCAGTAGAAGTTCGGAACGAGTTTAATTCTGAAATGCGGTGTAGGTTACTATGTGACTGAAAACCCAAAAAAAAATTCGGAAAGCGGTTAAAATGGGGTCGCGCTAGAATACTTACGCCGCTGCCTCATATAACATATTAATTACATAATTGGTTCATACACCGGGACGAGATCTAGTCCTAGTATAATATCAGTTGTTACGCCATTAGAAGGTTTTTCGTGATTTGGTTTCGGGCCATTACATGAAATCGGAAATGCGTTTGAAGACGATTATATAAAAAGTCTGTGGGAGTGCAAACCAATCTAATATCTCATCAATCCTGAGAAATATGTCGAAAACCATACGTCCTATTGGAGTTGAATAACAAACATCCCGAAATCAACTTTTTGACGATTATGTAGGAAGCCTTTGGAAGTAAAAATGAATTCGATATCTCATTAGAAATAGAAAAATGTAAGAATTTGTGAAAACATATACAACCTTGCACCCACTTTGAATTTGAATATCCAAAAATCCTGAAATTATTTTTTAGATATATATAAAAAAAGGCCGAGGAAGTGAAAACCAATCCGATGTCTTATCACTCCTAAGAGATATGATGGAATTCGTGAAAACGAGTTCAACCCGTTTTTACCCTCTTAGGGGTCGAAAACGGAAAAACCTTGAAAACAAGTTTTAGGTGATTATTAAATAAGCCCGTGGAAGTGAAAAGTTATTCGATATTTAATCAGACCTGAGGGATACGGCTGAATTCGTGAAAATGTATAATCCCCTTTACACCACCTTAGGGGTCTAATTTTAAAAAATCCTGAAAACACTTTCTAGGTATTTATATGAAGAACCCGTAGAAAAAAAATTAATTCAATATTTGGAAAGACCTAATAGATATGACGAAAATCGTGAAAATATATGCATTCCATTTTCACTGATAATTTTTTTTGCCCCACTTCCGAACGCCAATAGACATTTGAATTTTTTTTAATCAAAATTACTTTTCTAGTTGATTTACATATACGTACTGAATTTCAACTTTCTACCATAAGCCGTTCTATAGTTAGGAAAAACACCCCCCACCCCCGTACCATAATACCCCTATAAAAAATTATATTTTTCCAACATGCTACTAATATAGTTCTATCTAAATACTAAGTTTCAGCTTTATATTGTTATAGGTTCTCGAGATATAAAAATCGGAACTTTTTCCTTTTCACCCTCCCCCAGCCTCACCCTCTACACCCTCACCTTCAAAATTTTTTTTTCTGCTGGGGGTCTATTAGGCCTACTTCTGGTAAAAATTTTAAGCATCTATCTTACATTGTGCTTGAGATATAAGACGTGATTTTTTTAAAAAATGCTTACCCTTTCCACTTCCATGCTCCACCGCCCCCTTAAAAAATTTTACTTTCACCAATCTTTATTTATCAACATTTATACAGAAACCAAATTTTATTTCTCTAGTGCAATGGGTTCGTGAGATATCGTAACCTAAAGTTTTTCAACCCCCACCCCCGTACGTCACTGCCCCCTCTCAAAAATTTGTTTCGAATCTATTCTCCTAGTATACCCACAGATGTTCATTAAGTTTTAATTTCGTGACATTAACCGATTAGGAGATCTGGATTTTAGAATGTCTCGATCTCGGCTTTCGAGCGTTTCGGACGCATTATTATTCCCCCCACTCCCACACCCCTTTACTCATACTATCATTTTTTTTTGCAAATGGGTCCACTATCGATGTTCTATATAAATTCCAAGTTTCAGCCTCCTAGCCTATGCGGTTGCTGAGATCTAGAAACCAAAATTTTTCGTCTAAAACGCTTCCCCCACCTCCCCCCTCATACTCCCACAACCCAAAAAGTGGTCACTTCAAGGAACCTACCCAGTCTATTAATAAAAAAAATTTCAATTTAATAGCTCATAGGGCTTAGGAGTTATAAGCCTTCAAACGTTTTGCGTACGGCGGACGGCGGACGGCGCACAGACGGACTGAAAATTTTTTTTGCTTTTTTGGTGCTTATTAGTCATAAAACGCATAAAAAAAAAATTTCATGGTAGCAAATTTTTTTTTTTTAAAAATCGATAACAATACTTTATTATTAAAATAATAAAGTAATATTTGTAACGAATCCTGGCAACCGCTTAACATACCCCGGCAACAAAAACAAGTCGTTACAGGGGGTTGCATATACTGTCACAAATTCCTACATATTTCTTAGTTCTAATGAGATATCGAATTCATTTTTACTTCTTAAGGCTTCCTATATAATAGTCAAAAAGATGATTTCAGGATTTTTAGATATTCAAGATATTCTTAGGATTGATGAGATATTAGATTGGTTTTCACTTCCATAGACTATTTATATAATCGCCTACAAATGCGTTTCCGATTTCATGTAATGACCCAAAACCAAATCACGAAAAACCTCCTAATCACGTAATAACTACGTAGTATTATACGACTACTTAAGGCCGGTTTACATGTCGGTTGCAAATAATTTTTACTGAGATTGTGAGGGAGCTAGCTTGTCGAATTTTCAATGGAGTAGAAGCAACCACTACAAAAAAATGTTGGCACGCACACATTGATAGAAATATCGTCAGTATTTTTTACTGGATATATCTCTGCTCGTTTCACTCCTGATCAGTTTCTCATTAGAGATTTCCTTCTTCCTCACAATCTCAGTAAAAATTACTTGCAACCTACATGTAAACCGGCCTTTAGACTGCGTCCCGGAGTATGATCCAATTATGTAATTTATATTTTAAATGTGGCAGCGGAGTAAGTATTCTAGCGCGACCGCATTCTACCCATTTTTTCACATAGTCACATAGTAGCCTACACCGCATCATTCTTAAACGCGTTCCGAACTTCTACCCGAAAAATAATAAAGTTGAGCCCAGACTGTTGGCAGATTTTTTTTTAATAACTTGACCGCCAAAAAGTTTTTTCTGAAGCGAATTACATTTTGTCGCCCAGAACACCCTATTTTATTTATATCAATTCAACAAAATGTTAAACATTTAATTTCTTTGTTGGAACTTCCTTATTTTTATGAAATTGGTACATGTTATTTTATATTTGGCAAGTTTGTTGGCCGTTAGTTTTTATTTATTCTCATTTAAATTGTTGTTGAGTTTCAAAAATTGACATTCGATTTATTAACTAGAAAAATAAAATTTTAAGTTCACTTTGAAAGTATTTCAGTGTGTTATTAATTTCGTTGTTATATCATTAAATCGAATTTTTGTGTTAATTCATTAATTAAATTCGATAAAATTTTACTACAAATCGCTCATAAATTGATTAATTTTCTTATTTCATGGGACTATCAATCAACGATTTATTGAAATAAATTCAAATGATGAAAATTTAGGACTATAACTGTGATGAACCGCGATCTAGACGGGGGAGCGAGACTCAAATACCTAGAACGGAATACGAACAGGATTCGGTAAGTACTTTAATATTTAGGTAATTAGTTTGAAAAACTTATTTAATGAATAGGCAAAATTTTAAATGAAATAAGACTGATTGTTAGTTGGATAAAGAATTGTGATCGACTTAAAACTTCAATAAATTATCAGTGATAAGTGTTACTTGTTTTATATTCCAAGAGATAATATATAAATATTATGTCGAATCAACCAATGCTATATAGTTCGACTTTGATATATAGTTCGACTTTGATATACAGTTCGACTTTGATAGTGATCGGCAGTTCTTTCGCACTTCGACTTTTACCGCTCCACGAACTCTGTCCCGAAAAGTAATAAAGTTGCGCACAGACTGTTAGCAATTTTTTTTAAACTTATGCTTTCTTCTCTTCATTTACTGTATTTACTGAAAGGATCAGAAATGCCAATTATGTATAAATTGTCTTTCCCACTTTCCGGGAATAGCCCTAAGTGGTAGACGTGGATTGCCCTGAAAGGTATCGGTTCAACCTCTTCGGAATATAATCTACCCTCACGTTTTCCTGCAGCAGTTTTGTTGTCCCAACATTTTACGCTCACGGATGCGTATAATTTTACGTAGCGACGTATCCGAGGAAACAAAAAGACTTCCTCGATCCGGTTAATCATTTTCTTGCAGCCAAAATGAAATCGATCATCATGACAGCTTTTTATAATCCGCCAACGAACGGCAGCAGGAACTACGAACTTCAGTTCTTCGACAACACTACGGTAAACACGATTTTTCTTGATTACGTAATCCTTCTTCAGTTGGGTCAACTGCTCGGAGAAGCATTTACCGATAAGCGCGTCAAACATTTTCTTCAGCTTCGAATCCTGATGTTGCATCTTGCCAAGCCAATCTTCTTTGTCAATCTCAACAATCAGAATACTTTCCGATACAATGGTGGGTTCCCGTCATGGTTCTTCCGGTTGTCGGCTTAACGTATCTGCATGTGGTATTCGCGCACCTGCACGAAGAACCACCTCAAAACTAAACCCCCGAATTCCTTGCGTTAAGAGGATTGGTTAGTTTGGTAGTGGAAATTATTTACTATTTATTATTCAAATTCATCAAATACTGATTACTTATAACAAAAATTACAAAATATAAAATAATTAGAAAAAAAAAAAAATAAGTACAACAAAATAACTATAAAAATACATCATTATATCTGTACACTCATAAATGCCTAAATATAATATTACATTATTTATTTGATAAATCCGATTTTAACTGTTGAACAGAAATGTTAAAGTCAATTTGACTGTAATTATAATTAAACATACTGCAGTCACGATCGGCTTCAAGCCAATCGTATAATACTCTAGATGAATACTGAACTCCGATTTATATTGTAGTTGGGGATAAAGTAGAATTACGTATGTTCATGTTGTATGTCCTTTATTAAGGACTGCCATTAGATTGCTACTCAAAACAAAAAGACAATATTCAAAGTTTAATTTCATATCTTGAACTGGGTAAGTTATCGAAAAAAATGTCCTTTTCGAAGGACTTTCACATGGGAGGAGCAGGAAGGACTCACTCGATTTCTTACATATTTATCCTTTTCCTTGGAACCATTCAAAAATTAATGTGTGCAAAATTTCAAATTCGTAGCTTGAAGCGTTCAAAAGTTAACGGAAAATATTGTTGAACACGTGTTTTAAGGACATTTTGTATGGCATCTACCAGAAGGAGTAAAAGGATTTCGCTGATTAGTAAACTCGAACTTTGTTTTTACTCAGAACTAATTTGTACAAAATTTCCAATTCATAGCTAAGAGATTACTTGAGTTATAGTAAGTTCCGTAAATTAAGTGAAGACGTTTTGACAGGATATTTGTATGGCAGCTACACGAAGGACTAATAGGATTTTCTTCATAATCATACACTTAGCTCCAACTATTGGAAAAATAACATATACAAAATTTCAAACACGTAGCTTGAAACCTTCTGAAGTTATCGGCCAATATTCTTAAAGACGTGTTTTAAGGACATTTGTATGGCAGCTACCAGAAGGAGTAAAAGGATTTCACTGACTAGTAAAGTCAAACTTTCTTTTTACTCAAAACTAGTTTGTACAAAATTTTGAATTCGTAGCTAAAAGATTACTTGAGTTATTGTGAGTTTCGTAAATTAAGTGAATACATTTTGACAGGATATTTGTATGGCAGCTACACGAAGGACTAACAGGATTTTCTTCATAATCATATATTTAGCTCCAACTATTGGAAAAATAACACATACAAAATTTCAATGTCGTAGCTTAAACCCTTCTGAAGTTATCGGCTAATATTCTTAAACACGTGTTTTAAGGACATTTTATATGGCAGCTACCCGAAGTAGTAGGACGATTTTTCCGTTAACGAACTTAGCCTTACAAATTCAACCAAACATCCAGATTCAAAATTTCAAGATCCTAGGTGAAGGCGCTCTTGAGTTATCGTGTTCACAGACAGACGGACGGACGGTCGTCAAGCGGATTTGAGGTTTTTGGCCACAAATAAACCAAAAATAATATATAACTTTTTTTTGTCCGAGGCTTGGTTCTATGCGTTACAAACTTTTGGGCTGGATTAAACTTATAATACTCTATATTATTTCATCTAGAGTATAAAAATGCGTGAAAGAGGTGTGATTAGTTCATGTTGGCCGTAATTTGTCCGATGGTGAAGAATATCCAGCAACACATAGTCTCTCAAGGATCGAAATGGAACTTTGAAAGTAACGGCTTCCAGCAATGACGGGGAGTTAATATCACCAGAAATTACCTTGAAAGCAAAAACAGCTCTAAGGACATCTCGTCTATCAACCAACGACTCCATCGGCAGGAGTTTAAGACGCTCATGGTAAGGAGGCAGATGCAGTGGATCATGTCAAGGAAGACCTTTAAGTGCGAATCGCAAGAATCTTCTCTGAACCGACTCAATTCTATTTTTATGAACCTCATAGTATGGAGCCCATACCGGGCAGGCATATTCCAAAATAGAACGAACAAATGTGCAGTACAACATTGTTGTAACATGCGGATCATTGAAATCCTTGCACCATCTTCGCACAAAGCCCCAGACGAAGTTAGCCTTACTGACAACATAATCAAAATGATCATTAAAAGTAACTTCGTTATTAAAATATACACCTAAATCGTTCACTTTGTCAGTTCTACATAATGGGTTTCCTTCTAAACTATAATCAAATGTAACTGGAGTTTTCTTTCTAGAGAACGATACAGTGATACACTTACTAATATTCAAAGGCATACAATTTAGTGTACATCAGTCATAAAACCGTTGCAGGTCACTCTGAAGAAGAGAACAATCAGCCGCATTGGTTACATTACGAAAAATCTTTGCATCGTCAGCATACATTCAAATTTTAGAGTGGGAGAGAACCGAACTCACGTCATTAATGAAGAGGATAAATAAAAGCGGACCCAAATGGCTCCCCTGAGGTACTCCAGAAGTATTATAAATATCGGATGAAAGGGCTCCACGAAAAAACACCTTTTGAGTGCGATTAAGTAGATACGAACTGATCCAATTAATAAACGTGAATGGAAAACCCAGTAATTGTAGCTTATAAGTCAGGATGGAATGATTCATTTTGTCGAATGCCTTGCTGAAATCAGTGTAAATGCAGTCCACCTGATTTCCACCTTCAATCGCTTTAACGGAAAAATTAGCAAATTCCATTAAATTTGTGGTAGTAGACCTACCCTTAGGAAATCCATGTTGGGATGGACTTATGATTGATTTGCAATGAAAATTCATTACATCACAAACAATAGCCTCGAAAAGCTTCGAAATACAAGAAAGGTTGGCGACAGGCCGATAATTTCGTACATCAATTCTTTTACCTTTCTTAAATAACGGCTTAATAGTAGAATATTTCCATGAACTGGGAAATACCCCTGAACGAAGAGAAGAATTGAATAAACAGCACAAGGGTGCTACTAGGGAAGAGCTGCATCGTTTTAGAACGCTTGGAGGGATGCGTCTGGACCAACAAAAAAACTATCTGCAATATATGAGATAAATTTCAAAACAGTAGCTTCGTCTATGTGCAGATCCTTCATCTCCAATGAAGTAGAAGGAAACTTTGTCAAGTGTTTATGATCCTTAAAACTATTATCACAGTTAGTAGAAGTGAAAGCAGCACGGAAGTAGTTCCCGATGAAGTTGCTAATGACTAAAGGGTCATCGCTGACCACATCATCAAAAGACATAGAAGCGGGGTATCCGTCGGAATTCCTTTTTGAATTGACGAAATCCCAGAACCGTTTAGGTTTGTCCCTAATCGATAATTTAACATTATTGACGTACGAGGTAGGGATGTTAATATCGGAAAAAAATATCGATATATCGATATTGAAAAAAATATCAATATCGGCTGACGATATATCGGAGAAAAATATCGATATATCGATATATCGAATATTTTTTCCAATGAAAAATAAACTCCAATGCTGCATCAAAATTAACATTAATAAAAAAATACGGCGCACGTGGCTTTTAGCAAACCGAAAGCTAATAAATAAATGACATTTGATTTCGTTGCCTTCGGTCACAGTTGCCAAATTTATCTATTTTTAGAGTATGAAATTCAATTTCAATTTTATCATTGCAATTTCAATATCTAAGAGTATTTTGATTGGACTATTGGAAATGTTGGTGAAAAGCGGAAAATTCTTCTCTGTTGACTTATGAAATCAAAATAATGCCTTTTTTGATCGAAATAAAGTTTCCGGATAGAAATACTGTTATTTTTACTTTATTATTTTTTAATAATAAAGAATTGTGATCGACCTGAAATTTCAAAAAAGTTTGCTACCCTGAAATTTTGTATTTACACGTTTTAGGACTAGAAAACACCAAAAAAGCAAAAAAAAAAAAAAAAATTTCCGTCTGTCCGCCGTAGACGCCGTACGCCGTCCGCCGTCCGCCGTCCGCCGTCCGCCGTACGCCGTCCGCCGTACGCCGTACGCAAAATCGTTTGAAGGCTCGTAGCTCCAAAACCCGTTGAGATATTAAATTGAAATTTTTATGGTGGGTAGATTGGGTGAACCCCTACGACTGGTATATTTTGAAGGGGTGGGGGTACAAGGGGAGAGGAGAGGGGAGCGTTTTAGACGAAAAATTTTGGTTTCTAGATCTCAGGAACTACTTGTGCTAGGAGGCTGAAACTTAGAACTTATGTAGTACTATGATAATGGACTCAATTGCAAAAAAATTGTCGATATTGGTTAAGGGGTGTGGAAGTGGGGGGGGGGGGGGGGGGAAAGAGTCTTTAACGCATGAAAGACGGGATTGAAACATTCTAAAATCGATATCTCCTGAACAATTGATGTCAGAAGATTGAAACTTTGTTGTTGTCCTTAGGGATACTTCAAGATTAGACAAGGGCTAAAATTTTTAAGAGAGGTGGTAGGGTGTGGGGGTGGGGGTTGAAAAACTTTGGATTACAATATCTTCCGAACCAATTACACCAGGAAGATAAAATTTTATTTATGTATATGGGATCATAAGAGGAGTCTACCGAAATGAAATTTTTTGAGGGGGAGGTGAAGCACGAAAGTGGGGGGACAGCAATTTTTCAAAAATTGTAATTTTTATATCTCAGAAACCGTATCAGATATGATCTTGAAAATTTTACAGGAGTTGGGGTCGGTAAACTTCTAGTAGGGAAAAAAATATTGGTGGTGTGGGTGTTGGGGGTGATGGTGAAAAGGGGTAGAAAGGAAAACATTCTGTCCTGTTTTCTCCAAGAAGGACCTGATTAACCACCAAATTTTATTGCATTTTCGGCAAGCCCATAAAATTTCACTATACGTTTGATAACAGAATTTTTTCATTGGTTGAATTGTAAAGGAGCGGGGCTAACAGTTATCAAGCACGTTCCCTTCAAGTAAATCTGGTTTGACACCCGTCATTCGCCGAAGGAGTATGATTAATAATAGTGAGGACGAAATAAAAGAGTTGAAGTATAGTTTATTACGTTTATTTAGTTTATTACGTTTACAAATAATTTTCAACATGTCCGCCGTTGTAGAGCAAGCAGAAGTGGTATCGCCGACGAATGGCATTGGTGGGGTTCACACGCAGTAGTTGGGCTCGTAACTGATTGCATGCTTCGGTGATACGGGAAATGAGCTGTTCTCGTGTATGAATTTCCTCTGCGTAGACGATGCTTTTCAAATACCCCCAGACATAAAAGTCCATGGGAGTTAAGTCGGGAGATCGTGGAGGCCATGCAATGGGACCGCCACGACCAATCCATCGATCCCGAAAATTCGCGTCGAGCCACCGACGGACATTAACACCATAATGCGCTGGCGCTCCATCGTGCTGGTACCAAAACCTGACCAGTACACGGAGTGGTATATCCTCTATGAGGTCTGGTAAAGTTTCCTCAAAAAATTCGGCATAATTGGTGGAATTGAGAATTGGGGGAGGAAATACCGGACCGATGAAAGTTCTGCCGATGATGCCAGCCTAAACATTCACACTGAAGCGATGTTGATGGGACGTATTTCGGGACATATTTGGCTCCTCCGTGGCCACAGGTACCGAGTGTCGCCGTCCTGGATGTTGTGTCTCCCGCCACGGCTGCAGTGTACCTCGTTCACGAAGGTTCCGATGAATGCTGATGAACATCCGAAAATGGGGTTTCGAGATCTGTCCGGATACCGTTCCCGGTAAACTCTTTCGGCTCGCCTAGCATTCCCGTCGCACAACCCATACACGAAGTGCATGTCTGCCATTTCTTCCGTTGTAAAAGACCTCCTATTGCTTGCCATGTTGCTCGTAATGATGTCTATGACATTCTGTTTGCTGCTGCTTCCTCCCGATGCTTTTATCGCAGAAAAATCTACGTAGGACGAAGTCATTCCTGTTCCTACTTAAATGGATATTACTTAATTAACTTAAATGGATGTTAGTTAATTTACTTAAATGGACGCTATCTAATTAGTTGTCATATTTTTACTTACCTGTAACATAATTTCCACACATAAGAGCAATACGTGTGTTGTTAACATGGTTGTTCATTACTGCATCTGTTTTGCGGTAAATTCTATGTTTAGCAGTATTTCCAACATGTGCAGGGAACTCACTTGTTGTTGCAAATATGAAGAAATTCTTTTATCAAACGTATAGTGAAATTTTATGGGCTTTTCGAAAATGTAATAAAATTTGGTGGTTAATCAGATCCTTCTTGGAGAAAACAGGACTTTTTTGTATTGTTTTTTAATTTTTTATTATTTTTGTGTCATTTAAATAAATTTCTCTCAAAAAGTATAACACTGATTGACACAGTTGATAGCAATTAGAAAGAAGAATTTGTGTCCTTTCCAACGAGCCCAGAGTTATTACGTTACGATAAGTACAGCAGAAGTTAGAGATCAAACAGTGATCACAGGTACGATGAAAATCCTTCGTCCTTAAAATCGCGCTATCTCCATAACGGTGCAAAAACGGGAGTATGTGTAGAACGATTTTCTACTCAGGACAAGTTCCTCTATCTCCCATTTTCGTTTGAACCTCACTACTAGTTACACCCTGTATAGAGCCACTATGGAGACATCAAAGAAAAATAAAATTTTTGATAGGGGTATCAAGGTTCGGGGGAGAGGGGTGGTTTCTTATATCTCAGAGACGGCTTATGCTAGAAAGTTGAAACTTAATACGTATATGTAGATGTACTATTAGAGTAACTAAAGCAAAAAAAAGTTCAGATTTTTATTGGTGTTCAGAGGTTGAGTACAAAAAATGTCCGTGAATCCACATTTTCACAAACTTCGTTAAAACTTTTAGACAAGTTGAGCTATCAAAGCAATTTTACTTCTGCGGGCTATTTATATAAGCGCCTAGTAACGATCTTCAAAATTTTTCGATATCCAACCCCTAAGGGGGTGTAAAGTGGTTGCGTACATATTCACGAATTCTAATATATTTTTAAGGTATATTGAGAATAAGTAAATAAAAAAAATCTGCCAACAGTCTGGGCGCAACTTTATTATTTTATGGGTAGAAGTCCGAAACGTGTTTAATGATGAGATACGGTGTTGGGTACTATGCGACTGACAACCTAAAAAATAACCAGGGGGCTATTTGGAACGTTATTTTTTAGGTTGTCAGTCGCATAGTACCCAACACCGTATCTCATCATTAAACACGTTTCGGACTTCTACCCATAAAATAATGAAGTTGCGCCCAGACTGTTGGCAGATTTTTTATATATATTATTTTTAAGAAATAAAGATAAAGGGGCAAAATCGAAAAAAGTATTAAGAGCAAACTTGATTTTAATTATTTATTAAGGGCTCATATACCCCTGAAATTTTCAAAAAATTGATTTTTTTTTTTTGCAGATTTTTATTTTTTATACTTTTAAGAATTAAAAAAAAAATTAGAATTTAGAAAATTCCACTCCATTACAAAGTTATAGCAATAAATGTCACCAGACATCGGTTTGGAGCGGCTTCCTGGCTAATTGCCGCGCCACTCTCAACAGCAGCGTTTCGCATTTATTTTGTTCGCAAAAGCCGGGTTTCTTAGAAAACAAGGTCATTTATAGGACCATCTGTGAAAAACACGAAGATACAAGAGGAAGAAGGTGTACAGTACAAAGCTGGAATGGGAGACTAGCCGTAAGTTCACGTTGTACTTACCAAAAACTTTAAACGCATTTTACTCTATACTATGTTTTTAGACATGGTCTGCACGATAACTCAGTCAATTTTTAATATTTTTCAACTTTTTTTTTTTTATAATTTTGATAACTATTTTCTCTATAGTCTATCGAGAGGTTTTTTTAATTTTTTGCTTGGAAATTTTTTTATAAATTATTAAACGCAAATTTTTTTTTAAAAAACTGATTACTAAAGTTCGAAATACTGTAACTTATTTATTTTTGAAAAAAAAAAAAATATTCCCTCCGTGAGACTATAACTACTACATTATTCTACAAGATTCTTTTTTATTTTTGCAAATTGAATTATTTTTGGTGAAATTATGATGCCGACCAGGAGGCGCCATGGTTTTTATAAGTAGTCCACTTAAACCTGTAAAACACAATGTTAATATTAAAAAAAAAAAATTTTTTTTTTTTTATAGTTAAATAGTTAATAAGATATGTGAACTCAACAATTCAATTTTTTTTTCACCATATAACCTTTATAATAACTTTTCAAATTTACTCGGTTTTCAGCGCGTTCAGGGGTATATGAGCCCTTAATGAAATATTATATATTGACATATTTTTAAAATGTAAGCTTATGAGAACCAGTACTTTTCTGGGACAGTTGTTAAGAATACTCGCTCCTTAATATGCTCTCTAGTAAGCTGACTGCGATTATTTGGCACCACAATATTTATTGCCGACGCAACTCTTTCGGATGACAACGATGAGGCAGGGACAATCAGGTATTTCTGATAGTTGCCTGGTTGCCTCGTCGTACATATATTTGTATTGGCGCCTAAAGTGAAGATTTGCGTGCATGTGCCCGTATAAATCACGTGCCTTGAACCTAGTTTCGACAGATATGGTTTCCATGATCGAAAATTTTTTTTCTACTTTCAACGTTTCTGGCATCCCTCATAAATAATCAGAAATGCAGATTAAATGCAAAAAACCCGTTCTATTTCTAAAATATGTTATACTTAAAAAAAATATCGAGTCCGATAGTCGGATTTCAATATCGATATATCGATATATCGCTTTTTACAATATCGGCCGATATTATCGATATATCGTTCAAAAAATATCGCAATTTCGATATATCGAAATTTTTTTAACATCCCTAGTACGAGGTATACGCCGCCCTAGACCGGCTAATAAACAGGTCGCGTAAGGTTGAATAGGAAACGTAGACTGAATCAATCCTTGAGAGACTATATGTCTTCCAAGCTTTCGTTTTTAAATTTTTCAGATGTATCAGGTCGTCGTCAAACCACAGAAAACGCTTAGGCTGTCTAGTAGATGTGACCGGTAGACATCGCGCGAAACTACGAAAGATCGTGTTATAAAAGTTTAAAGTGGCAGTTTCAACATCCGGCTCACTTAGTACACCCAATCAATCACATGTAGAGATGTCGCGATTTAAAGCAGAAAAATTGACTTTATTAAAATTATAGCCATACGTTATTTCAAAAGGAAATAAGTGATTAATTCGTGAATCAAAATTAAGAACAACGTGAAGTGCTGGATGATGTGGTGATGTACAATGATTGACTGTTGTTTGGGTTACATCGGAAGAGAAAACGAGGTCCAAGTATCGTCCAGAGGTATTAGCTTTCGTGTTGATCTGGTGCAAGCCTGTTGAAAGCATGCAGTCCAGAAATTGTTCATCCTGCCTAGGACATAAGGCAGTCTTCATCTCCAGATCGGGACCACGTTACCAGTGGTAAGTTAAAATCTCCGAGAACGAGTAGTTCATCGCAAGGACGCATACAACTGCAGATTCTATCCGTAGCGTTGAAAACGGATTCATATACTGAAGATAACGTACACGGAGGGATGTACGTCGTGATGATATATAGTTTTTTGTCGCTAAAAGTCAGCGCAACGCAGAGCAACTCGATGATGCTAGCTTCTGGAATATCAATTACTTCAGCAGTGAATTTCCGATTTACTGCACAAAGCACTCCGCCGCCAACCGGAGCATCCTGGATGTCAAGATGACGATCACGACGAAAGATCTGATAATCGCCATCAAACAGCTCGGCGTCTCTGAAGTTTTTGCAAAGCCACGTTTAGAGATATACAATTGTCTAGTCTTAGACCGCATGCCACTTAAGTTGCCGTAGTACAGCGAGATCGGGTTAAGTTTTTTGGCCCAGTAGCGGGATGCGCGTTGCGTCGATGCGGGACGAATTCTCTAACAATTGTTGAATGAGGCCAGCAGTTTGATTCTACAACTGTTTTAAAGCAGGACATAGGCAAAACGACTCTAAACGAAGCCACACGCGAATTATCAATGTGCGCAGCTGGTACAATTTTCTTGCAAGAAATGGATCCTTGCGGGAAATTAATCTTACTAGATCGCAAAATCGCATTGATGTCATTGCAAACTTCCTCCTCCGAAATTGCTCCACAATCGGTGACGACTCCAAAATGAATCCAGTAAGTATATCCGGAAACGATCAAGATACTCGACGATTGCCAGTAGCTTTAATTAGTGGCAATATCTGCTTTCTGGGTCTATCCAGTGTCGACTAAATTATAATACAGGTTTCCAATTTTGAACCTCCTTTGACTGCATCAGAATTCCAGCCAGGCCCACCGAACTAGCATTAGTATAGACTTCATGTTCTCTGCTCGGATAATACATTGTTAAGATCAGTTCGCTGCATAATAAACTTTTCAAGCGTTCGAACGATTCTTTCATAACCTCGTTTCATCGATGTGGCTATTGATCTCTAGTCTTTAAAAGCTGTGTTAAAGGTCTTGAGAATGTTCAGAAATCCTTAATAAATTTTCGAAAGAAACCCGTCAATCCCAGGAACCTACGTAATTCCGTAATATTCGAAAATTCTGGAAAATTTCTTATTACGTCCATTTTCGTGTTACCAGGCTTCATCCCGTCTCGGTTGATGCGATGACCCAAAACGGTTATTTCCTCGGCGATGAAAATGCATTTCAAAGTTCGTAGCGTTAGTCCAGCGTCTCGGATAATGTTTAAAAATTCTGTGAGAATTCGTATCCCCTGTTATGATCTTCTCGGACTTCATCTTCTTCACAAGGTCGATCATCATCTCGTGAAAATCGTGGGTGTATTAAGGAGGCCAAACGGCATCATGTTATAATCGTAATGTCCATCCAGCATAACGAATGCGGTATGCGGTAATCACGTAAATACGTGATTCTTCGTCTAACGGTACCTGTTAATATCCAGAGTTGTATACTATTTATTTCCGGCAATTCGGGAAAGCTGTTCTACTATCGGCATGTATAATAGAAGGATTTCTTATTCGTCACTGCATTAATACCTCGGAAATCAAGGTAAAGGTTGGCGAGCACGATAGGTGACGAATAATAGGAATCACTCTGTCTAATAATCTAATCTCATTTTTCAGCATTTCAGCAACTAACTGCCGGACTCGTTCACGCTTCTGTAAAGCTACACGATTTGGGCGACAGGAGGAAAGGAGCATCTGTCCACAGCTTGATTGTTATCATCTTGACTTTACAGCGACACATTTCTCACAATCTTTCGGCAAAACATCCGCGAGAATCGTGCAATTTTTTTTCAACCTGCTTCCGTTCGCTGAAAATCAAGTTATCTCCAATCTTCGGACGCGTTTCAAGTCTCTCAACTAACTCGAAGAATAATCGGTTATCGTTTCTACCAAGAACGTCTAGTCCCAACAAATCGTCCTAGGGAATTAATTCGTCTTCGACTATAAACAAGTCTGTCGTGACGACCAGAATATCAAGTTTCAGTGTTGCTCTTATCTTTACGTGACACTCTCAACCATAGAGAAAGATCTAATAGAGAAACAAACCCATAGCCGTTCTCTACTGATTTGTTTTTCATACATTCGATTTGAAATTTCTAGCCTTAAAAGCTCTTCCATTTTAAAAAGCTTTACTAACCACTCGTTCAAAAAGCTTGAGTTTAGCCGAAAAGGGGAACAATTTTAAATGATGTTAAGTTCATTCATCGTGGTTTCATTTAATTCTGGTGAAATTTTATTTTATAAGATAACAAGAGTTAAAGAAATATTGAAGTTAATTTTACTTTATTATTTTCTAAAAATTTATTTAAAATAGACCCCTAGCAGAAAAAAAATGTTTTAGGTGAGAGTGGGGGAGGGTGAAAAGGAAAAGGTTCCGATTTTTATATCTCGATAACCTATACAGATATAAAGCTGAAACTTGGTATTTAGATAGAGCTATATTAGTAGCATGTTGGAAAAATATAATTTTTTATTGGGGTAGTATGGTACGAGGGTGGGGGGTGTTTTTGCTATCTGTAGAACGGCTTATGCTACAAAGTTGAAACTCGGTATGTATATGGAAATTAACTAGAAAAGTAATTTAGATGAAAAAAATTAAAATATTTATTGGCGTTCGGAAGGGGGCGAAAAAAATTATCAGTGAAAATGGAATGCATATATTTTCACGGTTTTCGTCATATCTATTAGGTCTTTCCAAATATTGAATTCATTTTTATTGTACGACTTCTTCATATAAATACCTAGAAAGTATTTTCAGGATTTTTTGAAATTCGACTCGGGTTGTTTATTTTTTCACGAATTCTGCCATATCCCTCAGGTCTGATCAGATATCGAATATCTTTTCACTTTCATGGGCTTGCGTAATAATCGCCTGAAACTCATTCTTAAGTTTTTTTATTTTTCAGCCCCTAAGAGGGTATAAAAGGGTTGAACAAGTTTTCACGAATGCCGTCATATCTTTTAGAAGTGATAAGAAATTGAATTGGTTTTTACTTTCTCGTGTTGTCTACATATTTATCTATTAACTCCTTTCAGGAGTTTTGGATATTCAACCCCCAAGTGGGTGTAAGGAGGTTGCTCACCTGATAATATATCGAATTCATTCTTACTTCCTAAGGTTTCCTATATAAGCGCCAAAAAGTCAATTTCCGTATTTTTAGATATTCAATCCTAGGGGTGGAAAGGAGTTGTATGCTTTTCAAAGCTTCGACATATTGCTTTGCTTTCATGAGATATTAGATCGCTTTTCACTTCCACAGACTTTTTATATAATCGCCTACAAACCGAGTTCTCAATTTTTGGATATTCAACACCCAAAGGGTTTGCATATGTTTTCACAATTTTTTCCATCCCTTAGTTCTGATGAGATATAAAATTGGCTATTAACTACGGCAGTTGATGTAATGACCTAAAAACCAATTTCACGATTTTCCGAATTTCAAAAACCAAGGGGGTGTGAAGGGTTTGCTTACGTTTTCACAAATTTTTCAAAACCCCTATTGTCTCATGAGATATGAAGTTGTTTCTTATGAAATCGTCTAAAAACCTGTTTCACAATTTTTTCGAAATTCAAACCCCAAGTGGAATTAATAGCTTTATATACGTTTTAACAATTCGTCATATCTCTTAACTCAGATAAGGCAGCAAATTCGTTTTTACTTCTATGGGGTTTTAGTGTACATAATATATCGAAATTCGAATAGTTTAATCGGCTAAAAATCTATATTTTAAATATTTTTTTTAGGAACAAAACTAACTTTCCAAGAAACCTCATAATTTCGAACAACTGATGATATACTCCGACTTTGACCCGAATATAATAAAGTTTCGCCCAGACCATTGGCAGATTTTTTTTTAAATGGTTGATATTACAGTAATCTCATTAGAATTGGAGTAAATGTTTACTGATTTCCGTTTAATAGACTTTTATGTCATTTTGTAATTGTTTTTTTATTTCTACAGGGTGTAACTAAAGGGTTTTCCAATAGGGACTTGACAACTTTGAATTCAATTTGTGAACGCACCCTTTCACTAATCATCGAACTGTCACTGTCAATTTATTCAGTAAACTTAACATTTTTATCATGGTAAAGTACACGAAGGAACAACGTCTGCAAATTATAAAAATTTACTACAGAAATTCGGAGTCGGTGACCGCTACTTTAAGAGCGTTAACTCCGATTTTCGGTCGTAATTCTCGCCCTAGTAGACAGGCAGTAACAAGTTTAGTGCAAAAATTTGAGTCTACATATTCGTTGTGTGATGTTGCCGTGCCAGTGAGACAACGGGTTGGTCGAAGTGTCGAAAATATCGCTGCCGTTGAAACGTCCGTAGCAAATGATCCAAATCAGTCAATTCCACGGCGTTCTCAAGTGTTGGGCATCGCCCAGACCACGTTATGGCGAATTTTGCGTAAGGATCTTGGTTTTCACCCATACAAGATCAAGCTGACTCAAGAATTGAAGCCGATGGACCATTTGAAGCGACGTACGTTCTCCGATTGGGCTCTGGAAAAGATGCGCCAAGATGATCAATTTCATCGCAAAATCATCTTCAGTGACGAAGCTCATTTTTGGCTCAGTGGGTTCGTCAATAAGCAAAATATGCGTTATTGGTCCGGTGAAAATCCACATGTGCTTCATGAAAGACCACTTCATCCACAAAAAATAACTGTTTGGTGCGGTTTGCATGCTGGCGGCGTCATAGGGCCATATTTTTTCGTCGACGATAATGATCGTCACGTTACTGTGAATGGTAATCGTTATCGCGCCATGATTACTGATTATTTTTGGCCCGAATTGGAAGATATGGACTTGGACAACATGTGGTTTCAACAGGACGGTGCCACAAGCCACACAGCACACGTTACAATCGATTTATTGAAGAGTAAGTTTGATGAGCGTGTTATCTCAAGAAATGGACCAGTCGATTGGCCGCCTCGTTCGTGCGATTTAACGCCTCTGGACTTTTTTCTTTGGGGCCACGTCAAGTCGTTGGTCTATGCCAACAAGCCGACGACGTTGGAAGAGCTCAGAGCCAACATTGAACACGAAATAGCAGCCATTTCGGCCGAAATGTGTGGCCGAGTCATCGAAAATTGGGTCCAACGAATCGACCGCTGCAAACGTGCCCGCGGTGGCCATATGAACGAAGTCGAGTTCCATTCATAAATGTTTTGATTGTACTTCAACCCGATAATAAAGTTTTTGAAATATCTCAAATGGTTTGCATTTTATTTTGAAAAAAAGTTGTCAAGTCCTTATTGGAAAACCCTTTAGTACTGAGGTTCAAACGAAAATGGGAGATAGAGGAACTTGTCCTGAGTAGAAAATCGTTCTACACATACTCCCGTTTTTGCACCGTTATGGAGATAGCGCGATTTTAAGGACGAAGGATTTTCATCGTACCTGTGAATACTGTTTGATCTCTAACTTCTGCTGTACTTAGCGTAACGTAATAATTCTGGGCTCGTTGGAAAGGACACAAATTCTTCTTTCTAACTGCTATCAACTGTGTCAATTAGTGTTATACTTTTTGAGAAAAACTCATTTAAATGACACAAAAATAATAAAAAATTAAAAAAAATACAAAAAAGTCCTGTTTTCTCCAAGAAGGACCTGATTAACCACCAAATTTTATTGCATTTCGGAAAGCCCATAAAATTTCACTATACGTTTGATAACAGAATAGGTTGGTTCATAGGTTGAATTGTAAAGGAGCGGGGCTTACAGTTATCAAGCACGATCCCTTCAAGTAAATCTGGTTTGACACCCGTCATTCGCCGAAGGAGTATGATTAATAATAGTGAGGACGAAATAAAAGAGTTGAAGTATAGTTTATTACGTTTATTTAGTTTATTTAGTTTATTACGTTTACAAATAATTTTCAACATGTTCGCCGTTGTGGAGCAAGCAGAAGTGGTATCGCCGACGAATGGCATTGGTGGGGTTCACACGCAGTAGTTGGGCTCGTAACTGATCGCATGCTTCGGTGATACGGGAAATAAGCTGTTCTCGTGTATGAGTTTCCTCTGCGTAGACGATGCTTTTCAAATACCCCCAGACATAAAAGTCCATGGGAGTTAAGTCGGGAGATCGTGGAGGCCATGCAATGGGACCGCCACGACCAATCTATCGATCCCGAAAATTCGCGTCGAGCCACCGACGGACATTAGCACCATAATGCGCTGGCGCTTCATCGTGCTGGTACCAAAACCTGACCAGTACACGGAGTGGTATATCCTCTATGAGGTCTGGTAAAGTTTTCTCCAAAAATTCGGCATAATTGGTGGAATTGAGAATTGGGGGAAGAAATACCGGACCGATGAAAGTTCTGCCGATGATGCCAGCTCAAACATTCACACCGAAGCGATGTTGATGGGACGTATTTCGGCTGTTATGGGGATTTTCACGTGCCTACACATGCATATTGTGGAAATTTTGTATGCCATCGCGGGTGCATTGCGATTCGTCGGTCCAGAGAATTCTTCCGAAAAACGCTGGATGTTTGTCTGCTCGCAGTAACATGGTACGACAAAAGTCTCGCCGATGTTCACGATCACCGGGCAACAGTTGTTGCACCGGTGTATTGTGATAGGGATACAGTCCTTCTCCTTGCAGAATTCGGAACACTTGCATGTGGTTGATGCCTAATCGATGGCCGATGCGCCGGGTGCTTACCGTGGGGTCCCTAGCCGCGATGCGCAGTATGCGCTTCTCCGTGGCCACAGGTACCGAGTATCGCCGTCCTGGATGTTGTGTCTCCCGCCACGGCTGCAGTGTACCTCGTTCACGAAGGTTCCGATGAATGCTGATGAACATCCGATAATGGGGGTACCGAGATCTGTCCGGATATCGTTCCCGGTAAACTCTTTCGGCTCGCCTAGCATTCCCGTCGCACAACCCATACACGAAGTGCATGTCTGCCATTTCTTCCGTTGTAAAAGACCTCCTATTGCTTGCCATGTTGCTCGTAATGATGTCTATGACATTCTGTTTGCTGCTGCTTCCTCCCGATGCTTTTATCGCAGAAAAATCTACGTAGGACGAAGTCATTCCTGTTCCTACTTAAATGGATATTACTTAATTAACTTAAATGGATGTTAGTTAATTTACTTAAATGGACGCTATCTAATTAGTTGTCATATTTTTACTTACCTGTAACATAATTTCCACACATAAGAGCAATACGTGTGTTGTTAACATGGTTGTTCATTACTGCATCTGTTTTGCGGTAAATTCTATGTTTAGCAGTATTTCCAACATGTGCAGGGAACTCACTTGTTGTTGCAAATATGAAGAAATTCTGTTATCAAACGTATTGTTACGAGCTAGGGGTTCGCAGGGATTTCAAGTAAAACACAATTCGGTTAAAATAAAAATAAGTGATTATTTATTAATCGCACTTTAAATTCTATTCGCACAATAATTCGAACTGTATGGCAATACCGCCCGCTTATACCATATATCGCTTGACTCGTTCACTTTCGTTCTCTACCAACACGGTCGCGTATACACGCTGGCTGTCACAGTCGACGTAATAAAAATTACTATCTTTCTCGCTGAAAGCTTCACCTATTTTTATACTATCCGGTTTCAGTCTAGGATGTACTTGAATGTTCGCTCAGTGTGGAATCCTCTCGAAAGCTTTAGAGCTTTCGATTTCGATCTTCGTTCAGTGGTGTATGCAAAGGGTTCTAGTATATTGGAGAGCATTCGATAAGAAGGGAGATACAATCGTGTTGTTTCGCCTTATCTTCAGCTAGGTTTCTGATTGGGTTATTTTGCAACTAGGTATTCGGTTGTTGTTGTTTTCATTGTGTGAAACGATCGAGTTGCACGGTTGCGCGGCTGCCAGGTTTACATGTAACATTACTCCCTCCTTAGTTCCTGTTCGTTCCGAACAGAGTCGATCCCCTCGTCATGGGCGCCATGGTACTTTGTTAGTCTATCGAGGTGTACCACTTTCATTTTAGTACGAGGTTTTTGATGCAACTGAATACGGTACACAACATCATTTAACCGGTTGATGATTTGGTAAGGTCCCTCCCAATTGCGCTGTAGTTTCGGTGGCCTGCCCTTCTGTCGTTTGGGATTGTATAGCCAAACTAAATCACCCTATTGGAATCCTGATGAATTCGCCCGTTGATCATACCTCGTCTTCATCCGATCGGTCGCCAAATTCATTTTATCTCTGACCAGGTTGTAAATTGTGTGTTGTGTTGTGGTCGGAGGCCTTGGAGTGGTTATTTCGACTTAAAAAAGTCAAAATAACCGAAGGGAAGGTTGGGGTTCGGGAAACAGGGGTCCAATTCCGCCTACGTCCGAATTGGTGGCTGAAGTGCAAACTGGAGCGACGTGCTTGCTGGCTTCCGGGCTAGCTGCGGCTGGGGGGGGTACGTTGTTTGCACCTCAGACCATAAAACCCATGGCCTGTACAACAAAAATTTCACGCCGACTTACCCGGGTGATAAAATTGGGATAAGATTCCCAATCAGTCATGAGAGACCGAAAAAACTCCCCTCAACTCGACTGGCGCGGATGTTGTGCGCCGTCTAGCCCACCCTACCGTAGCCATACTTGTCCTCAAAAGAATTTAAACGTATGGCCCCTAAAGAGAGGAATGAGGGGCGGAAGGTCTTCAAACGAGAAGATCCATCCTAATGGCCGTCTTAATTAGCCATTTATACTAAATAAACTATATATGAAACAAAACCAAAACGAAAGAAAAAAAAACATAAACTAATAAAAAAATCTGCCAACAGTCTGGGCGCAACTTTATTATTTTTTCAGTAGAAGTTCGGAACGAGTTTAATTCTGAGATGCGGTGTAGGTTACTATGTGACTGAAAACAAAAAAAAAAATCGGAAAGCGGTTAAAATGGGGTCGCGCTAGAATACTTACGCCGCTGCCTCATATAACATATTAATTACATAATTGGTTCATACACCGGGACGAGATCTACTCCTAGTATAATATCAGTTGTTACGCCATTAGAAGGTTTTTCGTGACTTGGTTTCGGGCCATTACATGAAATCGGAAATGCGTTTGAAGACGATTATATAAAAAGTCTGTGGGAGTGCAAACCAATCTAATATCTCATCAATCCTGAGAAATATGTCGAAAGCCTTACGTCCTATTGGAGTTGAATAACAAACATCCCGAAATCAACTTTTTGACGATTATGTAGGAAGCCTTTGGAAGTAAAAATGAATTCGATATCTCATTAGAACTAGAAAAATGTAAGAATTTGTGAAAACATATACAACCCCCTTGCACCCACTTTGAGGTTGAATATCCGAAAATCCTGAAATGAGTTTTTAGATATATATAAAAAAAGCCCGAGGAAGTGAAAACCAATCCGATGTCTTATCACTCCTAAGAGATATGACGGAATTCGTGAAAAAGAGTTCAACCCGTTTTTACCCTCTTAGGGGTTGAAAACGGAAAAACCTTGAAAACAAGTTTTAGGTGATTATTAAATAAGCCCGTGGAAGTAAAAAGTTATGCGATATCTAATCAGACCTGAGGGATACGGCTGAATTCGTGAAAATGTATACATCCCCTTTACACCACCTTGAGGGTCTAATTTTAAAAAATCCTGAAAATACTTTCTAGGTATTTCTATGAAGAACCCGTAGAAAAAAAATTAATTCAATATTTGGAAAGACCTAATAGATATGACAAAAATCGTAAAAATATATGCATTCCATTTTCACTGATAATTTTTTTTGCCCCACTTCCGAACGCCAATAGATATTTGAATTTTTTTTTAATCAAAATTACTTTTCTAGTTGATTTACATATACGTACCGAATTTCAACTTTCTAGCATAAGCCGTTCTATAGTTAGGAAAAACACTTCCCACCCCCGTACCATACTACCCCTATAAAAAATTATATTTTTCCAACATGCTACTACTATAGTTCTATCTAAATACTAAGTTTCAGCTTTATATTGTTATAGGTTCTCGAGATATAAAAATCGGAACTTTTTCCTTTTCACCCTCCCCCAGCCTCACCCTCTCCACCCTCACCTTCAACATTTTTTTTTCTGCCGGGGGTCTATTAGGCCTACGTCTGGTAAAAATTTTAAGCATCTATCTTACATTGTGCTTGAGATATAAGACGATATTTTTTTAAAAATTGCTTACCCCCTCCACTTCCATGCTCCACCGCCCCCTTAAAAAATTTTACTTTCAGCAAACTTTATTTGTCAACATTTATACAGAAACCAAATTTTATTTCTCTAGTGCAATTGGTTCGTGAGATATCGTAATCTAAAGTTTTTCAACCCCCACCCCCGTACGTCACTGCCCCCTCTCAAAAATTTGTTTCGAATCTATTTTCCTAGTATACCCACAGATGTTCATTAAGTTTTAATTTCGAGACATTAACCGATTAGGAGATCTGGATTTTAGAATGTCTCGATCTCGGCTTTCGAGCGTTTCGGACGCATTATTATTCCCCCCACTCCCACACCCCTTTACCCATATTATAATTTTTTATTGCAAATGGGTCCACTATCGATGCTCTATATAAATTCCAAGTTTCAGCCTCCTAGCCTCTGCGGTTGCTGAGATCTAGAAACCAAAATTTTTCGTCTAAAACGCTTCCCCCACCTCCCCCCTCATACTCCGACCACCCAAAAAGTGGTCACTTCAAGGAACCTACCCAGTCTATTAATAAAAAAAATTTCAATTTAATAGCTCATAGGGTTTAGGAGTTATAAGCCTTCAAACGTTTTGCGTACGGCGGACGGCGGACGGCAAACGGCGCACAGACGGACTGAAAATTTTTTTTGCTTTTTTGGTGCTTATTAGTCATTTCAGGGTAGCAAATTTTTTTTTTTTAAAAATCGATAACAATACTTTATTATTAAAATAATAAAGTAAAACATACTGCAGTCACGATCGGCTGCAAGCCAATCGTATAATACTCTAGATGAATACTGAACTCCGATTTATATTGTAGTTGGGGATAAAGTAGAATTACGTGGGTGCATGTTGTATGTCCTTTATTAAGGACTGCCATTAGATTGCTACTCAAAACTAAAAGACAATATTCAGTGCTTAATTTCATACCTTGAACTGGGTAAGTCATCGAAAAAATTTCCTTTTTGAAGGACTTTCACATGGGAGGTGCAGGAAGGACTCATTCGATTTCTTACATATTTGTCCTTTTCCTTGGAACCATTCAAAAATTCATGTGTACAAAATTTCAAATTCGTAGCTTGAAGCGTTCAAAAGTTATCGGAAAATATTGTTGAACACGTGTTTTAAGGATATTTTGTATGGCAGCTACCAGAAGGAGTAAAAGGATTTCACTGATTAGTAAACTCGAACTTCTATTTCGCTCAAAACTAACTTGTACAAAATTCCGAATTCGTACTGAAAAGATTACTTGAGTTATTGTGAGTTTCGTAAATTAAGTGAATACATTTTGACAGGATATTTGTATGGCAGCTACACGAAGGACTAACAGGATTTCCTTCATAATTATATATTTAGCTCCAACTATTGGAAAAATAACACATACAAAATTTCGATGTCGTAGCTTAAACCCTTCTAAAGTTATCGACCAATATTCTTCAAGACGTGTTTTAAGGACATTTTGTATGACAGCTACCAGAAGGAGTAAAAGGATTTCGCTAATTAGTAAACCTCGACTTTTTTTTTACTCAAAACTAACTTGTACAAAATTCCGAATTTGTACCTAAAAGATTACTTGAGTTATAGTGAGTTTCGTAAATTAAGTAAATACATTTTGACAGGATATTTGTATGGCAGCTACACGAAGGACTAACAGGATTTCCTTCATAATCATATATTTAGCTCCAACTATTGGAAAAATAAGACATACAAAATTTCAATGTCATAGCTTAAACCCTTCTAAAGGTATCGACCAATATTCTTGACCACATGTTTTAAGGACATTTTATATGGCAGCTACCAGAAGGAGTAAAAGGATTTCGCTGATTAGTAAACTCCGACTTCTTTTTCATTCAAAACCAACTTGTACAAAATTCCGACTTCGTAGCTAAAAGATTACTTGAGTTATTCTGAGTTTTGTAAATTAAGTGAATACATTTTGACAGGATATTTGTATGGCAGCTACACGAAGGACTAACAGGATTTTCTTCATAATCATACATTTAGCTCCAACTATTGGAAAAATAATACATACAAAATTTCAAAGACGTAGGTTAAACCCTTCTAAAGTTATCGACCAATATTCTTGAACACGTGTTTTAAGGACATTTTGTATGGCAGCTACCCGAAGGAGTAGGACGATTTTGCCCGTTAACGAACTTAGCCTTACAAATTCAACCAACCATCCAGATTCAAAATTTCAAGATCCTAGGTGAAGGCGTTCTTGAGTTATCGTGCTAACGGACAGACGGACGGACGGACGGACGGACGTCAGGCGGATTTGAGGTTTTTGGGCACAAATAAACAAAAAATAATATATAACTTTTTTTCGTCCGAGGCTTGGTTCTATGCGTTACAAACTTTTGGGCTGGATTAAACTTATAATACTCTATATGATTTCATCTAGAGTATAAAAATTACCTGTTATTGGCTACTGCATTCTTTTTTTTTCTTTTTTTTTGTTTTAAATTATATTTTATTTTTATATTATTTATTGTCTGAGTCAGTTTCCGTCCTTTTAAGTCTTGTCATAATTTTATTTTTATTTTAATTTAATTCCATTTTTATACTCTAGATGAAATCATATAGAGTATTATAAGTTTAATCCATCCCAAAAGTTTGTAACGCATAGAACCAAGCCTCGGACGAAAAAAAGTTATATATTATTTTTTGTTTATTTGTGCCCAAAAACCTCAAATCCGCTTGACGTCCGTCCGTCCGTCCGTCCGTCCGTCCGTCCGTCCGTCTGTCCGTTAGCACGATAACTCAAGAACGCCTTCACCTAGGATCTTGAAATTTTGAATCTGGGTGTTTGGTTGAATTTGTAATGCTAAGTTCGTTAACGGGCAGAATCGTCCTACTCCTTCGGGTAGCTGCCATACAAAATGTCCTTAAAACACGTCTTCAAGAATATTGGTCGATAACTTCAGAAGGGTTTAAGCTACGTCTTTGAAATTTTGTATGTGTTATTTTTCCAATAGTTGGAGCTAAATATATGACTATGAAGAAAATCCTGTTAGTCCTTCGTGTAGCTGCCATACAAATATCCTTTCAAAATGTATTCACTTAATTTACGAAACTCACTATAACTCAAGTAATCTTTTAGCTACGAATTCGGAATTTTGTACAAATTAGTTTTGAGTGAAAAGGAAGTTTGAGTTTACTAGTCAGCGGAATCCCTTAACTCCTTCTGGTAGCTGCCATACAAAAAGTCCTTAAAACACGTGTTCAAGAATAACTTCAGAAGGGTTTAAGCTACGACATTGAAATTTTGTATGTATTATTTTTCCAATAGTTGGAGCTAAATGTATGATTATGAAGGAAATCGTATTAGTCCTTCGTGTAGCTGCCATATAAATATCCTGTCAAAACGTCTTCACTTAATTTACGGAACTTACTATAACTCAAGTAATCTTTTAGCTATAAATTGGGAATTTTGTACAAATTAGTTTTGAGTAAAAACAAAGTTCGAGTTTACGAATCAGCGAAATCCTTATACTCCTTCTGGTAGCTGCCATACAAAATGTCCATAAAACACGTGTTAAGAATATTGGCCGATAACTTCAGAAGGGTTTAAGCTACTTCTTTCAAATTTTGTACGTGTTATTTTTCCAATAGTTGGAGGTAAATATATGATTATAAAGAAAATCCTATTAGTCCTTCGTGTAGCTGCCATACAAATATCCTGTCAAAATGAATTTACTTAATTTACGGAACTCACTATAACTCAAGTAATCTTTTAGCTATGAACTCGGAATTTTGTACAAATTAGTTTTGAGTGAAAACGAAGTTTGAGTTTTACTTATCAGCGAAATCCTTTTACTCCTTCTGGTAGCTGCCATACAAAATATCCTTAAGACACGCGTTCTACAATATTTTTCGATAACTTTTGAACGCTTCAAGCTACGAATTTGAAATTTTGTACACGTTCATTTTTAAATGGTTCCAAGGAAAAGGATTAATATGAAAGAAATTGAGTGAGTCCTTCCTGCACCTCCCATGTGAAAGTCCTTCAAAAATGACATTTTTTTTCGATGACTTACACAGTTCAAGATATGAAATTAAACACTGAATATTGTCTTTTAGTTTTGAGTAGCAATCTAATGCGAGTCCTTAATAAAGGACATACAGCATGTACACACGTAATTCTACTTTATCCCCAACTACAATATAAATCGGAGTTCAGTATTCATCTAGAGTATTATACGATTGGCTTGCAGCCGATCGTGACAGCAGTATGTTTTAATTTTAGTTCATTATTTTTTAATAATAAAGTATTGTGATCGACCTGAAATTTCAAAAAAGTTTGCTACCCTGAAATTTTGTATTTACACGTTTTAGGACTAGTAGACCCCAAAAAAGCAAAAAAAAAAAATGTCCGTCTGTACGCCGTACGCCGTCCGCCGTCCGCCGTACGCCGTCCGCCGTACGCCGTACGCAAAATCGTTTGAAGGCGCGTAGCTCCCAAACCCGTTGAGATATTAAATTGAAATTTTTATGGTGGGTAGATTGGGTGAACCCCTACCACTGGTATATTTTTGAGGGGTGGGGTTACAAGGGGAGAGGAGAGGGGAGCGTTTTAGACGAAAAATTTTGGTTTCTAGATCTCAGGAACCACTTATGCTAGGAAGCTGAAACTTGGAACTTATGTAGTACTATGATAATGGACTCAATTGCAAAAAATTGGTCGATATTAATTAAGGGGTGTGGAAGTGGGGGTGAAAACAATGAGTCTTTAACGCTTGAAAGCCGGGATTGAAACATTCTAAAATCGATATCTCCTGAACCATTGATGTCAGAAGATTGAAACTTTGTTGTTGTCCTTAGGGATACTTCAAGATTAGACAAGGGCTAAAATTTTTAAGGGAGGTGGTGGGGTGTGGGGGTGGGGGGTGAAAAACTTCGGATTACAATATCTTCCGAACCAATTACACCAGGAAAATAAAATTTAGTTTCTGTATATGGGATCACAAGAGGAGTCTACCAAAACTAAATTTTTTGAGGGGGGAGGTGGAGCACGAAAGTGGGGGTATAGCAATTTCTCAAAAAATGTCATTTTTATATCTCAGAAACCGTATCAGATATGATCTTGAAAATTTTACAGGAGTTGGGGACGGTAAACTTCTAGTAGGAAAAAAAAATTTGGTGATGTGGGTGTTGGGGGTGATGGTGAAAGGGGGTAGAAAGGAAAACATTCTGATTTTTATTTCTCGAAAACCATAATGAATAGAAAGCTAACAATTTAGGATTATATAGATAGTGGCAGACATCCTAGAAAAATAAAATTTTTCATAGGGGTATCAAGATACGGGGGAGAGGGGTGGTTTTTTATATCTCAGAAACGGCTTATGCTAGAAAGTTGAAACTTAGTACGTATATGTAGATGTACTATTAGAGTAATTAAAGCAAAAAAAAAGTTCAGATTTTTATTGGCGTTCAGAGGTTGAGTAAAAAAAATGTCCGTGAATCCACATTTTCACAAATTTCGTTAAAACTTTTAGACATGTCGAGCTATCAAAGCAATTTTACTTCTGCGCGCTATTTATATAAGTGCCTACTAACGATCTCCAAAATTGTTCGATATCCAACCCCTAAGGGGGTGTAAAGCGGTTGTGTACATATTCACGAATTCTGATATATTCCTAAGGTATATTGAGATTTGGAGTTCACGTTTACTTCTATAAGGGAAAAACCCGATTTAAGTATTTTTACGTATTAAACCCCCTGGGGGTATTGTTCAAGATTTCACTAATTCCGAAAATCTCTTAGGTTTAATGTGATCGAATTCGCTTTTACTACTTTGAATTATTCTATTGATAAAAAAATACGTAAATAAATAAAAAAAATCGGCCAACAGTCTGGGCGCAACTTTATTATTTTATGGATAGAAGTCCGAAACGTGTTTGATGATGAGATACGGTGTTGGGTACTATGCGACTGGCAACCTAAAAAATAACCGGGAAGCTATTTGGAACGTTATTTTTTAGGTTGCCAGTCGCATAGTACCCAACACCGTATCTCATCATCAAACACGTTTCGGACTTCTACCCATAAAATAATAAAGTTGCGCCCAGACTGTTGGCCGATTTTTTAATTTAATTTATTTTTAATTTATCTTAATTATAATTTATTTTTATTTATTTTATTTTTCTATTTATATTTTATTGGTGTTGCTTATTTATTTATTTGTTTGTTTTTATGTTTTGTTTTGTAAAATAAATTATTTAATTTTACTTATTTATTTGTTTTTGTTTTTTCATTTAACTTTTTTTTTTTTTTACGGTGGCCGAAAACTTATGCGAGCCACTGTATTTTGGCACTCAAACGAACCGAAGAAAGGCCATTAATACTTGTTGTCAAGTTCACTTGCACTTCTTGCTATTAAATTCTAACAAAATTTCGAATACGCAATTTTTCTCCTCTTTTCAGCCAAAACTTAAGCTTAATTTCTACTTTTTCTAATTTTTCGCTCCGCGCGCCATAAAAAAATCACCTTAACTTGTCATTCTTTTTAAATTTTTCTCTATCTCCGCCCGCGCTAAAAGAACTTAACCTCCAATTCACTACTTCTCTCATAATTTTTCCGATTGCGCGCAAAAAACTCTCGTCCGCGCCAAAACCTAAACCTCACTTTATTTTCTTTCGTCGGCCGTGCGCGCTTAAAACTTAACTCATAATTTCCTTTTTTTTAATTTTAATTTTTCGCCCGTGCGCGCCAAAAAACTTAACCTCCAGCTGTCAGAAAACTCTCCCCCCCAAAAAAAACCCAACCACCATTGAACCAACTTTTTTTGTGTGGAATTGGTTTGGATCACAGTAATGCCAACTGCATTAATTGATCCACACCAATTCTCACAGATGACACTACAACACAGACTGCTCGCCGTTGTTTACAACGCCGAACAGGCTGAAAAAGGCAGCTGTGAGCTCCGTCTGTGTCTCATGCTCACGACTGCAGTGACCGGGCACTCTCGGAGTTTGTCACTCGCTCCAGTCACTGACGAAGGTCTTTAGAGTGGTACACTCCCACACGTTTGCCTCCGAGATCTTCTAGCTCATATCGCGAGTTGCCTAGCACACAACGAATCCTGCACTTCAAGAACTTTTTAGCCAGTTTGGCGTTATAATTTTGTGCTGCTGTGGACAGGGAAAAGTTTCTTCTGTACACTTCCTGTCCTTCTCTAAACTGAGTTTGAGCCGCACGCATATTATAACGCCTACTGCTGTTCTCGTGTGCGACCTGAAGATTCGCCTGTGCCAGTTGCCTCACGATAGGAGTACCTTCTCTGGGACCCAGTTGCAAGTCTACATCACCTAGCGCTTTCAAACGATGCAACAGAGCGTAGTCATCCCCATGCGACATCATGTGAGTCCCAAACAAAACCTGATAGGGCGAAAACTTAGTGGCTTGGTGAATCGAACTCCTAAGAGAAAATCCTATTTTGCTTAAGTTTTCGTCCCATCGAGTCTGGTCCTCCACGATGAACGCACGGAGTCCAGCTAAAACTGAACGGTTGACTCGCTCTGAAGCATTCGCTTGAGGCGAGTATTTTGGGGTATATAGGTGTTTAACCCCATACTTGGAAAGCATGGAGTTAAATGTCGCCGACTTGAACTGAGACCCATTGTCGGAGAGAATTGTCTCGGAGGTACCAAACATATGGAAGACATCCCTCTCCAAAAACGTCGTGATCTCACCCGCCGTAATTCTTCTTAGAGGATGAAGGATGGGAAATTTTGACAGATGGTCAAGGACAAGAAGGATAGCGATTTTTCCACTTTTGGTCCTAGGGTATGGTCCTAATACATCAATGTGCAGATGTTGAAAGGGCTTCTGCGTTCTGAATGCCTCTCCCATTGCAGCTCTAAGCGGACGATTCGGGGACTTCGTTTCTTTACAAGCCTGACACGAAAGAACGAAATCGCAGACTTGTGTAGACATACCGGGCCAATACAAGTATCGCCTAATGCGCTCTAGCGTTTTGGCGAACCCACCGTGAATCATGGTATCCGCTTCATAAGCCTGAGCGATCGCAGTAGGCGCCAAGCTCGATGGAATCCAAAGTTTCCAGGCACGATCCTCTGTGATCGGGTCACCGTTATAGGGCTCTGTACGCTTGTACACGTAGCCATCTCTAACGCATACGTCAGGAAGCCGAGGGGCGTTTGCCTCCACATTTGACTTCAGATCCTCATACTCCAGATTCTGAAACTCTGAAGAGCTCAAGTCAACCATGGGTGCAACGTCGATCAGCGCATTTAATCCGTCTTCGTATTCGCGAGAGAGGGCGTCGGGTACAATATTCAGGCTCCCACTACGGTGTTCGATCACGAAGTCGAAGCCTTGCAACTTCAAACTCCAGCGAGCCAAACGTCTACTGAGATCCTTTTGAGACATCAGCCATTTGAGACTCGCATGGTCCGTTATAATCTTAAACGATGTCCCTTCCACGTACGCTCTGAATTTTTTCACGCTCAACACAGCGGCGTAGCATTCAAGCTCTGTAACACTGTAGTTGCGTTGATCGGAATTCAGCTTCTGGGACATAAATGCAATAGGAGATTCCGATCCATCATTGTTCTCTTGGAAAAGAACACTCCCCACTCCAGATTTGATAGCATCGCATTGAATCACGAATGGTCTAGTGAAGTCTGGATTTACCAATACAGGGGCCGCAGTTAACATGGCCTTCACAGACTGAAACGCAGTTTCCGCCTCTGAAGTCCAAGTAAATCTGTCGGCCTTTTTCAGCGTGTCTGAGATCGGTGAGACCACAGCTGCAAAGTTGAAAATAAATCGTCGATACCATCCAGCCATACCAAGAAAGCGTCTAACCTGACGTGCGGATTTCGGCGAAGGATAATTGACCATGGCCGAGACTTTTTCCGGATCTGTCTTCAGGCCTCCATCTCCAACAATGTACCAAGTGAGAATTGAAATCCTCCGAGATAAACAATAGATCGTCCAAGTAAACAAATACTTGGTCCTTTAGTTTGGGTAGGATAACACGATCCATCAAGCGACACATGCGCTGGGGTGCATTGCACAGCCCAAATGGCATCCGGGGAAAATGATAGAGGGGTCGTCCGGGAATGGTAAACGCCGTCATTTCACGGGACTTAGCCTCGAGAGGAATCTGCCAAAAGGCGTCCTTCAGGTCAAGACTGGTTATGTAGTTGGCTCGTGGTAATCGACTAAGGATTCCGTCGATATGTGGAAGTGGATATGCATCCTTTTTCGTCACATTATTAACCTTTCGAGAATCCAAGCATAACCGGACTTTCCCTGGTTTCCTCACGAGCACTACCGGCGAACTCCACGCACTCAAACTAACCTCTATCACTCCCATTGCTAGCATACGATCGACCTCGCCATACATGAGGTTTTGAATCGCAGGCGATACTGGGTAGTGTCTCCGTTTGATGGGGCGCGCTACTCCTACGTCGATTTCGTGTTCGAGAACGTTAGTCCTTCCCAAACCGTGAAGTTCAAAAGAAGGGAACTTGGACTTAACGTTCTCTAAACGTTCAACATCTTTGCTCGTTAAAGTGTGCATCGAAGTAGCATCACGTTGCGAAGAGGTGGTTTGTGTGTTGACACAACTGATGATGGATGGAGCAAGGTGGAAGGCTCGCCAGAAGTCTACCCCAAGATATAAATCCTGAGATAAACTCGGCACGATGTAAAGCGTAATAGGTTGTGTAACTCCACGAAATTGAATTTCGGTCGTCACACTTCCCACTACCCTCTGTGAAGCACCATCAGCTGTCTTCACCTCGTGGCAAATCGGCTTCCAATGCACTTGCGCTCGCTCAAGGCGTTCTAGTGCATTGGCTCCTAGGCAACTAATGCTCGCACCACTGTCTAAAAGACCTTTAACGTTTACATTGAAAAGGGAGACCATAGCATAGGGATGTACATCAAAAGGTTCGGAGATAATCGTCGACATTACTGCCTTCTTTCTCTCACGAACTTTACGCCAAAATGCGCGTAAACGTAAAATCGCCTTTTTAGCAGTTGGATCAGGGGAAGGTTGAAATGGGGAACAAGATGAAATACTAACAAAAGGTGATTTTGAGTCGTTAAAAATCCTGTCGCGGGCCTCCATGTACTCCTTCAGTCTTACATGGTAAGGCTTCCGAGGTACAGGTGCTTTGCGAACAGGATTTAGGGATTTGGAAAGAATTACGACTGGATGAGACTCAGTCGTGGCATTTGTCAAATCCGGTGGTTTTCTCAGGTCCGGTATATTCGACCTGACTGGTGATGCGTCATCATCACCACAAGTTGCGGAGATCGAAGAGTCTCCTACGTTTTGGGTGGCTGCTGTGGGTTGCTCCGAAAAGGACGAGAATTTTCCGAAGTGGTTCGATCCGTTCCGGAGTTTTCCCGATTGCAACGAGCACAATGCGGTCGCAAAACGTCTTTTGTTCCGCAGCCATAGCAGAAAATACCCCTGGGAGCTTCTGCACATAGTCGGTAACTGTGACCTGTACGCTCACAGTTCCAACATTTTAGTGGAGCCCCAGATGTAATTGCTGCCATGGCTTCGGAACCATTGCGCTCATTACAAACCTCTGTAGGAGGCTCCACGACCTCAGCTATGACTCGAGTAGCCGTATCTGGTGGACCGTCTAATATCTTCGACTCTGGACATTATCTGTCGAAGGTGGTCAAGTGACCAAATTTGTGACCAATTTGTTGCTGCGTGCTTGGCAACAAATTTCCCTGCACCAGCTCCACGAACTCCCCGTCGTGCATCGGATTTGATAGTAACGTTCGGAGCTCACACAAGTCCGGCTCGAACATCTGATAGGACTCGCCTGGGACCTAACGTCTGGCTAACATTTGCTGTCTAATGTCCCAGTCACTTGCTCGCACACCCTATGTCTGCAAAAATGCAGGTTTAAGTACCGCCCAAGTTGGCATTGCATTGGACCTGTGCCAGGTCCAGAACCAACTGTTCGGACGGCCGTCAAGCAGCATGTAAAAGCTGCGTGCGAGCAAGTCCATATCCGCGTTCAGCTCGCTGGTCGCAAGAGCCTCGGCGCGATATATCAATTCTTCCGCTCGCAACACTTTAGCGTCTCCATTAAATTTTAATCGCCATGTCCGTATGGGACTTTTAGTGTTGCGGCGTCTATAGTTTGGTCCGGTGCTCCTACGATCAGCAAACTGAGCGACCGGATATTGTGGTGGCTGAGCCCTCTCAGGTGCTCGAGCAGCACTTGTAGCTCTAGAGGTGTGGTTCGTTGAACGTGAACGATCACTGCGCGACTCTTGGAATTGATGAGATCGCTCCTCCCTCAGCACAGTGCGAATCAGTTGAGTGATCTCATCAACTCCAAGATTCACACGTGCATTAGCTGTCTTCATTGGTTGTAGTGGTTGTGGTTAGTGTGGTAGTTGTGGTGGTTGTGGCAGGTTTTCCGAAGGTAGTGGTGGTAGGACTATTCCCCTAACTTGGTCGGTGACCACGGTTCCGTCCGGAGCGTAGAAGGCTTGACCGCCGCCCAGCTCGTGTGGAGGATCCAAATTTGGCTCTCTTATGAGAGAAATTCCATCTTTTTGCAGCTGTGGGACCGTTAACTGAGCCCTGCTTCTTGTCAACGGTCCAGGGGCGGCAATCGCTCAGTAGTCCGACTTGTCCATTTCTTTTCTACAAGTGGGACAACTCTGCTTTTCCCTCACCCACTTGTCTAGGCAATTCTCATGGAATTGGTGGCCACATTTCGTGCGGACTTCATCGTCCAGTCCCACCCACTCCTGGCATATAGTGCACAGTACGTCTTCAACCCTTTGCTCCGGTGTTCGTGGCAGTGGCATGGTTGAAGGAAAAAAAACAAAAGAAAGAAGTTAAAAAAAATATAAATCTAATAAATAATCTACACTACCTAAACTAAATATCCCACATAAATATAAATAGAAAAATTAAACAAAAAAAATAAACTCAACTTCAAAATATGTGTAGATTACTAAAACTAACAACGCAAAAATAAACGTTCTAAAAATTAAATTATATACTACAAAAATAATAATACAAAAAAAATCTAATAACTATCTACATAATAAATTAAACTACCATAACCAAAAGAACTAAGACTAAATACACCAACTAAATTTAAGCTAACAAAATAACACCTAGTTTTAGTTTTAGTTTTAAGTTGCCACAAATAACACCTAAATCTAAGAAAAATTAACTAAGCCAACAAAAAAAATAAATTCAACACTTAAATCTAAAAATTTAAACTACGATAAACTTAACAAAAAAATACTATGCAAAAATAGAATAATTTCCTAAATTTTAATAATGATAAATATATATATATATAGGATACAAAATATGAAAATAGCTAACTAAACCTACAAAACCATGCACAAAAAGGCGAATTAATAACTAATGACGGAAGAATATAACCTAACATGCAAAATAGAAAATATATTAACTAGAAAAAAAATATCCCTCAAATTAGGGATCTAAACAAAAAAAAATATAAGCAGCTTAAAATAAAGCCAATCAAACCAAAAAAAACGAAGATTATGATGCGAGTATCAAATTAAAATTGATAGCGCAAGAAAATAAATATATATAAATATCGGCAATCCAAATTAAAGAAACGAAAGCAAACAAAAACAAAACAAATAAAAAAAATCGTATCTTCGAAATTAACGAAAATCTACACAAAAAAAATTGTAAAGCAAAGCCAAATGCAACTAGCAAATGCAAAAATCAAAATCAAAGCAAAAGAAAGCTCCATCAAAGCAACAAAATAAAAATCAAAACGTGATGGACCTTCTCGCTATCCACCTCCCAAACCTCATCCTCTCTCCTGCTAGGTCGAGTTAAAAGGTAAATCTCACCCTCTTCAACTTCCTGGGAAAATTGGAATTGAGTAAAAAAAAAAAATGGGATAAAACAAAACAAAAAAATACTAATATGAAAATTAATTGAAAATTTGTCCTAAGA
The DNA here is from genome assembly GCA_951812415.1 of Beris morrisii. Lineage (NCBI taxonomy): Eukaryota > Metazoa > Arthropoda > Insecta > Diptera > Stratiomyidae > Beris > Beris morrisii. The sequence continues at coordinate 86,385,102 of OX638310.1, read as the reverse complement.
CTTAAAATTTAAAAAAAAATATACTACATAATTTTAATTTAATTCTACGTTATAGGAACTCTAAAAGGATGGAATAAGGAAATAAGGAACTCTTTCGAAGACTTCAGTATTGTCTTCTCCTCACCAATCTAAAACATATATTGCAGGTAGTCTGCCCAATCGTCTGACGACTTGCCCGCTAAGTCAAGGCAAGCCCAGCTTTCAAAAGGGTACCTACAATACATCAGTTAGATGGGTCTTGAAGACCCTACTTAACCCACAACAAGCCCAATTCGAACCCACAGATAGAAAAGGCTGCCCCTTCATATGGAATTCTGATGGCGCCTAAAGGTTGCCAACAGAAAACTGTCAATATGAAGGTTTCACAATGTCCAGCTGTAAATTCGAACCACACTAGAAGTAAGTGAAGTAACAAAAGAGCTTGTTCACTTGACTTGTAGGTGCTGTTTAAGCGTTATTTTAAGTCGCTACCAGACAAATTTTAAGTCCTTTTGATGTGACACTTTTTATGCGGCATTTTTCCGACTCTCGCATATTGTCCCATCACGCGTTGTGAACTACGCGCTGGTTTGGCTAGCCCCACGTTGGGCGCCATTTTGTTGTGGTCGGAGGCCTTGGAGTGGTTATTTCGACTTAAAAAAAACAAAATAACCGAAGGGAAGGTTGGGGTTCGGGAAACAGGGGTCCCATTCCGCCTACGTCCGAATTGGTGGCTGAAGTGCAAACTGGAGCGACGTGCTTGCTGGCTTCCGGGCTAGCTGCGGCTGTGGAGGGGTACGTTGTTTGCACCTCAGACCATAAAACCCATGGCCTGTACAACAAAAATTTCACGCCGACTTACCCGGGTGATAAAATTGGGATAAGATTCTCAATCGGTCATGAGAGACCGAGAAAACTCCCCTCAACTCGACTGGCGCGGATGTTGTGCGCCGTCTAGCCCACCCTACCGTAGCCATACTTATCCTCAAAAGAATTTAAACGTATGGCCCCTAAAGAGAGGAATGAGGGGGCGGAAGGTCTTCAAACGAGAAGATCCATCCTAATGGCCGTCTTAATTAGCCATTTATACTAAATAAACTATATATGAAAAAAAACCAAAACGAAAGAAAAAAAACATAAACTAATAAAAAAAATTACCTGTTATTGGCTACTGCATTCTTTTTTTTTCTTTTTTTTTGTTTTAAATTATATTTTATTTTTATATTATTTATTGTCTGAGTCAGTTTCCGTCCTTTTAAGTCTTGTCATAATTTTATTTTTATTTTAATTTAATTCCATTTTTCAATTTTTAATTTAATTTATTTTTAATTTATCTTAATTATAATTTATTTTGATTTATTTTATTTTTCTATTTATATTTTATTGGTGTTGCCTATTTATTTATTTGTTTGTTTTTATGTTTTGTTTTGTAAAATAAATTATTTAATTTTACTTATTTATTTGTTTTTGTTTTTTCATTTAACTTTTTTTTTTTTTACGGTGGCCGAAAACTTATGCGAGCCACTGTATTTTGACACTCAAACGAACCGAAGAAAGGCCATTAATACTTGTTGTCAAGTTCATTTGCACTTCTTGCTATTAAATTCTAACAAAATTTCGAATACGCAATTTTTCTCCTCTTTTTTTCCCGGACCAGCCAAAACTTAAGCTTAATTTCTACTTTTTTCAATTTTTCGCTCCGCGCGCCATTAAAAAATCACCTTAACTTGTCATTCTTTTTAAATTTTTCTCTATCTCCGCCGCGCCAAAAAAACTTAACCTCCAATTCACTACTTTTCTCATAATTTTTCCGATTGCGCGCAAAAAGCTCACGTCCGCGCCAAAACCTAAACCTCACATTATTTTCTTTCATCGGCCGTGCGCGCTTGAAACTTAACTCATAATTTCCTTTTTTTTAATTTTAATTTTTCGCCCGTGCGCGTCAAAAAACTTAACCTCCAGCTGTCAGAAAACTCTCCCCCCAAAAAAAAACCCAATCACCATTGAACTAACTTTTTTTGTGTGGAATTGGTGTGGATCACAGTAATGCCAACTGCATTAATTGATCCACACCAATTCTCACAGATGACACTACAGTTGTCGATGTCGAAGATCCGATACGTAATCTTTTGGATGGGTCGGTTGATCTGGTGGCACTCCAAACATTAATTCCGCGGGGACTCGAATGTTCTTCCCGAAGATGACTCGGGAGGGAGTTTCTCCTGTTGTTGCGTGTACCGATGTTCTGTAGGCCATTAAAAATAGAGGAATGTGTTGATCCCAGTCCTGTTGCCTTTCGCTGACGAGTTTGGATAGGTTCGAATTCAGTGTTTTATTGAAACGTTCCACCATTCCATCGGACTGTGGATGTAGTGGAGTTGTCCTCGTTTTGTTTATTCCCAGCATTTGACACACGTGTTTGAATGTTTGAGATTCAAAGTTGCGCCCTTGATCGGAGTGTAGTTCGCGTGGAACTCCAAATCTGCTCACCCAGTTGGTAACAATTTGTTCTGCGACGGTAACTGCTTCTTGATTTGGAATTGCGTAAGCTTCGGGCCACTTGCTGAAATAATCGATGACCACAAGAATGTAGCGATTACCATTTTCTGATTCCGGAAATGGTCCAGCAATATCCACAGCAATTCTCTCGAATGGAGCTCCCACGTTGTATTGCTGCATTTCTCCCTTTGATCTGCGTTGCAAGCCTTTACTCGATGCACAGGTAGTACACTTACGGCACCAATTTTCGACGTCATCTCGGAGATGGATCCAATAGAACCTCTCTCGTATCTTTGCCAAGGTTCTATTTACACCTAAATGTCCACCGGAAGTACCGTCGTGATACTCCTTCAGAATTTCCTCGACTTTAGAATGCGGGACAATGGTTTGCATGAGATGCGATGTTCCGTCAGCGGTTTCCCATTTCCGTTTTAATAACCCACCGTCTAGGTGGAGGGAGTTCCATTGTGCCCAATAACTCTTTAAGGTTTCGCTAAATTGTGAGATGTCTTTCCACTCAGGCCGCTCTATTTTGTCCTTTCATGCCATGATCGATGAAATATCTGGATCTTTTCGTTGGGCATCTTCCAGTTCTTGCTGATTCCATCCATCCTTTGGTTTGGTCGTTATTCGCTGAATGGTTTCTCCGACTTCTTTTTCTTCTACGCGGTGACAATGCTTGCAGTTTGGTGGACAAGGACGACGTGAGAGCGCGTTGGCATTACCGTGAATTCTCCCTCTTCGGTGAACAATTTCAAAATCGTAAGATTCAAGTCTTTCTATCCATCTTGCTACTTGGCCCTCGGGATTCTTGAACTGAAGTAGCCATTTAAGCGATGCGTGATCCGTTCGCAGAAGGAACTTTTGGCTATAAAGATATTTGTGAAAATGTTTTGTAGCTTCTACAATGGCTAATAGCTCTCGGCGAGTTACGCAATAGTTCCTTTCTGATTTTGAGAGTACTCGGCTGTGGTATGATAGCACTCTCTCTTGCCCGTCGATCTCCTGTGATAATACTGTGCCGATACCAACATTGCTGGCATCAGTGTCTATGATGAAACCATGACCTGGTTTTGGATACGCCAGAACTGGAGAGTCGCAAAGCTGATCTTTTATTTTCTCGAATGCTTCCTGGCACTGTTGATTCCAAGTAAATGTCTTTCCCTTTTCTGTTAGCTGATGAAGACATTTTGCCGTGTTGGCAAAGTCTTTTACGAATCGACGGTAATATGTCGCTAATCCTAGGAAGCTACGCAGCTGGTGTTTATCACTCGGAGTAGGCCAATTTTTCACTGACAGTATCTTCTCTGGATCCGTTTTTACACCATCGGCTGAAACGATGTGACCCAATTACTTTACTTCTGCACTAAACAAAGTGCACTTCTTTGGACTCAGCTTTAATTTTGCCGCTCGCAGTCGCTGAAAGACTTCCTGTAGATTTTTCAGATGCTCCTCGAAGGCTTTGCCGATAACGATCACCTCATTCAGGTAAACGAAACAAGTTTTCCAACTCAGGCCACGCAAAACAAATTCCGTTAGTCTTTCAAACGTAGCTGGAGCATTGCACAGGCCAAACGGCACTACGATGAATTGCCACAGTCCGCTGCCGACAGAGAATGCTGTTTTCTCTCTATCATTTTCGTCTATTTCCACTTGCCAGTACCCACTTTTCAGGTCCAACGTTGAGAACCATTTAGCATCTGTCAGGGTGTCCATGATATCGTCGATTCTAGGTAGTGGATAGCTATCCTTTTTCGTAACATCATTTAGTTGTCTGTAGTCCACATAAAATCGGGTACTTCCATCCTTTTTCTTTACCAACACCACTGGCGATATCCACGGACTCTTTGATTCTTCGATTATTCCCTGATGCTACGTCATGATGGTCTTCAGTGTCTATACTCGTCACCGCTGAGATTGGTTCGCAGCTGCCAATTACATCTCCTTTCTTTACGCTGGTAATGCTGTCCGAAACGTTGAGCACTCTTATTGGCACAATCATCTTCTCATTTCTTTTTACTAGCGTTTTTCCCAATATTAGACTTCGTAATGCCGGTGTCGTTTCTGGTTCGATGAGGTAGAATCGGTGGTCCCCGGGATCACCATCGAACTCTGCCCAAATAACGTTCTCTGATGACTTTGGTATATCCGCATCTTCGCACAATATAACTCGCAGCTTGGTTGTGTTGGAGGATGTTATTTCCATTGGGATTTCGATGTTCCGCCACTTCATTATTCGTTGTCCTAGGTCCAGCTGGATACCGTGTGGTTTCAGAAAATCCATTCCGAGAATACACTCATCGGTAATATCAGCTACCACGAATACATGCGAGAATGTCAAATCTCCAAGTTGTATGTCACGAGCTATTTCCCCATGGACTGTAGTAGTTTCTCCTGTTGCTGTGCGAAGTGCGTACTTTTTGGTGTTGTGAAGCCAAGTACGGTCTACGAGGTCAGATCTTAGCACTGATCGTGTTGCGCCTGTATCAATTGTTATTATGCAGTTTAATTTGTCGACTCGACCACTCATGCATAAGTCGTTTCACCACGATGTAGTCGAGAAACTGCGATGATGGTTCCGGGGGCGTCGATTCCACCAGCCAACTTCTGCCCCATGAAGTTGGCTTTTACTCGTTTCCCGGACTATCATTAGGCGAAGCGTGCTCTCGTGACGGTTCGCCTCGTTCTCCCTTTTGTTTAGCAGCGCAGCCGGAACAATAGTTGGTAGCTTTTCTTAGTTTTCGGCAGTCGCGTCTTAAGTGTCCTGCCTGTCCGCAATTCAACATCGAGGGGCACCAGATCCTTCGCTCCATTTGGTGTATTCGGCCCTCTGACATACACACTCTTCCGTTATTTCTCGAACTCGGTAGTTATTTTGCGAGCTTTGCTTGGCAGCTTCGAACGTAAGCCCATATACTAAGGCTTCGCCAATCGTTTTCTTTCCTGCCAATTTTAACGCCTGCTGCAGCTCTCTGTCTTGTACAGCATTGTTAAATGCGAAAACAGCTGTATCGTTTCATTGCTCTGTTTGCGTATTGGGAAGTGACAATAATGTAAGTCGTTCGATATCGCGTGCCAGCTCTTGAAGTGTTTCACCAGTCTTTTGGCTTCGGTTGTAAAGTTGTGTTTTGTAGATCTCTCGCATGTGGTCACTGCCGTAATGAAGATCCAAAGTCTGTACCAACGTCGAAAAATCTTGTTGCTGCTCCTGCGGAATTGTTTGGAGAACTTCTGCTGGTGGACCTCTTAGCGCCAATATCAAAGCCGTTCCTCGTTCCAAATCATTCGAATGATTATTTCTCGCGGCAGCCTCAAATTGTGTCTTGTAGATAGCCCACGGTGTTTCTCAATCGAAGGTTGGAGCTTTGAGATCTTTGTGTGTAACGTGCTCTGTTTTGATGACTCCAGTCGCTTTCACGTTATCAAAGTCCCTTTTTCCTCCGCAATCACAGATGTCTTTTCCACCATTTGTTCTTCAAAGGTTCGAAGTTTCTTCTCTACATTTTCTTCGATTGTCTTACCTATGGTGTCCATCGACTGGCTTAGATCTTTAATTTTATTATTTAAATCTTCTTTTAGCTCCTTCGTCTGTTCGAGAGCTGTCCTTGCTGGTTCATCATTTGCATTAATTGCCTTAGAGAGTCTAACGTCTCTGAACACTCATCACTACTTGCTGCGCGAGCTTCTTCGATTGGGAACTCGAAACTATTTGCGTCCTTACCTTCAGCTTCAAGCACGTCGATCATTCGGCTGACAAGTTCAGACTTGTTTCCAGTTGTTGATAGTTCGCGTCTACCGAGCTCTTCCTTCAGCTCCATTAGTTTTAAGTCTTTTAAATAACGCGGCATTTTCACTATCTTTTATTTGTCCGTTAAAGATTTTCCGCGATTCAAATTCTCTTGTTGTCCGTATGAGAACTTTCCACTTCACTAATTAAAGTTACCGCTCACTAGAGCACTCGAGAATATTCGATTTCACAAAATTCTCACTGTCCGTTCGAGAATTTTAAATTCACTTTTTCCGCTCGCGATTTTAACCCGAATTAATCCTTGAAATCCCACTTCTGACACCAATTGTTGCGAGCTAGGGGTTCGCCGGGATTTCAAGTAAAACACAATTCGGTTAAAATAAAAATAAGTGATTATTTATTAATCGCACTTTAAATTCTATTCGCACAATAATTCGCACTGTATGGCAATACCGCCCGCTTATACCATATATCACTTGACTCGTTCACTTTCGTTCTCTACCAACACGGTCGCGTATACACGCTGGCTGTCACAGTCGACGTAATAAAAATTACTATCTCCCTCGCTGAAAGCTTCACCTGTTTTTATACTATCCGGTTGCAGTCTAGGATGTACTTGAATGTTCGCTCAGTGTGGAATCTTCTCGAAAGCTTTAGAGCTCTCGATTTCGATCTTCGTTCAGTGGTGTATGCAAAGGGTTCTAGTATATTAAAGAGCATTCGATAAGAAGGGAGATAAAATCGTGTTGTTTCGCCTTATCTTCAGCTAGGTTTCTGATTGGGTTATTTTGCAACTAGGTATTCGGTTGTTGTGGTTTTCATTATGTGAAACGATCGAGTTGCACGGTTGCGCGGTTGCCAGGTTTACATATAACAGTATAATGAAATTTTATGGGCTCCTCAACCTCAGTACTAGTTACACTCTGCATTGTATTGTTGTATCCGCGATTTTTGTGCGTTAGTAATGTTCATATGGCATATTTCACGTTACGTACTCACGAAAATACATATAAGATTAATAAGTTCTCTCACCAGACATAATGAAAAATATTTATATCGGTTTTTATTTAAATCTGATCCAATTCCCACGAGTTTATTTCATGGAATAGTGTGTTAGTATCCGTTGTGAACACGAATAAGATTTAAGTCCCATCCAATATTTTACTAATATTCATAAATTTCAATCATGCTCGTACATGCAAACAGAAATTTCATTTTTTTATGCATATGAGTATTAAAACGAGGTATAAAAAACAACACGTTTTTTTTCGATTTTTGTGAACTTGTTCTTTTAAAATTACACGTATTTTCACCAATGTATCCAACTACCTATATTAGTTCATTTTTATTATTGTATTATGTAATATTTTATAATAGTACAAACAAATATAATAGATATGTATCGATATCTCATTATTTTTGCTCTTCACTAACCTTTCATTATTTTAAATTCATACATTCATTTAATAAGTCATTCGCCATTAGTACCTATATACCTACGTATTTTGTTTGTTCGTCATATTTAACAATTATTTAAAAAAAAAAGTCTAAATTTACTTCATAATTTTGACTTCCTGTATCCTGTTCGCGAATTCTGTAACAGTAATTTTTCGTTCGATTTGCCTGATATTCTGTTTTTTAAGTGCAAATATTGAAACATTAACGTGTTTTAAGGAATTTGGTATAAGAGGTACTGGAAGGAGGAAATGATATCGCCCCTTAACGAACTTAGTCTTATAAAACGTATTTGATCGTGAAAAAATGTGACCATCATCCGCTCCTGAGCTATCCTGCCAACAAACGAACGGACAAGCGTTTTTGAAGTTTTTGGTCATAACTGAACGAAAAATAATAGTTACCTTTTTTATCTGTGGCTCCATGATTTGCGTTATATACCTACCTTTCGAGCCTGAAAAATTTTTTTATAAATTTTTTTCAAATGGCTCCACAGTCAAAAATCTACATAAGTTCCAAGTTTCAACTTCCTTTTGTAAGCGGTTGCTCATGCTCCCTCCCCTCTCCTCCATCTTATCCGCAGTCACCAAAAAGTCACCACTCTACCCTGTCTACCCACTTAAAAAATTTCAATTCAATAGATCAAAGGGCTTGTGAGATACTCGCATTCGAACACGCATGGCGGGAAATTTTGAGGTCTAGTAGTCGTTAAACGAAAATTTAAAATATCAGGGTAGGGGAATCGTTCGCATTGAAGAAAGCTTTCAAGTACGAAAACAGTAACCTCCTTACACTTCCCCCAAAGCAAAGATATTAGAATTGCTTTATATAAGATGTCCCAACCAATATAAAATCAATCAATAAAGCTTTACGATTGGCGACCAAAGTCTGGTGGCTATTAGAGCTTTTTATACTAATATTTGTAGTCCACTGGAAACATGAATCCAAAAGCTCTGTTTTATATTGTTTGGAAAGTCAACGTCACCGATTCCGAAATTGGTAAATTTTAATCAAACAGGATCTTTACATTTATTTGTCAAGTGTGTTACGTCTTTTTTTTCCTTTCACTACCGGTTGAGCTGCAGAGACGGGCGTGGCGAAGGTATTGGGTACCAACGAAACTAAATGTCACAGGACAACAGTACTAAGCGCGATTTTGTGGAAAATTTGGACAACCTGTCGCAATCGGCTTCGGTTCAGCCAGCCTCACTCCTCGACAGTCCAGTGGCAAAAGAGGCTTCGGTCATCGTGTTCCATTTCGAGGAAACCTCGTTTCCTGCAAACGCTCACTCGTTCTCCGTACCAGCGTTGCAGTATTTGGTCCAATTGGCCTAATGTTGGTACTGATTTTCTTGAATAAAGTTCCATGGCCCTCTAGTTAATGCCATGCGCAAACGCTGCTCCTTAGTCAGGTTTTCGGGCTGAATTGTGCGCGGGTCGGTTTTCAGGTATTGGTAACATTACCGTGTCTTTAAACGCGGTCAAGTTCGCGTGCCAATTCTTCCTCTCAGCAAAAGAAATATGTACTACAAAATGAAAAAAAAAACTAATTTATTGAGCCAAACGTAAAGCAAATTACCTTAGCAGCCGTCCGCACGCGAAACCCATCTTCCCGGGTACCATATTCGAGCCTTGCGGGCCTTCGCTATTCTAAACGTAACAAGTGTTTTAAACTAATGAAAATTTCTAAAGAAACACCCATAGATGAAATCATATAGAGTATTATAAGTTTAATCCAGCCCGAAAGTTTGTAACGCATAGAACCAAGCCTCGGACGAAAAAAAGTAATATATTATTTTTTGTTTATTTGTGGCCAAAAACCTCAAATCCGCATGACGTCCGTCCGTCCGTCCGTATGTCCGTGAACACGATAACTCAAGAACGCCTTCACCTAGGATCATGAAATTTTGAATCAGGATGTTTGGTTGAATTTGTAAGGCTAAGTTTGTTAACGGGCTATATCGTTAAACTCCTTCGGGTAGCTGCCATACAAAATGTCCTTAAAACACGTCTTCAAGAATATTGGTCGGTAACTTCAGACGGGTTTAAGCTACGACTTTGAAATTTTGTATGTGTTATTGTTCCAATAGTTGGAGCTAAATATATGATTATGAAGAAAATTCTGTAAGTCCTTCGTGTAGCTGCCATACAAATATCCTGTCAAAATGTATTCACTTAATTTACGAAACTCACTATAACTCCAGTAATCTTTTAGCTATGAATTCGGAATTTTGTACAAATTAGTTTTGAGTGAAAAGAAAGTTCGAGTTTACTAGTCAGCGAAATCCTTTTACTCCTTCTGGTAGCTCCCATACAAAATGTCCTTAAAACACGTGTTCAAGAATATTGGCCAATAACTTCAGAAGGGTTTAAGCTACGACTTTGAAATTTTGTATGTGTTATTTTTCCAATAGCTGGAGCTAAATGTATGATTATCAAGAAAATCTCATTAGTCCTTCGTGTAGCTGCCATACAAATATCCTGTCAAAACGTCTTCACTTAATTTACGGAACTTACTATAACTCAAGTAATCTTTTAGCTATGGATTGGAAATTTTGTACAAAATAGTTTTAAGTTAAGACGAAGTTCAAGTTTACTAATCAGCGAAATCCTTTTACTCCTTCTGGGTGCAGCCATACAAAATGTCCTTAAGACACGTGTTCAACAATATTTTTCGATAACTTTTGAACGCTTCGAGCTACGAATTTGAAATTTTGTACACGTCCATTTTTAAATGGTTCCAAGGAAAAGGATAAATATGTAAGAAATCAAGTGAGTCCTTCCTGCACTTCCCATGTGAAAGTCCTTCAAAAAGGACATTTTTTTTCGATGACTTACCCAGTTCAAGATATGAAATTAAACACTGGATATTGTCTTTTTGTTTTGAGTAGCAATCTAATGGCAGTCCTTAATAAAGGACATACAACATGCACACACGTAATTCCATTTTATCCCCAACTACATTATAAATCGGAGTTCAGTATTCATCTAGAGTATTATACGATTGGCTGCGCAAGAATTGTTCATGGAAAACGAAAGAGTCAACAAATTTAAAAAGAAATTCTAGACTGAGAATATTACATCAGTAGTAACAATATTTTGATGTACTGACATATAGAAGTCCTTCAAACACGTGAAGTAGTAGTAGTTGTAGTAGATATCTTCAGTATGCTTCAGCCAGGAACTTGAAGTCTTTGAAAAAGGAAAGTTTTGTAGGTATTCAGTGATTTGCCATCTACGTACAGTTTCAGAAATACTGGCATGTTTAGCTATCGTTTGGTGGCTACTTGAAGGAGAAGGTCATTATTCGCATTTTTAATTCAGTACGTAGATATTTTGGTATATCACTGATTGAAAAATTTGTGTTTTGAGGAATTTCGTATGGCAGCTAACTAAAGGAGTGAATCGATTTGGTCATTGAACCTAGCCCTGCAAATTCGAGCAAATATTCAGATTCTAAATTCGTGTGTTCGGAAGAGAAGATTTGGGGTAACACCAAATTTTCATAGGCCGAGCATAACAATTCATTTTTGTAATTTATCTAATGAATTAAATGATCATAGAAACGCTGGTTTCATTTGGACCTAGAATTTTTAGAACATTCCAGCAAATGAACAAAAATATCGGGAATTTTGAACTAGCACTATGAATATTACCGCCATACCCCTCATTTTCACATATGTATATAGCTAAAAATGATGTCCCATTGACAATCCGATACAAAAACCTGCCTTTGATTGATTATTTGTCCTTAGTTGGCGAGCTTTCACTCCAACATGCAGTGGGTCACAACATAAATTCTAAAACTTTGCAATAGCCACCGGAGTTGTCGCCAATCGTAAGGCTTTTCAAATTGATATTGACATGCTTGGGACATCTTATAGTTTCTACTGTCTTTGCCCAAAGTCGCTTTCATTGCCCACAAATAACGGATCAGACAATGTTAGAGAGTTGTCTCTCTATTAGTACTTACTCTATGTCTCAACTACCTCCGGCGAATACTTTTAGAATAAACGGCGTACACTGAGCGATGTAACGGGATCGGGATCTACGAATTAAAGATTTATCGCTTCCGGAGTCGATAAATGCTCTGGCGAGCTCACCATTAGGTGATATCTCTTTAATAATATTAGACGTAGTTTGTGGTTGCCATTAGATTCGGTACATTTCTCATGGCTTCGAAGAAGCTGTAATGGCTGATCTTTCAGTTCACTGGGAATGCCTCGATTTTGAGCATTTGGTGCATCTAGTTCGACGTTGCGGTAACGGACAATTGATGCGGGTGCTGCCGCAATTCCAAATCGCATTTCGTTCAACTCAAAACATCGTTCATAATAATGGCTTCATATTTCCGGACTGACTGAACTATGGGATCTGATAATAGCCTGACATCAGATCCAGTACCGTGAAATACCTATTTCAAGCTAGAAATGCTAGTTGTTCTCCCATTGGGAGCTGGTGCTTTACGATAACCAAATTCGCTCTGTAGTCAACACACAATCGGTCGACGCCATTTTGATTCTTCATGAGGACGATCTAATAGTTCTGCTATAATTCTATGAACCGTTTCACTCTTTGGAAATGGAACTCGATATGGTTGTCCTTTAACCGGGGTATCTGAGTTTAGCGGGATAATCTTATAGTAATTTTTCAAATTCTCTTCAAATATTTGGTGCTGCTTCGATTGTACAGACTCCAGCTTCCATCACAAGGCGGTATCCTTTTTAGCATAATACATCTCTTCCCAGCAGTATCTCTGTTGTCAACATCTCATCATCGACGCAGAACAAGTTGACGTTGTAATTACTTTCGTCGATCTCCATAATTGGCACCGCAGCTGCCACTTACAAATATATACGCCTCCCGCAAATCCTCTCAACTGTACTGATGAACACTTGTTGATTTCACCCAATTCCATCAGAAATCTCTCAGTCACTGCTGGCTTATTGCATATCCGTGCCTTGGCCCCGTCGCTGTGGTTGCGTAAAATTGCGTGACAGGTGTCGCAACTCTTGGCAGTTGAAACATCTCGGTCCCATCTGGATCTCCTCTTTTTCCTGTTTCGGAACAATTGGTACCTTGGACGTAGCGAAATTGCAAGTTTCCGTCTGTACTTCAGGTTGTTTAGTATATTTGTGAGTCGATTTAGACGTAAGATATTGCTAATTCTCTAAGAACCGTTGAATTGCACCCAATAACCCGGACGTCCGGTCGAAATACACCCTGGCAAATGCGTTTTTCAGCATATTATGCCTCAATTCATCCCGAGTATATTAAATTATTGATTCCTCGGCAAAGCCCCCCTTTGAACCCCTTTCGTTACTATTGTGCAAACCTTCAAATCCTTCGTCGTTTTTCGTGCCCGCTTTGTCGCTTCAATATGAATTTCCGCTTCGCTTTCATAATGCGGGAAAGAATTCCTCAGTGATTCTTCAAACTGTCGTCTCGTCGTAAATACTTTGGCAGTCCGTCGACCCAAACTTTCGCTAGCTCCGCACCTTCGATTGTTCTGTAGTAAAGTTCCAAGATCATATCTTAAACATGATTTTCTTGAAAAAATATTAACCACCCTCAACAATTTTACATTTACCGTTCTCCGTATTCAGCATTCCGCTCACGCACCTATATTAGGGAGGTTGAAAAAATATCGATATATCGAGATTGCGATATTTTTTAAAAGATATATCTATAATATCGGCTGATATTTTTTTGAGCGATATATTGATATATCGATATTGAAATCCGACTATCGGACCCGATATTTTTTATTAGGTATAGCATATTTTAGAACTCGAACGGTATTTTTCATTTCTGCTTATTTTTGTGTATATGTACGTACTCATGCTTTGGCCGCAAATTTAGCTATTTCTAGTTGATATTTTTCATGGCAATCTAATAAGATACTTATGCCGAAGCATTCGGAAAACAGAACGTCTCAATATCTAAAATTAAGCAAACATCTGACCCGTAATACCATGGATACACTGCTGGTATTGATATCATAATATCGTCAATACTGTAAGCCAGAATTAATAAACATTACATTTTTTTTTTTTATTGAAAATCATTTATTCATTTTTTTTATTTCAAAACGATGGTAACCTCGGGTTCGCGCTCCTGAAATAAAAAGAAAGCAAACTGTGAGCGATCCCGTTAGCCAGCTTTACCGTATCAATAAAATACAATCACCATGATAATTAAATACAACTTTTACAATTTCAACCGGAATCGTTAAACCTCACGGACGACAAGGGAAAATACCGCACGAATCATCCCACCCCGATCAACCGTCTTCACCAAGCCGAGCGTACAATGATACAAGGGGAAATAGCGCACAATGTATCTGCCCAGTACTTGATGGTCATATTGATCTATCAGTGCGTCAAAACTATGGTGACGAGCGTGCAATGAATGTGCTCCAAGAGCCCGCAAGCAGAAGTCATTCCGCCCCGACTACCGTGAGCCAATTAAGCCGAACGTACAATGACACAAGGGGAAATAGCGCGCAATGTGTCCGTCCCGATCTTAATGCCCTTCAGGTTGACAAGCGTGCAATGGTGTCAAGGGAAAACACACGGCACACAAAACTCCCGCTTAGTACAACCAGCAAGACTTTGTACAAGTCAACACTGTTGCGAATATGTTTTCGGCCGCTTGGGCAGCCTCCATTTCGCTTCCAGAATAATGGGCCCCTTTGGACCTAGACAGCATATTTCGCCGACTGCTCAGGAGCCGAGGGGGGTTGAAAAAAATGTGTCCAAAAGGGGCACCATCCTTGTTGATGCTGTCAAAAGAAGAAAAAAAACCTATAAGGAAAAGGATGAGGGAGAAAACCAAGGGGAACAAAAAAAAACATAGCCGCACCACTACCGTCGCGACTCATTTACCATCTAGAACCGCGGCCCGAGAGAGAGAGGAAGAGAGGAGAGATCGGAAATACCAAAGCCATCCCTGCCTGATGGAGCCCCAGGGCTCCCTTCTTAGGAGATCTACTCCATTATGCCTCTAATAAGTCTGGCGAACGTGAATCTGAAAAAACCTTATTACCTTGGTGTCGTCTTCGTTTCGTCCACAAGCCAGGATGCCTAAACAAAAACTACTTAAAGGAAGCTACAAGTGTGCATGCAGAAGAAAAAGAAATTTTGTTTTACAAAGAGAATTCAAAAGATATTTAATTCAATGAAAAATATGTGTATGAATGTATGAATGATGCGTTATATATGTTTGTTAAGGTTTCCATTATTAAACGAGAATCAATTAATTGGCGAGCGCTGCGTCGTTGGGGCCCTTTCCATCATGGCGACTGGCACATATGAGTTAATAAGAAAAAATTTACCTGCAGGGTTTTCCCTCAATTCAACAAAAATTGTCTTTTAAGTCTTTAGTTTTATTTACACTATCGGTCTGTTTATTGAGTCCACCGACTTCTGTGTTAGATAATCACCACACAAGTTTTATAATTTTTCTCTTTCCACTTTTTCACTTCACGCTAGCGCTACTTAAGTTCTAGTTCACTTTCTTAACGGATTCTACGTTACTTCTTCCAAAGGAAGGAAAATTTAGGAAGCTGGACTTTCGTCTCTTACACACGACCTTCACGCTCGAGCTCTGTCACTTCTCTCCTTTTTTCGAAACTCAACAAAAATGTACAACTCCCGATCGCCGGAAAAAAAACGGTTTTTGTGACGAATTCGATGTTGACCTTTTGCGCGGGAAGCGATATACTCGTATTATTTCTCGTACACAGCAGATGTCGCCAGTAAGATAGCCAGGATTCACACCTTATTTTTCGCGCGATGAATTTTATTATTATAATTATTATGCTTATTATTATTGTTATTAATACATATAGAATGAAAAGCTAAGGTAACATGCCTTGTGGAGCGATCGCGTCAAGAAAAACGGAGGAAACATCGTAAAGGAATTGTTACTGTGCGACTGCACCACTACACATTTAGGATTGACAAATCGCATGACGATGGAAAAAAAATTAAATTTTGACAAAAAAATATTTAGCCGAGGCTGCATTCGTAGCAATCGTGGGGACGACCCAGACCCAGGAGAGACGTCTCATAAAATTAGCCGGGCTTCGTACGTAAAACCAACTGAAAGGGATGGTTAGGTCTTAATATCCTTACTGTGGTATATGCCAATAATGTTTCCGGTTCCATCCTCAAGTTGATAGGAAACGTTTCCTATCTTTTCTTTTACCTTGGCCTCAATAAATTTCGGAGCAAACTTGGCAGCAAAGCGGTCGACGGCACTACTTTGTACAAAGTTCCTTACATATACTGTTTGCCCTGGCACAAAGGATTTGGATGTGCTACACAGGTTGTATGTCTGCGCACTCTTTTTGGAGGCTAATTCTAAGTTTTGGCATATTTTATCCTGTAACATTCGGATACGTTCGATATGGGGCGTTATAGATATGTCTCCTTCTCCCAACGAGTTTAGGGCTTGGAGGAGCTCATAATCTGATCCATGACGTATTGCGTGATACCCAAACATCAGGAAGTGCGGTGAATAGCCAGTCGAAGCGTGTACCACATTTCGGAGCGCTGCCAGTATCTCGCTGAGATGGTCATCCCAATTTCGATGATCATTACCCACGTAAGAGCGTATAGCCGATAAAATAGTTCGGTTGACCCTTTCAGAGGCATTAGCCTGTGGTGCATAGAAGGGGGAAAGGGTGTGCTTTACACCAAAGTTCCCCAAAAATGTTTTAAACGCCCTAGCAGTGAACTGTCCGCCATTGTCTGAGTGAACACATTCAGGAACGCCGTAAGTTAAAAAGATTTCATTTCCGAGAAACTTAATGATACGGTCTGATGTGGCACTTGGCATTGGTTTCACCCACACGAATTTCGTGAATTTATCCAGAACAACGAAAATGTACTTATTTCCGGCAATTGACCGAGGGTAGGGACCTAAAAAGTCAATGTACAAGCGTTGTATTGGACGAAGGACTTCAACTCTTTCACCCATTGGGGGACGCATGGTATGATTCGCGGGCTTACTCTGTTTGCAGACTACACAGGATGCGACATAGTCAGCAACGTCCCTTCGTAGCTTCGGCCAAAAATAGTGCCTCTGTAGAAGTTCTACCGTTTTGTGTACCCCACAATGAGATGACATTGGGTCATCATGCGCCTTCGCAATAAGATCCGCAGTCGCTGAATACGGGACCCACAGTTTATGCTTTGGGATATCAGTGTTTGCCGCGACTTTGGTATTAGGGCAGATATAGATTTTGCCATTAAGGACACTGAGATTCGAGTATCGGTCCGGAGATTCTGATATCTGAGAGATCAATTCCGCGTACGACGCGTCATCAAAAGCTGTCATTGGTATGGCTTCGTCGACATGGAGCGGAAAGTCTTCCTCCAACTCTAATTCACTACAGAACACTCGTGATAGTGCGTCAGGAACGACATTCAACGTGCCTTTCCTATGCTCAATTTGAAATTTGAACCCCTGCAGTTTCAAGCTCCATCGCGCTAGACGCCCAGATAAATCCTGTTGCTGCATGAGCCACTTTAAGCTCGCATGATCCGTAATTATCGTGAACTCAAGTCCTTCGACGTAGGCCCGAAACCTCTTCACGCTCTGGACAGCAGCCAAGCACTCTAGCTCCGTCACACTGTAGTTACGTTGTGCAGCGTTGAGTTTTGCAGACATGAAGGCTATCGGATGTTCTTCACCTAAGTCCGTCTTTTGGAATAGGACACTCCCGATTCCTGTGGCACTTGCATCGCATTGAATGAAGAATGGTCTCGAAAAGTCCGGATTTATCAATACCGGCGCTGTTGTGAGGAGTTTCTTCGTCGCCTTAAAGGCCTGATCTGCAGAGCCACTCCACATGAATGCTTTCTTTCCCTTGAGTAGGTCAGTTAGCGGTGAAGTGACTGAGGCAAAATTTGGTATAAATCTCCTATACCAGCCGGCCATACCCAGAAATCTGCGCACTTCCCGTGTGCTTTTGGGGATCGGGTACGCCGTAATACCAGAGATTTTTTCCGGGTCAGTCTTAAGTATGCCGTCGCTAACAACATACCCTAAGTATTTTATTTCCTTCATGAGGAATTTGCTTTTCTCCACATTTATCGTGAGATTGGCAGTTCGCAAGAGTTGGGCAACATGATGAAGAAGATCAAAGTGTTCTTCCAATGTGCTGGAGGTGATAAGCAAATCATCCAAGTACACGAATACCTTATCGTGAAGCTGATAGGGGATGACTTTATGCATCAACCGGCACATTGTTTGTGGCGCGTTGCACAACCCAAAAGGCATGACCGTGAATTGATAGAGCGGTCGCCCAGGTACTGTAAACGCCGTTTTATCGCGCGAAGATGGATCCAATGGTATTTGCCAAAAAGCATCCTTTAAATCCAGGCTCGAGATGAATTTAGTGGCTTGCAAACGAGAGAGAAGACCGTCAATTAACGGAAGGGGGTAAGCGTCCTTACACGTAACTTCATTGATCCGCCGAGCGTCCAAACACAACCTAACTTTCCCATTTGCCTTACTCTTCAACGTTACTGGCGAACACCACGAGCTTGAACTCTCTTCGATTACACCTAGCCCTAGCATACGGTCCAGTTCATCGTAGAATTTCTTTTGAACAACCGGAGATACAGAATAATGCCGCTGCTTAACCGGTGCTGCGGAACCCACATCGATTACATGGGAAACTAGAGAGGTTTTCCCTAGACCCATACGCCAATCCAAAAAGGTCCCAGAAATCAATGCCCAGGTATAAAGGGTTTTTCAGGGATGGAGCAACTAGAAATCGCATCATTCGACTCTTTCCTGCGAATGTAACCAAAACACGAACATAGCCCAACACTTCGCACTTTTGACCGCATGCCGTAGATAAGTGTGAATGCAGAGAATGAACCGGTAGTGAGAGATCTGTGATGAGTTTGGACCCTTCGGCCCCGAGTACGCTCGAACTGGCGCCACTGTCAAGTAACCCCTTAAAACGTTGCCCTTTTATAAATATCTCGGCATACGGACGGTTGTCGCCATTTATTTGGAAGATTGATGACACATCGGCTTGTTTTAATTGCCGACGGATTTTCCAGTAACGGAGGGAACGTGATAAGCGTGAGCGTTTACGATTTGGTGGACTAGTCTGACATACCTGAGTTTTAAGTTTAGTTGGAATTGAGATCTTTCCTATATTGTGGATTTGGGTGGCGGATCCATATTGGTAGCCTGGTTCTGATTGGGACTCTTTGTAGATTGGATGCGACTCGTCCCAGTTTGATTCGCACTCCTCTGACCGTTTTCCGACTTCCGTTTACATGTCGCGCAGTTTGGTTTTACAACGTTTGGTGTACCGCATCCGAAGCAAAACGTATGTGTGATTTCCTTTGCACAATCGGAAAATACGTGTCCAATATCTTTACAATTCCAACAGATTGCCATTCCTCTCCCTGAACCGGGTTCCCGTTGTACTACACCTTTAGACCTTTGCGCTGTGCTTACGTGAGCGTCAACTTGGATTTCGTTGACATGTTTTCGACCAGAGCAATTCGAGTCACCATCATACCCAATCCTCTTCCAAGTATCTTCAATGGTGACGCACCTTCTCTTCAACTGCATTACAGTTTCAAAATCGATCCCAGCCAAATGTGCCTGTAATCCGGGACGCATATTGCGCCACAGAATTTGTTGCAGCTGCTGGTCTGACAAAGGTGAACACAGCTGAAGAGCAAGGTTATCAATGGCATCCGCGAAATCCCGAAATGGTTCCTTAGCTTTCTGAAAGCGACCGTCTATTAACCTACGGACATCTAAATCTGTGTTTTGTGTGTCAAAGCGCTCTCGTAATGAATGGCAAAATTCAGGCCATATAATATCAGGTATAGTTTCCCGCAGAGTCCAATACCACTCAGCAGCTGAACCTCTCAATAGAACAAAAATTTCCGAAACCAATTCCAATTCGGAAATCCCATTTGATCTGCCCAATGTCTCAACCCTGAAGAGAAACCTATTGACATTCATGCTCGTGCTAGATCCATCAAAGGTAACACCCCACTTTGACATCGGAATAAAGCGCTTTTGACCATGTGCTGCAAAGTTCGTATTGTGCGAAACAGGGATAAAATCCTGACGAGTGCTTGAAAAAGGCCAAGCAGGTGCTTGACAATTTAGCGGTGCCTGTTCGCGTTCCTGTACTTGTGCTGGAGAAATGTCAGCGTGAGCCTTCAGTCCTCCTTCCGGAACATCACACTCGCCGATACCGTTTGGAGCTTCTACTCCAGGAGCCCCTCCTTGGAATTTAAGAAATGTAGCCCCTGCATCCGGAGAAGAGGTGGTACTAAAATTTATCTCAGAAAGCTTTCGATAAAAAGTTTCCAGGGCTACCTCATCAGGCTTAGCTAAAAGATCCTCAATCACCGAATTTAGCTCTTTGATTTTTCCTAAATGTTCCCGACCCGTAGCTTAAACCGACCCCGAAGAGCATTTCACTAGCCGCGTTAAACGACCAGTATAGTGCTTGAGACGAGAAAGACACTTATCCAGATCATCAGATTTTCCCGCCTTACACTCTTTTAAAATACTGGAAATGTCGTCTAAGCCCTCTTGACAATTTTCGAGTTCTCTTGGTAGATCTCGGAGAATGATTTCCGGCAAATTGGAGCTTGGTCTCAAGACCGGTCTTTCCTTTTCCAACTTCAGCTGCGACTCGAGACTTTCCAACTGGCCCAGACCCGTCCCACTAATGCCACGAATGATGCATTCCATCTGGAACTCATCGGGTTCCAAATGGTCCACGGTGAAATTCATTGTATTGAATGCAAATATATAGTAATAACCAAAAAAAATAAAGAAAAATAAAAAACAATGTGCGAAATAAAGATGCACAAAAAAAAATATAATATACGAAATCCTAAAATCCTTGAATTGCGTACATGTGAATAGTCAATAACCAAGTGTGTTGTATAATCGTAAAGAAATCAAAGGGGGTCCTGGGATCCACCAGACTTCGGAATGCAACCTACTCTCTCTCTCTCTCTTTGTATAAAAGAAATTCGGGAAAACCCCAAATAAACAATTCGCTCCCAACCGATGACTGCGGTAGATGGTACGACGTGCTATAGCTGGCCATACTAAATTATTTTAGAATTACAAAAAAAAATTCGGGAAGCTCATCAATGTGATTTCTGTTTCGACAAACGAAATTATTCGTGAAGCTGCACAACAATTGCTGCAACTGACGGGACCGCCCGGATTAAATTCCGCGAGAAATCAAATCGAGTCTTAGTTCGCGACGTTGAATAGTGGTTTTGTACTTACACAGGTATTCGATAGGTCATACGAAACCGACGCAAATGCGGATAACCTGTGCGCACACCCGTAAACAATGTGATTTTAGCAGGGGTTAGATAAAAACAAGTATATTCGGCTTCAAAGTAGCTCGGCACTTAAGGTGTACTTGTATCCCCTAATTGAAGAAAGGAACGCGCGAAAATAATTGAAAATGCTCAACCATAACTCCAAACAATTACAATAACTTTTTACAAGGAATAGAAAAAAAATCTACAGGAAAAAAATAATGAACACGCACATTTATGTACGACGTTACTCATTATGAATCGTAAAATTATTCTTAATTGAACTCTAAAGTGTTGTTGTACCACCTAGCAAACGAGGCACTGCATATTGTATGCAAAATTCCAGTCACAACAAAGGCAATCAGCTGTGAGAAGGTTGAAGGTATTGAATTGCATATTTCTAGGATATTGCGATTTGTATTAATTGTTCAGCCATGTACTAAGTTACCTAAGCAGTAGCTTCAAGTCAACTCATGGCAACCATCACGCGGGTGAACCTGGATCGAATCCTCAAATGGACCGATTTTTTTATTTGAGAATTTTCGGAAATATGCAATGACATCGCTGGATAGGCAGGCGCTATACAAAAAATATCCAAAGTAGAAAGCAAATCCGGTTGCAACAACACCAAGAATTTTAACGAAAAAAAATTTAATGAAGTTAAGCGAAGTCATTCGCCTCTCAGCTAGAACGGAAAATTTCCTAAGCCTGTATTTGATATTGCTTGATATGAAACTGGATCCGTATAATTAGAACGGGATTAGGGATATTACAATTAAAAGAAAGAAAGACCATGAAATTGATTTTAATTGTATAGGTAGGAAATTGGAAATTTTTAAGGCAACAGAAATGTAGACGTGTACACACACACGATTTGGGCGCCACTGTTGCGAATATGTTTTCGGCCGCTTGGGCAGCCTCCATTTCGCTTCCAGAATAATGGGCCCCTTTGGACCTAGACAGCATATTTCGCCGACTGCTCAGGAGCCGAGGGGGGGTTGAAAAAAATGTGTCCAAAAGGGGCACCATCCTTGTTGATGCTGTCAAAAGAAGAAAAAAAAAATATAAGGAAAAGGATGAGGGAGAAAACCAAGGGGAACAAAAAAAACATAGCCGCACCACTACCGTCGCGACTCATTTACCATCTAGAACCGCGGCCCGAGAGAGAGAGGAAGAGAGGAGAGATCGGAAATACCAAAGCCATCCCTGCCTGATGGAGCCCCAGGGCTCCCTTCTTAGGAGATCTACTCCATTATGCCTCTAATAAGGCTGGCGAACGTGAATCTGAAAAAACCTTATTACCTTGGTGTCGTCTTCGTTTCGTCCACAAGCCAGGATGCCTAAACAAAAACTACTTAAAGGAAGTGTTGTGACTGCAATATCCCCTGGATATTACAGTCAGAAAGATGTGTCGAAAGTACGGAGACATTTAAATGATTTGATCTGAAAAGTGGTCCCGGCATTCGTTGGAACGCCGCAGTAAGGACCGTAAGAAGAAGGTATAAGCGCCTCAGAGAGAGACGCAAATTACCTTCGAGTTTTGAGCTGAAAAGAATTGGGTATTAAGCTTCGCGGATAACTTACTGGTTCCAATTTTTAGGTGTAGAAATGCAAAAAGGTTGTCGATGGTTTAATTTTAAATAATACATTTTTATTCTTTTTGACGTCTGTTTGTTCTGGTTTTTTACAAAAATACTGCCCCTACAACTAGCTAACACTAAACTTATATATTAAAAAAGTGCCGACTGACACAGAACTGAGTGTTGTCTTCCGCTTTGGGAAAACACTCAGTTACATGTCATTCGGCAAAACATTGCTGACATTAAGTTCCGGGTCTTGGTCTCGGTCGCACATTGCGTGAAGAAATCTGAAACTCCAAACAATTGTATTTTGTTTGTAGCTTCGACCTCGGCCGGGCAATATGAACCGGCGCTTAAGTCCGAATCCGCAAGTTAGCAATATTATTTAAAGATACTTAATTCTACCGGCATTTCCAGTAGGTCAGTAAACAAACCGAGTTATTTACGTTAATTATTACGAAACTGACCTACCGGCAATGCGGATACGAGGGGAAATCCAAACATCTGGATTTGATCAGAGAATAGGGATGCTGCTACAATGCTGGGTACAACAGAAGCTACAAGTGTGCATGCAGAAGAAAAAGAAATTTTGTTTTACAAAGAGAATTCAAAAGATATTTAATTCAATGAAAAATATGTATATGAATGTATGTTTAAGAGACTTAAGGTTTCCATTATTAAACGAGAATCAATTAATTGGCGAGCGCTGCGTCGTTGGGGCCCTTTCCATCATGGCGACTGGCACATATGAGTTAATAAGAAAAACTTTACCTGCAGGGTTTTCCCTCAATTCAACAAAAATTGTCTTTTAAGTCTTTAGTTTTATTTACACTATCGGTCTGTTTATTGAGTCCACCGACTTCTGTGTTAGATAATCACCACATAAGTTTTATAATTTTTCTCTTTCCACTTTTTCACTTCACGCTAGCGCTACTTAAGTTCTAGTTCACTTTCTTAACGGATTCTACGTTACTTCTTCCAAAGGAAGGAAAATTTAGGAAGCTGGACTTTCGTCTCTTACACACGACCTTCACGCTCGAGCTCTGTCACTTCTCTCCTTTTTTCGAAACTCAACAAAAATGTACAACTCCCGATCGCCGGAAAAAAAACGGTTTTTGTGACGAATTCGATGTTGACCTTTTGCGCGGGAAGCGATATACTCGTATTATTTCTCGTACACAGCAGATGTCGCCAGTAAGATAGCCAGGATTCACACCTTATTTTTCGCGCGATGAATTTTATTATTATAATTATTATGCTTATTATTATTGTTATTAATACATATAGAATGAAAAGCTAAGGTAACATGCCTTGTGGAGCGATCGCGTCAAGAAAAACGGAGGAAACATCGTAAAGGAATTGTTACTGTGCGACTGCACCACTACACATTTAGGATTGACAAATCGCATGACGATGGAAAAAAAATTAAATTTTGACAAAAAAATATTTAGCCGAGGCTGCATTCGTAGCAATCGTGGGGACGACCCAGACCCAGGAGAGACGTCTCATAAAATTAGCCGGGCTTCGTACGTAAAACCAACTGAAAGGGATGGTTAGGTCTTAATATCCTTACTGTGGTATATGCCAATAATGTTTCCGGTTCCATCCTCAAGTTGATAGGAAACGTTTCCTATCTTTTCTTTTACCTTGGCCTCAATAAATTTCGGAGCAAACTTGGCAGCAAAGCGGTCGACGGCACTACTTTGTACAAAGTTCCTTACATATACTGTTTGCCCTGGCACAAAGGATTTGGATGTGCTACACAGGTTGTATGTCTGCGCACTCTTTTTGGAGGCTAATTCTAAGTTTTGGCATATTTTATCCTGTAACATTCGGATACGTTCGATATGGGGCGTTATAGATATGTCTCCTTCTCCCAACGAGTTTAGGGCTTGGAGGAGCTCATAATCTGATCCATGACGTATTGCGTGATACCCAAACATCAGGAAGTGCGGTGAATAGCCAGTCGAAGCGTGTACCACATTTCGGAGCGCTGCCAGTATCTCGCTGAGATGGTCATCCCAATTTCGATGATCATTACCCACGTAAGAGCGTATAGCCGATAAAATAGTTCGGTTGACCCTTTCAGAGGCATTAGCCTGTGGTGCATAGAAGGGGGAAAGGGTGTGCTTTACACCAAAGTTCCCCAAAAATGTTTTAAACGCCCTAGCAGTGAACTGTCCGCCATTGTCTGAGTGAACACATTCAGGAACGCCGTAAGTTAAAAAGATTTCATTTCCGAGAAACTTAATGATACGGTCTGATGTGGCACTTGGCATTGGTTTCACCCACACGAATTTCGTGAATTTATCCAGAACAACGAAAATGTACTTATTTCCGGCAATTGACCGAGGGTAGGGACCTAAAAAGTCAATGTACAAGCGTTGTATTGGACGAAGGACTTCAACTCTTTCACCCATTGGGGGACGCATGGTATGATTCGCGGGCTTACTCTGTTTGCAGACTACACAGGATGCGACATAGTCAGCAACGTCCCTTCGTAGCTTCGGCCAAAAATAGTGCCTCTGTAGAAGTTCTACCGTTTTGTGTACCCCACAATGAGATGACATTGGGTCATCATGCGCCTTCGCAATAAGATCCGCAGTCGCTGAATACGGGACCCACAGTTTATGCTTTGGGATATCAGTGTTTGCCGCGACTTTGGTATTAGGGCAGATATAGATTTTGCCATTAAGGACACTGAGATTCGAGTATCGGTCCGGAGATTCTGATATCTGAGAGATCAATTCCGCGTACGACGCGTCATCAAAAGCTGTCATTGGTATGGCTTCGTCGACATGGAGCGGAAAGTCTTCCTCCAACTCTAATTCACTACAGAACACTCGTGATAGTGCGTCAGGAACGACATTCAACGTGCCTTTCCTATGCTCAATTTGAAATTTGAACCCCTGCAGTTTCAAGCTCCATCGCGCTAGACGCCCAGATAAATCCTGTTGCTGCATGAGCCACTTTAAGCTCGCATGATCCGTAATTATCGTGAACTCAAGTCCTTCGACGTAGGCCCGAAACCTCTTCACGCTCTGGACAGCAGCCAAGCACTCTAGCTCCGTCACACTGTAGTTACGTTGTGCAGCGTTGAGTTTTGCAGACATGAAGGCTATCGGATGTTCTTCACCTAAGTCCGTCTTTTGGAATAGGACACTCCCGATTCCTGTGGCACTTGCATAGCATTGAATGAAGAATGGTCTCGAAAAGTCCGGATTTATCAATACCGGCGCTGTTGTGAGGAGTTTCTTCGTCGCCTTAAAGGCCTGATCTGCAGAGCCACTCCACATGAATGCTTTCTTTCCCTTGAGTAGGTCAGTTAGCGGTGAAGTGACTGAGGCAAAATTTGGTATAAATCTCCTATACCAGCCGGCCATACCCAGAAATCTGCGCACTTCCCGTGTGCTTTTGGGGATCGGGTACGCCGTAATACCAGAGATTTTTTCCGGGTCAGTCTTAAGTATGCCGTCGCTAACAACATACCCTAAGTATTTTATTTCCTTCATGAGGAATTTGCTTTTCTCCACATTTATCGTGAGATTGGCAGTTCGCAAGAGTTGGGCAACATGATGAAGAAGATCAAAGTGTTCTTCCAATGTGCTGGAGGTGATAAGCAAATCATCCAAGTACACGAATACCTTATCGTGAAGCTGATAGGGGATGACTTTATGCATCAACCGGCACATTGTTTGTGGCGCGTTGCACAACCCAAAAGGCATGACCGTGAATTGATAGAGCGGTCGCCCAGGTACTGTAAACGCCGTTTTATCGCGCGAAGATGGATCCAATGGTATTTGCCAAAAAGCATCCTTTAAATCCAGGCTCGAGATGAATTTAGTGGCTTGCAAACGAGAGAGAAGACCGTCAATTAACGGAAGGGGGTAAGCGTCCTTACACGTAACTTCATTGATCCGCCGAGCGTCCAAACACAACCTAACTTTCCCATTTGCCTTACTCTTCAACGTTACTGGCGAACACCACGAGCTTGAACTCTCTTCGATTACACCTAGCCCTAGCATACGGTCCAGTTCATCGTAGAATTTCTTTTGAACAACCGGAGATACAGAATAATGCCGCTGCTTAACCGGTGCTGCGGAACCCACATCGATTACATGGGAAACTAGAGAGGTTTTCCCTAGACCCATACGCCAATCCAAAAAGGTCCCAGAAATCAATGCCCAGGTATAAAGGGTTTTTCAGGGATGGAGCAACTAGAAATCGCATCATTCGACTCTTTCCTGCGAATGTAACCAAAACACGAACATAGCCCAACACTTCGCACTTTTGACCGCATGCCGTAGATAAGTGTGAATGCAGAGAATGAACCGGTAGTGAGAGATCTGTGATGAGTTTGGACCCTTCGGCCCCGAGTACGCTCGAACTGGCGCCACTGTCAAGTAACCCCTTAAAACGTTGCCCTTTTATAAATATCTCGGCATACGGACGGTTGTCGCCATTTATTTGGAAGATTGATGACACATCGGCTTGTTTTAATTGCCGACGGATTTTCCAGTAACGGAGGGAACGTGATAAGCGTGAGCGTTTACGATTTGGTGGACTAGTCTGACATACCTGAGTTTTAAGTTTAGTTGGAATTGAGATCTTTCCTATATTGTGGATTTGGGTGGCGGATCCATATTGGTAGCCTGGTTCTGATTGGGACTCTTTGTAGATTGGATGCGACTCGTCCCAGTTTGATTCGCACTCCTCTGACCGTTTTCCGACTTCCGTTTACATGTCGCGCAGTTTGGTTTTACAACGTTTGGTGTACCGCATCCGAAGCAAAACGTATGTGTGATTTCCTTTGCACAATCGGAAAATACGTGTCCAATATCTTTACAATTCCAACAGATTGCCATTCCTCTCCCTGAACCGGGTTCCCGTTGTACTACACCTTTAGACCTTTGCGCTGTGCTTACGTGAGCGTCAACTTGGATTTCGTTGACATGTTTTCGACCAGAGCAATTCGAGTCACCATCATACCCAATCCTCTTCCAAGTATCTTCAATGGTGACGCACCTTCTCTTCAACTGCATTACAGTTTCAAAATCGATCCCAGCCAAATGTGCCTGTAATCCGGGACGCATATTGCGCCACAGAATTTGTTGCAGCTGCTGGTCTGACAAAGGTGAACACAGCTGAAGAGCAAGGTTATCAATGGCATCCGCGAAATCCCGAAATGGTTCCTTAGCTTTCTGAAAGCGACCGTCTATTAACCTACGGACATCTAAATCTGTGTTTTGTGTGTCAAAGCGCTCTCGTAATGAATGGCAAAATTCAGGCCATATAATATCAGGTATAGTTTCCCGCAGAGTCCAATACCACTCAGCAGCTGAACCTCTCAATAGAACAAAAATTTCCGAAACCAATTCCAATTCGGAAATCCCATTTGATCTGCCCAATGTCTCAACCCTGAAGAGAAACCTATTGACATTCATGCTCGTGCTAGATCCATCAAAGGTAACACCCCACTTTGACATCGGAATAAAGCGCTTTTGACCATGTGCTGCAAAGTTCGTATTGTGCGAAACAGGGATAAAATCCTGACGAGTGCTTGAAAAAGGCCAAGCAGGTGCTTGACAATTTAGCGGTGCCTGTTCGCGTTCCTGTACTTGTGCTGGAGAAATGTCAGCGTGAGCCTTCAGTCCTCCTTCCGGAACATCACACTCGCCGATACCGTTTGGAGCTTCTACTCCAGGAGCCCCTCCTTGGAATTTAAGAAATGTAGCCCCTGCATCCGGAGAAGAGGTGGTACTAAAATTTATCTCAGAAAGCTTTCGATAAAAAGTTTCCAGGGCTACCTCATCAGGCTTAGCTAAAAGATCCTCAATCACCGAATTTAGCTCTTTGATTTTTCCTAAATGTTCCCGACCCGTAGCTTAAACCGACCCCGAAGAGCATTTCACTAGCCGCGTTAAACGACCAGTATAGTGCTTGAGACGAGAAAGACACTTATCCAGATCATCAGATTTTCCCGCCTTACACTCTTTTAAAATACTGGAAATGTCGTCTAAGCCCTCTTGACAATTTTCGAGTTCTCTTGGTAGATCTCGGAGAATGATTTCCGGCAAATTGGAGCTTGGTCTCAAGACCGGTCTTTCCTTTTCCAACTTCAGCTGCGACTCGAGACTTTCCAACTGGCCCAGACCCGTCCCACTAATGCCACGAATGATGCATTCCATCTGGAACTCATCGGGTTCCAAATGGTCCACGGTGAAATTCATTGTATTGAATGCAAATATATAGTAATAACCAAAAAAAATAAAGAAAAATAAAAAACAATGTGCGAAATAAAGATGCACAAAAAAAAATATAATATACGAAATCCTAAAATCCTTGAATTGCGTACATGTGAATAGTCAATAACCAAGTGTGTTGTATAATCGTAAAGAAATCAAAGGGGGTCCTGGGATCCACCAGACTTCGGAATGCAACCTACTCTCTCTCTCTCTCTTTGTATAAAAGAAATTCGGGAAAACCCCAAATAAACAATTCGCTCCCAACCGATGACTGCGGTAGATGGTACGACGTGCTATAGCTGGCCATACTAAATTATTTTAGAATTACAAAAAAAAATTCGGGAAGCTCATCAATGTGATTTCTGTTTCGACAAACGAAATTATTCGTGAAGCTGCACAACAATTGCTGCAACTGACGGGACCGCCCGGATTAAATTCCGCGAGAAATCAAATCGAGTCTTAGTTCGCGACGTTGAATAGTGGTTTTGTACTTACACAGGTATTCGATAGGTCATACGAAACCGACGCAAATGCGGATAACCTGTGCGCACACCCGTAAACAATGTGATTTTAGCAGGGGTTAGATAAAAACAAGTATATTCGGCTTCAAAGTAGCTCGGCACTTAAGGTGTACTTGTATCCCCTAATTGAAGAAAGGAACGCGCGAAAATAATTGAAAATGCTCAACCATAACTCCAAACAATTACAATAACTTTTTACAAGGAATAGAAAAAAAATCTACAGGAAAAAAATAATGAACACGCACATTTATGTACGACGTTACTCATTATGAATCGTAAAATTATTCTTAATTGAACTCTAAAGTGTTGTTGTACCACCTAGCAAACGAGGCACTGCATATTGTATGCAAAATTCCAGTCACAACAAAGGCAATCAGCTGTGAGAAGGTTGAAGGTATTGAATTGCATATTTCTAGGATATTGCGATTTGTATTAATTGTTCAGCCATGTACTAAGTTACCTAAGCAGTAGCTTCAAGTCAACTCATGGCAACCATCACGCGGGTGAACCTGGATCGAATCCTCAAATGGACCGATTTTTTTATTTGAGAATTTTCGGAAATATGCAATGACATCGCTGGATAGGCAGGCGCTATACAAAAAATATCCAAAGTAGAAAGCAAATCCGGTTGCAACAACACCAAGAATTTTAACGAAAAAAAATTTAATGAAGTTAAGCGAAGTCATTCGCCTCTCAGCTAGAACGGAAAATTTCCTAAGCCTGTATTTGATATTGCTTGATATGAAACTGGATCCGTATAATTAGAACGGGATTAGGGATATTACAATTAAAAGAAAGAAAGACCATGAAATTGATTTTAATTGTATAGGTAGGAAATTGGAAATTTTTAAGGCAACAGAAATGTAGACGTGTACACACACACGATTTGGGCGCCACTGTTGCGAATATGTTTTCGGCCGCTTGGGCAGCCTCCATTTCGCTTCCAGAATAATGGGCCCCTTTGGACCTAGACAGCATATTTCGCCGACTGCTCAGGAGCCGAGGGGGGGTTGAAAAAAATGTGTCCAAAAGGGGCACCATCCTTGTTGATGCTGTCAAAAGAAGAAAAAAAAAATATAAGGAAAAGGATGAGGGAGAAAACCAAGGGGAACAAAAAAAACATAGCCGCACCACTACCGTCGCGACTCATTTACCATCTAGAACCGCGGCCCGAGAGAGAGAGGAAGAGAGGAGAGATCGGAAATACCAAAGCCATCCCTGCCTGATGGAGCCCCAGGGCTCCCTTCTTAGGAGATCTACTCCATTATGCCTCTAATAAGGCTGGCGAACGTGAATCTGAAAAAACCTTATTACCTTGGTGTCGTCTTCGTTTCGTCCACAAGCCAGGATGCCTAAACAAAAACTACTTAAAGGAAGTGTTGTGACTGCAATATCCCCTGGATATTACAGTCAGAAAGATGTGTCGAAAGTACGGAGACATTTAAATGATTTGATCTGAAAAGTGGTCCCGGCATTCGTTGGAACGCCGCAGTAAGGACCGTAAGAAGAAGGTATAAGCGCCTCAGAGAGAGACGCAAATTACCTTCGAGTTTTGAGCTGAAAAGAATTGGGTATTAAGCTTCGCGGATAACTTACTGGTTCCAATTTTTAGGTGTAGAAATGCAAAAAGGTTGTCGATGGTTTAATTTTAAATAATACATTTTTATTCTTTTTGACGTCTGTTTGTTCTGGTTTTTTACAAAAATACTGCCCCTACAACTAGCTAACACTAAACTTATATATTAAAAAAGTGCCGACTGACACAGAACTGAGTGTTGTCTTCCGCTTTGGGAAACACTCAGTTACATGTCATTCGGCAAAACATTGCTGACATTAAGTTCCGGGTCTTGGTCTCGGTCGCACATTGCGTGAAGAAATCTGAAACTCCAAACAATTGTATTTTGTTTGTAGCTTCGACCTCGGCCGGGCAATATGAACCGGCGCTTAAGTCCGAATCCGCAAGTTAGCAATATTATTTAAAGATACTTAATTCTACCGGCATTTCCAGTAGGTCAGTAAACAAACCGAGTTATTTACGTTAATTATTACGAAACTGACCTACCGGCAATGCGGATACGAGGGGAAATCCAAACATCTGGATTTGATCAGAGAATAGGGATGCTGCTACAATGCTGGGTACAACATCCCTCCCCATCCGATGAGTTTGGATTCACCCTCATATGTTTACATCGAATCGTCTTAAAACTAGTTATTAACAATACTATCTTAATTTAGTTACTATAGCAATGTGTATTTATTTATACTAAAATATGTATGTTAACAATACGCGAACGTTATGCCATCTGTTATTTTCGCTGGGACCTCCCGGTCCACCGGAGTCTCGTATTCAGACGGAACCCGTGGTGGTGGCTCCTTTGGTTTCTGCACCCTCTGAATTGGTCTCGTGTGGACGACCGGGTGGTGTGTTCGTGGGTGAATATCGTTTGTAACGTGGGTGGTGACCTCCTTCAGCTCTATGTTCCTGGCTAGGTTGTTCGCTGGTAGTATGGAATGACTTTTCACTCGGTGTGCATGAAAAAATCGTAGACCAATCAAACAGACCGCTAACAGTAGGACCAAAAACGTACTTATTCCAATTATGGAATAGCGGTGAAACTCGATTTCGCTCCTTTGTTCGCTCATCCTCCTCGTGCTTAATGTTCTCGCGAATTCATCTTGTAGCTCTTCTAATGATTTGCGTCCCTCGGCCAAGGACTCGGCAATGTCCTTATGATTCCCTACCTGGAGTGGTAAGAGTTTCCGGGGCTTCTGGGTTAGATCTTCCACGTCGAATTCTGCCAAACTCTGTTTCATAGCCTCCGACAACTCTCCGTAGGCAACCCTTGGCTGTTTGTACTCCGTTGTAGTGTATAACGTTTCCTCGTATGGCAGCCTCAACTCTCTGTTGCTGAGCTCGCAGGGTTGTAACAATTTCAAAAAACCAAAGCTAGTCAGGTTTGCGGTGTAATGCTCACCCTGATGTTCGACTGACAGGATAAGTGGATTCTTCATTTTGTAAAGCCACTGGTTACTGGCCTCCATTTTCATCAACACTCCTTCAGTCGCCGGTACCGCCGTATATGTGCAACTTGTTGCTGGTGACGTGGTGTGTTGTAATAGCTCAACCAGGCAATCTGGACTCCCGTTGGTAAGTATGAGTCCATTGTGGCGACATATATTTACTGACGAGGTGGCATTGTAGGGACATTGTACTGAAGGCGCTATGCGACTGTGTTTCCGCTATGTATGGTATTCGTGTCTGCAGCATCAGATCCCATCGATCGTTGAGTTTCTTCGGCAGATAATAGATTTAGTTTAACGAATAAATCGCTGGGTCGGGTAGTGGAATCTCTATTTTGACTAAAAGATCGGAACCATCTAGCATCGTTGCTGTACGAGCAGCTTGATGTAGCGCATATAGATTTCGGGAGAACGGCTTAGTCTTTGCCGATAACAACAATTTTTCAAGCATTGCCGTTATGTCCGTTATGTCAAAAATGAATGGATGCAGCCTGTTGTTGTACAAATCATTCAGGATTCAACGTGTTGAGCTGGCTATATACCTTATGCGCATCGTCGCTGTCCATCGTGCCGAAAGCCCATTTGGCAAACTTTCCGAGGAACTCTATGGCTCTCCGGGGTCTTCGCAGGTTAAAAATGTGTCATACATGTTCGCTGTTTTGGCGTAGATTCTTAATGATTACTGCCGTCTCCTTCACCATCTGAAGGCACATCCTTTGGAAACCGTTTACGCTGGTCACTGGAACGTGGATATCTTCTCGAAGTTGATGATGGCTGGAGAGCGAGTTCATCTTGAAGTGCTGTTGGCCATGTTGATATTTTTTTTTACAAGCAAATTATTTATTATTTACTAATAATTGACACTTTTTACATTCATTTCATTATTTTTTTAAAAACATTCATAATTTTTTGTTTTTTGTTTTTAACTTGTCTTATTATTAAATTCCTACTTCTAATTAATTTATGTATTTCTGACTCAATTTGATTTTAATCTATATGCAAGGTCATTTATATATTTTTTTTTTAAATTGTATGCTTAACATCTATTTCTCTTGCATTTTCCAAATTTATTTATTTTCACATTATCGTTTTTTAAATGTGTTTGAACAAAAATTTTCAGTTTGTGTTATTTAATATAGTGATAGCAGCGTTATTAAAGATTTGCCATTGCTTATATAAAAAAAAGAAACTTAATGATTATTTATAATTTAGAAAACGGAAATTACTTGAGTATATGTTGTTTTTTTTTATGTTTGTGTGTGTGTTAAATTGATGTGGAGTGAGTATAGTTTTCTTATGTATGTGTTGTTAACCTGAAAGAAAATAAAATTATACCGAATGACATTCGATTCTTTTGGCTTTGGGCTTGAGATACGTTTTGTTACGTATGTTGCCCGCCGAGGACTTAGCTTTTGTGCGCTTAAGATTATTGAAGACTGGAACACGGTCAGTGTTTATAGGAAAATCGTCAGGAGTGTTTACAGTAGGTATCCATAGTTTATTTGGTTTCACTTTTGCGAAAGTGTTTCCGTTGTGAATACCCGAACTGAGTTCCTGAGATTTCTCTAATAAATTTCCCTTTGAGACTGGTACTTGCGGCTGCGTAACTTTCTGTGTACGAGCTTGAATGCACCGGACTCTGCCTTGCTGATTCAATTGCGTCAATCTCTTAAGTGGAAATTTCGCTGCTATCTCGCGTTCGTCGTTGAGAAGTATTAGGGTTTTGGTAGTCGTATCTATTACGGATCGGTTCCATAAAAAATCCCGACCTAAAATTCCATCGGCTGGAATTCCATTCAGATCGTCTACCAAATGCCATTTTGTTCTGAAACGTAGCTTAGGGTGAAGTCCTATTAGAGCGGTGCCTAAGGTTCTACTTAAGCCACCAAATACTCCACCTAACTGTCTTCTTTCGTGTTTGTCCATCTTTAGAAGGGTCTTCATCGCCGATTGACGTAAAAGACTCGTACCGGCCCCAGTGTCCACTTGCACTACAATCTTGCCAGATTTTGCTAGGGAACAAGGGAACTCGATGAATACATCGTCGTCGATGTCCTTCGGAAACGTGCTTAGGGTGGATTTTTTAGTGCAATCCATACCCTTCCGTTTTTTGTGCGCACGTTTTAATCGTCTGCGCGCCGGACAAACTGTTGGTTTTGCCTCACATCCGAGTACATTCGTTCGGATAAATATGTAGGTGAGGTGCAAGAGCTGCAGGAAACTGGTACCCAGGCTTGAGTTCGTGCTCTCCCGGGGATTGTTTTGCTCCCTTTTTCTAGCCCTTTTTATTTTTTGATTCCTACGATGTGTCGTTTTTTTACTAACTGAATTTATCGTATTGATGCTTATGTGTTTATTGTTAGTGTCGATACTAACATTTTTGGGGTTTGAACTTTGAATATTATTTTTCGGAGCGCAGCGTTGTTTGTCGAGCTGGTCCTCTAATCGTTTTCGGTAATTTTCCAAAAAACTTCTTTTGTGAAAACAAGTATCCTCGCTATGACCTAGCCTTGAACACCATTCACATTTTAACTTGGTAATGTGGTTTGGATTGGAGTTTTGGACTGCCTGTATTTTCAAACGAGGAAAATCTGTTTTCTTGTGAAAGATTTTCTTTTGGTTTGCGGTTTTAAATTGACCGGTATTTTGAAATGCTAACGATGTGTGATGCCCAGTTTGTATGTGGTTAGGTGAGTTACCTATGAAGTGTTGATGGGCCTGTGAATTTTGGTGTGTTTGTAGTAAACCAATGGGATGAGTGTAATCTATTTGGGGCAATGCTCCTGGGCCTTTAAAGATCATATGGTGATTGCAATTTATCCTCAGCGAAATACTGACGGCTTGCTCTACTAGTTCGTCGAATGATTTTTCGGTGCTAGTGAGCATGGATTGCCGGACTACTGGATTGAGAAGACCCATTTTAAAAATCCTTATAACCGACTCGTTTATTTCGGATAGTAAGGGCACTGAGTCTGCAGTAGTATATTGGTCATCGATAATTTTGTGAGCTGTCGTCCTAAGACTCTCCAGACGCCTTGAGAAACCTATAATGTCTTCTGTTGCTGTCTGGTGTGTCATCCTCATCTCCCACAATACCCTATCGAGCGTTTTAGTTGTACTCGTATAGTAGTACTCGTATTTCCTATCCGTTTGATTCGGAGTTCGGATTTCATTAAAAATGGGAAGAATTGGAGAGACTGGCTCACTAGTTGCTTCGTAAGATGACATTTTTGGAAAAAAAAAGTAGAAATTTTCACTGGTGCTAGTATTTTGTAACCAGCTACGAAGCGGCTCAGTATTTAAACCAGCTACCAACTTTGAGATTGAAGAAGCTGTTATGTAAAACTTTAAATAGTATGTTGTTTTTGAATTAAAATTTTAAAAATTAGAAAATTTGATTGTGTGATTAACATTGAAAAAAAAAAAAAAAAAAAATCATGTTTGTTGATCTACGAATTTGTAATGAGAAATCAATTTAATCGTAAACGAGAATTACTAACAGTAACGCTAGGTAATGAGTAAAACAATCTGTCTGAAATTGCGAGTCTTCTAAATCTTCCTCTTCACAATAACAATCAGAAATGTTAGACTCGTAAGTGAAAGATGTAGTGAAATGTAGATTCTACTTGTTAGTATAAATACTAACAAGTCACAATCCGGCTGCGCCAATGTTGTGACTGCAATATCCCCTGGATATTACAGTCAGAAAGATGTGTCGAAAGTACGGAGACATTTAAATGATTTGATCTGAAAAGTGGTCCCGGCATTCGTTGGAACGCCGCAGTAAGGACCGTAAGAAGAAGGTATAAGCGCCTCAGAGAGAGACGCAAATTACCTTCGAGTTTTGAGCTGAAAAGAATTGGGTATTAAGCTTCGCGGATAACTTACTGGTTCCAATTTTTAGGTGTAGAAATGCAAAAAGGTTGTCGATGGTTTAATTTTAAATAATACATTTTTATTCTTTTTGACGTCTGTTTGTTCTGGTTTTTTACAAAAATACTGCCCCTACAACTAGCTAACACTAAACTTATATATTAAAAAAGTGCCGACTGACACAGAACTGAGTGTTGTCTTCCGCTTTGGGAAAACACTCAGTTACATGTCATTCGGCAAAACATTGCTGACATTAAGTTCCGGGTCTTGGTCTCGGTCGCACATTGCGTGAAGAAATCTGAAACTCCAAACAATTGTATTTTGTTTGTAGCTTCGACCTCGGCCGGGCAATATGAACCGGCGCTTAAGTCCGAATCCGCAAGTTAGCAATATTATTTAAAGATACTTAATTCTACCGGCATTTCCAGTAGGTCAGTAAACAAACCGAGTTATTTACGTTAATTATTACGAAACTGACCTACCGGCAATGCGGATACGAGGGGAAATCCAAACATCTGGATTTGATCAGAGAATAGGGATGCTGCTACAATGCTGGGTACAACAGAAGCTACAAGTGTGCATGCAGAAGAAAAAGAAATTTTGTTTTACAAAGAGAATTCAAAAGATATTTAATTCAATGAAAAATATGTATATGAATGTATGTTTAAGAGACTTAAGGTTTCCATTATTAAACGAGAATCAATTAATTGGCGAGCGCTGCGTCGTTGGGGCCCTTTCCATCATGGCGACTGGCACATATGAGTTAATAAGAAAAACTTTACCTGCAGGGTTTTCCCTCAATTCAACAAAAATTGTCTTTTAAGTCTTTAGTTTTATTTACACTATCGGTCTGTTTATTGAGTCCACCGACTTCTGTGTTAGATAATCACCACATAAGTTTTATAATTTTTCTCTTTCCACTTTTTCACTTCACGCTAGCGCTACTTAAGTTCTAGTTCACTTTCTTAACGGATTCTACGTTACTTCTTCCAAAGGAAGGAAAATTTAGGAAGCTGGACTTTCGTCTCTTACACACGACCTTCACGCTCGAGCTCTGTCACTTCTCTCCTTTTTTCGAAACTCAACAAAAATGTACAACTCCCGATCGCCGGAAAAAAAACGGTTTTTGTGACGAATTCGATGTTGACCTTTTGCGCGGGAAGCGATATACTCGTATTATTTCTCGTACACAGCAGATGTCGCCAGTAAGATAGCCAGGATTCACACCTTATTTTTCGCGCGATGAATTTTATTATTATAATTATTATGCTTATTATTATTGTTATTAATACATATAGAATGAAAAGCTAAGGTAACATGCCTTGTGGAGCGATCGCGTCAAGAAAAACGGAGGAAACATCGTAAAGGAATTGTTACTGTGCGACTGCACCACTACACATTTAGGATTGACAAATCGCATGACGATGGAAAAAAAATTAAATTTTGACAAAAAAATATTTAGCCGAGGCTGCATTCGTAGCAACACCCAATCACAGTATTGAGGGATATAACAAAACCTTAATACCGAAACAATCGTATAAGTGCAATCATGCCAACCACGATAAGCAAAGAACTTAATAAGCTCCGAATAAAATCCGATCGCAAAGACGCACTGAGTGTATACCCGATGTATTCACGAACAACACGTAATTCTAATATAATTACCGGTTATTAATATACAATTCAATATATAATACTTGAATCAAACAAAGATAAGCTAAAACAAGAACAAACAAAGCTAACTACCCAAATAAAGCTCAGTGACACTCACCCTTCAGCACTCGTTTATTCACTTCACTTTTTTACTGAATGTCGCACAGATAACGTTCAACTGAAGACTGAATGCTTATGCCCCACATCGCGATCAGTCAAGTTGATAAGCCTTACAAACACATTCAAGCATCATTCTTCATATAATGTTTTACATGCCTCTATCGCTCATGACTCATTTCTACCTAACAAATAAAAAACATACTGTCCTATTTAAACAAAGACTTATAATACCAGCAGTGTATGACCCAATACTAAGCATATACAAGATAAACGAACTGGTATATATCTTGTATTGAACCCGTTTCATGGTATACAAATTCGATAATTTTATCTTGTATACTATGCATTTTACTGCTAGTAGTTCCATTCCCCAGCTATATGCAGCTAGTTTCAATACTACGATTTCAATACCATGGTTTGTATATTAGCTCTGTATCCATGGTATAACCTAGTGGGAGCTCTGAATGGACATTGTCACATGAGGAAGAATCTCCATAGGATTAGTCTCTCTGAGAGTAAAATATGGAGAATTCGCGATGATGAAAACGAAACACCAAAGCACATCCTCTGTGAATGTGAAGGACTTGCTCATAAAAGACGTCATCGCTTCGGTTAGGGTTTCATGAAACCATCGGAATTCCTGGCTATTCCTCTTCGAAAAACACTAAGTTTCATTGAAAGCGCAGGGATCGCAGAGGAACCATAGATAATCCAGAGGGACGTCGCAATAGGCACAATTGAGGCTTCAATGACAGAAGTGACCAAACCAAACCCGACACGAAAATTTAATGTAATAATGTATATGAGGGATGTCAGAAAGGTTCAAACTAGAAAACTATTTTCCAATCACGCAAAGTCTATTTCTGTCAAAACAAAAAGATTCAAGACACGTGGTTTCTATAGGTGAGGGCAACCAGGAAACTATCCTGTGCACAGGGATCTATCTGCTCAGTACCTTGTTGTTATTGGTTTTTAATCTTGCTCTTTCAAGTAGAAGGGATTTAAAAAACCAGGAGGAATGTCATATTTTTGTATTAAAGAGTCACAGCTTGCCATAAATATCCGTTGCTGCGTCACATCCTTTTTTCGTATATTTTAGTTATCACTTCGAAAGTGCATTTAGCCTTGTTTTTTGCTGTGAAAATTTAGTAAAGAACAATTTTAAATTTCGAAATATCATTTATTTATTGGCTTTGGGTTTGTATTAAAAGCAGCGCACCGCCGTAATCTTTAACATTTTAAAAAATGTAAAAAAAAGGTGTCGGGTCCAACAAAAAGGGATGATATTCACAGAGTCGGTTTTCTTTCTATTAATATTTCTACTTACGCTTGTATACAAATTTGTGATATTCATTTTCCCAAGAAACTCGACAATCGCTGGTCGTATGGCAAAAAGATGATGTGCAAAGTTTACTTCATGGTTGCTTTTAATCTGGAATATTTGGGTGGTGATATTTCTCTCTAATACAACAATGCATCCAACTGTGATTTGCAAATTATGTTAATCCTGGCATATATTTTAAAGCGCAATAAAAGATGTTTACCCTTGTCCCACAACTCAGGAGGGGTTTTAAGGATTTTACGAAACAAGAGCTTAATTTATCAGATTTTATTGTTTCTACATTTAAATAGGTAACTAACAGTTTTCTTTTGTTATTGATGTCAAAAATTCATTATTGTACTTACTTCCTGCATTCTTAAAACCAACTGGAAAATCTCCCAGAAGTTGTGAGAGATGGACAGAACCCATTTTACTTTATTATTTTAATAATACAGTATTGTTTTCGATTTTTAAAAAAAAAAAATTTGCTACCCTCAACATTTTTTTTTTCACGTTTCATGACGAGTAGACACGAAAAAAGCAATAAAAAATTTCAGTCCGTCTGTCCGCCGTACGCCGTACCCCGTACGCCGTACGCCGTACGCCGTACGTCGACCGCTGTACGCAAAATCGTTTGAAGGCTCGTAGCTCCCAAACCCTTTGAGCTATTAAATTAAAATTTTTTTT
The DNA here is from genome assembly GCA_951812415.1 of Beris morrisii. Lineage (NCBI taxonomy): Eukaryota > Metazoa > Arthropoda > Insecta > Diptera > Stratiomyidae > Beris > Beris morrisii. The sequence continues at coordinate 86,345,057 of OX638310.1, read as the reverse complement.
ATGAATAGACTGGGTAGGCCCCTTGAAGTGGCCAAATTTGGAGGGGTGGGGGTGTGAGGGGGGGAGGAGGGGGAAGTGTTTTAGACGGAAAATTTTGGTTTCTAGATCTCAGCAACCGCTTATGCTAGGAAGCTGAAATTTGGAATTTATATAGAGCTTCAGTAGTGGACCCATTTGCAAAAAAATTGCCGATATAGGTGAAGGGGTTTGGGAGTGGGGGGAAAAATAATGCGTCCGAAACGCAAAAAAGGTGAGATCGACACATTCTAAAATCCATATCTCCTAAACGGTTAATGTCACAAAATTGAAACTTTATGAATATCTGTAGGTATACTAGGAGAATAGATCGGAAACAAAAATTTGAGTGGGGGCAGTGGCGTACGGGGGTGGGGGGTGAAAAATTTTAGATTGCGATATCTTACGAACCAATTGCACTAGATAAATAAAATTTGGTTTCTGTAGAAAGGTTCACAAATGAAGTTTGCTGGAAGCAAAATTTTTGAAGGGGGCGGTGGAGCATGAAAGTGGAGGGGATAAGAATTTTTCTAAAAAATCACGTCTCATATCTCAAGAACGGTGTAAGATAGATGCTTCAAATTTTTACCAGAAGTAGGCCTAATAGACCCCTAGTAGAAAACAAAATTTTGGAAGTGTGGGTGTAAAGGGTGAGGGTGGGGGAGGGTGAAAAGGAAAAAGTTCCGATTTTAATATCTCGACAACCTATAATGATATAAAGCTGAAACTTCGTATTTAGATAGAGCTATATTAGTAGCATCTTGGAAAAATATAATTTTTTATAGGGGTAGTATGGTACGGGGGTGGGGGGTGTTTTTCCTATCTATAGAACGGCTTATGATACAAAGCTGAAACTCGGTACGTTTATGTAAATCCACTAGAAAACTAATTTAGATGAAAAAAAATTTCAAATATACATTGGCGTTCGGAGGGGGGGCAAAAAAAAAAATTATCAGTGAAAATGGAATGCATATATTTTCACGGTTTTCGTCATATCTATTAGGTCTTCCCAAATATTGAATTCATTTTTATTCTATGGATTCTTCATATAAATACCTAGATAGTGTTTTCAGGATTTTTTAAAATTCGACCCCTAAGGGGGTGCAAAGGGGTTTGTAAACTTTTTCACGAATTCTACTATATCCACGTCTTATCAGATATTGAATATCTTTTCATATTCATGGGCTTGTGTAATAATCGCCTAAAACTTGTTTTTAAGTTTTTTCCTTTTTCCACCTAGGAGGGTATAAACGGGTTGAACACGTTTTCACGAGTTCCGTCATTTCTTTTAGAAGTGATAAGAAATTGAATTGGTTCCTACTTTCTCGTGCTGTCTTCATATTTATTTATTAACTCCTTTCAGGATTTTTGAACATTCAACCCCCAAGTGGGTGTAAGGAGGTTGCATATCTGGTGATATATCGAATTCATTTTTACTTCCTAAGGTTTCCTATGTAAAAAAGCCAAAAAATCAATTTCAGTATTTTAGATATTCAATCCAAAAAGGTGTAAGGAGGTTGTATGCTTTTCAAAGTTTCGACATATTTCTTAGGTTCGATGAGATATTAGATCGCTTTTTATTTCCACAGACTTTTTATATAATCGCCTACAAACCCATTTCTCAATTTTTCGATATTCAACCCCCAAGGGTTTGTATATGTTTTCACAATTTTTGCCATTCCTTAATTCTGATGAGATGTAAAATTGATTATTACGGCCAACCAATTCACGATTTTTCGAATTTCCAGAACCAAGGAGATGTGAAGGGTTTGCTTACGTTTTCAGAATTTTTTCAAAATCCGTCTTGTCTCATGAGATTTCAGGTTGCTTCTTATGAAATCGTCTAAAAACCTGTTTCACAATTTTTTCGAAATTCAAACCCCAAGTGGAAGTAATGGGTTTGTATACGTTTTAACAATTCGTCATATCTCTTAATTCTGATAAGGCAACAAATACGTTTTTGCTTCTATGGGCTTTTAGTGTACATAATATACTGAAATTCGAATAGTCTACACGGACTTTTTCAATGTTTAATCGTCTAAAAATCTCTATTTTAAATATTTTTATATTAAGAACAAAATTAATTTTCCATAAGAAATCTAAAAATCTCGAAGCAACTCATGATACACTCCGAATTTTACCGCTCCCGAACTTTGACCCGAAAAATAATAAAGTTTCGCCCAGACTATTGGCAGATTTTTGAATTATTTTAAAGAAGCGAAAGATATTATTTTTTAATTTTTTAATTTGATCAAATTGCGGTTAATGTTTCTGATCATAACTTTAGATGCAGAAGCGTTTTACAAGCTTTAGATATCGCTGATAAAATATTTTAGATTTTCTATGTTGATTACCCACACGCAGCATCAAATGTGCTGATTTTTATCCAACAGATGTTCTATAACACAATTGTGAAAGATCAATCTTGCAGTCCAAATTTAAACAAATTATTAAAAATAATGTATTTTTGTAATAATTAAATAATACTACACATATAGGTATATAACATAATTATTATTTTACATTTATTTTGATTTGCTTATACAGCTTGACTTTGGCGAAGTCGAACTATATACGTTACTTGAAGTTGCTTGATTTTCCAATTTTAATTTGTTCTTTTTAACAAAAAAGTACTGGAATATTAATGTACGTTATTAGTTATGATTACTATTTATAATATATATTTAAGCATATAACCAAAAGTTTTCTGATTTCAATACCATGAAAGTAATAATTTGAAGTAAATAATATATTGGTAAGACTTCAGTAACAAAAAATTGTTCAAATTGTTGTATATACTAAAAAATACAAATATACGAATCCAATATCGTAGGTATGAATTTCATGAAAAACTCGCTATGTTCAAAAACCACTACTACTTAACAATAATATATTTATTCTTGGATCTCATAAAATCAAAAAATAACTGATGCAAATTTTGTTATGTTTAAAACAAATTACTACTTTAATTTGTGACATAGAAAACATCTTCTAAAGTTCTCGTAAAATTCAAAAATAATCTCAAAAAAAGCAGTTTACATTCAAAAACAAATCTTCTTTAGTTTATAAACTTGAAGAAAATCTTGTTACAATTTCGTAAAACTCCAAAATATTTCATGAGAATCTCATTGTTTCAAAAACAATTTCCAATTTATTTTGCAAAATTGAAAAAATCTTGCAAAGCTCTCGTCAGATCGAAAGAACAATGATTGTAAAATTCAAAAATGTCTTGTTATTTTCAAAAGTCAGTTGAGATTTGGTTCGTTAATTTTAAGAGATTCTTTTATATTGTTAAAAAAAACATTTGACAAAAAACAATTGACAAGTAAAGTGCTCTGGAAGGGGCCAGAATTATTTTTCTGGGAGGGTCCAAGCCGGGAGCTGGGGGGGTCCCGGCCCCTCCTGGCCCCCCTACGGCGCGTTTATGCACCTTCCCCTTCAAAAATTTTACTTTCAGCAAACTTTGTTTATCGACCTTTATACAGAAACCGAATTTTATCCCTCTAGTGCAATTGCTTCGTGAGCTATCGTAATCTAAAGTTTTTCACTCCCTACCTCCGTACGTCACTGCCCCGTCTCAAAAATTTGTTTCCTGTCTATTCTCCTATTATACCTACAGATGATCATTAAGTTGTAATTTCGTAACATTAACCGTTTAGGAGATATGGATTTTATAATGTCTCGATCTCGCCTTTTGAACGTGTCGGACGCATTATTTCCCCCCACTAACACACCCCTTCACCAATATCAACAATATTTTTGCAAATGGGTTCACTATCGAAGCTCTATATAAATTCCAAGTTTCAGCCTCCTAACATAAGCGGTGGCTGAGATCTAGAAACCAAAATTGTTCGTCTAAAATCTATGTTACACCGTTCTTGAGATATGAGACGTGATTTTGAAGAAAAATTCTTACCCTTCCTCTTCAAAAATTTTACTTTCAGCAAACTTTGTTTATATACAGAAACCGAATTTTATTTCTCTAGTGTAATTGCTTCGTGAGCTATCGTAATCTAAAGTTTAGCATATACACACTTTAATCGCGTATACTGCCATCTAATGGTAGTAATTGTCAACGGAGAATTCAGTTCGCATGGTGGCGTCATCGGCGTCTGACTTGAAAATGATGAAATTATAAATTCATCTGAGCTTTTGCCAGTTTTCACGCAAGCTCTCATGTACACAGCATACAGATAAAGCCGCCGTGTACATGTGAGTTCTGTACAGTAAAGAACGTCCGGTCTGTACTTGGGGTTTTTAACCCAACAAGCACATTCGACCGAACGTCCTGATTAAGGACAACATATCGTTTTTGGGGTAAAAAAAACATTTTTTTAAAATTCTTATTTTAGACTCAATTCTGAGTAAAACTGTTTAAACCGCAAGACTCCACGAGATCAAGAAGTGCCTCCCCTCTTGTTGTATTTATTTACGTTTGATCTATTTTCTCAAAAACCACTCGTGCCCAGTGTTACCAAGTATTTTTCTTGGTTGAGTACTAAAATATGAAATTTTGAGCGTTAATTTTAACTTAAAGGCACTAAAAATGTATTTCTTCATATCAATCGCAGGAATATTCAAATAACGCGCAAGCGGTAAAACTAATTTTTGTCCGGTGAGACGAAATTTTGGGCACCAAATTTAACGCTGAAAGCACTAAATTGGCATCACTGCTCGTGCCACCTCTGCTGTCAGATAGAGTAGAAAGAAATTTAAAATGTTTATTATTTAATAATGTAATATGAGACTGACTTGACACTTTCTGTTCGTCAAAATTAGATGTGCAATATATACAACCTTCGCAAAAATAATAAAATTTTACTCCACTTTATTTGCTCGTTTTGCACAGAGGAATAATTGTCCAAAATTTCATTCGAGTGGTTTCTGAGAAAATGGGTCAGGAATTTTACACTGAAAAGCCTTTGCGATGTGCTCCTCTTAACGTTAAATTTGATACGGGAAGGGAGATAAGAATTTATTTTTCATTGGAAAAAATATTCGATATATCGATATTTTTTTTCGATATATCATCAGCCGATATTGATATTTTTTTCAATATGGATATATCGATATGTTTCTTAAAATCAACATCCCTATATTTATACGAAAAAGTTGGCCAAAATTATTTTTTCATTATTATTGACTTAAAGTGATGAGATAAATATTTCCTAAACGTAATTTTGCATTTTGATGCCCGACGCTCATATATTCACTATATTTCAAGGAAATTCCAACCATTTGTTCTATTTGTAGGACCAAATTTAGTTCACCTTTAACCACCGCTATCAGACAGACAACAAGGCGATCTGAATTCTTTCTTCTCCATATGTTCTGTAGACGTCTTTCCTGTTATAACTACTAACTCTACATTTGGTCCTTTTGAAATCCTTTTTACAGCCCCCTTTTTAAATTTATTATCAAAAAGGTAGCATGCGATCCTTTTTCTACTTAACAGACTAATAAAATTGCTGTATAATTTGATCCTTCTTCAGATCCTTTTTATTGCCACTTCTCGCTTACTCATTAACAACAAACAGGTTAATATCATTCCTGTGTAATTTTAAAACCTGAAAATCTAGTCAATAATGAAAATGGCTGTTTTGTTTCGAATACAAGTACAAGTATTTATTATTTTTTAATAATAGAAATATTTGCTAAATAATATTAACCGTAAGAACTAAAATTAAAACTAAAACTAATTTACTATGTTTACAAATTATTATTCTTAAATTTAATCCTCTTCATCAGAAGTGCTTATATAATCTTCGTCTGAGTCCAAGCTTGCAATTCCTTCTTCAAAATTGACTATTTCCGTTGGCAGAAGAAATTCTAATGCCTGCTTTGAGAACGGCTTTCGGTTTTTCTCTTTATTGAAAATGCTCGCAAACTTGACAGAAATGGGTCTGAACTCAATAGCAATTTATTTACTACATCCATGTTACAGGAAAATTTTCTTGCGAAATCCATTCTGTACTTGCGAAAGTGTTTGTTGCGAGCTTCTGAAAGCTGGCCAATCGGTATTATTGCATGCTCGATAATTGTTGGCCCATGAACCAATATCTTATGAACAGTAGGCGTCATTGGATATCATTCATATAACCTCACATAAAGTTCTGCAGTTTCGTTACAGAAGACCGCCAATTTTTGTGTATCTATTTTATGACCACTTGATAATACCTCTAATATTACTTTGAACCGATTTATGAGGTCCATGTTTACTCCTGTTATTCTTGAAACAGTTTCTGGATCTGAGAAGAATCGACGTGAAGTATTACCATCTTTAGTGTTTCCAAACCCAGCTTTTGGTATGTCAACTAACAGAGACATCTCCTCCTTCAATCAGGGACGTCATTGGTGGGGGGGGGCAGGGGGGGGGGGGCATTTGTCCCCCCCCCCTCAATTATATATTTTTATAGATTATATATAACATACTATGTATATTTATATATAAAAATATATACAAACATAACATCTTGCCCCCCCCTAGAAAAAACTGAAATGAAGTTCTGCCTTCAATGCTTATTGTATGCGCTTTTTATACTCTAGATGAAATCATATAGAGTATTATAAGTTTAATCCAGCCCAAAAGTTTGTAACGCATAGAACCAAGCCTTGGACGAAAAAAAGTTATATATTATTTTTTGTTTATTTGTGGCCAAAAACCTCAAATCCGCTTGACGTCCGTCCGTCTTTCCGTTAGCACGATAACTCAAGAACGCCTTCACCTAGAATCTTGAAATTTTGAATCTGGATGTTTGGTTGAATTTGTAAGGCTAAGTTCGTTAACGGGCCAAATCGTCCTACTCCTTCGGGTAGCTGCCATACAAAATGTCCTTAAAACACGTGTTCAAGAATATTGGTCGATAACTTCAGAAGGGTTTAAGCTACGACATTGAAATTTTGTATGTGTTATTTTTCCAATAGTTGGAGCTAAATATATGATTATGAAGAAAATCCTGTTAGTCCTTCGTGTAGCTGCCATACAAATATCCTGTCAAAATGTCTTCACTTAATTTACGAAACTCACTATAACGCAAGTAATCTTTTAGCTACGAACTCGAAATTTTGTACAAATTAGTTTTGAGTGAAAATAAAGTTTGAGTTTACTAGTCAGCGAAATCCTTTTACTCCTTCTGGTAGCTGCCATACAAAATGTCCTTAAAACACGTGTTCAAGAATATTGGCCGATAACTTCAGAATGGTTTAAGCTACGTCTTTGAAATTTTGTAGGTGTTATTTTTTCAACAGTTGGAGCTAACTGTATGATTATGAAGAAAATCCTATTAGTCCTTCGTGTAGCTGCCATACAAATATCCTGTCAAAACGTTTTCACTTAATTTACGGAACTTACTATAACTCAAGTAATCTTTTAGCTATGAATTGGAAATTGTGTACAAATAAGTTTTGAGTAAAAACAAAGTTTGCATTTACTAATCAGCGAAATCCTTTTAGTCCTTCTGGTAGCTGCCATACAAAATATCCTTAAGACACGTGTTCAACAATATTTTTCGATAACTTTTGAACGCTTCAAGCTACGAATTTGAAATTTTGTACAAGTTCATTTTTAAATGGTTCCAAGGAAAAGGATAAATATGTAAGAAATCAAGTGAGTCCTTCCTGCACCTCTCATGTGAAAGTCCTTCAAAAAGGACATTTTTTTTCGATGACTTACCCAGTTCAAGATATGAAATTAAACACTGAATATTATAAGAATAATATAAGACACGTGTTCAACAATATTTTTCGATAAGTTTTGAACGCTTCAAGCTTTTGTTTTTATACACGTTCATTTTTAAATGGTTCCAAGGAAAAGGATAAATATGTAAGAAATCAAGTGAGTCCTTTCTGCACCTCCCATGTGTAAGTCCTTCAAAATGGATATTTCTTTTCGATGACTTACCCAGTTCAAGATATGAAATTGAACACTGAATATTGTTTTTCAGTTTTGAGTAGCAATCTAATGGCAGTCCTTAATAAAGGACGTACAACATGCACACACGTAATTATACTTTATCCCCAACTACAATATAAATCGGAGTTCAGTATTCATCTAGAGTATTATACGATTGGCTTGTTATTCAACTGAACTGACTGTTTCTCAGCCTCAGACTTGGTTGCCATTTTTTTTACCGGTAATTTGTACGAAAAGTGCAATAGAATTCTCATCCTTGCATGAAGGATAGATAATCCAAATATGAAAGTAGTAGGATCTTCTTCACATCTTATTTCCAATTTGTTGAAGCCTTTGGATATCGCCTTGCATATACTATAGCAACGCATTGCAGATGAAGTGTCAATTGCCGCATTGTAGACTTTTGCATCTACCATTGTGAGCAAAAACGTATGCTTTACTTTCAAAACACTATTCCCTACTGATATCTCTGTTTCACAAGTTTTGAACGTGATTTTCGGCGTAGCTAATCTCTTCTTTAGTGATATCATTGGTCTCATGTATGAATCTAATTCGGATTGGTCTGCAGAATCGAGGACTTTAAGGAACTGGATTCTGCCAGATAATTTTTTTTGCCCCTCAATATCTGCGATCAGTCTTAAAGGCACAAATGAACTCTGAAAGATTTTCGTATCACTGTCAGTGCTATTTTGAAATTTCTGCTTAAATTGATCTTGTTGAGAGCCATTGCATCCCCACTTTGATATAAGCTCCAGGTTTTTTTTCTCCTCTTTGGAAAGAGTAAGCACAAGAAAAAGAGCCAAGTTGTTTTACGCACATGTCGAAGTAAAAGCTGCATGGGCGTACAAAACTGATTATTTTAGAGGTAGACATTTTGGCGCGCATTTTAAAAGTTTTTTGCATATATTAAATATATTACATAAACATACTGCAGTCATGATCACCTGCAAGTCAATCGTATGATGCTAGATGAGAATGATTTTGCCCGTTAACGAACTTAGCCTTACAAATTCGACCAAAAATCCAGATTCAAAATTTCAAGATCATAGGTCAAGCCGTTCTTGAGTTATCGTGCTAACGGACAGAAGGGCGGGCGCACGTACGTCAAGCGGATTAAGCGGTTTTGTCCCCAAATAAGCACAAAATAATATTTAACTTTTTTAGTCTGTGGCTTCGTTCTAAGCGTTTCAAACTTTTGGGCTGGATTAAACTTATAATACTCTCAGATTTTATCTAGAGTATAAAACTATCTCTCTTTGTAATCTATGTACATATGTATGCTTTACAGATGCATGTTATTTTATTGTATATGTGTTCCGTCGCGCCGTTTATTTATTGCATTTATTACTCATTAATTACTTTCACTATGAAAGATTACTTGAGTGGCATCTGGCACGTACTCAGCCGTACCTGCAATAAGAAAGTATATACTTTGTGACTGTATATACGGATGTAAATGCATTAAGTGATGCAGCCCCGACATTGTGTCGCCAATACCAAAAATCCCAAAAACCCAAGAGTCAAATAAACCCAAAACCCAAGAGTCAAATAAAACTCTTGGGTTTTTCCATGATCTCAAATACCCTGGAAAAACTTCTCGGGGACAATTTATTGATATGGTATATATTATAATTTTCTAATTTTCCGTACAAAAGGATATGTGTATATATCCTTTTGTACGGAAAATTAGCCATTTTCATTTTTACATCAGTGTGTTCTACTCGTAGAAGTCGAGTGAAAAATATGTACATATTTACTTATGTTCTGGTACGATTCTGTAACTGAAATCTCGGCGAAATACCAGAAACAAGTAGCTTTTTCAATTGCATAATTTTTTGATAAACACCAAATTTCGATATTTCGTCAGACTTATTTTTAACAATAATGCAATCATTTTTCTATTACTAATTTAATGAGAAGGCTATATTGTTGTGAACTCAAGGGAGACTAGTCATCGAAAAGATTTCTTTCGATGCAAAGCATTTGTACAGAAATGGATATTTTAATAAATATTTCTTTTCTAAGTACAGTTGCATGTTCGAAATGTTCACCTTTGTAACGCTTTTGGATGCCCCCAAATATAACGTTAATTTGCTACGCCATTGGATCCAAGATCTAAGCCGTTCAGGTTACCATGACAACCTATAAAAACAAACAACAAAATATTCCTTCATAATTATTTCATGTGTGTTTTAGACAAACAAGATCCCTTGTGTAGGCGAACCAAGGTTTGGCCCGCTACACACTAGGCACAGGTGTGCTCAAAATTACTGCCTGCGTCCGGGGGCAAGGCAAATCTAGGACCCGAGCGCTGTTCCGGCTGAGTCCTCTTAGCTCCTGTATTCAGGAGCGAGCGGTATCGGCTTCTTCTAGCACTGAAAAGCGCTGTGGTTCTAACCCTGAGAAGGGCGGTGCACGCTGATACTCTTTTATTTGTGTGCATCAGTTCTGATAAGAACTGATGGCAATATTTCCTCTTTCAAATTAAAAGCCCTTAAGCCGGCTACAGACTTTTCGCGTTTCGCCTATTTCGCGTCTTTCTCGTGAATAGTGTGTACAGGTTTTTCGTAAGTTTCGTGAGTTTCTCGCGTTTCGTTATTCGCGTATCGCGATTCGTGAGTTTTCTCTACTGGAGGCGGTTTTTGGACGACATCAAAGGGTTTTGCTTGACGAGAAAGTGACGAAAAATGTGCGAGACGATTTTTTCGGGACTTTCTCGCGAGTTTCATGTGTTTCGAGAAACAAAACGAGAAACTCGCGAAATGTGAAAAACAAGAAAAGCAGGAGAAGTCTGTAGCCGGCTTAAGAAGAGCTGGTGGGTCTTTGCCACAAAAGGAGTGTTCACTCCAAGAAAGACTTTGCAGTGGTACAAGTAAATAAAGGTGCGACTGAACGCGGTGACTTCTAGTTCAACGCTAATTTATTTTTTCTAAAACTAACCTATTTACATCTAAAAATCTCAGTCTTGGTATTTCTATTTTCAATTCATTTTAACATGCTTCTATTGTTTTCTTTTTGACCTAACGGTCGGCCTGAAATGCTAAGTGCATTTCACAAAATCATTGTACATGTTTTTCTTTTTTTGACCTAACGGGTTCAATTTAAAATACGACTTTGAATATTTTTGTGTGCCATTTAGCTGGACACAGTCACGTCCATCTAAATAGCCCACATAACCCCCCTTCCAGACGAAGGCGTAATGATTTACAATTAAAATTTTATTGAAATTTGTTTTACTTGAAATTAACTTTTTTTTTGTGTGCTTTCGGAATTCGATTTTAAAATGTAAGCCGGTTTCAAACGATCGATACTTATGTTAGAATTTTTTTCGTTCATATTTACTATGTAACTCCTTCTAAATATTTTTACTGCCGCGTATGGACCCTGGTATGGCGATTGGAACCCCTGTTTTGTTCCTTCGATTCGAACAAAAACTTGATCGCAGTTTTCCAAATCTTTCGGGATGTAAATTGGGATGTCGGTCTTTTTAGCGTCCTTTGGTTTGAGTTGGGACATTTTGGTACGCAGTTGGGTGACAAAATTTGCTAGTTGAAAGTCGTCTGAAGAGTTGTCGATAAAAAATTGTGTTGGGAGTTTCAAAGCTTGGCCGAAAACCAATTCTGCCGGGGAACAATTCAAATCAGCTTTGAAAGCTGCCCGAATACCCAGAAGGATAATTGGAAGTTCTTCCGCCCAGTGTGTTTGATTTTCGCGACATTTTAAAGCGGTTTTTAATTGACGGTGGAATCGTTCGACCATACCATTGGCCTGCGGATGGTAAGCTGTCGTGCGAATTCTATGCGTTCCCAGGCATTTGTTAAGTTCGGAAAATAGTTTCGACTCGAACTGCGTGCCTTAGTCGGTCGTAATTTTGGGGAGTACGCCGAAACGAGAGATATATTCGCGGAAAAAGGTTGTTGCGACAGTGATAGCCGTAATATCACACAGCGGATACGCCTCCGGCCAACGGGTGAAACGATCCACTATCGTTAAGAGGTAGCTAAAACCGTTCGAAGGCTTTAATGGTCCGACTAGATCCATATGAAGGTGATCGAAACGTCGACTTGGTAGCGTGAACTTGCCAAGTGGCGCTCTGGTGTGCCGTGTGACCTTGAAACGTTGGCAGCTAACGCAGCTTTATGCCCACCGTTTGATGTCGATATTCATTTTTGGCCAGAAATATCTTGCGCTGATTAACTTTTTTGAGCCACGGATCCCTGGGTGCGCCATGCCGTGCAGCGACTTGAAAACTACCGCGCGGCGCTCTAAAGGTACAAAAGGACGAATTTGAGTGTTCGAAACTTCGCACCAAACGGGGTCGTTCGTGATGGGAAAAACTCGTTGTTCGAGTTTGAATTTTGATGATTTTGAAATAGGTGCGGAAAGGACTTCCTTTAATTCCTGGTCAGTCTTTTGGAGTTTGATTAGGTTTTCCATAGTCAACGTCTTACTATTTATCGAGCTCAGCGAGATATTATCTACGCGGGACAATAAGTCTGCCACTACATTATCGCGACCTTTGATATGTCGGATATCGCTTGTATGTTGAGCGATAAAATCCAAGTGTCGCGTTTGCCTAGGGCTTCGGTCCGCTTTTGTAGTCAATGCTATTGTAAGAGGTTTGTAGTCTTTGTATACCGTGAAACAACGACCTTTCAGGAAATGTGCGAAATGCTTAATTGCTAAATAAATGGATAAAAGTTCGCGATCGAAAGCTGAATATTTGCATTCGGCGGTGCTCAATTTCTTCGAGAAAAACCCCAAAGGCTCCCAACGATTTTCCTCGCTTAGTTGGTCTAGCACTGCTCCTACTGCGATATTTGAAGCGTCTACTGTGAGCCGAAGTTTGGCGTCGTTCAACGGATGCACCAGGAGCGTTGCTTTAGCTATCGCTTCTTTAATTTTTATGATTGCGTCTTCACACTCTTTTGGCCAATCAAACTTTTTGGTCTTATGTTTTTTATTGGAGTGCTGTGCGACGAGGTAATGCACTAGTGCCAAGAATTCCGCCAATTTTGGAATGAACCTATGGTAATAATTTACCATTCCCACGAAACGCTGGGTAAGCCGATGAGAGTTCGGACTAGCAAAATTTTTAATAGCTTGTATGCGGATTTCTGAAGGAAGGATTCCGTTTTGGTTTATCTTATGGCTTAAGAAATCAATTTCTTCAACCCCAAATAGACACTTGGCGTTGTTGATTTTAATATCATAAGAAGTTAGTTGTATGAATAATCTTCGTAGGTGATCTGCATGCTCAGCGTGAGATTTGCTTGCTACGAGTATGTCGTCAATATAGACGAAAACAAAAGGCAGCTCTCGAGTCACTTCGTTCATAAATCTTTGAAACGTTTGGGCTGCGTTGCGCAAACCGAAAGGCATTCGAGTGAACTCATAAAGGCCGAAAGGCGTCGTGATTGCTGTCTTGCAAACGTCCTCTTCATCTATCGGAATATGATGGTACGACCGCACTAAATCCACCTTTGAAAAAATTGTACACCCCTGAAGTTGCAGTGAAAAATTGTGGATGTGTGGAATCGGATACCGATCGGGTGTAGTTATTGCGTTTAAACGCCGGTAGTCGCCACAAGGGCGCCAATCGTTGGGGTACCAAATGTAATGGTGAAGAGACTGGCGAAGAAGATGGGCGACAAATTCCCAATTGAAGCATGTGATCAAACTCTGTTCGCGCCGGGCCAAGCTTTTCTGGTTTTAGGCGACGAGGTTTTGAAAAAGGTAAGTGTCCCATCGTAACGATGTGGTGGACTACCTTATGGTTTGCTGGTCGATTATAGTCAGGTGCTACAGTGAGAGAAGGGAATTCTCGAATGAGGCTTACATATGTGCCGTTATAAATGTGCTGCTTCGGAGGGTCTGAAAAACCATTGCACATGATTCCGGCAACGGATAGGTTCGTCGTTGAGTAGACCAATTTTCTTTCCCGCATGTCTATGACAATGCCGAATTTATTTAAAAGATCTATGCCAATGATCGGTCTTTGAATATCTGCCACAACAAAAGGAAAAATGAAAGGTCGACGTAAACCAATGTCGAGTTTTAAAAGCTTTACGCCAAAAGTATTTATGGATGTGCCATTTGCGGCGGTGAGATTGGTTTTGTTTTTGGTGAATTTTTCTTTTGGGTAGAAAGATCTTGGAATTACTGACACTTCAGCACCAGTGTCGATTAAAAATGTGCACTTGTTTATAGAGCAATGCGCGAATAAACGTGGTTTTGATCCGACAAGATCCGACTGTCTGTTGTGGCGACAGTCGGGTTTCCTAATTTTTTGATTGTTAGTGTTTTTGGGTGCGTAACTACACGGACTAACGCATTTCGTTGCCTTGTCGACAAAACGTTCATGATACCAACAATATTGGTCACCCGACTGCGTAACTTTTTGTTGCCGATCCTTGTTAGATCTATTATTTCCCCGAGTACGACAGCGATTGCGGTTAGGTTTTCGGTCGCGAGTGAAATTAAGGATTGTGCTCCTGAGTTCACTAATCTCTTTTCTGAGAGATTCTATTTCGTTGTCGCGAGTAGATACAATAGCACTAATACTCGGTTTTTGGGTCACTTCCCACATTTTATCTGCTAATTCGAGTCTTTGTTCGAATTTCTGGTCTTTCGCGACTGCTGAGGGAATGGCAACTGTTGCAGGCAGTTTTCGTTCCCAGAGAGTTTGAATCAGAGTGTCGCCAATGGTGGAAATATTTCCTGCTAGATTTGACATGTGTCGAAATAACTCCGAAGGTTTACGATCGCCAAGGTCCTCCGAGTTTAACAATTGCTCTAATTTTTTTTCTTCTGACGCGCTATGGCGCTTAATCAAAGTTGACTTTAAACTTTCATATTTGTCGGACTCGGGAGGATCATTTAGAATATCAATCACCGAATTAATGGCTTCGACCGGAAGTGAAGATAGAACGTATGCGCATTTGCTCGCATCCTTTCTAATCTTTTTGGCGGCAAACTGAGCCTCTGCTGCTAAAAACCAAGCAGAGGGAGCCTTGTCCCAAATTGTAGGGAGCTTAACAAACGCGACTTCGATCTCTTCTTCTGTCATCTTCGAAGAAAAAGACACAGAAGGCGCGTTAAAATTAGTTATCCGAACTTAGCGTTCGGTGAAAGAAAAGAAAAACGGTTATGATGCGTTTAGAGCGTACTATGATTAGGAGCGAGTAAACTGCGTGTAATTTGCGAAAATTGCGTAAGGCAAAATGCACTTCTTGTGTATTCACTTCTTGTGTGTATTTAAACAAAACGTATTCTTAAGCGCACTAAAATCGAGTTCCGATTGCATTACATCACTTATTTAACAATATTTGATCGTAGAAAATAGCAAAATAAAATGGAAATATATATATGTGTATGTGTAGAGATTGAAAAATTAAAAATGTTCTTTTACATATGTACGTGTGTATTTTCTTTCCGCCGTACCGATCTTGGAGACTGTTTACTGATGCTTAGTATTATCTTCTTACGTTGCTGCTTCGATCTTGCTGCGTTGGTATTATTGATGTTGCTGCCGTTGATGCTGTTTACTTTGTAGATGTTGACGACGATGCTATCGTTACTGAAGGCTTTCTTAATGTTGCCGTCGTTGATAATGTTTCAGAAGGTTGTCGGGGTCGAAAATTATGTGGTTCCGACGTCGGGGTAACCAATTATGTAGGCGAACCAAGGTTTGGCCCGCTACACACTAGGCACAGGTGTGCTCAAAATTACTGCCGGCGTCCGGGGGCAAGGCAAATCTAGGACCCGAGCGCTGGTCCGGCTGAGTCCTCTTAGCTCCTGTATTCAGGAGCGAGCGGTATCGGCTTCTTCTAGCACTGAAAAGCGCTGTGGTTCTAACCCTGAGAAGGACGGTGCGCGCTGATACTCTTTTATTTGTGTGCATCAGTTCTGATAAGAACTGATGGCAATATTTCCTCTTTCAAATTAAAAGCCCTTAAGCCGGCTACAGACTTTTCGCGTTTCGCCTATTTCGCGTCTTTCTCGTGAATAGTGTGTACAGGTTTTTCGTAAGTTTCGTGAGTTTCTCGCGTTTCGTTATTCGCGTATCGCGATTCGTGAGTTTTCTCTACTGGAGGCGGTTTTTGGACGACATCAAAGGGTTTTGCTTGACGAGAAAGTGACGAAAAATGTGCGAGACGATTTTTTTGGGACTTTCTCGCGACCCACAAAATTACAAATACAATACAATTAAACGTTGAGAACCCTGCTTGATAAGGTTGTAGAGTTCTTTTCTAGCCATCTCCTGTACATTTCCATCAGTTTCTGTAAAAAAAACTAGACATTTTTCGAAATTTATTAATTTACTTAATTTACCTCTTCTCTTGCTCGAATCTTGTGCGGCCGAAAACAAATACCCTGTTGAACTTTTCCATGAGCGATGTTGGATCGTCGTTGTCAGTCATAGTAATAGCGACTTCGTTCTTCCTTCTTGCGATGTATCCTTTAAGTCTCTTCCATAAGATATTGGCAGCTACCAGTACTATCAGTGTGATAAAAATGGTTGTTGCTGCTGGAATGACGTGCTTCTTGATTTCCCGAAGCACCGTTGTAGGCGGTTTGATTTCGGAGAACTCCTTCGTAGAAAGTTGTTCGGAGACCTTGGTTATGGGATCCGAAATAGCTGAAGGATGTTGGAGCTCTGCTGAGAACCTCTCTGGTGCTACATCTTTAATAAAGCTGCTGGAAACTATCTTTTCTTCGTCGAGTGTTGATTGAAGCGATATCTCCTGAGTTTGAATTATGCAGTTTCCCGTCAAACGTATTATGCCTACATCCCTAAGCAGGATTTCTTCTATTTCGCCATTACATACGATGTGTGCTGCAATTGGTTTATCTGCTACAAATAGCCAGGTGTTTTTCATCATTAGTTTTTTCCACAATGTTCGGGTGGTCGTGGTCTCGAATACTGGACATAGCGCTCGATTATGTCTGTTGTAGATTTCGTCAACGATGCAACTTGGTCGACTATTCATGTTGCTGATCAGGCCAGGAGAGCATATATATAGTTCTTCTTCCATCGTGCAGGATTTCAGCTGGTTTTCGTCTAATGTAAATTAAACTTGCTGATTGAAATTTACTGCCAATGTTGGAGTATCGGTGGCGAGCATTGAATAGTGATTCTCTTGCAGCTTGTGTGGTATTGCTGTCACATGCATTAAATCATAACTGCTCCTATCGATTATTGTAAATAACCTTAGGCGGATATTGCGTTTCTTTCATTTTTCATCGTTATTCTTTTCTGTGGAGTCCGGAGTATTTTAAAATTAAGGCCGATCTTGGATGAAACGCCATGAATTGTCAATTTCACCGTGCTTAAAGGCAGAAAGTTCAAAATGCTTTCGTGTCCATATAGAGTCCTGGCTTGAATTGAATATCTTTGTTGGATTTCATCGTAGTAATCCATAGCCGTGAGGTAGGTGGAAATCACTTGGATACTCAGCTTATTGTGGTCGACTTGAGTGTACCATCTTTTCATCTCGTTAATTGAATCAATTACTTGATTTACCTTTTCTCCAAAGTTGTTGAGTTTGTTTGCCATTACCGTGTTTAAGCTTCAAATTCGTGTATTTAAGAGCATGTTTTGTTGGTTAACAGCCTTCAGCATACTGTTTTGATTATCCTCTAGCGCGTCAATGTCAGTATAGACCTCATCGTTTACTCCGAATACAGCTGTGAGAAATTTCCCAAAAAGACCTCTTCTCTTTCTCGAATATGGAGCAGATTTGACTGCCTGTATATAACCAATTATGTCCTTCAGTCTTGATTTCATGTGTTGAGTAAGGGTGCCACAGTTATAGCTGATAATTCGCTCGTCCTGCGACACATATCTTCAATTTGTTTCAAGGTAGATAACACATTTTCCTCATCTTTTAACATACTATCGATAGGAAAGTTTATTTCCAGTCTTAGATTTCCAAGAAAGACTTGAGCATGTCCTAATCTTTCAGTATAGAATCCTTCATTTGGCGAGAAAATATTGTAGGTAGAGTTACTACCTAGCTGAATCCTTGGGTCGGCAAGTCCTAATGTTAGAAGTGACAGTAATAGTATGACCATGTTCAGTGTCTTGGTGGCCCATGTGCACGGCGCGATCCTCGTTCTTTTTTGCTGAGCTCTAGGTTGTTCGACTGGCACTTCTTCTTGTTTTCGTTTTTACGGAAGATATTTTGGGACTGATCGGTACGGAACGTTTGTGTGTGAAGTGATACTACCAGCGCCGCAGTGGGCTCTTCAGAGATTTCGACTGGAAGTTGACATAGATTTACAACTCCGACTTGTTTGAACTTATTGCCGTGATATCTGACTGTTGCAGTTCGTACCTTACCATCTGAACCGGGCTGAACCTCGTGAATTCGTGCTAGCGGCCACTGTGTTGTGTTGCGTGTTATTTTCTTTTATGAGGACTAGTTCTCCTACTCCAGGATTTTCGGCGTTCTTAATCCATTTCGTTCGTCTCTGAAGGTTATGAAGATATTCAGTCGACCATCTTTTCCAGAATATCTGATGCACTGCTGTGAGGATCTGCCAACGTTCGTGTAGAGTCCTGCTTGACTTATCTGGTTCAGGAAGTGCTAATAGCGGACGACCAATTAAAATATTTCCTGGCGTCAAAGCTTCTAGATGGTTGGGATCGCTAGATATCGGTGTTATTGGCCTAGAGTTGAGACAGGCTTTGACTTGACATAAAACTGTTGCAAATTCTTCAAAAGCTGGAACTATTTTTGACTCATCAAAGACACGTTTGATATGTCCTTTAACAGATTTCACGCCAGCTTCCCACAATCCTCCAAAATGCAGTGTGGCGACTGGTATGAACTTCCATGTAACACCGTCCTTTGCTGTGATACGCGCTACGTCGTTCGTTGATCGTTCAATGGCTTCTTGAATGTCCTTGTCCATTTGATTATTTGCACCAACAAAGTTTGTTCCATTGTCGCTGAATATTTCCTGACAAAGTCCTCTTCGGCTGATGAACCGCTTGAAGGCTGTAAGGAATGCTTCTGTTGACATATCACTTACCAGTTCTAGATGAATAGCATTCGTTACCATGCATACGAACAAGGCAATGTATCCTTTCAATGTGGTTGTTCCACGTCCTTTAGACATTCTTGTTTTAAACGGACCAGCATAGTCGACTCTGCAATGTGAAAAGGCATCTGATGGAGTTATACGCACGGCTGGTAGATTGCCCATTATCTGCTGGTTATTCTTGTTTGCGTACTTGCAGCAGGTTATGCATCGATGGATTTCGTACCGAATAACCTTTTGGTCATTTACTATCCAGTACCTCATCCTCAAGTAGTTACGAACGAGTTGCAGACCTCCATGCATGGTTCTTATATGGGCTTCTTTTACGATCAGGTAGGTTATATGATGTCGTTGTGGCAATAAAATAGGATGTTTGGCTTCTTGCGAAATGTCTGCGTTTCGCAGTCTGCCACCAACTCGAAGGATGCCAGAGGCGTCGATGAAAGGAGCTAGATACCTTAACCTAGTGTTTGATTGTTTATTCGCTCTTAAGTCAGCTATGTCTTGAGAGAACTCTGTCTTCTGTATCAGCGATATGATTCTTAAATGAGCTTCTTCAAGTTCCTTGGGCTGTATTCTTCCAACTTTTCTTTCTTGACGTGGCTTCCTGACGTTGTGAATGAATCGAAGGCACAAACCCACCATTTTGATGAGTTTCGTTAGATCAGAGTAACGTTCCAAAAGTTCAATTTCTTCTTTTATTGTACTGATTAATGTAACTGTGGTCTTTCTATATATCCTACGTCTTGTAGCCATTCCGATCCATTCCACCATAACGTATGATTTTGCAATTCCTTAGGACTGATTCCTCTTGAGGCACAGTCAGCTGGGTTATCCTTTGATTTTACGTGACTCCATTGCCATTTTCCGCTATCTAAGTTCTGAATCTTTGAGACTCTATTACCAACGTAAGTATCCAGAGAGGCTGGATCTCTTTTGATCCATCCTAGCGTTATCATTGAGTCACTCCAGGCGAAGATTTGTGTGTCCTCTATAGACATCGAATTCGCTGTTTGGTGAAGCAAATTTTCCAGTAGTACGGCTGCGTTTAATTCAAGCTTTGGTAGCGATATCTTGGCCTTTATGGGAGCCACCTTAGTTTTAGCACAAAGAAGTGTGATCCTAATCGATCCATCAGAGCTAATAGATTTACAATAGACATATGCATATGCTGCTTCTGAAGCGTCGCAGAAGCCATGTAGTTCAACTTTTCAGTTGTTAGCATAGTGAATCCAACGTGGGATTCTGATATCTTCTAAGCTTCGTAGTTCGCCTTCGAAGTTAATCCAGTGATCTAATATTTTCTCGGAGGGAACTTGGTCCCAGTCTATCGCTGACTTCCAGATGTCTTGCATCAATATTTAAGCTCGAATTGTCACAGGGCCAAGCCATTGTAGAGGATCATAAATTGTTCGGATATTGGATATCAACTGCCGCTTCGTTAGTATTTTTGATTTGTCAAAGTCTGCTATCTTAAATTGGAATTCATCTCGGGCCGGATTCCAGATTATACCCAATGTTTTTAACGAAGCGTCCTCGGTAATATGTAGCAAACCCTTTTCTTTCGCTTCTTCGGGTATGTTGGCTAGTAATTGTGCGTTGTTACTCGTCCATTTTCTTAGATTGAACCCGCCTTTTCTGAGCAGATCTTTTAGTTCCATTTGTAGAATCATAGCTTGTTCTTTCGTGGCAACACCGCTCAGCATATCGTCGACGTAGAAATCATTTTTTATTGTATTCGAGGCAAGCGGATATTTTTCTACCTCATCATCTGCTAGTTGTACCAAGCATCTCACGGCTAGATATGTGGCACTAGCCGTTCCATATGTGACAGTGTTGAGTCGATATTCTTCTACCGGTAGGGTTTTATCCTTTCGCCATAGAATGCAATGAAAATCTCGGTCTTCCACTGCAAGGCTTATTTGGCGAAACATTTTTTCGATGTCGGCAGTATAAACGTACTTATGCTTCCTCCATCTCAACAAAATTTGCGATAGATCCTGTTGCAACTTGGTTCCGGTATAGAGTAAGTCGTTCAAATTGCGTCCGTCTGATGTTTTAGCTGAAGCATCGAAAACAACTCGAAACTTTGTACTAGTACTGTCTTCTTTGAGAACCGGATGATGAGGTAAGTAAAAGACGTTTCGAGTATCACCAACATAAGGTAGAACTTTGTCCATATGCCCAAGCTCAAGATACTCCTCTAGGAACTGATTGTAGGCTTTTCTCAAATCTGTATTTTTTTTAAGCCTATTTTCGACTTGTATCTCAACAACGCCCTGTTTCTAGACTCTCCAAGTGGTTTTAAGTACTTCTCGTCTTTAAATGGTAGTTGCACTGTATACCTTCCATCGGTATTTCTACTATGGGTTGTTTGAAAGTGTTCTTCGCATCTGATTTCCTCTATTGCAGGTGCTCTCTCGCCTTCTTCATTATCCATCTCAAAAAATCTTTCCACGGTCTTATGGAAATCTGTCATAGATATGTGTGAGGATATCGTTTTCGATTTTAGTTCAGCATTGGGTCTGGTTTTTCCTGACAAAATCCAACCAAGCTTCGTTTTTTGTGCTAGTAATGGATTTTCTTTTCTAATGCAATTTCAATTATCTCTTCGAAGGCATCCGCACCAAGAATCATATCAATTCTGCCAGGTTTTGCAAAATTGGGGTCTGCGAGATTTAATGTGGTGAGTCGACTGGAATTGCTTATGTGCACCCGTTGATCTGGTATCAACGTAGTGAGTTTGGGCATGATCAGCGCCTCAATCAGCAGAGTAAATTCGATGAAAATCTTGGCGAAGCCGAAAGCATAACCTTGCATTGAACTGTTGAGGAAGTAGTGCCACCGATACCCAATATGCTGGCCAAAATACTTTGGGTTGGTAGTCCAAGTTGTTTATCGGTTTTTGAGGTCACAAAGGATGATTGTAAACCAGGATCAATCAAGGCTCGTAGTAGAAGTTTCTGCCCAGAGTTTGTTGATACGTTAACTTGAGCAGTGGCAAGGAGAACATTCGTATCATTATGCGCTACAGCTGACTTTTCGGTTTGGTCACTAGTGGCAACGTTAGCATTTATTGTCTTTGAGCTGGCGTAATGCAGTAATGTATGGTGAGGTTTATTGCACTCGAAGCAATTGCATTTACTTTTGCATTTTGTGTCTTTTGCATGAATCAAGCAGTTTTTACATATATTGTTTGCGGAAACGAATTTCTGGCGTTCATCGACGGTCATTTTCTTGAATTTTTCACAACGATATACAGAATGTTGTTCTTTGCAATATGTTGTCATTGATGTGAATGATTTTTTACTGATATGAGCTTCGTGCGCATGTGGCTTTATTGTTGTCAAGACTTGATGTCTTTTTAATAAGAAGTCGTATAGCTGTTGTATGACTGGCATTTCTCTACTGTTTCCTAAACTCTCTTCGAACATACGCATGCTTTCACTATCGAGTTTCCGCATAGCCAGGGGAATTATAACTGGGTCCCAATATTCGGTGTTGTAACCCATATTTTTTAGGGCAGCAAGACAGTTGCGCAGCACATTATACAGGTTAATGATTCTTGCCGCACTTCTATGTTCGGCTTTCTTCATGTCCAACATTGTGTCTAAGTACGACATTGTCATCTTTTTATTGTTTGCGAATCGTTCTTGTAGTATTATTACGGCCGTATCGTAATTTAGTGCATCCAGCTGAAGATGGGAGATAGCATTCTTTGCTTCTTCTTGCAAATAGCTTACCAGATACTGCATCTTCTGGATCGATCCTAGGTAGGGATTGTTATGTATGACCGTCTTGAATAGGTCAATGAAAACCCTCCATTCCCTGTAGTCGCCGCTGAATATAGGAATGGTTATGGGCGGTAGTTTTGGCACGCTGTGGTCTGGTGCATTGAAGTTCGGAATTGCTCCTGTTAAATGATTCGATGTGTGCCATGGCTCGGTTGATGGCATCGTGTTTGTTGTTGAACCTAGCCTCACGGTAGGATCTACCGTTCCTGGCCATACTAGCGATTTCGTTTCGTGGGTACTAGTCGTAGACGGTGGCCAAGCTAAGGTATTGGCTATGGAAGTAGCCGGTGTTGATGTAGTTACAGCAGGAGCAGACGCTGTCCTTCGTCATACGTGGCTTTTGTCGCCTCGTATTGGATTCTAGTGGCCTCATACAATTCTTCTCTAAAATATGGGTGTTCGCCACTCAAAGTGGCTAGAAGATTGTCATGATTTGCCTGGAAACTCTTCCAGAGCTCTTCAATACTTCTTAGTTTCTTATTGAAGTACTCTCTGTCTTTTCTGGAACTGCTGTCTTTCTTGAAGTTCTTCTCCAAATTCAGTAAGGATTCAGCCACCTTTTGCTGATCCACAAGAAGAACCTCAGTATTCATAGTGTACGGTGTTGTCGACGACGCGGCGATCCTTTTTTTTGCAGTCAAGAACGATATTGGAACTTAAGTGCAAAAATCAAATGCTGATTGTATTGTATGGCTCGACGACGGCAGCTTCTACAACGATGTCCGGTATATTGCAGTCAAAAACGATTTTAGAATTTGAGTGCAAAAAATATCGAACAGCGCAAACGGACTAATGACTGTCCTGAAGACTCGACGGACTGCAGATCAATCAAAGCATCCGGCTCGACGGACCAATGTTTCGGCGGCAGAAAAGTATTAAATCCAGCCACACCAGCTGTTTTAACTCTAAGTTGCAGCCGATGAAGTAGCTTCTGTCGAGAACGAGGGAATAGAACTCGAGTGAAGCTGTTGTTTTAAAAAGGGAAGGATTTATAGGAACCGGCCACACCAGCCGTTACTATAAAATATAAGGGTTTGAGGAAACTTTAGGAATGACAAATGAAAATACGTTTCGTTTGCCGGTTTTTGGTGGAGTGTTTATTATTTCGATGTTCTTTAATATTTATAAACTAATTTTGCTTACTATCAATAATTACGTTAACAATAAAAAATGAAATAATTTTGCTTATGTGCTAAGTTAAATGACCGCAAGAATAATGCAGGTCAGGTGAGTGCATTCATATAATCATATTTATGCTGACTAAAATTGTCAGCACTAAATATCGATACACTGAATGACTACCCGACACACATTATTTCTGCGATCCAAAGTTCTCATGAACTCAAATGACCGTGACAATAATAATGCAATCTGCATTATTCAGGCGGTGCATTGATCTTGTTCAGGTACTGAACAATCACAGTTCTAAAACAAAATGGCGCAAGTTAGCGCAAACATTTTTTTTTCATCAGTCATTTATTAGCTAGAACTTGACCATAACTTGCAATCATTACTTTTGCCCGGACTGACCCGGGGATATAACTAAAACACTAATGTTTTGCAAAATAAAAATTAAAATTTTTGTTTTTAAACGTGTATATTCAATCGTCTAAAAGAAGCAATAAAATTAATTTTAAATAAATATTTTTAGATCAAAAATGTAGTACATATACCTTGAACTTGTAAATCCATCACAATTGACTTTAATTTTCAAATCACGAAACAATCACTATGCAAAAGAAAAAATCGTTTTCAGGTAAACACAGAAAAAAAATATATCTAGCGTTCAACGACTGAGTTTCGACTGGCTTTACCGTCAATAGAATGGTATGAAAAAAAAAAGATTATTACCACATGACGACATAACTAGTTGACTTCTTGGAAAAAAAAGGTCCTTTCTGTCGTCAGTTTACATTTTTCATTTCGACTTTTGGCCAGGTTTTTAACACAAATACCACACTGTGGCGCCGTACGCCGTACGCAAAACCGTTTAAAAGTGCGTAGTTCACAAACCCCTTGAGATATTAAGTTGAAATTTTTATGGTAGATAGAATGAGTGGTATCTTTTGGATGAGTAGGGGTGTGAGAGGGAGGAGGCGAGAGCGTTTTAGATGAAAAATGTTGGTTCTAGATCTCAGGAACCGCTTATGCTAGGAGGCTGAAAGTTGGAACTTATTTAGTACTATGATAGTGGACCCATTTGCAAAAAATGGTCCATAGGGGTAGAGGGTTGTGCGAGTGGGGGGGAAAACAATGCATCAACGCTTGAAAGCTGGATTAAAACATTCTAAAATCCATATCTCCCGAACGATGGATGTCAGATGGCTGAAACTTTGTAGTTTTCTTAAGAGATGCTAGGAGATTAGAAAATGGTTAAAATTTTTGAGAGAGGTGGTGAGGTATAGGGATGGGGGTGAAAAACTTTGAATTACAATATTTTCCGACTTAATTGTGTCAGAAAGATAAAATTTGGTTTCTGTATATAGAATTACCAGTGGAGTCTAGTAAATGTAAAAATTTTAAGGGTAGGGTGGTGAAGCGCGGAAGTGGGGGGACAGTCATTTTTCAATAAATTAAATTTTGATATCTCAAAAACCGTATCAAATATGATCTTGAAAATTTTACAGGAGTTAGGACCAGTAGACATCTAGCGGAGAAAAACAATTTCGTTCGTGTGAGTGTAGGGACCGATGGTGGGAGGGGGTGGAAATGAAAAAATTCTGATTTTAATTTCTTGAAAGCCGCATATAGCTACTATAAAGACATCCCAGAAAAATAAATTTTTAATAGGAATCGCAAGATACCTGGGTGGGGGTGGTTTTTCATAACTCAGAAACGGCTTATGCTAGAAAGTTGAAACTTAGTACCTATATGTAGATGTGCTACTAGAGTAATTAAAACTAAAAAAAATCGGCCAACAGTCTGGGCGCAACTTTATTATTTTATAGTTAGAAGTCCGAAACGTGCTTAATGCTGAGATGCGGTGTAGGTGACTATGAGACTGACAACCCAAGGAATAACCAGGAGGCTATTTGGAGCGTTATTTTTTAGGTTGTCAGTCACATAGTAACCTACACCGCATCTCAGCATTAAACACGTTTCGGACTTCTACTCCTAAAATAATAAAGTTGCGCCCAGAATGTTCGCCGATTTTTCAATTAGTTAGTGTGCTAAATAGTTGGTGTTTTGCCTAGGAAAAAACTATTTTTTTATGACCTACTTGTGTCTTCCGAAATCACTCATTCTTGGTGCAATAAATTTTATTTTGAAAATAGGTATAATCACATTTCACTATACTCATTTAGTAAAGCTAATATTAAAGAAAACTTAACGATTAATTTGATTTATACTTAGTTCGGTTTTAGTTATTATTACTATAATTTTTAATTATTATAGTTTATCGTGAAGATTCTGCCGCAGTTCTTCGGTGGTCACTTGTAATTTCAGATTTCTCGACGAAGATGCCGCACCGAATTCATCTGCTCCGCCCAAATTATAATCCCGAGGCGGTTCATAGGGTTTCCGTGATGATCGTGATGTTGGTGGACTGCCACCGATTGAAGCGAATTTTGGTCGGGGAATTCGCAATTGTTTAACATTAATAAGCCAAGTTTCCATTATGGTTTTGGTATGAAAACAAAAGAAATTTTCTGAAGTCTGCTGCTGATCTAAAATGAGAAATTTTTTTACTGTTAGATTATTGAAGAAGATGTAAAGCTTAAAACTAAAATATAATCTAATCTAATCAATAGAAAGATTTGATTAAAATAAAAATACCTATTCATATCAAAGAGCTCAACCGACATAACCAGCACTGACTATACTCATTAGAACCTAAATAGGTTCAGACGGATATGGGATAGTAACTAATTTGATCTCTTAAGGTCTACCGCATAATGAAGACTAAACAGTTCGGCACCTGTTTAATCACATCGAGCCTCGCACCCTCAACTGTTTAGTCCTTGCCCATGCGTATATTACTCAAATCATCGGCCGATAGTCACAATCAATTGGTACTCGTATCAACTTACCACCACTGCTGGCAGAGTATTAATGCTGTAATGTGCATCACACCAGACAGATCTACACGCAAAAGACACGACCGAATACAAAGAAAAAACCGGTTTGTGAGATTTTTAATTTGATCCGTGTGCGCGTGTCCATAAAGTCCTAGACAGAACACGGACCTCGACTGCGACTACGCAGTCCCTGTCTTTAGAATACGCAGGATTGTATGGCAATGCCCACAATAACAACTTCCACTGCGAAAAATGTTTTTCTTAATAATGCGGTTCTTAATGCAAATGCCATTTTCCAAGACTTCATTCTATCCTAACTAAGCCGTAACGTTACCCCTCCTTTTGAAATGTTCTGAGGTCACCTTAGTATATTAAAGAATATAAATTGGTGATTTCAAAAATCACGTAATGATTTAGGTACCGCTGGCGGCATTCAGTCAATAAGGTTCCAGATGAAAAATATATTGTTAGCCTGTCTATCGGTTGCCAATGATGACATTCATTGTTACGGCAGCAGCTGCCGATAAAACAGCTTTAGATAAAATAAGTTTTACTGTACAACGCTATTTCACCAGAATGTAACAAAGAATTGAATAGCTCAGATGAAAAAACCCGCTAACTTCAAAGTGCGCGTGCAAATATTGTTAACTTAAATTTAATATTAATAAAGTGGTAATTTCTTAACTTTAAATTTCGGAGTTTATTTTTTCGAATTGAAAAGAAATCAAGTCTTTTGATTCAATGTTATACAGTTTCAGCGGCTGTTTCTCAATTTGTTGGGTTCCGTTTCCAAAACACTTTTCGGCTTTTGCAACTGGACAACTCAATTGTGGTTATTCTTCTTGCCATAATACCGTGGATTTCGTATGAAATTGTCTTGATTTCAATCCAATTTGGGTATTTATAGATAAATAGGAATAAATAAATATGGAATATATTTTATACCAGTATCTATGTTCAGCTCATCAACCTATATTTAGTTTCAGTGTGCGGAGAGGATCTAACGGATTTGAAGTATAACTATACAAAACACACAAATAATATCTAAGCTTATAGAAAAATGCTTTGAAAGTGTCTTAACTTCATAATGAGATCCCATTAATCAATCCACTACAACCTCCATTAAATCAAGTAACTATTAAATCGCAGATGCTTCAATAAAGAAAAGAATCATAATGAATTTGCGATCAATCCTTCCAATCCAGCACACTTGGATTATATCGAATTTCTGTTTTAAATCGTGTCCACCGTAGCACCTACACTATGTTATGAAAGCACTGGCCTTCTACCTGTATTAAAGACCATTCAAAATATGCTATCCACTTTTCCTGCTTCTTTAAACGGTCGGCTTTCTAAGAAAGTCTCCAAGTTCTTCTTCTGGTAGAGCATCACAGCGTCGTTATTAATCCATTGCTCACGATTTTCGTGCATCTCGTCTTCATTGGGCCTCCAATGGCAGCACGAATCAAGAAACGACACACCTTCAACACTAAAAGGTTCTGTGGTATAGCAAAGACTGTTACCTTAGTTTCTTCATGGACATCGAGTGATTGTGATTACGAATGATCAAATTGCAGACTTCTTTAAGTTTGTGCTACTTCTTCATAAGACCTGACTTCGTTAACGGCATGTTGCCCTAGTATATTACTTTTAACTTTGCAGCCGTCAGTTCTTCAATTTTCAAAAAGCGGGCATGAATATGAAAACGTAGAGTACAAACGTTAACTAATCTTTTTGAAGTTATTGTAGTTAATCATCATCAAAGTTTTTGTGTTATTAGTTTGGCGCAATTGCAAATCGAAGATGCCACTATAAGAATATTTAAGCATTCTTCGTTTCGAAGAAGCTGGCAGCTCTATAATCGATAAAAGTAAGAAAAACTTTTTTTATCATTAGATAATATTATATCAGGTATGGTATATGATCTTAATGGGGCTTGTTACGCTATTTCAGAAGTATGAACTTTACAAAGTACCTATACGATTAATTTCAAGATTTTAAATTTGTGGAAAAAAGTTACAAAGATGTGGAGGTCAGAGTCAGTCCGCTAGCTTAGCGGGATTATCACACTTTTTCCATTTTGTTGTTCTGCTGAATTTTCAAACGCTGGACATTAGCTTTCATATGGTAGTATCAAGTTTTGCCAAAAAATACCACTCGGTTATTATGTAAATTGAAAGAAAACACAAGGCTTACCGGTTCGATGCCATTGAAATGAGAAGAAACGAGTTTAAGTCTCTTAGCTGTTTTGGGTCATACCTATTTATATGATGTATCTTTTTTGTGGAAAAATTCCACTTCAAATTACTTTTCTGATAAATGGATCAAATGTTGATCAATGTGCTTGGTACCTCTGCCCAATATTTTCGTTTTGATAAGTGTAATTTACGGTAAATGCAGCACAGAAATCTCTGCCTCACATTTTTCAGTATTGATTCTTCTTCATAATATTAGATGTAACATTGCGCCGTCTAATATTATGAAGCAGAATCAACGGGCCGGGTGTAGTCCAGTGGTAGTGTACTAGGTCTTGAAACATTGCTACCGGGGTTCAATTCCCACTCAATGCATAATTTATTTATATGAATTTTTCAGTTGCTATTGGTTTCGGAATATTAATATAAATCGTGAACATTGCGGAATGTTTAATAGGGTCACTAGTAAAGGATTTAAACCTGAGCAAATAAGTTTTGTTTACATTCTTATCTTATCAGATTCACAACTCCCATCAGAGCTGCCAGACAGTAGTTGTTTTGCTATAGGCAACTTTGCTGTTCTGGTAGATCGCATCACAGCCAATAGTACTGAAAAATTATTATTAACATCTGCTAATACACTACCAAATCCGGCCCGATTCCTGATCTTCCTTCCCATTCCTAAAACTGATTAAGTTCGGTATCCCCTTCTTTATTCTCCACAATTTCTTCCTACTCTCCTCTCCTTCGCACCAAAAACACAGAAAAATATTTGGCAATTGTCCTCAGATTGTTCTTAAAAATTAGCCAAAAACAGCCGTCAGCTGTGGGCGCCGTGTGCAAACAACCGTAGCCAGAAAAAAAGCTCACACTGCCATGGTGTTGTGGGATCACAACGGACCCATATAGCGGTCTATGTGCTAGCTACCTCTTCTAATAGCTACCCACCTAACCTAACCTAACATTGCGCGAATGTAAAGCCCCGTTTATACGGTAATAGTTTTTGCGATAGTTGATTTCATGATAATTACTGTCGTCATACATTTCCAAATATACCGCCGTCTGATTGATTGCCATTGCTTCCAACGTCAATATAGGTATGTGAAATTGTAGTCGTGATTCACTAGCAACCCAGTCGGAACAGTAATGTCTACGGAATCGAATCCGTACAATATACTAGCAGCTCGTACACATTACTCTTTCGATGCCAGAACTAATTACTTTAACCTGCATAGGCCCTAGGGCGTAATCGCTTACAAAGCACACTACAAGAAAAGCCTTATTTCGTTGAAGAGTAGTAAATAGTTACAAAGCATATTACATGTAAGGCCTTGTTTCATTAGAGAGTGATAGCAACATACAAATAGCATGAAAAGTAAGGCATTATATCAATAGTGAGTGGTAAATACTTTAAATGTATGAAAAGTAAGGTCTTGTAATAGTCAGATCAGTAATGTGTACTCAATTGATTCCGTACTAGCAACTTGTACACATTACTCTTTCGATAACAGATCTAATTACTTTAAGCCGCATAGGCCTTAGGGTGTAAACGCTTAAAAGCACAGGACAAGAAAATACTTATACCGTTGTAAATACTTATAAAGTATTGTGTTCGTCTCCAATTTAAACTATCCTTTACTTTATTGAGTTGCAAATAACAACAATACGAAAAATCGAAATTGTTTCAACAGTAAAAACCATTTATTAAATATAAAATAAATTAAAACACGTAAATATTACATAAGAATTCATTCAATAAACAAAATAAAAAATTAACAAAAATAAGATTCATAAATATAAGAACAAACTCTATCTAAACTAATTGTTCACTTCGTTTTATATAAATAACACTTATTGGAATTTATTACAAATGAACAGCACTTCGCAACATTTGAAACACTCGGAACGAACTGAATTTAAATATGGGCCCTTTGATATAAAATTAAAACGAAACGTTAATGATTGCATCATCCCTTTACTTATCCGCTTCTAAAACTTACTTTCGTAAATTGTTACTAAAGCCAAGAGCATTTGGCAAAACTGTAAGGTTTCGCATTGTACCACCTCATAACTTACTCGCTTCTAAACCATTACTTTCGTAAGTAGATACTAAAGCCTATACCGTTGGACAAAACTGTAACGTCTCGGATTTCTTCCTCTTATTACTTACTAGCTTCTAAACCATTACTTCCGTAAATAGTAACTGAAGCCAAGAATGTTGGCCATAATTGTACAGAGAGAGCATTCGAGAATATTTTACAGCAATTACACTCTGCATTACTTTGGTAAGGCCTTACAAACTCATTCCTTACTCATTGATTACAAATTCATCTCTTACGAAAAGTCCGACTAGGCCAGTAGAACTTTTGGGAAGTTATTGAAAATGTAATGAGTTGTAAAAGTAATTTCCAGTAGAATTCTCCCTATGATATGGTAACTGCTTCCAATTCACATTACATTTTTTAAAAAGTAATGCAGCTTGTAATCGCATTCATCGAATAAAATTTTGACTGATATTTTGTTTTCGTGCAAATTATATCTTTCAAACAAAAACATGAATAACGCGTCATTTCAAATAATTCGTTTGATCGGTCATAGTTGATTTTGAGTGTTATTTGTTTTAGGTAATTAAATTTAAAGTATTGAAGTGTTTTTCTCGTGTTTTAGTGTATCCTGTTTTGAGGTAAATGAAGTGGAGTGCCTGCTATTCGGGTTGATTGGAACGGTGCACCCCATATAACCGGCTAACAGGTAAAATTCAGAAAAAATACGAGTAGAAATAGGCATAAAATTTTTTTTTTTTTAATATATTCTCCCTTGACACGAATAAATTTATTAGATCTTTCTATTAATTTTGCTATCCCATCGTAAAAAAATGTTTTCTCTTTAGCTTCAAAGTTCCCTAAAATCGCGGACTTGTATTTAAGGTTAGTTACTATAGAGACTGAGAACTTTTTTGTGTCCCCCATCGTAAATTGATGGGTTTGTAAGGAGGAAATAAGGGAGGAAGTATCAGTCCTTAACATAACTCATTTAGAAAAATCTTTCCAAATACTATTGCCCGGTTAATCGGTGAGGCTGCAATTGATCCGCACCCGTGTAGTTGACTATCTACCATATAAATAATAATGTGTATACATACTAAGTTATTTCAGAAAAGCTTACGATATCTACAGAGTGCGCCATCTTTTATGTCGGTATCTAAACATTGAATAACTTCGACATTTTTCAACAGATTGATTTGATTGGACAAGTTTTGGAAACGTCAATTCAGAAGAATATTGCCAACAGACCGTCCACGTCGCTTGGAATACGGCCAAACAGTCGCTCGAATGGTTGACACTGAACCTGATTTTTGGAAGCAAATTTTGATGACCGACGAGGCCCATTTCACACTCTTTGACGGCGTTAATGAGCAAAATTGCCGCATTTGGGGAACGGAGATCCGTGAAACGCCATTGCATGATCAAAAACTGTTTGAGCCGGCATTTGCGCCAAAACCATCATTGGGTCATTTTTTTTCCGACAAAACGACACAGTCGATGGAAAACGATATCGGTGAATGTTAGCTCATTATGTCTGCCCGCAAATGCGTGAAAAAGGTCTGGATGGTTACTGGTTTCAACAAGACGGTGCGCCATGCCATACTGCAAATGAAACAATTCAGTTTGTGCAACGAAAATTCCCTGGACGTCTGATGTCGAAAAGAGGCGACATTGACTGGCCACCGAGATCTCCAGATTTGACTCCTCCGGACTTCTCTTTATGGGGTTATTTGAAAAGCAAAGTGTACGCCAGCAAGCCTCAGACCATTGACGAGCTCAAAGCAAACATTCGTGCCGAAATCATCGCTATACCGCCCGAGATGCTCGAAAAAGTAATGGAAAACGTAGCAAAAAGGACACATTTTGCTGTGGCCAATAGAGGCAGCCACTTGATTGATGTTGTATTCAAAAACTAATCCAACTAAATTCTAAAGGACCAAATTGAATAAAAATACCTCACATATAAAAATCAGTTTTTTTTTTTTTTTCAAAGTTATTCCAGGTTTACATACCGATATAAAAGATGGCGCACTCTGTATATTTTACAAATTTAACAAATTATCTATTCTTAGGATAAAATAAGCTTTCCAAAAAAAAACTCCTAATCTCGAAACATCTGATGTTATAGTATGACCCAATTACGTCACTCATGTGTAATATGTGTCAGTGGCGTAAGCATTCTATCGCGACCCCATTTTAACCGTTTCAAGAACTTTGACCCGAAAAATAATAAAGTTTCGCCCAGACTATTGGCAAATTTTTATTGTCTATTTTAAATTTTATAGGTTCAGAAAATCCGTTCCCTGGTAATTACTATGTATTTAACACAGTGGTAGCTAAATTGGAATTACTTTTCAGACTTTTGTAAATTACTTACGGAATGAAATACAGGTGTACTTCCATTCACTGCTAAGAAGTAATTTCATAATAAATTACTGATCGAACTGGTAGAAGTAATTATCGAACTGCTTCCATGTAATGCAGAAAGGAGCAATTGATTACTGCCTATGACACGCAATGCTAAATGTAATGCGTATTTAATATTAAGTGGAGTACAAATTGGAATAACTTATTAGACTCCTCAGAATGACTTACGGAATAGATTCTAGAAGTACTTCCGTTTCCTACTGGGTTATTGCCCAGTAGGACCAGCATTGATTACCGGATCGATGTTGTAATGAACGAAATGTAATGACCCAGGCCTTACCAATTCGATTACACTGCTAATTACCTTTTCATACAAATGTCCGGGAAAGTAAGTCATTACCAATTGCATGACATGTAATGCACTACTTCGGTTCTGTGAGGTAATTGAAAAAGACATGGCTTATGTGGGAGCGCTTACCGAAGTCATTCCAAAGTTGTCAGTTCAATAATTCGTTTTTATCGCTTTGTTAAGGTAAGGGTCCACTAGAGGCGGTCCGCATCGCAACGGTGCGGCGAGCATTTTTTTTTCTACGTACTTTGCTGCGTCGCGAGTCTCGTTCAGTGGACGCACTTCCATAACAATGTATGGCAGGCGGATTTTTGCGATGCGGCCGGGCCCGGCCCGACCCGCCTAGTGGACGCGTACCTTTATCAGAGACTCTTCATATAAGACAACTTATACCACCCCAAGTGTCTAATCTAAAATAACTTCTGTCAGAAATACGTGCATCACTCAAATAAATTAAACAATTTTTGATTTTTTTTATAATCCATGTGTATGAGATTATATCTTTTATTACTAGTATGCAATCTTTTTGAATATAATTCATTTAATCTATAATTTATTTAATCTTGTAAACTCCAAATTCAACAAATATATATATCACTTCTTTTGTCATTGTCCACGTTTCTAGAACTGAAGCAATTCGAAAAATTTCACTTCGTCTCAAATTACGAAACGAATTCCATATTTGTTTTTTTCCAACAGCCAAAATTTGATATGAGCGCTTACCAGTTGCATAACCACCCCGTACTTTGGTAAGTCTTTACTCCATTTGAACTTGTCTTCAAAGAAAACATCAGCGACATGCAGAAGTACTGCCTCGAACTCCAACTGGCTGCCTAATTTCACTGTCGTACTATCGCGTCGTGTATACAGCAAACTATTGCACTATCATACTCTCACACTATCGTGCAATGCTCTCACGATAGTACTATCGTTAAGAACATTCACCGTGTAAACGGAGCTTAATTAAACTGTAAATCCGGAACGTACAGTGAATTATAGGAAATCTTAAGATAGTTATTTTTGGTATTTTTTCGGCGTCATAGGAGGCCAACCACACTAACTTACGAACTGAGATCGATCACTGCCTCGTCACTGGGAAGGCGGCGCAGTTTGAAAACTGTGTTGAAACAAAGTTCTAGCTTTTTCGGGCTTAGGAAATCATTTAAATTCACCATAACCAAGATTAAAGTCAGATAAATCTACAATCACCCCCCTTTTTAGTGTGCGATTCACAGATTGACCTTCAAATGCTGTTGCGCACAATTGATGGTATGTTTAAAGTTCACGTAAAAGGTATTTAATCCGAAAACTATATTGGAACCTTAAGGCCCGGACTACATGGTACGGTCCGGTCCGGAAAAAACCGATTCCGGATAGCTTGGACTACACCATTGCAACCAAGTTTAAGCAAGTAAAAAATTCAGATTTGCATTGACGTACAGAGGTGGAGCGAAAAAATTTAATATTTATCTAGGAACTCCTTTCAGGATTTTTGGATATTCAACTCCCAAGTGGGTGTAAGGAGGTTCCATATGTTTTCACAAATTCCTACGTATTGCTTAGATCTAATGAGATATCGAATTCACTTTTAGCTCCTAAGTCTTCCTGTATAATAGCCAAAATGTCAATTTCAGAATTTTTAGATATTCAACTCTAAGGGGGTGTAAGGGGGACCAATGTGTTTGAGTAAACTATTCACAAAAAACTAGATTTGATTTGTGGATGGGGGCTGCACTTGGTAGAGCGGGGTGCAATATTCTATAGGCGGGAGCCAAAACAATATAGACATAAATGAAACCAAGAAATTTGAGTGAAATTTAAAATACTTTAACAAACAAAATATTGGGAGGAACGGGGTTCAAAATTGAGAAGTGTATAGAAGATGCATCAGAAATGAGGGGGAGCGTAAACTTCCTAAACAAAGCCATAAAGTGCACATGGGCAGTCATAATGTCAAAAACTTCTCAAAATTAATAGTCAATCTCGATTATTTCAAAACTATCTTTTTTGTACTTCAAAATTCAAAACGCCATAACTTCGTCAATTTTTGAGATTTTCGTGAGATTTTTGCGGCGTTTTCTTCAGAATTTTGTACTTTATTCAAAGATATCAAAAACTCAGCTTTGACCTCTGACAAGATAAGTTCCCTTTATACAGCTTGCGTCACAACGAATTGGTTTTTACTTCAATGGACTTTCTGTGCGAAAAAATCAATTTTAAGCTTTTGTGATATTCATCCCCGAAGATGGTGTCAAATATTTATGTACGTTTTCACGGATGGATCCATATATTTTAGGTTTGGTACTTTCGGGATTACTCGATATGCAACAACCAAAGGTATTAAAAGGGGATTCAGTATGTTTTGACAAATTCTTCAATATTCCTTATACTATGTTCAGATTACGATATTAACGCGTTTAAATCGAGTTGAACGCTTTGAAATCCCTTCACGAACCCGTTTACGAAAACACCTTGCTACAACGCGTTTAACAGAAAACATGTGCTGCTATCCTTGCGAAAATCGAAGTAAACTTTGGAAGAAACTATTTAATGATGCAGAAACTTAATTGTGTGCTTGTGCAACGACAGCTAATTAATTCACTATCCATTACTGCTATACAAACACTTTTGTTTCAAATAATTTAGAAAGTATAAATTTGTTAATGAAACACAAGTGAATATATATTTGTCAAGACAAATCAAGAATCATGTATCAAAATTAAACGAGTAGCCTAGTCTCAATAGTTTTTTTTAACACGTGCATTTTGCCTACTTAAACGCGTTTAAAAAGCATGGTCTGCACAGGGTCTTAGGCCTGATGAGATAACGAAAGGAAGAAAATGCCCTAACTAATCCATAGTTGTAAAAACAAACGCTATCAGATCACAAATACAGAAAAGAAGTTAAAGCTTCCCCGCAAAACACGACTAAATAGTTAAACAATATACGTTTTTAATAATATTTTATGTAAACATTTCCACGGCTCCAATATGGGTACAGCCTCTGAGCCTCTTAATTTAAGAAAAAAAACGACTAAGTAGTTAATCGGTTAACTACTAAGTAATATACTAGTAATTTTGCTGTTAAAATAATAGACCGTCGGGAAAAAATTACCCTATATGCCTGTTATGTACTTTCGATCTATCAGCGTACATGTGATTACCCATCTCTCTCGTCCCCCCAGAATTTGATTACTTTTTGCGCTTTCATTCTCAGTAAATTTACTGGTAACTTTTAAGTAACTACCTGGTATAACTACCTGTAATGTTTCAAGAGAATTACTAATAAAATACTAGTAAAGTAACTTAGTAATTACCCGGTATATATACCAGTAATATCCTTAGAGTATCGGCGATAGACTACTAGTACATTTATTTAGTAATTAGCTGGTATATCTACCACTAATGCAGTAAGAGTAGTACCGGTAAATTACTAGTATGTAGTTTTATAATTTAAATTTAAAATTGGAATATATTGTGTATGTCAGAAACTTGAAAAGAAAGGAAAAATTTTTATTTTTACATATTCATATTATATTTATTTAATTTAAAATTATTATGACTCAATTCCACTGCTTTTCTTATTTCTTTTTCAAAATTTGTTTTCCTCAGAGTTGAATACATATCTGCAAAAGGTAACCGATACGTTTCTTTTTAAATATTCAAACAAGGGTATTAAATAGTATACAATATAAAATATCAAGAACTTTTAGCTTGCAAAGTGCTTTTTTTCTCATACGCCCGTCCCAGTTGAAATCTTCATATTTAACTACTTAACAGTTTTTCTTTAAATGAGACTCGACACGTAATATTTTCTATGCTTTTTGTTTCTTAACTTATCTTCTTATCTGGAATT
This sequence comes from Beris morrisii, assembly GCA_951812415.1. NCBI lineage: Eukaryota > Metazoa > Arthropoda > Insecta > Diptera > Stratiomyidae > Beris > Beris morrisii. The sequence continues at coordinate 86,307,457 of OX638310.1, read as the reverse complement.
ATCCCTTCGAATCCTTACATATCCGTACATAGTATGTATATACTAATGATTAGGGTCACTATATATACACAGCACTCTCTACCTAGGGTTTGGCAGATACGTCTAATTCGGTCGTTTCTGTACTAGAAATTGGAATTTAACCTCACAAAAATCGCCTCTTTATGTACTAGTTCGCCTGTTTTTGTACTATTGAACATTGCTATCAAATTGCGTTTTTGAAGTGTGCTAGTGCGAATATGTGAAGAGTCGGCAGAGCTGTCAGTTCCCTTCCACAATTCTAGTAAATACGTGTTTTTCTTTGATATGGAAGTGTGTGTGCGCGAAATTGTTGTTTTCAATGGAAAATATCCCTATTTCTTTCATTTCTTCTAAGGAAATTTACAATTTTGCAGCGAAAAGTCAATCATTTCGAATGTTTATAAAGCAAAATCCCATAAACATGGAAACAATTTAAATTTATTGGTTTTTTACCTTGGTACGCATCTGCGAAACCCCTCTTAGAGGCTAATGATCAAGTAATTTTTAAGGAAGTATTCCAGGAAACTACATGAACTATGGCAGCTTTTTGCTTGCGCATTGATGGATGCGATATTAAGTAATTTTAACGGAAATCTTCTAAAAGCATACCGAAAGATCTATTTACTTTAGCTGCGTATGTGGTTGTGCTCACCTTAACCTTCTGATTTTCGAGAAGAAAAACAAGTTGTTGAGTTTCGGTAGCTCTGGTTTGCAGGGTTAATATTTAAAATCTATTGGAAAATACACGAATTTAGATTAAATTCTAATGAAGGCCTCATCTAATTCATATATTTATTGTGTTAGTTTTTACTTTACTGTTAACTAAAGCAACATACAGACGGACACTGGAAAAGGCTTTGCATCGTCAATTTATAAAACTATCGTAAATCAGTCATATGACATAATTTTTATTGTTGACAATTAAAAATGAAAATATAAACAAAACCGATTCTGGTTGATGGTCATCTTAGTAAACCGTTACATATCATTTATTTCATTTCAAAGCCCAATACTAAATATGGTAAATAAATTGCCATACATGTTGTAGCACGAAGTGTAAGTGATGCGTAGCGCTTATAAAAAAATCAGTTTCATGTCATGAATTTCAAAAAAATAGCAGCCAATTGTATTTTATTATTCCAAATGAAAACCAGTTTGGCAGGTTTCGTTGAAATGCTGACGAGGTTATTTCTACATGATTCGGTTTTAATATAACTTTTCGGTTGGACCCGGTGAACCTGGTAGATTTTTATTAATTATAACAAAAGTGATCGAGTAAAGAGACATTGTACTTTAAACTGCTACCAAGAGTTACACATATTTCATTTCATTAGCAGAGTTCTAGTTAACAGCTTTTAATTACATTTATTTCGCACGTCTAGCCCTGATTTATTTTCTGAATAAAAAAAGTTCAGTTTCAGTTCCAATTTGACGCTTGCTCTGCTACTTGTTAGCAAGGACATCCGTCCATAAGTGAATTTTTGGCGTGGCTATTACCTGTCTAACCTAGGGTCACTATATACACAACAGTCTCTACCTAGGGTTTGGCTGATACGTCTAATTCGGTCGTTTCTGTACTAGAAATTGTAATTTAACCTCACTAAAATCGCCTGTTTATGTACTAGTTCGCCTGTTTATGTACTAGTTCGCCTGTTTTTGTACTACTGAGAATTGCTATCAAATTGCGTTTTTGAAGTGTGTTAGTGCGAATATGTGAAGAGTCGGAAAAAGAGCTGCCGGTTCCCTTCTACAATTCTAGTACGTGTTTTTCTTTGATATGGAAGTGTGTGTGCGCGAAATTGTGGTTTTCAATGGAAAATTTCCCTATTTCTTTCATTTCTTCTATGGAAATTTACAATTTTGCAGCGAAAAGTCAATCATTTCGAATGTTTATAAAGTGAAATCCCATAAACATGGTAAATATTTAAATTTACTGGTTTTTCACCTTGGTACGCATCTGCCAAACCCCTCTTAGAGGCTGTTTTGGTGTGAGTATGTATACAGTAACCCTAGTCTAACCTAAGTCAAATAAGATTGCTGGGAGTAGCTACATGAGCAATAAATACAAACATAACTACGATGCTAGTAATGTAGTACAGTAGTACAATAGTAATGTAGTACAAGAACCAATGTATTACAGATTAAACCGTATTTTCAATATACTAGAAGAAACATTCATTTTACTTTATTATTTCAATAATACATCGATTAAAAAAAAATTAATTTTTAGTAAGTACCTATGGTATAGTAGAAGTGGTGGTATTTTTCCTATCTCTGGATTCTGAAACGGCTCATGCTAAAAACTTGAAACTCGGTGGGTAAATGTAAATCTACTAGAGAAGTAATAAATATATTCTTTTTTTCAAATATCCATTAGCGTACAGGCGGGAAGCAAAAGAATGAACAGTGTGAATAGGGTGCATATATTTAAGCAAATTTCGTTATATCTTTTACGTAACTGATGTTACATTTCGACTTTGATTGATTTCCGCAGTTTGATCCAATTATGTCATTCATGTGTTAAATGTAGCAGTGGCGAAAGCATTTTATAGCACCCCCAATTAAACCGCTTCTCGAGCTTTGACCGGAAAAATAATAAAGTTTCGCCCAGACAGACTGGCAGATTTCAAAAATTCTTTGTAATGAGTATGATATTCACAGAGTCGGTTTTCTTTCTATTAATATTTCTAGTTACGCTTGTATACAAATTTGTGATATTAATTTTCCCAAGAAACTCGACAATCGCTCGTCGTATGACAAAAAGATGATGTGCAAAGTTTACTTTTTGGTTGCTTTTAATCTGAAAAATTTAGGGGGTGATATTTCTCCGAGCGATTGTCGGGTTTCTTGGGAAAATGAATATCACAAATTTGTATACAAGCGTAACTAGAAATATTAATAGAAAGAAAACCGACTCTGTGAATGTCATCTCTTTTTGTTGGACCCGACACCTTTTTTTACATTTTTTAAAATGTATTTTTTATATATCACGACTTTTTGTTGTATCTATCTTACACCGTTCTTGAGATATAAGACGTGATTTTTTAAGGGGGTCGGTGTAAAAAAAATAAAAAAAAAATAGATTTTTTTATTATATGTATTATTATTTTATTATTCTACACTCATTTCTGCACATCACACAAAAAACCGTACCTCTTTCGGGTAACGGGAAGTGACTCAAATTTTACTCTGAAGTGAGGGAAGTCAAATATATGTGTTTTTTTTTCAAATGGATCAGATCACAATTGAAAAAAACGATGTGAATCATCCCAAAAGCTAATTTAGCAAGGTTAACAATCCTCTTGGTAAATACCTCGGATAAACTGTCAGCTGCCCTGGAGGCAAAGTTTCGTATATACTATACGACGAAACGGCACTGTACAAAGGTCATATAAACAAAGACTTTTTCAATAATTTTGTACATTCTGTCTCTATCTTACACATGGACTTGCATTTCCGTACAAAATGTATTGAGTTTCCACGACTTTTCGACGAGGATGTTCTGCCTATAAGGTGCAAATACCTGCTACAAATTGAATTTACTGGTCATTACTGCTGAATCGCGTGGCGCCATCTGTGGAAATGCTAAAATAGTGGACATAAGCGGAAAACTGATCCAACTATAATCCCATTATGATTTTGGATTATCTCTTTGTTGTTTTCAATGTAAGACGAATGATTTTGATCTTGATCGAGTTGAAAAAAACACAGCTTATGTCACTGCATGTACTTTTTTTGTTTTTGGGCTCTCCTGAAAAGTAGTGCCTTTTCAACTTTCGGTATACATTTCTCAGTAACCACACACAGTAGCGTTTTAATTTTGTTGTGGTAATATTGACTAGCTTCATACATGAGCAAATTAAAATATCTCATGAAAAACTATCATTTTTTCAAATATGAAAGAAGAAAAACAGTAAAAAAATTTATTCATTCCCTTTTTCTTAAATAACTTGACTTTTAGTGAACATTTTTTAATTTACTTATGTACTAAGCTTTTAAATACACTAAACAATAAGTGTGTAAAATCTGACTGTTGTGAGTTAAGCGGAAGCTGAGATTCAGGTAACGAAACGTAACGAAACATAACGCGTTTCGCCATACAAAATGTATGGGAGCTAGAAATCTGCAACGACCCCCTTAAACAAATTCTTACCCTCTCCACTCCCATGCTCAACCTTCCCCTTCAAAAATTTTACTTTCAGCAAACTTTGTTTATTGACCTTTATTTATCGACCTTTATACAGAAACCGTATTTTATTTCTCTACTGCCATTGCTTCGTGAGCTATCGTAATCTAAATTTTAGCAAATACACATCAGCATATACACACTTTAATCGCGTGTACTGCCATCTGGTGGTATTAATTTTCAACGGAGATCTGTTCGGATAGTGACGTCATCGACGTCTGACTTGAAAATGATCAATGAAATTATAAATTCATCTGAGCGTGAAATGTATGGCGAGTATCTAGAAAGCTCTCATGTACACAGCACCAGATAAAGCCGCCGTGTACGTGTGAGTTCCTTGCAGTAAAGAACGTCCGGTCGGTGCTTGGGGTTTTGAACCCGATAAGCACATTCGACCGAACGTCCTGATCTCTGAGGCTGAATTAGGACATATGCTGTAGGGTTCAACAGAAGGAACGTAAAAAAGTAAAACACCCGTACGAAACATGCTCTCGTATGAAAAGCGTCAAAATATTGGATTTTATAATTCCGAGAAAAAATCTAAAATGACCGTAATCAAAAATTTTTCCTGTGGAATATACTTACATAAATCGACTATATCGCTACACAGAACAATAACCAATAATTTTTTTAAACGCTTCAAGTATTTTGCTTTTAATGGTGCATTATTTAAATAGCATTTACGGTTTCAAAGTTATTGATATCAATAGTAGAAATAGCACAAAATTCTTCAAAACGACATAAATAGAGAACGGTACAAAAACCGACATAAACATAAATTTTTGCAGAAGATAAAACCCAGGAGGGTAGGTAAAAGCTCGTTCCTAGCGAAGCTGTGAAAAACAAACGGCACATCTCATAAGTGTAATGCCCCATTTCCACTATCGCGTCGCTGGAACTGAACTGAACACCTCCCAGCTACCACCAGTCGCTTCGATGTCGGTTTATGGACGCACATTAAAGGGATTCGCATTGAACACGAATGTAGTGTTTCCACTATCGCCAATGTATTTGCGTCCAATGCACATGAATGCTATAGTGGAAACGCGGCATAATGTTTTTCTAAAGGCTTTAAGGCCCACCGGAAGATTTCTTGTTTTTTTGCCGTAAAACTGATTGAATTTTGAATCTCATTAGCAATATTTCTAGTTAAATTGGAAAACTTAAAATACAAGCTACCCGCTCGGATTATTAGCTCTATTGTCTATTTATCTGTTCATGATTATGTTAACCCAAGGAAAACAAATCATGTGTGCACCTGACCTACCTACACTTAATTATGTCACAGCGCCTAAAGCTCATGAAAATAATGATATTAAATGTATATAGTGTCGAAATCTGTTGTACTCGTATGTGCCTTCATTATGTAGTAATAGTTTGATTGGTATCACACCGTCTTCGATCCCATAATGAATGCTGATGAGAGCAACGAAATAAAACGATGATACCTTGCATGAGATCAATTCGTGTAATGACAACACCAGGTGACTGGTAAGGTAGTCAGCCATTCAGCAGGTGAGCTATGCAACAACTCATAATAATCCATAGAGGCATAGGTGTTGCGGTTTGCTAGTGCTGTTAACATCTGGTTACAATGTTGTACCTGGTTTCTTTTTCTGCGCTTCCCGCAAGAGCGGGTATGCTCCGCACTGCACAGCATTAGCTTGGCTCCGATATGAACAAATGACCTCATTCGAGGTTGTTGTTTGTCGTATTAGGTTTATTGTTTTCTGAATCACCACTAGACGTTATATGATTATAGGGCCCGTACAAACTGAAAGTTACCACAGGTATTTCGAGAAACTCACTTTGAAGGTGTACCCTGGACCGTGTACCTTACGAAGCCAATTTATGGGTTGTATCTAGGAAATTTTAAAGCGAAAACGCAAGCTATCAAAGCTTGTTGAATACTTGAAGTTGGATCGTTTGTTATTTTGTTTATATTGAATTTCACAACAAACATTCGCAGAATATTTTATTCAATGTTTTACCCAGTGTGCAATAATTTGCGCTTATAGCCAGAAAATTACCTTTTCTTATCGTAAGGTATGGAAAAAATGTATTGATACTATCTATATTCCATTTATATTTTGCAACAAGAAGAAATACCGGAGAAGTTTTGGAAAAAAAATGTTCTATCAAACGATGAGAAATAAAATGTAACCAACTAAAATTGTCATTTTTAATATCTGTATGTTGTTTGTGAAGTGGTAGAACTGTGAAAATTATCCAAATAAATTTTTCTCTTAAAATATTTCCATTTTATGGAGATCAAAATATTTATTGACCAACTTTAAAAATACGTTATGTATTTCAGCATTTTATGTAAAAAAACGACATATTAACGAATTTCTGTACCACAAACATCAAAAATATTGGAGACTTCAATAAGTTCCAACCGTTTCCCGACCGGTGGTTTTATATTAGCCCTTTTACGTCGGGCAAAACTGGAGCATTTCATCGTGAAGCTTCACCATATATTTTATTCCGCCGAAGTGGCAAAAAGATATTTTTTCATAGCGTTAACCATGTCGAGTTCCGGAAAAAGATTTTTTTTTTCATTATTTCAAAGAAAATCAGCAGCTGAAGCACATAGCATGCTCTATCGGAAACAACATCCAGAGATTTGTTTCCATGCTTTAAAAATAATGATTTTGATATTGAAGATAAAGAACACTCTGGCACACCGTAAAAGTTTGAAGACGAAGATTTGGAAGCATTACTCGATGAAGACCCATGTCAGACGCAAAATGAGCTTACAGAAACAGTAGGAGTTTTTCACACAACAGTTACCACACGTTTAAAAGCATTAGGAATAGAGATGAGACGAATATATTAGTATTCGCTATGATATTACTAATATTTGGATATATTAGATATTAGGAATATGCCGATATCAAATATCCGAATATCATGATATTCATTTCCCATCGACCCCTTCTCATACCATGGATTTATCGATCTTTTTATTCTTTATTTACTTGGATCCAAATTGTACTTATTAACCAATCTTCTCTCCTTTTTCTCATACAATAAATTTCATACATTGTCATTCATATCTTTAAAGCAGACAGTCCCTTCCCTTCCGATAAATGTTGAATTCGTTGTTAAAATCTAATATAATCTTCCCTTACTCATTTACACTTTCCTTATTTAATGTGTAGGTGGTAGGTGCGAAATTGCACAGGTGTACTGTCCCAGACCCTTTCCTTCTTAAAGTGCCTATCTTCTTTCTCTAGAATGCCCTCAATATAGTCGTAAATTTTTAGTTTTCTATCCTTTGCGGTTCTCGAAAAATATTGAATCAGATTTTTTTCCTATTCACCTTCTCCAGACATCGCCCCCTACAATCACACCTTCAAAATTGTTTTCCTAGCATAAGCCATTTCTGAGATATAAAAAACCACCCCTCACCCCTGTACCTTGCTACCCCTATGAACAATTTTATTTTTCTAGGATGTATCTATAGTGGCTCTATATAATCATCCACTCATTACGGTTTTCGAGAAATAAAAATCACAATTTTTTTCCTTTCTACACCCCCACCAATAAATTTTCCTTTCATTAAATTTTTTCCCTACTAGAGGTCTACCGATCCCAACTCCTGTAAAATTTTCAAGATCATATCTGATACGGTATCTGAGATATAAAAATGACATTTTTGGAGAAATTGCTATTCCCCCACTTTCGTGCTCCACCTAACCACCTCAAAAAATTTACGTTCATTAGATTCCTCTTGTGATCCCATATACAGAAACTAAATTTTATCTTCCTGGTTCGGAAGATATTGTAATCCAAAGTTTTTCACCCAACAACCCCATACCCCACCACCCCCTTTAAAAATTTTAGCCCTTCTCTAATCTTCAAGTATCCATAAGGACAACCACAAAGTTTCAATCTTCTGACATCAATCGTTCAGGAGATATGGATTTTAGAATGTTTCAATCCCGGCTTTCAAGCGTTTTGGACTCATTGTTTTCCCCCCCACTTCCACACCCCTCCACCCTTATTGATATTTTTTTGCAAATGAGTCCACTATCATAGTACTACATAAGTTCTAAGTTTCAGCCTAATAGCATAAGTGGTTCCTGAGATCTGGAAACCAAAATTTTTCGTCTAAAACGCTCCCCCCTCATCCCCCCTTACACCCCCACCACCACAAAAGATACCAGTCGTAGGAGTTTACCCAATCTAACCACCATAAAAATTTCAACTGAATACCTTAACGGGTTTGGGAGCTACGCGCCTTTAAACGATTTTGCGTACGACGCATGGCGTATACGGCGGAAAGACGGACATTTTTTTTTGCTTTTTTGGTGTTTACTAGTCGCAAAACGTATAAATACAAAATTTCAGGGTATCAAATTTTTTGGAAATTTCAGGTCGATCACAATACTTTATTATTAAGAAATCTGCCAACAGCCTGGGCGCAACTTTATTATTTTTTCGGTAGAAGTTCGGAATGCGTTCAATTCTGAGACGCGGTGTAGGTTACTATGTGACTGAAAACCCAAAAAAAAGTTCGGAAAGCGGTTAGAATGGGATCGCGCTAGAATACTTACGCCGCTGCCACATATAACATATGAATTACACAATTGGGTCATACTCCGGGAAGAGGTCTAAGTCATAGTATAATATCATTTAATACGCGATTAGAAGGTTTTTCAGTTGTTACGTGATTAGGAGATTTTTCGTGATTTGGTTTTGGGCCATTTCATGAAATCGGAAATGCATTTGTAGGCGATAATATAAAAAGTCTGTGGAAGTGAAAACCAATCTGATATCTAATCAATCGTAAGAAATATGTCCAAAGCCTTACGTCCTCTTGGAGTTGAATATCTAAAAATACTGAAATCAACTTTTGACGATTATATAGGAAGCCTTAGGAAGTTAAACTGAATTCGATATCACATCAGAACCAAGAAATATATAGGAATTTGTGCAAACACATGCAACCCCCTTGCACACAATTTGGGGTTGAATATCCAAAAATCCTGAAATGAGTTTTTAGATATATATAAAGAAAGTCCGAAGAAGTAAAAACCAATCCGGTATCTTATCACTCCCAAGAGATATGACGGTATTCGTGAAAACGTGTTCAACCCGCTTATACCTTCTTAGGGGTTGAATAAGGAAAAAATTGGAAAAACAGCTTTAGGTGATTATTAAACAAGCCCGTGGAAGTAAAAATATATTCGATATCTAATCAGACCAGATGGATATGGCTGAATTTGTGAAAATGTATACAATCCCTTTACACCATCGTGGGGTCGAATTTCAAAAAATCCAAAAGGTCAGGTATTTATATGAAAAATTCGTGGAATAAAAATGAATTCAATATTTGAAAAGACCTAATAGATATGACGAAAATCGTGAAAATATATGCATTCCATTTTCACTGATATTTGATTTTTGTTTAATAAAAATTACTTTTCTACTTGACCTACATATACACACCGAGTTTCAACTTTCTAGCATAAGCCGTTCTATACTTAGGAAAAACACCCCCCACCCCCGTACCATACTATCCCTAAAAAAAATTATATTTTTTCAACATGCTACTACTATAGTTTTATCAAAATACCAAGTTTCAGCTTGATGTCATTATAGGTTCTCGAGATATAAAAATCGTAACTTTTCCCTTTTCACCCTTTCCCAGCCTCACCCTCTACACCCACACCCTCAAAACTTTTTTTCCTGCTAGGGTTCTACTAGGCCTACTTTTGGTAAAAATTCTTAGCATCTATCGTACATTGTTCTTGAGATATGAGACGTGATTTTTTAGAAAAATTCTTATCCCCTCCCCTTCCATACTCAACCACCCCCTTAAAAAATTTTACTTTCAGCAAACTTTATTTATCAACTTTAATACAGAAACCGAATTTTATTTGTCTAGTGCAATTGGTTCGTGAGATATCGTAATCTAAAGTTTTTCACCCCCCACCTCCGTACGCCAGTGCCCCCACTCAAAAATTTGTTTCCGAACTATTTTCCTAGTATACACACAGATGTTCATTAAGTTTTAATTTCGTGACATTAACCGATTAGGAGATATGGATTTTAGAATGTCTCTATCTCGGCTTTCGAGTGTTTCGGACGCATTATTATTCCTCCCACTCCCACACCCCTTTACCCATATCATCATTTTTTTTGCAAATGGGTCCACTATTGATGTTCTATATAAATTCCAAGTTTCAGCCTCCTAGCCTAAGCGGTTACTGAGATCTAGAAACCAAAATTTTTCGTCTAAAACACTTCCCCCACCGTCCCCCTCACACCCCGACCACTCAAAAGGTGGCCACTTTAAGGGGTCTGCTCAGTCTACCAACAAAAAAAAATTCAACTTAATAGCTCAAAGAGCTTGAGAGTTATAAGCTTAATCGTTTTGCGTACGGCGGACGGCGTACGGCGGACGGCGTACGGCGCACAGACGGACTGCAAATTTTTTTTGCTTTTTTGGTGTCTATTAGTCATGAAACGTGAAAAAAAAATTTTTCAGGCAGCTACCAGAAGGACTCAAAACTAATTTGTACAAAATTTCCAATTCATAGCTAAGAGATTACTTGAGTTATAGTAAGTTCCGTAAATTAAGTGAAGACGTTTTGACAGGATATTTGTATGGCAGCTACACGAAGGACTAATAAGATTTTCTTCATATTCATACACTTAGCTCCAACTATTGGAAAAATAACATATACAAAATTTCAAAGACGTAGCTTAAAACCTTCTGAAGTTATCGGCCAATATTCTTAAAGACGTGTTTTAAGGACATTTTGTATGGCAGCTTGCCCGTTAACGAACTTAGCCTTACAAATTCAACCAAACATCCAAATTCAAAATTTCAAGATCCTAGGTGAAGGCGTTCTTGAGTTATCGTTTTCACGGACAGACGGACGGACGGACGGACGGACGGACAGACGGACGGACGGACGGACGAAGTATAAAAATAATTAAGTGAAACCGGCATATTTTTGTATGAGTGTTTTACTCTGTTTTACATAACACTATTTAACATTATAACATTTATCCCGCTCCTTACTTTATAATTTATTTTTATTAATTCAATATAATTTTGTCAATTTAATATAATTTTATTTTATGAAGTTAATAAATCGCAAAACACTACAGGGTTGTTAATGTACAAAAGATTGTGCGTAATGAATTTGAAATTAAACTTTGTTAATCTAATTTATTTTTCGCAAAAGCAACTCAGAGGTAGGTTCTGTAACAGTATTAATTTCAGATTCGTATTGTTTTATTCAGAGATTTACAAGTAAAGAAAACTACAGAAGGATTGACGTAGACCGAGATTATGAAAGTGGTTGTAGTAGAGAGATGAGTATATGTTAGTTTTTGGGTGGCTAATTGGATAAATCTCTCTAATTTTATAGTAGAATATAAAAAATGTTACTACATATCAATCAAACTTTAATGACTGCTTTCTTTCACGCGAAAGATTGGTCTTCGCGTACCGCTTATGGGAATATAATATGCATCACGTTGGAAGTGTAAACCTGCTTAAGACGAGCTAATTATTTTCAAGTCTCACGAATACCTGCCTACAATCTGCGTAATCTTCACTGCCAAAAGTGAATGTATAGTGAGCAACTATGTTCACTATTAGCGCAACGTAATAAGCTATAGACGAGTATCTCCTTCCAATTCGAATAGCTACCATGTCATGTCTACTTCTAGCTTGTATGTAAATTGCTCTGCTTTTCGCAGTGTCAGGTTAAACTTACTCGATGTTCATAAAAGTACGACAAACAATAATAAGAACTATGTACCTTATAATGACCGGTGCAATTTTCATTTAACAAAATCACATAGCAAATTTGGAATCAGCCATGCGTTCTTCGACACTTTCACCAGCCTCTACACAGCAATCCATAACATAAAAAGTAAGTGAAGTTGGCATAGTATGACTACCGGTGGGCACTCTACACTATCCACTCAAGTATCAGGTTAAGGTAACTCAACCCACCTAGTAACCACTTACTTACCTATTGTGCACTTATTTTTATTTTCTTAATAAATTTATTGCATAACTTGCATACGACTATGTTATTTCTTTTATTAAAAAGTGAAATTTCAGCTCAAAATATCATTGACTGGATTAAAGTGGCCAGGTTAATAAGCGCACTACTATACTAATCCAGAGGTTGCCTGCTCGAATCACATGAACAAGTGAAGTATCTCTGATGTTACTATAGATCAGATGAATGGATTTAATTTATTGCTCCACAGTATTGAAGGGAAATCAAACGGTAGTAGAGAAAGGACGCAATACTTTTAGGAATCAGTTTATTTGTATTTAACTTACATCGTAGAAAATGACGATAGTCTCTGGACCGAAATGGTTGGAGAAATTGTATCCCGAAGAAGATTATGGTTACGCAGAACCATTCTAAATAAGTTACCTGTGAAAAATATTGTTCCTTAAAGACCTGGTTGTGCGCGAAAATTGTCAATATCTCCTTTAATGATATGAGGGGACAGAATTTCTTGGGATGCGTCTACATATGAAAATATGTAGCGGTTCTGTAATAAAAAAACACTGGAAAATTAGAAAATTAGCCAAGGTGAAAAGTCTAAATATGAAGATACCGGGGTCAGAACATCTCGTTCCAACTTGTCGATCAAAATAAACATAAATAGTTTAATCCTGTTACGTAATAATAGAAATATGACTCCTACATCCTATGTAACAATCAAAAATGTGTAGTACTTCGCGTTTTACGCATTTTAGCATTAAACGAGTTCCGAAAGCCTTCTACCCTAAAAAAGAATAAAGTTGCGCCCAGACTGTTGGCAGGTTTTTTAGTACATATAGTTACATATTTAGTACATATAGTTACATATTCGATAGCTTCAAATGTTGCTGTTGACATAAACTTCAGTATCGTGAATATAATACAACCAAAATTTGGAAAAATTTTATATCTTGGCAGTCTTTTGTCAGTAATAAGGATACGGATTGGGATTCAATATATGTATGTTAAGAATTCAAATTATTCTTTGCAATCATAGTGAAAATGGATTCTTCTATTTACGAAAAGGATAGCCTACAAGCACTGATATGATGAAATACGTGAGACAGTACTGCTTTTTTAAACAAGTATGCTATTTAGCAGTTCTAGCTATGCAAACTAGTATAAATATATCTAAATGAGTGTGGAAAAGTTTGTGCATATGCGTACATACTAGTATCTTAAAATATTACGCAATTTGACCATTTGAATTTAAAATCCTGTACCTATTCGTAACAGTATCGTCAGAAAACGAAGATAGTGTGCTCACTTTTACCAAAACTAAGAGCTGATAGTTGAACCACTGATCAGCAGTGCTACCACTCTCTTTTTAAAAAATGTAGCAATCTTAATAAAAACGTAACAAAACGTAACAAAACGTTAACTTCGTAAAATATTTATTAAATATATATAAAAATAGTACAAAACAAGAAAATAAACAAACATAAACATAATCAATTCTTTACAAACCCGGTAGCAATTCAAATTCAAAAACATACTGCAGTCACGATCGGCTGCAAGCCAATCGTATAATACTCTAGATGAGTACTGAACTCCGATTTATATTGTAGTTGGGGATAAAGTAGAATTACGTGTGTGCATGTTGTATGTCCTTTATTAAGGACTGCCATTAGATTGCTACTCAAAACTAAAAGACAATATTCAGTGTTTAATTTCATATCTTGAACTGGGTAATCGAAAAAAAGGTCCCTTTGAAGGACTTTCACATGGGAGGTGCAGTAAGGACTCACTCGATTTCTTACATATTTATCCTTTTCCTTGGAAACATTCAAAAATTAATGTGTAGACGATTTCAAAGTCGTAGCTTGAAGCGTTCAAAAGTTATCGAAAAATATTGTTGAACACGTGTCTTAAGGACATTTTGTATGGCAGCTACCAGAAGGAGTGAAAGGATTTCGCTGATTTGTAAAGTCAAACTTCGTTTTTACTCAAAACTAATTTGTACAAAATTTCCAATTCATAGCTAAAAGAATACTTGAGTTATAGTAAGTTCCGTAAATGAAGTGAAGACGTGTTGACAGGATATTTGTATGGCAGCTACACGAAGGACTAGTAGGATTTTCTTCATAATCATACATTTAGCTCCAACTATTGGACAAATAACGCATACAAAATTTCAAAGACGTAGCTTAAACCCTTCTGAAGTTATCGGCCAATATTCATAAACAAGTGTTTTAAGGACATTTTGTATGGCAGCTACCAGAAGGAGTAATAGGATTTTGCTGACTAGTAAAGTCAAACTTTCTTTTCACTCAAAACTAATTTGTACAAAATTCCGAATTCGTGGCTAAAAGATTACTTGAGTTATAGTGAGTTTCGTAAATTAAGTGAAGACGTTTTGACAGGATATTTGTATGGCAGCTACACGAAGGACTAATAGGATTTTTTTCATAATCATACATTTAGCTCCAACTATTGGAAAAATAAGACATACAAAATTTCAAGGTCGTAGCTTAAACCCTTCAGAAGTTATCGGCCAACATTCATAAACACGTGTTTTAAGGACATTTTGTATGGCATCTACCAGAAGGAGTAAAAGAATTTCGCTGACTAGTAAAGTCGAACTTTCTTTTCACTCAAAACTAATTTGTACAAAATTTCCAATTCATAGCTAAAAGATTACTTGAGTTATAGTAAGTTCCGTAAATTAAGTGAAGACATTTTGACAGGATATTTGTATGGCAGCTACACGAAGGACTAACAGGATTTTCTTCATAATCATATATTTAGCTTAAACTATTGGAAAAATAACACATACAAAATTTCAAAGTCGTAGCTTAAACCCTTCTGAAGTTATCGACCAATATTCTTGAACACGTGTTTTAAGGACATTTTGTATGGCAGCTACCCGAAGGAGTAGGACGATTTTGCCCGTTAACAAACTTAGCCTTACAAATTCAACCAAACATCCAAATTCAAAATTTCAAGATCCTAGGTGAAGGCGTTCTTGAGTTATCGTGTTCACGGACAGACGGACGGACGGACGGACGGACGGACGGACGGACGGACGGACGGACGTCAGGCGGATTTGAGGTTTTTGGCCACAAATAAACAAAAAATAATATATAACTTTTTTTCGTCCGAGGCTTGGTTCTATGCGTTACAAACTTTTGGGCTGGATTAAACTTATAATACTCTATATGATTTCATCTAGAGTATAATTACTAGTGTGAGACACTGTGCTTAGACCAAGGAAGAAGGGTAATTTAATTATTAACCAGAATATCCCCATCGTACCACATTAATGGTACGGTATCCATAATATTAATTTGCTTAGAATTTGCACCCACTACTGTAATTTTCAGATAATATTTCTATTGCCAATTGTTGCAGTTATTGGAAATATATGGATACCAAGTCTTGATATGTTCTATTACTATGTTGATTGAGCATGATTGAACACGAAATCACCGACTGTTGATTAATCGCTGTCCCTGAGGACATAACAGTTGGAAAACCTTCACTGGATAGGCCAGTTTTTTATAAGACTGTGTTGGACTCTGCCCAAGGAGCTGTTTCGTCATCGGATGGCATAGACTCGTTGGAGGGTGTATCATGCCGTGTTGGGGTTTCACACAAGAAACTGACGCCGGAAAACAACAAAAAACTTCTTAAAATTTGCTTCTATGGTAGCTTCTCACCATGAAAAAATGCTATTCTTATAAATACTAATTGTGCTTTACATTATGAATACCTATTTAAAAGGTGAAAATGGGTAAAGAAATTAAGAGCCTGAAAATGTAGCAAAACTCTTGGAAATTGTAGCAAAGTAGCAAAATGCAAAAAAAAAACAAATAACGTAGCAAATTTGTTACGATCATAGAAAAGTCGCAGCCCTGCTGATCAGTTTAAGTGCTCGAAGGTGTAGTAACATCGAATGTACGAAATCATAAAATCCGACAAACAATAGTAACTTGGTTTTGTCTAATTTCATGTCTGTCATTCGGGTTTAAATTCTCTTTTCTGTTTTTTCTCTCTTGTACATATTTCTTTCAGATTGTTATGAAACACTATCTATCGTTGTTAGTTTAACAATTACGTTAACGGACATCGTGATCTCATTTTCTAATCGTGTGTCGCCTTCATAGAAAATGACAATTACGTCTTAGATATATACGTACGTATTACTGGTACCCTATAAACCAAACATCGATGAAGAGACGATGAAGAGGCAGCGAACAGTTTCGAAACTTGTCGTTGAAAAAAGATTATCAGTTGGGAAGAAGTTCAGCTATATACTTGCTGTCTGTGAATACGTGTGAGGTATTCGCATTTCTTTCTTGCTCGTACTGAAATGCATCCGACTATCTCATCCGCACTCGTCGACATGAGAGATCTCCTATCGCGCATTGTATTTGAAATTGGAATGAGCAAGAACAAGATAGCAATAGGTGCACTCACTGAAGAGTATGTATGAAGGAAGTATGAAGTAGACCTGACCAATCATCGATGAAAGGTAGGCCTGACTTATAGGCGAATTCTGCCTTTCGTTCGACACTGCACCGATGGACGGCGTCCGGTCATATTGGAATAGGATTCCAGTGGTCGTCGACTAGTGCAACCAAAAGACAACTTTCAATCGACTAATGCAATCGAAAGATGAATTTCATTACACTAGTCGTAAGAGTTATGGGTTCCGGCATCATATTAGCATGTAGGAAACAATAGCGCTGTGCGCAGTTCAACATCTAAGTTTGAAATGGCATTTGTCGGCGAGTACGCACTTGAAGATAATACGTGTCGTGTAGGACGTTTAGTCTTTTTCTCTCGCTAAAGGCGGAAAAGGTCGGCATGTTTATATTCTTGAGGAGAAGATGGGGAAAAATTTACTTTTCGTTTTTCGCCACAAACACAAGCGCACGAGTTAACATAGTAGTAGTTTGTACATAAGAACCCATGAATTTTTCGTGTTTTTGGTTTATAGGGTACCCTACAAACCAAACATCGATGAAGAGGCAGCGAACAGTTTCGAAACTTGTCGCTGAAAAAAGATTATCAGTTGGGAACAAGTTCAACTATGTACTTGCTATCTGTGAATACGTGTGAGGTATTCGCATTTCTTTCTTGCTCATACTGAAATGCATACGACTATCTCATTCGCACTCGTCGACATGAGAGATCTCCTATCGCGCATTGTATTTGAAATTGGAATGAGCAAGAACGAGATAGCAATACGTGCACTCAGTGAACAGTGAGTTTGAAGTCAGTATGAAATAGAGCCTACTGGTCATCGATGAGGGGTGAATCTGAATTGCGTACGAAGTCCACCTGAACGATTATCGGTAGAAAGGATTTACATATGAATTGTGTTCTACCGCTCATCGAATAATGGAGGGATGAAAATGCATAAGAACTCTGTGGCATGTGGCACCTTCCCGTTATTCTTTGCCGGTCGACACTGCATCGATCTCCGCGTCGGGTCATGCCGCCGAATGCTATTTTGTTATTCGTCGACTAGTGCAATCGAAACACGACTTCCATTGCACTAGCCGGCAGAGTTATTTGTTCCGTGATCAGAACTGCACAGTTGAATGTTGAACATCTAAGTTTGTTATGGCATTTGCAGGTCGAGTATATACGCACTTGATGATCGGATGTATAAGCACTCGGCGATCATACTTTAGTCTTTTTCACTCACTAAAGGTGGAAGAGGTCGGCATGTTAAACATACTTGAGGAAAAGTTGGGGAAATGTTTACTTTTCGATTTAACCCTCAATATCGCCCCGAACACAAGCGCGCGTGCTAACATGGTAGTAGTTTGTACATAAGCACCCATGAATTTTTCGTGTTTTTGGTTTATAGGGTAGTGGATGTAACTCTTTTTTATATACTCGAAAAACTGTCATAACATATGTTTGAAAAGACCAATGACTGCGACCTGCGACATTCAAGTTTGAACCTTCAAGCCTGGGATATGCTTCTTTATAATTTTTTTTTTAATTATGCGATTATCACATTAGGCCAACCTGCAACTCGCGTAGCGCTTTCTTGCAGAGATGGCGCGTGCATCGGCAGCACGCACTATTCGACTTCCCAAAACTTCTAGTTGTTTTTCTGCGTCGCAAGAATTTTGGTATCAGTTTCCGTATTTTACCGGGTAACTACCGGTTATCGTTAACCAGGAGTAAAGAAGACGGCAATATTAAAAGAAAGAGGTAGAAAATCACTCGCATGTACACCGATTCAAAGTATATAAGTTAATTTTTGTCACGAGGCCTATACGTTTTAACTGAAAGATTACCGGTTAATGCTACGGCGAAGCTCCGGTGGACTTAACCGGTAAATTTCTTGCAGGGTACCCTGCAAGAAAGCGCTGCCCGAAAGTACGCATCCATATAGAAAATTCAATACTGTGACAGCAAAATTTTTCTGGTGTTAGAAGTTTCTTCTAGTGGATGTAACTCGTCTTTATATACTCGAAAAACTGTCAAACATGTTTGAAAAGACCAATGACTGCGACCTGCGACATTCATATTTGAACCTTCAATCTTTATTCTTTATAATTTTTTTTAAATTATGTGATTATTACATTAGACCAACCTGCAACTCGGGTAGCGCTTTCTTGCAGGGATGGCGCGTGCTGCTACTGTTTATTGCATATGTACATATATGCAATTAACATTAGCAGCACGCGCCATCCGACTTCCCAAAACTTCTAGTTGTTTTTCTGCGTCGTAAGAATTCCGGTATCGGCTTCCGTATTTTACCGGGTAACTACCAGTTATCGTTAACGAGGAGTAAGGAAGACGGCAATATTAAAAGAAAGAGGTAGAGAATCACACGCATGTACACCGATACGAAGTATAGAAGTTAATTTTTGTCACGAGGCCTATACGTTTCAACAGAAAGATTACCGGTTAATGCTACGGCGGAGCTCCGATGGACTTAACCGATAAATTTCTTGCAGGGTAGCAGAAACAGGAATTCGGTGTAGTATTTAGTATATAGAAACGACTCTATTCGATATACTTCTCCGAGAAAGGCCAGCCTATCGCACGATTTTCTTCATTTAATTCTCACCTGATGTTGCGGTTTTTTCGTTTAATCCCATAATAAGACAGTGTCGTAGTTTTTTGTTATTGCAACGCACAAAGCTTTGCGGTGAACTCATAGACATCATTTAATTCGTATTTTGAGGGCATTCGATATAGCATATCCAACCGTTGAGCGTTAGAGAACGTTGAGTGAAATGTAAAGCGGCTCATGAGATTTCAGTTATAGTATGATTGAGAATTTGTTTGGTCTTGTAAGGGTTAGCGTCCACTAGAGGCGGACCG
Organism: Beris morrisii; assembly: GCA_951812415.1. Classification (NCBI taxonomy): domain Eukaryota; kingdom Metazoa; phylum Arthropoda; class Insecta; order Diptera; family Stratiomyidae; genus Beris; species Beris morrisii. Next base: position 86,287,924 of record OX638310.1, on the reverse strand, counting down.
CATCGCAACGGTGCGGCGCGGATTCTTGTTTCTGCGTCTACTTGGGACGGATCACGGGTAAGGGAAAAATGCTGAGCCCCTCTACTTCGCTGTGTCCACTGTGGTGGGACGAGATGCGACGAGCCGGGGAGCACTTCTGCTCGAGCAAACATCCGCTCGAAAAGCGATCCGCGAGTGAGTTCCGTCAAACTTCCATAACAATATATGACAGGCGAATTTTTGCGATCCGAACTGACCCGGCCCGGCCCGCCTAGTGAACGCGTACCTTAAAGGTTCAGTATAGAGGGTTCCTACTTTTTGTAGCACAAGTACGGATTATGAGCACTTGCTTATCCTATCGCATTCACTCCGAGGTTTGTGCCTATGAAAGTAAAAAAATCGGCCAACAGTCTGGGCGTAACTTTATTATGTTATGGGTTGAAGTCCTAAACGTGTTTAATGCTGAGATGCGGTGTAGGTTACTATGCGACTAACAATTTAAAAAATTAAATTCCAAATAGCCTCCTGGTTACTCTTTAGGTTATCAGTCGCATAATAACCTACACCGCATCCCATACATAATAACCTACACCGCATCAAAGTTGCGGCCAGACTGTTGGCCGATTTTTATACTCTAGATGACATCATATAGAGTATTATAAGTTTAATCCAGCCCAAAAGTTTGTAACGCATAGAACCAAGCCTCGGACGAAAAAAAGTTATATATTATTTTTTGTTTATTTGTGGCCAAAAACCTCAAATCCGCCTGACGTCCGTCCGTCCGTCCGTCCGTCCGTCTGTCCGTGAACACGATAACTCAAGAACGCCTTCACCTAGGATCTTGAAATTTTGAATTTGGATGTTTGGTTGTAAGGCTAAGTTTGTTAACGGGCAAAATCGTCCTACTCCTTCGGGTAGCTGCCATACAAAATGTCCTTAAAACACGTGTTCAAGAATATTCGTCAATAACTTCAGAAGGGTTTAAACTACGACATTGAAATTTTGTATGTGTCATTTTTTCAATAGTTGGAGCTAAATGTATGATTATGAAGAAAATCATGTTAGTTCTTCGTGTAGCTGCCATACAAATATCCTGTCAAAATGTATTCACTTAATTTACGAAACTCACTATAACTCAAGTAATCTTTTAGCTACGAATCTGAAATTTTTTACAAATTAGTTTGAAGTGAAAAGAAAGTTTGACTGTACTAGTAAGCGAAATCCTTTTACTCCTTCTGGTAGCTGCCATACAAAATGTCCTTAAAACACATGTTTAAGAATATTGCCCGATAACTTCAGAAGGGTTTAAGCTACGTCTTTGAAATTTTGTATGTATTAATTTTCCAATAGTTGGAGCTAAATGTATGATTATGAAGAAAATCCTGTTAGTCCTTCGTGTAGCTGCCATACAAATATCCTGTCAAATCGTCTTCACTTAATTTACGGAACTTACTATAACTCAAGTAATCTTTTACCTATGAATTGGAAATTTTGTACAAATTAGTTTTGAGTAAAAACGAAGTTGGAGTTTACTAATCAGCGAAATCCTTTCACTCCTTCTGGTAGCTGCCATACAAAATGTCCTTAAGACACGTGTTCAACAATATTTTTCGATAACTTTTGAACGCTTCAAGCTACGAATTTGAAATTTTGTACAAGTTAATTTTTAAATGGTTCCAAGAAAAAGGATAAATATGTAAGAAATCGAGTGAGTCCTTCCTGCACCTCCCATGTGAAAGTTCTTCAAAAATTACATTTTTTTTCGATGAATTACCCAGTTCAAGATATGAAATTAAACACTAAATATTATCTCTAATTTTTGAGCAGCAATCTAATGGCAGTCCTTAATAAAGGACATACAACATGCACACACGTAATTCTACTTTAACCCCAACTACAATATAAATCGGAGTTCAGTATTCATCTAGAGTATTATACGATTGGCTTGCAGCCGATCGTGACTGCAGTATGTTTTTTAGTTTTAATTAATCTAGTAGCACATCTACATATAGGTACTAAGTTTCAACTTTCTAGCATAAGCCGTTTCTGAGATATGAAAAACCACCCCCTTCTACGTACCTTGCTACCAGTATCAAAAATTTTTTTTGGGATATCTCTATAGTAGCTCTATACTGTTTTAAATTTTTAGCTTTCTATCCTTTGCGGCTTTCGAGAAATTAAAATCAATTTTTTTTTCATTTTCACCTCATCCCACCATCACTCCCTACACCGAAACCCTCAAAATTTTTTTGAATCCGCTAGAGATCTACTGGTCCTAACTCCTGTAAAATTTTCAAGATCATATCTGATACGGTTCTTGTGATATACAAATTTTATTTTTTGAAAAATGATTGTCACCCCACTTCCGCGCTTCACACCCCCTGGGGGGGCCATACCACAAAAATGTTACATTAAGTAGACTCCACTGGTAATTCTATATACAGAAACCAAATTTTATCTTCCTGGCGCAATTGAGTCAGAAGATATTGCAATTCAAAGATTTTTATCCCACCACCCCCCTTAAAAATTTTAAACCTTTTCTAATCTCCTAGTATATCTTAAGACAACTACAAAGTTTTAGCCATCTGACATAAATCGTTCAGGAGATATAGATTTTAGAATGTTTTAACAAGACTGGACACTTAATACACATGCATTTTTTGTGTAAAAAAACCAAAAAATCAGTGCATAAGCGGAACAAAGAAATCCGATTGAACAATTTCAATTCCGTATTCTTATGGAAATTCACATGCGAAGAAAAGAGTACGCTAATATGCAAAAATGAATGATTACACATTCGCATCTGTGTGCATCATTTTTCTCAAAGCACGTAACAGAACGCATTTTTTGCGGCTGTTCTATTCTCAAGTGTTTCAGCATACAAATTTATAGGAACAATATGAGAAATGAAATCATACAAACACAGCTGAGCTGTGTCTGCACATGATTTGATGTCATTTTTTTTATAGGCGTTCTGTGAGGATATCATTATATTGGTGAATGCGACTCGTTATCAGTTCTTCTCTCTTTTTTAATCATGCATCATGCTATTGCTATCTACTTCCCTCATCTCATTAAATAAAGAAACCAAGGTAAAATTTTTATAAGAATAATACTGCGTAGTATCCTGTCTTGTTATAGATAGTCTTTGGTTTTAACCCCAGCTTTCAAGCGTTTTGGACGCATTGTTTCCCCCCCCCCCCACTCTCACACCCTTCAACCACTATAGACCATTTTCTTGCAAATGAGTCCACTATCATAGTACTACATAAGTTCCAACTTTCAGCCTCTTAACATAATCGGTTCCTAAGATGTAGAAACCAAATTTTTTTGGTCTAAAACACTGCCCCTTCTTCCCCCTCAACACCCCTACATCACCAAAACTCGTAGGGGTTCACCCATTATACCTATCATAAAAATTTGAACTTAATATCTCATGGGGTGTGAGAGCTACGCACCTTCAAACGGTTTTGCGTAAGGCGTACGGCGTCTACGGCAGATAGACAGACTTTTCTTTTTCTTTTTTGGGATTTATTAGTCCTAAAACGTGAAAATACAAAATTTCAGGGTAGCAAATTTTTTTTTAATTTCAGGTCGATCACAATATTTTATTATTAAAAGATAAAATAAAACGTATCTGCGAAACAAGACGGGCGAAGAGCGATTAAACGGCCTGGCTTTGTTAAATATGCATCGGGATGTGGAGGTGGATTGCCAAGAAGTGATTGAAATGATGGCAAAAGTTCCAAGAAGAATGGACTTCATTTTAAAAATAATGAAATTATCAGAAATATAAAATTTCTATCATAATAATATATGTAAATATATTATGTATTAAACTATGTTCTTCAATATAAATCTTTGAAAAATTTGTTTTTCGGGTAAAAAACACTGTTCCGTTTATTGTAGCGTTACGTTTTGGACTCGACTGAAAAACGGAAAGTTTGATACAGGACTTAGTAGAGTGCGTAACGTCGCACAAAAAGAATCGGTTTCGTGTTCTTTGTTATTACCGTTGTTAATTGTTGAAACTGCTGAATTTATTATTGCTGCAATCTTTGATTTTGAGTTGAGTCTTGTTGTTGCTGTCCAGGAACGAAATTACCATTTTTGAATATTTATTTTCGATTGTTGGTTGAGTGTTTTGCTATTTCAAATTGCATCAATCGTATTAAGTTCCGATTTATCACCGTGTTGTCGACTATTGTAAATAACTTAATTTAATTTAAATAAACTTTTAAATTAATTATTTATTGCATAACTTGGAGGAGGGTGGTCTATCATCAACACCCACAGGTTGTTAACAAAAATGCATCCTTTTATTTAAAATTTTTAGTAAAATTCGGTTTTTCTAAAAAAAATATCATTTTTTATATTGTTTAATATTTATACACGACGCACAACGACGCATAATATGTAAAATAATATTGATGTAAGTGTTCTGAATTTCAAAAAGTTTCAAAAAAGAATATCCTAAGTACTACGAGTATTTGATTTTTAAATTTTCAATAAGTTGAACATTACAAACGCATTCACCAAACTTATAAATCTTTTTATAATAATTATTCTACATAGTCATATAATTTTTCTGTAATCCACCCCCCCCCTCCCCCGAAATAATTTTCTGCGTTCGCGCCTGAACGAAGTTAACGTTTAATCATTCCATTTCGAAATATGGGAAGAGAGATTTCGTACTCGGATGCGGCTCTCCCATTTTAGGAAGTGTAGGTACAAATTAAAAAAAACAGGACTAGTTTTTCCAATTTATTATTTTGAACTATAAAGCCTTTAGAAGATATATTTACATTACGATTTAAATTTTGGGTAAAGCGTGTCAACATTGAAAATTCTGGTATCGGTGAACGTCTCAACGTCGACTTTGCTCTGATGGAATAGTGTCGTTTGTGCGTATAATGTACAAATAAAAAAATACATGCAATTTCTTTTTTACGTATTCACGGTCTCGTCAGACCTTCTGCCATTCATTAGGTAGGTAGGTAGTTACGCGTGGCTCCCCGTGAGAACACGGACACACTTAGACCTAAAAGTGTGTTATCACAGGATCATCGAATCCGGTGCTACTCGCCGAACCATTTAGAGCTTGCAATGAAGCGTTGGATTCTCGCGACCTCCATTGAGGCAAGGTCACCGAGACAGTTGAAGAAGTAAGCTCCAAGATGAGCTTTCCTTCTGGCTGAAAGAGCTGGACAGGTACAGAGAAGGTGAAGGACTGTCTCCTCCTCCTCCTCATCCAGGCAGCTTCTACAGAAGTCGTTTGAGAAGAGACCGAGTCTTTTAGCATGTCGACCTATAAGACAGTGTCCGGTCAGGACACCGACTGTGGTGCTGATATTCGCCCTTTTGAGCAAAGTCAGCCTTTCAGAGCGTTTTAGATTCAGCTCCGGCCAGATCTGTCTCGCAGTGTGACATGTTATACCGTCTGCCCATCTGGAGTTGGTTTTCTCAATTGAGCCCAATCCCAGTAGCAGTTTACATGTAGAGAGAGGCACACCCAGAGTTCGATGTTCCGTGGTACCGACGAGCGAGTTCGTCAATATCCCTGAGTCCTGGCACCCCTCACAGAAGAATATTGAACTTTTCAGCCATCTCCTTAAGAGATGATCGACATTCTGCGGCGACCTTTGATGTTGTCGAGGCCGATTCCAAGGATTTTATTTCCGCTTGGTTGGCTGTGAAAATGCTAATATCCCTAGTAGATATTACATTACACCTCAGCCAGGACAAGGTCTTCCTCATTGCCATAAGCTCCGCCTAAAAGACACTACAGTGGTCCGGAAGGCGGAAGGAGCTGATAATGTTAAGTATGTCAGAGAAAACACCTCCACCTACCCCACCTTCAGTTTTGGAGCCGTCCGTATATATGGTAGGTATGTGGGGCGGATTCTTCCGTCCGTACCGAATCCCTTTCCCATTCTAGACGGGTTGGAATGGTTGTTAGGAAATTTTTGTCAAAATCATAACTGGGAGGGGTGTAGTCGGTGTTTTCAGGCATGTTATTGAAGTGATTCAAGATTGTTGAGTTACCTGCATATATGCCAGTCCACTGTGTAGAAGCCCTAAGTCGAATGGCTGCACTGGCTGCGATTTGGTTGCCAAAAATGTCTAGGGGTGGCAGACTGAATAGCATTTCTAGTGCTCAGAGCTCCACTGATGCATATGCATGCTGATCTCTGTACCTTCCCAAGGGTAGTGCCGTTAACTGCTTTGTCTAAGGCCTTCCACCAGACAATAACACCATATATAAGTATCGGTCTGATGACGGACACATAGAACCAATGAACTATTCGGGGTTGCATACCCATTTTTTCCTTTACAAATACGAGTATAAACACAGCTTGCAGTCAAAAAAACAATGTACTTTTTACGCCGGAGCAGCTACTACGCATCTCAACCGAATTAATATCCAGGCTTTCGAGTTGCCGCTCTAAGCAAGAACGAAACCAAACGTTAGTAGAATTAGCAACTAAGTTTTTGTATGACTAACAGCACTAATATAGTTTATAATAATCAAAACTGGAATGCTAGAAGTATCAAAAATAAGATTAGTGAATTCTTTGATTTCCTATCAAAACATGATGTGGATGTCTGTATTGTCACTGAAACGTGGTTAAAACCCAAAAACAAACTCTATAGTAGCAATTATGTGTGCCATAGATGTGACCGACTGGAAGGTGAAGGGGGTGGTGTAGCAATAATAGTTAGGAAAAATTTAAATCATTCCATTATCTCGTGCAGTAACACAAATACAATAGAATGTATTGGAATTTCTCTAAACACTGATACTAAATTCCCTCTAGATATCATAGCTGTGTACTTTCCTGGGGGAAACTCAAACGCTTCTACAAAAGCAAACTTTAGATCAGATCTTAACAGACTATTCCAGCGAAATTATCAGACACTAATAGGCGGAGATCTTAATTGTCGACACAGAAATTGGGGATGCCTGAGAGCAAATTCATGGGGAAAAATACTCCATTCTTTCTTGGCTACATCACGTTTCAGCACTCTTTATTCCGATGATCATTCCTATATACCTGCAACAGGCTCCAACAATTCTTCAAACCTGGATTTATTCTTCGCAAATTTCCCTGAATATGTCTCGCATCCAACTGTAATTAATGATCTATCTTCAGATCACTTACCAGTAGTAGCCTCTATATCAGTAAATGGAAGCGTGCTACAAAACATGAAATATAACTTCAGAAAAGCTAAATGGAAAAGCTTTGCAAAAATAGTCACAAATTCATTGAAAGCACAGACGTTTGTGATAGAGGAATGCAAGGATCATACTCAAATCGACACATATTGAAATCCTTAATAGTATAATTCACTCAGCAATTGACCTAACTGTTCCGAAAATATCCTTTTATTCCAATCACAGTCCTCAAATCCCTAGCCATATAAGTGACATTATAAAAACAAGAAACATTGTAATACGGAAGTACACAAGGTATCATCATTTAGCAGATCTTCTTGAATTAAAACGCTTAAATGCAACCATCAGAAAAAATATATACGAATTCATAAATACTCAATGGAACGAAAAGCTCTTAACTATTGACAAAGGTAGCAGACCGTTGTGGAACGTGGCCAAAATTATGAAGAAGAAATTCTCTCCCATACCTACTATACTTCATAATGGAGATAAAATCTCTTCCTGTGCCGAAAAGGCAAACCTACTAGCCGACACTTTCCATGACAATAGTATAGTGACTACAGTACATAACGGCTTGCAAAGCTTCTTTTCCCTCCAGAGGCCATTCAAACCAGAAAGTATAGTACTGGTTAAAGATATCAGATTTAATATCAAACGACTACGAAATTCGAAAGCCCCAGGAATTGATGACACAAACACTGTCTGTATAAAAGCACTTCCAAAACTGGCCATTATAAGATTGACACATATTATTAATCGTTGTATCCAACTCAATTACTTCCCTGCGCTTTGAAAGTCTGCTATAGTAATACCAGTCTTAAAACTACAAAAACCCCACGAAAATTTGTCGTCGTATAGACCAATCAGCCTTCTGTGCACTTTTGGTAAAATCTTTGAAAGAATATTGAAGGATAAGATAGTTCATTTTCTCGATGATAACAATAATCCCTAATGAACAATTTGGATTTACAGCTCTTCACAGTACAGTACACTCGCTGGTACGGGTAACTAGAAGTGTTAAATCAAATCTTAGAAAAAAAAAATTCACAGGTTTAGTCTTAATCGACTTGCAATCAGCATTCGATACAGCATGGCATGACGCTCTCATATATAAACTCATAAATTTCAATTTTCCCCATTCCTAACTGAAATCATTTTAAGTTTTCTTTCTGAACGATCATTTAAAGTCAAAGTCAATCAAACGCTATCAACAATAAAGACGAGTGAGGTAGTAGTACCTCAGGGATCTGTACTCGGACCAATTCTCTACACCATTTATACTGCTGATATTCCCATACCAGCCAATTGTGAAGTCACGATGTACGCGGACGATACCGGTGTTCTCTCTACTGATGATAATGCGATATATATCAGTCTCAACCTACAACGCGCTCTCACAGAACTATCTGAGTATTTTCATAAATGGAAACTAAAAATCAATCCTGAATAGTGCGAAGCTACCTTCTTCACCAGAAATAGAAAAAGTTGTTTACTACCTGAGGCTAACATTTCAATACTAGGTAAAGACATTCCTTGCACAGACAAAACTAAATATCTTGGGGTCACTCTCGATAAGACACTGACCTTTGGAAAACGCACTGCTTTAATTAGAGACAAGATCAATGTAACGATTAGAGTTCTATATCCCCTAATAAATCGCCGATCTGTGTTAAGCACTGAAAATAAAATTATTATTTACTACAAGGTAATTTTTCAAAGTATATTTCTGTATGCTGCCCCAGTTTGGCATGATGTCTCAAATTGCCATATCAAAAAATTGCAAATTGCCCAAAATAAAGTCTACAAATTATTGCTAAACCGACCCTGGCATTTCTCTGCGCGGAAACTTTATGAAATTGCAAATGTTTCAAAATTAAAGGACAAGATCGACATCATACATCAAAATTTTTTTGAACAAAGTTCGATATCGGAAAATCCACTAATCTCAGGATTATACATATATCTAATTAGATCATATTTAAGTCCTAGGTTAGTTCTAGCTTTAAGCATAGTCTTAAGGTTTTTCACTGTGCTGTATTTCCTTAATCTTATATACTAATCACACTAACTCCCACGTCTTACGACAAATACATGAAACATTAGTTGAAATGGGTACAGATTCTCAATAGCTCTAAAGTAACTTTATTAGAAACTTACACTGAAATTTATACAGATTAGGCAAAATAATGAGAATTTGAATTTGAATAATAAAGTAATATTACGCCAATAGTCTCATTATCATATTAAAATCTATTAAACACCAGCGGAACTGGGTACAGATAGATAGCAGTAAAAAAAACTTTGTTAACATTAGTTGAAGATTACAATATCGCTACCTCGGAACAAGACTGTCACAACTCAAAAAAAAAAACAAATTCGTACCAAACTCATATAAAGATGGACGGCCGGGTGTAGTCCAGTGGTAGTGTACTAGGTCTTGAAAACATTGCTACCGGGGTTCAATTCCCACTCAATGCCTAATTTATTATTGGTTTCAGAATATTAATTTAAATCGTGAGCATTGCGGAATGTTTAATAGGGTCACTTGTAAAGGATTTAAACCTGAGCAAATGAGTTCGGTTTACATTCTTATCAGATTCACAAATACCATCAGAGGTGGCAGACAGTAGTTGATTTGCTATAGGCAACTTTGCTGTTCTGGTAGATCGTATCACAGCCAATAGTACTGCAAAATTATGATCATTAACACCTGCTAGTACACTGCCATACCCGGCCCGATTCCTGATCTTCCTTCCCATTTCTAAAAACTGATTAAGTTCGGTATCCCCTTTCTTCTCCACAATCAATTCCTTCCAACTCTCCTCTCCTTCGCACCAAGAAACACGGAAAAATATTTGATAGAACAATACCGCGGCCAATTGGGCTCAGTTTGTTCTTGAAAATTAGCCAAAAACAGCCATCAGCCGTAGGCGCCGTGCCGTGGTGCAGTGGGATCACAACGGACCCATCTAGCGGTCTATGTTTTAGCTATCTCTGTCAATATCTACCCACCTAACCTAACCTAACCTAACCATATAAAGATGATAATATGGAAGACTTTTTTATGGAAGAGTATCACAATTGTAGTTTCTAATTCTCTACACCGCAGAGCAGATGTTTTGGTCTTCCATTGTACGAAAGTTGAAGTACCATTAAGTATCGGTGAATTTAAAAAAGTGATAAACCAAAATTCTCGTTTTTAAGTTTTGACAGTCTTGTTCTGAGGTATCGATATGTTGTAGTTCATAGTGAGTAAGTCTTACTCATAGCCTGTTTCAATGAAGAGAAAAATAACCTCCGTTTTCTTAGAATAAATCATATTTTAATCAAATAGATTTTATCCACACTTCTGAACCCAACCATCTGCAATTATATTTGGGTAAGGAATGATGGAGGAGAAAGTGCGATCGAAGCGAGCCTGTACTGTACCTGCAGAGACATAAACGTGTCAAACGAGTGGAGCGAGCGGACACCCCTGCAAGAAAGCGAATTACAAACACATGCATTAAATCCAACACCCTGTATCAAAATTGTTTAATTGTATGCGAGACATTTAAACTCTGAATACATGGCCCTTTTCCAGTCTTATGTCCATCACATGTCCGCGTAAATTAGTCAAGCGGACCTATCACGCAACGCCGTAACCCCTGCTGCACTACTATCATTTTTGCTCTACTGCACTTTAGGATATCTCTAAACGTTTTTGGATATCTCTAAACTTCTTGCTTTATTTCTTATTTCATACTTATCATGATTTTTTTCTAGGTTTTATTTATTGAAAAAAGGATTTTTTTCTTCTACACCTTAATCAGGCCAAACAGGTACCAGGGTACCTGGGATAGAAAATTAAGACACATTTTGAATTAAAACGGATATGTAGTTAATTTAGTATTCAACTATAGGGTACCATTCACTGGTAATATACCCGTTAAATCGTACTGGCCTCGCTTTGTAATTTACAGTATATGATTGGGTTAATTTAACGGTCAGCTACCGAGTATCATTAACTAGGAGTGAAAGAGATGGAGATAGAGGTAGCGAATCATACGTATGTACACCGATACGAAGTATATAAGTTAATTTTTGTCCCGAGGCGTATACGTTTTAACTGAAAAATTACCGGTTATGCTACGGCGGAGCTCCGGCGGACTTAACCGGTAAATTTCTTGCAGGGACAGCTAGTAGATAGAAGTATAGTGACAATGTTAGTGTTAATCTTTTTGTAAATAGTACTTAACATACATATTTTTCTAGACTTTACTTAGTCCAAAGAAAGTATGTTAAATTTTTTTTTTCAAATACAACTAGCTAAGTAAACCTTTAAAATGTCTGTTTTACTTTACACAGAGGTGAAGAAGCTTATTTACATAGATTAAACTAACAAATGTTAATAAGTGTTACTCACAGATCTTGCATTAGTCACGACTTACAAAACTTTTTGTTGACTTTTTGGAGCAACGGACTTTACTATATAATAAATTGATGAACTTGATGGACTGGTTTAGCCTGCTCCGCGTTCTGAAACATAGGTGTCTCTAATTTATGAAATAAGCTAAATTAAATCCCAGCAAGCACCGTAAGATCCAAAATAGTTCGTATCCCTGAGCTCGTCTCAACAGACGAAAATTTTTATAGTCTTTTTATGATAGACTGGAAATGGAAATCGAAATATTCGCCGCGCAAAATAAAAAATAAAAAACAACTCCATATAAGCCCATATAGCAAATGGACTATATCGCTTATACTTGGCTAGCTATAAAGCGTGCAGAGTCTATACTGTAGACGAATGCATGATTCCAATGCAAGCGAATTATACAATCACCCTGAGGAAATCGAAAGACTTGAAGGTAAGCCAGTAACTTGCTTCTTCTACTTAAGTATAATGTCGCCTAGCACTTTCTTATATTCAGGCTGAAAGACTGACCTGTCTTTTTCCTCTTCCGACTTTAAACTTCCTGCTACTTCAAGAAAATCACTACATTTAATTTGAAGACTATAAAACTGATCGATATATTCTAGATCACTAGCAACAAACTCACGCGGAAGTAGTTGTTCTTTACTTCGTATGATCTTCACCGCGATCTTCACTGTAATCTTAAAGAAGATTAAGGTTCACGTTAATAACTTAATTCGCACGTTAGTTCAATAAGATTACCTTCGCAAGTGCAAAGATACCGATCAGAGGAATACGTTCACGTCTAATCGTTACGATGGTTGTGGATAAACTGATGCCAGACGCTGTTGGAAGAAAACCTAAGAAAAGACAAAATCGTTCGGAGCTAAGATTGACTGGGGATAAAATGGTCGCATATCCAAACTTTTCGAGAGACATTGAAGGCTTGGCTTTCGCTTCGTAGCGGTGCCTTGGAGTATTTGAATTAAAAAATAGTCATCTAAATTAAACACTGAATAAAAATCTGCCAACAGTCTGGGCGCAACTTTATTATTTTTTCGGTAGAAGTTCGGAACCAGTTTAATTCTGAGATGCGGTGTAGGTTACTATGTGACTGAAAACCTAAAAAAAAATTTGGTTAGAATGAGGTCGCGCTAGAATACTTACGCCCCTGCCACATATGACATATGAATTACATAATTGGTTCATACTCCAGGACGAGGTCTAGTCCTAGTATAATATCAGTTGTTACGCCATTAGAAGGTTTTTCGTGATTTAAATTTGGGTCATTACATGAAATCGGAATACGTTTGTGGGCGATTATATAAAAAGTCTGTGGAAGTGAAAATCAATCTAATATCTCATCAATCCTGAGAAATATGTCGAAAGCCTTACGTCCTATTGGAGTTGAATAACAAAATCCTGAAATCAACTTTTGACGATTATGTAAAAAGCCTAAATGTAGTAGAAATTAATTCGATATCTCATTAGAACTAAGAAATATGTAAGAATTTGTGAAAACATATGCAACCCCCTTGCACCCACTTTGGGGTTGAATATTAAAAAATCCTGAAATGAGTTTGTAGCTATATATAAAGAAAGCCAGAGGAAGTAAAAACCAATCCGATGTCTTATCACTTCAAAGAGATATGACGGAATTCGTGAAAACGTGTTCAACCCGTTTTTACCCTCTTATGGGTTGAAAAAGGAAAAAAACTTGAAAACAAGTTTTAGGTGATTATTAAAAAAGCCCGTGGAAGTGAAAAGTTATACGATATCTAATCAGACCTGAGGGATACGGCTGAATTCGTGAAAATGTATACATCCCCTTTACACCACCTTGGGGGTCGAATTTAAAAAAATCCTGAAAACACTTTTCAGCTATTTATATGAAGAACCCGTACAAAAAAAATTAATTCAACATTTGGAAAGACCTAATAGATATGACGAAAATCGTAAAAATATATGCATTCCATTTTCACTGATCATTTTTTTTGCCCCACTTCAAAACTCCAATGGATATTTGAATTTTTTTTTAACAGAATTACTTTTCTAGCATAAGCCGTTCTACAGTTAGGAAAAACACCCCCCACCCCCGTACTACCCCTATACAAAATTATATTTTTCCAATATGCTACTACCATAGCTCTATCTAAATACTAAGTTTCAGCTTTATATCGTTGTAGGTTCTCGAGATATAAAAATCGGAACTTTTTCTTTTCACCCTCCCCCACCCTCACCCTCTACATCATCATTCCGAAATTTTTTTCTGCTGGGGGTCTATTAGGCCTACTTCTGGTAAAAATTTTAAGGATCTATCTTACATCGTTCTTGAGATATAAGACGTGATTTTTTAAAAAAATTCTTACCCCCTCCACTTCCATGCACCACCCCCACCTAAAAAAATTTTACTTTCAGCAAACTTTATTTGTCAATCTTTATACAAAAACCGAATTTTATTTCTCTAGTGCAATACGTTCGTGAGATATCGTAATCTAAAGTTTTTCAACCCCCACCCCCGTACGTCACTGCCCCCACTCAAAAATTTGTTTCTATTCTCCTAGTATACCTACAGATGATTATAAAGTTTTAATTTCGTGACATTAACCGTTTAGGAGATATGGATTTTAGAATATCACGATCTCGCCTTTCGAACGTTTCGGACGCATTATTATTCCCCCCACTCCCACACCCTTTCACCCATATCAACAATATTTTTGCAAATGGGTCCACTATCGAGCTCTACATAAATTCCAAGTTTCAGCCACCTAACATGAGCGGTTGCTGAGATCTAGAAACCAAAATTTTTCGCCTAAAACGCTTCCCCCACCTCCCCCCTCATACTCCCACTCCCGAAAAATTAGTCACTTCAAGGGGCCTACCCAGTCTATTAAAGAAAAAAATTTCAATTCACTAGCTTATAGGGTTTAGGAGTTATAAGCCCTGAAACGTTTTGCGTACGGCGGACGGCGGACGGCGTACGGCGGACGCCAGACGGCGGACGGCGTACGGCGGACGGCGCACAGACGGACTGAAAATTTTTTTTGCTTTTTTGGTGCTTATTAGTCATAAAACGTATAAAAAAAAATTTTCAGGGTAGCAAATTTTTTTTTTTAAAAATCGATAACAATACTTTATTATTAAAATAATAAAGTAAAATTACCATTGAAAGGACCACACATAATTGTTATTAAAATGTAGATATTATTTAACTGCAGTCAAGAATAAATGTCTTGCCACTGATTTGCAGTTCGCACTCGCTGCAGTTGTTCCAATAGAATACTGGAGTCAGTTGTTCAAACTTAATGCAAAATTTCATAAGACTGTTCAGCCTTGTTTTATTAAATCTTCGTCCTCGTCAGTAACGTAATGTTTCTCTTTGCACTTTTAACAGTAATGTAATATGTAGAGAAAAGTTATTTCATGTAGGTTATGTAGAACTCGTTGTCAATATTTTTAAGTTTAATTCAGCCCAAAAGTTTGAAACGCATAGAACGGAGCCTCGAACGAATTAAAGTTATACACTATTTTATGTTAAGTTGTGGCCAAAAACCACAAATCCGCTTGCTCTTCAACCGTCCGTCTGTCCGAACGCACAATATTTCAAGAACGCATTGACCTAATAATTTTTAAGGCTACGTTCGTTAACGAGCAACTCGCCTTACTCCTTCGGGTAGCTGCCATACAAAAGTCCTTAAAACGCGTGTTCAAGAAAATATTCCGATAACTTCAGCTACGACTTTAAAATTTTGTTTACGTAGATTTTCTAATAGTTGCAGTTAAACGTATATATTATATATATTATAATATGAACCACTATAAATAATTCAAGAAATCGTTTATCCATGAAGTGGAAATTATTTGAAAATTAATTTTAACTGAAAATTAAGTCGCAGTTTATTTTATAAACTCCTCAACTCCTTGCGGTAGTTTATTGTATTGACCGATAATTTCAGAACGCTTTAAGCTACGACTTTCAAATTTCGTTAACGTTCATTTTCCAACAGTTGCAGTTAAAAGTATCAATATTAATAACACGTCGAGCAGTAGCCATAAAAAAATTCTATAAAAATATCTTCACTCAAAAAATCGCCATAATTTTGTACAAATTAGTTTTGGGTATAAATGAAGTTCGTGTTTAAGACTCAGCGAAATTTCTTCCCTCCTTCCGGTATCTCCTATGCAAAAATACCTTAAGACGCTTGTTCAAGAATATTGCCAATAGTTGTAGAACGCTTTAATCTAGAAATTTACACTTTTGCTGAATTTAATATTTCAATGGTTGAATATAGAGGAATTAGTATGAAGAAAATCGAGTGAGTCCTTCGTGTAGATATCATAAAAAGATCATTGGAAAATATATGCGTTCATCTTTCGAAGCACACTATAACTGGAGAAATCGTTGAGTTAAGAAGCCGCAATTTTATACGAATTGGTTTTAAGTGAAAAGTTTGATCGGGTTTGCCTTGAATGAAATCACTTCATTTCTTCGGGTAGGTAGGTAGGTACGCGTGGCTGCCCGTGAGAACACGGACACACTTAGACCTAAAAGGTCCGTTGTGTTACCACAGGATCATCGAATCCGGTCCTACTCGTCGAACCATTTAGAGCTTGCAATGAAGCGTTGGATTCTCGCGACCTCCATTGAGGCAAGGTCACCGAGACAGTTGAAGAAGTAAGCTCCAAGATGAGCTTTCCTTCTGGCTGAAAGAGCTGGACAGGTACAGAGAAGGTGAAGGACTGTCTCCTCCTCCTCCTCATCCAGGCAGCTTCTACAGAAGTCGTTTGAGAAGAGACCGAGTCTTTTAGCATGTCGACCTATAAGACAGTGTCCGGTCAGGACACCGACTGTGGTGCTGATATTCGCCCTTTTGAGCAAAGTCAGCTGTTTAGATCGTTTTAGATCCAGCTCCGGCCAGATCTGTCTCGCAGTGTGACATGTAACACCGTTTGCCCATCTTGAGTTGGTTTCCTCAATTGAGTCCAATCCCAGTAGCAGTTTACATGTAGAGAGAGGCACACCCAGATTCCGGTGTTCCGGCATAATCGGAAGGGTAGTACCGCGTCGAGCGAGTTCGTCAGCCATGCAGTTCCCTGGAATATCCCTGTGTCCTGGCACCCAGCACAGGAGAATATTGAACTGTTCAGCCATCTCCTTAAGAGATGATTGACATCCTGCGGCGACCTTTGATGTTGTCGAGGCCGATTCTAAGGATTTTATTGCCGCTTGGCTGTCTGTGAAAATGCTAATATCCCTAGTAGATATTACATTACACCTCAGCCAGGACAAGGCCTCCTTGATCGCCATAAGCTCCGCCTGAAAGACACTACAGTGGTCCGGAAGGCGGAAGGAGCTGCTAATGTTAAGCATATCAGAGAAAACACCTCCACCTACCCCGCCTTCAGTTTTGGAGCCGTCCGTATATATGTGGGCGGACTCTTCCATCCGTACCGAATCTTTTTCCCATTCTGGGAGGGTTGGGATGGCTGTTAGAAAATTTTTCTCAAAATCATAACTGGGAGGGGTGTAGTCGGAGTTTTCAGCAATGTTATTGAAGTGATTCAAGATTGTTGAGTGACCTGCATAATATCTGCATATATATGCCAGTCCACTGTGTAGAGGCCCTAAGTCGAATGGCTGCATTGGCTGCCATTTGCTTGCCAAAAATGTCTAGGGGTGGCAGACTTAATATCATGTCCAGTGCTGCAGAGGGAGTTGTTCTCAGAGCTCCACTGATGCATATGCATGCTGATCCCTGTACCTTCCCTAGGGTGGTGCAGTTAACTGCTTTG
The DNA here is from genome assembly GCA_951812415.1 of Beris morrisii. Taxonomy (NCBI): domain Eukaryota; kingdom Metazoa; phylum Arthropoda; class Insecta; order Diptera; family Stratiomyidae; genus Beris; species Beris morrisii. The sequence continues at coordinate 86,270,582 of OX638310.1, read as the reverse complement.
TCTAAGGCCGTCCACCAGACAATAACACCATACATAAGTGTCGGTCTGATGACGGACACGTAGAGCCAATGAACTATTCGGGGTTGCATACCCCATTTTTTGCCAATGGCCTTTTTGCACGAGTAAAGCGCAACTGTTGCTTTCTTTACCCGTTATTGAATGTTAGGTTTCCAATGAAGTTTCCTGTCCAAAATAAGACCCAAATATTTTGCACTATCGGTGAAAACTAGACTAGTACCATTCAGAGAAGGAGGATCTACGTGAGGAATTTTATATTTCCTGGTGAAGAGGACTAATTCTGTTTTGCGTGGGTTCGCACCCAACCCGCATTCAGCTGCCCATTTGGAGAGGATAGAGAGAGCATTTTGCAATATCTCACTCAGCGTGTTGAGGTGCTTTCCCGAGACAGCAATTGCAACATCATCTGCATAGGCAATCACTCTGCAGCCCGCCCCTTCCAACCTCAATAGTAGTTTGTTGACCACTAAATTCCAAAGAAGAGGGGAGAGCACACCACCTTGTGGTGTACCTCTGCTGACAAACCTTCGAGAGGAGGACTCGCCCAGCTTTGTGTTCACAATCCTGGATGTTAACATCAAATTGATCAGCGGGCCAAGCGAGGACTCCACCTTCAGGATAGACATTGCGTCAGTGATTGCTTCTGGTCTGACGTTGTTGAAAGCTCCCTCGATATCGAGAAATGCAACCATGGTGTATTCTTTAATACTGAGAGATTTTTCAATGGTGCGCACGAGCGAATGTAAGGCCGTTTCGACCGACCTCCCCTTCCAGCAGTACGCATGTTGGGATGTTGACAGCAGTCGCTTGTCAATATTGTCGCGGATGTACACATCCATTAGTCTTTCCAGTGTTTTCAGAAGAAAGGATGATAGACTGATAGGCCTGAGGTCCTTAGGGCAAACATGAGAGCTTTTTCCTGCTTTGGGTATGAATACCACTCTGACTTCCTTCCACGTTTCAGGAATGTAGGTTAGATCCAGGCAGCCTTTCAAGATAACCTTCAGCCAAGGAAGAATTATGTCCGAGGTCTGCTGGATTTCAGCAGGAACTATTCCATCCGGTCCCGCAGACTTAAATGGTTTAAAGCCTTTTATCGCCCAGAGGAGCTTGGTCTCTGTTATAAGAGCGTCAGAGTTGAACGGTGCATGGTTTCTTGTAATGTTTACCCGCTCCGACTCAACAGGCGAGCTACCAGGGAAGTGGGTGTCCAGGAGAAGATCAGTGGTTTCTCTATTTGAGGTAGTCCAAGATCCGTCCGGTCTCCTCAGGTAGCATGGTGTGGTTGGATTTTTAGAGAGAATTTTGCGGAGCCTGGATGCCTCGGATGAATCTTCTATTTCACTACAGAAGAGTCCCCAGGATTTGCGCTGCGCCTTTCTCAGTTCATATTTGTATTTACGAAGTGATCCTTTATAGGAGTCCCAGTCGCAAACGTCTTTCGTGCTTTTGGCTTTGTTAAACAGTTGCCTACAGCATTTTCTAAGAGCCCCGAGTTCTGCGTTCTACCATGGCGGCTTATGTTTCCTCTTGGCCTGCTCTCAGGACAGGAGTTCGACAATGCCTCGTTTAGGGCGCGCGTAAGAGTGGTGACCAGACCTTCGAGATCAGTTGAGCTACTCGGTTGGATTGGCGGTAAGGGAGGGAGTACGCCGCTAAGAGTTTCCCTGTATTTGACCCAGTCGGTCCTCCGGTAGTTCCTAAAGGCCGGTGGGATAGGTTTGTAATCTTTCAGATTAAATTGGAGGTAGCGATGATCCGAGAAGGAGTTTTCTTCAGAAACCTTCCAGTTGCTGACCATGTGTGAGATGTTTTCGGAAACCAGGGTTATGTCTAAGACTTCTTGTCTATTCCTGGTTATAAAGGTAGGCTCTTGCCCTGTGTTGCATAGAAGGAGGTTAGTGCTTAAAAAGTAGTCAAAAAGCAACTCGCCTCTTTCGTTTGTGTCAGTGCTACCCCAGACTGCATGATGCGCATTTGCATCACACCCTAGAATGACACCAGTGTTGAGCTTACTAGGTTCCGTGATTAGATCGCTCATAATACTCGGTGGCAGTGGACCTTGATGGTCATGGGCCAGATAGGCCGAGATCAGCCAGTGAATCTTATTATTCAGTTCAAGGCTGACTGTGACGATATCAGGATCACTGAAGCTGTGTAGTAGAAATATATTTAAACTGTTTTTTGCAAGAATGCATGCTCTTGGCTTGCCATTATTCCTTACATAGAACAGAGTATAGTTTGGAGTCTTGAGACCGTTTACCACGTCATGCACAATCCATGGTTCCTGGATCAAGACAAGGTCTTCTCCATTCCTGGCTAGACGGAGAAGTAATGAGGCTGATGCCGTTTTCGAGTGATGAAGATTAATCTGCAGTATTCGCAGCATTAAGCCTCGATCACGGTTATGTTCGCATCTTCCGGGTCTTCCGGTTCAGATGCCAGCAGATCTTCCTCACTGCCATCGGGAGGACCAGTCGAGCCTTCATCCAGTCCAGCATCCGAGCCAAGATCATCTTCGTCCGTTAAGGAGCAGTGATCCTGGCAAACCAGTACTGAATCGGAATCGGGTTGCACCGGGTCCAGTTCCATCGCCAGTTCAGACTCAGCGAGGTTTGAGTCGTCACTATGGACGACGTGGGAGGCGGAATCCGTTTCCATTTTCGAGGCTTCGGTGTCCGACGCGCTCGGTAAGGGATTCTCAGCGTCCGCCTTGTAGACCCGAAGTGTGATTTGGCCAAGGCCAAAATTCACCACACCCTTCAGGTTAGCTAGGGGGGCCAGGTACTCCTTGTTAATCACGATTGTCGCGACTCTCTCGGCCCCTTTTGGCTCCTCCATCTTGGCGATCTTCCAATTATGCGTCGGAAGATCAGGGTTGCAGATCTTTAGCATCTCCAGGACAGCCGCCGCGTCAGAAGGCTTGCTTGGTATCCTGGCTCTTGGTCGAGGCCGACTTGGGATGTCCTCCCTTGCCACAACCTCCAACTTTGCTCCAGGCCAAACCTTGCCTAGACCAGCAATTGCCTCCTTGTAGAGATCCGCCGATCTCTGGTCGGAGCAGATCACCAGCTTGACATGGCCCTGATGCCACCCACCGTCGCGGCAGGAGGGGACAGGACCAGGATGCTCCCTCATAAGTTTGAGGAAACCATCCGCCAGCTCGCTCTGCACGTCTTTCCACTTGTCTGGAGTGATCCTTCCGTCATCATCACTCCTGTCGATGACGGCCATCACGAGATGATCCTTCAGGACTTCGTTGAAGAGCCTTGAAGGTGCCGCGGTGCTTGAGTTGCCCGTCTTGGCCCTTTTTGCTGCCTCGGGAGACTCATCCAGCGATCTGAGTCTCTTGGACACTTGACCCTTGCCAGATGGTTCCCACCCCTCGGTGGTCAGCTTTAAAGCCCAGTCAATAGAGGCCCGTTGTTTGTCCGTCCGCTGTTCCTCTGGTATACTACCAAGGCGCTTCAGGATTCCCAGGGCCGTTTTCTTCTCTTTGTAGAGCTGTCTAGAGGGAGCGATATGGCCGGAACTTTTTGGGATATTTGCAGCTCCCTTTCCTCTGCCAGTACCCTCCTTTTTGAGTGAGCCAAGACCAGGTTTGGTGTCCGAAGTCTTGGCCATGGTAATTGGACCGGGTTTGGTGACCGAAGTCCTCATTTTAGAATGTCCACTTGGACCGGGTTTGGGAGCCGAAGTCCTCGTGGATGTTAAGTCGCTTGGACCAGGTTTGGTTGCCGGAGTCCTCGCGGGTGAGTTGCTAGGACCAGGGTCTGTGACCGCAGTCTTCGCAGGTAACCCCATTGGGGTGGAGGAGAGGGATGAGCTTTCGTCCATCTCTCCGTCCGGTTTTTTAAGAGATCCGGACTCTGTTTTTTGTTTGTGTTTGTTTTTTGAATTCATTGTGTTCCCACGAGTAGCGGAGAACGGAAGGTCCATCTGCACAGAGATCCGCATTGTACAGATAAGGCTATTTATTCCGGAGGTCGCCAGGTATCCGGATACTCCGTTCGCGGCTGGGCTATTTGTATAGGGCCCCCAGCCTGGTCGATCCTCGGCACGGGTCGTATGACATCCTTGACATCCCACTTATCCGGAGTGAAGGAATGTTGGGAGATGGATGGAGAGGGGGGACGTTGACCATCTCTTGGTTTCGGGCAAGACCCTACTCAGCCCCAACACCACGGCAAGGTGGACAGTCGTCGTTGGAGCTCCCACACAAAAATCCTCAAAACACGTGTCAACGAGTGCTGGTCGATAATTTCAGAACGCTTCAAATTACGAATCTGAAATTGTGTACACATTACTTACATTATTTTTAAGTAGATCCAGGTAAAGGAATATGCTGGAAATTGAGTGAGTCCTTACTGTAGCCTGAATTTGACGAATGATTATTTCAAAATTTGAATAATTAAAATCATAATTCGGTTTTCGTTTTAATTTTTAATATCAAAAAAAATTCTCTATGGATTCCAAAACCGAAAGTAGTATGTACGGTAAATGGGTCATTTCATTAAGAATCGCCAAAAATGACGAAATTACATTACCATCGCCGATTCTTTTGAAAATTTATGTACTCGAAGAACTAGTGAAAAAAAATATAATTTCAATTTTACTTTATTATTTTAATAATAAAGTATTGTTATCGATTTTTAAAAAAAAAAAATTGCTACCCTGAAAATTTTTTTTTATACGTTTCTTGACTAATAAGCACCAAAAAAGCAAAAAAAAATGTTCAGTCCGTCTGTGCGCCGTACGCCGTCCGCCGTCCGCCGTCCGCCGTCCGCCGTCCGCCGTCCGCTGTCCGCCGTCCGACGTCCGCCGTCCGCCGTACGCAAAACGTTTGAAAGCTTATAACTCTCAAACTCTTTGAGCTATTAAGATGAATTTTTTTCTGTTGGTAGACTGAGCAGACCCCTTCAAGTGGTCACCTTTTGAGTGGCGAGGGTGTGAGGGAGGAGGTGGAGGAAGCGTTTTAGACGGAAAATTTTGGTTTCCAGATCTCAGCAATCACTTAGGCTAGGAAGCTGAAACTTGGAATTTATATAGAGCATCGATAGTGGACCCATTTGCAAAAAAAATTATGATATAGGTAAAAGGGTGTGGGAGTGCGGGGAATAATAATGCGTCCGAAACGCAAAAAAGCCGAGATCGACACATTCTAAAATCCATATCTCCTAATCGGTTAATGTTACGAAATTAAAACTTAATGAACATCTGTGGGTATACTAAGAGAATAGATCGGAAACAAATTTTTGAGAGGGGGCAGTGGCGTACGGAGGTGGGGGGGTGAAAAACTTTAGATTATTCGGTTTCTGTATTAAGGTTGATAAATAAAGTTTGCCGAAAGTAAAAATTTTTAAGGGGGTGGTGAAGTGCGGAAGTGGAGGGGATAAGAATTTTTCTAAAAAATCACGTCTCATATCTCAAGAACAATGTACGATAGATGCTTAGAATTTTTACCAGAAATAGGCCCAATAGACCCCTAGCAGGAAAAATTTTGAGGGTGTGGGTGTAGAGGGTGAGGCTGGGGGAGGGTGAAAAGGAAAAAGTTCCGATTTGTATATCTCGAGAACCTAAAATGACATCAAGCTGAAACTTGGTATTTAGATAGAACTATAGTAGTAGCATGTTGGAAAAATATAATTTTTTATAGGGGTAGTATGGTACGGGGGTGGGGGGTGTTTTTCCTAACTATAGAACAGATCATGCTAGAAAGTTGAAACTCAGTATGTATATGTAAGTCAACTAGAAAAGTAATTTCGATTAAAGAAAAAATTAAATATTCATTGGCGTACAGAAGGGGGGCAAAAAAAATTATCAGTGAAAATGGAATGCATATATTTTCACAATTTTCGTTATATCTATTAGGTCTTTTCAAATATTGAATTCATTTTTTTTCTACGGGTTCTTCATATAAATACCTAGAAAGTGTATTCAGTATTTTTTGAAATTCGACCCTCACGATGGTGTAAAGGGGTTGTACACATTTTCACGAATTCAGCCGTATCTCTCCAGTCTGATTAGATATCGAATATATTTTTACTTTTGCGGGCTTGTTTAATAATCACCTAAAACACGTTTTCAAATTTTTTCCTTTTTCAACCCCTAAGAGTGTATAAACGGGTTGAACACGTTTTCACGAATTTCGTCATATTTCTTAGGAGTGATAAGACATGGGATTGGTTTTTACTTCCTCGCGCTTTCTTTACATATATCTAAAAACTCATTTCAGGATTTTTTAATATTCAACTCCTAAGTGGGTACAAAGGGGTTGCATATGTTTTCACAAATTTCTACATATTTCTTAGTTCTAATGAGATATCGAATTCATTTTACTTCCTGACATTATCGTCAAAAAGTTGATTTCAGGATGTTTGTTATTCAACTCCAATAGGACGTAAGGCTTTCGACATATTTCTCAGGATTGATTAGATATTAGATTGGTTTGCACTTCCACAGACTTTTTATACAATCGCCGATTCATGACTAATAGACACCAAAAAAGCAAAAAAGTGTTCACTCCGTTTGTACGCCGCCACCGTACGCCGTACGCAAAATCGTTTCCGGGCTTGTAGCTCTCAAACCCTATGAGCTATTAAATTGAAATTTTTTTTCTGAATAGACTGGATAGACCCCTTGAAGTGACTACTTTTTGAGGGGTGGTGGAGTGAAAGGGAAGGTGGGGGAAGCGTTTAAGATGGAGAATTTTGGTTTCTAGATCTCAATAACCGCTTACACTAGGAGACTGAAACTTGAAATTTATATAGAGCTTCGATAGTGGACCCATTTGCAAATTTATGATATGGGTGAAGGGGTGTGGGAGTGAGGGGAATAATAATGCGTCCGAAACGCTAGAAAACCGAGATCGAGACGTTCTAAAATCCATATCTACTAAACGGTTAATGTCATAAAATTAAAACTTAATGAACATAATATGTAGGTATACTAGGAGAACAGATCGAATACAAATTTTTGAGAGGGGGAAATGGCGTACGGAGGTGGGTATGAAAAACTTTAGATTTCAATATCTCACGAACTAATTGCATGAGAAAAATAAAAATTCGGTTTCTGTAATAAGGTTGATAAATAAAGTTTCCTGAAAGTAAAATTTTCTAAGGGGGCGGTGGAGCATGGAAGTGGAGGGGATACAAATTTTTCAAAAACTTCGCGCCTCATATCTCAAGAACAGTGTAAGATAAATGCTTAGAATTCTTACCAGAAGTAGGACTGATAGACTAATATAATTTTTTATGTGATAAGTAAGGTACGGGAGTGGGGGAGGTTTTTCCTAACTATAGAACGGCTTATGCTAAGAAGGTGAAACTCGGTACGTATATGTAAATCAACTAGAAAAGTAATATTAATTAAAAAAAATTGAAATATCCATTGGCGTTCGGAAGGAGGGCAAACAAAATGTTCAATGAAAATGGAATGTATATTTTCACGATTTTCGTCATATCTTTTAGGTCTTCCCAAATAATGAATTCATTTTTATTCTACGGATTCTTGATATAAATACCTAGAAAGGGTTTTCAGGATTTTTTGAAATTCGACCCCAAGGTGGTGTAAAAAGGTTGTATACATTTTCACGAATTCAGCCGTATCCCTCCGGTCTGATTAGATATCGAATAACTTTTTACTTCCACGGGCTTGTTTAATATACACCTAAAACTTGTTTTCAAGTTTTTTTTTTTTCAACCCCTAAGAGGGTATAAACGGGTTGAACATGTTTTCACGAATTTCGCAATATCTCTTAGGAGTGATAAGACATCGGATTGGTTTTCACTGCCTCAGGCTTTCTTTATAGTATACAGTAGAACCTGTTTAAAGTGACCACTGTCGGGACCACGCAAAATTGGTCACAATACACAGCTTAAAAAAATTAATTAATCAAATTTATATAGTTCTATTATATAAAAAATAAACAAAAACACAACATAAAACAAAAACATACTGCAGTCACGATCGGCTGCAAGCCAATCGTATAATACACTAGATGAATACTCAACTCCGATTTATATTGTAGTTGGGGATAAAGTAGAATTACGTATGTTCATGTTGTATGTCCTTTATTAAGGACTGCCATTAGATTGCTACTCAAAACTTAAAGACAATATTCAAAGTTTAATTTCATATCTTGAACTGGGTAAGTTATCGAAAAAAATGTCCTTTTCGAAGGACTTTTACATGGGAGGTGCAGGAAGGACTCACTCGATTTTTTGCATATTTATCGTTTTCCTTGGAACCATTCAAAAATTAATGTGTACAAAATTTCCAATTCGTAGCTTGAAGCGTTCAAAAGTTAACGGAAAATATTGTTGAACACGTGTTTTAAGGATATTTTGTATGGCAGCTACCAGAAGGAGTAAAAGGATTTCGCTGATTAGTAAACTTGAACTTTGTTTTTACTCAGAACTAATTTGTACAAAATTTCCAATTCATAGCTAAGAGATTACTTGAGTTATAGTAAGTTCCGTAAATTAAGTGAAGACGTTACACGAAGGACTAATAGGATTTTCTTCATATTCATACACTTAGCTCCAACTATTGGAAAAATAACACATACAAAATTTCAAAGACGTAGCTTAAAACCTTCTGAAGTTAACGGCCAATATTCTTAATGACGTGTGTTAAGGACATTTTGTATGGCAGCTACCAGAAGGAGTAAAAGGATTTCGCTGACTAGTAAAGTCAAACTTTCTTTTTACTCAAAACTAGTTTGTACAAAATTTTGAATTCGTAGCTAAAAGATTACTTGAGTTATAGTGAGTTTCGTAAATTAAGTGAATACATTTTGACAGGATATTTGTACGGCAGCTACACGAAGGACTAACAGGATTTTGTTCATAATCATACATTTAGCTCCAACTATTGGAAAAATAACACATACAAAATTTCAATGTCGTAGCTTAAACCCTTCCGAAGTTATCGATCTATATTCTTAAACACGTGTTTTAAGGACATTTTGTATGGCAGCTACCCGAAGGAGTAGGACCATTTTGCCCGTTAACGAACTTAGCCTTACAAATTCAACCAAACATCCTGATTCAAAATTTCAAGATCCTAGGTGAAGGCGTTCTTGAGTTATCGTGTTCACGGACAGACGAACGGACGGACGGACGGACGGACGTCAAGCGGATTTGAGGTTTTTGGCCACAAATAAACAAAAAATAATATATAACTTTTCTTCGTCCGAGGCTTGGTTCTATGCGTTACAAACTTTTGGGCTGGATTAAACTTATAATACTCTATATGATTTCATCTAGAGTATAAAAATCTGCTAACAGTCTGGGCGCAACTTTATTATTTTTCGGATAGAAGTTCGGAACGCGTTTAAGATTGATGCGGTGTAGGTTACTATGTGACTGAAAACCTAAAAAAATTGATAGAATGGGGTCGCGCTAGAATACTTACGCTGCTGCCACATATAAAATATGAATTACATAATTGGGTCATACTCCTGGACGCAGTTTAAGTAGTAATATAATACTACGTAGTTATTACGTAATTAGGAAGTGTTTCGTGCCATTACATGAAATCGGAAATGCGTTTGTAGGCGATTATATAAATAGTCTGTGGAAGTGAAAACCAATCTAATATCTCATCAATCCTAAGAATATCTTGAATATCTAAAAATCCTGAAATCAACTTTTTGACGATTATATAGGAAGCCGTAAGAAGTAAAAATGAATTTAATATCTCATTAGAACTAAGAAATATGTGGGAATTTGTGAAAATATATGCAACCCCCTTGAACCCACTTTGTGGTTGAATATCCAAAAATCCTGAAATGAGTTTTTAGATATATATAAAGAAAGCCCGAGAAAGTGAAAACCAATCCGATGTCTTATCACTCCTAAGAGATATGACGGAATTCGTGAAAACGTGTTAAACCCGTTTATACCGTCTTAGGGGTTGAAAAAAGAAAACATTTGAAAACAAGTTTTAGGTGATTATTAAACAAGTCCGTGGAAGTGATAAGTTATTCGATATCTAATCAGACCTGAGGGATACGGCTGAATTCGTGAAAATGTATAATCCCCTTTATACCACCTTGGGGGTCCAATTTTAAAAAATTCTGAAAACACTTTCTAGGTATTTATATGAAGAACCCGTAGAAAAAAAATGAATTCAATATTTCGAAAGACCTAGATATGACGAAAATCGTGAAAATATATGCATTCCATTTTCACTGATAATTTTTTTCGCTCCCCCTCTGTACGCCTATGGATATTTGAATTTTTTTCAATCTAAAAGACATTCCTAGTTGACTTACATATACATATCGAGTTTCAACTTTCTAGCATAAGCCGTTCTATAGTTAGGAAAAACATCCCCCACTCCCGAACCCCTATAAAATATTATATTTTTTCAACATGCTACTACTAAAGTTCTATCCAAATACCAAGTTTCAGTTTTATATGTTAATAGGTTCTCAAGATATAAGAATCGAAACCTCACCCTCTACCCGCTCACCCCCAAAAATTTTTTTCCCTGCCAGGGGTTTATTTGGCCTACTTCCGCTAAAAATTCTAAGCTAAGGTATATGCTACTGTTCTTGAGATATGAGACGTGGTATTTTAGAAAAATTCTTATCCCCTCCACTTCCATACTCCACCGCCCCCTTAAAAAATTTTACTTTCAGCAAACTTTAATACAGAAACCAAATTTTATTTGTCTAGTGTAATTGGTTCGTGAGATATCGTAATCTAAAGTTTTTCACCCCCCACCTCCGTACGCCACTTCCCCCACTCAAAAATTTATTTCCGATCTATTCTCCTAGTATTCCCACAAATGTTCATCAAGTTTTAATTTCGTGACATTAACCAATTAGGAGATATGGATTTTTGAATGTCTCGATCTCGGCTTTTGAGCGTTTCGGACGCATTATTATTCCCCCAACTCCACACCCCTTTACCCATATCCTCTTTTTTTTTGCAAATGGGTCCACTATCGATGCTCTATATAAATTCCAAGTTTCAGCCTCCTAGCCTAAGCGGTTACTGAGATCTAGGAACTAAAATTTTCCGTCCAAAACGCTTCCCCCATCTCCCCCCTCACACCCCCACCACTCAAAAGGTGGGCACTTGAAGGGGTCTGCTCAGTCTACCATCAAAAAAAAAATTCAACTTAATAGCTCAAAGAGCTTGAGAGCTATAAGCTTTCAAACGTTTTGCGTACGGCGGACGGCGTACGGCGTACGGCGCACAGACGGACTGAAATTTTTTTTTGCTTTTTTGGTGTCTATTAGTCATGAAACGTGGAAAAAAAATTTTTCAGGGTAGCAAATTTTTTTTTTTTAAAAAATCGATAACAATACTTTATTATTAAAATAATAAAGTAAAATTATAATAATTCATGACGTTAACGTAGCAAATATTTTTTTTACATTCTTACATATATTTATATGTATACATATTTACTATAAAAATTAAAAAAAAGTTGGGAATTCGGTTATTGTTAACAAATATTAATTTTTATATGCATATTATTTTTTTGAAATACTGATTAATTTTTGTTTGAAATATTTATTCGGTAAGAATGGTTTTCGCTTCGGTAATTGGTATCAACATTGCTGAAAGTTTATCATTTGCGAAATTGGTCACTATTTTATTGAGCATATTTAATACCTCAGTTGCAGTTAGTGGTCTCATCTGCTCCAGTGGAACTAAATAACTATCGCTGTAGTCACTGATTTCCACATCCGGTTCTACGTTTTCCATACTTGGACTATTCTCTTACAAAACACTTATGAAGACTTCGGCTGGGGAGAAGCTTTGTCAAACAGTTGTTTCTATCTCACATTCTAAATAGCTATGCATATCGAAACCTCCAATTTGCGGTAACTCGATTTCGTCTCCAATGATTTCGTGTTCTTCGTTTCCAATAATTTCGTTTTCAATCGAAAATCCAGCCTTTTAGAAACAGTTTATAATGGTTTCGTCTGAAACTTTCTTCCACGCATCTCCTATCCACAAAATGGCTTTTAATACATTCAATTTTGATGCAGCTGTAGGAATGGATTCTAAGGAGTCCGTTTCACATTTTGAAATTATGTTAGATAGAAGTGCCTTTCGGTGAAATGCTTTAAAATTTTTAATTATCCCTTGATCTCAGGGTTGCAATAACGAAGTGGTATTTGGCGGTAGCCAAACTTCAACATTCGATGAGTGTTCAATTACTGGATGGGTAGGGCAATTATCGATGATCATTAAAATTTATTTTTTTTGCATTTTGAATTTTCTGTTTACATCCTCCAGCCACTCTGTAAATTACTCTGAAGTCATCCATGCCTTGTTATTAGCTTTCCACTGCACAGAAAGATTTCTCAATTGTACGTTTTTAAAACACCTGGGCTTTTGGGACTTTCCTATGACCAGTGGTTTTAGTTTTTCTCTTGTTGCACTAGCTGCAAGTAAAACCGTGAGGTGCTCTTTGATAGCTAAAGTTCGATTCGGCATTGCCTTGAAGAATAGGCCACATTCATCAGCGTTAAAGATATTTTCGCGACTGAAACCACTAACAAATCCCGAAAATTTATCGCGAAAATCGTTAACAACATCTAAACTCACCTCATTCGCATCACGAATGAGAACTTTTTGTGAAATACAGTTACGTTTTTTGAAACTATCAAGCCAGCCGGACGACGCTTTGAATTCGGGAAAATTTAATTCCGCAGCAAATTTTAAGGCGACTTCTTGCAACATTGGTCCGGAAATTGGTGGATTGATACCGTGCATTTTCGTGAACCAAGCTAACGTTAATTTATTAATTTCACTAAAATCAGTCGCTCGTCTTTTACATTGGAAATCTGATTGATATTCAGATCGGCTCAAATACTCAATCTTTCTTTTCTTGATATTGTTTACGCAAGTTTTCTTCAACCCCAAAGTGGGTGCAAGGGGGTTGCATATGTTTTCACAAATTCCTACATATTTATTAGTTCTAATGAAGGTATCGAATTCATTTGTACTTCCTAAGGCTTCCTACATAATCGTCAAAAAGTTGATTTCAGTATTTTTAGATATTCAACTCCAAGAATACGTAAGGCTTTCGACATATTTCTTAGGATTGATATATCATATTGGTTTTCACTTCCACAGACTTTTTATATAATCGCCTACAAACGCATTTCTGATTTTATGTAATGACCCAAAACCAAATCAAGAAAAACCTCCTAATCACGTAACAACTGATATTATACTACGACTTAGACCTCGTCCCGGAGTATGACCCAATTCTGTAATTCATGTTATATGTGGGAAGGTCGTAAGTATTCTATCGCACCCCATTCTAACCGCTTCCCGAAAATTTTTTAAGGTTTTCAGTTACACAGTAACCTACACCGCGTCTCAGAATTAAACGCGTTCCGGACTTCTACCCAAAAATAATAAAGTTGCGCCCAGACTGTTGGCAGATTTTTTTTTGTGAGTTAGTATGTTAAAGTTTTCGCAAAAATGGTGTCCTAGTTCTCTTTGAAAATTCATATCTCTGGTAATTCTTATCCTAAAATAATAGAATAGGGCTTATTATAATTATTATAATTAATATTATAACTAACAAAAAATATAACGCAGTCACGATCGGCTGCAAGCCAATCGTATAATACTCTAGATGAAATACTGAATTCCGATTTATATTTTAGTTGGGAATATATTAAAAGAATGAGGAGTGCACATACAATTATTGCATGACTTTTAATTTACAGGTAGAAACTATTGTATAGTGGCCACTTGATGGATGTTTAAACGATTTCTTGAGTTATAGTGAAAGTTAGGACATTTTTACAGAATTTTTGTATGGCAACTACATGGGATATTTGCGACTATTATAAAATCAACGTATACAAAATTTCAAAGTCGTAACTTAAAGCGTTCTAAAGTTATCGTTCTATATTGATGAATACGTGTTTTTAAGACTTTTGTATGACAGCTACCCAAAAGAGTCGACGGATGGCGCCAATTAATGAGCTCAGTCCTGCTTTTGATGTAAAACTAATTCCTGTAAAATTTTGAATCCCTGCTTTAACTCGTACAAGTGATATAGTGGATTCTGTAACTTGCATACATTTGTGAAGGACTTTTGTAGGCTACTACACGAAGGACTCATTCGATTTGCATCATATTCGGAACTTTTGCTTCAAGCATTGTAAACTCTGTCGCAAAATTTCAAAATCCTGACTTGAAGCATTCGAGCAATAATTGTGAATACGTGTTTTATGGACTCTTGTAATGGAGGTACCCGAAGGAGTGGAAGGATATCGCCCATTAACGAACTTAGCCTTACTTTCCCACCATCGACTAGCCACTATACAATAGTTTCTACCTGTAAATAAAAGGTCATGGTTAAATGATTTCTTGAGTTATAGTGGGTTCCATGAATTAAGTTAGGACATTTTTACAGAATTTTTGTATGGCAACTACATGAAGGACTTATGTGATATTTTTCATATTAACAGTTTCAGCTGCGACTATTATAAAATTAACGTAAACAAAATTTCAAAGTCGTAACTTAAAGCGTTCTAAAGTTATCGTTCAATATTAATGAGCACGTGTTTTAAGGACTTTTGTATGTCTGTACCCGAAGGAGTCGACGGATGGCGTTGATTAATGAACTCAGTCTTGCTTTTGATATAAAACTAATTTCTGTAAAATTTTAAATCCCTGCTTTAACTCGTACAAGAGTTATAGTCGATTCTATAACTTGCATACATTTTTGAAGGACTTTTGTAGGCTGCTACACGAAGGACTCATTCGATTTGTATCATATTCAGAACTTTCGCTTTAAACATTGTGAACTTTAAGTATGCAAAATTTCAAGTTCCTAGCTTGAAGCATTCCAGCAATAATTGTGAATACGTGTTTTAAGGATTCTTTTATGGGAGGTACCCGAAGGAGTGGAAGGATGCACCCATTAATGAACGTAGCCTTACTTTTTCCATTTTACAGGTGCTGACAAAATTTCAACTTCCTAGGCCAACGGGTTCTTGAGTTATCGTGCAAACGGACGGACGGACAGCAAACGGATTTGGGGTTTTTGACCCCAAATAAACACAAAATAAGATATAACTTTTATTCGTACGATCGGTTCTAGGCGTTACAAACTTTTCGGGCTGGATTAAACTTATTGTACTCTATATGATTTCATCTAGGGTATAAAAACTGCAACAGATTAGGATCTGTGTTCAATACATTTATGGGACTTCCGAATATTAAAGCTTAAAAAATTTTAAGCTTCCGTAGATGGAGAACTGATAGATAGATAGATATTTATTTCGAGATGCTAACATGAGTGAATAATAAATATTTGGTTTGGGATGGTATAGAGATTAGACAAAAGGTCTTTACAACTTAATTATAATTATTTGAATGCTTTGGCAGATATTATTTTAAATACAGTTAGTTATAGGTATTGTACGGGAGAAAATTCGCAAAACCCGTTAATTCACTTACATCTAACTTAAAACTAAACTTAGCGTAACTTACTAACTATGAATAAAATGAAAATTAAAGTAGAGCTCTGCTGTATCGTTTTAATAGATAAAAATATCTGACATGAGTGGGTTGTTGCAATTTTCACATTTTCTTACAAATTTTAATAGTAATTCGCCTGAGATTTCATTTATTGTTTTGGTATTAGCTGCTTCATGCAGTCGGCTGGTGGAGAAGTGCCACGGTTTGTTTAGTATTATTTTTAGAGATTTGTTCTGGATGATCTGCATTTTGTTCTTGTGTACAAGGGCGCAATGATACCAGATTGGTGCTCCATATGTGAGAGCAGGCTGCATTACTGCTTTATAACTAAGGAGTTTATTATCCTGGGACAAATGAGATCTTCTGTTAATTAAGGGGTAGAGGACTCTAATAAATTTATTTAATTTGGAGACAGATTGTTCAGCATGATGCTGGAAAGTTAATTTTTGGTCAAAATATAGGCCTAGGTACTTAATTATATTTGACCATTGTATGATTTCGCCCATAATATTAATGTTTGGAGGTGGTAGGAAGTGAGAAGCACGGCGTTTGGTAAAAAATATGGCTTGTGTTTTGGAGGTATTGATTTTAATTTTCCATTTGTGTAGTAACCTGAAGTTAGTTCCATTTTCTTGTAGGATGTTAATAATGTTATGTGGGTCTGCAGATTTAGTGAAAATTGCCGTGTCGTCGGCGAAGGTTGCGATTTCACAGAGGTCGAACTTGGGGGCGTCTGCAGTATACAAATTGTAGAGCGTGGGACTGAGGCAGGATCCTTGGGGTACTCCGGCAGGAATGATTCTTGGGCTGGATGTGGCATTTTTAATTTTGACACTGAAGGATCGGTTGCTCAGAAAGGAACTTATGAGATTGGAAATGTATGGGGGAAATTTTAGCTCTATTAATTTGTAAATGAGACCTTCGTGCCATATAGAATCAAAGGCCTTTTCGATATCGAGCGTTATTAATCCTACTGACTCTCTTGAACTTAGTGCTCTCTGAATGTATGATTTCACTCTGAATAGTTGGTGAACTGTAGAGTGCTTAGCTCGAAAGCCAAATTGGAAGTTTGGAATTATATTGTGATCATCAGTTATTTTTTGGATACGCGTCAGAATGATTTTTTCGAAAATTTTCCCTAAGATGGGTAATAAGCTTATGGGCCGATAGCTTTGAGCGATGGAAGGGTCTTTACTTGGTTTCAGTATGGGTATTATAGTTGCGAGCTTCCAAGCTTCAGGGAAATAGGAGATACTCAAACAGCAGTTGTAAATAAAAGTCAGGTATATTAATAGAATAGTAGGTAGATTTTTAAGCATGATCACTTGGACACCGTCGATACCAGAAGCTTTTTTGTTTTTTAATGCTTTAATTAACCTCTCTAGGTTTACAGAAGGCAGATTGAATGGATTGGGATGAACATTGCAGTGGAATACCTGCTGTCGCTTCTATCACTTTCGTCTCTACGTCTGGGTTAGATATTATGATATGACTTAGATTATGATATTCTAGAAAATTATCTGCGAGACACTCACATTTGTCCTTGCTGTCGCAGACGGTTTTGTTGTTGGCAATTAAGGGAGGCATGAAGGCGCGACCTTTTCTGAAGAATTTATTTAATTGCCAGAGTTTAGTTGAACCTTTATCTAGATTGGAGAGTTTGTCATTCCAGCGAGAGTTTCTGCTCTTTGCGATTTCCTGATGGATCTTAGAGTTTAAGTGGTTGACATAAGCTTTTAGTCTAGGATTTCTATTTCGTTGCCATTGTCTTCTGATTGCGTTTCTTTTTGCTATTAATGCTTTTACTTCGTCGTTAATGATTGTTAACTTGGTGTCGGTAATTTTAATTCGAGGCGTTGATTGATTTGCAGCATCGAGTATTTTGTTGGTCAGGGAACTGATTCTGTCATCAATTTCGAAACGAGAAATGGGGGTGGATAGGTCCAACTTTATACCCCTGTAATCCTTTTTGAGTAGGCTTTGAAACTTGTGCCAGTTTGCTTTGGGATAACAAAGCATTGCTCGATCGGTTTTAATAATGGGATCATTAGTCGTGATTGAAAAGGATACTGGCAAGTGAGGAGAGGATAAATCATTTAATGTGATAGGTTGGGATATTGATGTGAGACCGTTGGTGATCAGCAGGTCAAGGGTAGAGCATCTTCCTTTAGCAGGATAGTAGGTTGGCGATGAAGGGGGGTGTACTACCATGTTTGTTGTGGATATTTTGTGGAATAGAATTTGCCCGGCCTTGTTTGAATTAAAGCAGTTCCAGTGTCGATGTCTAGCATTTAGATCCCCCCAATTAGCACACTAGAGTTATCCCTGAATAAAAGAGTTAAAAAAATAATTTAAGTTTTTCGTTTGATAACTTTGTACCAGGAAAGTAGACTGCAATAAGTTCAACATTTAAGTCTGTTAATTCAACAGCAATGGATTCGGTAACTTTAGTATCCGGAGCATGAAGCAGCTTGTGGTTGATGCCATTACGTATGAATATTGCAACGCCACCTCCTAATCGATCATTTCTGTCTTTTCTATAAATTTGCATTTTGGTCACAATCTCCATAAATTAACATCATGGCAGCATATTCTTCATTGGAGTACTCAGGCATTTTGAAATAATTTTTTAAATTCTACTGACACCTTCTTCTCTTAGCAACGTAACTAAAACTGATAAAAATATGAAGGTAGTTTTGCTTTTATAGGCTTTTTATTTTGTAAGACACCTTATTAAAAAAGGCATAATACCGCATCCAGTAGTACTTACCACGTCCAGGTAAAAGCATCAATTATGTTGAAACTCACTTACATTTCATTGTTTTCCTTCATACTTTAAATAGAAATAAATGTGCAATAAAAATACTTCAGTACTACCGACAAATTAAACAGATTCTTGGACGAGGTCCACTTTATGACTTTTAAATATTTAATTTTTATGCGATATTTATTTTTACCTGTTACTTCCAAAATGTTAATCGTAACTCATACATATGTATGCAGCTTTTGTAGATAATAATACGGCTCATAAAAAAATAAAATTAAAATGACATTTTTATAATGGGGTTTTCTAAGAAAAATTACATTGATCACTGAATTTTTAGGGTTGATATAGCAAAAATCTGTGTGTTCGAGTAAATATCTCAAGATTGGGTGCAGTTACAATTTACATAAAATGAAAGGTAATTCGATTGCCTAAAAAACGAGTTATAACACTTTGCCTTGTGATTATTCGTTTTGAAGATTTAACGTTTTAAGTGAGTGAGGGTACCGGTCAAAAACACTTTTCTTAAACACCCTGTATCTCCACTAATATTGAAAATTGACCCACCCAGTAGAACAATTTTTTTCTTCAAATATATCAAGGAATAACCCCTTACAAGGTGGCACACGGAGTGCCAAACACCCTGTATAACAAAAAGATTGAAAATATTAAAATTTTCAAAATTTAAGCTTGTCACTTTTTATAAATTTAAATTTAATTTTTACACACATTTAAAATATTTTTAAATTCGAACTTGACAGTTTACATGGTAAGGGCTACAGTTCGTGCACGAAAGTTTAATTCGAATGATAGAAACCACTCGTTGCATATCAGGCGAAAAGATTCGCATGTGACCGCCAAATGAATACTCGAGAATAGCAATTTTACTTTATTATTTTTTAATAATAAAGTATTGTGATCGACTCGAAATTTCAAAAAAGTTTGCTACCCTGAAATTTTGTATTTACACGTTTTAGGACTAGTAAACCCCAAAAAAGCAAAAAAAAAAAAAATGTCCGCCGTAGACGCCGTACGCCGTCCGCCGTACGCAAAATCGTTTGAAGGCTCGTATCTCCCAAACCAGTTGAGATATTAAATTGAAATTTTTATGGTGGGTAGATTGGGTGAACCCCTACGACTGGTATATTTTCGAGGGGTGGGGGTACAAGGGGAGAGGAGAGGGGAGCGTTTTCGACGAAAAATTTTGGTTTCTAGATCTCAGGAACCACTTACGAAAGGAGGCTGAAACTTGGAACTTATGTAGTACTATGATAATGGACTCAATTGCTAAAAAATTTTCGATATTGGTTAAGGGGTGTGGAAGTGGGGGAAAAATAATGAGTCTTTAACGCATGAAAGACGGGATTGAAACATTCTAAAATCGATATCTCCTGAACAATTGATGTCAGAAGATTGAAATTTTGTTGTTGTCCTTAGGGATACTTCAAGATTAGACAAGGGCTAAAATTGTTAAGAGGGGTGTTGGGGTGTGGGGGTGGTGGGTGAAAAACTTTGTATTACAATATCTTCCGAACCAATTACACCAGGAAGTTAAAATTTAGTTTCTGTATATGGAATCATAAGAGGAGTCTACCGAAACTAAATTTTTTGAGTGAGGAGGTGGAGCACGAAAGTGGGGGGACAGCAATTTTTCAAAAATTGTAATTTTTATATCTCAGAAAACATATCAGATATGTTCTTGAAAATTTTACAGGAATTGGGGTCGGTAAACTTCTAGTAGGGAAAAAAATTTTGGTGGTGTGGGTATTGGGGGTGATGGTGAAAGGGGGTAGAAAGGAAAACATTCTGATTTTTATTTTTCGAAAACCATGATAAATAGAAAGCTAACAATTTTTGATAGGGGTACCAAGGTACGGGGGAGAGGGGTGGTTTTTTATATCTCAGAAACGGCTTATGCTAAAAAGTTGAAACTTAGTACGTATATGTAGATGTACTATTAGAGTAATTAAAGCAAAAAAAAAGTTCAAATTTTTATTGGCGTTCAGAGGTTGAGTAAAAAAAATGTCCGTGAATCCACATTTTCACGAATTTCGTTAAAACTTTTAGACATGTCGAGCTATCAAAGCAGTTTTACTTCTGCGGGCTATTTATATAAGCGCCTAGTAACGATCTTCAAAATTTTTCTATATCCAACCCCTAAGGGGTGTAAAGTAGTTGTGTACATATTCACGAATTCTGATATATTTCTAAGGTATATTGAGATTTGGAATTAACTTTTACTTCTATAAGCCTTAAACGTAGTCGGGGAAAAACCGATTTAAATATTTTTCTCAATTAAACCCCCTGGGGGTATTGTTCAAGTTTTCACTGATTTCGAAAATTTCTTAGGTTTAATGTGATCGAATTCGCTTTTACTACTATGAATTATTCTATTGATAAAAAAATACGTAAGTAAATAAAAAAAATCTGCCAACAGTCTGGGCGCAACTTTATTATTTTATGGGTAGAAGTCCGAAACGTGGTTAATGATGAGATGCGGTATAGGATACTATACGACTGACAACCTAAGAAATAACCAGGAGGCTATTTGGAACGTTATTTTTTAGGTTGTCAGTCTCATAGTAACCTACACCGCATCTCATCATTAAACATGTTTCGGACTTCTACCCATAAAATAATAAAGTTGCACCCAGACTGTTGGCAGATTTTTTTCAAGTCATTCGAAAGTTGATGAAATTCGTGCATGAAACTTGGTCGAATGAACTCGAGAATAGGACACCAGAAACCCTACTGACGCCGGAAAACAATCTAACATTTAATCAAATTTGCTTCTATGGTAGCTTACCATGAAAAAATTCCATTCTTATCATTTAACCGGTTGATGATTTGATAAGGTCCTTCCCAATTGCGCTGTAGTTTCGGTGACCTGCCCTTCTGTCGTTTGGGATTGTATAGCCCAACTAAATCGCTCTCTTGGAATCCTGATGAATTCGCCCGTTGATCATACCTCGTCTTCATCCAATCGGTCGCCAAATTAATTTTATCGCTGACCATGTTGTAAATTGTGTGTTGTCGATGTCGAAGATCCGATACGTAATCTTTTGGATGGGTCGGTTGGTCCGGTGGCACTCCAAACATTAATTCCGCGGGGACTCGAATATTCTTTCTGAAGATGACTCGGGAGTGAGTTTCTCCTGTTGTTGCGTGTACCGATGTTCTGTAGGCCATTAAAAATAGAGGAATGTGTTGATCCCAGTCCTGTTGCCTTTCGCTGACGAGTTTGGATAGGTTCGAATTCAGTGTTCTATTGAAACGTTCCACCATTCCATCGGACTGTGGATGTAGTGGAGTTGTCCTCGTTTTGTTTATTCCCAGCATTTGACACACGTGTTTGAATGTTTGAGATTCAAAGTTGCGCCCTTGATCGCAGTGTAGTTCACGTGGAACTCCAAATCTGCTCACCCAGTTGGTAACAATTTGTTCTGCGACAGTAACTGCTTCTTGATTTGGAATTGCGTAAGCTTCGGGCCATTTGCTGAAATAATCGATGACCACAAGAATGTAGCGATTACCATTTTCTGATTCCGGAAATGGTCCAGCAATATCCACAGCAATTCTCTCGAATGGAGCTCCCACGTTGTATTGCTGCATTTCTCCCTTTGATCTGCGTTGCGGGCCTTTACTCGATGCACAGGTAGTACACTTACGGCACCAATTTTCGACGTCATATCGGAGATGGATCCAATAGAACCTCTCTCGTATCTTTGCCAAGGTTCTATTTACACCTAAATGTCCACCGAAAGTACCTTCGTGATACTCCTTCAGAATTTCCTCGACTTTAGAATGCGGGACAATGGTTTGCATGAGATGCGATGTTCCGTCAGCGGTTTCCCATTTCCGTTTTAATAACCCACCGTCTAGGTGGAGGGAGTTCCATTGTGCCCAATAACTCTTTAAGGTTTCGCTGAATTGTGAGATGTCTTTCCACTCAGGCCGCTCTATTTTGTCCTTTCATGCCATGATCGATGAAATATCTGGATCTTTTCGTTGGGCATCTTCCAGTTCTTGCTGATTCCATCCATCCTTTGGTTTGGTCGTTATTCGCTGAATGGTTTCTCCGACTTCTTTTTCTTCTACGCGGTGACAATGCTTGCAGTTTGGTGGACAAGGACGACGTGAGAGCGCGTTGGCATTACCGTGAATTCTCCCTCTTCGGTGAACAATTTCAAAATCGTAAGATTCAAGTCTTTCTATCCATCTTGCTACTTGGCCCTCGGGATTCTTGAACTGAAGTAGCCATTTAAGCGATGCGTGATCCGTTCGCAGAAGGAACTTTTGGCTATAAAGATATTTGTGAAAATGTTTTGTAGCTTCTACAATGGCTAATAGCTCTCGGCGAGTTACGCAATAGTTCCTTTCTGATTTTGAGAGTACTCGGCTGTAGTATGATAGCACTCTCTCTTGCCCGTCGATCTCCTGTGATAGTACTGCGCCGATACCAACATTGCTGGCATCAGTGTCTATGATGAAACCATGACCTAGTTTTGGATACGCCAGAACTGGAGAGTTGCAAAGCTGATCTTTTATTTTCTCGAATGCTTCCTGGCACTGTTGATTCCAAGTAAATGTCTTTCCCTTTTCTGTTAGCTGATGAAGACATTTTGCCGTGTTGGCAAAGTCTTTTACGAATCGACGGTAATATGTCGCTAATCCTAGGAAGCTACGCAGCTGGTGTTTATCACTCGGAGTAGGCCAATTTTTCACTGACAGTATCTTCTCTGGATCCGTTTTTACACCATCGGCTGAAACGATGTGACCCAAGTACTTTACTTCTGCACTAAACAAAGTGCACTTCTTTGGACTCAGCTTTAATTTTGCCGCTCGCAGTCGCTGAAAGACTTCCTGTAGATTTTTCAGATGCTCCTCGAAGGCTTTGCCGATAACGATCACCTCATTCAGGTAAACGAAACAAGTTTTCCAACTCAGGCCACGCAAAACAAATTCCATTAGTCTTTCGAACGTAGCTGGAGCATTGCACAGGCCAAACGGCATTACGATGAATTGCCACAGTCCGCTGCCGACAGAGAATGCTGTTTTCTCTCTATTATTTTCGTCTATTTCCACTTGCCAGTACCCACTTTTCAGGTCCAACGTTGAGAACCATTTAGCATCTGTCAGGGTGTCCATGATATCGTCGATTCTAGGTAGTGGATAGCTATCCTTTTTCGTAACATCATTTAATTGTCTGTAGTCCACACAAAAACGGGATACTGCCATCGTTTTTCTTAACCAGCACCACTGGCGATATCCACGGACTCTTTGATTCTTCGATTATTCGCTGATGCTCCATGCTTTTGACCATTGAATTCATTTCTCCTTGTTTCGCTAATGGTACTGTACTGTTCTTGGGGGTTGACGTATCGGTGTAACACTTCCGGTATCTATACGATGCTTCACTAGGTTTGTTCTGCCATAGTCCTCATCACCGGTGGAGAAGACGTCGCTGAATCTTTCGATCAAATCCACTGCTTGCCTGTGTTGTGCTCCTCTAAGGTTGCTTGACTGAAGAACTGCTGATGTTACACTATTCTTCCTCCTGGAATTATTTTTAGAGGCTACGTCATGATGCTCTTCAGTGTCTATACTCGTCACCGCTGAGATTGGTTCGCAGCTGCCAATTACATCTCCTTTCTTTACGCTGGTAATGCTGTCCGAAACGTTGAGCACTTTTATTGGTACAATCATCTTCTCATTTCTTTTTACTAGCGTTTTTCCCAATATTAGACTTCGCAATGCCGGTGTCCCTTCTGGTTCAATGAGATAGAATCGGTGGTTCCCGGGATCACCATCGAGCTCTGCCCAAATAACATTTTCTGATGACTTTGGTATATCCGCATCTTCGCACAATATAATTCGCAACTTCATTATTCGTTGTCCTAAGTCCAGCTGTATGCCGTGTGGTTTCAGAAAATCCATTCCGAGAATACACTCATCGGTAATATCAGCTACCATGAATACAATCGAGAATGTCAAATCTCCAAGTTGTATGTCACGAGCTATTTCCCCATGGACTGTAGTAGTTTCTCCTGTTGCTGTGCGAAGTGCGTACTTTTCGGTGTTGTGAAGCCAGGTACGGTCTAC
This sequence comes from Beris morrisii, assembly GCA_951812415.1. Lineage (NCBI taxonomy): Eukaryota > Metazoa > Arthropoda > Insecta > Diptera > Stratiomyidae > Beris > Beris morrisii. Next base: position 86,246,222 of record OX638310.1, on the reverse strand, counting down.
GAGGTTAGATCTTAGCACTGATCGTGTTGCGTCAGTGTCAATTGTTATTATGCAGTTCAATTTGTCGACTCGACCACTCATGCATAAGTCGTTTTCACCACGATGTAGTCGAGAAACTGCGATGATGGTTCCGGGGGCGTCGATTCCACCAGCCAACTTCTGCCCCATGAAGTTGGCTTTTACTCGTTTCCCGGACTATCATTAGGCGAAGCGTGCTCTCGTGACGGTTCGCCTCGTTCTCCCTTTTGTTTAGCAGCGCAGCCGGAACAATAGTTGGTAGATTTTCTTGATTTTCGGCAGTCGCGTCATAAGTTTCCTGCCTGTCCGCAATTCCAACATCGAGGGGCACCAGACCCTTCGCTCCGTTTGGTGTACTCCGCTCTCTGACATACACACTCTTCTGTTATTTCTCGAACTCGGAAGTTATTTCGCGAGTTTTGCTTAGCATCTCCGAACGTAAGCCCATATACTAAAGCTTCGCCAATCGTTTACTTTCCTGCCAATTTTAACGCCTGCTGCAGCTCTTTGTCTTGTACAGCATTGTTAAATGCGAAAACAGCTGTATCGTTGCGTTGCTCTGTTTGCGCATTGGGAAGTGATAATAGTGTAAGTCGTTCAATATCGCGCGCCAACTGTTGAAGTGTTTCACCAGTCTTTTGGCTTCGGTTGTAAAGTTGTGTTTTGTAGATCTCTCGCATGTGGTCACTGCCGTAATGAAGATCCAATATCTGTACCAACGTCGAAAAATCTTGTTGCTGCTCCTGCGGAATTGTTTGGAGAACTTCTGCTGGTGGACCTCTTAGCGCCAATATCAAAGCCGTTCCTCGTTCCAAATCATTCCAATGATTATTTCTCGCGGCAGCCTCAAATTGGGTCTTGTAGATAGCCCACGGTATTTGTCCATCGAAGATTGGAGCTTTGAGATCTTTGTGCGTAACGTGTTCAGTCTTGATGACCCCAGTCGCTTTCACGTTATCAAAGTCCCTTTTTAAACGTTCAACTTCTTCTACAATCGCTGATGTCTTCTCCGTTATTTGATCTTCAAATGTTCGAAGTTTCTTCTCTACCTTTTCTTCTATTGATGGTGTCCATTGTCTGATTTAGATCTTTTTTTTTTTTTTATTTTTTTAATGGCTGAATTAATCCCATGTCTAGAGCACACTTTCTCAGTCCGAAGAGCTGGAGGCAGTACAGTTTCACAGCTCATCGAACTGGAAAAATTTCACCATATCAACATACTCATGCTGTATGCTGACATTGGGCTCAACTTGATGTGGCATAAGTGCTCCTCAGTCAGTACAGTGAACTGGTATTAGAGGTAACACAAAATGACACACCCACCTAAATTAAAGAATTCAAAAAAAAAAAAAAAATAATAATAATAATTATAATAACAAAAATAAAAAAGAAAAAAAGAATTAACGGAATAATCCAAGGATAAAAATAAAAAAAAAAGGAAATTTGGAAAAACATAATGAAAAGAGAGAAAAAAAAAAAAAAGGACAAAAAACAGAAATCTAACATGTAACACTAGAGATTAACGGGGTTAAAGAAAAAGAAAAAAAAAAGGAAACAACAACAGTATTAGTTAGCCAAGAATCACGCACCATGACAAAACAAACCTTCACCATTCTTTCTTTCTATTTTTTTTTATGCTCTAGTTTTTCACGGCATATTGTTGATATGTAGCTTCACTAGTTTTTCCAGATGCCCGATATTTTTTGCAAGCTGAATATTGCTAGGCAACGCATTAAATTCTAAGATAGCTTCAAAAATTGGATCATTCCTTATTCCAGATGTTCTCGGACAATATTGCTGTCTAATTGAATTTGCACTTCGTGTATTGAAGTTGTGTACATCTTGGCCATATGTAATTTTGATCGAGGTTTTAATAAGACCGTTTTTTACACTATTCTCTCTAACCTTACAAGTTGATGGATGCTCAGTTTCTTATAGGTAATGTAAAGTTCCTCCGATGGCGTAAGCTTGGGTAGATTATAAACTGCTTTAATGGCCTTGTTCATTATCCTATAAATTTTATCCAGGTTATTTTTTGAAGTTTGACTCCAAATTATTAGACCGTAAGTTATGTTAGATAAGATAAATGAGTTGTAGAGGGTCTCCTTTATGTGGGTATGTAGGTAATTACTCCTTCTTATAACTCCTATGATCGGAGCAATTTTTTTCCTTATGCTGTTGATGTGCGGTGTCCAGCTTAATTTATCATCGATAGTTAGTCCTAAATATTTAGTGAGATGGACTCGTGTTAGAGGAATTCCATCGATTTGCGGCTTGAGGTCAATGTTAAGCTTATTGGGCTGTTTGAACAGCATGTAGTTGGTCTTTTGAATATTTAAGGTTAGCTTATTTCCGAAAATCCATCTATTGAAGAGGGCGAGGTCGTCATTGATCGTTGCCTCTAGTTCATCCTTATTTCCTCTATATAGTAGTAGGGTATCATCTGCATATGTAATGTATCTTGCCTTTAGCCCTATATATTGAAGGTTATGAATGTAAAGCAGGTATAAAGTCGGACCTAGTATTGAGCCTTGAGGTATCCCTATATTGATAGATCTTTGACTGTTAAGTTTATCCATATTTCTCGTAATATATTACTGATCAAGAAGATAGTCTTGTATAATTGAGTTTGCTTTTCCGCGGATGCCTACTTCTTCTAAGACTTGAAGTAAGATATTGTGGTCCACTGTATCAAATGCCTTTTTTAAGTCAATAAATACAGATGCAACATATGTTCCTTTATCTAGCCCTTCATTTATGTATTGCATAGCATCAATAAGTGCTGCAGTAGTATTGCTTTTTTCCTGGAAACCATATTGGTGCTCGTCAAATCCAAAGTTTTCCTTCACAAATTTTAATATTCTGCCGTTTATAACTTTTTCGAAGGTTTTGCTTATCGAGCTGATCAATGCGATTGGACGATAGTTATTCGGGTCTTTGGTTGAGTCGCTTTTGAAAATTGGTTGGATCAGCGATAGTTTTAAGCACGAGGGGAAAGTTCCATCAGTAAGATGGATCAGGCCCTCTGATAGAGGGCCTGATATTAATGATTTCACAGTTTTTATGTCATTTGTTGTTATATCATCGATTCCTGGAGCTATGTTGTTTTGAGACTCGAAATGATATTTTCGATTTCTTCCATATCTGTTGGGAAGAGGAACAATGTTTTCTGGTTACGAGGGCAAGTCTGCCTAAGGAAAACTTCAGCGTTGGCATTATTTTTTAGATTTTCCGCTAGAGTGGTTCCAATCGTAGCAAAGTGATCGTTCAGAAGATTTGCAATGATTGTGTGATCTCTAGAGGTTCCAGAAGGCGTGTCCAATTCATTTATTCCCTTTTTGATATCGGTACTGTTACCTTTGGAAGTAGTTTTCCTGATAATATTCCAAAGTTTTCTCGGGTTGCCGTCTGTCTCTGCAAATTGTAGGCTATAATATTTTACTTTGGCTAGTCTAATTTTTTTGGTTGTCTCATTTTTGCTTTTGTGGTATTCATATTTTATGTTCACGTCATTTGGATCCTTGATCATTTTTTTATACAATTTGTTTTTTTCCTTTATCTGCTTCAGTATGTCATTTGTGATCCATGAACTATTTCTTGTTCGTCTAGATTTTATAGTTGTAGCTGTAGACTTTGCTGATTTTATGGCGTTTCTAATGCTTTCGATTGTATTGTCTTCAGAGCTCCGCAGGTTTATAGCTGTTTGATTGAAAAAAACCTCCTTATTGATAACCTTTATGCTTTTTTTTGCCATTTTGCCTTGGTAATATGGACGTTCTTAATTGTTAATGTGATCACCCTGTGGTCTAGATCTGGCCAATCGTCCAGAGTAAGATCGATAGAGTTCACAATCTGGCAGCAATTAGTCGAAACATGGTCCAACAGAGTGGAAGTACGTGCATTGCATCTTGTTGGTAAGTTGTTGAGGATCTCGATATTATTAAGGGCTAACATTTTGGTATAGTTTTGAGATGTCAGGTCATCGTGTAGTATGTTAATATTTGTGTCCCCTACAGAAAGAAGCTTGGGGTACTTAGAGAACAACGAGTCTAGATAGTCAATGAAAATATCGGCTTGTTCGTTAGGGGCCCTATAGAAAGTAATAATTTTAATTGGAGCATTATTGATAAGAATTTCAACTAATATGGTATTATAGGATCTATCGACTAGCAAAGTGTTGAATTTTATATTATTTCTTATAAAGATAGCCGTTCCACCCCCACAACCAGAATCCCGACAACAATGAGTGGCACAGAACCCTTTCAGATTGAAATACTGAATTTCATTAGCATACAACCAAGTTTCATTGAAAATTAGTATTTGAATATCTTGGTTTCTTTGTAGATGGGCTTCAATTACGTCTAATTTATTTCTCATGCTTCTTAAATTGGCATACATAATTTTTAAATTTTTTGTGTTATTCATGATGTGTTTGTAATGTAGTCGGTTTTACTTTGGACAGCCCTTACTGCTTTTTTATATTCCGGGCATTCTACACTATCCGCTCTGTGTTGACAATTAGTTGACCCTTTTATGGAGCAGTTATTACATTTAACTGTACCTGCTAGTTCATCACAATTATTTGTTCTGTGCGGGCCTGCGCACTTAGCACAGGTATCCGTCGTTTGTTTACAAACTACGGAAGAGTGACCGTATCTTTGACATTTAAAGCATCGTAGTACATTGTAATCTTCTCTGCAGTAGTGACTGCTAAAATCAATGTTGATGTAGTTATTCACGAGCCGCTTGAATAAATTTCCAGTTACTTCAATAAAAGTGTCAATTTTATTAGTTTTTGAGCTTATTCTGGTGTGAATTACTTTAAGAAGTGCTTCCCTGTCTATGTTGCTATTTAGTGATATTATTTGTGTTAAAAGTTCTTCGCTGGTGTATTTTTTTTCAAGCCCGTAAATTACTAAACGCGGCATTCTTTGTTTCGTAAGTTCGATATTATATGAGTCCCCAATTTTGTTTTCCATTTCCTTCATTAATATCTGTGTATTGTCCGAACTATTATTTTTTATTAAAATTCCTCCATTTGAGATCGGTTTTTTGAAGACAATTGGGGTCTTGAGAATCTCTGGTTTAATTTCATGACGGATCAGTGTCATTGTGGTGTCACTGTTTTGGTGCTTTTTGGGTTTGATAACAATCCCGCCGTTAAATTTAACGTCCCGTTTGATTGTTTGATTAACCGCTGTTTTTGCAACTGATGCATAGGTTACAGTGCCGTTACTTGTCGGTGCTCCAACTTTCATCTCAATTTCACTTACCTTTTCAATGATTTTTTCCGTCATCTCGACTACTTTTTTCAAACCCTTACCAGTAGTATCGCAAGCTTTCATAATTTCTCCGAGTTGGTTTTTAACAATTTTATCGAACAGCTGCTGGTCTTCCGGGCAAAGCCACAACACTTTCACATCCAGCTTTTATAACTTTATATAGTCTTTGTCACTAATTTTCACACATTTTGCATGATGCCACTTTTTGCAGAAACCGTCGCACTTAATAGCACTTTCACAGGTTTTTACGAGTTTTTTACAATTTCCGCACAAAGCTTGTTCACCGTCGTCACTATCGTCCGCCATCTTTCTTTTCATAACATAACATCAACGTTGTATTGCTGCCTTCTTGAAACCGTGCTGATTGATGCTATTGGTCGATAGTTATTCGGATCTTTGTTTGAACCACCTTTATAGATGGGAGAGATCAATGCTGTTTTCAAGCAAGTTGGAAATGTTCCTTTCAAGATCCTTCGAAGTCTGTTCTAGCTTCTCGTTAAGGTCTGCCGATGTCTGATCTAACTTCTTGTTAAGGTCTGCTGACAGTTGACTTTGTTGGTCTAATTTCTGATTAATGTCCTTCGAGGTCTGGTTGAGGTCCGCTGATAGTTGACTGTGCTGTTGACTCAGGTGGTCCATTTTATGGCTGAGGTCCGTTGATTGTTGATATAATTTGTTCATCATTTGCTGCATTAACTGCGTCAGATAATCTGATGTACCAAAACCCTCCTCACCACTTCCTGCTCAAGCTTCTTCGATTGAGAACTCGAAACTATTTGCGTCGTTACCCTCAGCCTCAAGTATCTCGATCATACTTGTTCCCTGTTGTAGATAACTCGTGTCTACCGAGCTCTTCCTTTAGCTCCGTTAGTTTTAAGTCTTGTAAATAACGCGGCATTTTCACTATCGGTTATTTGTCCGTTAAAGATTTCTATTTTTCGCGATACCAATTCACTCAAATTCTCTTTTTGTCCGTACGAGAACTTTCCACTTCACTAATTCAAGTTACCGCTCAATAGAGCACTCGAAAATATTCGATTTCACAAAATTCTCACTGTCCGTTCGAGAATTTTTCACTTCACTTCACAGTTTGAAAACTTTATTCGTAATAATTCACTTTGTCCGTTTGAGAATTTTTAAATTCACTTTTTCCACTCGCGATTTCAACCCGAATTAATCCTTGAAATCCTACTTCTGACACCAATTGTTGCGAGCTGGGGGTTCGCCGGGATTTCAAGTAAAACACAATTCGTTCAAAATTAAAATAAGTAACAATTTATTAATTCTGTTCGCACTATATGGCAATACCGCCCGCTTATCTATATCGCTTGATTCGATCACACGCAATCGATCGCTTTCCACCAATATGGTCGCGTATACACGCTAGCTGTCACAGTCGACGTAATAAGAATTACTATGTCCTCGCTGAAAGCTTTATCTGCTTTTATACTAGTTGGCGGTAGTCTAGACTGTTCTTGAAACTTCGCTCGGTGGTGTGTGTGGACAGTAGTGGAAAGTTTGAGAGCATTCCATTTGATCTTCTACGCTGTTCTAGTACATTCGAGCATATTCGATTAGAGGGGGGGGGGTATAATCGTATTGCTCCGCTTTCCTTATATACTTCAACTAGGTTTCTGGTTGGGTTACTTTGTAGCTAGGTATTCGGTTGTTGATGTTTCCATTATGAGAAACGATCGAGTTGCGCGGTTGCCAGGTTTACATGTAACAATATGATTATATGAATGCACTCACCTGACCTGCATTATTCTTGCGATCATTTTACTTAGCACATAAGCAAAATTCTTTTAGTACTTTATTATTTTAATAATAAAATGAAAATACAAGTTTTCCGGGTTCAATACTGTTCTTATTTATTTTGCGTGACGTTTCGGACTCGACTGAGTCCTTTATCAAACTGATCGACAATATCTTTACAAACTGTTTTTATATGAAAGCAGGTAGAAAAAAGGTTACAATATTTAAACAAACGGATCAATTAAAAACAAAGGGAAAAATTACGTTAACAAGGGTAGTTATAAATCTTTTAAAAGGAGCGGAGTTAATTAAAGGGGGATATTTATGAAATCTAAGCTTAATTGGTTTTTGGGATCGATGATTTTCGATAAACCGTGTTTTTCCCAAAACGTAGAGCAGGTAGCCAAAGTGAAGATAGGTTGTATCCAGCGTCTCGGTTGAAGTTTTGTGGGTGTTTGGCTATCTCAATCGCTTCCCTTACGATTCTTTGATGGTAGTGTTTTATCTTGGCCAATATTTTAACGTTGTTAAAATCGATTGAGCGGTTTTCTACCGCTGCATGTTCCGCAATTGCCAATGAGTGGACCTGGTTTTTTTGTGTACAGCGCTGATGTTCACGAATCCTTGTTCTGATGGTCCGTCCTGTTTCTCCTATGTAGATTTTGTTGCAAGACCCGCAAGGAACTTTATAAATACCCTCCATTTCCAATGGGACCACCATTAAAACCGAAACTATACCTTCGATATGTTGATGATACCTTCATCATTTGGCAGCATGGAAAAGAGGAATTAGATAAGTTCCTGAACCATCTCAACTCATGCCACAGAAACATCAAATTCACAATGGAGATCGAAAAAGACGGCAAACTCCCCTTCTTGGATGTATTAGTTAAAAAATCTGGCCCTTCTCTTCAGTTCTCTGTTTATAGGAAACCTACTCACACAAACAGGTATCTACATGCATCATCCCACCATCATCCTAAGCAGAAGGAAGGAGTACTTAGAACTCTTATCCACAGAGCACAATGTATCACCAACGGTAACCCACACGCCCTTCGCAACGAAATGGAACATCTACAGAAAACCTTTGCAACCAACGGATACACGAAGAGCACTATCAACAAAGTATGCAAACAAAAACCAAAAGCTATGAAAAACCAGGAAGAGAAAGATAAGAACGACCACACTATTAAACGGTGGGTAACATTACCTTACATAGAAGGTACCACAAATCAAATCGGCAGGGTACTCAAGAAAGCTGACATACGGACGACCTATTCTACGGCAACTACGATCCGAGGCATCCTAGGAAACCAAAAGGATAAAATGCCATTGGAAATGGAGGGTATTTATAAAGTTCCTTGCGCTTCTTGCAACAAAGTCTACATAGGAGAAACAGGACGGACCATCAGAACAAGGATTCGTGAACATCAGCGCTGTACACAAAAAAACCAGGTCCACTCATTGGCAATTGCGGAACATGCAGCGGTAGAAAACCACTCAATCGATTTTAACAACGTTAAAATATTGGCCAAGACAAAACACTACCATCAAAGAATCGTAAGGGAAGCGATTGAGATAGCCAAACACCCACAAAACTTCAACCGAGACGCTGGATACAACCTCTCTTCACTTTGGCTACCTGCTCTACGTTTTGGGAAAAACACGGTTGATCAAAAATCATCGATCCCAAAAACCAATTAAGCTTAGATTTCATAAATATACCCCTTTAATTAACTCCGCTCCTTTTAAAAGTTTTATGACTACCCTTGTTAACGTAATTTTTCCCTTTGTTTTTAATTGATCCGTTTGTTTAAATATTGTAACCTTTTTTCTACCTGCTTTCATATAAAAACAGTTTGTAAAGATATTGTCGATCAGTTTGATAAAGGACTCAGTCGAGTCCGAAACGTCACGCAAAATAAATAAGAACAGTATTGAACCCGGAAAACTTGTATTTTCATTTCAACATGTACTGTGAAAACATTCACCAAAATAATAATAAAATGTTGAAAAAGATTTTTTTAAAAAAAAAATGTGCTACCCTGAAAATTTTTTTTTATACGTTTCTTGCCTAATAAGCACCAACCAAACAAAAAAAATTTTCAGTCCGTCTGTGCGCCGTCCGCCGTACGCAAAACGTTTGAGGGCTTATAGCTCCCAAGCCCTATGAACTATTAAATTGAAATTTTTTTTTAATAGACTGGGTAGGCCTTTTGAAGTGACCACATTTTGGTGGATGGGGGTGTGAGTGGAGAGGTGGGGGAAGCGTTTTAGACGAAAAATGTTGGTTTCTAGATCTCAGCAACCGCTTACGCTAGGAAGCTGAAACTTGGAACGTATATAAAGCTTCGATAGTGGACACATTTGCAAAAATATTGTTGGTATGGGTGAAGGGGTGTGAGAGTGGGGGGGGAAATAATGCGTCCGAAAAGCTCGAAAGCCGAGATCGAAGCATTCTAAAATCCATATCTCCTAAACCGTTAATGTCACAAAATTAAAACTTAATGATCATCTGTAGGTATACTAGGAAAATAGATTGGAAACAAATTTTTGAGAGGGGGCAGTGACGTACGGAGGTGGGGGGTAAAAACTTTAGATTATGATATCTCACGAACCAATTGCACTAGAGAAAAAAAATTCGGTTTCTGTATAAAGGTTGACAAATAAAGTTTGCTGAAAGTAAAATTTTTTAAGGGGGCGATGGATCATGGGAGTGGAGGGGGTAAGGATTTTTTTTAAAAATCACGTCTAATATCTCAAGAACGGTGTAAGATAGATGCTTCAAATTTTTACCAGAAGTAGGCCTTATATGCAGACTCCTAGCAGAAAATAAAAATTTTATGGGGGAAAGGTGTAGAGTGTGAGGGTGGGGAGGGTAAAAAGGAAAAAGTTCCGATTTTTCATTATTATTTTTTAATAATAAAGTATTGAGATCGACCTGAAATTTCAAAATAGTTTGCTACCCTGAAATTTTGTATTTACACGTTTTAGGACTAGTAAACACCAAAAAAGCAAAAAAAAAAATGTCCGTCTGTCCGCCGTAGACGCCGGACGCCGTACGCAAAATCGTTTGAAGGCGCGTAGCTTCCAAACCCGTTGAGATATTAAATTGAAATTTATGGTAGGTAGATTGGGTGAACCCCTACGACTGGTATATTTTCGAGGGGTGGGGGTACAAGGAGAGAGAAGAAGGGAGCGTTTTAGACTAGATCTCAGGAACCACTTAGGCTAGGAGGCTGAAACTTGGAACTTATGTAGTACTATGATAATGGACTCAATTGCAAAAAAATGGTCGATATTGGTTAAGGGGTGTGGAAGTGGGGGGAAATAATGAGTCCAAAACGCATGAAAGACGGGATTGAAACATTCTAAAATCGATATCTCCTGAACAATTGATGTCAGAAGATTTAAACTTTGATGTTGTCCTAAGGGAAACTTCAAGACTAGACAAGAGCTAAAATTTTTAAGAGGGGTGGTGGGGTTTGGGGTGAAAAACTTTGGATTACAATATCTTCCGAACCAATTACACCAGGAAGATAAAATTTTGTTTCTGTATATGGGATCACAAGAGGAGTCTACCGAAACTAAATTTTTTGAGGGGGGAGGTGGAGCACGAAAGTAGGGGGGACAGCAATTTTTCAAAAAATGTAATTTTTATATCTCAGAAACCGTATCAGATATGATCTTGAAAATTTTACAGGAGTTGGGGTCGGTAAACTTCTAGTTGGTGGTGTGGGTATTGGGGATGATGGTGAAAGGGGGTAGAAAGGAAACCATTCTGATTTTTATTTCTCGAAAACCATAATGAATAGAAAGCTAACAATTTAGGATTATATAGGAGGCTATTTGGAACGTTATTTTTTACCCATAAAATAATAAAGTTGCGCCCAGACTGTTGGCAGATCTTTATATCTCGAGAACCTATACTGATATAAAACTGAAACTTAGTATTTAGATAGAGCCATACTAGTAGCATATTGCAAAAATATAATTTTTTATAGGGGTGGTATGGTACGGGGATGGGGGTGTTTTTCCTAACTATATAACGGCTTATGCTAGAAAGTTGAAATTTGGTATGTATGTATGTGTAAATCAACCAGAAAATTAATAGTAATTGAAAAAAAAATTAAATATCCATTGGCAATCGGAATGGGGGCAAAAAAAATTATCAGCAAAACTGGAATGGATATATTTTCACGATTTTCGTCATATCTATTAGGTCTTTCCAAACATTGAATTAATTGTTTTTGTACGGATTCTTTATATAATTACCTAGAAAGCGTTTTTTGGATTTTTTGAAATTCGACCTTCAAAGTGGTGTAAAGGGGATGTACACATTTTCACGAATTTAGCCGTATCCCTCAGGTCTGATTAGATATCGAGTAACTTTTTACTTCCACGGGCTTGTTTAATAATCACCTTAAACTTGTTTTCAAGTTTTTGTTTTTTTTTCAACCCCTAAGAGTGTAAGAACGGGTTGAACACGTTTTCACGAATTCCGTCATATTTCTTAATAGTGATAATATATCGGATTGGTTTTTACTTCCTCGGGCTTTCTTATAAATATGTACATATATCTAAAAACTTATTTCAGGATTTTTGGATATTCAACCCCAAAGTGGGTGCAAGGGGGTTGCATATGTTTTCACAAATTCCTACATATTTATTAGTTCTAATGAAGGTATCGAATTCATTTGTACTTCCTAAGGCTTCCTACATAATCGTCAAAAAGGTGATTTCAGTATTTTTAGATATTCAACTCCAAGAATACGTAAGGCTTTCGACATATTTCTTAGGATTGAAATATCATATTGGTTTTCACTTCCACAGACTTTTTATATAATCGCCTACAAACGCATTTCTGATTTTATGTAATGACCCAAAACCAAATCAAGAAAAACCTCCTAATCACGTAACAACTGATATTATACTACGACTTAGACCTCGTCCCGGAGTATGACCCAATTCTGTAATTCATGTTATATGTGGGAAGGTCGTAAGTATTCTATCGCAACCCATTCTAACCGCTTCCCGAAAATTTTTTAAGGTTTTCAGTCACACAGTAACCTACACCGCGTCTCAGAATTAAACGCGTTCCGGACTTCTACCCAAAAATAATAAAGTTGCGCCCAGACTGTTGGCAGATTTTTTTATTGTTAACGTAATTATAGATAGTAAGCAAAATTAGTTTATAAATATGAATGAATATCGAAACAATAAACACTCCACCTAAAACAAGCAACCGAAAAGTATTTTCTTTTGTCATTCCAAAAGTTTCCTCAAACCTTACATTTTATAGCAACGGCTGGTGTGGCCGGTTTTTATAAATCCTTCCTTTTATATCAACAGCTTCACTCAAGTTCCATTCAAGAGCTCTGGAAGAGTTTCCAGGCAAATCATGACAATCTTCTAGCCACTTTGAGTGGCGAACACCCATATTTTAGAGAAGAATTGTATGAGGCCACTAGAATCCAATACGAGGCGACGAAATCCATGTATGACGAAGGACAGCGTCTGCTATTCCAACACGATATTGCTGAGCCTATCACTGGTCACGCTCCTGCTGTAACTACATCAACACCGGCTACTTCCATAGCCAATACCTTAGCTTGGCCACCGTCTACGACTAGTACCCACGAAACGAAATCGCTAGTATGGCCAGGAACGGTAGATCCTACCGTGAGGCTAGGTTAAACAACAAACACGATGCCATCAACCGAGCCATGGCGCACATCGAATCATTTAACAGGAGCAATTCCGAACTTCAATGCACCAGACCACAGCGTGCCAAAACTACCGCCCATAACCATTCCTATATTCAGCGGCGACTACAGGGAATGGAGGGTTTTCATTGACCTATTCAAGACTGTCATACATAACAATCCCTACCTAGGATCGATCCAGAAGATGCAGTATCTGGTATGCTATTTGCAAGGAGAAGCAAAGAATGCTATCTCCCATCTTCAGCTGGATGCACTAAATTACGATACGGCCGTAATAATACTACAAGAACGATTCGCAAACAATAAAAAGATAACAATGTCGTACTTAGACACAATGTTGGACATGAAGAAAGTCGAACATAGAAGTGCGGCAGGAATCACTAACCTGTATAATGTGCTGCGCAACTGTCTTGCTGCCCTAAAAAATATGGGTTACAACACCGAATATTGGGACCCAGTTATAATTCACATGGCTATGCGGAAACTCGATAGTGAAAGCATGCGTATGTTCGAAGAGAGTTTAGGAAACAGTAGAGAAATGCCAGTCATACAACAGCTGTACGACTTCTTATTAAAAAGACATCAAGTCTTGACAACAATAAAGCCACATGCGCACGAAGCTCAGATTAGTAAAAAATCATTCACATCAATGACAAAAATTTCTTGCACATATTGCAAAGAACAACATTTTGTATATCGGTGTGAAAAATTCAAGAAAATGACCGTCGATGAACGGCAAAAATTCGTTTCCACAAACAATCTATGTAAAAACTGCTTGATTCATGCAAAAGACACAAAATGCAAAAGTAAGCAAAATGGCTTCGAGTGCAATAAACCTTACCATACATTACTGCATTACGCCAGCTCAAAGACAATAAATGCTAACGTTGCCACTAGTGACCAAACTGAAAAGTCAGCTGTAGCGCATAACGATACGAACGTTCTCCTTGCCACTGCTCAAGTTAACGTATCAACAAACTCTGGACAGAAACTCCTACTACGAGCCTTGATTGATCCTGGTTCACAATCATCCTTTGTGACCTCAAAAACCGTTAAACAACTTGGACTACCAACCCAAAGTATTTTCGCCAGCATATCTGGTATCGGTGGCACGAAAGGATAAAGGATAAAGAATATCGACTCAACACTGTCACATATGGAACGGCTAGTGCCACATATCTAGCCGTGAGATGCTTGGTACAACTAGCAGATGATGAGGTAGAAAAATATCCGCTTGCCTCGAATACAATAAAAAATGATTTCTACGTCGACGATATGCTGAGCGGTGTTGCCACGAAAGAACAAGCCATGATTCTACAAATGGAAATAAAAGATCTGCTCAGAAAAGGCGGGTTCAATCTAAGAAAATGGACGAGTAACAACGCACAATTACTAGCCAACATACCCGAAGAAGCGAAAGAAAAGGGTTTGCTACATATTACCGAGGACGCTTCGTTAAAAACATTGGGTATAATCTGGAATCCGGCCCGAGATGAATTCCAATTTAAGATAGCGGACTTTGACAAATCAAAAATACTAACGAAGCGGCAGTTGATATCCAATATCGCAACAATTTATGATCCTCTACAATGGCTTGGCCCTGTGACAATTCGAGCTAAAATATTGATGCAGGACATCTGGAAGTCAGCGATAGACTGGGACCAAGTTCCCTCCGAGAAAATGTTAGATCACTGGATTAACTTCGAAGGCGAACTACGAAGCTTAGAAGATATCAGAATCCCACGTTGGATTCACTATGCTAACAACTGAAAAGTTGAACTACATGGCTTCTGCGACGCTTCAGAAGCAGCATATGCATATGTCTATTGTAAATCTATTAGCTCTGATGGATCGATTAGGATCACACTTCTTTGTGCTAAAACTAAGGTGGCTCCCATAAAGGCCAAGATATCGCTACCAAAGCTTGAACTAAACGCAGCCGTACTACTGAGAAATTTGCTTCACCAAACAGCGAATTCGATGTCCATAGAGGACACACAAATCTTCGAATGGAGTGACTCAATGATAACGCTAGGATGGATCAAAAGAGACCCAGCCTCTCTGGATACTTACGTTGGTAATAGAGTCTCAAAGATTCAGAGCTTAGATAGCGGAAAATGGCAATGGAGTCACATAAAATCAAAAGACAATCCAGCCCACTGTGCCTCAAGAGGAATCAGTCCTAAAGAATTGCAAAATCATACGCTATGGTGGAATGGACTGGAATGGCTACAACACGTAGGATATATAGAAACACCTGCCGCAGTTACATTAATCAGTACAACAAAAGAAGAAATTGAACTTTTGGAGCGTTACTCTGATCTAACGAAATTCATCAAATAGTGAGTTTGTGCCTTCGATTCATTCACAATGTCATTAAGCCACGTCAAGAAAGAAAAGTTGGAAGAATACAGCCCAAGGAACTTGAAGAAGCTCATTTAAGAATCATATCGCTGATACAAAAGACAGAGTTCTCTCAAGACATAGCTGACTTAAGAGCGATCAAGCAATCAAACACTAGGTTAAGGTATCTAGCTCCTTTCATCGACGCCTCAGGCATCCTTCGAGTTGGTGGCAGACTGCGAAACGCAGACATTTCGCAAGAAGCCAAATATCCTATTTTATTGCCACAACGACATCATATAACCTACCTGATCGTAAACGAAGCCCATATAAGAACCATGCATGGAGGTTTGCAACTCGTTCGTAACTACTTGAGGATGAGGTACTGGATAGTAAATTACCAAAAGGTTATTCGGTACGAAATCCATCGATGTATTACCTGCTGCAAGTACGCAAACAAGAATAACCAGCAGATAATGAGTAATCTGCCAGCCGTGCGTATAACTCCATCAAATGCCTTTTCACATTGCAGAGTCGACTATGCTGGTCCGTTTAAAACGAGAATGTCTAAAGGACTTGGAACGACCACATTGAAAGGATACATTGCCTTGTTCGTATGCATGGTAACGAAAGCTATTCATCTAGAACTGGTGAGTGATATGTCAACAGAAGCATTCCTTGCAGCCTTCAAGCGGTTCATCAGCCGAAGAGGACTTTGTCAGGAAATATTCAGCGACAATGGAACAAACTTTGTTGGTGCAAATAATCAAATGGACTAGGACATTCAAGAAGCCATTGAACGATCAACGAACGACGTAGCGCGTATCACAGCAAAGGACGGTGTTACATGGAAGTTCATACCAGTCGCCACACTGCATTTTGGAGGATTGTGGGAAGCTGGCGTGAAATCTGTTAAAGGACATATCAAACGTGTCTTTGATGAGTCAAAAATAGTTCCAGCTTTTGAAGAATTTGCAACAGTTTTATGTCAAGTCAAAGCCTGTCTCAACTCTAGGCCAATAACACCGATATCTAGCGATCCCAACCATCTAGAAGCTTTGACGCCAGGAAATATTTTAATTGGTCGTCCGCTATTAGCACTTCCTGAACCAGATAAGTCAAGCAGGACTCTACACGAACGTTGGCAGATCCTCACAGCAGTGCATCAGATATTCTGGAAAAGATGGTCGACTGAATATCTTCATAACCTTCAGAGACGAACGAAATGGATTAAGAACGCCGAAAATCCTAGAGTAGGAGAACTAGTCCTCATAAAAGAAAATAACACGCAACACAACACAGTGGCCGCTAGCACGAATTCACGAGGTTCAGCCCGGTTCAGATGGTAAGGTACGAACTGCAACAGTCAGATATCACGGCAATAAGCTCAAAGTCGGAATTGTAAATCTATCTCAACTTCCAGTCGAAATCTCTGAAGAGTCCACTGCTGCGCCGGTAGTATCACTTCACACACAAACGTTCAAGCGATCAGTCCCAAAATATCTTCCGCAAAAACGAAAACAAGAAGAAGTGCCAGTCGAACAACCAAGAGCTCAGTAAAAAAGAACGAGGATCGCGCCGTGCACATGGGCCACCAAGATACTGAACATGGTCATACTATTACTGTCACTTCTAACATTAGGACTTGCCGACCCAAGGATTCAGCTAGGTAGTAACTCTACCTACAATATTTTTACGCCAAATGGAGGATTCTGTATTGAAAGATTAGGACATGCTCAAGTCTTTCGTGGAAATCTAAGACTGGAAATAAACTTTCCCATCGATAGTGGTGGGCCATCTAGTGGTTTCTTTTTACACGTGTTTAAGAATATTGGCCAATAACTTCAGAAGGGTTTAAGCTACGTCTTTTAAATTATGTACGTGTTATTTTTCTAATGGTTGGAGCTAAATATATGATTATGAAGAAAATCCTATAAGTCCTTCGTGTAGCTGCCATACAAATATCCTGTCAAAACGTCTTCACTTAATTTACGGAACTTACTATAACTCAAGTAATCTTTTAGCTATGAATTGGAAATTTTGTACAAATTAGTTTTGAGTAAAAACGAAGTTCGAGTTTACTAATCAGCGAAATCCTTTTACTCCTTCTGGTAGCTTCCATACAATATGTCCTTAAGACACGTGTTCAACAATATTTGTCGATAACTTTTGAACGCTTCAAGCTACGAATTTCAAATTTTATACAAGTTCATTTTTGAATGGTTCCAGGAAAAAGGATAAATATGTAAGAAATCGAGTGAGTCCTTCCTGCACCTCCCATGTGAAAGTCCTTCAAAAAGGACATTTTTTTTCGATGACTTACCCAGTTCAAGACATGAAATTAAACACTGAATATTGTCTTTTAGTTTTGAGTAGCAATCTAATAGCAGTCCTTAATAAAGGACATACAATATGCACACACGTAATTCTCCTTCATCGTCAACTACAATATAAATCGGAGTTCATTATTCATCTAGAGTATTATACGATTGGCTTGCAGCCGATCGTGACTGCAGTATGTTTTAAAAAGAAGTTTTGGACGAAATGAAGCACCCACCGCGCCTGCTGCACGCAAGTTTGTGCAAAAAGTTCGTGAGACTGGCATGCTAGTGGACAACACTCATGGCTCCCGTCGTCGTACGGTGCGCACAGACGAGAATGTGGCTGCTGTAGCCGAGAGTGTGAGACTCACTCCACGAACATCAACTCGCCGTCGATCTCAACAGCTCAACATTTCACGCACTAGCCTGAGGAGAATTCTGCACAAAGATCTCGGATTATTCCCTTACTAGGTCCAATTGACTCAGCAATTGAAGGCGCACGACCATCCGCTTCGTTATCGCTTCGCAATTTGGGCCTTAGAGCAGATTGAATTGGACAACGATTTTGGGCGAAAAATTATCTTTTCTTACGAGACGCATTTTCATCTCGGCGGCTACGTTAACAAACAAAATTGCCGCATCTGGGGCTCGGAAAACCCGCACGTTATTGTCGAGAAGCCAATGCATCCACATCATTGGACCATTTTTCTTCGAAAATGAGGCTGGGAACAACGTTTCGGTCAACGGTGAACGTTACAGAGCCATGTTATCCGAATTTTTTTTTACTAAAATTGAAGACATGGATTTGGACGACCTCTGGTTTATGCAGGATGGCGCGCCATGCCACACAGCCCATGCCACAATCGATCTTTTACGCACCAAATTCCCAAATCGTGTTATCAGCCGTCTTGGCGATATCAATTGGCCGCCTCGGAGCTGCGATTTGACCCCTTTGAATTTTTTTTTGTGGGGAACCGTGAAGGACCGATGTTATGCCAACAATCCAGAAACGATTCAAGCACTTAAGGCCAATATCATCCAAGCAATCCGTGAGCTACAGCCCGAAACCATCAACAAGGTCTTGGAAAATTGGAGTGACAGAATGCGCTACTGCGCAGCTAGCCGAGGCAGCCACTTGAACGAAGTTGTGTTCTATCATTAATGGGAATGTTTACTCTTACTAATAAAGCCATAATACATGTAAAAAAATTTAATGTTGTTCATTTTATTGCATTTTTAAAAAGAAACTTGTATTTGGCCCACCCTGTATGTTAAAAGATGAAGAAAATGTGTTGTCTACCTTGAAACAAATTGAAGATATGTGTCGCAGGACGAGCGAATTATCAGCTATAACGCACTGTGGCACCCTTACTCAACACATGAAATTAAGACTGAAGGACATAATTGGTCATATACAGGAAGTCAAATCCGCTCCATATGCGAGAAAGAGAAGAGGTCTTTTTGAGAAATTTCTCACAGCTGTATTCGGAGTAAACGAAGAGATCTATACTGACATTGACGCGCTAGAGCATAATCAAAGCAGTATGGCCAGCAAAACATGCTCTTAAATACACGAATTTGAAGCTCAAACACGGTAATGGCAAACAAACTCAACCTTTTTTCTACCTGCTTTCATATAAAAACAATTTGTAAAGATATTGTCGATCAGTTTGATAAAGAACTCAGTCGAGTCCGAAACGCCACGCAAAAATAAATAAGAACAGTATTGAACCCGGAAAACTTGTATTTTCAAACTCAACAACTTTGGAGAAAAGGTAAATCAAGTAATTGATTCACTCAAGTCGACAACAATAAGCTGAGTATCCAAGTGATTTCCACCTATCTCACAGCTATGGATTACTACGATGAAGTCCAACAAAGGTATTCAATTCTAGCCAGGGCTCTATATGGACACGAAAGCATTTTGAACTTTCTGCCTTTAAGCACGGTGAATTTGACAATTCATGGCGTTTCATCCAAGATCGGCAATAAAATAGGATGTTTGGCTTCTTGCGAAATGTCTGCGTTTCGCAGTCTGCCACCAACTCGAAGGATGCCTGAGGCGTCGATGAAAGGAGCTAGATATCTTAACCTAGTGTTTGATTGCTTGATCGCTCTTAAGTCAGCTATGTCTTGAGAGAACTCTGTCTTTTGTATCAGCGATATGATTCTTAAATAAGCTTCTTCAAGTTCCTTGGACTGTATTCTTCCAACTTTTCTTTCTTGACGTGGCTTCCTGACGTTGTGAATGAATCGAAGGCACAAACTCACTATTTGATGAGTTTCGTTAGATCAGAGTAACGCTTCAAAAGTTCAATTTCTTCTTTTGTTGTACAGATTAATGTAACTGCGGCAGGTGTTTCTATATATCCTACGTGTTGTAGCCATTCCGGTTCATTCCACCATAGCGTATGATTTTGCAATTCTTTAGGACTGATTCCTCTTGAGGCACAGTGGGCTGGATTGTCTTTTGATTTTATGTGACTCCATTGCCATTTTCCGCCACCTAAGCTCTGAATCTTTGCGACTCTATTACCAACGTAAGTATCCAGAGAGGCTGGGTCTCTTTTGATCCATTCTAGCGTTATCATTGAGTCACTCCATTCGAAGATTTGTGTGTCCTCTATGGACATCGAATTCGCTGTTTGGTGAAGCAAATTTCTCAGTAGTACGGCTGCGTTTAGTTCAAGCTTTGGTAGCGATATCTTGGCCTTTATGGGAGCCACCTTAGTTTTAGCACAAAGAAGTGTGATCCTAATCGATCCATCAAAGCTAGTAGATTTACAATAGACATATGCATATGCTGCTTCTGAAGCGTCGCAGAAGCCATGTAGTTCAACTTTACAGTTGTTAGCATCTTTAAAATACTCCGGACTCCACAGAAAAGAATAACGATGAAATATGAAAGAAACACAATATCCGTCTAAGGTTATTTTACAATAATCCATAGGAGCAGTTATGATTTAATGCATGTGACAGCAATACCACACAAGCTGCAAGAGAATCACTATTCAATGCTCGCCACCGGTACTCCAACATTGGCAGTAAATTTCAATCAGCAAGTTTACTTTACATTAGACAAAATCCAGCTGAAATCATGCACGATGGAAGAAGAACTATATGTACATATGCTCTCCTGGCCTGATCAGCAACATGAATAGTCGACCAAGTAGCATCGTTGACGAAATCTACAACAGACATAATCGAGCGCTATGTCGAATATTCGAGACCACGACCACCCGAACATTGTGGAAAAAACTAATGATGAAAAACACCTGGGTATTTGTAGCAGATAAACCAATCGCAGCACACATCGTATGTAATGGCGAAAGAGAAGAAATCCTGCTTAAGGATGTAGGCATAATACGTCTGACGGGAAACTGCATAATTCAAACTCAGGAGATATCGCTTCAATCAACACTCGAGAAAAGATAGTTTCCAGCAGCTTTATTAAAGATGTAGCACCAGAGAGGTTCTCAGCAGAGCTCCAACATCCTTCAGCTATTTCGGATCCCATAACCAAGGTCTCGGAACAACTTTTTACGCAGGAGTTCTTCGAAATCAAACCGCCTACAACGGTGCTTCGGGAAATCAAGAAGAACGTCACTCCAGCAGCAACAACCATTTTTATCACACTGATGGTACTGGTAGCTGCCAATATCTTATGGAAGAGACTTAAAGGATACATCGCAAGAAGGAAGAACGAAGTCGCTATTACTATGACTGACAACGACGATCCAACATCTCTCATGGAAAAGTTCAACAGGGTATTTACTTTCGGCCGCCCAAGATGTTCAGTACCTGAACAAGATCAATGTACCGCCCGAATAATGCAGACATCATTATTATTGTCACGGTCATTTGGGTTCATAAGAACTTTGGATCGCAGAAATAATGTGTCGGGTAGTCATTCAGTGTATCGATATTTAGTGCTGACACTTTTAGTCAGTATATAGATGATTATATGAATGCACTCACCTGACCTGCATTATTCTTGCGATCATTTAACTTAGCACATAAGCAAAATTCTTTTATTTTGGGTGAAAAACTTTGGATTACAATATCTTCGGAACCAATTACACCAGGAAAATAAAATTTAGTTTCTGTATATGGGATCACAAGAGGAGTCTACCGACACTAAATTTTTTGAGGGGGGAGGTCTATCACGAAAGTGGGGGGACAACAATTTTTCAAAAAATGTAATTTTTATATCTCAGAAACCGTATCAGATATGATCTTGAAAATTTTACAGGAGTTGGGGTCGGTAAACTTCTAATAGGGAAAAAAATGTTGGGGGTGTGGGTGTTGGGGGTGATGGTGAAAGGGGGTAGAAAGGAAAACATTCTGATTTTTATTTCTCGAAAACCATAATGAATAGAAAGCTAACAATTTAGGATTATATAGAGCCACTATGGAGACATCCTAGAAAAATAAAATTTTTGATAGGGGTGTCAAGGTACGGGGGAGAGAGGTGGTTTTTTATATCTCAGAAACGGCTTATGCTAGAAAGTTGAAACTTAGTACGTATATGTAGATGTACTATTAGAGTAATTAAAGCAAAAAAAAAGTTCAGATTTTTATTGGCGTTTAGAGGTTGAGTAAAAAAAATGTCCGTGAATCTACATTTTCACAAACTTCGTTAAAACTTTTAGACATGTCGAGCTATCAAAGCAATTTTACTTCTGCGGGCTATTTATATAAGCGCCTAGTAACGATCTTCAAAATTTTTAGATATCCAACCCCTAACGGGGTGTAAAGTGGTTGTGTACATATTCACGAATTCTGATATATTTCTAAGGTATATTGAGATTTGGAATTCACTTTTACTTCTATAAGCTTTAAACGTAGTCAGGGAAAAACCGATTTAAGTATTTTTCTCAACTAAGCCCCCTGGGGGTATTGTTCAAGTTTTCACTGATTCCGAAAATCTCTTAGGTTTAATGTGATCGAATTCGCTTTTACTACTGTGAATTATTCTATTGATAAAAAAATACGTAAGTAAATAAAAAAAATCGGCCAACAGTCTGGGCGCAACTTTATTATTTTATGGGTAGAAGTCCGAAACGTGTTTAATGATGAGATACGGTGTTGGGTACTATGCGACCGACAACCTCAAAAATAACCAGGAGGCTATTTGGAACGTTATTTTTTAGGTTGTCAGTCGCATAGTACCCAACACCGTATCTCATCATTAAACACGTTTCGGACTTCTTCCCATAAAATAATAAAGTTGCGCCCAGACTGTTGGCCGATTTTTATTGTTGACGTAGCAAAAATTTGTGTTTTCGAGTAAATATCTCAAGATTGGGTGCAGTTACAATTTAGACTGTCACATCAAATGGAAGGTAATTCGATTCCATAAAAAACGAGTTATAACACTTTGCCTTGTGATTATTCGTTTTCAAGATATAACGTTTTAAGTGAGTGAGGGTACCGGTCAAAAACACTTTTCTTAACCACCCTGTATCTTCACTGATATTGAAAATTAACCCACCCTATTGCAAGAGAGGGGTTAAAAATAAAAATTCCGATAGAGAACAAAAAAACGACTTCTTGAAACCATAAAATTTAATTCAATTTTTAGAACATATTAATCATTTTCTTATTTTTTTTTCGGGATGAAACGGCAGGACGTTCGACCATCTGTAATGAATTTAATAAAAAAACACAACAAATGAGTGTGGCCAACAATAATTTTACAATGTGAGAAAAGTAGTAAACACCACCAAGTGCCCGCCAGACCAATACAAAATAATTATAAAAAAACGATAAGCGAAATCTGAACCTGAAGCCACAAATGCCGTCAAGGGAGAACACACAAGACGATGGCTAGTCAAAAGGAGAGAGGAGCACCTTCTCCTTGCCTTGTGATTATTCGTTTTCAAGATATAACGTTTTAAGTGAGTGAGGGTACCGGTCAAAAACACTTTTCTTAACCACCCTGTATCTTCACTGATATTGAAAATTAACCCACCCTATTGCAAGAGAGGGGTTAAAAATAAAAATTCCGATAGAGAACAAAAAAACGACTTCTTGAAACCATAAAATTTAATTCAATTTTTAGAACATATTAATCATTTTCTTATTTTTTTTTCGGGATGAAACGGCAGGACGTTCGACCATCTGTAATGAATTTAATAAAAAAACACAACAAATGAGTGTGGCCAACAATAATTTTACAATGTGAGAAAAGTAGTAAACACCACCAAGTGCCCGCCAGACCAATACAAAATAATTATAAAAAAACGATAAGCGAAATCTGAACCTGAAGCCACAAATGCCGTCAAGGGAGAACACACAAGACGATGGCTAGTCAAAAGGAGAGAGGAGCACCTTCTCCATACACAAGGGGCGGGGAACCAACCCACATGTGCCTTCACACTCGAGGAGGAGACCCATCCTCGTCAAGGCCAAGGAAGAGTACCATCCTTGTGAATTCCGCGAACCGTACTTAATAAAAACTGGCGGTCACTCAATAAGCACATGCATCGAAAATTATACGAAAGAAAAATATAAATAAAACAAATAGAAGCACTACATAGGGTAAACTACCGTAAACTATGCGTTAAAACTAACTCGCGCTTAGCAAAATACCTAATGAAATGCGAAAACTTGATGTGTCATCTTCAAATATTTCAGAATGATTGCACGGGTTAATTAACGTGTGTGAAGTTGGCCCCACTTGTTGAAAATTTTGAAAAAAATTTGAGAGTTCTGTTTGCCCCCCACATAGTTCTATAGTTCTAGAGCATTCTCGGAAATAGTTCCGTTGATTAAGGCAGTAAAATATCGTAAGAAAGTTGGGGGGGCTAACTTCACAAATGTGAAATTTCAAAGCGCTATAACTTCTTTCCCTTAAGCGTTAGAGAAAATGTTCATAAGGTGTCATCGATAGAACTCTTTGGGGGGCAAACGGAACTCTAACTTAAAACACCCCAACCCTTATGGGGAAAAAGTTTTTTTTCACTGGCTCGAAAAATTTGTAATTTCAATGCGCCATAACTTCTTTCCCTTTAGTTTTAGAGAAAAAGTTCATAAGGTGTTATCGATAGAACTCTTTGGGGGGCAAACGGAACTCTAACTTAAAACACCCCAACCCTTAAGGGGAAAAAGTTTTTTTTCATTGACTCGAAAAATTTGTAATTTCAATGCGCCATAACTTTTTTCCCTTTAGTTTTAGAGAAAAAGTTCATAAGGTGTTATCGATAGAACTCTTTGGGGGGCAAACGGAACTCCAACTTAAAACACCCCAACCCTTAAGGGGAAAACATTTTTTTTTACTGACTCGAAAAATTTGTAATTTCAATGCGCCATAACATCTTTCCCTTTAGTTTTAGAGAAAAAGTTCATAAGGTGTTATCGATAGAACTCTTTGGGGGGTAAACGGAACTCTAACTTAAAACACCCCAACCCTTAAGGGGAAAAAGTTTTTTTTCACTGACTCGAAAAATTTGTAACTTCAATGCGCCATAACTTCTTTCCCTTTAGTTTTAGAGAAAAAGTTCATACGGTGTTATCGACAGAACTCTTTGGGGGGCAAACGGAACTCCAACTTAAAACACCCCAACCCTTAAGGGGAAAAAGTTTTTTTTCACTGACTCGAAAAATTTGTAATTTCAATGCGCCATAACTTCTTTCCCTTTAGTTTTAGAGAAAAAGTTCATAAGGTGTTATCGATAGAACTCTTTGGGGGGCAAACGGAACTCCAACTTAAAACACCCCAACCGTTAAGGGGAAAAAGTTTTTTTTCACTGACTCGAAAAATTTGTAATTTCAATGCGCCATAACTTCTTTCCCTTTAGTTTTAGAGAAAAAGTTCATAAGTTGTTATCGATAGAACTCTTTGGGGGGCAAACGGAACTCCAACTTAAAACACCCCAACCGTTAAGGGGAAAAAGTTTTTTTTTACTGACTCGAAAAATTTGTAATTTCAATGCGCCATAACTTCTTTCCCTTTAGTTTTAGAGAAAAAGTTCATAAGGTGTTATCGATAGAACTGTTTGGGGGGCAAACGGAACTTCAACTTAAAACACCCCAACCCTTAAGGGAAAAAATTTTTTTTTCACTGACTCGAAAAATTTGTAATTTCAATGCGCCATAACTTCTTTCCCTTTAGTTTTAGAGGAAAAGTTCTTAAGGTGTTATCGATAGAACTCTTTGGGGGGCAAACGGAACTCTAACTTAAAACACCCCAACCCTTAAGGGGAAAAAATTTTTTTTCACTGACTCGAAAAATTTGTAATTTAAATGCGCCATTACTTCTTTCTCTTTAGTTTTAGAGAAAAAGTTCATACGGTGTTATCGATAGAACTCTTTGGGGGGCAAACGGAACTCTAACTTAAAACACCCCAACCCTTAGGGGGAAAAAGTTTTTTTTCACTGACTTAGGGAAAATGTTAGGCCCATTTCACACTCTTTGCCGGCGTTAATAAGCAAAATTGCAGCATTTGAGGAACGAAGAATCCACACGAGATCCATGAAACGCCATTGCATGATCAAAAAGTGACTGTTTGGGCCGGCGCTTGCGCCAAAACCATCATTGGGCCATTTTTTTCCGACAAAACGAAAGCAAACATTCGTGCCGAAATCATCGCTATACCGCCCGAGATGCTCGAAAAAGTAAAGGAAAACGCAGCAAAAAGGGAACATTTTACTGTGGCCAATTCATTATTTTTGTATTCAAAAAATCTGCGAATGGTCTGGGCGAAACTTTATTATTTTCGGGTAAAAGTTGTTTCGAAATTATGAGGTTTCTTGGAAAGTTAGTTTTGTTCATAAAAAAAATATTTAAAATAAAGATTTTTAGCAGATTAAACATTGGAAAAGCCCGTGTAGACTATATGAATTTCGGTATATTATGTACACTAAGAGCCCATAGAGCGAATTTGCTGTCTTATCAGAATTAAGAGATATGAAGATTTGTTAAAACGTATATAAAGCCATTACTTCCACTTGGGGTTTGAATTTCGAAAAAATTGTGAAATGGTTTTTAGACGATTTCATCAGAAGCAACCTGATATCTCATGAGACACGAGGGATCTTGTAAAATTTGTGAAAATGTAAGCAAACCCTCCACACCCCCTTGGTTCTTGAAATTCGGAAAATCGTGAAATTGGTTTTTAGGTCATTACATCAAATGCCATAATAACCAATTTTATGTCTCATCAGAACTAAGGGATGGCAAAATTTGTGAAAACATATGCAAACCCTTGGGGCTTGAATATCCAAAAATTGAGAAATGGGTTTGTAGGCGATTATATAAAAAGTCTGTGGAAGTGAAAAGCGATCTAATATCTAATCAAACCTAAGAAATATGTCGAAGCTTTGAAAAGCATAAGACCCCCATACACCCCTTAGGATTGAATATATAAAAATACTGAAATTGATTTTTTGGCGGTTACATAGGAAACCTTAGGAACTAAAAATGAATTCGATATATCATCAGATCTAAGCAATATGCAGGAATCTGTGAAAACATATGCAACCTCCTTATACCCACTTGGGGGTTGAATATCCAAAAATCCTGAAAGAAGTTAATAGATAAATATGAAGACAACACGAGAAAGTAAAAACCAATTCATTTTCTTATCACTTCTAAAAGATATGACGGAATTCGTGAAAACTTGTTCAACCCTTAACGGCTGGAAAAAGGAAAAAGTTTTAGGCGATTATTACGCAAGCCCGTGAAAGTGAAAAGATATTAGATATCTGATCAGACCTGAGCGATATGGCAGTATTCGTGAAAAAGTACACAACCCATTTCCACCCCCTTAGGGGTCGAATTTCCAAAAATCCTGAAAACACTTTCTAGGTAATTATATGAAGAATCCGTGGAATAAAAATTAATTTAATATTTGAAAAGACCTAATAGATATGATGAAAACCGTGAAAATATATGCATTCCATTTTCACTGATAATTTTTTTTGCCCCCCTTCCGAACGCCAATAGATATTTGAATTTTTTTTAATATAAATTACTTTTCTAGTTGATCTACCTTTTCATACCGAGTTTCAACTTTGTAGCATAAGCCGTTCTATAGATAGAAAAAACGCCCCCACCCCCGTACCATACCACCCCTATAAAAAATTATATTTTTACAACATGCTACTACCATAGCTCTATCTAAATACCAATTTTCAGCTTTATATCATTATAGGTTCTTGTGATATAAAAATCGGAACTTTTCAATTTTCACCCTCCCCCACCCTCACCCTCTACACCTTGAAATTTTTCTTTCTGCTGGAGGTCTATTATACCTACTTCTGGTACAAATTTTAATCATCTCTCTTACACCGTTCTTGAGATATAAGACGCGACTTTTTAAAAAATTTCTTACTCCACTTGCATGCTCCACCTCCCCCTTAAGAAATTTTAATTTCAGCAAACTTCATTTGTAAACCTTTAGACACAAACCAAATTTTATTTCTCTAGTGCAATTGGTTCGTGAGATATCGTAATTTTCCACCCCCCCCTTCCCGTACGCCGCTGCCACCACTAAAAAATTTCATTCCGATCTATTCTCCTAGTAAACCTATAGATATTCTTTAAGTTTTAATTTTGTGACGTTAACCGTTTAGGAGATATAGATTTTAGAATGTGCCGATCTCGGCTTTTTTGCGTTTCGGACGCATTATTTTTCCCCCACTCCCACACCCCTTCACCCATATTTACAATTTTTATGCAAATGGGTCCACTATCGAAGCTCTATTTAATTTCCAAGTTTCAGCTTCCTAGCGTAAGCGGTTGCTGAGATCTAAAAACCAAAATTTTCCGTCTAAAACGTTTTCCCCTGCTCCCCCCTCACACCCCCCCCCCTCCCAGAATTTGAACACTTCAAGGGGCCTACCCAGTCAATTCATAAAAACTTCAATTTAATATCTGAAACCGTTTGGGAGCTACGAGCCTTCAAACGATGACATTTTTTTGCTTTTTTCGTGTCTACTAGTCATGAAACGTGAAAAAAAAAATGTTTCAGGGTAGAACATTTTTTTTTTTTAAAAATCGACCACAATACTGTATTATTAGAAAATAATAAAGTAAAATCAGTTTTTTTTTTTTCAAAGTTGTTCAATGTTTACATACCGATATACAAGACACACTGTACCTTTACCGCTATATGTACGATCGCTAAATTTCGCGGAATTTTTTGATTACTTCATGGAATTTAGCAATCAAAATTTTAGTTCCGAATAAAAATTACATGTTTATGGTTATAGAATTCATAGAATTTGATGATCGTGTGATTGTGCTAGCCCTACGAAGTTTCATGCTACGCGCCTGTTAATCTTTAGAACTCGTGAGGGGCTACCCAGAACTCTGAAAATATCGATCGGTTTTCTGAGAAAAAAAGATCACGTGCAGTACTGCAGTACTACTAGTCAGTGAGAACAATTTATTTATTTATATGATTGCTGTTGAAACATAAATGGAACAACACAATATGTTACGGCCAAACCGGCTTCACGTAAGGGTTGGGGTCTTTTAAGTTGGAGTTCCGTTTGCCCCCAAAGAGTTCTATCGATAACACCTTATGCACTTTTTCTCTAAAACTAAAGGGAAAGGAGTTATGGCGCATTGAAATTACAAATTTTTCGAGTCAATGAAAAAAAACTTTTTCCCCCTAAGGGTTGGGGTGTTTTAAGTTATAGTTCCGTTTGCCCCCAAAGAGTTCTATTGATAACACCTTATGAACTTTTTCTCTAAAACTAAAGGGAAAGAAGTTATGGCGCATTGAAATTACAAATTTTTCGAGTCAGTGAAAAAAAACTTTTTCCCCTTAATGGTTGGGGTGTTTTAAGTTGGAGTTCCGTTTGCCCCCCAAAGAGTTCTATCGATAACACCTTATGAACTTTTTCTCTAAAACTAAAGGGAAAGAAGTTATGGCGCATTGAAATTACAAATTTTTCGAGTCAGTGAAAAAAAACTTTTTCCCCTTAACGGTTGGGGTGTTTTAAGTTGGAGTTCCGTTTGCCCCCCAAAGAGTTCTATCGATAACACCTTATGAACTTTTTCTCTAAAACTAAAGGGAAAGAAGTTATGGCGCATTGAAATTACAAATTTTTCGAGTCAGTGAAAAAAAACTTTTTCCCCTTAAGGGTTGGGGTGTTTTAAATTGGAGTTCCGTTTGCCCCCCAAAGAGTTCTATCGATAACACCTTATGAACTTTTTCTCTAAAACTAAAGGGAAAGAAGTTATGGCGCATTGAAATTACAAATTTTTCGAGTCAGTGAAAAAAAACTTTTTCCCCTTAAGGGTTGGGGTGTTTTAAGTTGGAGTTCCGTTTGCCCCCCAAACAGTTCTATCGATAACACCTTAAGAATTTTTTCTCTAAAACTAAAGGGAAAGAAGTTATGGCGCATTGAAATTACAAATTTTTCGAGTCTGTGAAAAAAAACTTTTTCCCCTTAAGGGTTGGGGTGTTTTAAATTGGAGTTCCGTTTGCCCCCCAAAGAGTTCTATCGATAACACCTTATGAACTTTTTCTCTAAAACTAAAGGGAAAGAAGTTATGGCGCATTGAAATTAAAAATTTTTCGAGTCAGGGAAAAAAAACTTTTTCCCCTTAACGGTTGGGGTGTTTTAAAATGGAGTTCCGTTTGCCCCCCAAAGAGTTCTATCGATAACACCTTATGAACTTTTTCTCTAAAACTAAAGGGAAAGAAGTTATGGCGCATTGAAATTACAAATTTTTCGAGTCAGTGAAAAAAAACTTTTTCCCCTTAACGGTTGGGGTGTTTTAAGTTGGAGTTCCGTTTGCCCCCCAAAGAGTTCTATCGATAACACCTTATGAACATTTTCTCTAACGCTTAAGGGAAAGAAGTTATAGCGCTTTGAAATTTCACATTTGTGAAGTTAGCCCCCCCAACTTTCTTACGATATTTTACTGCTTTAATCAACGGAACTATTTCCGAGAATGGTCTAGAACTGTAGAACTATTTGGGGGGCAAACAGAACTCTAAAATTTTTTTCAAATTGTTCAACAAGTGGGGCCAACTTCACACACGTGGTTAATTAGAGTATACAAAGCGACAAAGAATTCATTCAGAACATCTTAAGCAATAATTAGCAATTGAATTGTTTTTTATTTAGATGAAGCTTAGTATAAAGAGAAAAGCAACAGGGTGGTCCGAAATAGGCTGGGGGCCCGAAACCGGGTAGTTTACCCTACTACATAAACACTACAAAAACAATCAGTGAAACTCACCCGGCTCGTCTCTCAAACGAAAATTTAAATGTAATAGGTTTAATTCAATCGCTTCACCTTTTAATTTTTCCAGACAATCTTTCAAATTAAATCCACCGCAATCGCAATTATTGTCCGAAATGAATTCAATTAGCGACTGATTTTCAATAGCTGAGAGCAATCCCGATACATCCGGAACCAAACAAAGCCCCTTCGTTACAGTCGTTTGCAATTGACTCGATTGCGTTGATAAACTTAAAACAAACTTAACAAATACAGAAAAGTATTGGGGAATTCACGAAGATCATCGCGTTCACTACAATTTGATCCAAGTCTCGACTCAAAACAAAAGTTGAACTTGGTTGAACTTCCTTTGCCCTTACGGTTAAGTTGCTTATCAAAATCAGCCTGGGACACGACACGAAAACAACTGAAGCGCCTGCCGACCAGTGCTGCCACCATACTACAATTGTAGTATATCTACTACAATTTTGAACTCTAAATTTTCTACTCCGCACTAAAAGAATTTTACTACATTTCTTGGAGCACTTTAATCAACAACACTGACAATATTGTCACGTTTTCATATCACACTTTGGGTTAGGGATGTTCGATTTCGATTCGATTAATCGATTAATTTTTTTTAAAAAAATCTATTTTATCAATTGATATGAGTGATGTTGATTAATCGACATAATCGATTAGTTAACGTTAATTAATCGAACAAATTTCAACAGTAAAACGATTCAATGTTCGACCGTTTTGGCAACATTTTACTACGAATTTTCTGCAACAGAAAAAAGTTATGCATTCATGAAGAGATAGGTAGATCCAGCAACACACGTTTGGTATTAACAACCCAGCAATCAAAATTTTGTTGAGAAAACTGCTTCTTATATCAAATTATTGGAATTATTTTACTCCTGCTGTTGTTTCGGTCTCAAATTCGGAACTGAATCGCCATAGAGACATATGTACTGGAGATGACAAGCAGCGAATGTTTTGAAGCCGGACGATTCCTCGCAAAGGACCGGCGATAAACACTATGCTACTATTAGCATCTTACTCATATTTATGTTATACTCTTGTCTTGAACACAAAAAACGCCAAACATTTGAATACTGGGCTACTATTTGCATTTCACTGCCACCTAGCATCAAACACTCCATACAAAAACGTTAAATTTTGCTTCAAAATGTTTCAAAGTACTTCATACAAAAACGGCGATTTGTCCTCTCTGTGTGAATCGCCAACTCTAGCTAGAAGTAAGTACATCTACTTACTTTTATGATTATCTCCCTACCTACTTATTAAACACCTATTTGTACTTGCTTTATAAAAAATTTTAAAAAATTCTAAATTGTGTCAATCACAGATAGGGTAAACTACCCGGTTTCGGGCCCCCAGCCTATTTCGGACCACCCTGTTGCTTTTCTTTTTATACTAAGCTTCATCTAAATAAAAAACAATTCAATTGCTAATTTGAGATGCTTAAGATGTTCGGAATAAATTCTTTGTCGCTTTATATACTCTAAGTAACCCGTGCAATCATTCTGGAATATTTGAAGAAGACACATCAAATTTTCGCATTTCATTAGCTATTTTGATAGCGCGAGTTAGTTTTAACGCATAGTTTTGTAGTTCTGTTAACGGTTTTTAAAAAATTAATTAATTAAATATACTTTCCTTAATTGTTTCTTTAATAAAAAAAATCTGCTAACAGTCTGGGCGCAACCTTATTATTTTTTCGATAGAAGTTCGGAATGCGTTCAATTCTGAGACGCGGTGTAGGTTACTATGTGACTGAAAACTCAGAAAAAAGTTCAGAAAAGGTTAGAATGGGGTCGCGCTAGAATACTTACGCCGCTACCACATATAACATGTGAATTACATAATTGGGTCATACTCCGGGACGAGGCCTAAGTCGTAGTATAATATCAGTTGTTACGTGAATATGAGATTTTAGTGATTTGGTTTTGGGCCATTTCATGAAATCGGAAATGCATTTGTAGGCGATTATATAAAAAGTCTGTGGAAGTGCAAACCAATCTAATATCTAATCAATCCTGAGAAATATGTCGAAAGCCTTACGTCCTATTGGAGTTGAATAACAAACATCCTGAAAACAACTTTTTGACGATAATGTCAGGAAGTAAAATGGATTCGATATCTCATTAGAACTAAGAAATATGTAGAAATTTGTGAAAACATATGCAACCCCCTTGTACCCACTTAGGAGTTGAATATTAAAAAATCCTGAAATGAGTTTTTAGATATATGTAAAGAAAGCGCGAGGAAGTAAAAACTAATCCCATGTCTTATCACTCCTAAGAGATATGACGAAATTCGTGAAAACGTGTTCAACCCGTTTATACACTCTTAGGGGTTGAAAAAGGAAAAAATTTGAAAACGTGTTTTAGGTGATTATTAAACAAGCCCGTAAAAGTAAAAATATATTCGATATCTAATCAGACTGGAGAGATACGGCTGAATTCGTGAAAATGTATACAACCCCTTTACACCATCGTGAGGGTCGAATTTCAAAAAATACTGAAAACACTTTCTTGGTATTTATATGAAGAACTCGTAGAAAAAAAATGAATTCAATATTTGAAAAGACCTAATAGATATGACGAAAATTGTGCCCACCCTTCCAAACGCCAATGGATATTAGAAAATTTTGTTTATCTAAATTACTTTTTTAGTTGATTTACATATACATACCAAATTTCAACTCTGTAGTGTAAGCCATTGTATAGATAAGAAAAACATCCCCCACTCCCGTACCATACTACCAACATAAAAAATTATATTTTTCCAACATGCTACTACTATAGCTCTATAAATACCATGTTTCAGCTTTATATCATCATAGGTTTTTGAGATATAAAAATCGGAACTTTTTCCTTTTCATCCTCCCCCACCCTCACCGATCTATTCTCCTAGTATACCTACAGATATTCACTAAGTTTCAATTTTCTGTCGTTAACCGTTTAGGAGATATGGATTTTAAAATGTGTCGATCTCGGCTTTTTTGCGTTTCGGACGCATTATTTTTTCGCCCACTCCTACATCCCTTCACCCATATTGACAATTTTTACGCAAATGGGTCCACTATGAAAGTTCTATAGAAATTCCAAGTTTCAGCCTCCCTGCAGAAGCGGTTGCTGAGATCTAAAAACCAAAATTTTCCGTCTAAAACGCTTCCCCCTCCTCCCTCCTCACACCCCCACCCCTCAGAATTTGGTCACTTTAAGGGGCCTACCCAGTCTATTCATAAAAATTCAATTTAATACCTCAAAGGGTTTGGGAGCTACGAGCCTTCAAACGATTTTGCGTACGGCGTACGACGGCCAGACGGACTGCAATTTTTTTTGCTTTTTTCGTGCCTACTAGTCATGAAACGTGAAAAAAAAATTTCAGGGTAGCAAATTTTTTTTTTTAAAAATCGATCACAATACTGTATTATT
This sequence comes from Beris morrisii, assembly GCA_951812415.1. Lineage (NCBI taxonomy): Eukaryota > Metazoa > Arthropoda > Insecta > Diptera > Stratiomyidae > Beris > Beris morrisii. The sequence goes on along the minus strand of OX638310.1, from coordinate 86,212,124 downwards.
AGAAAATAATAAAGTAAAATTGGATTCTGTTATGTAACCTGCACAACTGTTTTATATCTTTTTCTCAAAAACTCTTGAAATAATTAGGATCATTGTATTAACGACCTGGAGAAATTTATCTAATATTTTCTAATGACATTTAACTATAACTTTTACATCATAAGTTAAGAAAAGGAGTAGGTACTCGAAAGTCGAGCCTCTGCTAATGGTAGACTTAATCGTAATAATCTCTGTACAGTTGCATGATGAAAATGTTTAGATAATGTAATCTATGCGTAGGTGGAATAAGTACGAACTGATGATTTCGAAAGACATTAAGCCATCAGATAGCTAAGATATGCGCGCTATCAAGATCCCGTAAATAAGGCTCACCACTATGTTAAAAAATTTTCACATCTCATGCTAGTAAATAAATGCACAGAGAATGGTTCGCAACAGCTTAGTAATTGTTGAAATTTTATAGTGTAAACAAATGATGAATAGTTTCAAATCCTACTCATACACCCCGAAGATAATTTAATCCTAAATTATATTATATGAAAATGGAAAAAAATCGTTAATGTAAATTGCCAATTGCCAATCCGACTAATAATGCAATTTCTCAAAGAAGTAATCATCCAACAACTATTTCCAATATGGACGGCGATCGTCAGCCCACGGGACTTAACTAATTGTTAAAGTTGACTTACCTGAATAGTTGAGATACCTTGTAGATTCTCTTTCGCAGTATGACTGTTAACGCGATGTCGTAATGTTGATTACTCACATTTCACATAGCGTGCAATTGCATTAATAGAACCAAAGCACTTGCTGCGTTTTGTCTGGATAACGTCTTGATAAATCGAACCTCAGCCGACTAAACTTAACACTGTGCAGAATATAATGTCGCTAACGTACTACGAGGACGTCTTGAGAAGATAGTAAATGTGAACTTCTTAGGTTGGGGGAAAGTGCGTCAAGCTGCGGTCATGAGCTTGGCAATGAACTGAACTACTTAACTACTTTATATCATTTCGCAAAAAGTAGTCGAACTGCACATATAAATAATAATTTCACTTGATTTCAGCGTAGCGGCTTATCCAGCTACCTATAGCGACGATCAAATAACAACTTGGCATTATAACTAAGTTGTCACTACAAGAAAATAAAAAAAAGTACGACTTTTTTATGAACAAAATAATACTATTCGCACATTTTTATTGGCACTATAAGGGGTCGAAATTCTCTTCAAAGTGAGCAATGACCAGACTGGACTGTAACTGTGGGACTGTTTTTAGTTTTTTCGCTCTCCTGAAAGGTAGCACTTTTATACTCTAGATGGAATCTGATTATATTATAAGTTTAATCCAGGCTAAAAGTCCGTCTGTCCGTCTGTCCGTCTGTCCGTCTGTCCGTCTGTCCGTCTGTCCGTCTGTCCGTCTGTCCGTCTGTCCGTCTGTCCGTGCGCACGCCTAGACCTAGGATCTTGAAATTTTGAATCTGGGTGGTTGGTCGAATTTCATGATATTGTCTTTTAGTTTCGAGTAGCAACCAAATGGAAGTCTTTAATAAAGGACAAACAACATGTGCACTCCTTATCCTACTTTATCCAGAACTACATTATAAATCGGAGTATTTCATCTAGAGTATCATACGATTGGCTTGCAGCCGATCATGACTGCAGTATGTTTATAATCTAAATGGAATCTGAGAGTATTATAAGTTTAATCCAGCCCAAAAATTCGCGGACAAGATTTTTTAAAAATCATTTATTAAAATTATTGAATTTTTACACATGACACCCTTCAAAATAATCTCCTTGGGACCTAACGCACTTCTCCATTCGACTTTTCCACGCTTTTAGACAATTGCTCTTCTTAAATTGTCGCCAACGCCTCTGACGATGACTCTTTAATTGGCTCTAAAGTCCGAAAATGGTGCCCTTTTAATTTTTCTTTGACTAGAGGAAATACAAAAAAGGCGCAGGGAGCCAAATCCAAATGAATTATGAAACGATTGCGTGAAAGAGTTCGCAGGAAGAGGCCTGATTTGTGGGAAAATTAATCCTGCGTTCTTCATCATGATAATGCACCCGCGCACAGGGATTTCCTTGTTCGTTAGTTTTTTGCCACAACGGGTACCACAGTTCTCGAGCACCCTCCATATTCGCCGGATTTGGCTCCGATTGACGTTCGTCTGTTTGTCCGTCTGTCCGTGCGCACGACAACTCAAGAACGCCTTGACCTAGTATCTTGAAATATTGAATCTGGATGTTTGGTCGAATTTATAAAAATATCCTCACTCAATTCACGGAACGCACCATAACTCAAAAAATCGTTCAACCATGAAATTGAAATTTACAAATCCCAACAATTTTGTATGGAGGATGCATGACTTGGATCATAAAAACCAAGTTTTCTATTAAAGTACAAGATTTTGTTGGGCAAACCCAAGTAAAATAGTTTATAAACAGTTTTAAAAACGAGAATTATTAAAATTAATTGAGTGTTCATAAAAAAGATTAGGATGAAAAAAATATCGCAGTTTTCAGCAATGTCGACATTCTGCTATTTAAAAAATGTGCAGTTAAATTGCTTATTTGTAGAAAGACAATTTTTGTCATATGATCTAGCATATATCTATGATTATGAATATTTGTTATTCAGTATCGACTCTAGAAGGTTCGTTAATTCCAAAGTTTTGTATTAAAATAGCGGCCTTTGGGATTATAAAATATTGTTACGAGTCAGTTCCAAAAAAGGTTCTCCAATGAACTGGTATATTTTCTCGTTTCGTTCTGGGACGTCACACATCAGCTGAAAACTGAGGGCATTTCTCACGACGAAATGTCATATGTGCCCGGCTTGAGCTCAAGTCGGCGTTGACCTTACCAACAATTTTCCAAAGACTGAACTACCAAAATGTAAAAACATATGTCAAAAATTATTTGACGTTTAAGCGTGGTTCACAATAAATCGAATTCGAAAAAATGGCGGACGAAAGTGATGATAGTGAAAATGCTCTGTGCGGAATTTGCAATAACATTGTCAAATCGGGAAAATGCGATTAAATGTGATGGTAATTGTAAGAAGTGGTATCACACGAAGTGTACTAAAATTAGTGACAAGGACTATGTGAAACTACAGAAGCTGGAAGTAAAGGTGTTGTGGCTATGTCCTGAGGACCAGATGCTATACGATAGATTCATAAATAACAATTTTGACAAAGTGTTAAAGGCCTGTGAAAATACCGCTAGGCAAATTAAGGATCTGGTCGGGATCACAGAGTTACTTACCACTAAGGTAAGTGATATTGCAGAAAAAGTAATTCCACCAACTAGTACCGGTTCCTTTACATATGCCGCGGTGGCACGAATAGCCAGTAAACGGTATGGCAATGACCCGCAAGTGCTTACAGACATAAACAATAACGGTATGCCAAAATTTAACCGTGGCATTGTTATTAAACCTAAGCTCACACAGGGTTCTGACACTACATTACGACAACTTCAAGAATTAATTGACCCCAAAACAATAAAAACGCCAATTGTTTACAGTCGCAGCATTCAAAATGGAGGTATATTAATAAAATCCGACACCGAAGAAAATAGCAATAAACTTATGCTGGACATTAAGGCCAAGATGTCGGATTCTTATGTAGTTGAAAACACGAAGCAAAGGATGCCCAGATTGGTCATCCATGGTTTACAAAAAATATATAGTTCTGACGAGCTCAAGCAAGAAGTAGTGTGCCTGAATCATTCCTTACCAGACAAATTCACAATGAATGTAGTACATACCAGACAGATAAAAAAGAATAATACCTGGACCCACTATCTGGATGTTTCGGGTAACATATTCGCGAGAGTTGTGGATAAATATTTAAATATTGGATTCAACAATTTCTTTGCACGGAAAGATTTGAACGTGCTTCGTTGCTACAAATGTCAAAAATACGGTCACTCGTCAAAAACGTGTCAAAATAAGAATGAAGTCTGCGCTAATTGCGCAGGTTGTCATCGAACAGCTGATTGCACCGAAGCTAAAGTGGAATGTGTCCACTGTCATATTACCCACCCTCAGCATTGCCAACATAGAGCCGACAGCAACCTATGCCCCGAATATATGTATTAAGGCAATAAACAATACCCAGAAGAAAATAGACTATCTTTCAAACTAAAATGGCTGAAACGACCAAATTAAAACTTTTTTACGCAAACCTGAGAAGCATCCGTAGTAAGCTATCTAACGTAGAGGCATTCGTCATAGAAAATTAAGACATTGAAATACTAATATTTTCTGAAACATGTCTATATTCTATTGAATCACAGTATTTTAACTTATCAGGCACAACTGTCGCGACACTAGTAGAGGAGGAGGGACAGTAATGTTTGTTAAAGACAGTATTGCGTTTACTTCAACATATATTGATACAAGATTCAACACGACTATAATAGAAGTAAAAATAAATAATGAGACGACCAGAATTATGACGTTTTATAAAGCACCAAATGAACCTGACAGTGAGCTCATCGAGCACTTAGATCCGCTATATTCAAAATATCCCAGAATCATATCCATTGCAAATGTGAATATCAATGTATTACTTGATTCGGCAACTACCCACAACTATTTGGAAATGCTGGAGAGCAACAATTGCACCATTTTGAATGATATTATTCCAACGAGGTGTACAGATTCGTCAGAAACTCTGATGGACCACATAGTCACCAATATAAGTGACCCGGTCACTGATCTGACTCTTGACGATTGGCCTGAATTGGACCACGAAGTCATGACCTTAACCATTTATAATAAGACTATGGCGAAAAAACCAATGACAAAAACACACATTACGCTAACAAATTATGACATTTTAAAAGAAGAGACACGGAACCACTTATCTAAACTCCAAAACTTTTCCTGTGAGGGTATAATTAACGCCATTACTTCAGCTAAGAAATCAGCCAGGAGGGAAAAAACCTTGAGAACTCGGGACAAAAAGTGGATGACGCAAGAAATTCTAACACTAATGTCACAGAAAAGAAACAGTTACAACAAACTACGAAAGGACAGTACCAACGGAGCATTGCGAGATGAATACAGGAGGATTAAAAATAAAACAAACAAAGTAATTAAGTTGACTAGGGATATGCATTTCAACAAAAGACTGACACACGCTGATGGAAACACAAGAAAACTATGGAAAGTGGTCAGCGAAGCAATGGGGAAAAGCTCTAACTCCCAGGCATCGACAGGCATTATACAAATAGACACCTCTCTGACTACAATAACCAACGAGGGCCAAATAGCAAATCATATGAACTCCCACTTTGCAAATGTAGGCAAAAACTTAGCGAATGAATTACCGGATCATAACGTAATACGACAGAGTAATAATCGAGTAACTAAGACTATGTATATATGTATATCTATATCCTACGGACGAAGAGGAAGTCAGCAGTATTATCGCAACATTGAAGTCGAACACATCACCAGGACTTGACGGTATAACATCTAATGACTTAAAAATATTAACCAATATTATAGCTGGTCTACTTGCTGAAGTTATAAACACGTATCTATCACTTGGTACCTTTCCAGACATACTCAAAACGACAGTTCTAATCCCAGTTTTTAAAAGTGGTAACACCAAAAACCCAGATAATTACAGACCAATTGCGATCATAAACTCCGTAAGCAAAATTTTTGAAAAAGTTCTGAACACGAGGATTGTTAAATTCGTGAAATCAATAGGAGGATTTGACAAACACCAATACGGGTTTCAGCAAAAAAGCAATACAACAGGGGCAATCATCGACGTAATGCAATTTATCAACAAAGGACTAGATGAAGCTAATTATGCGGTTGCAGTTTTCGTTGACTTGAGGAAAGCTTTTGACACAGTTGATCACGAAGTGTTACTCCAGGGCTTAGAAGAGTTAGGTATAAGAGGTCCAACCAACTCATTAATTTCAAACTATCTCAAGGACAGAATATATATAACTAAAAATAACAAGCTCTTAAGTAACAAAATGACAGTCAATATTGGTATACCGCAAGGATCGATCCTAGGACCAACACTGTACTTATTATACGTTCATAATTTACAATTTGCTGGACTAACGGGAAGGTACGTGATATTCGCGAATGACACAGTATTACTATATAGCGACAAGACCCTCGAATCGCTGGAAAATAGGATAAATATTGATCTAGACAATTATATTACCTGGATATATGGTAACAAACTAACAATAAACATCAAAAAGACAAATTATATGTTATTTAAACAAAAGAGTAAACCGGATATACAACTGAATTTAATAATAAATGGGCAAGCCTTATCCAGAGTGACGGAAACAAAATATTTAGGGAATACTATAGATAGCAAACTGAACTGGAATGAAAACATTCGCCAAGTAAGGAAAAAGATTGCTCCTACAATCGGCATATTACGAAGGCTGAAAGATCTGCGAATTGACGCAAAACTAAAGATATTCAACGCATACATAATGTCAGTACTAACATATGGCTTGATTGTATGGTCGAACGCATCACTGAGTAAGATTGACATTATCGCCAGACTACTCAACAAGAGCATAAAAGCTGTCTTCGACTTACCTCACCTGACTCCGTCAGTAGAGTTATATGAACGCACGGGGATGCATAATATTAAGCAATTAATTGCTATTGAAAGAGCCAAATTTGTGTTTAACTCTCTGCACGGTAATACAAAAACTTCACTTACAATAATGCTTAATAGCGAAATACTAGAAATTCAGGTAACATAAGGAATCTACACCGTCCAAGAACAAACCGAGTACGAGAGGACCCAATTTATGGAGCAATTTCGGACATAATGAAAACTGCGAAAACCATCACAAAGTTTACAAAGATGCTGAAAAGCTACGTAAAGAGTAATCCTGACGTGGTTGACATCCAGTAGAGTCTGTTGGACACTCAGCATAGCTGGGTGAACTCCAGCGTCATAAGCTGGATGTAGGCTAACGGGTCAGGTAGGACCAAGGCTGTAACAGATTTTGGACATGGTTAACTGAGGAGAAGTCATCGTATCATCATCGTCTTTGGGTTCTTAACCGTTTTTGTTTTCTTCTTTCTCTATCACTTTTTTATTTTTCACTTTTTTATTTTTTATTTTTATTTTTCATTCGTTGTCTTACTATGTTATTACATACTGCTTCAATTTATGTTAATCTTATAATTTCCTATATAGTCTTTTGGATAATTCGTTTTTATTTTGGCACCCTTTTTATGAATTATTTACTAGTGCCTAGCTGAATTTTCATTACTATCATTGTATTACACTATTTATCTTTAATTTGGTAAACATATTCACCCACATTAGTTTCATTACTACTACTTCCCTTATACCAGCCATTGCTGTCTGGGAAGTACTAAACAAAATGCAACACATAATCACTTTACTATTTGTACAGAATATTGTAGATGGAAGGAATTGAAATAAATTGAATTTAAAAAAAAAAAAAAACAATACACAACCCGAATTTTATCTTTCTGTCGTAATTCCTTTGAAAGAGATTGGATTCCAAGGAAGCTGGGCTAAATAACAACAATTACCACTCGGCTACTATTAGCATCTCATATTATATTATATTCCGGTCTTGAAGACGCTAAACAACAATAATTTGACACTAGGCTACCGTTTGAATTTCACTTCCACCTGGATTCAAAGCGCTTCATACAAAAACGTTTCACTTGACTTCAAAGGGCTTCATACAAGAACGGTCCTTGTCATCTCCAGTATATATGTACAGGTGTACCATACACAAAATTATTCGTACACCAAGAAAAAAAAAATTATGAAGTCAGTAAATTCTTTAGTAATTGGAAACTGTGTATTATATTCTTTACGATAATATAAAAAAAAAAAAATTTTCGCGATTATTTAATAGGAATTTGGATACAAAAACATATTCTTATAAAATATTACTCAACAAAATTATTCGTACACTTTAATGAATTTACAATATGAGTTAGAAATACAATTATTTTTTAAAATGTAGTACTTCGTTGGATAGCCCTTAGCATCTAGCACTGCTTTTAATCGCCTTGGCATTGATTCCACGAGTCTCTGGGTCAATAATATACTCTTTGAGCTCAACTTTTCCAGAAATACTTTTTTTTCTCAACTGATGTCCCAAATGTGGCGTTCTTACATTATAAAGTAACCATTCTTTAACATCAATCGCTGTGTGTTTGGGATCGTTATCTTGCTCAAAGAAATAATCGGATTCTATCCCAATATCTTGCGCAGTTTGTTTTAAGTTTCTTTTCAAAATATTTAAATACATAATTTTATGCATTGCCATGTCAATAAATTCCATCTTGCACACACCATCGGCTGACATACTACCCCAAATCATCACATTTCCATCGCCATGCTTTACTATTAAGCACAAATTTTCTTTTTGCATTTCCGTATTAGGCCTTCTGCACACAAATTGCCTTCCATCAGGACCAAAAATATGAAATTTACTTTCGTCTGTGAAAATAACTTTTTGTCAAAAGTCAGTACCTTTATTTAAATATTTTTTGGCGAATTTAATCCTCTTTTTCCTATTGGCCTTCGATACAAATGACTTCTGGCGAGCTACTCGACCATTTAAACCAAACTTCCTCAATGTCCCTTTTACAGTTTCAGACGAAATAGGTTTTTGAATTGTTTGTGCCATATCTTCAGTTAGATTCCTAATATTTACACTCGGATTTTCTTTCACTTTTGTACTATAACTCGTTCATTATGGTCCGAAGGTATTTTTTCCCCCACGACCTTCCTTATTTAGGAGTGTTCTTTTATGTTTGTATTTATTTACAATACTTTGAATTGTTGTATGATTCCTACCTACAGTACGCCCTATTTCTTGCAAAGATTTTCCTTCACAAATAAGCTTAATTATTATTTTTCGCTCAGAAGTTGAAGTTTCAGTTGATTTTCGACGCATTCTTTAAAACAGTAGTTTTAAAAAACGATAAAAATACTTCTTTCACTTTAAATATGGACTGCAAACGTTCACTGCACTGTAAACTGATAGAGAAGTGAAATAATTTCATATCACGTTATCATTGCGTTCATAGGTAAATTCATGTTGCCAGGTGTACAAATAATTTTGTGTTGCAGAAATTAGTAGTTGGAGGACTGATAATTTATTTTAAAATATAAAATATGTCAAATATTATTTTCATTGAAAATTTTATTAAAAGACACAAGGGCAGCTTTTAAAATGTTTAATCATAATTATTTATTTTTTTTAAATACCACATATACACTGTTTTGAATAAAATGTTGAATGGTGTACGAATAAATTTGTGTATAGCTGTATATCTCAATGTTTTTTTCTGACATGAACTGTTCAGGAGAAATAGATTTTAGTATGTTTCGATTCCAGCTTTCGAGCGTTTCGGGCGCATTCTTTTCTTACCCGACTCCCATTTTTTTGCAACCACTGTACTACTACATTCTCGGTGGATTTTAATTATCGTCGCGAGTCCACATCATAGCGCGGGACGCAACAATCAGCCATTATATGACAGTTGAAGTAACGGATTGAGTCTGCGTCGTAGGTCTTCAGCTTTTTGCGCAACGCAAAATGAAAAGGCGATGACCTTTCTGTCTACACTTGTATGTATTTGTATTTAGGAACTTTTGTAATTTCGCGATCTAAACGCGAGTTTATTTGGTTCAATTCAGATTTGGTTCCCAAACTTTCCTTTCTCCGAGTATAATTCTATTCGTATTTTGGGAAAATTTGAATTAACCTAGTATCAGCTGTTCGTATCAAGACATTACGTTAGCGTTGCAAAAATTACGTCGCGAATAAACTGTAAGCGCCTAAGGTTCCTGTATACGCACTCACACTACACACCCTACCTAAGGTTTGGCTGATGCTTAGATTATATACCTAAAAGGATTGGACATGCCACCATAAAAAAGAGCCAATTTTTTTGATGCGCATGTCGAAGTAAAAGCTGCATGGGCGTACAAAACTGATTTTATTTATTTTAGGGGCAAAAATTTTAGCTCGCATTTTAAAAGTTTTTTGCATATATTATATATATATATATTTGCATAAACATACTGCAGTCACGATCAGCTGCAAGCCAATCGTATGATACTCTAAATGAGGACGATTTTGCCCGTTAACGAACTTAGCCTTACAAATTCGCCCAGATCAAAATTTCAAGATCCTAGGTCAAGGCGTTCTTGAGTTATTATGGTAACGGGTAGACGAACGAGCGGACGGACGTTTTAGCCCCAAATAAGTACAAAATAATATTTAACTTTTTTTGTGTTCCGATGCTTCGTTCTAAGCGTTATAAACTTTTGGGCTGGATTAAACTTATAATACTCTCTGATTTCATCTAGAGTATAAAACTATCTATCTCTTTGTAATCTATGTATGTATGCTTTACAGATGCATGTTATTTTATTATATATGTACATATCTACTTATGATCTGGTACGATTCTGTAACTGAAATCTCGGCGAAATACTAGAAACGAGTAGCTTTTTCAAATGTGTTTTTTGATAAACACCAAATTTCGATTTTTCGTCAGACTTATTTTTAACAATAATGCAACCATTTTTTTATTACTAATTTAATGAGAAGGCTATATTGTTGTGAACTCAAGGGATACTATTTTTTCGATGCAAAGCATTTGTACAGAAATGGATATTTTAATAAATATTTCTTTTCTAAGTACAGTTGCATGATCGAAATGTTCACCTTTGTAACGCTTTTGGTTAGCCCCAAATATAACTTTATTTTGCTACACCATTGGATCCAAAATCCAAGCCGTTCAGGTTACCATGACAACCAATAAAAACAAACAACAAAATATTCCTTTATAATTATTTTACGTGTGTTTTTGACAAGCAAGATCCCTTGGCATCCTTCGATCCCATGGTGCTGTCAAAATAATTTTGGTCTCTATTTTTTTCGTGCTTTTACACCGGGGTGTCCTATCCTTAGTTACCTTATCTAAGGGCTGATACATGCTCAGGTCGAAAACCAGTAAATTTAAATTTTTAAACCTTATAATAATTCTAAATGATTTACATTTCGGTATAAAATAGGAAATTTCCGTAAAAGAAATTGAAAATATAATCAAATTTACAAATGAAATCAACAATTTCGCGCACACACACAGGTTACCGTCAAATTTATGACATTTCTCAGTTGACATTTCAAAAATGTCATCAAAAGTGAATGTGATGAAAGTGTTTTGGACCCGAATTTAAGTGTAATAGTCGCAATTCGACACGGTGTACGACGAAGAAAACCACGACAACGATTTGGACTATCGTTCCGAAAAGGATTGGGACCGATTCGATGCGATACCAAAGTGTGGCTTCAAAATAGGCAAGGAGGTACTATAAATTAAATTTTTCTGCTTAATTTGTCAGCACGATTCACAATTGCGCGAAGTGCACAACGCTTTTCGCGTTATATGCTTTCCGCCCGAATTTCCAACCGGAGATCGGGCCAACTTCGACATTAAACTTCTGAACTCTGTGTTCAATCAACTGAAAACTTAAGGCCTAAACAGAACACGGACCTCGACTGCGACTGCGCAGTCCCTGTCCTTAGAATACACAGGATTATATGGCGATGCCCACAACACCAACTTCGCCTGCGACTGCGCAATCGTGCTACACTCTAATTCTAGGACTGCGGTTGTAGTCTCGGATTTCCACTACTTCCCAGCAAGAAAAGTTTCATATACTATACGTCGAAACGAAACCGTATGCAAGTCGTATAACTGATTAGACTTTTTGCGAACGATATCGCCGGTTGATGTATATATCGTATTTACTATTATAGTTTGTACGAGCACTATACAGGGTGTTTGGTACTCCGTGCACGACCTTGTAAGGGGTTATTCTTTGATATATTTGGAGAAAAAAATTGTTCCACAGGGTGGGTCAATTTTCAATAACAGTGGAGATACAGGGTGGTTAAGAAAAGTGTTTTTGACCGGTACCCTTACTCACTTAAAATGTTATATCTTGAAAACGAATAATCACAAGGCAACGTGTTATAACTCGTTTTTTAGGCAATTGAATTATCTTTCATTTGATGTAACAGTCTAAATTGTAACTGCACCCAATCTTGAGATATTTACTCGAAAACACCAATTTTTGCTACGTGAACCCTTAAAATTCAGTGATCAATGTAGTTTTTCTCAGAAAACCCCATTATAAACATGTCATTTTAATTTTATTTTTTTATGTGCCGTATTATTACCTACAAAAGCTGCATACATATGTATGAGTTACGATTAACATTTTGGAAGTAATAGGTAAAAATACATATCGCATAAAAATTAAATATTCCAAAAGTCAGTGCATGTGCATGTTGATCTACACTACTTGTTTGAACTAAAAGAATTTAATAATGGTTTTTATGTTTTATTTAAAAAAATTTTGTTATAATAAATGTTCAAAATGGCCACCTTCATTTTGAATGCACGCTAAAGCTCGTTTGGCGAGTGTTCTCTTGGTATTCATATTCCTCAACTGCTGCCTTACTTCTATTGCTGCCGCATCGATCCTGATATTTAGATCTTCCAATGTTTCTACTGGCGTTGCGTAGACTAGGTCCTTCATCCGTCCCCATACAAAGAAATCCATAATAGTAAGATCAGGAGATCTTGCAGGCCAGTGTATCGGTCCATTTCTACCGATCCAGCGATTGCTATAATTGGAATTTAACCAATCTGTGATCTGTCGGCCGTAATGAGCAGGAGCACCATCGTGTTGGTAAAACATGGAAGCCAATCGTACCAGTGGAATATCATCCAATAAGTCCTGTAGATCATTTGATAAAAACTGTAAGTAATTGGAGCTATTTAGAGTACGCGGAAGCCTAATAGGTCCAAGTAAATCGTCACCAATCACGCCTGCCCATAAATTGACGCTGAATCTGTGCTGAAATGATGCCGCTGTTCTTGTGTGTGGATTGCTCTCAGCCCACGTATGTAGGTTGTGGAAGTTTGTGATACCGTCTCTGGTAAATTGGGACTCATCCGTCCACAGAATATTGTTGAAAAAATTGTGATCATCTATTTGTCGTTCAAGGAGCCAATTGCAAAACTCCATCCGTTTTCGGAAATCAAGGGGTAGCAGCTCCTGTACTGGTGTGTGATGGTAGGCATGGAAGCGTTCTACTTTTAAAATACTCCAAACCTTCCAAGTAGATATGTTAAACTGCAATGCCAAGCGTCGGATACTGATCGATGGATCATTTTGCACTGCTTGCAGTATTCTTTCATCAATCTGAACAGCGATTATAGGCGCAGGATTTGCATTTACTCTCCTTGTTCTAACGCTGCCAGTTTCCCTAATTCTCCTGTAAACGTCCTGAAATACTCTCCTGTCAGGTGTCCGTCGATGGGGATGTCTCTGATGGTAAAGCCTTCGCGCGGCTTGTCCATTTTCGCGACACTCTCCATAAATTAACACAATGTCAGCATATTCTTCATTGGAGTACTCAGACATTTCGAAATTATTTTTTTTATTCTACTGACACCTTCTTCCTTTAGCAACGTAACTAAAACTGATAAAAATATGAAGGTAGTTTTGCTTTTATAGGCTTTTTATTTTGTAAGGCACCCTATTAAAAAAGGCATAGTACCGCACCCAGTATTACCTACCACATCCAGGTAAAAGCATCAATTATGTTGAAACTCAGTTACATTTCATTGTTTTCCTTTAAATAGTAATAAATGGGCAATAAAAATACTTCAGTACTACCGACAAATTAAACGAGGTCCACTTTATGGCACTGACTTTTGAAATATTTAATTTTTATGCGATATGTATTTTTACCTATTACTTCCAAAATGTTAATCGTAACTCATACATATGTATGCAGCTTTTGTAGGTAATAATACGGCACATAAAAAAATAAAATTAAAATGACATGTTTATAATGGGGTTTTCTGAGAAAAACTACATTGATCACTGAATTTTAAGGGTTCACGTAGCAAAAATTGGTGTTTTCGAGTAAATATCTCAAGATTGGGTGCAGTTACAATTTAGACTGTTACATCAAATGAAAGATAATTCGATTGCCTAAAAAACGAGTTATAACACGTTGCCTTGTGATTATTCGTTTTCAAGATATAACGTTTTAAGTGAGTAAGGGTACCGGTCAAAAACACTTTTCTTAACCACCCTGTATCTCCACTGTTATTGAAAATTGACCCACCCTGTGGAACAATTTTTTTCTCCAAATATATCAAGGAATAACCCCTTACAAGGTCGTGCACGGAGTACCAAACACCCTGTATATATATAATATTTACTTGACCTCTTAAAATGAATTGAATTCAGTTTACATTTAAGAGGAGACCACGATAGCTTAGTACATGCTGTCTTTATCTTACATATAGAATTTTGATGCTATTTTGCGTGAGTACGCTTTGCCTACTGGGTTTCTATTCTTCAAATTCGTCTCGATTCCTATTCACTTTCTCGTAATTAATAAACGCAAACACTCCAAATTGATTAAAAACACTATATAAAACATACTACAGTCACGATCGGTTGCAAGCCAATCGTATAATACTCTAGATGAATACTGAACTCCGATTTATATTGTAGTTGGGGATAAAGTAGAATTACGTGTGTGCATGTTGTACGTCCTTTATTAAGGACTGCCGTTAGAGTGCTACTCAAAACTAAATGACAATATTCAGTGTTTAATTTCATACCTTGAACTGGGTAAGTCATCGAAAAAAAATTTCCTTTTTGAAGGACTTTCACATGGGAGATGCAGGAAGGACTCACTCGATTTCTTACATATTTATCCTTTTCCTTGGAACCATTTAAAAATGACCGTGTACAAAATTTCAAATTCGTAGCTTGAAGCGTTCAAAAGTTATCGAAAAATATTGTTGAACACGTGTCTTAAGGACATTTTGTATGGCAGCTATCAGAAGGAGTAAACGGATTTTGCTGATTAGTAAACTCGAACTTTGTTTTTACTCAAAACTAATTTGTACAAAATTTCCAATTCATAGCTAAAAGATTAATTGAGTTATAGAGAGTTCCGTAAATTAAGTGAAGACGTTTTGACAGGATATTTGTATGGCAGCTACACGAAGGACTAACAGGATTTTCTTCATAATCATACATTTAGCTCTAACTATTGGAAAAATAATACTTACAAAATTTCAAAGTCGTAGCTTAAACCCTTCTGAAGTTATCGACCAATATTGTTGAACACGTGTTTCAAGGACATTTTGTATGGCAGCTACCAGAAGGAGTAAAAGGATTTCCCTGACTAGTAAGCCTAAACTTCGTTTTTACTCAAAACTAATTTGTACAAAATTTCGAATTCGTAGCTAAAAGATTACTTGAGTTATAGTGAGTTTCGTAAATTAAGTGAATACATTTTGGCAGGATATTTGTATGGCAGCTACACGAAGGACTAATAGGATTTTCTTCATAATCATACATTTAGCTTCAACTATTGAAAAAGTTTCAAAGTTGTAGCGTTAGGCGTTCCGAAGTTATTGGTCAATATTCTTGAACACGTGTTTTAAGGACATTTTGTATGGCAGCTACCCGAAGGAGTGAGACTATTTGGCCCGTTAACGAACTTAGCCTTACAAATTCAACCAAACACCCAGATTCAAAATTTCAAGATCCTGGGTGAAGGCGTTCTTGAGTTATCGTGTTCACGGACAGACGGACAGACGGACGGACGGACGGACGTCAAGCGGTTTTGAGGTTTTCGGCCACAAATAAACAAAAAATAATATATAACTTTTTTTCGTCCGAGGCTCGGTTCTATGCGTTACAAACTTTTGGGCTGGATTAAACTTATAATACTCTATATGATTTCATCTAGAGTATAAATATACGCGCTACCAGAAACACGTCCATTTTCAAAAATATTAAACAATACAGAAGTGACACTTGACACTCGTTCTTCTTCTTGCTTGCATAGAATCGAAGTCGTAGTCGGTGTTCTGTTCAACACCAACTGCGCAGTCGAACCTCACGCCGCAAGATAGGCAAATCGCAGTCGCAGTCGAAGTCGAGGTCCGTGTTCTGTTTACTACTTTACTCGCGAAAGTCGAACAAGTATAAAATGCAGGACCGCAAAGAGAGGATTGCCACGGCCGAGATGGGTGTCGACGAACGGACTCTACTGCTTCTCTATAAGGTCATCAACAATCAGATTTTGGAACAATTAAACGGTATCATATTGACCGATAAGGAAGCCGTAATATTCCAAGCGAATAGTGACCCAACGTACACGGTATAGCTTCTATTGCCGCGAGAATGTGCAATAAAAATCTTCCAGATAACGCCAAACGAATTTAAGCAACGCGATCATTACATTAAGGATGACTATCAAGAATGGTTTCACGAAGCATGCCATCATAAATATATGGACCGAGAAGGAAATGCACAATATAATGCGAATGGAAAAGTTCGAAATCAATGAAATCATATGTATTTACGCTCAAGCAAAACATTTTGGTTATGTCGTGTTCCTGCCACAAATCGTTGTACTGGACTTGACGATCATTCGATCGACGCGAAGTCTCTCGCTTATTGTCGATCTGAAATGAAGTAGTTAACATGCTAAGTTTCAGTGCTATCGAGAAGTGTATATTTTATTTCAATATTTTTCCCGTCAGATCGAACAATTTGGTGAAGTCGAACTAGTCTATGCCGACTTGTCCGAATACAATAGTCTGTGGCACGGCGGAAATGCTAGTTTATGGACGTTGCGCAGTCTGTTGAGCCGAGGCATCCATCCGCTTTGCAGTTGTTAAAGCGTGATTGATCCATTGAATCATTAGAACGGTCGTCAAAATATTGATAGACATGCATATCCTGTATTGAAAACTCTTCTTTTTAATTTGAAAGTGAAGTTTAATTCAAAATGCTAGCCTACATTTTTAACATATAATTTATAAATATCTTTAATAACATTAAGATTTACTCGGAAATAAATGCATTTAATTACGTAAATAATTATTAAATAAAAATGAAGATGAGATGCATCAACACTATATTTTAAGTGAACTCCATTTTTTTCACGCAGTCATGATGGTTACTTCATCTAATTTTGTGCTGCAGCGGAACTGAATGAACTGAACAATTCTTTGTTATTGATAATAATGTATCCAGATTCTGAAATAAAAATACAATATTATATTCTAATGGCGCGCAAAACGTGTGAATCCGGAGACGAGAGCGTCTCAGTACATTTGTACTACGGAAGAATTGCTCTAATCGGTGCTAACACACGAAACGGGCCTATCAGCTATTTGTTTTTTTCTTGATCTAAAGCCAAATCTAAACATACGCGAATCTCGTTATGGTCAGAGCGACACACTCGTTAAATTTTCGATTGAGTTTTTTCCGGATCCGGAAATGCGTACGTAAAGCGAGCGATTGACTATCGAGAAATCTGTCTGCATTACTACGTATACATACATGGAGGATTGAATTCGGACTGAATCCAGATTCAATCATTACATATATGGTAGACCGTACGGCAAAACTCCGAATTGAGCAATCGTTCACACTATGAGGTTTATCCATGGTTTTGTTCCCATCACAAGTTTTGCTGTCTGGTGGCCGTGGGTTGCAGTGTCGCGGACGGCTGCCACACGGCAGCCGGACGGCGACCGTGCCGTGGCCGTGCAATGTGATGGTGCATTTACACTCAGCGTTTGAGGCGAGCCTCTATCCCCACCAAAAAATCAACCAATCAGATGGCTCGTGGAGTCGCAAGAGTCTAAAATTCTTCAACTTTTTCTCCGACGCACGCTTCCATAAGTGTACACACATACAATGAACTGTGGCAGCATGCACTTCGCAGCTCATCGTATTTCTGTCGTTTCGCACTTATAGGCAAGTTGTGCCGCAGAGGCATGTTGAGTGTAAATTGCTTTCAACACAGCAGAGAACACAGCCGACGAAAACCGGTTTGCAATGGCCTGATGGGGGTAGAGGCTCGCCTCGAGGCGAGCCTCCGGGGTGAGTGTAAACGCACCATGAAAGGGACCATTGTCTTCTTCGCGCCACTAAAATAATTTCCACCGTACGGCAAAAACCGTACCGCAAAACTCCGAATTGGGCAATGGTTCACACTGTACGGTTTATGCACGGTTTATGGACGGTTTTGTTCCTATCACAAGCTTCTTACGTTCAGCATCTAGTTTAAATTTGGGTCCATCACGGCCCGACGTAACACCGTCCAATGTGAAAGCATACATTTGGTCAACTAGGTAGTCGGTTGCCGTCCGGTCGCCGTCCGGTCGCCGTGGGAACAGCGTTGTTCCCTTTTCGGAAATTTTAGAAGCAAATCTGGACCAAAAAGCGTAGTAGATTTCAAAGTTTCGTAGTAGATTGAAAATTTTCAGTAAGATGAATGAAATAGACATTTTTCATAATCCACCAGTATGTTTATTGAAAGAGATGAATTCAGTCCTGCCGCGGTTTTTTCTTTGATGAATAATAAACGGATTGGCCTGATTAAATAAAATTTATCTATTTTCTGATATGCCACGTACACTCATCAACTAACAGATCTAAAGACATCCCTAAATGCCAGTTTTTCCTTAAGTTTTTCTAGCCGCAGCTTAGTCAAAGACATTGTCAGACGTTCTACGAGGTTCCATATTTCTAAATAATTAGATTTGTTCGCGATGGTAACTGGTATTTTGCGAATTTCGATTTCAACGTCCGAATCCAGTGGTGCAATCGAAAAGGGCCATGATGTGTGCTTTGAGACTGAGTTGTCGAGGAGATATTCCTCGCGATGCACAATCTGCTGGATTTTGTTTCCCAGGGACATGATGCCAGTAGGAGTTTGAGAGATCTTGAATCTCTGTTACGCGGTTACGGACGTAATTGGACCACCGACGAGCATCACCACGAAAATACGCAAGAGCGACGGTGGAATCCGTCTACAGAGGAATTACAATTTCGCCCAGGTCAAGAGTTTTTCGGATGTGTGAGACCTGCCGAACCAATAGAAGTGCAGCGGATAATTCAAGTCGAGGGTTACTTGTTTTACAGGAGCGACTCAAATTGCACCGATAATCGTTACACGAATATCGTTGAAGTCTGTAGTTCCACGTAAGTAAATCACTGCGGCTAGAGCGAACTTAGATGCATCCGAGAAGCCATGTATTTCAACTGCAAGCAAAGATGCACGAGAACCGAGCCATCGTGGCACGGATATTAAAGATATGTCTTGAAGTTCCTTGTCATAGTTTCTCCATCGCGTCGCAAGTTCTTCCGGAAGTGGATCGTCCCAATCTAACTTTGTTGACCACAATTCTTGCATGAAAATTTTACCGCGGATGATTACAGGTGCCACCCATCCGAGTGGATCGAAAAGTTGAGTGATTCGTCATAATACGATGCGTTTGCATATAAACGATAGATCTTCACTAGTACGAGTATGCGATGAAAACACGAATGAATCTGAACTTGGATGCCACATAATGCCGAGAGTTCGTAGTAGTTGCTCGTTCTAGAGCATAACCGCTGTTGAATTTTGTTTTCTATCAAGATGAATGTTTCTCAACAACTCTTCGTTGTTTGCGGTCCATTTGTGCAGCGAAAACATCCTGTGTTGAGGCATTCACCTATTTGCCGAATTTTTTCTTGAGCTTCTAAAATATTATCGGATTGCGAGATATGGAGCACTTGTCAGCCCGTAAGTTACAGTGCAAAGATGGAACGAAACCGGTGGGGATTCTAGATTGTGTCTCCACAAGATGCGCTGCAAGTCCCAATCTTCTTCGTGTATACGAATTTGGCGGTACATCTTTTGGATATCTGCCACAAATACGTAAGGATAACGGCGCCATCGCGTTATAACGTCAGCCAGATCAGTTTGAAGTTTTGGTCCAACTTGTTGTAAATCGTTAATCGAAATTCCCGATTTAGTACGATGTAACCCATTAAACACCACACGCACTTTAGTGGTCGAACTACTCTCGCGTACCACGGCGTGATGCGGGAGATAAAATGTTGGACGTTGCCCAAGTGTTGAATCCGAGACGATTGTCATGTAATCGAGAGATTGGTACTCAGATAGAAACTGTCTGTATTCTGATTTTAGAGATGGATCTAACACGAACCGCTTCTCCTGGCGCAGAAGCGCGTATAACGCTGGTTTGTAAAAGTCATCGAGATCATCCGGAAGGCGCTTGAGTGGTAAACGAAAGATATAGCGTCCTTCAGATGTTCGAGAATGCGTTTTAGTAAAGTGCTGTTCGCACTGAACTTCTTCACTTGACATGGTACTGTTTGATTTGAAGTTAGTTTCTTCTTGAGTCCAAAATCTTTGGACTAGATTATAAAGTTCGTGGTCTATGGAGCATTGCAGTCCCTGAGCAGGACGAGTGACTACCTCTGTGTTTAATTCAAATGAAACTGATCCCGACAAGATCCATCCTAGAGATGTCTGTTGAGCTATTGGACTTCCGGGACCGCCTTTACGAAGCCCTTCCACAAGAATTAAACTATAAATTTCCGCGCCGAGAATAAGATCAATCTCAGTTGCTGTTGAAAACTCTGGATCGGCAAGTTCGAGACCTTCCAGATGGGACCATGGATTTTGTACGACTCGGATTGGCGGCAAATAGGAAGATAGCTTTGTAAGCACGTAGGCGTCTATCTTGAGTGAAAACGTAGGATCCACGCAAGAATTTACATTGAGGCTCATTACTCCACGAGATACTGTCGAGCATTGTGCTCCAATACCATTGATTAGTAGATATACATAGACGTTGGCGCGGCAAGTTCAAACGTTGTGCGAGATGCTCTGTTACAAACGATACTTCGGCTCCTTGGTCAAGAAGAGCTCGAACTTTATATTGTTCGCCATAGCATGAGGTGACCTTGATGATTGCAGTTGCAAGCAGGACTGGCATATACTTTATTGAAATGAGAGCAGAATGAGTCGAAGCGGAGGTTTCAGCTTGTCCATCGTTGCGACGCGGGTGATCGTTTGTAGTTGCAGTGTCAACGTTAGAAACTAGTTGCTGCGAGTTTGCACTTGATCTCTGATTTAAATGAGCACTAGATGTTTGATCACTTACTGCATTGCTTGACAGACGGATGGATGTATGGTGGGGATTATCACATATTCGACACCGTTTAACTGTTCGACAGTTCCGGAACTGGTGCAGACCGAGACAATTAAAGCACAAATTTTTTCTCTTGAGAATGTCCTGCCGCTACTCGATAGTCTGGACAAGCACTGATATAATGGGCGGCATTGCATACCGCACATATGAGCTGCGATGATTTCGTAGTATTCGCGCTATCACTTGCTGAAGCGGCTGTGGCTTGATGAGATTTTATGCTACACTGGTTTCTTGTTGCTGCAGGAGCTGTGGAACGTGATTTTAGGTTGCCGATTACACGCGCTACAGCTTCAAGTGCATATACTCTTCCCAATAAAAATTTCTCAAATTTTTTGAAATTCGCGAACTGTGTTTCGGTACCCAAATGCTTCTCCCAATCGATTAGAGATTCTGCATCGAGTTTTCGGGTCATCATATAGACAATTATGCAATCCCTTGATTCAGTGGGACATCCGAGCGCTTTAAGTTCAGATGATGATTAACATCCTTTTATTTTCGTACCGATCTATCAGCGCTTGCCAGGCTCGTTAGAAGTTGTCGCAAGATACGTCAAAATTTATGACTAGTTGCCCTGCTTCGCCGCTTACACTCATCTTGAGGTATTGCATTTTTTCGACGTCAGAAATCTCTTGATTTTTAGATATCATGGACGTAAAAAGGTCAAGAAACTGTCGCCACTCACGATATGATCCTGAGAATTGAGGTAGATTAATGCGCGGTAATTGACGAAAATTTAACGCGATTTTTCCGTGTTGTTCGGCACTTGCACCTTTTTCGTCAGTCTTTGACTTTAATTCCCCCAAGTACACAAGCATTTCGGATCTTGTGTCGACGTAATCTTCTTCGCATTGTCCATAAATGTCATCGATGAAATAGCTGAGCTTGGCTCGATCCTCTATCTCCACTACTAATAAGAGTTCATGTTGCTCTTGGAACCTTTTCCAGTTGGCATCGAGAATATTTATTCTCGTTTGGATGTTCTCGGGCGTACGCTGCTTAGCTTCTAATTTTTTGATGTTAGTTACCGCACGGCAGATTAGTCCACGAATATCACTTTGTTTTGCGATAGCTAACTCACTTGTACTAGTCATCGTTGTTAAAGATGTAGTTGTACATTAAAGCCGAGAGTCAGAATCGAATGACCGTAAATGCACTACGAGTAACAGAGATGGCGATTGCTTTTAGCAGCTAAGCTCGGACGCGACTTGATAAGTGCGAACGATATAACAACGTCACTTAAACTTCTGGTTTTTTGGTTGGTTTTTTTTTGATAACTTTTCACAGTTCATATATCACACACATAACACACACATCCGGCTCGACGGACCAAAATGTTAGAGTGTGGGGTGGGTGCTAAAGCACTATGGCAAACACTCCACACGTCGCAAAAGCAAAGTGACAGCTGATTTATTTTTAAAAATCAAGCAACCTGCCGAAATAAAAAGTAAAAAAAATATTTTTTCTCAGGTCAGTTGAAAAAATAGAAAGCGTCAATAAAGTTAATAAAAGCTGTAATAATAATTTTTAATTCATTTAATATTCATATTTTAATCTGTGATATTAATTTCTAACAAATACCTATTATAACGCTTTAAGCTATAAATAAAGTTTTGTTTATTTTTATATATTGTTATTTATTATCTTTTGTTGGGGACCCTAGAGTGCGCCCTTAGCCTTTCTCGGAAAGAAGACACTTTTCCACCCGTAGGGTCTGGCTGTTTATACTCGCGATTTCCTGGGGAACATGCAGTGTGGTGGATATGGGTGGCGTGGTGAAATGATGATCATCCCCTGAAATGTGTTGTTAGTACAGTGGCGCCGGTGTTGGGATTATGTACAGTGGCGTCGGTGTTGTAATTGAGTTTTGTTATAATCTTCCCTTCTGGCTCCGATAGACGTCTCGACGAGGAGGCAGTTAGGATGTTGTATTATTGTTTATTTTTTCGGACGTCCTCTCTTTCGGATGGGTTGTGCTGCTAATGGTAGGACGCTTCTGTGGTGTTAGCAATGTACTTTGTTAAAGCTGAAGTATGGTAGACGCCTAATACTTCAGTAGGTTTTTCTTGACTCGCGATGAAGTAACTGGCTGGTCCTTTAGAATTTAGTATTATGTACGGTCCGTCACGTTTTGGTTGGAATTTAGCAGTCTTCTTGCATGTTGACTGGCTCCGTTGGTGAGAAGTAACCAATACGAGATCACCGGGTTGATAGCAGGGATCAGGTCGGCGCTTCTTATCTGCATAAGTCTTTTGTCGGTGTTGCTCCATCTCTGTTAATTCTTGTGCATCTTTCAGCGAGGATGCAATTTGAGAAAGAACAGGTGATATTTCTGCAATGAAATTATTGGTTTGGTTTAGATTGGAAATATCGTCACTTATTTCCTTTGCTGTGCGCAATTCCCTTCCGAAGGTTAGGAATGCTGCGGTGAAACCAGTGTTTTGACATCTTGAAGAGTTCATGGCGAACCTGATTGCAGCTAGATGCTGATCCCATGTGTTGTGTAAGTCTCCCACTAGGATCCTTAGTTGCATTTTCATGTCTCGGTTTTTGCGCTCTACGGGATTTGTTTCCGGATGATAAACTGGTGTAAATGATTGTGTGAGTTTGAAACAGTGCGCAATATGTTGCATAACGGCACTGACAAACTGCGTTCCATTGTCACTTATAAGTCGTCGGGGAATTCCGTAACGTAAAAACACTTCAGAAATTAGCACTGTTCCACATGTCGCTGCTGAAGATTCAGGAACTGGAAGGATCTCCACCCATCGACTGGCAAGATCCTCAACGATCAAGATCCATTTGTTTCCATTTGCTGTTTCTGGAAGTGGTCCAAAAAGATCGATGGATAATGTTTCAAAACGTTGATTGGACGGATGAGTTTGCAATAGTCCTGGTGGCCTGCATCCTTTTATATAATTCGTCACAAAACTACGAATTCCGGGCCAATAGTACTTGCTGGCGATACGGTAAAGTGTACATTCAACGCCGTTGTGACCTGCCGTAGGAGCGTCGTGGAAAGCTTCCAAAATTGTATTCCTCTCATGGTTTGGTACTACTAGTTGGGCATCTTCTGTTTCAGTGTCGGGTGCATATCTGTAAAGTACCCCGTTGCTCATTAAGTATCCTTTGTAAGTCCATCTCACGAAGTCTTCATTCGGTGATTCGGTCTCGAAACAGGCGATGATCTTTGTAAGTTCTGGGTCCTTCATTTGTTCGTCTCGAATGTCCTTGGCGGTGCGGTGAGGCAAATCAATAGTAATACTATCAATCTCCGTCTTAGTGGTTGTTTCTACTGGTGGTCTCGAGAGGGTATCAGCAACGACATTTACCTTTCCTGGATTGTATTGTATCTCGAGATTGTAAGGTTGCAGCGATAAAGCCCATCGGGCTAGTCTGCCGGTCGGTGTTTTAATGGACATCAACCATTTTAAAGGTTGATGGTCTGAAGCGACGGTAATTCGGCTATTTTCAATATATCCCCGGAACTTGATAACTGCCCATACGACTGCGAGGGCTTCCTTCTCTGTGGTAGTGTAGTTTTGCTCAGCAGAAGTAAGAAGGCGACTTGCGAATTCCACAGGTCTCTCATCGGTGCCCTCCCCTTGTAGTAAAGCTGCTCCGATTGCGTAGTCACTTGCGTCTGTTCGAAGCATGTAGGGCTTCGATTCATCGGCTTGTCGTAAGATAGGCGTACTGGATAATCGACGTTTTAGTTCAGCAAAGGCTTCTTGCTGACTTGTTGACCAGTTCCAAGTTGCTGCTTTCTTTGTTAAAGCTAATAGGGGGCTCGTTATTTCCGCGAAGTTGGGAATGAAACGCCTGTACCAGGAGCAAGTCTGAAGAAACGTGATAAGTTCTTTGAGGTTCCTGGGTGGTTGACGGTCAGCAAGGGCTGAAACCTTAGCTGGATCCGTGCTAATGCCCTGTCTGGTTATAATATGTCCCAAAAATTGGATGCTTGAACAACAGAAACGGCATTTATTCCTATTGACGCGCAGCTGATAGTACTCCAATGTTTGAAAAACTTGTTGTAGATCCGCCAAATGCTCCTCAAATGATGAAGATAAAATCAGAAGGTCATCTAGGTAGGCCAAAGTTCTGACGTTGCTGCACTTTGTTCGGACGCGGTCCATCATCCGTTGAAACGTAGCTGGCGCGTTACGTAGACCAAAAGGCATTCTTTTGAAACGGTAGATGTCGAACGGAGTTATGAAGGCAGTTTTGTCCTGATCGTCCTGGTGAACTCTAATTTGCCAATATCCTGCATAAAGGTCAATCGAAGACATATAAACACTGCTATGTTTGTAGATGAGTTGGATCCACATGTTCGTATTGAAGTAGATCGTACTTCCTCCGTGCATCCTCTCCGAAGAACCAATAGCGCTGTGGTAAATTTAGGACTATGTTCGCGTTTTCAATGAAATCCACTCCCAAAAGTGTACGATTGTTCATTGAATCTGGAAGAATCATAAATGTTATTTGTAGTACCTTTCCTTCAATGGCAACATCCACTCTTGCCAAAAGCACGTCCTTCTGTCGTTTTACTCCATCTGCTAGGATGACACAGGTATTTTGTTTCGAGAAACTGCAGCCGGTCTGTTTTAGCTGGTTGTATAATTGTGAGCCAGCAACACTTATCCGTGCTGCTGTGTCGATAAAACCAACTCCTTTGATGCTGTTGACTGCAATTCTAACGACAGGCCGATCTCGAAGATGCAGGGTGTTGCTGTGTTCCACAGAACAAAAGCTTGCTGCTGCAGGTCCTTTTGGTCGGCTGCAAGATGGGCATTGGCTACGTACAACACCTGGTCGTCCGCAGCCGTAACAGGTTGTACCAGCGAACTGACGTTTGTTGTCTTCGGGTTTAACGAGCTGCTGCGTTTGTTTCTTCTTGCGGCAATCAATAGTGGAGTGCCCGAAATTGTTACAATATTCGCACTTCATTCGAACTTGTCGTCTGCTGGTGTCCTCGGTCCTCTTTAGCTCTTTTTCCTCGCGGCTGTTCTCTTCTACTGCTCGGGCTTATTGTAGTAATTCAGCGAACGTTGTAACTTTGTTCCGTGAAATTTGTTTCCAGATATGAAGATTAATCAGGCCGAATATTAAATCCAGTTGCTGACTCTCCGTGTGGGAATTAGCTGGTAGTTCTGCAAGAAGTGCTCGCTTCTGGCAGATGAAGAGATCTGTTGGAGTTGTTGCATCTTGGCTGGATTCGAAGATCTCCAGATATATCTGGTATGCAGCTTAGCGACTCTTATCAAGTCTACAACTTCCTTCCATGTTGTGGCATCGCCTTTGACACCTTGCCACCAGGTCGCAGCGATGTCTTGAAGTAGTATGGGCAATCCCAAGATTGCACTAGCGTCGTCAATTCTCTGTACTTTCTTGTACACTGTAGTAGCAGCGATGAATTCCTCCACTTTTGACCTGGATCGGACTCCGTTGAAACGTGCTGAACAGTTGGCGAAGTTACCACTCGGTGCTGCAATAATTGGAGCAGATGGTGGTCTTAAAGCCGCTATTAGCATCTGGAGCTGGACCGCTGTCATCTGTATAGCAGCCATCTTCTTCTTTTGACTGCTTTGCCGGGTTGTAGCCACAACTGCTGGGTTTGGGCTTCAAGTTGGGCGCCAATTTATAACGCTTTAAGCTATAAATAAAGTTTTGTTTATTTTTATATATTGTTATTTATTATCTTTTGTTGGGGACCCTAGAGTGCGCCCTTAGCCTTTCTCGGAAAGAAGACACTTTTCCACCCGTAGGGTCTGGCTATTTATACTCGCGATTTCCTGGGGAACATGCAGTGTGGTGGATATGGGTGGCGTGGTGAAATGATGATCATCCCCTGAAATGTGTTGTTAGTACAGTGGCGCCGGTGTTGGGATTATGTACAGTGGCGTCGGTGTTGTAATTGAGTTTTGTTATACTATGTAATAATATAAATCTTTATTACCAACAAATATACAAAAGAATTTATCAAAGTTACGTTCTTAATAAATTTCAAAGATTGTTTATTTAAGACGACTAACAATTGGTAACCCACGGCAATTCTAACATGCAGTCGCGCAAAACCTGCATTTTTTGAAGAAGAAAGTTCAATTGGTATCAAGATACCAGATTTACGAAACCGAAAATCCAGTTAATTGACGTTCCATATCATTTTCCTGATTTCGCTGTCACTTTATACCGGCATTGCCGCAACGCAAAAGCAACGGCGGTAACAACAACAACAGTCAAGTTATAGCAACAATCGACTCAACAACAGCAACAATCAACTCAAGAAAAGCAACATTCAACTCAATAACAGCAACAAGCAATTCAACAACAGTGGCAACAACATTCATAGTGAAAATCATCAAGCAATTTTCAAGTATCAATTATTTTTTTTCTTTTAAATTCTACATAACATTTCAATTATTGAAGTTAAGCTTGAAAACTATACTATATTAATTTGTGAAGACACTTCTATTTTAGGATTTTTCGGAATTTATCACTTTCGTTGTGCGAAAAATTATTATTTTATTTTTGCTACGTTTAAAAAGGAAATAATGTCCAACGAGGATTCAATTAATCCGCTGGCACGGGCCAACGATGACACAGCGGTTCATCTCGACATTGGCGCGTCTGCCAACCAGCGAATGCGATTGGCCGCGGTTGCTATCCAAAAACTACCTTTTTGGACGTCAAACCCGGCCGCATTTTTTCGTATAATGGATGCGCTATTTACTGCTGCATGCACAAATACGGAACTTACGAAGTTCAACCACGCGTTGAGCATGTTGAGTGTGGCGGAATGCGAGCAGGCGATGGATATCATCGATAACATTCCGCCAAACACTCCATACGGTTGCGAGCTAGGGGTTCGCCGGGATTTCAAGTAAAACACAATTCGTTTAAAATCAATATAAGTAAGAATTTATTCAATCGCACTATTATTCTTTTCGCACAATTATTCGCACTATATGGCAATACCGCCCGCTTATTTATATCGCTTGATTCGATCACACGCAATCGATCGCTTTCCACCAATACGGTCGCGTATACACGCTGGCTGTCACAGTTGACGTAATAAAAATTACTATATCTCTCGCTGAAAGCTTTATCTGCTTTATACCAGTTGTCTGCAGTCGAGACTGTTCTTGAATCTTCGTTCGGTGGTGTGTGTAGAGGGTTCTAGTGAGCTTGAGATCTATCCAATCGAGCACATTCGATAAGAAGGGGGGTATAATCGTGTTGCTCCGCTCTCCTTATATACTTCAACTAAGTTTCTGATTGGGTTACTTTGTAGCTAGGTTGTTTCCATTATTCATAATCGATTGAGTTACGCGGTTGCCAGGCTTGCACGTAACAATACAGTTTTTTTAAAGACTCGACGATCCGGAGATTTGGGGAGTCCGAGGACGCCAAATTAAAGCGTATGGTCAGCGGCTTGGACTCGGGCGATTTGAAACCGTCCAAGCTGCTTCACCAGATGCGTTCGCTTGCCGGTAGCAATTTTTCAAACCATAAAAAAATTTTAGCTACAACGTCTTTCTTTGCAGATACAGGTTATTCTTACGGTGTCCACTGGTCCCCTCAATGAGCTGAGCGAGATCGCTGATAGGATAGCTGTCGCGACAGCTCACTCTCAAATAGCCAGTACTTCTGCCATATCAGTAGCGACAAATACGCAGCAGTTTGGCTTTGAGTCACTACAAAAGCAAATTGCTGCCTTGGCAGGTACTGTCAGTGATTTCGCTCAAATCACTAGGCAGAGTCGAAACTCTGAACGGCACTTCGACACACAACGCGGTAACAGGAGCAAATCACGCGGTCGTTCTAAAAGCGCGTCACGATCGGCAGATGGTTATTGCTTTTATCACGAACGATTTGGGAACAAGGCAAAGACATGACGCAAACCGTGCAAGTTCCTACAAGTAAAAAACTAGGTCAGGTGTTGGAGATGGCGACTTCCAGCAACATCTGGCCTACGATTTCTTGTGGATACCGGTGCAGACATTTCGGTTGTTCCCAAACATCGTGAAGACCGCCGAGCCGCGAATCCAAACTTGGTTCTGGCTGCAGCGAACTGCACCAAGATCTCGACATATGGTCTTAAGACACTTAAAGTTTCACTCAAACTTCGACGGAATTTTATCGTCACTGACGTTGATCAACCAATCCTAGGAGCTGACTTCCTACGACATTTTGGTTTGGTTGTCGATCTCAGACAACGCTGTCTGATCGATCCGCTTACCAACGTCAGTTCAGTCATCGGTCAGGTTTTGAAGGGACCTTCCACAGAATTATCTGTCCTCGCGGCCAAGTACGAGAACCCTCGGGTTACAGCACTGCTTAACAAATATCAAAACATTTTACACGCTAACAAAGAAAACACGTCGAATATGCACACGGTCCGCCATTTTTTCGTCACAGAAGGGCGACCAACCTTCTCGAAATCGCGACGCCTCTCACCCACTCGCTTTGCGATTGCGAAGTCTGAGTTTGGTAAAATGGTTGACCGTGGCATTTGCAGACCATCAGACAGTCCATGGGCCTCTCCACTTCACATGGCCCGTAAAAAAGATGGAAGTTGGAGATCTTGCGGTGACTACCGAGCACTTAACGCACAAACAGTCCCGGAAAAATATCCGATCCCGCATATCCAGGATTTCGCCCAGCAACTTCATGGCTGTTCTGTTTTCTCCACAGTCGATTTGGAACGTGCGTATCATCAGATACCTCTGAACGAAGATGACGTTCCAAAGGCGGCGATCACGGCACCTTTCGGTTTGTATGAGTTCGTGCAAATGACGTTCGGTTTACGCAATGCTGCACAAACCTTTCAAAGGTTTATTTTTTCTACTTTGAGGGATCTAGATTTTTGTTTCGTCTACATTGACGTTATCTTGATCACCTCAAAGTTAGAGGAAGAGCATTTCGTTCATCTCGAAACGCTTTTTCAGCGACTTGGAATGCACGGTTTGGTGATAAACTTCGCAAAATGCCATTTCGTAAAAACTCAGGTAGAAGGTAGAAGGTAGTAAAAGGTAGTAAAAAGAAACGCGATAAGTCGGAACTTCAGTGGAGCCCTGAGTCCTTGGAAGCCTTCGATTGCTGTAAAAAGCAATTAGCGCAAGCTGCGACCCTTGCTTATCCTTCTTCCTCGGCAGCACTTTCGCTTGTGCTTCGGATACAGCCATCGGGGCTGTGTTACAGCAGAAAGTATCGAATGCCTCGCAGCCTTTGGCATTCTTCTCGAAAAAAACTTTCTGCAGCACAGCGGAAATATAGTGCATATGATCGCTAGCTTTTGGCAGCTTACGTTGCCATCAAGCACTTCAAGTTCATGCTGGAAGGCAGAACTTTCACGCTATTCACTGATCACAAACCACTTATCTTCGCTTTCAAGCAAAACTCAGAAAAGGCGTCTCCACGCCAACTTAGGCATCTGGACCTCATCGGTCAGTTCACGACAGATATTCGTCACATGTGGGTGCTAAAGTACTTATGGCAAACACTCCACACGTCGCAAAAGCAAAGTGACAGTTGATTTCTTTTTAAAAATCAAGCAACCTGCCGAAATAAAAAGTAAAAAAAATATATTTTCTCAAGTCAGTAGAAAAAATAGAAAGCGT
The DNA here is from genome assembly GCA_951812415.1 of Beris morrisii. Taxonomy (NCBI): domain Eukaryota; kingdom Metazoa; phylum Arthropoda; class Insecta; order Diptera; family Stratiomyidae; genus Beris; species Beris morrisii. The sequence goes on along the minus strand of OX638310.1, from coordinate 86,181,349 downwards.
CAATAAAGTTAATAAAAGCTGTGATAATAATTTTTAATTCATTTAATATTCATATTTTAATCTGTGATATTAATTTCTAACAAATACCTATGTAATAATATAAATCTTTATTACCAACTTATTAATATAAATATACAAAAGAATTTATCAAAGTTACGTTCTTAATAAACTTCAAAGATTGTTTATTTAAGACGCCTAACGAGAGAACTCTCAAGGATCCGTGTGATGTGTGATTGAATTAGAAAAAGTCACGGTTATGAGATTTAGAAAAATTTAGTTTTATTTAGAATTTTTCGCGACCTACTCCGTAGGTATACGTAAGTACGGTTACATACGATTTCACAATTTTCGGTATGTTATAGGTCTGATGAAATGTAAAATTGGTTTTTATGTAATCGCCTAAGAATTGATTTCACGATTTCTTAAAATTCAACCACCGACGTGATGTGACGGTGTTGCGTACGTTGTCAAAAATTTCGCGATATTTCTAAAGTCTGATGTGGTAGATTGAAATTGAAGGAAAAAAATTTAAATTTGTTTTCACTTCTACGGGATTTTTATATAATCGCCTAAAAACTAATTTCCTGGATTATTTTTTTTAAATCAACCTTAAAGTGAGGGTAAAAAGGTAACATACGTAAGGTATTACAAAATGTTGAATGTGTTCTATATTATTTTTTTGCGAGTCGGTACAGAGCAAGAAAAGGTAGTAGAATTGAACCTTTCCGTAGCAAAAATTTTTTACATGGAAAAAGTAGCAGATCTACTACAAGGGGAACAACGCTGTAGTAGATCTACTACAAGGGGAACAACGCTGCGTGGGAAGCAGTGGCGCGGACGGCTGCCACACGGTGGCCGGACGGCGACCGTGCCGTGGCTGTGCAATATGAAAGGGACCATTCTCTTCTTCGCGCCACTAAAATAATTTGCACCGTACGGCAAACACCGGACAGTGTGAAACGAGCCTCTCAGTGACCCTGACCGAAACTTTCGAGATCACATCACAAAACCGCGCGAGAATAATAGAATTAAATGAAAGCAACAAGTTGGGCAATTAATTTCAGGTTTTGGCGACTTACCGGCGAAATTAACATTAACTGCAATATAGAAATTGACACGCCTCCAAAATTGGCCAAACTGCTGGTACCAGGGATCTGAGACATAAAAACAATCATTTGTTTAAAAATTATTGCCTGAACTTATATAAATACCTCTTAAGATTTCGTATTTCCAATTTGCGCCCTCAGTCCATTTCTTGACATTTCTTAATCGAAATGTCATATGCACTGAGCTATATAAATGGAGACCCCATCGGCTCATTTTTCTATACGATATGACAGATTGAAATTGCCGATGAAATCGTACCCTCTCACTCCTTCTTAAAATTTCGAATTTCGAACAACACGGGCAACAACTTAAATAAAATTAAAAACCATTCCATTTGAATTATCAGTTCTGACAATTCAAATTGTTCGATTTGATGGTGAAAAGTTGCGTTTTGCGTTCGAAATTCATAACACAACTCACAGTCTACTTCAATTTTTTTATTAATAAATTTCTTGGGAAATAACAGTTTCAGGAATATTTATAACGGTTGAGCATATAATACGTTATTTTGGAATTTGGCGCCATACCGATAAGTACATGGTATTAAATTCGTACTGTAGTAGCCAATATTACCTGTAAAATTTACACAGCTTAGTTGCAATTTTATGAACTCATTTTCTTTCAATACCTTGCATTGTTTACCCAAAAAAGTATTTATCAAATTGAAATTATTTGGTAATTTTTCAATTCGGAATTCACCCAAAAAATTCCGATTTCATTTTTCATGTTGCCTAATCTGATGGTCCTCTCATTGTTTTCCTTCTCATACCGTGCTACTAACTCTTTCCTTCTTAAGATTCAGGTCGTCCGTGGCTCAATCCTAATTTGTACCCCGGATTACTTTCGAAGTTTCTCTAAACTTAAAATGAATTGAATTTTTTAAAGAAACATAAAGAAATGTTTCAATCAAAAATTATTTTATTTGCATTACCAATTTTAAATCTAATGAATGTTTAAAATCATCAAAATTTTGTTCAACAATGCAGAACCTCGGGTTATCATGGACACCTTTTTCGATATATTGACATTTTAAAAACGTCGGCCATGTGAGATAGCAAATCGAGGTCTGCATTTGTTATATCTCAGTGGTCATATGTCATACGGCTGGCGGCTACACGCATTTGCACTAATAGTCAGATAATTTAGAACAGCCAAACTTAAGTTAACTTAATATCCCAATGGGTATGTGAGCTACGAGCCTTCAAACGCGTTTCCGTACGGTTACATTTCATGTCGTCCGTTGACTTCAGTGGTTTTAGCAATGAATCGAATAGTTATAGTAGTTTTACGCCAGAAATCGTACTTACTAATCCAAGTCTCGATTCACAGAATTAAAAAATCTGGCTAAGTTGATCTGAATTGAATCTTTTACAGTTTGCTAGTTACAATTACAATTACAAGATTATCTCATTTTGATCACCATATCCATAAAATATGATTCTCTTAAAAACATTAGAATAAATATTAGAATTTAAACTGTTTGATGTATAATTAATATCTAATTAAAATTTTCTATTTTGTGTCATTCCCCATGCTACTTTCATCAGGACCAGGTAAGTTCATTATTCAATTAGTCATCAAAATTTTCAACAAACTAGAAAATCATAAGAACAAAATAAAAACATAAACAAAAACCATAACAATAACATCAAAAATTAAATTACTAATTAATCCAGGTTCCGAGGCAACTTTTATGTTTTGTTTCTGATCGGGATGGGTGTATAATTAATTATTAAGACATAAAAAGAAAATTTACCATCCAAAACAGTGAGCTTCATAAGTTATCTATCGGGTTTGACATATACGAATATTGTGATATGGTATACCTATTATGTGGGTTTACAAAATGCTTATTACCGACTAGATCTTTGAAAACTTTTTTTTTTGAAAGGTAACGTGAAATAGGTTAACCATAAAACACATAATATAGGTATCTATGTTACACTTAATACCGTAACTACTCTCATGTATAAACCTGAGTACAACCTACAAAATGTCATCGAATCTTGTTTTTTTATTTATACTTATAATTCTTATATTTCTTAAAATAATTATCTGCAAATTTCTTTCAAATTTCTTTTAAAAAATTCTAAAGAAAACGTTAATTTTTTAGAATTACTTAGGGCCGGTTTCACAGTGCGAGCTTAAGCTACAAATGCAACTTAAGCTTTCGTTCAACTGGTATTACTGTTTCACAGTAGTGTTCCATGAGTTCAAACCTGAGCTCAACTTAAGCCAATGAATACAAGAGCTCAACTTTGAGCTCGGATCTTAAGTAGGCGAAGTGTCATATAAACAGGTCGTGCAAATGTAATTTTCCTTTTGCTGTTATTGAGTTCTGAATGTTGTATTCTGGCATAATTTCTTATCTGCCATTTTAATAAAACTTCTCGCGAGCAATTTCTTAACACTTTCTCCCGTTTCTAACCGTTTTTTGTATATTTTTAATTACGAACATGACAGAATCGTCACAACTGTGAGTTAAACGATACTCAAACATTGACTGTGAAACAGTATTGATTTGAACTAAAGCTTAAGTTACCGGCTTAGGCTCAACTGTGAAACCGGCCTTTAAGGTTTTTTCGACACCGGCTTAAACCAAATTAGTTTCAATAAAAAGCTAGTGTAACTATAGAATTCGGCATTTTTTATAATTATTGTTTTAGAGATTTGTTTAACAACTATTAGGTAGAGTATTCGTTAAATGTTTAAACAGTAAACTGTAGTGGTAAGTGGTTAAGAATAATTAATGTTCTAATGTAGTAGGAAATTACAGTATGTATATGGCATCCATGTTGGGTAGAATTAAAATTCATTGAAATGGTATGCTCTGTTCAATGAAATTGTTACAAAAATATATTGAAGTTCTTATAGGCAGCGAGCCAATCGTTTGATACTCTAGTTGAAATACCAAACTGCGATTAATATTTAATTTTGATGATGATTTTGAATAATTGATGATAAAACAGAATGAGAACTGCGCATGCAGAGCTTATTCTTATAGTCTTATAGCTTTTAGTGTTATTGTTTAAGCACTACACAAAGCAAATGGAAAATATCCACGTCTTTAATTTCGTACCAGGAACTTAACGTAAATCACAGCATGAAAAATTTCCTTTTTCAAGGACTTGGGATATAGGAAAGGACTCACAGCATGTTTAAACAAACCTAGAATCATTGAAAAATTATGTGTACATAATTTCGAATTCCTATTTAGTCGGGTAGAAAAGTATATCCGCAGTCTAATCCAATTAAAAATTGCCCGACTAAATAGTCTCTAGTCTGCGATTGCGCTACGGGTTTATTGTGGTACAAATGTAGTGAAATATGCGAAATTTGTCATATAGTTCTAATAGCGTCAATTTAAGTGTTGCTCGATTACGTTCAGTCATGTTAAGTTCAATGAGCCGGTTTAGTATGTTGTGCCTAGACCACGGTTAATTCGAATAGTAAACGACAACTTGAGAACTTTTCAAACTAGTAATTTAGAATTTCGCATAAATATTTCAAGAAACTGGCATGAAGAAAAATGAGTGACTCCTTCGTGTAGGTGCCATACAAAGTTCCGTAATAAAAATATGTATTTATAGCCAGAAAGTCCAATTTTTACCGCAATTAGTTTTAAGTTACGTTTGGCCGTTTGGTTGAGTTTGCTATTAAGCAATTACCTGTCACTGCATCAGCTCCAAACAATTGTCCTTATACCATGAGTCAATGAATATTGGCTGATAAATTTAAGGGGGAGGGAGCAGATACTACGCTCCACAAGGTTTATATGTAAATCTTCTCATGTTTGGGCACATAATAACTTCCACGCCTTTTAACTTTTTGGTTCGATTTTTTTTTAACTTGTTTGTCACATTATAAACTTAAATTTGATAGACTGTTTTTTACTTTATTATTTTAATAATAAAGTATTGTTATCGATTTTTTAAAAAAAAAAATTTGCTACCCTGAAAATTTTTTTTTATACGTTTCTTGACTAATAAGCACCAAAAAAGCAAAAAAAATTTTCAGTCCGTCTGTGCGCCGTACGCCGTCCGCCGTCCGCCGTACGCAAAACGTTTGAAAGCTTATAACTCTCAAACTCTTTGAGCTATTAAGTTGAATTTTTTTCTCTTGGTAGACTGAGCAGACCCCTTCAAGTGGTCACCTTTTGAGTGGCGTGGGTGTGAGGGGGGAGGTGGAGGAAGCGTTTTAGACGGAAAATTTTGGTTTCTAGATCTCAGCAACCACTTAGGCTAGGAAGCTGAAACTTGGAATTTATATAGAGCATCGATAGTGGACCCATTTGCAAAAAAAATTATGATATAGGTAAAAGGGTGTGGGAGTGGGAGAATAATAATGCGTCCGAAACGCAAAAAAGCCGAGATCGACACATTCTAAAATCCATATCTCCTAATCGGTTAATGTTACGAAATTAAAACTTAATGAACATCTGTGGGTATACTAGGAGAATAGATCGGAAACAAATTTTTGAGAGGGGGCAGTGGCGTACGGAGGTGGGGGGTGAAAAACTTTAGATTACGATATCTCACGAACCAATTGCACTAGAAAAACGAAATTTGGTTTCTGTATTAAGGTTGATAAATAAAGTTTGCTGAAAGTAAAAATTTTTAAGGAGGTGGTGAAGTGCGGAAGTGGAGGGGATAAGAATTTTTCTAAAAAATCACGTCTCATATCTCAAGAACAATGTACGATAGATGCTTAGAATTTTTACCAGAAATAGGCCCAATAGACCATTAGCAGAAAAAAAAATTTGGAGGGTGAGGGTGTAGAGGGTGAGGCTGGGGGAGGGTGAAAAGGAAAAAGTTCCGATTTGTATATCTCGAGAACCTAAAATGACATCAAGCTGATACTTGGTATTTAGATAGAACTATAGTAGTAGCATGTTGGAAAAATATAATTTTTTATTGGGGTAGTATGGTACGGGGGTGGGGGGTGTTTTTCCTAACTATAGAACGGCTCATGCTAGAAAGTTGAAACTCAGTATGTATATGTAAGTCAACTAGAAAAGTAATTTCGATTAAAAAAAAATTAAATATTCATTGGCGTACAGAAGGGGGGCAAAAAAAATGATCAGTGGAAATGGAATGCATATATTTTCACAATTTTCGTTATATCTATTAGGTCTTTTCAAATATTGAATTCATTTTTTTTCTACGGGTTCTTCATATAAATACCTAGAAAGTGTTTTCAGTATTTTTTGAAATTCGACCCTGACGATGGTGTAAAGGGGTTATATACATTTTCACGAATTCAGCCGTATCTCTCCAGTCTGATTAGATATCGAATATATTTTTACTTTTACGGGCTTGTTTAATAATCACCTAAAACACGTTTTCAAATTTTTTCCTTTTTCAACCCCTAAGAGTGTATAAACGGGTTGAACACGTTTTCACGAATTTCGTCATATCTCTTAGGAGTGATAAGACATGGGATTAGTTTTTACTTCCTCGCGCTTTCTTTACATATATCTAAAAAATCATTTCAGGATTTTTTAATATTCAACTCCTAAGTGGGTACAAGGGGGTTGCATATGTTTTCACAAATTTCTACATATTTCTTAGTTCTAATGAGATATCGAATTCATTTTACTTCCTGACATTATCGTCAAAAAGTTGATTTCAGGTTGTTTGTTATTCAACTCCAATAGGACGTAAGGCTTTCGACATATTTCTCAGGATTGATTAGATATTAGATTGGTTTGCACTTCCACAGACTTTTTATATAATCGCCTACAAATGCATTTCCGATTTCATGAAATGGCCGAAAACCAAATCACTAAAAATCTCATAATCACGTAACAACTGATATTATACTACGACTTAGACCTCGTCCCGGAGTATGACCCAATTATGTAATTCACATGTTATATGTGGTAGCGGCGTAAGTATTCTAGCGCGACCCCATTCTAACCTTTTCTGAGTTTTCAGTCACATAGTAACCTACACCGCGTCTCAGAATTAAACGCATTCCGAACTTCTACCGAAAAAATATTAAAGTTGCGCCCAGACTGTTGGCAGATTTTTTATTATGTCATATTATAGTAATGTTATGTGCCTTCATGAAAACCGTGTTGTTTTGTCGGGATTGAAAGTGCATAAGTAAAAATATAACTTCAATCAACTTCTCCATCGATCAGATTTTAGTGCATACATTCATCATTCAATGAAAAAAAATTATCGCGATTGGTCTCTCCATTCGGAAGTTATGTGTTCCTAAACATACAAAAGCATGATTTTTTGGGAAAGCGGTTTAAAGTTCCGCAGTTACTAGTGTAAGATGCAGAAAAACCTTTTTTTGCATAATTTTTTAGCCAAATTTCTTGCTTTATATTTTAAAATGTTCATATAGAGGGTGTAACTAGTACTGAGGTTCAAACAAAAATGGGAGATAGAGGAGCTTGTCCTGAGTAGAAAATCGTTCTACACATACTCCCGTTTTTGCACCGTTAAGGAGATAGCGCGATTTTAAGGACGAAGGATTTTCATCGTACCTGTGATCACTGTTTGATCTCTAACTTCTGCTGTACTTAGCGTAACGTAATAATTCTGGGCTCGTTGGAAAGGACACAAATTCTTCTTTCTAATTGCTATCAACTGTGTTAATCAGTGTTATACTTTTTGAGAAAAATTCATTTAAATGACACAAAAATATTAAAAAATTAAAAAAAAATACAAAAAAGTCCTGTTTTCTCCAAGAAGGACCTGATTAACCACCAAATTTTATTACATTTTCGGAAAGCCCATAAAATTTTACTATACGTTTGACAGAATTTCTTCATAGGTTGAATTGTAAAGGAGTAACATGGTACGACAAAAGTCTCGCCGATGTTCACGATCACCGGGCAACAGTTGTTGCACCGGTGTATTGTGATAGGGATACAGTCCTTCTCCTTGCAGAATTCGGAACACTTGCATGTGGTTGATGCCTAATCGATTTCCGATGCGCCAGGTGCTTACCGTGGGGTCCCTAGCCGCGATGCGCAGTATGCGCTCCTCCGTGGCCACAGGTACCGAGTGTCGCCGTCCTGGATGTTGTGTCTCCCGCCACGGCTTCGTTCACGAAGGTTCCGATGAATGCTGATGAACATCCGATAATGGGGGTACCGAGATCTGTCCGGATACCGTTCCCGGTAAACTCTTTCGGCTCGCCTAGCATTCCTGTCGCACAACCCATACACGAAGTGCATGTCTGCCATTTCTTCCGTTGTAAAAGACCTCCTATTGCTTGCCATGTTGCTCGTAATGATGTCTATGACATTCTGTTTGCTGCTGCTTCCTCCCGATGCTTTTATTGTAGAAAAATCTACGTAGGACGAAGTCATTTCTGTTCCTTAAGGGAGCAGTTAAACTCCACGCCCTACTTAAATGGATATTACTTAATTAACTTAAATGGATGTTAGTTAATTTACTTAAATGGACGCTATCTAATTAGTTGTCATATTTTTACTTACCTGTAACATAATTTCCACACATAAGAGCAATACGTGTGTTGTTAACATGGTTGCTCATTACTGCATCTGTTTTGCGGTAAATTCTATGTTTAGCAGTATTTCCAACATGTGCAGGGAACTCACTTGTTGTTGCAAATATGAAGAAATTCTGTTATCAGACGTATAGTGAAATTTTATGGGCTTTCCGAAAATGTAATAAAATTTGGTGGTTAATCAGGTCCTTCTTGGAGAAAACAGGACTTTTTTGTATTTTTTTTTAATTTTTTATTATTTTTGTGTCATTTAAATAAATTTTTCTCAAAAAGTATAACACTGATTGACACAGTTGATAGCAATTAGAAAGAAGAATTTGTGTCCTTTCCAACGAGCCCAGAATTATTACGTTACGCTAAGTACAGCAGAAGTTAGAGATCAAACAGTGATCACAGGTGCAAAAACGGGAGTATGTGTAGAACGATTTTCTACTCAGGACAAGTTCCTCTATCTCCCATTTTCGTTTGAACCTCAGTACTAGTTACACCCTGTATAGTTGTATTTTATTAAAACGTAATACAATTAAATCGATTATATTTTTTTTGTAACTCCAAAAGCTTAAGCTATAAATCTAAAATTTTGCACACAGTAATTTTTTATATTATTTGGTCTATATTAGGTGTGTTTTAATGCTCTCCAGAATAGAGCACCTAATCGTTAGGCGATAAAAAACGATCCAGGGTACTATGTGGAGTAAATTTCATTGGTAAAGTTTGGCAGCCCTGCGTTGTCAATTTTGAAGTTAAATGACATTTCCGTTTCGTTGTGTTACACTTATGTAATTCTTTTCCCTTCCTTTGTTTTAAAACAAACGGCAATAAAACTGTCACCGGATTAGATTTTATTGCAGTTCTGTTGCATTTGTGTTGTGATAAAGACAAATGCTGCCTATCATTCAAATCGAAACGAGTAAAGCGAGTTGAAGCGAAATCATCCTAGACTCACATCATTTCATTCTACCCGGTATAGGATTTATAACCCAGTAAAATTGGTAGGTTGACTATCCTGGATGTTGTTGTTATTTCACGTATACTTATGCTGTCCTATCCTACTCTGGAAAGCATTAAAACGCACCTATTATTATTCACAGAGAAGAACCAATAAATAGAAAAGAAAAATAACCAAAATAACTCGCAAATCAGATTAAGATTTTTTTTAAATGTTATAAAATTTCACTAATAGTAATAGTAATAGTATTGAATTCGTAATACTTAAGCGGTATCTCTGTTCAGAACTGAATTAATTAAGTTTAGCTAGCTTAGTCACTATTGGAAATGTTTCGGCGGAAATCTGCATGTTTCAATACTGGAAGGGCAAATGATAGTTAAAAGCCAATAAGTGTAGTATTATGATGATATACACTTAAGCTTGCAAGTACAGAATTGAAAACGGAACAAGTGATATTGTCCTTTTTTTCAATTACCAATCAATTGAGAGGCCTTTATACATAATCTTCGTTCAGCCTAATAAACAACTACTATATAAATCGGGGAACAGTCTTTCATACAGAGTATCATACGATTTGGAGTACGTTTTAATGAAACAATTAATATTAAAAAGGTTTATTGAACAATAATAGAAGTTTTCTGACAAGTTCATCGAACGATGTATTTACCAATTTGCTGTGATATACAACATTTTAGAAGGTTTATTTAACTATTACAACTTTAATTATTAACACAGTCATGAAAATAAGCAAAGAAATAAAAATGTGATGAACAATTGAAAACTACAGTAACTAATTAATAATTGTGATTAAAAATTTAATTTATTTTTAAATAAACTAATAGCTAATATAAAATAAAATCATCTAAGGAATGTCATAGAAATAGTAAATAGCAAATTAGTAAATAGCAAAAAACCCACATTCCATACATTAAAACAACAACAAACAAAATAAAATATTTTTTAACTTAGAAAAAAATAAGGGCATAAAAAAATATTGTTTTTTTTTCGTTTCTTGTTTGTATTTTGTATTACAGGGTGGCTATCTAGATGGACTACGTTCACATTTGGGTGGTTTAACACAGCGTGTGAAATCATGGTATTGGGGACGACCTCTTGTAAGTGCAATTGTATTTTTCGTTTAAGTTATAATATTTTTTTCCAATGAATTCTCTATCTCACTAACTAGATGAAAGATATAATAATTAATACCTCTTATTTTTTAATTGAACAACAAACCAAGAATATTTTTTTAAGACAGTTCTATCTCTTTTCTTTCTCAAGTAAAGTACATTAAATTCATGCATTAAAACTATTTGTAAAAAATCCGAAATTTGAAACGAATACTCTTTAATTCTTGCGAAAAAAAAATTATTTCATTCCAGCCTCACCCACACATACGAATATTTTAGTATTTTAAATAGTTATTACGTAAATTTTATTTTTATTTGTAGCATTGTATTGTGTACGGAACTTAACATGCAGTAGTCGAGTAAACAGTTTCTCACATTATTACCAAATAACAACAACTAATTTGAATTTTACAATTTTTATCAATTAATTGATTTGATTAACAAATTTAAATTGTGGGTTTGTGTTCTTTTGCCATAGAAAATAATTTTCCCAATTTTTTCTTTGTAGTAATTATTGCGTTTAATGTACAACATAAAACACGTTAGAGATATTAATTTCTGATTTTAGTACGTTTTTTTGCACACATTGTTTTTGAAAATTGGAAAATAAATTTGGTAAACAGTATGGAATCAAAAACTACACGCTATATTTTTGATAAAAAATGTCCATTTGTATAATTTTTTAGATATAGATATTTAGAAACATGTAAGTGCAGTAAAATTAGAAAAATTGATTAATGGAGTAGATGGTTGAAGTATCGGTGTCGTGGTTTATCAGTTTATTTTCAGTATATTGCCTTATAATAATAAAGTTCCCTGTGAATATTATCAGAATACTCTTATTAGGCTTAGCAGAAAGAAGGCAGCTGTGATCGAAGATATCTTGGAATTCGATCTTCTTAATTAGTTTTAATATAAGTATTTGTAGTCAATTAAATGTCAGCCCAATCCAATTAAAAATTGTCCGACTTAATAGTTTGAAGTATGCAGTTACCTTAAGGGTTCTATTATTGTACAACTTCGAAAAATTTCGATGAGACTTATGGTGAGGTTAGTTGGTATATTTGTACTCAAGACACATGCTCTAGAGTAGTTTAGGTTAGGTTTGGACAATCTCAAGGGAACCACCCTACCAGCCTGACAAACTGCATCAGCTTGTTTTGCTCTATGTTTGCAAATACGTTCAAGGCCATGGCGAAGCGCGTACCCAACGTACGTTCCCGCCTCAAAGCCAGACCAGGGCATTCGCCAAGCATGTGGAAAATACTTTCCTCGGCATCGGGTTCACTACAGCTGCTGCACAGATCAGCAACGTCCGCAACACCTAGTCTTCTTGTGTGCCGGCCAATCAGGCAATTGTTCGTCAGTACACCAATTAGGATACGAAAAGTATTCCTGTCTCCGAGTAGGACAAACTTTGCCCCGCTCGCACTCAGGGTCGGCCAAAACTTCCTGGCCACGAAACACGATGTGAGGCCCGACCATCTCGTGATAGCCTTTGATATGGTAGTACGTGGATAGCTTGTTTAATGGCCTCCTCACTGGAAGATCTAGCACTTGATTCAGCACCGAACCTCTCTTTCATCCGCAGCCTCGTTGCTTGGAATCCCGCTGTGACCAGGCATCCAACAAATTGTTACGGGTTTGTTCCGCATTGCACAAGCTTCTAGCAGATTGCAAGCCTGAGCGATCCCCATCATCTCTATATCTGAAATACTGTTCACCAATTCGATATTCTGAAAGCATCGCTATGGTTTAGGTCAGCGGAAAATACTCCTACACTCGTACTCGCGTCTGTCTTCGAACCGTCCGTGTAGATATTTCATATCTACACGTCCTCTTCATGGGGCTGATCCACATTCCACCCCTCTCTTCTAGGGATCCTCGTTGAGAATATCCTAGAGAATTCGAGCTGCGGAATTAAGTAGTCTGTATCGTCTAACGGGTCTGGATACCCAGTTGCCTAACTCTCTTAGTCGTATGGCACTTTTTGCTGCTACACTCTTCCTATAAATATCCAACTGTAGAAGATGCAGAATTATATCTAGGCAGCTGCAGGCGTGGTGCAGAGTACTCCTGTTGCTCCTGTTGAAGCTAGACGTTAAACCTTGGTGAGTTTTTTGAGGTAGGTGGACTTGTCCAGAGCTACCCACCACACTGATACTCCGTAGGTTAGGATAGGCCTAATACACTATCGTGTATGGCCATCCCTGGCTGATTCCCTCACTTTTTCCTAAACATCTTTTTGCAAGCGTAGAGAGCCCCTAAAATCTTCCTTAGTCGCTTGTCGATATTCTTACGTTAGATTCCGATCCAGGACTATACCGAAGTATTTAGCATTATCTCTAAGCTGTAGGGTGAGATCCCCCAATTTAGGGAGTTTGGACTTTGCGATTTTGGCTCCCAGTTTAAGTAGTGTGGACTTTGGGCTTTTGGTTCTTTTTGGGATTTTTACATGGCATGGCCATTTAACCTCGCCTTAATGCAGCCATAAAAAAATGTTCGTACTTTGCGTAGCTCATAGTTAGCCTCGTAATCGGAAGACGACTTTGTTATGTGCAACCATAGAGATATATACTCGTATACTGGAGACGACAAGTCACCGTTTTTGAATGAAGCGCTTTGAAGACAGGTGGAAGTGAGATGCAAATAGTTACCAAGTGTCAAATTGTAATTGTTTAGCGTGTTTAAGAGCGGGATATAATATAAATCTGGGTGAGATGCTAATAGTAGCCTAGTGACAATGGTTGTTGTTTTGCATGTGAGTGAAGCTAGTATTGAACTGTTTGACCAAGTGGTCAAATTGCAGTAATAAGAAATAGCGAATTTGACTGAGCGGATACTGTGAGACTAATTGGAATTCGCTATTTCGCATTGCTTATTACTGCAATTTGACCACTTGGTCAAATAGTGTAGCTTGAATGCGAGTCGTCCGGCTTCAACAGCAGCGACTGATGCTTGGCATCTCCTGTACATATATCTCTGTAAGTGCATCACATCGAATCGGTATTTCATACAGTAGGAATGAATTTTTTAGTTAGTTCGCTATTTTACGGAACACTTTGTAACATAGAATAAAAAACTAAAGAAGAGGTCGGCCAAAAAATTTACAATAAAAATCGTTTCTACGTTAATATGTTTAATATAGGGTATTTGAACAGGAACGCTCGAAATTTGTTTGGTTATAGCGGCAATTTTGTTAAAAGCAACATCCATTGAATTTATTGTGAATTATTTAGAAGTATATGGCAAATCACCAAGGAAGGTTATACCCTTGAACAACGTGTGCAAATCATCAAATTTTATTTTCAAAATCAGAGTTTCGTTCGAAAAACGTTCCGGGCATTGCGTGATTTTTAACGCCGAGGCCCATTTCTTGATGAATGGATGTGTGAACAACCAAAATTGTTGAATTTGGGACGATACCAATCCACACGAGATACACCAGCACCAAATGCATCCCGAGAAAGTCACGGGTTGGTGCGGATTTTGGTCCGGCGAAGTCATCGGTACGTCCTTCTTCCGAAACGAAACTGGCATTGCCATAACCGTCAAACGATCGATGATAAGCCACTTCTTGTGGGCTAAACAGGGTGATATGAGTACCAACGACATGTAGTTCCAACAGGACGGCGCTACGTGCCACACAGCGCATGCCACAATGAACATTCTGCACGAGCGATTGGAGGGCATCGTTATCTCGCGCGTTGGCGACGTGAACTGGCCACCGTGATCGCCCGATTTAACGCCTTTAGACTTAATCCTTTGAAGCTATCTTAAATCGCAGGTCGATGCGTATAATCTGCAAGCAATTGATGACCTTTAGGTTAACATAACGAACACCATCCAGCAAATTCAGCCAGATTTATGCGACAAAGTCGCCGAAAATTAGACCTCTCGAATACGTACCACCAAGCAAAGCTGTGATGGATATTTGAACAAGGTTACATTCCATACTTAATGCCATAAAATATTCTTTCAAATAAAAAAAGAATTGGGTGGATATCTCCCACACAACTTGTTTTATTTACATTTTAAAATTGAACGTCCCTATTGATAAACCCAATACAATATAGCGGCTCTATTGGCGTACGAGATTGACCAGTTTTATTGTATTTCCAATGCACATCAATTCTACTGCGGCACTACAGAAGAATATAAACAAATTGTACGTTTTTCAAAATTAAACAAAAAAAATCTGCCAACAGTCTGGGCGCAACTTTATTATTTTTTGGGTAGAAGTTCGGAACGAGTTTAATTCTGAGATGCGGTGTAGGTTACTATGTGACTGAAAACCTAAAAAAAAGGTCGGCAAGCGGTTAGAATGGGGTCGCGCTAGAATACTTACGCCGCTGCCTCATATAACATATGAATTACATAATTGGGTCATACACCGGGACGAGATCTAGTCCTAGTATAATATCAGTTGTTACCGCATTAGAAGGTTTTTCGTGATTTGGTTTCGGGCCATTACATGAAATCGGAAATGCGTTTGAAGACGATTATATAAAAAGTCTGTGGAAGTGCAAACCAATCTAATAGCTCATCAATCCTGAGATATATGTCGAAACCCATACGTCCTATTGGAGTTGAATAACAAACATCTTGAAATCAACGTTTTGACGATTATGTAAGAAGCCTTAGGAAGTAAAAATGAATTCGATATCTTATTAGAACTAAGAAATATGTAAGAATTTGTGAAAATATATTCTACACCCTTGCACCCACTTTGGGGTTGAATATCCAAAAATCCTGAAATAAGTTTTTAGATATACAGGGTGTTTGGTACTCCGTGCACGACCTTGTAAGGGGTTATTCCTTGATATATTTGGAGAAAAAAATTGTTTCACAGGGTGGGTCAATTTTCAATAACAGTGGAGATACAGGGTGGTTAAAAAAAGTGTTTTTGACCGGTACCCTTACTCACTTAAAACGTTATATCTTGAAAACGAATAATCACAAGGCAACGTGTTATAACTCGTTTTTTAGGCAATCGAATTATCTTTCATTTGATGTAACAGTCTAAATTGTAACTGCACCCAATCTTGAGATATTTACTCGAAAACACCAATTTTTGCTACGTGAACCCTTAAAATTCAGTGATCAATGTAGTTTTTCTCAGAAAACCCCATTATAAACATGTCATTTTAATTTTATTTTTTTATGAGCCGTATTATTACCTACAAAAGCTGCATACATATGTATGAGTTACGATTAACATTTTGGAAGTAATAGGTAAAAATACATATCGAATAAAAATTAAATATTTCAAAAGTCAGTGCCATAAAGTGGACCTCGTTTAATTTGTCGGTAGTACTGAAGTATTTTTATTGCCCATTTATTACTATTTAAAGTATGTAGGAAAACAATGAAATGTAACTGAGTTTCAACATAATTGATGCTTTTACCTGGATGTGGTAGGTAATACTGGGTGCGGTACTATGCCTTTTTTAATAGGGTGCCTTACAAAATAAAAAGCCTATAAAAGCAAAACTACCTTCATATTTTTATCAGTTTTAGTTACGTTGCTAAAAGAAGAAGGTGTCAGTAGAATAAAACAAATAATTTTGAAATGTCTGAGTACTCCAATGAAGAATATGCTGACATTGTGTTAATTTATGGAGAGTGTCGCGAAAATGGACAAGCCGCGCGAAGGCTTTACCATCAGAGACATCCCCATCGACGGACACCTGACAGGAGAGTATTTCAGGACGTTTACAGGAGAATTAGGGAAACTGGCAGCGTTAGAACAAGGAGAGTAAATGCAAATCCTGCGCCTATAATCGCTGTTCAGATTGATGAAAGAATACTGCAAGCAGTGCAAAATGATCCATCGATCAGTATCCGACGCTTGGCATTGCCGTTTAACATATCTACTTGGAAGGTTTGGAGTATTTTAAAAGTAGAACGCTTCCATGCCTACCATCACACACCAGTACAGGAGCTGCTACCCATTGATTTCCCCAAACGGATGGAGTTTTGCAATTGGCTCCTTGAACGACAAATAGATGACGACAATTTTTTCAACAATATTCTGTGGACGGATGAGTCCCAATTTACCAGAGACGGTATCACAAACTTCCACAACCTACATACGTGGGCTGAGAGCAATCCACACACAAGAAGAGCGGCATCATTTCAGCACAGATTCAGCGTCAATTTATGGGCAGGCGTGATTGGTGACGATTTACTTGGACCTATTAGGCTTCCGCGTACTCTAAATAGCTGCAATTACTTACAGTTTTTATCAAATGATCTACAGGACTTATTGGATGATATTCCACTGGTACGATTGGCTTCCATGTTTTACCAACACGATGGTGCTCCAGCTCATTACGGCCGACAGATCACAGATTGGTTAAATTCCAATTATAGCAATCGCTGGATCGGTAGAAATGGACCGATACACTGGCCTGCAAGATCTCCTGATCTTACTATTATGGATTTCTTTGTATGGGGACGGATGAAGGACCTTGTCTACGCAACGCCAGTAGAAACATTGGAAGATCTAAATATCAGGATCGATGCGGCAGCAATAGAAGTAAGGCAGCAGTTGAGGAATATGAATACCAAGAGAACACTCGCCAAACGAGCTTTAGCGTGCATTCAAAATGAAGGTGGCCATTTTGAACATTTATTATAATAAACAAATTTTAAATAAAACATAAAAACCATTATTAAATTCTTTCAGTTCAAGCAAGTAGTGTAGATCAACATGCACATGCACTGACTTTTGGAATATTTAATTTTTATACGATATGTATTTTTACCTATTACTTCCAAAATGTTAATCGTAACTCATACATATGTACGCAGCTTTTGTAGGTAATAATACGGCACATAAAAAAATAAAATTAAAATGACATGTTTATAATGGGGTTTTCTGAGAAAAACTACATTGATCACTGAATTTTAAGGGTTCACGTAGCAAAAATTGGTGTTTTCGAGTAAATATCTCAAGATTGGGTGCAGTTACAATTTAGACTGTTACATCAAATGAAAGATAATTCGAGTGCTTAAAAGTTATAACACGTTGCCTTGTGATTATTCGTTTTCAAGATATAACGTTTTAAGTGAGTAAGGGTACCGGTCAAAAACACCTTTCTTAACCACCCTGTATCTCCACTGTTATTGAAAATTGACCCACCCTGTGGAACAATTTTTTTCTCCAAATATATCAAGGAATAACCCCTTACAAGGTCGTGCACGGAGTACCAAACACCCTGTATATAAAGAAAGCCAGAGGAAGTAAAAACCAATCCGATGTCTTATCACTCCTAAGAGATATGACGGAATTCGTGAAAACGTGTTCAACCCATTTTTACACACTTAGGGATTGAAAACGGAAAAAACTTGAAAACAAGTTTTAGGTGATTATTAAATAAGCCCGTGGAAGTGAAAAGTTATTCGATATCTAATCAGACCTGAGGGATACGGCTGAATTGGTGAAAATGTATACATCCCCTTTACATCACCTTGGGGGTTCAATTTTAAAAAATCCTGAAAACACTTTCTAGATATTTATATGAAGAACCCGTGGAAAAACTGAATTCAATATTTCGAAAGACCTAATAGATATGACAAAAATCGTGAAAAAATATGCATTCCATTTTCACTGATCATTTTTTCTGCCACACTTACGAGGACCAATGGATATTTGAATTTTTTTTTAATCAAAATTACTTTTCTAGTTGATTTACATATACGTACCGAATTTCAACTTTCTAGCATAAGCCGTTCTATAGTTAGGAAAAACACCCCCCCACCCCCGTACCATAGTACCCCTATATACTATCGATGCTCTATATAAATTCCAAGATTCAGCCTCCTAGCCTATACGGTTACTGAGATCTAGAAACCAAAACTTTTCGTCTAAAACGCTTCCCCCACCTCCCCCCTCACACCCCCACCACTCAAAAGGTGGCTACTTGAAGGAGTTTGCTCAGTCTACCAAAAAAAAAAAAATTCAACTAAATAGCTCAAAGAATTTGAGAGCTATAAGCTTTCAAACGTTTTGCGTACGGCGGACGGCGGACGGCGTACGGCGCACAGACGGATTGAAAATTTTTATTGCTTTTTTGGTATCTATTAGTCATGAAACGTGGAAAAAAAATTTTTCAGGGTAGCAAATTTTTTTTTTTAAAAATCGATAACAATACTTTATTATTAAAATAATAAAGTAAAATGAGCATATTTTACTTTATTATTCTAATAATAAAGTATTGTTATCGATTTTTAAAAAAAAAAAATTTGCTACCCTGAAAATTTTTTTTTATACGTTTCTTGACTAATAAGCACCAAAAAAAGCAAAAAAAAACTTCAGTCCGTACGCGTTTGAAAGCTTATAACTCTCAAACTCTTTGAGCTATTAAGTTCCCTTCAAGTTGCCACCTTTTGAGTGGTGGGGGTGTGAGGGGGGAGGTGGGGAAAGCGTTTTAGACGAAAAATTTTGGTTTCTAGATCTCAGTAACCGCATAAGCTAGGAGGCTGAAACTTGGAATTTATATAGAGCATCGATAGTGGACCCATTTGCAAAAAAAATTATGATATAGGTAAAGGGATGTGGAAGTGGGGGGAATAATAATGCGTCCGAAACGCTTAAAAGGCGAGATTGAGACATTCTAAAATCCATATCTCCTAATCGGTTAATGTTACGAAATTAAAACTTAAACATACTGCAGTCACGATCGGCTGCAAGCCAATCGTATAATACTCTAGATGAATACTGAACTCCGATTTATATTGTAGTTGGGGATAAAGTAGAATTACGTGTGTGCATGTTGTATGTCCTTTATTAAGGACTGCTATTAGATTGCTACTCAAAACTAAAAGACAATATTCAGTGTTTAATTTCATACCTTGAACTGGGAAAGTCATCGAAAAAAAACGTCCTTTTTAAAGGACTTTCACATGGGAGGTGCAGGAAGGACTCATTCGATTTCTTACATATTTGTCCTTTTCCTTGGAACCATTCAAAAATTCATGTGTACAAAATTTCAAATTCGTAGCTTGAAGCGTTCAAAAGTTATCGGAAAAAAAATTTTTGAGCACGTGTTTTAAGGATATTTTGTATGGCAGCTACCAGAAGGAGTAAAAGAATTTCGCTGATTAGTAAACTCGAACTTCCTTTTCACTCAAAACTAACTTGTACAAAATTCCGAATTCGTACCTAAAAGATTACTTGAGTTATAGTGAGTTTCGTAAATTAAGTGAATACATTTTGTCAGGATATTTGTATGGCAGCTACACGAAGGACTAACAGGATTTCCTTTGTAATTATATATTTAGCTCCAACTATTGGAAAAATAACACATACAAAATTTCAATGTCGTAGCTTAAACCCTTCTGAAGTTATCGACCAATATTCTTGAACACGTGTTTTAAGGACATTTTGTATGGCAGCTACCAGAAGGAGTAAAAGGATTTCGCTGATTAGTAAACTCCGACTTTGTTTTTACTCAAAACTAAGTTGTACAAAATTTCGAATTCGTAGCTAAAAGATTACTTGAGTTATTGTGAGTTTTGTAAATTAAGTGAATACATTTTGACAGGATATTTGTATGGCAGCTACACGAAGGACTAACAGGATTTTCTTCATAATCATGTATTTAGCTCCAACTATTGGAAAAATAATACATGCAAAATTTCAAAGACGTAGCTTAAACCCTTCTAAAGTTATCGACCAATATTTTTGAAGACGTGTTTTAAGGACATTTTGTATGGCAGCTACCCGAAGGAGTAGGACGATTTTGCCCGTTAACGAACTTAGCCTTACAAATTCTACCAAACATCCAGATTCAAAATGTCAAGATCCTAGGTGAAGGCGTTCTTGAGTTATCGTGTTCACGGACAGACGGACGGACGGACGGACGGACGTCAGGCGGATTTGAGGTTTTTGGCCACAAATAAACAAAAAATAATATATAACTTTTTTTCGTCCGAGGCTTGGTTCTATGCGTTACAAACTTTTGGGCTGGATTAAACTTATAATACTCTATATGATTTCATCTAGAGTATAATAAACATCTGTGGGTATACTAGGAGAATAGATCGGAAACAAATTTTTGAGAGGGGGCAGTGGCGTACGGAGGTGGGGGGTGAAAAACTTTAGATTACGATATCTCACGAACCAATTGCACTAGAAAAACGAAATTCGGTTTCTGTATTAAGGTTGATAAATAAAGTTTGCTGAAAGTAAAAATTTTTAAGGAGGTGGTGAAGTGCGGAAGTGGAGGGGATAAGAATTTTTCTAAAAAATCACGTCTCATATCTCAAGAACAATGTACGATAGATGCTTAGAATTTTTACCAGATATAGGCCCAATAGACCCCTAGCAGGAAAAGAAATTTTGAGGGTGAGGGTGTAGAGGGTGAGGCTGGGGGATGGTGAAAAGGAAAAAGTTCCGATTCTTATATCTCGAGAATCTAAAATGACATCAAGCTGAAACTTGGTATTTAGATAGAACTATAGTAGTGGCATGTTGGAAAAATATAATTTTTATATTGATACTATGGTACGGGGGTGGGGGGTGTTTTTCCTAACTATAGAACGGCTTATGCTAGAAAGTTGAAACTCAGTATGTATATGCAAGTCAACTAGGAAAGTAATTTTGATTAAAAAAAAAATCAAATATCCATTGGCGTACAGAAGGGGGGCAAAAAAAATTATCAGAGAAAATGGAGTGCATACATTTTCACGATTTTCGTCATATCTATTAGGTCTTTTCAAATATTGAATTTATTTTTATTGTACGGATTCTTCATGTAAATACCTAGAAAGCGTTTTCAGGATTTTTTGACATTCAGCCCCCATGACGGTGTAAAGGGGTTGTATACATTTTCACGAATTCAGCCGTATCCCTCCGGTCTGATTAGACATCGAATATATTTTTACTTCTAAGGGCTTGTTTAATAATCACCTAAAACTCCTTTTCAAATTTTTCCCTTTTTCAACCCCTAAGAGTGTATAAACGGGTTGAACACGTTTTCACGAATTTGGTCATATCTCTTAGTAGTGATCAGACATGGGATTGGTTTTTACTTCCTCGGGCTTTCTTTACATATATCTAAAAACTCATTTCAGGATTTTTTAATATTCAACCCCTAAATGAGTACAAGAGGGTTGCATATGCAAATTCATTTTTACTTCCTAAGGCTTCCTACATAATCGTCAAAAGTTGATTTCAGTGTTTTTAGATATTCAACTCCAATAGGACGTAAGGCTTTTGACATATTTCCTACGATTGATAAGATATCAGATTGGTTTTCACTTCCACAGACTTTTTATATTATCGCCTACAAATGCATTTCCGATTTCATGAAATGGCCCAAAACCAAATCACGAAAAATCTCCTAATCACGTAACAACTGATATTATACTACGACTTAGACCTCTTCCCGGAGTATGACTCAATTATGTAATTCATATGTTATATGTGGCAGCGGCGTAAGTATTCTAGCGCGACCCCATTCTAACAGCTTTCTGAACTTTTTTCTGAGTTTTCAGTCACATAGTAACCTACACCGCGTCTCAGAATTGAACGCATTCCGAACTTCTACCGAAAAAATAATAAAGTTGCGCCCAGACTGTTGACAGATTTTTATGTTCCTTGTTAGTTACTTTTTCAATGCGATGCAACAAAAGACGATGGATCATTTACAGATGTTTCAAAACAAAAATAAAATAGTCTAGACTATTTAAAATAGTCTTCTCTGTGTTTATACTCTAAGTATTATAAGCTTAATCCAACCCAAAAATTGGAGACACATGAAGCTGAGTCTTGGGCGAAAGAAAGCTATATTTTATTTGTTCATTTATGACCAAAATCCCAAATCCGCTTGTTGCCTGTCTATCTTTACTTACGAAGGCACGATTACTCAAGAACATATTGAAATTTACTCAATTTCATTAAATATGATGAGGTTAAGTGCGTTGGCTAAGATCATTCCACTCGTTCGGGAAGCTCCAGAACCAAAGTCCTTACCATACATTTCCACGAGTAGGGGCCAATAACTCCAAAGCTAGGACTTTCAAATTTGGTACATATTATTTCATTGGTATAGGTAAAGCAATGATTATAAAGGAAATCGTGAGAGTCCTCCGTGTATAGTCGCCATACAAAAATCCTTGAAAATTTACACTTTCATTTCACAAAATGCAGTATTACTGAATTAATCAATCAGTCAGATGAAATTTAAAATCAATTTATTTCGACTAAATATTAAGCGCGAGTTTGATAGTTAGAGAAATGCCTTTACATCTTCGAATATCCCCCGTATAAAATTCCTTCAAAAACGTTCTCAAGAATATTGGTATACTTTAATTGTTCAATGGTTACAGATAATTGAAGAAACATTAAGAAAATAAGATGAGACATACGTGTAGCCGTTAGTTGAATGTAACTGATAGCATTCAACTTGCAGAACCCACCATAAATCCAAAAATACTTCTCCTATTTATTCATTTTACAAATGTGGCGCACTTATTCAATTGGGCCGCCCAAAATTATCGCCCAGGCCCAGAGAGCATACGGAACTTCGATTAAAAAACAAGAAGAACAGTAAAGGATGTGATTAAAATAATAGTGTACCCAGAAGGGATAAATATGCAAAATGAACAGTAAAGGAAATTCCCAGAAGGGCGAGATAAAATTAACTCTAAAACGTACAAAAGTATAGGAATTACATACATGTTACAGTTTAATCGAGATGGGGCTTAAGACAAATTTAAGTCTAAGTTGTAAGAATATAGGAACTATTTAACATTATTTAATAGTTAAAAACCCAAAAGGGGTATAAAGTAGTTCTTAGATTAAAAGGTTGTCTATGATAGGAATAACTTACGTGCTAGAGTTTTATTTTACTTTATTATTTTAATAATAAAGTATTGTTATCGATTTTTAAAAAAAAAAATTTGCTACCCTGAAAATTTTTTTTTCCACGTTTCATGACTAATAGACACCAAAAAAGCAAAAAAAAATTTCAGTCCGTCTGTGCGCCGTCCGCCGTACGCCGTACGCCGTCCGCCGTACGCAAAACGTTTGAAAGCTTATAGCTCTCAAACTCTTTGAGCTATTAAGTTGAATTTTTTTTTGTTGGTAGACTGAGCAGACCCCTTCAAGTGCCCACCTTTTGAGTGGTGGGGGTGTGAGGGGGGAGGTGGTGGAAGCGTTTTGAACGAAAAATTTTGGTTTCTAGATCTCAGTAACCTTTATATAGAGCATCGATAGTGGACCCATTTGCAAAAAAAAGGAGGATATGGGTAAAGGGGTGTGGGAGTTGGGGGAATAATAATGCGTCCGAAACGCTCGAAAGCCGAGATTGAGACATTCTAAAGTCCATATCTCCTAATTGGTTAATGTCACGAAATTCAAACTTGATGAACATCTGTGGGCATACTAGGAGAATAGATCGGAAACAAGTTTTTGAGTGGGGGAAGTGGCGTACGGAGGTGGGGGGTGAAAAACTTTAGATTACGATATCTCACGAACCAATTACACTAAAAAAATAAAATTTGGTTTCTGTATTAAGGTTGATAAATAAAGTTTGCTGAAAGTAAAATTTTTTAAGGGGGCGGTGGAGTATGGAAGTGGAGAGGATAAGAATTTTTCTAAAAAATCGCGTCTCATATATCAAGAACACTGTATGATAGATGCTTAGAATTTTTACCGGAAGTAGGTCAAATAAACCCCTAGCAGGGAAAAAAAATTTGGGAGTGAGCGGGTAGAGGGTGAGGCTGGGGTAGGGTGAAAAGGAAAAAGTTTCGATTTTTATATCTCGAGAACCTATAACGATATAAATCTGAATCTTGGTATTTGAATAGAACTATAGAAGTAGCATGTTGAAAAAATATAATATTTTATAGGGGTAGTATGGTACGGGGGTGGGGGGTGTTTTTCCTAACTATAGAACGGCTTATGCTAGAAAGTTGAAACTCAGTATGTATATGTAAGTCAACTAGAAAAGTCATTGAGATTAAACAAAAATTCAAATATCTATTGGCGTACAGAGGGGTGGCGAAAAAAATGATCAGCGAAAATGGAATGCATATATTTTTTCGATTTTCATCATATCTATTAAGTCTTTCTAATTATTGAATCCATTTTTATTTCACGGATTTCTCATATAAATACCTAGAAAGTGTTTTCAGGATTTTTTGAAATTCGACCCCCACGATAGTGTAAAGGGGTTGTATACATTTTCACAAACTCAGCCATATCCCTCAGGTCTGATTAGATATCGAATAACTTTTTACTTCCACAGACTTGTTTAATAATCACCTAAAACTTGTTTTCAAATGTTTTTCTTTTTCAACCCCTAAGAGGGTATAAACGGGTTGAATACGTTTTCACGAATTCCGTCATATCTCTTAGAAGTGATAAGACATCGGATTGGTTTTTACTTCCTCGGGCTTTCTTTATATATATATCTAAAAACTCATTTCAGGATTTTTGGATATTCAACCCCAAAGTGGGTTCAAGGGGGTTGCATATATTTTCACAAATTCCCACATATTTCTTAGTTCTAATGAGATATTGAATTAATTTTTACTTCTTACGGCTTCCTATATAATCGTCAAAAAGTTGATTTCAGGATTTTTAGATATTCAATATATTCTTAGGATTGATGAGATATTAGATTGGTTTTCACTTCCACAGACTATTTATATAATCGCCTACAAACGCATTTCCGATTTCATGTAATGGCCCAAAACAAAATCACGAAAACCCTCCTAATCACGTAATAACTACGTAGTATTATACTACTACTTAGACTGCGCCCCGGAGTATGACCCAATTATGTATTTCATATTGTATATGTGGCAGCGGCGTAAGTATTCTATCGCGACCCCATTCTACCCACTTTTTTAGGTTTTCAGTCACATAGTAACCTACACCGCATCAATCTTAAACGCGTTCCGAACTTGTACCCGAAAAATAATAAAGTTGCGCCCAGACTGTTGGCAGATTTTTAACTAGATATAGAAAAAGCACTAAAAGAAGGACTTAATTAGTAGATAGATGAATAATTTACATTTATACCCATATAATAATGGAGCTTACAAGCTATATTTAAAGAGTAGTTGAAGTGGAAAGGAGGGAATTTAGGGACGGAACAGAATAGTTGAAGAAATTAGCGGTCTCTCTGCAATCAACAAGGATATGCTCCAGCGGCAGTAGCTTCTGGCATGTAAGACAATCCGGTTGCGGCGATCTTGTCATATAATGTTTTTGGGTCATCCTGGAGTAGCCTATTCTGACCTTCTGACCGTCCGTGTAGTACAGAGTGCATCCGGATAAATCACTATAATGTTTCAGAATTCTTCTGGTAGTTAGTCGAAAATTAACAGAAATGGCGGCTTCAGGTATTCAATAAGGGTGACTTTGATTATGAGCGACATCCACCTACTTCTTCTTCCTATTTAAACTTCCTTATAAATAACTTCAGAAGGGTTTAAGCTACGACATAGAAATTTTGTATGTGTTATTTCTCCAATAGTTGGAGCTAAATATATGATTATGAAGAAAATCCTGTTAGTCCTTCGTGTAGCTGCCATACAAATATCCTGTCAAAATGTCTTCACTTAATTTACGGAACTTACTATAACTCAAGTAATCTTTTAGCTATGAATTCAGAATTTTGTACAAATTAGTTTTGAGTAAAAAGAAAGTTCGACTTTACTAGTCGAATATTTACGAAAAATAATTGATTTAAAAAAAAAATTATTAACGTCTTTTTTCAGTATTAGCAATAGAAATTTTAATTAAAAATTATTAAAAAATGGTTAAAATCAGCAAAGCCAATAAAAGAAAAAGGCTCAATTTCTATACCGAACATGCATTAAAGCCTGTTAATTTTTGGTATTCGATTTTATGGTCAGACGAATCGCTGATAAGGATGCGGTACAGCCATGGACAAATGTACGTGTATAGTAGGAAAGGTGAATCGCTCTCTTACAAGTGTACAAAACCAACATTAAAGGGTGTCGAAAAGGGGGTTATGGTGTGGGGTTGCTTTTCCGCATGTGGTATTGGTAAAATTATTCTATCACAAGGCAAAGTAAATGCACAAGTCTACCTAAATTTTATGAAAGAAGTAATTTTACCTGAAGGCAAATGCTTGATCTGCGAAGATTTCTTACTTCAGCAAGATAACGCTCCTATACATAAAGCCAAAATTGTCCAGAGTTTTCTCAAGGATGGGAAAATAACTTTCCTGACATGGCCATCTCAAAGCCCAGACCTTTCGCCCATTGAAAATGTATGGTCTTGGCTGAAAATTAAAATAAGCGAAAGAGCTCCAAGAAGCATTTCGGAATTAAAAGTGTGCATCGAACAAATTTGGCCAACTTTTTCGGAGCAAGAATGCAGAAAGTACGCCCTTTCCATGCCCAGTCGAATAGCCAAAATGTCCCAAAACAATGGGGGTCATTGTGGTAGTTAAACAAAATTTTTACTTACTTTTGACTGATCGAATTACAAATAAATCCTTATCACTCGATAATAAACTACTATTACTTACCATTTATTTTATAAATTTGCCTTTATTTTGTAGAACATATGATTAGATATTGCTATTGTTACAAGAATAATAAAATAATTTGGATTTTGAAGTATTAAATTCCATTTTCTTTCCAATATCACATATGTTTACTTACTTTTGACTGCCACTGTATGTAACTATGGATGTAAAGTTTTCCAACTGACCACATAGTCAACAAATTTAAAAGCAAAGTCTAGTTTTAAGTACCTATATTGTGGAAATAAATTGAATTGAATTTTAATTGAATAATTCTAAGGTTATTCTTTTTGTACTCTAGAAGAAGTCATATAGAGTATTATAAGTTTAATCCAGCCCAAAAGTTTGTAACGCATAGAACCAAGCCTCGGACGAAAAAAAGAAATATATAATTTTTTGTTTATTTGTAGCCAAAAACCTCAAATCCGCTTGACGGCACTCCGTCCGTCCGTCTGTCCGTAAACACAATAACTCAAGAACGCCTTTACCTAGGATCTTGACATTTTGAATCTGGATGTTTGGTTGAATTTGTAAGGCTAAGTTCGTTAACTGGCAAAATAGTCCTACTCCTTCGGGTAGCTGCCATACAAAATGTCCATAAAACACGTGTTCAAGAATATTGGTCGATAACTTCAGAAGGGTTTAAGCTACGTCTTTGAAATTTTGTATGTGTTATTTTTCTAATAATTGGAGCTAAATGTATGATTATGAAGAAAATCCTATTAGTCCTTAGTGTAGCTGCCATACAAATATCCAGTCAAAATGTCTTCACTTAATTTACGAAACTCACTATAACTCAAGTAATCTTATAGCTACGAATTCAGAATTTTGTACAAATTAGTTTTGAGTGAAAACGAAGTTTGAGTTTACTATTCAGCGAAATCCCTTTACTCCTTCTGGTAGCTGCCATACAAAATGTCCTTAAAACACGTGTTCAAGAATATTGGCCGATAACTTCAGAATGGTTTAAGCTACGACTTTGAAATTTTGTATGTATTAATTTTCTAATAGTTGAAGCCAAATGTATGATTATGAAGAAAATCCTATTAGTCCTTCGTGTAGCTGCCATACAAATATCATGTCAAAATGTCTTCACTTAATTTACGGAACTCACTATAACTCAAGTAATCGTTTAGCTATGAATTGGGAATTTTGTACAAATTAGTTTTGAGTGAAAACAAAGTTTGAGTTTACTAGTCAGCAAAATCCTTGTACTCCTTCTGGTACCTTCCATATTAAAAATCCTGAAGACACGTGTTCAACAATATTTTCCGACAACTTTTGAACGCTTCAAGCTACGAATTTGAAATTTTGTACACATTCATTATTGAATGGTTACAAGGAAAAGGATAAATATGTATTGAATATTGTCTTTTAGGTTTCAGTAGCAATCAAATGGGAGTCCTTAATAAAGGACATACAACATGCACACACGAAACTCTACTTTATCCCCAACTACAATATAAATCGGAGTTCAGTATTCATCTAGAGTATTATACGATTGGCTTGTTTGTATTTGGTTTACTAGAGATTTGGTTTCAGGGTTCTTTGTTCTTTGCCATAGGTTTTTTTCGTGTTTCGCTCGGCAATAAGAGATTTGGCATATTCGCTGAGCTTCACAACGCTTTCTTTCATAGTGATCTTGGAAGTGTAGCTATTATATTTGCTATGGTGTATAGCTTCAATTTTACTTGATGACATAAGTGGGAGATTAGTATAAGACGTATCAAGTGCATTACACAGGAGCTTTTGGAATCTCGGCCAGTTTGTTTTCGAATATAATGGGACTGTTATCATTGAGCTGGAAGTAGTACATATATCTAGTTTTAATTAGAAATTTTACTGGCAGATGTGGGGAATAAAATTCTTGCACCGTTTTAGGGTGACTTAAATTACTTACATTGCTTATGAATATGTCCTGAGTTGAACCGTGTCCCTGATGGGAAATAAAATTTGATTTCGTGGGTGGGGGAACTACATTAGGTGTGTTTTTTGCGCACTTATCCAGAACAGAGTAGGTTAGACAATTTATATACAAAATAACAACAGCATTGCTATTAGGATAAGAATGGTATTTTTCATGGTGAGAAGCTACCATAGAAGCAAATTTGTTTAAGTTTTTTGTTGTTTTCCGGCGTCAGTGGAGTTTCTGTGTGAAACCCACAGCATTGCTGTTTTTATGATTCTTTATAACTTTTTTTCATAGTCTAGTAGGCTAGATTAGAGAATTTATCGCGAATAGCTGCCCCATTGAGCTTACTGG
This sequence comes from Beris morrisii, assembly GCA_951812415.1. Classification (NCBI taxonomy): domain Eukaryota; kingdom Metazoa; phylum Arthropoda; class Insecta; order Diptera; family Stratiomyidae; genus Beris; species Beris morrisii. The sequence goes on along the minus strand of OX638310.1, from coordinate 86,151,892 downwards.
GGCAGCTATTTCTGTTCAAATCTATATTCTAGCCTACTATCTACAGCGAAAAGCAATAAAAAATAACAAAAACAGTAATATTCATAGTGTTTTCAATGTAAATTTTAATCACTACTCTGATCTGGATAAATACGTAAAGAAACAGACCTATTGTTGTTCTAATAAAAGTGCTTTGCATTGAAGTCTCCTGCTATTATGTGATTAGATTTTAACCTGTCTATAAGTCGAAAGTCTACTTGAAAAAACTTTAGCATGCAATTATTCATTTTAGTTCCAGGGAAATATACTACGGTTAATTTAAGGTTTGTATCAGTTAATAGTATTGAAATATTTTTTATTACCTTGGTACTCTCCTGCGGAAGTACGACATGTCTTGTCCGCACCTCAGGCGGATGTAATTACCATATATCTGCACAGAAACTTTGTGAAGTTATTTTGCCACATATACATCATATTTCGAGAGAGAACAAAACCGATAAGAACCCTTCACCTATCGTCTTGCCTCCGCCTTGACCACGCAATTATTAAAAAAACACGAACACATTGAAATTTTTTTGGTTTTCAACTTTAACCGAATTTGTGTTTTTTATGTGAACAAACAGCAAACCCACTCTGTCAAAAGCAGTTTCTTTTCTGCTTCATTTCTCTCGGCCCATTTCATTTCCTTATATTCTTGTTCGTAGCCGCACCTCCAGTCTTATTCTCCTTATGAATGATTACACATTCACATCTGTGTGCATTTTACTTTATTATTTTAATAATACAGTATTATTTTCGATTTTTTAAAAAAAAAAATTTGCTACCCTCAAAATTTTTTTTTTTACGTTTCATGACGAGTACACACAAAAAAAGCAAAAAAAAATGTCAGTCCGTCTGTCCGCCGTACGCCGTACGCCGTACGCCGTACGTCGACCGCTGTACGCAAAATCGTTTGAAAGCTCGTAGCTCCCAAACCCTTTGAGCTATTTAATTGAAATTTTTTTGATGAATAGACTGAATAGTCCCCTTGAAGTGGCCAAATTTGGAGGGGTGGGGGTGTGAGGGGGAAGGAGGGGGAAGTGTTTTAGACGGAAAATTTTGGTTTCTAGATCTCAGCAACCGCTTATGCTAGCAGGCTGAAATTTGGAATTTATATAAAGCTTCAGTAGTGGACCCATTTGCAAAAAAATTGCCGATATAGGTGAAGGGGTTTGGGAGTGGGGGGAAAAATAATGCGTCCGAAACGCAAAATAGGTGAGATCGACACTTTCTAAAATCTATATCTCCTAAACGGTTAATGTCACAAAATTGAAACTTAATGAGTATCTGTAGGTATACTAGGAGAATAGATCGGAAACAAAAATTTGAGTGGGGGCAGTGGCGTACGGGGGTGGGGGCTAAAAAACTTTAGAATACGATATCTCACGAACCAATTGCACTAGACAAATAAAATTTGGTTTCCTTATAAAGGTTGACAAATAAAGTTTGCTGAAAGTACAATTTTTTACGGGGGCGGTGGAGCATGAAAGTGGAGGGGATAAGAATTTTTCTAAAAAATCACGTCTCATATCTCAAGAACGGTATAAGATAGATGCTTAAAATTTTTACCAGAAGTAGGCCTAATAGACCCGTAGCTGAAAACAAAATTTTGAAAGTGTGGGTGTAGAGGGTGAGGGTGGGGGAGGGTGAAAAGGAAAAAGTTCAGATTTTTCTATCTCGAGAACCTATAATGTTATAAAGCTGAAACTTGGTATTTAGATAGAGCTATATTAGTAGCATCTTGGAAAAATATAATTTTTTATAAGGGTAGTATGGTACGGGGGTGGGGGGTGTTTTTCCTATCTATAGAACGGCTTATGATACAAAGTTGAAACTCGGTACGTTTATGTAAATCAACTAGAAAACTAATTTAGATAAAAAAAATTTCAAATATCCATTGGCGTTCGGAGGGGGGGCAAAAAAAATTATCGGTGTAAATAGAATGCATATATTTTCACGGTTTTCGTCATATCTATTAGGTCTTCCCAAATATTGAATTCATTTTTATTCTACGGATTCTTCATATAAATACCTACAAAGCGTTTTCAGGATTTTTTAAAATTCGACCCCTAAGGCGGTGCAAAGAGGGTTGTAAACTTTTTCACGAATTCTACTATATCCCCACGTCTTATCAGATATCGAATATCTTTTCACTTTCACGTGCTTGCGTAACAATCACCTAAAACTTGTTTTTAAATTTTTTTCAGTCCCTAAGAGGGTATAAACGGGTTGAACACGTTTTCACGAGTTCCGTCATTTCTTTTAGAAGTGATAAGAAATTGAATTGGTTCCTACTTTCTCGTGCTGTTTTCATATTTATTTATTAACTTTTTTCAGGATTTGTGGATATTCAACACCCAAGTGGGTGTAAGGAGGTTGCATATCTGATGATATATCGAATTCATTTTTACTTCCTATGGTTTCCTATATAAAAAAGCCAAAAAGTCATTTTCAGTATTTTAGATATTCAATCCTAATGGGTGTAAGGGGGTTGTATGCTTTTCAAAGTTTCGACATATTTCTTAGGTTCGATGAGATATTAGATCGCTTTTCATTTCCACAGACTTTTTATATAATCGCCTACAAACCCATTTCTCAATTTTTGGATAATCAACCCCCAAGGGTTTGTATATGTTTTCACAATTTTTGCCATTCCTTAGTTCTGATGAGATATAAAATTGATTATTACGGCCAACCAATTCACGATTTTCCGAATTTCAAGAACCAAGGAGGTGTGAAGGGTTTGCTTACGTTTTTTTCGAAATTCAAACCCCAAGTGGAAGTAATGGGTTTGTATACGTTTTAACAATTCGCCATATCTCTTAATTCTGATAAGGCAACAAATTCGTTTTTGCTTCTATGGGCTTTTAGTTTTCGAATAGTCTACACGGACTTTTTCAATGTTTAATCGGTTAAAAATCTCTATTTTAAATATTTTTATATTAAGAACAAAAATATTTTTCCAAGAAATCTAATAATCTCGAAGCAACTCATGATACACTCCGACTTTAACCGCTCCCGAACTTTGACCCGAAAAATAATAAAGTTTCGCCCAGTTTATACTCTAGATGAAATCATATAGAGTATTATAAGTTTAATCCAGCCCAAAAGTTTGTAACGCATAGAACCAAGCCTCGGACGAAAAAAAGTTGTATATTATTTTTTGTTTATTTGTTGCCAAAAACCTCAAATCCGCTTGACGTCCGTCCGTCCGTCCGTCCGTCCGTCCGTCTGTCCGTGAACACGATAACTCAAGAACGCCTTCACCTAGGATCTTGAAATTTTGAATCTGGATGTTTGGTTGTATTTGTAAGGCTAAGTTCGTTAACGGGCAAAATTGTCCCACTCCTTCGGATAGCTGCCATACAAAATGTCCTTAAAACAGGTGTTTAAGAATATTGGTCGATAACTTCAGAGGGGTTTAAGCTACGACATTGAAATTTTGTATGTGCTATTTTTTCAATAGTTGGAGCTAAATATATGATTATGAAGAGAATCCTGTTAGTCCTTCGTGTAGGTGCCATACAAATATCCTGTCAAAATGTATTCACTTAATTTTCGAAACTCACTATAACTCAAGTAATCTTTTAGCTACGAATTCGGAATTTTGTACAAATTAGTTTTGAGTGAAAAGCAAGTTCGAGTTTACTAGTCAGGGAAATCCTTTTACTCCTTCTGGTAGCTGCCGTACAAAATGTCCTTAAAACACGTCTTCAAGAATATTGGTCGATAACTTCAGAAGGGTTTAAGCTACGACTTTGAAATTTTGTATGTGTTATTTTCCCAATAGTTGGAGCTAAATATATGATTATGAAGAAAATCCTGTTAGTCCTTCGTGTAGCTGCCATACAAATATCCTGTCAAAATGTATTCACTTAATTTACGGAACTCTCTATAACTCAAGTAATCTTTTAGCTACGAATTCGGAATTTTGTACAAATTAGTTTCGAGTGAAAAGAAAGTTCGACTTTACTAGTCAGCGAAATCCTTTTACTCCTTCTGGTAGCTGCCATACAAAATGTCCTTAAAACACGTGTTTACGAATATTGGTCGATAACTTCAGAAGGGTTTAAGCTACGACCTTGAAATTTTGGTTGTCTTATTTTTTCAATATTTGGAGCTAATCGTATAATTATGTTAAAAATCCTATTAGTCCTTCGTGTAGCTGCCATACAAATATCCTGTCAAAACGTCTTCACTTAATTTACGGAACTTACTACAACTCAAGTAATCTTTTAGCTATGTATTGGAAATTTTGTACAAATTAGTTTTGAGTAAAAACAAAGTTTGGCTTTACTAATCAGCGAAATCCTTTTACTCCTTCTGGTAGCTGCCATACAAAATGTCCTTAAGACACGTATTCAACAATATTTTTCGATAACTTTTGAACGCTTCAAGCTACGAATTTGAAATTTTGTACTTGTTCATTTTTAAATGGTTCCAAGGAAAAGGATAAATGTGTAAGAAATCGAGTGAGTCCTTCCTGCACCTCCCATGTGCAAGTCCTTCAAAAAGGACTTTTTTTTTCGATGACTTAACCAGTTCAAGATAAGAAATTAAACACTGAATATTGTCTTTTAGTTTTGAGTAGCAATCTAATGGCAGTCCTTAAGAAAGGACATACAACATGCACACACGCAATTCTACTTTATCCCCAACTACAATATAAATCGGAGTTCAATATTCATCTAGAGTATTATACGATTGGCTTGCAGCCGATCGTGACTCCAGTATGTTTTTTTTATAATGCACTTTTCAAGGCGATCGAACAAACGCTATTTGTGTGCGTCTGTTCTATTCTCTCTCTATATGTGAAAAGAAATCACACCAACAGAGCTGAACCGTGCTGCACTTGTTTGTTATAATTTTTTATGAATCGACTTTCTTAGGCGATCTGTAACGATGTGATTGAATTGGTGAATTCGACTCGATATCAGTTTTTGTCTCTTTTTCATCATGCAACATCTGCTGCTATCTACTTCCCTTATTTAATTAAATAAAGAAACCAACGTTAAATTTTGATAAGAAAAATCAGATAATTTCACGTATGTGAAGTTGGCCCCACTTGTTGAAAAATTTGAAAAAAATTTGAGAGTTCTGTTTGCCCCCCACATAGTTCTATAGTTCTAGAGCATTCTCGGAAATAGTTCCGTTTATTAAAGTAATAAAATATCGTAAGAAAGTTGGGGGGCCAACTTCACAATTGTGAAATTTCAATGCGCTATAACTTTTTTCCCTTTAGTTTTAGAGAAAATGTTCATAAGGTGTTATCGATAGAACTCTTTGGGGGGCAAACGGAACTCTAACTTAAAACACCCCTTCTTTGTTCTTTGCCATAGGTTTTTTTCGTGTTTCGCTCGGCAATAAGAGATTTGGCATATTCGCTGAGCTTCACAACGCTTTCTTTCATAGTGATCTTGGAAGTGTAGCTATTATATTTGCTATGGTGTATAGCTTCAATTTTACTTGATGACATAAGTGGGAGATTAGTATAAGACGTATCAAGTGCATTACACAGGAGCTTTTGGAATCTCGGCCAGTTTGTTTTCGAATATAATGGGACTGTTATCATTGAGCTGGAAGTAGTACATATATCTAGTTTTAATTAGAAATTTTACTGGCAGATGTGGGGAATAAAATTCTTGCACCGTTTTAGGGTGACTTAAATTACTTACATTGCTTATGAATATGTCCTGAGTTGAACCGTGTCCCTGATGGGAAATAAAATTTGATTTCGTGGGTGGGGGAACTACATTAGGTGTGTTTTTTGCGCACTTATCCAGAACAGAGTAGGTTAGACAATTTATATACAAAATAACAACAGCATTGCTATTAGGATAAGAATGGTATTTTTCATGGTGAGAAGCTACCATAGAAGCAAATTTGTTTAAGTTTTTTGTTGTTTTCCGGCGTCAGTGGAGTTTCTGTGTGAAACCCACAGCATTGCTGTTTTTATGATTCTTTATAACTTTTTTTCATAGTCTAGTAGGCTAGATTAGAGAATTTATCGCGAATAGCTGCCCCATTGAGCTTACTGGGGCAGCTATTTCTGTTCAAATCTATATTCTAGCCTACTATCTACAGCGAAAAGCAATAAAAAATAACAAAAACAGTAATATTCATAGTGTTTTCAATGTAAATTTTAATCACTACTCTGATCTGGATAAATACGTAAAGAAACAGACCTATTGTTGTTCTAATAAAAGTGCTTTGCATTGAAGTCTCCTGCTATTATGTGATTAGATTTTAACCTGTCTATAAGTCGAAAGTCTACTTGAAAAAACTTTAGCATGCAATTATTCATTTTAGTTCCAGGGAAATATACTACGGTTAATTTAAGGTTTGTATCAGTTAATAGTATTGAAATATTTTTTATTACCTTGGTACTCTCCTGCGGAAGTACGACATGTCTTGTCCGCACCTCAGGCGGATGTAATTACCATATATCTGCACAGAAACTTTGTGAAGTTATTTTGCCACATATACATCATATTTCGAGAGAGAACAAAACCGATAAGAACCCTTCACCTATCGTCTTGCCTCCGCCTTGACCACGCAATTATTAAAAAAACACGAACACATTGAAATTTTTTTGGTTTTCAACTTTAACCGAATTTGTGTTTTTTATGTGAACAAACAGCAAACCCACTCTGTCAAAAGCAGTTTCTTTTCTGCTTCATTTCTCTCGGCCCATTTCATTTCCTTATATTCTTGTTCGTAGCCGCACCTCCAGTCTTATTCTCCTTATGAATGATTACACATTCACATCTGTGTGCATTTTACTTTATTATTTTAATAATACAGTATTATTTTCGATTTTTTAAAAAAAAAAATTTGCTACCCTCAAAATTTTTTTTTTTACGTTTCATGACGAGTACACACAAAAAAAGCAAAAAAAAATGTCAGTCCGTCTGTCCGCCGTACGCCGTACGCCGTACGTCGACCGCTGTACGCAAAATCGTTTGAAAGCTCGTAGCTCCCAAACCCTTTGAGCTATTTAATTGAAATTTTTTTGATGAATAGACTGGATAGTCCCCTTGAAGTGGCCAAATTTGGAGGGGTGGGGGTGTGAGGGGGAAGGAGGGGGAAGTGTTTTAGACGGAAAATTTTGGTTTCTAGATCTCAGCAACCGCTTATGCTAGCAGGCTGAAATTTGGAATTTATATAAAGCTTCAGTAGTGGACCCATTTGCAAAAAAATTGCCGATATAGGTGAAGGGGTTTGGGAGTGGGGGGAAAAATAATGCGTCCGAAACGCAAAATAGGTGAGATCGACACTTTCTAAAATCCATATCTCCTAAACGGTTAATGTCACAAAATTGAAACTTAATGAGTATCTGTAGGTATACTAGGAGAATAGATCGGAAACAAAAATTTGAGTGGGGGCAGTGGCGTACGGGGGTGGGGGCTAAAAAACTTTAGAATACGATATCTCACGAACCAATTGCACTAGACAAATAAAATTTGGTTTCCTTATAAAGGTTGACAAATAAAGTTTGCTGAAAGTACAATTTTTTACGGGGGCGGTGGAGCATGAAAGTGGAGGGGATAAGAATTTTTCTAAAAAATCACGTCTCATATCTCAAGAACGGTATAAGATAGATGCTTAAAATTTTTACCAGAAGTAGGCCTAATAGACCCGTAGCTGAAAACAAAATTTTGAAAGTGTGGGTGTAGAGGGTGAGGGTGGGGGAGGGTGAAAAGGAAAAAGTTCAGATTTTTCTATCTCGAGAACCTATAATGTTATAAAGCTGAAACTTGGTATTTAGATAGAGCTATATTAGTAGCATCTTGGAAAAATATAATTTTTTATAAGGGTAGTATGGTACGGGGGTGGGGGGTGTTTTTCCTATCTATAGAACGGCTTATGATACAAAGTTGAAACTCGGTACGTTTATGTAAATCAACTAGAAAACTAATTTAGATAAAAAAAATTTCAAATATCCATTGGCGTTCGGAGGGGGGGCAAAAAAAATTATCGGTGTAAATAGAATGCATATATTTTCACGGTTTTCGTCATATCTATTAGGTCTTCCCAAATATTGAATTCATTTTTATTCTACGGATTCTTCATATAAATACCTACAAAGCGTTTTCAGGATTTTTTAAAATTCGACCCCTAAGGCGGTGCAAAGAGGGTTGTAAACTTTTTCACGAATTCTACTATATCCCCACGTCTTATCAGATATCGAATATCTTTTCACTTTCACGTGCTTGCGTAACAATCACCTAAAACTTGTTTTTAAATTTTTTTCAGTCCCTAAGAGGGTATAAACGGGTTGAACACGTTTTCACGAGTTCCGTCATTTCTTTTAGAAGTGATAAGAAATTGAATTGGTTCCTACTTTCTCGTGCTGTTTTCATATTTATTTATTAACTTTTTTCAGGATTTGTGGATATTCAACACCCAAGTGGGTGTAAGGAGGTTGCATATCTGATGATATATCGAATTCATTTTTACTTCCTATGGTTTCCTATATAAAAAAGCCAAAAAGTCATTTTCAGTATTTTAGATATTCAATCCTAATGGGTGTAAGGGGGTTGTATGCTTTTCAAAGTTTCGACATATTTCTTAGGTTCGATGAGATATTAGATCGCTTTTCATTTCCACAGACTTTTTATATAATCGCCTACAAACCCATTTCTCAATTTTTGGATAATCAACCCCCAAGGGTTTGTATATGTTTTCACAATTTTTGCCATTCCTTAGTTCTGATGAGATATAAAATTGATTATTACGGCCAACCAATTCACGATTTTCCGAATTTCAAGAACCAAGGAGGTGTGAAGGGTTTGCTTACGTTTTTTTCGAAATTCAAACCCCAAGTGGAAGTAATGGGTTTGTATACGTTTTAACAATTCGCCATATCTCTTAATTCTGATAAGGTAACAAATTCGTTTTTGCTTCTATGGGCTTTTAGTTTTCGAATAGTCTACACGGACTTTTTCAATGTTTAATCGGTTAAAAATCTCTATTTTAAATATTTTTATATTATGAACAAAAATATTTTTACAAGAAATCTAATAATCTCGAAGCAACTCATGATACACTCCGACTTTAACCGCTCCCGAACTTTGACCCGAAAAATAATAAAGTTTCGCCCAGTTTATACTCTAGATGAAATCATATAGAGTATTATAAGTTTAATCCAGCCCAAAAGTTTGTAACGCATAGAACCAAGCCTCGGACGAAAAAAAGTTGTATATTATTTTTTGTTTATTTGTTGCCAAAAACCTCAAATCCGCTTGACGTCCGTCCGTCCGTCCGTCCGTCCGTCCGTCTGTCCGTGAACACGATAACTCAAGAACGCCTTCACCTAGGATCTTGAAATTTTGAATCTGAATGTTTGGTTGTATTTGTAAGGCTAAGTTCGTTAACGGGCAAAATTGTCCCACTCCTTCGGATAGCTGCCATACAAAATGTCCTTAAAACAGGTGTTTAAGAATATTGGTCGATAACTTCAGAGGGGTTTAAGCTACGACATTGAAATTTTGTATGTGCTATTTTTTCAATAGTTGGAGCTAAATATATGATTATGAAGAGAATCCTGTTAGTCCTTCGTGTAGGTGCCATACAAATATCCTGTCAAAATGTATTCACTTAATTTTCGAAACTCACTATAACTCAAGTAATCTTTTAGCTACGAATTCGGAATTTTGTACAAATTAGTTTTGAGTGAAAAGCAAGTTCGAGTTTACTAGTCAGGGAAATCCTTTTACTCCTTCTGGTAGCTGCCGTACAAAATGTCCTTAAAACACGTCTTCAAGAATATTGGTCGATAACTTCAGAAGGGTTTAAGCTACGACTTTGAAATTTTGTATGTGTTATTTTCCCAATAGTTGGAGCTAAATATATGATTATGAAGAAAATCCTCTTAGTCCTTCGTGTAGCTGCCATACAAATATCCTGTCAAAATGTATTCACTTAATTTACGAAACTCACTATAACTCAAGTAATCGTTTAGCTACGAATTCGGAATTTTGTACAAATTAGTTTCGAGTGAAAAGAAAGTTCGACTTTACTAGTCAGCGAAATCCTTTTACTCCTTCTGGTAGCTGCCATACAAAATGTCCTTAAAACACGTGTTTACGAATATTGGTCGATAACTTCAGAAGGGTTTAAGCTACGACCTTGAAATTTTGGTTGTCTTATTTTTTCAATATTTGGAGCTAATCGTATAATTATGTTAAAAATCCTATTAGTCCTTCGTGTAGCTGCCATACAAATATCCTGTCAAAACGTCTTCACTTAATTTACGGAACTTACTACAACTCAAGTAATCTTTTAGCTATGTATTGGAAATTTTGTACAAATTAGTTTTGAGTAAAAACAAAGTTTGGCTTTACTAATCAGCGAAATCCTTTTACTCCTTCTGGTAGCTGCCATACAAAATGTCCTTAAGACACGTATTCAACAATATTTTTCGATAACTTTTGAACGCTTCAAGCTACGAATTTGAAATTTTGTACTTGTTCATTTTTAAATGGTTCCAAGGAAAAGGATAAATGTGTAAGAAATCGAGTGAGTCCTTCCTGCACCTCCCATGTGCAAGTCCTTCAAAAAGGACTTTTTTTTTCGATGACTTAACCAGTTCAAGATAAGAAATTAAACACTGAATATTGTCTTTTAGTTTTGAGTAGCAATCTAATGGCAGTCCTTAAGAAAGGACATACAACATGCACACACGCAATTCTACTTTATCCCCAACTACAATATAAATCGGAGTTCAGTATTCATCTAGAGTATTATACGATTGGCTTGCAGCCGATCGTGACTCCAGTATGTTTTTTTTATAATGCACTTTTCAAGGCGATCGAACAAACGCTATTTGTGTGCGTCTGTTCTATTCTCTCTCTATATGTGAAAAGAAATCACACCAACAGAGCTGAACCGTGCTGCACTTGTTTGTTATAATTTTTTATGAATCGACTTTCTTAGGCGATCTGTAACGATGTGATTGAATTGGTGAATTCGACTCGATATCAGTTTTTGTCTCTTTTTCATCATGCAACATCTGCTGCTATCTACTTCCCTTATTTAATTAAATAAAGAAACCAACGTTAAATTTTGATAAGAAAAATCAGATAATTTCACGTATGTGAAGTTGGCCCCACTTGTTGAAAAATTTGAAAAAAATTTGAGAGTTCTGTTTGCCCCCCACATAGTTCTATAGTTCTAGAGCATTCTCGGAAATAGTTCCGTTTATTAAAGTAATAAAATATCGTAAGAAAGTTGGGGGGCCAACTTCACAATTGTGAAATTTCAATGCGCTATAACTTTTTTCCCTTTAGTTTTAGAGAAAATGTTCATAAGGTGTTATCGATAGAACTCTTTGGGGGGCAAACGGAACTCTAACTTAAAACACCCCAACCCTTAGGGGGAAAAAGTTTTTTTCACTGACTCGAAAAATTTGTAATTTCAAAGCGATATAACTTCGTTTCCTTAAGCGTTAGAGAAAATGTTCATAAGGTGTTATCGATAGAACTCTTTGGGGGGCAAACGGAACTCTAACTTAAAACACCCCAACCCATAGGGGAAAAAAGGTTTTTTTTACTGCCTCGAAAATTTTGTAATTTCAAAGCGCTATAACTTCTTTTCCTTAAGCGTTAGAGAAAATGTTCATAAGGTGTTATCGATAGAACTCTTGGGGGGGGGGGGGGGCAAACGGAACTCTAACTTAAAACACCCCAACCCTTAGGGGAAAAAGTTTTTTTTCACTGTCTCGAAAATTTTGTAATTTCAATGCGCTGTAACTTCTTTCCCTTTAGTTTTAGAGAAAAAGTTCGTAAGGTGTTATCGATAGAACTCTTGGTGGTGCAAACCGAACTCTAACTTAAAACACCCCAACCCTTACGTGTAGCCGGTTTGGCACTAAGATATTGTGTTGTTCCATTTATGTTTCAGCAATCATATAAATAAATGAATTGTTCTCACTGACTCAAAAATTTTCTAAGTACTGCACGTGACCTTTTTTTTCCCTAGAAAACCGATCTATATTTTCAGAGTTCTGGGTAGCTCCTCACGAGTTCTAAAGATTCATTTATATAACCCAATGTGTTAAAAGTCAAAATAAAGGAATTCTATCGGATTTTTCGACTACAGAATAGGGATGGGAATTGATTGCTCAACAATCGATTGTTGCAAGATCAATCATTTTAAAATGTTCGATTAAGATCAATTGATTAATTTATACCTTCCAATCAATTTATCAATTAATCGCGTAATTCTCAAGTCCCATTGTGTCGTATACGTATACTTAAACTTTATAGGTAGATTTGTCATGAAATATCTAGGTTCATTATAGGTTTAACATTGGGATAGGGATACATATATTGTCGTATATAGTATACATACATAGAAAAGGTTTTAAATTGTGCATATTAATATTTATATGAAGAATTATTCTATCTTCCTTTCGCTGTCTTTTATGTGCAGCTAAATGTCCGTTAAATTTCCAATTAAGTTAATGGATTTGGTTTCTATAAGGTTATGAAATAACACGTTCGATATTTGCGGATGAATGTGGAAAGGTGAAAATATTAAATATAAAATAACATAAGGTTGCAAAAGCCTTCTGATCACCTATCCGGACAGAGGAAAAAACTTGCCCAAACAATTCTATATCTTCTTCTACATTAGAATTATTCTTTTGCAAATAATTATTTAACAGTCAAAACTCATCATCGAGTTTTTGTAATTTATGGTCTTCAACAACAATGCTCTTTCAATGAAGAGTTCTCACTAAAATACTTTTCTTGTTGATGGAGCATGGAGGATGGAGGATTGGGGATGGGTGATGGGGGATGGGGATGGTGGATGGTGGATGGTGGATGGTGGATGGTGGATGGTGGATGGTGGATGGTGGATGGTGGATGGTGGATGGTGGATGGTGGATGGTGGATGGTGGATAGTGGATGGTGGATGGTGGATGGTGGATGGTGGATGGTGGATGGTGGATGGTGGATGGTGGATGGTGGATGGTGGATGGTGGATGGTGGATGGTGAATGGTGGATGGAGGAAAAGGGTTTTAGAATTTTGTTATAAGGTAGTTAGAAAGAGGTGCCCAGTAAGTAGGTAAGGAGATGAGCATAAAAGTAAGTAGATGTGCTTACTTTTAGCTAGAGTTGGCGATTCAGTTCCGAATTTGAGACCGAAAGAAACAGCAGGAGTAAAATAATTCCTAATTTTATTTTATTATTTTTTAATAACAAAGTATTATGATCGACCTGAAATTTTTTATTCTTACGTTTTAGGTTTAGTAAAAAAAAAAGTATATAAAAAAGAAATAAAAATTTCCGTCTATCCGCCGTACGCAAAAGCGTTTGAAAGACCGCAGCTCACAAACTCGTTTAGATATTAAGTTGAAATTTTTTTGGTGGGTGGAATAGTTTAACCTCTACTAGTGGTATCTTTTGGGGGTATGAGTGACGAGGTACAGGGGACGTTTTTGAGACAAATTTTGGATTGCAATATCTTTCGAACCAATTAAACCAGAAAGATTAAGTTTGGTTTCTGTATATAGGAATACAAGTAAAGTCTATTGAATGTAAAACTTTTTGGAGAGGATTTGGAGCAATAAAAAAATTTAATTTTTATATCTAAAGAACCGTACTATTGATCTTAAAAATTTATTTCTGAAAATCACAAAGGATAGAAAGCTAAAAATTTACGACTATCTAGCGCCACTATAGTGGCATCCAAAAATATAAATAAAAGTGTTGATAACCCCATACCTTGGAATTTTTGTATCTCAGAAACGGATTCTACTAGAAAGTTCAAACTTGGTACGTATATGGAGATGTACAGCAGGAGTAATTAAAGCAAAAAAAGTTAAGATTATCATTGGCGTTACAAACGTGAATTAAAAACAATTTCTGTGAAAAGAATTTTTTCCGAATTTTCACGAATTTTGTTATATCTTTTAGGCATGTCAAGCAATCAAATTATTTATACTTCTGCGTGTTCTTTATATAAGCGGTTAAGAACATTTATCAAAATTTTTTGATATATTACCCTGACTGGATGTAAAGTGGTTGCGCAGATTTTCAAGAATTTCAATATACTTCTTGGGTCTAATAAGACATCGAATTCACTTCCACTTAAAAAAAAAAAAAAAAAGAAAAAAAAAAAAAAAAAAAAAGCTTTTAATTTAATTGAAAAAAAATCTTTCAGGTTTAATGAGATCGAACTCGCTTTTACTTTCATGAGCTCTAGAAATAATGATCTAAAATTTCTTGTCAGGATTTTGCGATATTCAACTCCTAAGAGGATGTAAAATCATTGTGTACGTTCCTACGAATTCTGACATATCACTTAGGTCTGATGAGATATCAACCAAAAATCGGTTTCAAGAGGGCTATGTTGATATTTTATCCCCTACGTTTCTATTGAAATTGAAAGCAAAAATACTTGAATAAATAAAACGAAAATCTGACAACTAGAATCCGGAACGCGTTTAATGCTGAGATGTGGTCAAGGAATAACCAACGGGAACGTTATTTTTTTGGTTGTCAGTCGCATAGTAACCTACACCGCACCACAGCATCAAACGCGTTTCGGCTATCTATTAAAAAATTTTGTTTTATTTAATCACAAAATTCTACAAAGTGAGTCACCCTATTGGAAAATGTTATAACTTTTGCAAATGGCGGCAACTCCAAAATCGACCGGTTTTCTAAGAAAAATAGTTCACGTGCAGTATCTAACTAAAAAAAATTTTGATCCAATGAAAACAAAAAATATTTTTCCCGTAGCGTTAGGGGTGTTTTAAGTTGGAGTTACGTTTGCCCCTTCAAAGAGTACTATCTATAATACCTTATGAACATTTTCTCTAACGCTTAAGGAAAAGAAGTTATATCGCTTTGAAATTACAAAATTTTCGACGCAGTGAAAAAAAACTTTTTCTCCCTAAGGGTTGAGGTGTTTTAAGTTAGAGTTCCGTTTGCCCCCCCCCCCCCCCCCCCCCACCAAGAGTTCTATCGATAACACCTTATGAACATTTTCTCTAACGCTTAAGGAAAAGAAGTTATAGCGCTTTGAAATTACAAAATTTTCGAGGCAGTAAAAAAACCTTTTTTTCCCTATGGGTTGGGGTGTTTTAAGTTAGAGTTCCGTTTGCCCCCCAAAGAGTTCTATCGATAACACCTTATGAACATTTTCTCTAACGCTTAAGGGAAAGTAGTTATAGCGCTTTGAAATTAAAAATTTTTCGAGTCAGTGAAAAAAAACTTTTCCCCCTAAAGGTCGTAGTGTTTTAAGTTAGAGTTCCGTTTGCCCCCCAAAGAGTTCTATCGATAACACCTTATGAACATTTTCTCTAACGCTTAAGGAAAAGAAGTTATAGCGCTTTGAAATTACAAATTTTTCGAGTCAGTGAAAAAAACTTTTTCCCCTTAGGATTGGGGTGGTTTAAGTTAGAGTTCCGTTTGCACCCCAAAGAGTTCTATCGATAACACCTTACGAACATTTTCTCTAACGTAATAGCGCTTTGAAATTAGAAAATTTTCGAGGCAGTGAAAAAAAACTTTTTCCCTTAAGGGTTGGGGTGTTTTAAGTTAGAGTTTCGTTTGCCCCCCAAAGAGTTCTATCGATAACACCCTATGGACATTTTCTCTAACGCTTAAGGAAAAGAAGTTATAGCGCTTTGAAATTACAAAATTTTCGAGGTAGTGAAAACGAATTTTTCCCCCTAAGGGTTCGGGTGTTTTAAGTTAGAGTTCCGTTTGCCCTCCAAAGAGTTCTATCGATAACACCTTATGAACTTTTTCTCTAAAACTAAAGGGAAAGAAGTTATAGCGCATTGAAATTTCACAATTGTGAAGTTGGCCCCCAACTTTCTTACGAATTTTTATTGCTTTAATCAACGGAGCTATTTCCGAGAATGCTCTAGAACTATAGAACTATGTGGAGGACAAACAGAACTCTCAATTTTTTTTCAAATGTTTCAACAAGTGGGGTCAACTTCACACACGTGATAATTTTACTTCATTTTGGTTGTCATAACCAGTTCATAAGCCTCCATTTTGATCGTACCTTCTTTGGCCCCTTGAATTGTAACTTCTTGAATTCCGCTTTTCTTTAGTTTTGTTTTCTTTCTTTCTTTCTCTTTATTAATTATTGTGAGAATATAGGTAGACTGATTTTGACTAAGAATAATAGGACTGCGCCTTTTGCCAACGTAGTGCCTTTAATGATTACCACAGCCTTTTGGTCCACTGAAATAGATTGTTAAACATACGAACTAAAAATATTGTTTTCTAAGTATTAAGATTACTTGTAAGACATCTTTTGTGTCATAGTATTATATAATTATGTTAAGTCTTTGGAAATGTTATTTTTTTTTCATATTTTGGCAATAAACTTTGAACTTTGATAAGAAACATACTGCAGTCACGATCGGCTGCAAGCCAATCGTATAATACTCTAGATGAATACTGAACTCCGATTTATATTGCAGTTGAGGATAAAGTAGAATTACGTGTGTGCATGTTGTATGTCCTTTATTAAGGACTGCTATTAGATTGCTACTCAAACCTAATAGACAATATTCAGTGTTTAATTTCATATCTTGAACTGGGTAAGTCATCGAAAAAAAAATTTCCTTTTTGAAGGACTTTCACATGGGAGGTGCAGGAAGGACTCACTCGATTTCTTACATATTTATCCTTTTCCTTGGAACCATTTAAAAATGAAAAGTGTACAAAATTTCAAATTCGTAGCTTGAAGCGTTCAAAAGTTATCGTTATGTATGGCAGCTACCAGAAGGAGTAAAAGGATTTCGCTGATTAGTAAACTCAAACTTCGTTTTTACCCAAAACTAATTTGTACAAAATTTCTAATTCATAGCTGAAAGATTACTTGAGTTATAGTGAGTTTCGTAAATTAATTCGTTAACGAACTTAGTCTTACAAATTCAACCCAACATCCAGATTAAAAATTTCAAGATCCTAGGTGAAGGCGTTCTTGAGTAATCGAGTTCACGGACGAACGGACGGACGGACGTCAAGCGGATTTGAGGTTTTTGGCCACAAAAATAAAAATAAAATATTACTTATTTTCGTCCGAGGGTTGGTTCTATGCGTTACAAACTTTTGGGCTGGATTAAACTTATAATACTCTATATGATTTCATCGAGAGTATAAAAATACTGCGTAGTGTCCAGTTTTGTTGTAGATAGTCTTTAATTTTGGTCTCAAATTGCAGTGAGAGTATCCATGTTCATACTGGTGACAATTGGGACACTGTTATTTCGTCTGTAGAAATTCCATTGGACAATTGTGTTTATAATTGTCTTATTTTGAAGGAGATCGACAAATTTGACCCTTTTATTGGCAAAATATAGATTTTGAACAGTTTGATGTCAATGACTTGAAAACTCAAATCCCTTAGGTGATTTTTCAACATTTCAGGAGCCATTTCGAGGAAGACAGTGAGGACTATTTTTGAGAGAAGAAATGCACCTTATTGTCCACTAAGTACATCATAGTTTGTATTCGAATACAATATTAGTTTTTTCCCGGCAGACGTAAGTTTAATGTCGTATTCACTTTTTGTTAAATTTAAGTTTTGGAGAATCACTTCAATTGTATTAACGTTTAAATCTGTAATTTTTAATGCACTCGTTCTTCGCTATTTTTTAGCAAAGTTTGATCGGTTTCGGGACCGTTTTCGTCTGTGAATAGCGAATCTGTTTTTATTGTTTTCACTGCTGATTTTGCGAAATTTAAAATTTAAAAGTTCGCGACCTCTTTTATTAGTCGGTATGAGAAGGAACTCAAAGTTAGGTTTTTATTTAACGTCAATAAAAGCCCTTTTACACTGAGGAAAAGGGAGAGTTTTGGTATGATTACTATCTCGAGGATTAGACTTGCTTATGTTTCTCAGTAAAAAGGCGCTTTTACTTCCAAAGTCGATTAACGTATGTGCTGGTAGTTCTGAGAAGTGTAAGAGGTTTAGGATTTAACGGAAAAAATTACTTCTTGTTAAATATTATAATCCATGTACATAGTTATTATATCTAATACCATGGATACACAGCTAATATACAAACCATGGTATTGAAATGGTAGTATTGAAACTAGCTGCGTATGATACACTCCACATATGGTATGATTTGACAGTATCTGATATAAGCAAGCAACGACATTTAGTTGCGATACTCGCCACACAATTGGGGAACGGCACTACTAGCAGTACAATACATAGTATACTAGGTAAAATTATCGAATTTGTATACCATGAAACAGGTTCAATATATATGTATACCAGTTCGTTTATCTCGTATATATGCTTAGTATTGGATGATACACTGCTGGTATTGACGATATTATGATATCAATACCAGAAGTGTATCCATGGTATTATGTTCAGCTTAACTTCCGTAAACTATTTTAATTTAGTTTTTACTTAAGCCAAAGGTTTTATTATGTACTGACGATATCCGGATGAACTTTATTGCAGAATTCATCAAATCAAAAAAGTCTCATTAAAATTGATTTAGTATGTTTTGAAATTTATCAACTATAGTAACACACCCAACTCAGAAAAATTAAGAACTCTCACTACTTTTATTTGAAGGACAATTTTAGATAGAGGTTTTACTTTGCGGAAACTGCTTTAGTTCTTAAGTTAATATTTAAGAATGATTGAAATGAGTTAAGTAAAATAAGCAGCCTATTTTACTACCAGAAAAAAACCGAAGAAAATTATACTACAATTTGTTAGCGGAAGTGCTTGAATTCTAAAGACTTTTCCCTTTCAATATTCGGTGCCATCGATAAAAAAAATTATTAGTAGTCAGGTGGTATTAATTGTACTACGTATACAAATGGACATATTTTTTTTTTGTCAAAGAAAATAAGCTGCTCACATGAAACCAATACAAAGCATACTAAAAAAGTATGTTATTAAATTTTTTTTTAAAACCATAAAATATAATTGCACTTTTAGCATGAGGCACCTGTCTTCACATATATGTATATATATATATAAATTTTCATTCAACATCTCTATACTAACACCTTGCGTTAGAGAGAATAATTTTAAACATATTATATTACATAAACGATAAATTAAATTTGAAAAGAAACAGCAACAACACCGTGAACAATTAAAAGTTTAATTATGGTAAAAATTAAATCAAACATTTTATTCGCCTGTTATTTATTATTTCTAGTAACTAAGAAAACAGTTTAATTAAGTTTATAACTGCAATTGGGCATATTTAATTTGAAGAAGTTTTAAGGTATGTATTATAGCTATCATAATATTAATATTTAAAAAAAAAAAATCTGCTTTCAAGTTGAATGCAAGCTTTTTTTATGTTTAGGGCGATTTTCTATTTGTAACCACCATCAAGAGAAAATTTGCCTGAATCGATTACAAAGTAAAAAAAATATAGTCAAAGTAGATTTCTGTAAAGATTCATTAAGTTCACGTGATACTCGATATCGAAATTAATGAAGATGGTGTTATAGATCGATGTCGCTTCCAGATATTCGTAATCTAGCTACAGTTAGTGGTATCTTTAACAATACTTTGCAGTGCTCTCCAGAGAACACGTTCAAGTTATCTTTACCTAATTCTTGTTTCCGTTTAGAGACATACCGATAAAGTTAAGGATCTTTATAAATATAACTTAACAAGCATTTCGAATAAAGACTATATAAATGCTACATTTTATTAAGTTTTATTTATTAACACAACATATTTTTTACTTTATTATTGTTTAATAATAAAATATTTATTATTTTACTATTTTGCGCCACCTTGCAAATTTTATTGAAAAAAATTAATGTTTTCTTTTTTCGGGTATGAATTGCGGTCGAATTGATTTGGAGTCCAACTTCTTAGTCTCTATTCTACATACACTTTTTGATTTCAAGATTCAAGTGTATTAAGTCCCGTATCTTTACATTACCAGATCTTCACGGTTCTTTAAATGGCTTTATCGCTTTTTAAAGAAAGTATTTTTGGTATTTTTCTTTATCATATCTTCACGAATCTCTAAATGTCGTCAGATACCTTCACGAATCTTTTAAAAGCGTTATGAAATATCTCTGAGATGTTTTAATGAAGTAAATTTTCAACACAATATGTATCGTTTGTGAAAGTGTCCCCAAACCGACCAGGAATAGTGATAAAAGGAACCGTAAGGGGTTTACAAAAAAAAGGTAAGAATTGCGAGCCAAATTCAACAAAGATGGAAATGAAAAATGTATCTAACTTTGAAGTTTTTCTGAATCGAAAGATATACTTCTGAAATCCTTTTTGGTAATGAGAAAAAAAATTAATAATCTTTCACTTAAAACGTATACGCCTCGTGACAAAATTAACTTATATACTTCGTATCGGTGTACATACGTGTGATTCTCCACCTCTATCTGTTAATATCTGCATCTCTTTCACTCCTAGTTAATGATACCCGATAGCTCACCGTTTAATTAACCCAATCCTATACTGTAAATTACTTAGCGAGGCCAGTATGATTTAACTGGAATACTACCAATGAATGGTACCCAATAGTTGAATACTAAATCAACTACATGGATATAGGTAAATTTGTAAGGGAAGGGAAAAAATCGCTTTTTGCTGGGAAAAACCTTAAAAAAAACAATTATGAGTATGAAATAAGAAATAAAGCAAGAAGTTTAGAGATGTCCAAAAACGTCAGGTACCTAAGTGAAGTAGAACAAAAATAATAGTAGTACAGCAGGAGTTACGGCGTTATGGGATAGGTCCGCACGACTAATTTACGCGACAATTTAATGTCACATAACACTAGAAAAGGGCCATGTATTCAAAGTTTAAACGTATCGCATTCAATTAGAATACTTTATTATTAACAAATAATAAAGTAAAATTTTCATGTCAGGGTGTTGGATTTAATGCATTTGTACTTTCGGGTAGCGCGTTCTTGCAGGGGTATCACGTTAGGTCTAGGTATTGAACCAGCATAATACAGAAAAATATCTTAGGGAATTCAAAATGAAAAATTTTTATTACTTTTAGCCTAGTACTGTGTTCCGAGCGAAACGAAATGAACTGTCAAAGTCCATATAAAAAAAAGGAAATTTTCGCTGATATTTCACGACGAAATATTTCGCTCGTTTTTCAGTACTGTATTCCCGGACGGAATGGACATTTGCCGTAGTCACTAAGAGATGGCGCTCGGTTTCGTGAGAGTTTCGATTTATTCGGTGCGGTAGGCTTTTTTGACAAGCGAAATATTTGACAAATTGAAATTTTCAACAGTTCGCTGTCAGCTGATTTTGTTTGTGCTCACGATTTTTTTTCAGTTCGTGTTTTTTTAAATTTTCTGTGTGAATTCATTCGAAATTATGAATTATAATAAAAGTGAAAAGGTACGTGTGTGCGGGATACCACAGAAAATCTAATTTCCGGTTCTCACGACGAACTTAAGTTGAAGTCGGCGTTGACAGTAGTCAGAAAAGATAATTACGAAACCGGGTATTTGTTTATTTTAAATAGTGTTAATTAGTACACTTTACTCCGGATGCCAAAGCATTTGCCAGTTCGTTTCAGTTTTTAGTTTTATGTAGCATTACTTGAAAATTGACATAAATAAATCGAACATTCAAAAATCGCGCGCTTTTCTTTCACTGACATCTAGTAGTCAACAGTAGGATTTATTTCACTTTACTTCCACGGTGCCTTTTGCGTTCGATTTCGTTTAGCGGAACACAGTACTAGGCTTTTCGCCTCAGAAGTCGTGGTTATAAGTCATAACATATAAAACCATAGTGTTTGGAAGAATTTCTCTTAAATCTATTTTAATTACTCTCAATAATAGGTATGTTTTACATTGAAAACACGAAGAATATTGCGGTTTTTGTTATTTTTTATTCCTTTTCCTAGTAGATAGTAGGCTAGAATATAGATTTTAACCGGAATAGTTAACCCAGTAAGCTCGCTGGAGGAACTTTTCGCGATAAATTCTCTAATCTACCCTACTATCTATTGAAAAAAGTTATAAAGAATCGTAAAAACAGCAATGTTGTTGTTATTTTGTATATAAATTTTCTAACCTAATCTGTTCTGGATAAGTGCGCAAAAAAACACACCTAATATTATGTATATATATGGAATTCTTTTCGTCACAAAGATGAACATAACCGAATTGAATATTATTAATTTCATTTAATAAACATATACCAAGTAACTACATGTCGAAGGTAGCGACTATAATACTCTCTAAAATTCAATCAACCGAAAGAAACTGCACTTTGTTTATTTTTGCCCTAAATTGCTCAGCTTACTCTGAATCATAAAGATCCAAATATGTAAAATGTTAGGATATTCCGTAACCGCAACCTCACAACAACTACTTACAATTGAACATCAGATTTCAATGGATCAATTCAATCCACTTACCGAAATGATTGTCTATTTAATTTCGATTTATGCCATTGTGTAGCTCATATTTCACCTTCTGTGAGTATCAAAAAATCAGGTCTGGGTAACTACAAATGTAAGTCAGGAAAATGGACACAAAATACTTAAAAGATAGATGAAATTTACACAAACGGTACAAGGTGAATTGGAACTTACTATTTTCGTTTATCTTATAGGTACTATTACCTATACCCTACAGCCTACATGTGTACTCTATTACACTATTTGAAGATATTCTTATCGTGGTCTTCTAGAATCAAATTTCTTCGAAAATATCTTATCTAATTATAAGTATATCCGTTCTACTTATTATTGGAGATGAAAATTCAAATAATCGATCGATTTTATATCGACAGAAAATCACAACTAGCGATACCTATTCCACAGCGTAGATCGATCAGAAATCAAATATGGAAAAAAGTGTATACTTGCACTCGACCATTATTACGAACCTCCTAGAGCATGGCGTCTTGTATTTCACTTACAATCTTTATAATAGATCTTAGGCGATCTAAATTGAAACTGGTTACCTGTGAGTATTACAATGCAACAATACGTGTTAGGAGAAAGCAATGGCGTTAGAAACGCAAAAAAAAGCAATATCAATTTTGTGTGGTGTGTTGAAAATGTTAACTGGATAAGAAAATGAACTGATCAATGAAAAATGAAAGTTTAAAAGATTGGAAAATGTTCTGAAGTTAACTAAAGTGCACACATATTCGATTATGTGTCAAAATCATAACCCAGACGCAAATAGCAAACTAGCAAAAGATTTTGGTTTCTAGATATCAGGAACCACTTACGCTAGAATGCTGAAACTTAGGATTTACGTTGTACTATGATAGCAAGTGGAGCTCGGGAGATGGGATCGAAACATTTTAAGACTGGGCGCAACTTTATAACTTTTCGGGTAGAAGTTCGGAACGCGTTTATTGCTGAGATGCGGTGTAGGTTACTAGTAAAATGAATTCGATATGTCATCAGAACTAAGAAATGTGTTGGAATTTATGAAAACATATGCAACCCCTTTGCACGCACTTTGGGGTTGAATATCCAAAATCCTGAAATGGGCTTTTAGATATATACATATAAAGAAAGCTTCGAGAAAGTGATACCATTTGATATCTTATCACTCCTAAGAGATATGACGGAATTTGTGAAAACGAGTTTAACCCGTTTATAACCTCTTAGGGGTTGAAGAAGGAAAAAACTTGAAAATGAGTTTTAGTTGATTATAAAGCAAGCCCATGGAAGTGAAAAGTTATTCAATATCTAATCAGACCTGAGTGATACGGCCGAATTCGTTAAAATGTATACAACCCCTTTACACGCTTTAGCAGTCGATTTCCAAAAAACACTGAAAACGCTTTCTTGGTATTGATATGAGGAATCCGTGAAATGAAAATCAATTCATATTTTAGAAGACCTAAGAGATATGACGAAATTCGTGAAAATGTATGCATTTCGTTTTCACTGATCACTTTTTCAGCCCCCTTGGATATTCAAAAATTTTTTTTTATCTAAATTACTTTTTTGCACATGCCGTTCTATAGATAGGAAAAACACTCCTTACCCCCGTAGCTACCACTATAAAAAAATATATTTTTCCAATACGCCACTACTATAGCTCTATCTAAATACCAAGTATTAGCTTTCCATGATTATAGGTTCTCGAGATATAAAAATCGGAACGTTTTCTTTTTCACCCACCTTTTTCAGATATCGTAATCTAAAATTTTTCACTCTCCACCTCCGCACGCCATTGCGCCCACTCAAAAATTTGTTCCGATCTATTCTCGAAGTATACCTACAGATGTTTAATTAGTTTTGATTTCGTGACATTATCCGTTTAATAGATATGGACAAGTTTTTTGCAAATGGGTCCTCTTTCAAAGCTCTATATAAATTCCAAGTTTCAGCCATCTAACGTAAGCGGTTACTGAGATCTAGAAACCAAAATTTTTCGTCTAAAACGCTTCCCCCACCTCCCCCCTCACAACCAACCCCTCAAAAAGTGGTCACATCAAGGGTCCTACCCAGTATATAAAAAAAAATATTTCAATTTAATAGCTCATAGGGTTTGTGAGCTATAAGCCCTCAAACGTTTTGCGTACGGCGGACGGCGAACGAACTGACATTTTTTTTTTAATAGCTCATAGGGTTTGTGAGCTATAAGCCCTCAAACCTTTTGCGTACGGCGGACGGCGAACGAACTGAGGTTTTTTTTTTGCTGAAAACGTGGAATGTGGAAAAAAAATTGTCAGGGTAGCAAATTTTGTTTTTTTTTAAAATCGATAATAATACACTATTAAAATAATAAAGTAATTCATATCTCCTGAGCGGTTGATACTAGAAGGTTGAAACTTTGTGATTTTTTAAAAAGAAGGCTGGACAAAGACTAGCATTTTGAAGTAGGTGGTGGGGTGTGGGGTTGGGGATGAAAAGCTTTGGATTACAATATCTTCCTAACAAATTGTTCCTAAGTACCGGAAAGATAAAGAATTTGGTTTGTGTATAAACAATTACAAGTTAAGTCTATATACATATGTAATGTAAACAATTATTGTTAATAATAGCGATGTAAACAAATTTACGGGAGAGTTGGAGCAAAGAAGTGGGGGAATATTAATTTTTCAAAAATATTAATTTTTATATCTCGAGAGCCGTACCAGATACGATCTTAAAAATTTTACAGAAGTTATGCCTAGTAGGCTTCTAACAGAAATTTGTGCGAGGGAGAATAAGTGATGATGGTAGTAGTGGGTATACGTTTTCACGAATTCAGACATATCACTTAGGGGGTCGTCCTATGTGCCGGGTCAGAAAAAAATTTTTTTTTTTACTAAATAACTTCCAAATTATTCCTAGAATATGTACGTAAAAGGATTTCTCCGATTTCTAAGTCGTTATAAAGTAATAGCCGTATAATGGAGCAGCTGTTCGGAACTCGCCCGGGCCACCACCGTTTTTCTCAAAACTAAATTTTTTAAATTAGCTGCCACGATTCAGAAAAAACTACTTAACCGATTGCGCTGAAATTTTAACAACATATTCAGCGGGTCCCTAATTACGACTGGTACCAAAATCTTACCGATATACGTCATAGTTTTTTTTGCTGAAGCTAAATTCATCGAAAAAAACGCGAAAATTTAAAAGAAAAATTTCAAAGTTAGGCCAATTTTTTAATTTTCAAAATTTTGACTTAATTCTGGTACCAGTTATAGCCACAGGCCTATGAATGAAGTATCAATTTAATGTTTTGATTTCAGATTAGGGGGACAGACGGGAATCATGGCAGCCATTTAACAAATTTTTATACAGCGGTCACTTTCAAGAGCTCTGCACGCAAAAAAAACAATATTTCTTCTTAAAAGAAATGTATATCGTTTGTTGAAATATGAATAAATATGTGGTAAAAATTTCAAAATTGGTTCTTGCATAATCTGCAAAAAAAAATTCCCGAAAAAAGCGGAAAAAACGGACACATAACACGATCTCCTTAAGTCTGAGATATCGATTTTTTTACTTTAAAAGGCTCACTGTATAATCACTTAAAAGTCGTTTTCAGAATTTTTTGTATTTAACCGCTAACGGGTTATATAGATATTTTATATTTTATATATTTATATTTTTTCGGAATATAATAAAAATAATAAATAAAAAATCTGCCCACAGTCCGGGTGCAACGTTATTATTTTTTGGGTAGAAGTTCAGAACGCATTTTATTCTGAGATCCACCATAGGTTACTATATGACTTCCCTGCAAATGGAGGGAGGCACGAGTCATCTTCATACCCAAAGCGGGAAGACCAAGCCACATTTTAGCGAAGGACTTCAGACCCATAAGTCTGACCTCCTTCTTACTTAAAACCCTCGAAAGGTTGCTGGAGATATACATCCGCGACAAAGCGGGGGTTATTGCCCTGTCGGGCTCACAACATGCCTATTCCAAAGGTAGATCGACCGAAACGGCGCTACACCAGGCAGTTTTGGAGATTGAGAAGTCTCTGTCTTTTAAAGAATTCACTCTCGCGGCCTTCCTAGATATCGAGGGTGCCTTTAACAACGTAAAAGTTGGGGCGATCAGCGATGCACTGAGGGATGTGGGGGTGGAAATGGGGCTCCGTAACTGGATAACCGCAATGCTAAGCAGCCGTGTCATTGAATCGACACTGGGCAGTAGCACGGTACGCAGGTACACAGCCCGGGGTACGCCACAAGGAGGTGTGATTTCACCACTACTGTGGCTCTTGGTAGTCAACACGATTTTAACTTCGCTAACCCGCCAGGGTGCGAAGGTGATCGCATACGCGGACGACTTAGCAATTCTGATTTTGGGTAGGTTTCTGCCCACTATTAGTGACCTGCTCGAAAGGGCACTCACACTAGTGAGCGCGTGGGCGGAGAGCTGTTGACTGGGGGTCAATGCCTCAAAGACGGAGCTAGTTCTCTTCACGCGTAGAACCAAAATCCCAAAGTTCACACTCCGTAAACTGGAGGGTCTCACCCTACAGCTTAGAGACAATGCTAGGGACTTAGGTATAATCCTGGACTGGAAACTTACCTGGAGTAAGAACATCGACGAGCGACTAAGGAAGGCTCTAGGGGCTCTTTACGCTTGCAAAAAGATGTTCGGGAAAAAGTGGGGGATTCAGCCAGGGATGGCTCACTGGATGTACACGGCCATAGTCAGGCCTATCCTAACCTACGGAATTTTAGCGTGGTGGGTAGCGCTGGAGAAATCCACCTACCTCATTAAACTCACCAAGGTTCAACGTCTTGCTTCCACAGGAGCAACGGGCGTACTTAGCACCACACCTACAGCGGCACTAGAGATGATCCTTCATCTTCTTCCGCTGGATATTTATGGGAAGAGTGTAGCAGCAAAAAGTGCCGTGCGCCTAAGACAGTCAGGCAGCTGGGTATCTAGACCTGGGGGGCACAGCAGCATACTCGGACGGTTTAGTGAATGTAACCCGTTAGAGGATACAGACTACTTGATTCCGCAGCTCAAATTCTCTAGAAGATTCTCAACGAGGATCCCTAGCAGAGAGGGGTGGAATGTGGATCAGCCCCACGAAGGGGCCTTTCATATCTGCACGGACGGTTTGAAGACAGACGCGGGTACAGGTGTAGGGGTATTCTCCGCCGACTTGAACCATAGCGGGTCATTCAGAATACCGGACTGCTGTAGCGTTTTTCAGGCAGAGATGATGGGAATCGTTCAGGCTTGCAATCTGCTAGAGGCTTGTGCGATGCAAAACAAATCCGTCGTCATCCTAACAGATAGTCAGGCGGCGATCAAGGCGCTTGACTCACACTTGATCAAATCCCGCCTCGTGAGGCTATGCAGGGATAAGATTAGTGCTTTATGCACCCTTTTGAACGTTACAATTTGTTGGGTTCCGGGTCACAGCGGGATTCCGGGGAACGAGGCTGCGGACGAACTCGCAAGGAGAGGTTCGGCGCTGAATCAAGTGCTAGCTCTTCCAGTGAGGAGGCCCATAGAGGACATTAAACACATTATCGACGCGACGGCCATATCAGAGGCTAACACAAGATGGTCAGGACGCACATCGTGTCTCGTGGACAGGCAGCTCTGGCCGACCCTAAATGCGAGCAGGACAAAGTTTATCCTACTCGGAGATAGGAATACTCTTCGTATCCTAATTGGTGTACTGACGGGCAATTGCCTGATCGGCCGGCACGCCAGAAGACTAGGTGTTGCGGACGTTACAGATCTGTGCCGCAGCTGTGGTGAACCTGACGCCGAGGAAAGTATTTTCCACTTGCTTTGCGAATGCCCGGGTCTGGCCTGAAGGCGCGAGCGTACTTTAGGTACGCGCTTCGCCATAGACTTGGGCGAATTCGCAAGCATTAAACTGAACAAGCTGCTGCAGTTTGTCAGGCTGGCGGGATGGTTTACTTAAGATGTTGTCTTGGGCACACGGGTACCTTTTTTCCGTGCATGTGGGATCACAACGGACCCATTGGCGGTCTATGTGCTTGGTCGCGTAGCGACCACCCACCTTATCTAAAAACCTAAAACCTACTATACGACTGACAACCAAATGAATAACCAGGAGGCTATTCGAAACGTTATTTTCTAGGTAATCAGTTGCATTGTAACCTATACTGGATCTCAGCTTAATATGCGTTCCTGGCTTCTTCTCAAAAAGTAATCAAGTTGCTCCCAGAATGTTGGAAATTTTATTTACTAGTGAGCTCCACTTTGGGAGCGTGGCCTCAACAAATCACCAAAGTTTCATCGCAATCGAATGAATGGTATAAGAACGAATACGGGACAATCAAACAAACAAACATTCATAGAGAAAAATTATCCATTTTCTGAGTTCCTGATTATAAAATTATACACGAAGCGTCATACAACAGTCTGCTGTTCAAAATATGTCTATCTTGAAGGGTTGTTTTAATTGCCCTCAGTTGAAAATTTCTAACTTTTGGTCTTTCTTTCTAACATTTGGTAATAGGAACGCATAACTAATGCACCGAAAATGCACGAACTTCCGCTAAACTATATGGAACGCCCTTAATTGTTGAAACGACTCGCGTACCACTAATTGTAAAATGATTTTACTAATGCAGAAACCTTCGCGGGCGTGGCATCAACAAATCACCAAAGTTTTATAACAATCAGATGAATGGTTTAGGAGTGCATGCGGTACAAACAAAGAAACAAACAAACAAACAAACAAACAAATAAACTAACAAACTAACAAACTAACAAACTAACAAACTAACAAACTAACAAACTAGCAAACTAACAAACTAACAAACTAACAAACTAACAAACTAACAAACTAACAAACTAACAAACTAACAAACTAACAAACTAACAAACTAACAAACTAACAAACTAACAAACTAACAAACTTACAAACTAACAAACTAACAAACTAACAAACTAACAAACTAACAAACTAACAAACTAACAAACTAACAAACTAACAAACTAACAAACTAACAAACTAACAAACTAACAAACTAACAAACTAACAAACTAACAAACTAACAAACTAACAAACTAACAAACTAACAAACTAACAAACTAACAAACTAACAAACTAACAAACTAACAAACTAACAAACTAACAAACTAACAAACTAACAAACTAACAAACTAACAAACTAACAAACTAACAAACTAACAAACTAACAAACTAACAAACTAACAAACTAACAAACTAACAAACTAACAAACTAACAAACTAACAAACTAACAAACTAACAAACTAACAAACTAACAAACTAACAAACTAACAAACTAACAAACTAACAAACTAACAAACTAACAAACTAACAAACTAACAAACTAACAAACTAACAAACTAACAAACTAACAAACTAACAAACTAACAAACTAACAAACTAACAAACTAACAAACTAACAAACTAACAAACTAACAAACTAACAAACTTACAAACTAACAAACTAACAAACTAACAAACTAACAAACTAACAAACTAACAAACTAACAAACTAACAAACTAACAAACTAACAAACTAACAAACTAACAAACTAACAAACTAACAAACTAACAAACTAACAAACTAACAAACTAACAAACTAACAAACTAACAAACTAACAAACTAACAAACTAACAAACTAACAAACTAACAAACTAACAAACTAACAAACTAACAAACTAACAAACTAACAAACTAACAAACTAACAAACTAACAAACTAACAAACTAACAAACTAACAAACTAACAAACTAACAAACTAACAAACTAACAAACTAACAAACTAACAAACTAACAAACTAACAAACTAACAAACTAACAAACTAACAAACTAACAAACTAACAAACTAACAAACTAACAAACTAACAAACTAACAAACTAACAAACTAACAAACTAACAAACTAACAAACTAACAAACTAACAAACTAACAAACTAACAAACTAACAAACTAACAAACTAACAAACTAACAAACTAACAAACTAACAAACTAACAAACTAACAAACTAACAAACTAACAAACTAAAAAACTAACAAACAAACATTCATTTTTATATATAGATATTTTTCGAATACTCACACCAAAACAGCCTCTAAGATGGATTTGGCAGATTAATGATAGACTTTTCGCTGCAAAATTGTAAATTTCCATAAAAGAAATGAAAGTAATACGTAAATTTTCCATTGAAAACCACTATTTCTCGCATTCAACGCTCTTAGCGGACTCCAATGCACATTCAATTTACGCACTAAATGTACGCACTCAGCGCTATTGTGGTAGATCTACCACGATTTTTTGTAAAATAAGAATCTACCACAGGTAATTCAAAATCAATGACCATTTTCATCCAACCTTATGATTCGTTAAATAAAGATCCCTTCAAGGAAAATTATTATTACTAAGGGCCGGTTTCACAGTCGAAGTTTAAACCAAAAATTGTGTTTAAACTTAGGAACAAACGAATAAGTTCCTAAGTTTAAACCAAATTTTTGGTTTAAACTTCGACTGTGTAACGACTCGAATTTCCGGGGTAGGCTCATCGGGTGCCGGGGTTCGTTACAAAACATTTGTTTCTTGTCGGACTTCACTTTATTCGATAAATATAATATAATTCTACTCCAATTCCAATTCCAATGAATCGTTGTTCGTTGGGTTACTCTGCTTCGTTCCTGATTTTCTTCTCTTGCGCCTATGGCTCCGTCACGCTGTCTTGCGTCGGCTTGCGCTGGCTACGTTACTTCGGCGTCGTCTTCTCTTGGCTTTCTGCGGCTGCTACGTCTTGCTGCGTTGGCTTGCGCTGGCTACGTCACTTCGTCGTCGTCTTCTCTTGGCTTCCTGCGGCTGCTACGTCTTGCTGCGTTGGCTTGCGCTGACTGTGTTGCTTCGTCGTCGTTTTCACTTGCTCAGTTCTTCGTTCGATTCAGACTTGCTTATTGATGGAAGTACAACTCCACGAGAGCAATAGCACAAGTCGAACCGATCGAGCTCAGTTTCTCAATATTGTTTAAAAGAACGGAAGTACAACTCCACTATCTTTGTCACAAGCATGAGTACTGCCGACTGGCAGGACTGTAACGACTCGAATTTCCGGAGTAGGCTCATCGGGTGCCGGGGCTCGTTACAAAACATTTATTTCTTTGTCGGACTCCACTTTATTCGATAAATATAATATAACTCTACTCCAATTCCAATGATTCGTTGTTTGTTGCGTTATTCTGCTTCGCTCCTGGTTTTCTTCTCTTGCGCCTATGGCTTCGTCACGCTGTCTTGCTTCGGCTTGCGCTGGCTACGTTACTTCGTTGTCGTCTTCCCTTGGCTTCCTGCGGCTGCTACGTCTTGCTGCGTTGGCTTGCGCTGGCTACGTCACTTCGTCGTCGTCTTCTCTGGGCTTCCTGCGGCTGCTACATCTTGCTGCGTTGGCTTGCGTTGGCTGTGCTACTTCGTCGTAGTCTTCACTTGGCTTTCTGCTAATGCTTCGATTCTGCTGCGTTGGCTTGCGCAGGCTGCGCTACATCGTCGTCGTCTTCTCTTGACTTCCTACGGTTACTACGTCTCGCTGCGTTGGGTTACGCTGGCTACGTGACTTCGGCGTCGTCTTCTCTGGGCTTCCTGCGCCTGTTACGTCACAGGGTGCTCAAGAAAAGTGTTTCGGACCTGTACCCTCACTCACTTAAAACGTTTTATCTTGAAAACTAATAATCAGAATTCAAAGTGTTATAATTTGCAAGAATGGAATTTTTCATGGTGAGAAGCTACCATAGAAGCAAATTTGTTTAAGTTTTTTGTTGTTTTCCGGCGTCAGTGGAGTTTCTGGTGTGAAACCCCAACACGAAATCCCCAACTGTTGATTAATCGCTATCCCTGAGGGCATGACAGTTGGAAAACCTTCACTGGATAGGCCAGTTTTTATACTCTAGATGAAATCATATAGAGTATTATAAGTTTAATCCAGCCCGAAAAGTTTGTAACGCATAGAACCGAGCCTCGGACGAAAAAAAGTTATATGTTATTTTGTGTTTAGTTGTGGCCAAAAACCCCAAATCCGTTTGCTGTCCGTCCGTCCGTCCGTTCGTCCGTCCGTCCGTCCCTCCGTCCGTCCGTTTGCACGATAACTCAAGAACGCGTTGGCCTAGGAAGTTGAAATTTGGTCACCACCTGTAAAATGGAAAAAGTAAGGCTAAGTTCGTTAATGGGCGATATCCTTCCACTCCTTCGGGTACCTCCCATACAAGAGTCCTTAAAACACGTATTCACAATTATTGCTCGAATGCTTCAAGTTAGGAGCTTGAAATTTTGAGTACTTAAAGTTTACAATGTTTGAAACGAAAGTTCTGAATATGATGCAAATCGAATGAGTCCTTTGTGTAGCAGCATACAAAAGTCCTTCAAAAATTTATTTAAGTTACAGAATCCACTATAACTCTAGTACGAGTTAAAGCAGGGATTCAAAATTTTACAGGAATTAGTTTTATATCAAAAGCAAGATCGAGTTCATTAATTAGCGCAATCCATCGACTCCTTCGGGTAGCTGTCATAAAAAAGTTCTTATAACACGTGTTCATCAATATTGAACGATTACTTTAGAACGCTTTAAGTTACGACTTTGAAATTTTGTATACGTTGATTTTATAATAGTCGCAGCTGAAGGTATTAATATGAAAAATATCCCGTAAGTCCTTCATGTAGTTGCCATACAAAAATTCTGTAAAAATCTCCCAACTTAATTTATGGAACTCACTATAACTCACTTAACCATCCATCGATTAGCCACTATACAATAGTTTTTACTTGTAAATAAAAGATCATGCAATAATTGCATGTGCACTCCTCATTCTTTTGATATAATCCCAACTAAAATATAAATCGAAGTTCAGTATTTCATCTAGAGTATCATACGATTGGCTTGTTTTTTGTTATAATTTGCTTTTTAGAGAATCGAATTACCTTTTATTTGATGTAACAGCTCAAATTGTAACTGCACCCGATCTTGAGATATTTATTTCAAAACACAAATTTTTGCTACTTCAACCTTAAAATTCCGTGATCAATGTAGTTTTTCTCAGAAAATCCCATTATAAAAATGTCAGTTTATTTTATTTCTTTATTTGTCATATCATTGCCTACAAAAGTTGCATACACTTGCATTGCATAATTTAAGTTAAGTTAATAAATAAAGTAAAATTGTGATTCCAAAAATATTGCACTTTTAAGCAAAAAAGATGAACATGTTGATCTACACTCTTTGCTTGAACTGAAAGAATTTAATAATATGCTTTATTTCAAAATTGTTCAATTACAATAAATGTTCAAAATGGCAACCTTAATTTTGAATGCACGCTAAAGCACGTTTTGCAAGTGTTCTCTTGGTATTCATATTCCTCAACTCCTGCCTTACTTCTGTTGCTGCCGCATCGATCCTGGTATTTAGATCTTCCAATGTTACTACTGCCGTTGCGTAGATAAGGTCCTTCATCGGTCCCCATACAAAGAAATCCATAATAGTTACATCAGGAGATCTCGCAGGCCACTGTAGCGGTCCATTTCTACCGATCCAGCGATTGCTATAATTGGAATTTAACCAATCTGTGATTTGTCGGCCGTAATGAGCTGGAGCACCATCGTGTTAGTAAAACATGGAAGCCAATCATATCAGCGGAATATCATCCAAAAAGTCCTGTAGATCATTTGTTAAAAAATGTAAGTAATTAGAAGTATTGAGGGTAGGCGGCAGCATAATAGGTCCAATGAAATCGCTAAATCTCGCTACCAAGCACACCTGCCCCATAAATTGACACTGAATCTGTGCTGAAATGATGCCGCTCTTCTTGTGTGTGGATTGCTCTTAGTCCACGTATGTAGGTTGTGGAAGTTTGTGATACCGTCTCTGGTAAATTAGGACTCATCCGTCCAAAGAATGTTGTTCATAGAATTCTCGTCATCTATTTCTCGTTCAAGGAGCCAATTGCAAAACTCCATCCTTTTGGGCAAATTAAAGAGTAGCAGCTCCTGCACTGGTGTGTGATGGTATGGATGCAAGTGTTCTGCTTTTAAAGCACTCCAAACTTTCCACTTAGAGATGTTCAACTGCAATGTCAAGCGTCGGATACTGATTGATGGATCATTTTGAACTGCGTGCAGTATTCTTTCATCGATCTGAACTGCGATTATCGGCGCACAATTTCCATTTACTCTGCTTGCCCTAACGCTGCCAGTTTCCCGAATCCTTCTGTAAACGTTTTGAAATACTCTTCTGTCAGGTGTCCGTCGATGAGGATATATCTGATAATACAGCGATCGCGCCGCTAGTGCATTTCCCTGGCACTCTCCATAGATGAACATAATGTCTCCATATTCTTCATTGGAGTACTCAGGCATTTTGAAATTGTTTTCTAAATTCTACTGATACCTTTTACTTTTAGCAATGTAACTGAAACTGATATAAATATGAAGGTAGTTTTGCTTTTATAGGCTTTTTATTTTGTTAGGTACCCCATTAATAAAGACAAAGTACTGTACCCAGTTTTACCAACCACATCCAGGTAAGTGCATCAATTATGTTGAAACTTATTCACATTTCATTGATTTCCTCGATACTTAAAATAGAAATAAATGGGCAATAAAAATTCTTAAGTAGAACCAACAATTTAAACACCAGAAACCCCGCTGACGCCGGAAAACAACTAACATTTAATCAATTTAAACAGGTTTTTTTAAACGAGGGCCACTTTACGTCATATTTAATTTTTAAGCGATATATATTTTCACCTATTACTTCCAGTAAAGTAACATGTAACTCATTCATATGTATGCAGCTTTTCCAGGTAATAATATGGTTCATAAAAAAATAAAATTAAACTGACATTTTTATAATGGGGTTTTCTAAGAATAACTGCATTGATTACGGAATTTTAGAGTTGAAATAGAAAAAATTTGTGTCTTGAAGTAAATATCTCAAGATCGGGTGCTGTTACAATTTGAGCTGTTACATCAAAAGAAAGGTAATTCGATTCCCTAAAAAACACTTTGAATTCTGATTATTAGTTTTCAAGATATAACGTTTTAAGTGAGTGAGGGTACAGGTCCGAAACACTTTTCTTGACCACCCTGCATCTCCACGGATATTGAAAATTGATGCACCCTGTAAAACAATTTTTGTCTCAAAATATATCTAGGAATAACCGCTTACAAGGTTGTCCACGGAGTACCGGACACCCTGTAAAATAATGTTATTAAAGTTCAGTTTTAACTGAACCGCATAGTGGTCCGAGTAAGACGGAGCTGTTACGCAAGTAAAATTTGACGCAAGATTATTTACACTTGTATCTGAGACAATGAAAAGGTCAATGCAGCTATTCGCTTTTGAAAACGTGGGGCCCGCTGGAAAAATGTATTTAAGATTACTCAAGTGGGCATTAGAATCAAACCAATCAAATACGCGCCTTCCAACAGAATTAATTGACGTGTTGTGACAACTAGTATGTCAAGCATTCATGTCGCCTCCAACGATAACATGATCATACACTCCACTAGAGGACTCCGAATTGATCCTTGACATCATCAAATCAACGCTAGCAGCAGCGAGGTTCTTAGGGTTTACGTACAACGATATCAGGAGAACTTTTTAATCGTATTATCAGAATTACATTTTAGAAGTAACGTAGCCGAGGACGACGAGATATCTGAAAAAGTGATATTAGCTGCAAAAATCTTAAGAGTTTGACCAAAAGAGCGGTCTCCTCAAAGTGGTCATTCCGAATCACTATGTAACCCGGAACTATCTGGCGATTTTTGGAACTATGATAAGTTTCAGTCAACAGCAAACCATCTGGCTTATTATTATTTATAAAAAAACATAACGCAGTCACGATCGGCTGCAAGCCAATCGTATGATACTCTAGATGAAATACTGAACTCCGATTTATATTTTAGTTAGGAATATGTATATCAAAAGAATGAGGAGTGCACATAAAATTATTGCATGACCTTTTATTTACAAGTAAAAACTATTGTATAGTGGCTAATCGATGGATGGTTAAAAGATTTCTTGAGTTATAGTGAGTTCCACAAATTAAGTTAGGACATTTTTACATAATTTTTGTATGGCAACTACATGAATAACTTATGGGATATTTTTCATATTAATAGTTTCTGCTGCAGATATTTTGTATATTAATACTTTCAGCTGCGACTGTTAAAAAATCAACGTATACAAAATTTCAAAGTCATACCTTGTTCTAAAGTTATCGTTCAATTTTGGTGAACACGTGTTTTAAGAACTTTTGTATGACAGCTACCCGAAGGAGTAGACGGATGGCACTAATAATTGACCTCAGTCTTGCTTTTGATATAAAACTAATTCCTGTAAAATTTTGAATCCCTGCTTTAACTCGTACTAGAGTTATAGTGGATTCTGTAACTTGCATAAATTTTTGAAGGACTTTTGTATGCTGCTACACGAAGGATTCGATTTGCATCATATTCGGAGCTTTCATTTCAAACATTCTAAACTTTAAGTATGCAAAATTGCAAGTTTCTAACTTGAAGCATTCGAGAAATAATTGTGAATACGTGTTTTAAGGACTCTTGTATGGGAGATACCCGAAAGAGTGGAAGGATATTGCCGATTAACGAACTTAGCCTTACTTTTTCCATTTTACAGGTGGTGACAAAATTTCGACTTCCTAGGCTAACGCGTTCTTGAGTTTTCTTGCAAATGGACAGACAGATAGACGGACAGACGGACAGACGGACAGACGGACAGACAGACTGACGGACGGACAGCAAACGGATTTGGGGTTCTTGGCCACAACTGAACACAAAATAATACAGGGTGCGCCATCTGTAGCTGCGGTATGTAAATGTTGAATAACTTTTGTAAACATGGACGAGTTTCCAGTTTTTTTTTTATTTTGAAAGTTGGTTCAATACAATTTGCCTGGATCACTTTTTGAATATGATGTTGATCAAATGACCGCCGTCATTTGCGATTACTAAACTGACTCTTTTAGCGGCAACCTATAAATTTTCCCTACTAGAGGTTTACCGACCCCAACTCCTGTAAAATTTTCGAGATCATATCTGATACGGTTTCCGAGATATAAAAATTAAATTTTTTTAAAAATTGCTGTCCCCCACTTTCGTGCTCCACCTTCCCCCTCAAAAAATTTAGTTTCGGTAGACTCCTCTTGTGATCCCATATACAGAAACTAAATTTTATCTTCCTGGTGTAATTGGTTCGGAAGATATTGTAATCCAAAGTTTTTCACCCCCTACCCCCACACCCCACCACCCCTCTTAAAAATTTTAGCCCTTGTCTAATCTTGAAGTATCCCTAAGGACAACAACAAAGTTTCAATCTTCTGACATCAATAGTTCAGGAGATATGGATTTTAGAATGTTTCAATACCGTCTTTCATGCGTTAAAGACTCATTGTTTTCCCCCCATTTTCACACCCCTTAACCAATATCGACCATTTTTTTGCAATTGAGTCCATTATCATAGTACTACATAAGTTCCAAGTTTCAGCCTCCTAGCATAAGTGGTTCCTGATATCTAGAAACCAAAATTTTTCGTCTAAAACGCTCCCCTCTCCTCTCCCCTTGTACCACCACCTCTCGAAAATATACCAGTCGTAGGGGTTCACCCAATCTACCCACCATAAAAATTTCAATTTAATATCTCAACGGGTTTGGGAGTTACGCGCCTTCAAACGATTTTGCGTACGGCGTACGGAGGTCGGCGTACGGCGGACGGCGGACGGCGTCTACGGCGGACAGACGGACAAGACGTGTAAATACAAAATTTCAGGGTAGCAAACTTTTTGGAAATTTCAGGTCGATCACAATACTTTATTATTAAAAAATAATAAAGTAAAATTGTTATTCAACATTTACATATCGAATCTATAGATGGCACAGCCTGTATATACATTTTTTTCGTCTGAGGCTCGGTTCTATGCGTTACAAACTTTTCGGGCTGGATTAAACTTATAATACTCTATATGATTTCATCTAGAGCCAGGGCGCCCATACAACTTTTTTCAGGTGGGTGCAAGGCTAAAGGTTTTCTTAAAATAACCTCCCACTCCATTTAGAATCTGGATATTTGGTTGAATTTGCGACGCTAAGTTCGTTAACGGGTACACTCATTCTACTCCTTCGGGTCCATACAAAAGTCTTTGAAACATGCGTTCAAGAATATTAGCCAATAACTTAAGAATGCTTAAAGCTACGGCTAGGATTTTGTAAACGTTCCTTTTCTAATAATTTTGCAGAAAATCCTTCGTGTAGCTGGCATACAGAAATCCTGTAAACTAATTTTAACTCCAAAAAACATTAAGTAGAAATTTTAAACGAATTAACGTTCGGGTTTATTTGTCAGCGAAATTCCTCTCCTCCTTCAAGAAGCTTGGAATTTAAAATTTTAGACAACTTGATATTTCAATGGCTGAAAGGAATTAGTATGAAATAAATCGAGTTAGTCCTTCGAATAGCTGCAATATAAACTTCCGTGAAAAATGTGTCCATTCATTTTTCGAAAGACACTATAATTAGACAAATTCTCCAGCTAGGAAGTCATAATTTTCTTCATACAAAAGTATTTAAAACACATGTCCATGAGTATTGACATATAACTTCTGCATAATTTAGATAGGAATTTCATTACTCTAGATGGAATCTGAGAGTATTATTAGTTTAATCCAGCCCAAAAGTTTGCAACGCATAGAACTGACCCTCGAGATTTGAGGAGTTCCTCTTCCTCGCTGACGCTTACTTCCTGAGCTTTGCCAATAGCATCCGGAATGCTTACTGTAGGCATTGACTGAGAATCCTCAGTCCCTTCACTTACGTCCATTTTTTCTTTTCTTTTATCCATATCGTGGTCCCACGAGTCAGGGTGAAAGAAGAGTCCACCGCGACAGAGAACCCTGATTATTGCGGTAAGTCTAGTTACCCTACCAGGTCGACAGGTATGGTAGGAGCTCCGTTCGCAACTGCATTCCCTGCAGCCATCCAGCCCTCAGTACGGGTCGCATAACGCCTTGGCTTGGGTTACCGTTCATTCAATCATACGCACACTTCGCCACGGTATATTACAACGGTGCACGTAGGAATAGGTGTAGCGATAGGATATCGGGAAGTGGAGGGAGGGGGGAGAAGTTTGACCATCTCTCGGTTTCGGGCATAGCCCTACTCAGCCCCAACACCACGACAAGGTGGACGGCCGTGGAAGGGTAGTAGTAGTACTTGCTGACATACGGCGCCTTGTACGGTTACGGTACTGCATATCTTTCATATCTACTGTGCTCTTCCTGATCACTATTAGCTCTTGCCAGTACTGTTTCATATCATAAAACGTGATGATGTTCCATTCGCTGCTGGTAAGGCTCATTTGTCCAATGCTTTCAAAGTAAACTCCTGGATCCTGTGTGAAAGGTTCGATTATTATCGGTGAAATTGGCTCACTCAGTATTGGAAGAATGCAACATGCGATTAAGGCAACAGTAAGTAGATTTGCGTTTCGACTTCTCTTCTTCGGAATTGGTCCTTCTTTCTCTTTAGGGAGTTGTTGGTGCCAATTCAAGTTGATAGGAAGGAATCTGCCTTTATTAGGATGACGTTTTGTTGGTTCTTGTTTTTGTTTAACTACTTCTGTTACTGAAGGGGTTTCCGCATCTTTGTTGTCTTAATTTTCCATGAGCAATGGGCAAAGTTTGTGAATGATTCTTCGGAAAACTCCTGTTTGTGTTCGTACATCAGCGACTCTGACCAGATCATCGTTTCCGGTTATGGTGGATTCTATTCGCCCCAGGTGCCATTTTAGAGGGGGAATATTGTCGTCCTTGATTAGAACGAGCATACCTGTTTGGATGTTGTTGGATCCGACCTTCCATTTTGATCTTTGTTGTAATTCACAAAGATATTCGATTGACCAGACGGTTGAATGAATTGCCGTGATTCACTGAGTAGAGGAAGTGATTGCGGCTATCGTTCATTAATAGAACTGTTCGTTGTGGCCTTTCTTCTGGAAGATTTGTTGGCTCGACGATGACATCACATGGTCAATCAGTTTCGGCTTTCTGGAGAAATGCTGGTCCGCTGAACCAGTTAGTTGAGCTGATGAGTTCAGTTGGACGAGTTCCACGGGATACTAAATCGGCTGGATTTAGCTTGGTGTGGACATATCGCCATTCCGATATGTTGGTCAATTCTTGTATTGACGAAATCCTGTTGGATACGAACGTGTGGAATGACGATAACATAGACTGGATCCATGCAAGGACTATCTGGGAGTCGGTCCAATAATGTGTTTTGATGATGTCAACCTTTAATATTGTTTTGACACGGGAAACGAGGTGTGCCATTAAGTTAGCTGCACATAGTTCCAATCTTGGCAGAGTAACGGTACGGACTGGCGCTACTCTTGATTTTGAGCAGAGAAGCGTGACTTTAACTTCTTCATTGCTGTCTTCACTGCGTACGTAGATAACTGTACCATATGCCAGTTCCCTTGCATCGGAAAAAGCATGCAAACTTATTACGGCGTTCTTGTTTGCAAATATCTGGGAACGCGAATTTTATTGAGCTGCATCAGTTCTTTACGAAAATTAATCCATCGCCTATGCATGTTTACTGGAATGGATGTATCCCAGTCTAACTTGAGTGCCCAGAGATGTTGTAAAAATATTTTTGTGGTGACTATGACGGGGCTCACCAGTCCTAAGGGATCAAATAGACGTGCGATGTCAGCAGATACTGACCGTTTAGTAATATCCTTAAGCTGAACGGATGATGTTGTCACAGCAAAGTGGTCAGATGGAGGATACCATGTAAGTCCCAAAGTCTTGTTGGCCGCTTCCACGTCGGTTTCAACGTCGAGTTTCAATTCGGTGTCTTCCTTGGGTATTTTTGTTAGAAGTTGTTCGTGATTTGCACAGCATTTTTTAAGAACGAATCCAGCGGAGTGCAGAAGTTTCCTTAACTCACTTTGGATTTGAACAACATCCTTGAGACTGTTGCTCCCTGTCATGACATAATCGACGTAAAAATCGTTCATGGCAAAGGCTGCATGAGGATGAGACTCTTTAGATGTGACTGCCAATTCTGCTAGACATTTGATTGCTAGATATGGGGCAGCGGTGGTCCCATAAGTCACAGTGCGAAGACGATAGTATTTTAATGGTTGATTATTCTCACTTCTCCAAACGATTAATTGCAAGTTCCTGTCTTCATGACAAACGTCTACTTGGCGATACATCTTTTCGATGTCTGCGGAAAACACAAACTTATGTGTTCTGAATCGTAATAATATTGAGAATAGGTCATCCTGTATTGTGGGTCCTTTCGCTGAAGCGTCGAACACTACACGTAATTTAGTGCTGCTACTGGATGGCTTGAGAACGCAATGGTGAGGAAGGAAGTAGTAAACCTTCGGAATCGCTTCGCGACTTACTTCCTTCATATGATATAGTTTCATATACTCGTTGAGAAATGCTGTATATTGACGTTTCAGATCTGGGTTTTTGTTGAGCTTTCTTTCCAAAGCTAAGAAGCGTTTGATTGCTAAGTCTTCTGACTTACCAAGCACGGATGGATTTTGACACAGAGGTAGCTTCACTTCGAATCGACCTTGTTTGTTTCGTTGGAGCTCGATCGGAAGTTCCTCCCTCCTTGGTGATGATGTTGGAGATTCTTCGACCGTCCAAAATTTTTCCAAACGGCGGTCAAGGTCAAAGTTGCTTATTCCACAGAATACCGCCTCGGCTCGATTTATTATTGTTCGTCCCAGAATCACCCATCCAAATACCGTGTTTTGCATTGTGGGTAAATTTGAGTCCAATTTTATTTGCCCGACAGACATCAATTCACAATATAGTTCTGCTCCTATCAATAAATCCACTCGTCTGGGCTTATTGAAGTCTGGGTCGGCCAATTTGATGTTTTGAGGAATTGGCCACGAAGAAACTTCAAGGAATATTTGTGGCTGGACTGTTGATATGTCGAGGATGACATACGCCTCCAATCTTGAAGAGTAATCGGAATTGTTGGAAGTAATATTGATGCTCGCTCTCCTGCTGGCCTTTGTTTTATTTGATCCTATGCTTGATATTTTGATGCTGTCTTTGGATCCCAAAATGCTAAGCTTTTTATACTCTAGATGAAATCATATAGAGTATTATAAGTTTAATCCAGCCGAAAAGTTTGTAACGCATAGAACCAAGCCTCGGACGAAAAAAAGTTATATATTATTTTTTGTTTATTTGTGCCCAAAAACCTCAAATCCGCCTGACGTCCGTCCGTCCGTCCGTCCGTCCGTCCGTCCGTCCGTCCGTCTGTCCGTGAACACGATAACTCAAGAACGCCTTCATCTAGGATCTTGAAATTTTGAATCTGGGTGTTTGGTTGAATTTGTAAGGCTAAGTTCGTTAACGGGCAAAATCGTCCTACTCCTTCGGGTAGCTGCCATACAAAATGTCCTTAAAACACGTGTTCAAGAATATTGGTCGATAACTTCAGAAGGGTTTAAGCTACGACATTGAAATTTTGTATGTTTTATTTTTCCAATAGTTGGAGTTAAATATATGATTATGAAGAAAATCCTGTTAGTCCTTGGTGTAGCTGCCATACAAATATCCTGTCAAAATGTATTCACTTAATTTACGAAACTCACTATAACTCAAGTAATCTTTTAGCTACGAATTCGGAATTTTGTACAAATTAGTTTTGAGTGAAAACAAAGTTCGAGTTTACTAGTCAGCAAAATCCTTTTACTCCTTCGGGTAGCTGCCATACAAAATATCCTTAAAACACGTGTTCAAGAATATTGGTAGATAACTTCAGAAGGGCTTAAGCTACGGCATTGAAATTTTGAATGTGTTATTTTTCCAAC
This sequence comes from Beris morrisii, assembly GCA_951812415.1. NCBI lineage: Eukaryota > Metazoa > Arthropoda > Insecta > Diptera > Stratiomyidae > Beris > Beris morrisii. Next base: position 86,108,578 of record OX638310.1, on the reverse strand, counting down.
AGTTGGAGCTAAATATATGATTATGAAGAAAATCCTATTAGTCCTTCGTGTAGCTGCCATACAAATATCCTGTCAAAATGTATTCACTTAATTTACGAAACTCACTATAACTCAAGTAATCTTTTAGCTACGAATTCGGAATTTTTTGCAAATTAGTTTCGAGTAAAAACAAAGCTTGAGTTTACTTGTCAGCGAAATCCTTTTACTCCTTCTGGTAGCTGCCATACAAAATGTCCTTAAAATACGTGTTGAAGAATATTGGTTGATAACTTCAGAAGGGTTTAAGCTACGTCTTTGAAATTTTGTACATATTATTTTTCCAATAGTTGAAGCTTAATGTATGATTATGAAGAAAATCCTATTAGTCCTTCGTGTAGCTGCCATACAAATATCCTGTCAAAACGTCTTCTTTTAATTTATGGAACTTACTATAACTCAAGTAATCTTTTAGCTATAAATTGGAAATTTTGTACAAATTAGTTTTGAGTAAAAACCAAGTTCGAGTTTACTAATCAGCGAAATCCTTTTACTCTTTCTGGTAGCTGCCATACAAAATGTCCTTAAGACACGTGTTCAACAATATTTTTCGATAACTTTTGAACGCTTCAAGCTACGAATTTCAAATTTTGTACAAGTTCATTTTTAAATGGTTCCAAGGAAAAGGACAAATATGTAAGAAATCGAGTGAGTCCTTCCTGCACCTCTCATGTGAAAGTCCTTCAAAAAGGACATTTTTTTTTGGTGACCTACCCAGTTCAAGATATGAAATTAAACACTGAATATTGTCTTTTAGTTTTGAGTAGCAATCTAATGGGAGTCCTTAATAAAGGACATACAACATGCACACACGTAATTCTACTTTATCCCCAACTACAATATAAATCGGAGTTCAGTATTCATCTAGAGTATTATACGATTGGCTTGCAGCCGATCGTGACTGCAGTATGTTTGCACATGTGTTCGCTAATAAAATTTAGTTGCGATCCGGAGTCCAGCCCTGCAGTCCTCAGTAGTTCCATCTTCATTACTGATAGTCACCAAAGCAGTACCCAATAACACATAACTGCTTGGCGACTGATGAGCTTTGTGTGCTGCCAATGAGATGTTACATACATTGACGGTATGTTCAGGTTAGAGATGGGTAACTCAGATCTGAGCCGGCTCAATGAACCAGCTCAAGCAGAAGATCCAACTGAGCCAGATCTTCTCCACGGATCTTTACGGTTCAACGGTTCAACAGATCTCGACGGTTCAACAGATCTCGACGGTTCAACAGATCTCGACGGTTCAACAGATCTCGACGGTTCAACAGATCTCGACGGTTCAACAGATCTCGACGGTTCAACAGATCTGCACGGCTCAGCAGATCTTTACGGATCTTTGCGGTTCGCGGATCTCGACGGCTCAGCAGATCTTTACGGATCTTTGCGGTTCGCGGAAGATTAAAGATTAAAGATTAAATATTAAAGATTAAAGATTAAAGATTAAAGATTAAAGATTAAAGATTAAAGATTAAAGATTAAAGATTAAAGATTAAAGATTAAAGATTAAAGATTAAAGATTAAAGATTAAAGATTAAAGATTAAAGATTAAAGATTGAAGATTAAAGATTAAAGATTAAAGATTAAAGATTAAAGATTAAAGATTAAAGATTAAAGATTAAAGATTAAAGATTAAAGATTAAAGATTAAAGATTAAAGATTAAAGATTAAAGATTAAAGATTAAAGATTAAAGATTAAAGATTAAAGATTAAAGATTAAAGATTAAAGATTAAAGATTAAAGATTAAAGATTAAAGATTAAAGATTAAAGATTAAAGATTAAAGATTAAAGATTAAAGATTAAAGATTAAAGATTAAAGATTAAAGATTAAAGATTAAAGATTAAAGATTAAAGATTAAAGATTAAAGATTAAAGATTAAAGATTAAAGATTAAAGATTAAAGATTAAAGATTAAAGATTAAAGATTAAAGATTAAAGATTAAAGATTAAAGATTAAAGATTAAAGATTAAAGATTAAAGATTAAAGATTAAAGATTAAAGATTAAAGATTAAAGATTAAAGATTAAAGATTAAAGATTAAAGATTAAAGATTAAAGATTAAAGATTAAAGATTAAAGATTAAAGATTAAAGATTAAAGATTAAAGATTAAAGATTAAAGATTAAAGATTAAAGATTAAAGATTAAAGATTAAAGATTAAAGATTAAAGATTAAAGATTAAAGATTAAAGATTAAAGATTAAAGATTAAAGATTAAAGATTAAAGATTAAAGATTAAAGATTAAAGATTAAAGATTAAAGATTAAAGATTAAAGATTAAAGATTAAAGATTAAAGATTAAAGATTAAAGATTAAAGATTAAAGATTAAAGATTAAAGATTAAAGATTAAAGATTAAAGATTAAAGATTAAAGATTAAAGATTAAAGATTAAAGATTAAAGATTAAAGATTAAAGATTAAAGATTAAAGATTAAAGATTAAAGATTAAAGATTAAAGATTAAAGATTAAAGATTAAAGATTAAAGATTAAAGATTAAAGATTAAAGATTAAAGATTAAAGATTAAAGATTAAAGATTAAAGATTAAAGATTAAAGATTAAAGATTAAAGATTAAAGATTAAAGATTAAAGATTAAAGATTAAAGATTAAAGATTAAAGATTAAAGATTAAAGATTAAAGATTAAAGATTAAAGATTAAAGATTAAAGATTAAAGATTAAAGATTAAAGATTAAAGATTAAAGATTAAAGATTAAAGATTAAAGATTAAAGATTAAAGATTAAAGATTAAAGGTTAAAGATTAAAGATTAAAGATTAAAGATTAAAGATTAAAGATTAAAGATTAAAGATTAAAGATTAATGATTGAAGATTGAAAATTGATGATTGAAAATTGATGATTGATGATTGATGATTGATGATTGATGATTGATGATTGATGATTGATGATTGATGATTGATGATTGATGATTGATGATTGATGATTGATGATTGATGATTGATGATTGATGATTGATGATTGATGATTGATGATTGATGATTGATGATTGATGATTGATGATTGATGATTGATGATTGATGATTGATGATTGATGATTGATGATTGATGATTGATGATTGATGATTGATGATTGATGATTGATGATTGATGATTGATGATTGATGATTGATGATTGATGATTGATGATTGATGATTGATGATTGATGATTGATGATTGATGATTGATGATTGATGATTGATGATTGATGATTGATGATTGATGATTGATGATTGATGATTGATGATTGATGATTGATGATTGATGATTGATGATTGATGATTGATGATTGATGATTGATGGTTGAAGTTTGATGATTGAAAATTGAAGATTAAAGATTGAAGATTGAAGATTGAAGATTTAAGATTGAAGATTAAAAATTGAAAATTGAAGATTGAAAATTGAAGATGGAAAATTGAAGATTGAAGATTAAAGATGGAATATTAAAGATTAAAGATTATAAATTGAAAAGAGGAGATGGAAGATAGATTTAAGGAAAAAGTATTACTGGACACCAAAACTCCAAAATGAAAATTTACATTTTTCATTTATGGTATTTCAACTTTTAAGTCAATTTCAATTTGTTTCACTCTCCGCTCGACTTGAAATTAAAAGATATCGCTATCACAAAATTTGCAGGGCTAAAGGGATTAAAACTCCCTTTTCGCGTTCATTTTTGGCTGACGCGCGCTAAGCTCCAACTACCTTTTGCGCAGCCCTGCGTGGCTAAAAGGATTAAAACTCCCTTTTCGCGTTTATGTTTGACTGACGTTTAGTTTAATATTCTATGCCTTTTAAAGAAACTCATTAATTTCTACTTTGCAACCTTTTCAATTATTTTTCCAACGATATATATTAAGGAAATAAGTCAATAATTGTTGAGTGTTTACTAAATTTTAGGGAATACACTCTTCGAAAGGTTAAAAATAATTAAGTGTGTAAGAGGCTTTGCGATAAAATCTTTTAATATTTTTAGACATTCAATTGTTATGCCGTCAAATCCAGGACTGGAGCCAATATTTTTTAAAACTAGTTTCCTATTATTTCCCGCAATACCCCCAGCATTGCCTTAAAATAATCAACTTTGAGTATTTTCATTAAAGCTCATAATTTATTCATAATTTTTTTTTTTAAATTAGTTTTCGGTTTTTCAATATTATTCTGCAGTCCCCTTGTACGGCAATGCAAAAGATCCACCTGGATCTTCTGAACCGGCTCAAAGAGCCGGTTCAATGAAAAGAACGAAATCCGGTGAACCGGTTCATTGAAAAGATCCGAATTTCCCATCTCTAGTTCAGGTTCATCCTTGCATGGCGATGTTTTGTTTTGCTTGGCGGTGTCTATGTGCAAAATAATATTGTGTCTGCCTTGACACTTGAAGGAGCTCCTAGATTTTCATTGACTGACTGAATGGCCATCCTTTAGACAATTGATGCACAACTTTAGAGTCTTAATTTTTGTCAGGCGATCCGATGGCTTCAGTTTCAAGAGCTGTTCGCAGGAGAATATCTTGTGATTCCCTTTGCAGTTTTCACAAGTAGAGGCTAAATTGTTAGATGATGTTAGTGCCGAGTTCTTAGACTGTGTAGACCTTTGTTGAACCGGCTGACGTCTTTTGTTTCTTAGAGCTTCTAACGATTGAAAGCGTATTTCCAGGAATTTGAGGAAGGCGTCAATAGTTTGCATTCGCGTGGTTCCTTGAGGGACTGCTCATAAAGGCCGTGCGTTGCCTTGTCAATTTTCTTCAGCAACAAGTGGATCAGGATTGGATCCCATGTTGTTGTGTCGATGTTAAGATTAGCCAGCCCGAGAAGACATTCGTTCGTTGTGTCGTGGAATCTTCTAATGGCCTGGGCTGACTCGACTGATACTATTGGTTGCGATAACAATTTGTCCTTCAATGCTGACACCAATAAGCGTTGGTTACTATATCGGTTTTGTAGGATGTTCCATGCTACAGTGTAATTATTGTCTGATAACTGTAGAATATAATATAATATATATATAATATAATAATATATAATATAAATATAATAAGCCGCTCAGCTTCACCGGATAAATTACTTTTCAAATACCACATTTTCTGTGTACTTCCCATGGGCTGCTCGTGGATCATTTGACGGAAAAGATCGTAAAACTGTTTCCATTTCATATAATCTCCGTCAAACTTAGGCAAGATTACCTTCGGGAGTTGCAATGTAGTAGTTGTTGTTGAAGCAGCCGATGGTGGTTGTGAACTGCTTTTTTCCAAACACTGCGTCAGGAAAATTATCTTGCTCAGGATTAAGTCCTCCAGATTGAAATATTCTTCTGGATTATAGCCGTAAGTTGAAACGTCATCGGAACACTCAAAAATTGCCTGGTTAATTTCTCGAGTTTCATCCCAATAACGCCTCAAAGTTGCCAATTTCACCTCGTAAAATTGACGTGACTGGCATTCCGGTTCTGCTTTTAAGCCATCAATCAAATGTATGATAGCTTTTGCTTGTGCTCGTTGACGCCGGATCAGACCTTGAATCTTGAAGGTGATGTGATCAAAAAGTCCCTCTTTGCTGAACTCAATCGTCATCTTGTCATCTGATGAATCGGCAATGCGATGGGCTGGTGTTGGTGTTGACTGCGATGAAGCGCTGGGTTTATTTCCCAACATCTGCATGATGTTTGTCTTTGTCTTCATAAACGCCTCGCTGATATTCGAATAGTAGCTTTGTGTGAAGTATCGGTGGTCCGGGAACTTTTCAGCGAACGGTTGAAGTTTTTTGTCCATTGCGTCGAAGTTAGCCCAGAGTTCCTCCAGTTGATTCAACTTGGCGTCAAGATAAGTCCTGGATTTCCTACTTGCTGAATCCTTCCTGTAGTTAATTATCATCTGTTCGAGTTGCCGTCCAACATCCTGTTGCTGAGTCGTCATCGATTCCCATGATTGATCCAAGTTCTCCATCCTAGTCAAATATTTACGTTATGCTTTCGAAGAAACGCAAAAAAAAAAATATATATAAATTAAACTTTTTTTGTATTTAGTCGTATGACTCGATGTGTCCTCTTCGAAGTCCGGGGTCACCAAAATGAATGTAAATAATCGTAGGATTGAATAAAACTTAAAGCGCGATGGTTTAATAACGAGTGACAATTTTATTATACATGTGAATCTTATATACTAAATTACAATTTGTAGCACGCCACTGGCTTTCCCGTATGCAGCACGGCGATGGATTTCCAACAGGATCTAATTATAAGCACATTATATTCATATAATTTTATGTACAAGAAACCTATAAAAGCGGACAGTCCCTACGAGGCAACCGCAGTCACTTGTGAATAAATAACAAAATATATCAAGTTTATTTTATTAAGCGGCTACATATTGGCGCCCAACTTTAGAGCAAAAATTAAACCCAAAAATAAAACACGAGAGGACAAATCATTCGTCACAAGGCTTTAATTTGTCATCTCACTCCAGAGTCCAGACATTCGACAATCGCATTCGCTTTCGGCTTTGCACTTGTCTTTGACTGAATCGGCCATCTAACGAGCAGGAAATATTCAGGTTCGATACACGAGCTTCGCATTCGCGGATCGTTATTGTCTTCCTGTGATTTTCGGCCCGTGGGTGAAAAAAAAAGCATACTCTCGGACATTTAATCTGCGTACATTCGCCATATTTGGCTTTGTAGGTGGTTTCTCTGTCTGTTTGATTTGTTTGCTGATCACTGGTGCTTTGACGGATCATTCGCCTATAGGCTTTGAACTTTAAAGCTGCAAGATTCCAAGAAAGGGGAAAAAAAGCTCGGAATAAGAAAGCACGATGGATGCACCACCACCCCTTCAGCTAACAGCTGAACAATTTCAAGAGCTTCTCGCAAGGGTTCAGCAATCAGGTGGTTCAACAGCAGTGGCGGGGCATATCGGCAGCTTTAGTAATTGTTCTGCACGATACAGCGGAAACAGGAGTTTTGAAGATGTCGAGGCATTTATTGCAAAAATAAATGTATACAAGCAAATTGAAAAAATCCCCGACAACAGCGCTATTCAAGGCTTACCACTTCTTCTTACTGGTACAGCATCAACATGGTGGAGCGGTGTACGTAATGAAGTATGCACCTGGGATGAGGTGATTACTCTACTACGAGCTTCATTCGCACCATCAAGACAAGCGTATCAGCTATATGTTGAGCTTTTCAGTGAGAAGCAAGGTGAAAATGTTTCGACGGATGCATTTATCTGTAAGAAACGTTCACTTTTATCCCAGTTACCGGAAAAAAGACACGATGAAGAAACACAGTTGGACTTGGTGTATGGTCTTCTCAACCTCAAAATAAGAGAGAAGATTTTGCGTTCATCAGTCACTTCCTTCAGCGATTTCCTACAGCAGGCTCGTCAAGTCGAGGAATTATTGAACGAGTCCCGCATAGAGAGTGCACCTCAAGCACCCAAGGATTTTAAAGACGTACCCAAAAAGGTCCGATGTAAGTTGTGTGGCTACAGAGGACATTCGGCAGAGGTATGCAGAAAAAATAAGAACCAGTCTAATTTGGAACAAGGAAAAACTTTGACGACAACTAAGTTCAACCATCCACATGTAGAAGAGAAGCAGAACAAACCAGAGTCTAAAATCACTTGTTACGGATGTGGCAACCCTGGTTATTTCCGGAGCAACTGTCCGACATGCAGTAACATGACAACTAAACCACCTGCGAAGGTAAATTTTTACTCAGTAAATACAGTTTTAAAACTAGGCCAGAATTCACCAACGGTTATCGTTCAAATATCGGGATTAGACGGACAGGCACACATCGACACAGCAGCTCGTACAAGCATCGCAGGAACAACACTTTATGAACATTTGGTTCAACAAGGAAAGAAGTTCGAGTCCTTAATCGCAGACGTTACACTTGCGGATGGCTCGTGCAAGCAGCGAAATGTTCAGGCCTTAACTACATATATTACGATGGGCAATAGGACGTTGCCCATAAATCTCCTGGCCTTACCTACGGCAAACGATAACCGTACACTACTGGGAATCGACTTTTTGGAACAATCAGGGATTGTTCTTAATTTACCGCAAAGATCATGGAGCTTTATAGATGCACCAGATGTACATTTCAACTGCCTGAATGAACAGGAATCCACTCCTCAATACATTGGCTCCATTGCACCGGATGTCAATCAGGTTGAATCTGCTGCAAAAAAGCTGTGTACTGAAAAGAAACATATCCAATCACCATTTCTGGACTGGTACCTGGACATTAATCTGTCGCCCGAATTCAGTCTTGAAGAAGTTACTCAAGAAATCACGTCGAAGCCCGAAAGTCAGGAAGAGCGACCTTGGTATTTATCAAAACTAGATACTCCACCAAAACGTCCAACACCCTCAGCCGAGAATGATTACTCACCAGGACAAATATCAGCGATCTTCAAGGATTCCGTCCCATCGTCAGTAATTACGCCACCAAGAGATCCAAGAAAAAGACAGTCAGCACTAACATCCAACGCAACAAACAACCAATATATGTTCGAAATCAAGGCTATTGATATTGATCTTCGCCCAGACGAAGCAACATCCCTTCAGGAACATGAGAAACAAAATATAAATAACCTGTTACATGACATGCAGAGATATTTGAAAATAAAAACGAAGTCACTCCGTATATCGAACATGGCATTATTATTAAAGACACCAATCCAATATCCGTTCCGCCCTATCGACTATCACCGCTGAAAAAAATTCAACTTCAAACGGAAATCGACAAAATGTTAATTGACGATATTATTGAAGAATGTGAGTCGGCATGGGCCGCCCCTGTTGTGCTAGTCCCGAAGAAAACTGGAGGAATACGTGTTTGCATCGACTACCGGCAACTTAACTCAATAACAAAACAACTCCAGACAAATATCCGTTACCACGTATGGATGATCTTCTTCATGAATCTAGAGCCACTCCATTCATGTCAACACTAGACCTGCGATCTGGTTACTGGCAAGTCAGAATGAAAAAAGAGGATAAGGATAAAACATCATTTGTTACGCCATTTGGAATGTTCCGTTTCAAACGAATGCCATTCGGACTCAGAAATGCACCTGCAACCTTTCAACGACTGATGGATCGGTTCAGATCTACATTAAAACTGACATGTATACTAGTTTATCTAGATGATCTTATTATATGTTCAACGTCATTCGCGGAACATTTAGAGGACCTTAGAAAAGTATTCCTAAGATTACAAGAATTTAAACTCAACGTAAACCGCGAAAAATGCCATTTTTGCGGTACTAAAGTAAAATATCTAGGCAATGTCATAACTCCCACAGGCATCGCGGTTGATGATGAAAAAATTGATGTCATCATCAAACGAGAAGCTCCAAAGAACGTTAAACAATTAATATCGTTCTTTCAAACTTGTTCATGGTATAGGAGATATATACCACGATTCGCCGAAGTATCTAAGTCTCTTACGGATCTAACCAAAAAAAATGCTGTATGGAAATGGGAACAAGAACAGCAAACAGCGTTTGATATTCTGAAACAACTACTAACCACCGCACCAATCTTACGGCAAGCCGACGAGACAATACCATATATTTTAAAAACTGATGCAAGTTGTTACGCATTGGGAGCAGTTCTAGTCCAGGGGGAGGGTGTCGACGAACATCCTATTGAATACGCCAGTCGGCTGTTAACACCGGCTGAACAAAATTATTCCACTACTGAACGCGAGGCCCTCGCAATTGTTTGGGCAGTCAATCGTTTTAGAGGATACATCGAAGGTGTGGAAACATCAGTGGTAACAGATCATCAACCATTGAAATGGCTTATGTCATTGAAATCACCCACCGGCCGCTTAGCCAGATGGGCACTTATGTTACAACCATACAACTTGAAGATACTATATGCGCCCGGTCGAACTAATGTAGTGGCTGATAGTCTATCACGTCCACCAAATTCATCATGCGAAGTATTTAGTACATCCATAGACCTTCCACACAGGAAACCGGACCTGATAAAAAAAAAGCAATTGGAGGATCTTCAATTAAAGGAAATCATTACTTGTCTAGAGGACACCAATTCTGATGAAAAATATGTTCGTTGGTCAAATCAAGGCTATCTCTTACATAACGGGGTTCTCTACCGCTATCAACCGGACATCGACCACGAAGATGGACAACTGGTAGTACCAGCAAATGAAAAACAAGAAATTTTGCGCGCCTATCATGATGCATTAACTGCAGGACACTACGGCATTGATAGGACGTATCATCGAATAGCATCTAGATATTACTGGATAGGAATGCGACAAGATATTGCTAAACACGTATCCCAGTGTGTACAATGCAAGCGATACAAAAGTGAAAATTTGAAACCAGCAGGTCTAATACAAACAACCCCAAGTAGAAACCGGTTCGAAATAATTGCTGTTGACTTGTTCGGGCCTCTTCCACAGTCCCCTGATGGAATGAGATGGATACTTATAGCAGAAGACACCACCAGTCGCTGGGTAGAGCTTTACGCCCTTGCCGAAGCTACAGCAGAAGCTTGCGCTATGGTACTTCTAAACGAATTTTTCCTTCGATATGGTCTTCCAAGGCGAATGATCAGCGATAATGGAACGCAATTCATTGCAGCAATTACACAACATCTGACTTATTGCTTGGGAATAAAGCAAAATCTAACACCGGTTTATCATCCTGAGGCAAACCCTGTTGAACGCAAAAATCGAGATTTAAAGACGCAACTTGGAATATTGGTTGGAAACGACCACACTTCCTGGCCGGATAAACTCCCAGGCATACGTTTCGCCATGAATACTGCTCGTTGTGATAGCACGGGATACTCCGCAGCTTACTTGACTTTTGGAAGAGACCTACGAACACCAGACGACGTTCACCAGGATATTCGGGCCATAGTGGAGTCCGAGAACTTCGTTCCACAAATAACGCCACACTTACTTGGACTATTGGACACTCTTCGCGAAGCAAAGGACAACACGCATAAAATGCAGACCCGGAATCAAAAGTATGTAGACAAAAAACGACGTCCAGACCCTGGTTACGCACCCGGAGATAACGTTTGGGTGAAAACTCACACTCGTAGTCGAACAGCGAGTAAATTTTCATCAAAATTCGCACCTAGGCAGGATGGTCCTTATATTGTGTTAACCAAAAAAGGCACTTCTACGTACGAAATTGCATCACCTGATAATCCCGCCGTCCTTCTTGGAAGCTATTATACGTCAGCACTACAACCATATTCTAAAATTGAAAGTACGCCATCACCAATTGTTCCTATTCGAAGACGAGGACGACCTAAAGGAAAACCTACTGAAACTAATCCAGTGACGCGCTCATCTACTAGAATCTCATCGAGTCGATCGCGACACTAGAGGGGGAGACTGTAGCACGCCACTGGCTTTCCCATATGCAGCACGCCGATGGATTTCCAACAGGATCTAATTATAAGCACATTATATACATATAATTTTATGTACAAGAAACCTATAAAAGCGGACAGTCCCTACGAGGCAACCGCAGTCACTTGTGAATAAATAACAAAATATATCAAGTTTATTTTATTAAGCGGCTACAAATTCGATTTTGCTTAATAGTAATAATTATTGATCGACTTAAATTTAATTGTCCTTTGTGTTTAGTGCTTATTCAAATCTTTCTTGGAGTGTGCCAGACGAATATGCATTTAAGTTCGTTCGCCTGATGGACTCATTAGTATAAATGCTGACATCCAGAAAGATATGAATATGCACAAATTTCAGTACTGATTGGATTGATTTTGTGGCAGGTGAAATATTGTGCCGATATGCTGTTTCAGACAAAACATATAAAATAAAAATCGGCCAATAGTCTGGGCGTAACCTTATTATTTTATTGGTAGAAGTCGGAAACGTGTTTAATGCTGAGATGTGGTGTAGGGTACTATGCGATTGACAACCTAAAAAATAACGTTCTAAATAGCCTCCTGGTTATTCCTTAGGTTGTTAGTCGCTTAGTACTCTACACCGCATCTCAGCATTAAACACGTTTCGGACTTCTACCCATAAAATTATAAGGTTACGCCCAGACAGTTAGCCGATTTTTTTAGGTTGTCAGTCGCATAGTAACCTACAACGCATCTCAGCATTAAACACGTTTCGGACTTCAACCCATAAAATAATAAAGTTGCGCCCAGACTGCTGGCTGATTTTTTTTGTAACGACTCGTTTTCCAGGGTAGGCTCAACGGGTGCCGGGGTCCGTTACAAAACATGACATATATTTTAACTTGATTTCATTTGGGTTTTATCCGCGCTCGCCTCCGCGCGTCTGCTCTACTTGCCTTGACTTGCTCTTGATCGCCGCCTTTGCTCAACGTGATTTGACCTGTGATTCTGTGGGTACGACTCTGCTCGCCTTGCCTTAACCCCTTCTGCTCTGCTCTCTCTCTGTCTTCGTCTCTCTGTGTGGCTTTTGCTCTCCCTGTCTTCGTCCTTCCCTGTCTTCATCTCCGCGTGTGGCCTCTGCTTTGTTCTCGCTGTCTTCATCTCCGCGTGTGCTTCTCCTTTGTTCGTCTTGGCTCTGCTGTGTCTGCTTGTCGTGGTTTCGGCGTAGTTCGTCGTGGCTTCTCGTAGCTGGTTTTAGCTCGACTCCTGGCACAACTCTGCTCGCCTTGATTTGACCCTGTCGCTGATCGTCATATCGTCTTTGCTCTGCTTTGTTCGAATGATCTGCTCTGTCGACGGTTGCATTGCTCGGTTCGTCTGCTCTGCTTGTCGTGGCTTGTTCTATGATTGTCGCTGCTTTAGCTCTGCTCGTTGTGGCTCGCTGTGCTCATCGCTGCTTTGCCCTGCGCGTTGTGGCTCGCTCTGCTCGTTGTGGCTGCTCTGCTTGACTCTGCTGGGCTAGTCTCTGCTCTGCTCTGCTTGGCTCTGCTCTACTGGGCTAGTCTCTGCTCTGCTTGGCTCTGCTGGGCTTGTCTCTGCTCTGCTTGGCTCTGCTGGGCTAGTCTCTGCTGTGCTTGGCTCTGATATGCTCTGCTTGGCTCAGCTCTGCTCTGCTTGACTCAGCTCTACTCTGCTTGGCTCTGCTTTGCTGGACTTGGCTCTGCTCTGCTGGACTCGTCTCTGCTCTGCTTGGTTTTGCTGGACTCGTCTCTGCTTGGCTCTGCTGGGCTAGTCTCTGCTTTGCTCTCGTCTTGGCTTCTCTGCTCTCGTCTTGGCTTCGCTACTCTCGTCTCAGACTTCACTGCTCTCGTCTTGGCTTTGCTGCTCTCGTCTTTGCTCGCTGTTCTCGTCTTGGCTTCGTCGTTCTCGTCACAGACTTGACCTAATAGGTCTCGAACCTTCAAAGAGGAAGTTCAACTCCATTACCTTCTCCAGTCCGAGAACCACTTAGGACGACCGTCCACTCAGTACTTCGTCCTCTTTAATTCTGAAAGCTGATGGAAGTTCAACTCCACAAGTCAACCGCAGGTTGAATTGGTCGAGCTCAGTTCTCAATGTTTGCTAAAAGAGGAAGTTCAACTCCACTACCTTTTTCGCAGACTGATTACTGCCGACTGACCTCCTTTCTGGTTGTTCACTGGTTTTTATATGTTTGTGATAACATTTACCATCCACGAATTATTTTTATTTCTTTCGTAATAAATAATTCGCGGTCGATGCCTTCACCTCTCTGTATATAGTCACGATCATTTCCATCTTCTATGTTAATTCATGTTGTTATATGTTTCATTAGTCTTAGTTCTTGACTTTGAAAATTCAATTCAATGTTACTTGTTTTAATTTAATGTTTGTGTTTGGAAATTTCCGTCCTCACAATATAGGTACTAAGTTTCAACTTTCTAGCATAAGCCGTTTCTGAGATATGAACAACTACCCCCACTACCGTACCTTGCTACCCCTACCAAAAATATATTTTTCTGTGATGTCTCTTTAGTAGCTCAATACAGTTTCGAATTTTTAGCTTTCTATCCTTTGCGTGTTTCGAGAAATTAAAAAGCATTTTTTTATTTCCACCCCCTCCCACCATCATTCCCTACATCAAAACCCTCAAACATTTTTTCTCCGCTAGAGGTCTACTGGTCCTAACTCCTGTAAAATTTTCAAGATCATATCTGATACGGTTCTTAAGATATACAAATTTAACTTTTTTGAAAAATTACTGTCCCCCCCTTCCGCGCTTCACCACTCTCCTCAAAAATTCAACATTCATTTGACTCCACTGGTAGTTCTATATACAGAAATAAAATGTTATCTTCCTGGCACAATTGAGTGGGAAGATAATATAATTCAAAGTTTTTCACCCCCCCCCCCCACCCACATACCTCACCACCCACCTTAAAATGTTTAACCCTTTTGTAATCTCCTAGTATGTATCTCTTAAGACAACTACAAAGTTTCGGCCGTCTGACATCAATCGTTCAGTAGATATGGATTTTAGAATGATTCAATCCCAGCTTTCATGCGTTTTAGACACATTGTTTTCCATCCCACTCGTACACCTCTCCACCCCTACCAACATTTTTTTGCAAATGAGTCCACTATCATAGTACAACTTAAGTTCCTATTTTCAGCCTCCTAGCATAAGCGGTTTCTGAGATCTAGAAACGAAAATTTTTTATCTAAAACGTTCCCCCCTCACAACCCCACCCCTCCAAAAGATACCGCTCGTGAGGGTTCACCCATTCTGCCTATCACAAACCTTGAAACTGTTTTGCGTACGGCGTCTACGGCGGAAAGACAGAAATTTTTTTTTTGCTTTTTTCGGGTTTACTTGTCCTAAAATGTGAAAATACAAAATTTCAGGGTAGCAAATTTTTTTTAAATTTGAGGTCGATCACAATACTTTATTATTAAAAAATAATAAAGTAAAATCATTAATAGATTTGAACTGCAAATTTTACTTGTCTAAGCGGGAAACCATCAAAAAAAAATTTACCAGCTAAATCTTCATGGTTTTAGTAATAAATTCAATAAATTATTGCTAACACGTGCTGCAAGTCAACTTGCGAGTAAGAAATTTTTCAAAATATATTCCACTAGTAAAAATCAAAATCCTAGAGCAATAAATTTGAGCTTTTGGTAAAAAATTAACTATAAATTAGCAATAAATCATGGTGAAGGATTCAACTGATTGCACCAAAAAGTGTCCGCTAACTTCAGGGACGTAAATTTCTCTACTTTTATAAACAAATAACAACGACCTTTCCATAACTAGTACCTTTAAAGTATAAACAATTCTTCAAGCTTTCCCAGTATATTTTCTCAAGTCGTGTGTACCCAATCCTATTAACTATTAACTCCCACTTTTCAGAGTATATACAAGTATAAGTATGTAAACTGGTAATGACTTGACGATGATAATGATCGTAGTGCCCCGAGAGAAATCTCCTGCCATTTCCTTTTTTTGGGAGAAGGGAAAATAATTATAAAAGATAAAAGTCATCTAGTTATGCTTTGCACCGAAGGATTTTTCTTTAAATGAAAAAAAATTGATTACCAATGCTTAGCGAGGAAGAAAATGGAAACATGGGAAGCCTTCCTTGCGAATTTTGAAGAAGCGTCTTTTATATTATGTTAAGCGTAACCAGAAGCGTTCTCATAAAAAGAAAGGGATGTGCAGAAAAAGTTAGTGCTTAACATTTTTTTTGGTTTCTTATGACAAATATCTCAACTGGAACCGATTTTAAATTTTCATCATCATAAACTCATTGCCTAAAAATGTGTTGTTACTTTAATGCAGAACTTAGGAGGTATCCGAGTCCGAGCAGATTCGGTCTCTTCGATGGGCTCTGTTTATTGTTATTCAAAGATGTCCATCAAGTTAGCCCCGCCATTTTCGAAAGAAGCAATTGTGCTCAATTTGTGCCGTTTGTGCCGTAAAAAGAAATTATTTCACTTTCATTGATAATTAATTATGACCAAAATACTAAAAATTGTGTTAAGTTAGCACCGCCATTTTCGAAAAAATATAATTTAACAATTGTGCTGAATTGTGCTCCTTTGTGCCGTTTGTGCCGCAAAAAGAAATTATTTTTACTTCATTCAATAAAAAGTTACGAAAAAATTACGTTAAGTTAGCCCCGCCATTTTCGAAAAAATATAATTTAGCAATTGTGCTGAATTGTGCCCAATTTGTGCCGTTTCTGCCGTTAAAAGAAATTATTTCACTTTTATTGATAATTAATTATGACCAAAATACTAAAATTATGTTAAGTTAAAGTTTTCGAAAAAATATAATTGAGCAATTGTGCCGAATTGTGCCGTAAAAATTATTAATTTTACTTTCATTGATAATTAATTATGACCGAAATACTAAAAATTGTGTTAAGTTGCATTAATAAAATATTCCGTTGAAATTTAAATTTTTTTGAAGCAATTTTTTCTTTTAATGTATTACAAAACATTGATGTTTTTAACCAATTAGTAGCTTAATTGAATTATTAGAGAAATAAACTAGCTTAAATTTATGATTTTAAGTACTGCCCATATATCTGGCATCATAAAATTCAATCTTCGTTACATACGAGTAAGAAATTAAAATAATTGCAATTTTTCTATTAAATAATTGAGAACCACATTTATTGATCCCGATCCCATTGACATCCCAAGTTGATTTGTTAGGATGTTTTGAAAAACAGTATAATATACAAAATGTAAAACAATAAAAATTTGCATTTTGAGATAAGGATAAATTACAAAATCTTTATCTTTGAAAATAAAATTTCAAGGATAATTTTTATTCGTACTTTTTTATATTGAGACAACCTTCCCCTTTAAAATAAACCCTACTTTATTATTCTAGTATAAAAGTTACCAGAGATATCAAATTTCAAAGAAATCATTAACATACTGTTGCGAGCTAGGGGTTCGCTGGTATTTCAAGTAAAACACAATTCGTTTAAAATCAAATAAGAGATAATTTTTTGCTTCGCATTTTAATTCTATTCACAAAATTTTTCGCAGTTGACTATCACAGTCCACGTAATAAAAATTACTATGTCCCTCGCTGAAAGCTTCACCTGCTTTTATACTACTTGACTGTAGTTGAGACAGTTCTATTCGGTGGTGTGTGTGGTATTTTCTAGAAAGCTTCAGAGCTTTCGATTCCGATCATCTACGCTGTTCTGGCACATCCAAGACATTCGATTAGAAGGTGTTCCCCTTCAAATTTGTTCCGCCCTTATATACTCAACTAGGCTTTTGATTGGATTACTGTGCTGCTAGGTATTCGGTTGTTGCTGTTTCTATTACGCGAAACCGATCGAGTTGTGCGGTTGCCAGGTTTACATGTAACAATACTATACCTACAAAAAAAAATAAAAACGAAATATTGAAATCATATTTTTTTTCAGTAATTCTTCAAGTACAAAAATTTTCAAAAGAAGCGGTGATGTTAAGATAACAAATTTTTGGCGATTCTTGATGGAATGACCCTATAGTGATAATTCGTTATAATGGAAATTCCATTAAATCAGAATAAATTTTAAGACCTATTACAGACTCATAGCTTCTCTGTATGCCTAGATTCACAAATATGGGTGTACAGAGGGTGGGTTTCGGATGAGGAGGTGGAGCCGTAAATACGGGTGCATCGGGAATCGCGAACCGTTAACTCAGGAGAAATTTTAAGACCTATTACAGACTCGTAGCTCCTCTGTATGCCTAGATTCACAAATATAGGTATGCAGGGGCTGGTTTTTGACTGAGGGGTGGAGCGGTAAAATTAGGGGCTGTAAGAATAACTAAGCATTCATTTATTATTAATTTGGAAACCAATTCCAGAATTGTTGCTAATTCTATTCGCCTAGATATACGAACATACTTATACGGGGACTGAGTTTTTATTCACAGCGGTGCATATTTCGGGACAGGGTGGACCGAACTTATCGGAATTGGGCTTATTCGAAAGCCCTTAAATAGCCGTTAATTAATATACATATAACTAGAACTTTGTTGTAGTTACCTTGAACATCGTTTCGACTATGGTCATCCTAGCTTCATTATCAGTCAGAACGACCACTCGGTTTTACCATTAGGGGTGCAGCGGAACATTTTTTTTGGACCACTAAATTAGCATTTAATAAGCCTTTAATTATGACATAAGTTATATGTTAAAATTTCAATTTGGTCATCCTAAGTTATTTGACATCGCGAACTTTCGTAGTGAGGCTGCATTCTTTTATAACGGCGTGATGTCGTAAATAATACCCTGCACTTTTTACTTTATTATCGGTGACTAACATAAGACATATGCCCCAGTTGCAAATATTCGTTTGATATTGATTTTTCATTTCGATGATTTTGGATTCTAGCTAATCGCTTTGTACTAGTCATAGTCCATGAATCAACAAGATCAGTGTTTATCTAATGGTAAATCGACAATAAAAGATCTGTGTTTCGGGAGACATTTACTTTCACTCGTATGGACTATTTCTAGAAGGAATGATCGTGTTTAATATACTCTTCGACTTTGTTGTAAGATGATACATCAGCATCTTCATAAGCAAATAACAAGATTACCTTACTCGATTTAATAAATACAGAAATGCGATTGATTGTTGTTTTTATAAAAATATAACTTTGATCGTAATTAATTATCAACGAAAGTAAAAATATTTACTTTTACGGCATAATGCAGCATAATTAAAAAAAAACTGAAATACTATGTTTCATTTTATTTTTTTTTAGCAGAACTGCTCAATTATGTTTTTTCCAAAATGGCGCGGCTAATTTAACTTAATTCTTAGTACATGGTCGTAACTAATTATCGACCAAAGTAAAATAATTTATTTTTACTGTACAATACGAGCACAACTCAGCACTGTTGCTGAATTATATTTTTTTGGAAAATGGCGAGGCTAACTTAACACAATTTTTAGTACTTTGGTCATAATTAATTATCAATGAAAGTAAAATAATTTCTTTTTACGGCACAATACGGCACAAATTGAGCACAATTCAGCACAATTGTTAAATTATGTTTTTTCGAAAATGGCGGGACTAACTTAGCATAATTTTTAGTACATGGTCGTAACTTTTTATTGGCTGAAGTAAAATAATTTCTTTTTACTGCAAAACGGCACAAATTGAGCACAATTCAGCACAATTGCTAAATAATATTTTTTCGAAAATGGCGGGGCTAACTTGATGGACATTATTCAAAGCTGGTTCTATTCAAGACTTAAGGCAAAAAAGTTAGTTCCAAGTTGAGTATCGTAGAATCGAAGGTGGTAATATACAGGATGTCCGGTACTCCGTGCACAACCTTGTAAGGGGTTATTCCTTGATATATTTTGAAACAAAAATTGTTCTATAGAGAGGGTCAATTTTCAATATCCGTGTAGATACAGGATGGCCAAGAAAAGTGTTTCGGACCTTTACCCTCACTCACTTTAAACGTTATATCTTGAAAAAGAAAATAATCCGAATTTAAAGTGTTATAGCTTGTTGGGAATCGAATTACCTTTCATTTGATGTAACAGTTCAAATTGTAACTGCACCTGATCTTGAGATATTTACTTCAAAATACAAATTTTTCTACTTCTATTCTATAAATTCCGTGATCAATGTAGTTTTTCTTAGAAAACCCCATTATAAAAATGTCAGTTTAATGTTATTTTTTTTATGTACCATATTATTACCTACAAAAGCTGCATACTCGTACATATGAATGAGTTACGTTTTACTATTTTGGAAGTAATAGGCATAATAGGAAAGTGGCCCTCGTTCAAAAAACCTGTTTAAATTGTTAATCCTACTTCAGAATTTTTCTTGCCCATTTATTTATATTTTAAGTATCGAGAAAATCAATTAAATATAAATGAGTTTCAATATAAGAGACGCACTTATCTGATGTGGTAAGCAAAACTGGGTACATGACTTTGCCGTTTTTATTGGGGTACCTAACAAAATAAAAAGCCTATAAAAGCAAAACTACCTTCATATTTCTAACAGTTTCAGTTACATTGCTAAAAGTAAAAGGTATCAGTAGAATTTAGAAAATAATTTCAAAATGCCTGAGTACTCCAATGAAGAATATGGAGACATAATGTTCATCTATGGAGAGTGTCAGGGAAATGCACTAGCGGCGCGATCGCTGTATCATCAGAGATATCCTCATCGACGGATACCTGACAGGAGAGTATTTCGAGACGTTTACAGAAGCATTCGGGAAACTGGCAGCATTAAGACGAGTAGAGTAAATGCGAACACTGCGCCGATAATCGCAGTTCAGATCGATGAAAGAATACTGCATGCAGTTTAAAATGATCCATCAACCAGTAGCCGGCGCTTGGCATTGCAGTTTAACATCTCTAAGTGGAAAGTTTGGAGTGTTTTAAAAGCAGAACAATTGCATTCTTACCATCACACACCAGTGCTGGAGCTTCTACCCTTTGATTTGCCCAAAAGGATGGAGTTTTGCAATTGGCTCCTTGAACGACAAATAGATGACGAGCATTTTATGAAAACATTGTTTGGACGGATGAGTCTCAATTTATCAGAGACGGTATCACAAACTTCCACAACCTACAAACGTGGGCTGAGAGCAATCCACATACAAGAAGAGTGGTATCATTTCAGCACAGATTTAGTGTCAATTTATGGGCATGTGTGATTGGTGACGATTTCATTGGACCTATTAGGCTTCCGCGTATTCTAAATACTTCCAATTACATACATTTTTTAACAAATGATCTACAGGACTTTTTGGATGATATTCCGCTGATATGATTGGCTTCCATGTTTCACTAACACGATGGTGCTCCAGCTTATTACGGCCGACAAATCTCAGATTGATTAAAATCCAATTATAGCAATCGCTGGATCGGTAGAATTGGACCGCTACAGTGGCCTGCGAGATCTCCTGATGTAACTATTATGGATTTCTTTGTATGGAGATGGATGAAGAACCTTGTCTACGCAACGGCAGTAGTAACATTGGAAGATCTAAATACCAGGATCGATGCGGCAGCAACAGAAGTAAGGCAGGAGTTGAGAAGTATGAATGTTTATAATGGGGTTTTCTGAGAAAAACTACATTGATCAGGGAATTGTTAGGGTTGAAGTAGCAAAGATTTGTGTTTTGAAGTTAATATCTCAAGATTTGAAAAAATTTTAACTGCGAAATTTGATTTGAACAAATGAAAGGTAATTTTATTCCCTAAAAAACAAGCTGCAACACTTTGAATTCTGATTATTAGTTTTAAAGATATAAGGGTAAGGTCCGAAACACTTTTCTTGACCACCCTGTATCTCCACGGATATTGAAAATTGACCTTACTTGTAGAACAATTTTTGTCTCAAAATATATCAAGGAATAACCCCTTACAAAGTTGTGCACGGAGTACCGCACACCCTGTATAATTTTTAGAAAAATGTCCTGGATACCCTTTATCATGATTTTTCGCTTTAATCTTATTGCTTAGAAACAAAATCAGTCTTGGCGCTACTCTATTATTTTTCGGATAGAAGTCCGAAACATGGTTAGTGCTGAGATGCCGTACAAAAACTGAAAAAATAACGCTCATAATAGCTTCTTGGGATTTATGGGATTGTTTTCATATTCATACCGTTAACTATAAAAATTACTTCAATGGAATAAAAATTACTTCAATATATCAGAAGATGTAAGAGATATGACGAAATTCGTGAAAACATATGCATTTCATTTTCACTGATAGTTTTTTTACGCCAATGGATATATATTTTTTTTATCTAAATTACTTTTCTAACAGATTTACATATCCTCACCAAGTTTCAACTTTCTAGCATAAACCATTCTACAGATAGGAAAAACACCCCCACCCTACTATTCAACCCTTACAAAAAATTATATTTTTCTAACTTACTACTACTATAGCTCTATCTAAATACCAAGTTTTACCTATGCATCATTATGTGTTCTGGAGATATAAAAATCTGAACCTTTTCTTAATCACCCTCTCCCACCCTCCAAAAATTTTTTTATTCTGTAATGGGTGTGGTCTACTTCCTATAAAAAATCGAAGTATTTATCTTAAACTGTTCTTGTGATATGAGACGTTATTTATTAGAACAATTCTTATCCCCCCACTTTCATGATCCACCTCGCCCTTGAAAATTGTTATTTTCAGCAAACTTCACTTCTCGACTTGTGTACATCGTGAGATATAAAATTTTTAACCCCCACTCCCACATGTTACTGATCCTCCTCAAAATTTTCTTTCCGGTCTATTCTCCCAGTATATCTACGGACAGCCATAAAGTTTCAATTTTGTGACATTAACTGTTTCGGAGATATAGATTTAAGAATGTCAAACTTACTCAAGAGCATATTAAAATTTATTAATATAACCGTCCTAAGTGAGTTACAATAAGGGAGGACAATCACAATAGGCCCACTGAGGCCGCAGTGAATCGGAATTTTTTAGACCGTCCTACATCATCTACAACTAATCTAATATTAAGAAAAGAACAAGACTTTTTTCCATCGCATTCATTTATATATTATAGAATTATTGGCATTTCTTCTCAATTTTATTTACGATCGCGGTTGTCAATGAATTTCACTTTAGACATCGTTTTCTATATAAACTCATCATCGTGTCAGTCTCTCAGTAAAAAACCTGATCCCGTGTACAAACCGTGCTGCGTATTGAGTCGAGAGATTTTTGAAGAGTGATTCAGGTTGTATAAGAACTAAGAAGTCTGTAGTCTGCTAGTTTGATATCTCTTCTGGCATTGATGATAATGAGGCATTGGTGGAACAATATTAAACCAGTTGCGACTAAACTGAAAAGTCAGTTTCTTTCTAGCGGAAACGGAATCTCACCAAGTCCTGCCAAAACCTGCCAGATTTCCCTTTTTAAATTTATCAGCAGCTATTGGATGTTTAAGAAGTCAGTCTAACTGGCGCGTTGATGGTTATAGTGGTGGAAATGTAATTTTAGTCACAAAATGAAAAATATTCACCATATTAATTTTTTTAAGACATCTCTTAGAGCTTTTATATGTAAACGCCATAGTATCGAAAGCATATCGAAGACGGAGTTTCAAGACAACCTTCGAGTTTTTTTCCATGACCCGTGCAATGATCTTTTCTCCACAGGCCTAATCTCATTAATCTGTGTGTAGCTCTCATTGATACGTGTTTCTTCCAGAGACGCTTCCTATGTAGAATAATTCCAAGATACTTCACTTTTCTGAAATATTTCACCGTTAAGAATTGGTAACACTAAACCTTCAGCCTTTCTTTTCCTAGTAAACAAAACTAACGCAGTTTTGCTAGGGGTCACTGAAAGTCCGTGTCCTTCACACCAGCAATCGATCACCCATAGGACTCCCTGCATTTTGTCGCATACATTCTTGAGTGGTAGCTTGACCACTAGTGCAGCCATATCATCAGCGTAAGCTTGGACGTGAATATTCAGATCCTGCATTTCAAGAAGTAGAGAGTCGGTGAGCATACTCCACAACAATGGCGAAAACACCCCGCCTTGAGCACAGCCCTTACTGACCCCTGCTGTAGCATGGAGTGAATCCACCTAAGAAAAATGTCATCAACCCCATGTCTTTTGGCACCATCACACAGTGATTCAAAGGGCGCACTATCAAAAGTACCGTCAATGTCAACAAAAAGGCCCAGCGCGTACTTTTCCTGGTCCAGCTCCTGAAGCGCTGAATCACAAGACTTGCCGCACTGATATGCATATTGTTCTGAACAAAGTGGATGCTCTCTGAGAACCACTTCACTAATGTGTTTCTCTATCAGTCGTTTTAGATTCTTCAGAACAAACGATGTTATGCTGATCGGCCTAAAACTTTTGTTCAGAGTATAGTCATCTCTCCCTGGTTTCGGAATAATTGCTACTCTTAGCAGTTGCCATGAGGATGGGACGTATCTACAGGGTGTAACTAGTACTGAGGTTCAAACGAAAATGGGAGATAGAGGAACTTGTCCTGAGTAGAAAATCGTTCTACACATACTCCCGTTTTTGCACCGTTAAGGAGATAGCGCGATTTTAAGGACGAAGGATTTTCATCGTACCTGTGATCACTGTTTGATCTCTAACTTCTGCTGTACTTAGCGTAACGTAATAATTCTGAGCTCGTTGGAAAGGACACAAATTCTTCTTTCTAATTGCTATCAACTGTGTCAATCAGTGTTATACTTTTTGAGAAAAATTCATTTAAATGACACAAAAATCATAAAAAATTAAAAAAAAATACAAAAAAGTCCTGTTTTCTCCAAGAAGGACCTGATTAACCACCAAATCTTATTACATTTTCGGAAAGCCCATAAAATTTCACTATACGTTTGATAACAAAATTTCTTCATATTTGCAACAACAAGTGAGTTATCTGCACATGTTGGAAATACTGCTAAACATAGAATTTACCGCAAAACAGATGCAGTAATGAGCAACCATGTTAACAACACACGTATTGCTCTTATGTGTGGAAATTATGTTACAGGTAAGTAAAAATATGACAACTAATTAGATAGCGTCCATTTAAGTAAATTAATTAACATCCATTTAAGGCCGTCTTCTGGTCTAGAATTTTGAAAAATGTTTTTTTTTTTTGCATATTTTTAATGTTTAGTCTTTCAAGAACATACCCTCCAAAGGAAATTTCAAAATTCCAATTATTTATGGAGTTACAGCAATGTAAGCGAGGCGGAAACTAAACCGGCTCTGCCGGAATGAATCGAATAATGGACGGTCCCCCCCGCGCCGCGCCATGCCCTTTTATTCGCCGAAATATCGTTATAACAAAGAACAGCAGAAAACTTTGATTTTGAAGTAACCGAAGGTGGATTGTATGGACCAGATTGTATGGGCCGATTAATAAAATGTAGGTATATGTACCATTATATGACTTAGACTGCCTGAAACTTCACTCGAATCTTTAAACGCGTTTTTCTCGAAACCACTTTTTTCGATACGGCTGACATGATATCTTAAGTTGTAATGAACCGATTTACTTGAAATTTTTTATGAACCTTCTCTATACACCCCTCTATAGTCCCTACCAAATTTATAGCAAAATTTTGTTTATAACTATTTTTAAAAAATTGAAAATCGTGAGAAAAAACAGAAAAAAATTACTTTTTTTTTTAAGCAGCCGCCATTTTGCGAATTTTTTTTTGTTTTCTTTGCCTGAGGTAGGGACTATAATGACATCCTTACTAATTAAGAATCTGTTTTAATTTTTTTTCTCCGATGACCAGGAGAGGCGCAATCGTGTCAGCCAGGAGAGGCTGTTTTTTTTCCACCCCCCACTTTGACCGCTTGTAACTCGCAAAATTATGTTTTTTTTTTTTACAAATTTTGTACATAATATTAAAGGATAAAAAAATATGTGGTAGAAAAATGGACAGTAAAAATATTTGTTGTTTTTTTGTTATCGCACCTCAAAAAACCCCCAAATTTCGGCTCTCTAGACCAGAAGACGGCCTTAAGTTAATTAAGTAATATCCATTTAAGGCCCCATATGCACGTTAAATGCGATTTTGTTGATTTATGGCTGTTTTCCATTGCATTTTTCACTTCAATAGCAAAAAAAAAGCAAAATAAAATTATACCACTTTATTAGCTGGTATGTAAACTACGTGGCCAATAGATAAAAAATTCAAAACTATATTTGGAAAAATTGCTATTAGAGCAACAACCCTTGAACATTTTTTAAAATGCGTAAATCCGAGTTTTTTAAGTGCATTTATTACCTATTTCTTGAATAATGAACATGTCATTTTCATTAATATAATGCTAGAAAAAATCTTAAAGAATATCCTAAATAGATTAAATTTAAAAAAATTTTCATTTTTGTTAATAATATATGAAGTCAAACTGAAGCAATTTTTTACGATTTTCATGGCAGAAATTACATAAGAAAACAGCATTTCATTGAAAACTTTCATAGATAGTATAACTAATTGGTATATCTAGAAGATAAATCAATGAAAAAATTATTGATTTTTAATAGTTATGCGTTTCAAATAATTAGAAAACCTATAACACTATTTATTCTGTAAATTCAAAGTTAGTTCGCTGCTAGCCAGCGAACGATGCAGACGTGTTGTTTACGCCAAATTTTTCTTCGCTGTTTTTCTTTCGTCATATTCGTACTTCCCCTAACTAACTAGGAAGAAGAACCAGACTAGGCTTAGGCGGTGATGGGACTGAATGGCGGGTTTACGTGGTCGATGACACCGTATCTACATGACCACGTGAGTTGGTATTATACATAGATATATTTATAAGAACATTTTGAGTACTGGAGATTTAGCCATGGGTCATTCCACCAAGAATCGCCTAAGGTGTGACCTTACCATCTCCGATTCTTTTGAAAATTTTTGTACTTGAAGAACTAGTGAAAAAAATAATTGAAATGAAATTTTTTTTTTCTATCTCATTTTATTTGTTAGTTATAGTATGTTAAAGTTATCGCAATGATGGTATCCGAGTTCTCTTTGAAAATTCATATCTCTGGTAATTTTTATCCTAGAATAATAAAATAGGGCTTATTTTAAAGGGGAAGGTTTTCGCAATATAAAAAAATAAATAAAAATTATTCTTGAAATTTTATTTTCAAGGATAACGATTTTGTCCTTTTTCTTTGAATATCTCAAAATGGGTATCTTTTATTTTTTTATTTTTTTATATTTTGTAGGTTATACCGTTTTTCAAAATATACCAAAAAATTAACTTGGGATCTCAATAATTAAATTATTAGAGAACTACACTAGCCTTAATTGAGAACCACTGATGTTCTTCGATTTTTTTGACCACGATCCAATTGAGATCCTAAGTTAATTTTTTGATATGTTTTGAAAAACAGTATAATAAACAATATATAAAATATTTAAAAAAATGTATACCATAGATATACATTTTGAGATATTCAAGGATAAATGAGAAAACTTTCATTTAGAAAAACATCAAAACTTTCAAGGACAATTTTTATTAGTATTTTTTTATAATATATTGCGACAGTTTTTAACAACAGAATATAAGACAATAAGCTCAGTGGAAGTGGAACTGTTTTCGTCGACAATGTCAAACGTCGTACACGTAAACCCACCATTTTGCTTCGTGGGACTTATGTTTGTATTATAATAGAACTGGAGTATGATATCGCGACAGTTTCTATTGAGAATTCAAAGTGAAAGTTGTAAGTGAAATTAATAGAACCGAAAAAATATGCAAATACAAAGAATCATACCCGATATTTCGAGAGGAATCAGAAAATAAGTCGAAAAGTCTATTGTGAGAAAGCAAGTAATAAAAAAAAAATTTTTGTATTTATTTTCTACATATGCATAAATGTGTAATTAATATTGGTTTTTTCCAATTAGGAATAGACCGGGGTGTGAAACTGAAATACATACTGTTTTGGAAGAAATAATGCCTGCTGAAAGTTGTTTTAATTTATGAAATAATTTATTTAATAGTAATCAAAATCACAAAATCGTTATCCTTGACAAACAAATTTCAATGATATTTTTTTCCATAATATGTTATTTATATTGCAGCAATCTTTTTCTTTATAATGAGACCCAATTAATTATTCTACGGGAAAATAAACGGATATATGAATTTACAAATAGAACTCGGACACCATTTTTACGAATCCTTTAACATTCTATTTTCTAAACAAAGAAATGTTGATATAGAAAAAAAAAATGTAATTTTGTTTTTTTTAGTAATTCTTCTAGTACACAAAGTTTTAAAAGAATCGGCGATGGTGATGCTTTTAACCATTTTTTTGCGATTCTTGATGAAAGGACCACCATTTACTAGTTTAGAAAATATTAAAAAAAACACATATTAAAATTTTTTTGTAAATTTTAAATATTTGTTTGATAAAATGATTCTATTCGATTTGGATGTGATTTGTCATATATCAAAATAATATCTGAAATATCTGGGCGAACTATTTTCACCATTAGAAATTCTTTTCATGACCAAAAAAAACGTCTATGATAGATGCTGCGCAGTTAGAAGCAGATCATGCAAAAGATATAGGAAGTATATGAACATGGAATCCCCGTAATTACTGTGGTCGCCGATGGCTGTTGGTCAAAAAGGTCCTGTGGTACAAACTATTCAGCCCTTTCGAAAGTAGCGGCAATAGTCATTTTATATTCAAAAAAAGTACTCTACATGTAAGTGAAAAAGAAGTATTGCCTTGTATGCAAGAAAGCTGAAAATTATTATTATTATTGAAAACACGATGGTAGCTCTACAAGCATGGAATCTGATATAATTTTAGAAGGTTTCAAGACTTCTATAAAAAAACGTAGTTTGATATACTCACAAATGATTGCTGATGGTGATTCCAGCACTTATAACAAAATATTACAAGCAAGGCCTTATCAAAATATTACTGTCGAGAAAACTTAGTGCAAAAATCATTTGATATGAAACCACTGCAGGAAAATTAAAATCGTTTCGTGCAAAACACAAATTACACAAAATTTCATATTTTGAAGGCTGTATTTTTTTTAGTACATCATTCAAGAAGCTTGATTTATGACGTTCAAAGCAATATTGTGGAGTCGTTTAACAGCGAAAGAATATATGACCTGTATTGTAACAGATTTGTAACAATTTGAGTGCTAGCTAGGCGATTTTGTATATTTAGCGTTTTTGAGTTATTATTATTATTAGTGTTGCAAATGAAAATTTGTTGACAGTGCGTGGTGTTATTTATGGGTGTAATAGTGACAATAGAAAGAAACATCTATCGGAACAAGTTAACTCGGTTCTTCGCTTTCCCAAAAAATAAAGTATTGTGAATTGTTGAAAGTTAAATGTTGAAGAAGTTATAACAAGCCGCCGCAAGGATTTGCAAGACATTTTTCACAAATGATTCTGTTCGAAATTTTCGAAATGAGTCTTTGGGTAACTGAAAGTTTTTTTTTTTTGCCATTCGTAGTAAAGGTAGCCTACATGATCATCCTGACCAACGTGAGTTCCAGTTCAGGCTCCGAAGCTACATAGTTGGACACAATGATGGTAGTTCTATAAATAGATCGAACGCAATTATAGATAATACACCTGATATAGAGCCAATTTTCTCGGGTTTGTACCAATTTATGCAATTTATTCAAAACTGTTAATAGTTCTTCCTATTAATGGATGGACTAGAAAATTTAGTTGGTCTTATTCGCCGAAATTAAAAAATACAGGGTGCGCCATCTTTTATATCGGTATGTAAACATTGAATAACTTTGAATAAAATCAACTGATTTTTATGTGTGAGGTATTTTTATTCAATTTGGTCTTTTAGAATTTATTTGGATTAGTTTTTGAATACAACGTCAATCAAGTGGCTCTATTGGCCACAACAAAATGTGCTCTTTTTGCTGCGTTTTCCATTAGTTTTTCGAGCATCTCGGGCGGTATAGCGATGATTTCGGCACGAATGTTTGCTTTGAGCTCGTCAATGGTCTGAGGCTTGCTGGCGTACACTTTGCTTTTCAAAAACCCCATAAAAAGAAGTCCTGAGGAGTCAAATCTGGTGATCTCGGTGGCCAGTCAATGTCGCCACTATTCGACATCAGACGTCCAGGGAATTTTCGTTGTTTCATTTGCATGGTATGGCGCACCGTTTTGTTGAAACCAGTAGCCATCCAGACCTTTTTTTTTGTGGGCAGACATAATGAGCTAACATCCACCGATATCGTTTTCCATCGACTGTTTCGTTTTGTCAAAAAAAAAATGGCCCAATGATGTTTTTGGCGCAAACGCCGGCCCAAACAGTCACTTTTTGATCATGCAATGGCGTTTCATGGATCTCGTGTGGATTCCCCGTTCCCTAAATGCGGCGATTTTGCTTATTAACGCCGCCAAAAAATGTGAAATGGGCCTCGTCGGTCATCAAAATTTACTTCCAAAAATCAGTTTCAATGTCAACCATTCGAGCGACTGTTTGGCCAATCAAGTCAGTCTGTGGAAAAATGTCAAAGTTATTCAATGTTTACATACCGACATAAAAGATGGCGCATCCTGTAGTTCTCCACAGATTGCAATTCAACCAACCGCAAATTGAGTAAACCATCTATCAGAGGAGATCTTTCAAAACCATAAAAGGATTTCATAGAAAAATACAGCAGCATTTTGAAATATTATCTTCAACTGTATTTCAAAATGCAAACAGTTCCTTGTCTATTAGCAGAAACTTTTTGAAATCGATATTAGAAAACGCGAAAGATATCGATCGTCCAAAAAATTAAAATGGAATTATTATTGAATTAGGGATTTTATTCGAATTGCGAATACATACTTAAAAAAGAGAATGAAATATGTTTTATAAAGACAAAAGAAATAATAAGATGAAGAAAATTGTCACATAAAAATATAGGAGTATCTACAATTTTATTTTAAACTCAAACTTTCATTTGTACAAATATTATTCCATCAACTAAGGAAAATATTTAAAAATCACCGATCATTACCTTGCCTATCAAGGTGCTGCTGTATATGAATTCTGAACTCTGAGCGATGTCATGCGCAGAACACCGATACACTTTTGGCTAAGTGACTATAGCTATAGCTTTATGATGAGTGATGACTGATTACAAAACAGACACGATCCTCGACACCTGAAATTACACGACGGCAAAGACGAAACAACAAAGCATAAAGTCAAACCGATAATACTTCCCCCACTCATGCTGTAGTATTTTTCACGTCGATTCTGCCTTCATCATATTCCCGCATGTAAAGCCGATGAACACAAGATCCATTCGATTCATGACT
The DNA here is from genome assembly GCA_951812415.1 of Beris morrisii. Lineage (NCBI taxonomy): Eukaryota > Metazoa > Arthropoda > Insecta > Diptera > Stratiomyidae > Beris > Beris morrisii. The sequence goes on along the minus strand of OX638310.1, from coordinate 86,077,807 downwards.
GAAACGGCGAACCACGAAAATGCACGAATGAAAAACGATTGAAATTGACTTTTCCCCTTTCAAGAAAGAAAATCAAAAGAGAATACAGAATTTTCACACCGGACTCATGGAGCCTTAAGTAGGGCGTGGAGTTTAACTGCTCCCTTAAGGAACAGGAATGACTTCGTCCTACGTAGATTTTTCTGCGATAAAAGCATCGGGAGGAAGCAGCAGCAAACAGAATGTCATAGACATCATTACGAGCAACATGGCAAGCAATAGGAGGTCTTTTACAACGGAAGAAATGGCAGACATGCACTTCGTGTATGGGTTGTGCGACGGGAATGCTAGGCGAGCCGAAAGAGTTTACCGGGAACGGTATCCGGACAGATCTCGGTACCCCCATTATCGGATGTTCATCAGCATTCATCGGAACCTTCGTGAACGAGGTACACTGCAGCCGTGGCGGGAGACACAACATCCAGGTTTTAGCAGCAAGTCAAGCCTAGCCTTGTTGTTATTCTGAAAACCTTTATGCAGCCTACCTGTCTCCCTGGTTCCTTCCAAACTCACGCTAGTTTTGATGTTTAAACCAGCTTCTAATATTCACTCTGCACTTTTTGGTAGTGATCCCAATCGGCATTTCAGAACCAGGAGGCGGTTTTTCTGAGTTTCTGGAGGTCCATAGTCCACCAGGGCACTGTGATTCCGCATCGGCTCTTGTTGACAGGACACGATTCCGCAAAACATTGACTTAAGGTTAAACTTAGACAAGAAGTTACTTCCTCAATCATATCAGGCGTCCTCAACTTGTGTGGTATTTGAGACCCAATACCTTACCTTCAATCTATATCATCGGCTGGTGTGGCCGATTATTATAGATCTTCCAAACCCTTTAATAATTATTCATTCCTTACAACAATTAGGATCGAATGATTCACTTATAAATTGTATATCTGGCTGATGTGGCCGTAAGTATGATATATAACGCCTTACCTAAAAAATATACAAGCTGCACATCCATTCATTAGCAGTTTGGGACTGCAGCTAAACATTCATACGACACAGCGATAAGTTTATTCAACTGGTATAGTTTGATTAAGTTTACTGCGATCGGTGCACAATCAGGCATAATATTTTACTTTATTATTTCAATAATACAGTATTGTTATCGATTTTTAAAAAAAAAAATGTGCTACCCTCAAAATTTTTTTTTACGTTTCATGACGAGTAGACACGAAAAAAGCAAAAAAAAATTACAGTCCGTCTGTCCGCCGTACGTCTACCGGTGTACGCAAAATTGTTTGAAGGCTCGTAGCACCCAAACCATACAAGCTATTTAGTTGAATTTTTTTTCCTGGGTAGAGTGGATAGGCCCCCTGAAGTGACCAAATTTGGAGGGGTGGGGGTGTGAGGGGGGAGGAGGGGGAAGTGTTTTAGACGGAAAATTCTGGTTTCTAGATCTCAGCAACCGCTTATGCTAGTCGGCTGAAATTTGGAATTTAAATAGAGCTTCGGTAGTGGACCCATTTGCAAAAAATTGCCGATATAGGTGAAGGGGTTCGGGAGTGGGGGGAAAAAGAATGCGTCCGAAACGCAAAAAAGGTGAGATCGACACATTCTAAAATCCATATCTCCTAAACGGTCAATGTCACAAAATTGAAACTTAATGAATATCTATAGGTATACTAGGAGAATAGATCGGAAACAAAAATTTGAGTGGGGGCAGTGACGTACGGGGGTGGGGGTGAAAAACTTTAGAATACGATATCTCATGAACCAATTGTACTAGATAAATAGAATTTGGTTTGTGTATAAAGGTTGACAAATGAAGTTTGTTGAAAGCCAAATTTTTCAAGGGGGCGGTGGAGCATGAAAGTGGAAGGGATAAGAATTTTTCAAAAAAATCACGTCTCATATCTCAAGAACAGTGTAAGATAGATGCTTAAAATTTTTTCCAAAAGTAGGCCTAATAGACCCCTAGCGGAAAACAAAATTTAGGAAGTTAGGGTGTAGAGGGTGAGGGTGGGGGAGGGTGAAAAGGAAAAAGTTCCGATTTTAATATCTCGACACCCTATAATGATATAAAGCTGAAACTTGATATTTGGATAGAGCTATATTAGTAGCATCTTGGAAAAATATAATTTTATAGGGGTAGCATGGTACAGTGGTGGGGGGTGTTTTTCCTATCTATAGAACGGCTTATGTTACAAGTTGAAACTCAGTACGTTTATGTAAATTAACTAGAAAACTAATTTAAATAAAAAAAAATTTCAAATTTCCATTGGCGTTCAGAGGGGTGCAAAATAAATGATCAGTGAAAATGGAATGCATATATTTTCACGGTTTTCGTCATATCTATTAGGTCTTCCCAAATATTGAATTCATTTTTATTGTACGGCTTCTTCATATAAATACTTAGAAAGCATTTTTAGGATTTTTTTAAATTCGACCCCTAAGGGGGTGCGAAGGGGGTTGTAAACTTTTTCACGAATTCTACTATATCCCCACGTCTTATCAGATATCGAATATCTTTTCAGTTTCACGTGCTTGCGTAATAATCGCCTAAAACTTGTTTTGAGGTTTTTTCCTTTTTCAGACCCTAAGAATGTATAAACGGGTTGAACACGTTTTCACGAGTTCCGTCATTTCTTTTAGAAGTGATAAGAAATTGAATTGGTTCCTACTTTCTCGTGCTGTCTTCATATTTATTTATTAACTCCTTTCAGGATTTTTGGATATTCAACCCCCAAGTGGGTGTAAGGAGGTTGCATATCTGGTGATATATCGAATTCATTTTTACTTCCTAAGGTTTCCTATATAAAAAAGCCAAAAAGTCAATTTTAGTTTTTTAGATATTCAATCCTAATGGGTGTAAGAGGGTTGTATGCTTTTCAAAGTTTCGACATATTTCTTAAGTTTGATGAGATATTAGATCGCTTTTCATTTCCACAGACTTTTTATATAATCGCCTACAAACCCATTTCTCAATTTTTCGATATTCAACCCCCAAGGGTTTGTACATCTTTTCACAATTTTTGCCATTCCTTAGTTCTGATGAGATATAAAATTGATTATTACGGTCAACCAATTCACGATTTTTCGAATTTCCAGAACCAAGGGGGTGTGAACGGTTTGTTTACGTTTTCACAAATTTTTCAAAATCCGTCATGTCTTTTGAGATATCAAGTTGCTTCTTATGAAATCGTCTAAAAACGTGTTTCACAATTTTTTCGAAATTCAAACCCCAAGTGGAAGTAATGGGTTTGTATACGTTTTAACAATTCATATCTCTTAATTCTGATAAGGCATCAAATTCGTTTTTGCTTCTATGGGCTTTTAGTGTACATAATATACCGAAATTCGAATAGTCTACACTTTTTCAATGTTTAATCGGATAAAAATCTCTATTTTAAATATTTTTATATGAAGAACAAAAATAATTTTCCAAGAAATCTAATAATCTTGAAGCAACTCATGATACACTCCGACTTTGACCGCTCCCGAACTTTGACTCGAAAAATAATAAAGTTTCGCCCAGACCATTGGCAGATTTTTTTGAAGAGGAATGGTTAGGAATTCCGATGGTTCTATGAAACTATGACTGGGATGACGAATCGTTTTGAGAGCAAGCCCCGTAGATTCACAGAGAATGTAATCTAATGTTTCGTATTCATCATCCCAAAAACTCTGTATGTAATCGAATAGAGATGCTTCCTCGTGTAAAAATGTCCTGTGTATTAGACCGACACTGTGACGTAGAAAATCGAAGCGTGTAGAAACCCAGCTTAAGTGGATAAGATGTTAAAGAAGCTCAGAAAATTTGGTACCTTGATCGCATTATCAGCATGAATGGCAGGGTTAGAAAAGATGTGGAGGCTCAACAAAACTCAGCAGAGATTGGTAGTTCACTCACTTTGCTGGAAGGTGGCTAACGAACTTAACAAAAATTTTGATCTTTTCGGAAACCAATATCTTGTGGCCAACGATGAACTTTTAGGACTATTTAGCAGACCGAAATAGTACTATAAATGAGATTCAAGGATGAAAGTGACAATGTATGTCTTATGGAACGGCATAGTTGATGCTCTATGTTTCCATCGGGAGTCATACTATAATTGTAAAATCTTACCAACGAATATAGAAAACTATTCTCGTGCGATATTTAAAAAAAATTTTTTAATAATCTGGGCCCAACCTTTTCATTTCCTCAACCTAAAAAAGAATTATAAATTTTTTTACAATCTTAAAAAAAATTTTTCAGATTGGTTAAAGTTTACACCTAAAAAAATAACTGCAGCTTTTTGAACAATAACGACCTAGTACAGCGGTTCTGATTCATTATTACCTCGAGAACCACGTTACAACGCCTAACACGTAATTTTTCTTTGGATGTCAGAAAATTTTTTATAACAATCAAAATACAATTATTTTTTAAGGTGGAAATTACTGGCATGTCCGGACAATTATCTATAATTTTATTTCCGGATTCATGACTACGGAATAGGCTAAACAACCCTGCAAACATAATTAAAGATTTCCTCTCCGCATTGAAGGGCATTTGTCCGGCTACAAATCAAATACCTACATACATATAAAGCAGACAATTTTCAATTACGAGTACATTGCAAATCATAAACCTAACATAGCTGTAATACTTATATTTGAATTTCTTACACCGGGTAATTTAAGGCTGCTCACATTTGGTCGATGGATTTGTTTTCTCCATTCTACTAAGATAAACATTTTGATCTTGAATTTTTTTTATTTATACCAGATTTGCTACCGTTAATTAATTGTATGCATGTAATTCATACGGTAGAAAAACATAAAAACGCAGTTGTTTTCCGAAATTTATTCGACTAACACTAATTTATTGCCGATTGCGAATTCAAGGTAGTTTGACTGTTACTAAGTTTTTGGGTTGTTTTTCAGCTGCTCGTAACTCGGTAGTTATATTGAATTTTTGCAACCAATTTCAAATTATTTCCAAATAATGCGTATAAAATCATTTGGTGTGCTGTGGAGTAGGTGTATAATTTATTTATAATAAATATGCCCATTAGCAGATCGTGATAAAATCTTTTTCAACAAAAAATTTACATTTATTTCCGAGTGTCAAATTTGGCGAAATAGTAAACATATTGGAAGACATGGCATTGTTTGTTAATATAATTTATTCAGAAGATGGCCTGTGACGTCATAATGTATAATGTATGTCGTTAGATTGGAATTAAAATATAATAGAAATGAAATTTAAATTTCTCGAATATGTAAAGTATATTATAAGCTAAGTTGCAGTAAATAATATAGCTTTTTCTGTCACCTTGTCATGAATATTACTTCCAAAACTAGATACTATGTAATTAGCTGCTATAGTCCTAAAACAAGAAAATTTACAAAATCAAGTATATTCAGTAGTCGCCCAACAAATATCTTGATAAGAATTCACTACAAGTGAATATAATCAAAAGTTTGTTCGTTGGAGTCACTAATATGAAGAATATCCCAAAAGGCAGATTGTACCTGTAGAAAACTAATCGAAATTCTACACATTTTCTACAGCCATTGAGCTCCATGTGTAAGAAAGGGACAGCAAACGAAAACCAGCTCCGTAGAAATGTAAGTAAGGTTCCAGACCAGCCAACCATGACCATCAAATGGTCGTGAAATTTCTACACATTTTCAACGGACATAATATAAGTCCATATGTATGATAGAGATGGCATATACTCAGCTATTACAAAAGACTCCGTATAAATGTAAGGAAAATTCAAAAGATTTTCTACACACATCTATCACAATATGTAAGAAAGGGATATCACCTACGTAGCCACACACATGCAAGAAGCAAGAAAACTTTCAAGCTTCAAGTCTGATTGCGACGCATTTCGTGTTTAACCATTCGACTCTCCATGGCGATACGAATTTCATCGCCAATCGTATTTGTACGGATTTTATTTCATATTTTGTTTTTTTTTTAATGTTTCAAGATATTCCAAGGCTTGACGAGCTGCATTCATGTTTCTTTTATTTTCAGCTTCAGAGCACGAGCGACAAAGGTTTCGAGTTGCCATCGTATTTTTGAAGTCACATTTCAGGTACATTTTGCATACTCATTTTTTTACTTCTGTCTTACATTTAGAATAGAAGGATTCGAAATTTGACAGCTGGTTCAGCGTCAGGACTTTATAAGTCAAATTTCAAATCCTTCATTTCCATGTAAAAGGCGGAAATAAAAGAAATGCACGAACAAATACGTTGCACCACTTGTAGAAATGGAGTGAATTTTGTACGTACAAAGAACGTACGTATGTTACGTATAAGCACCTAAAATATTATACGTAGAATCGCCGTAAATATTCTACGTCTAGTGCTCTTCCTAACTACGAGTATACGTATAGTGCTCTTCAAAACTATACGTACCCTAGAATGCTACAGTCTTTATCCGCACTACGTACGGTCTTTTCTTTCGTATAGTATACGAAACTTTACCTGCTGAGATATTGACCTATAAAGAGTGAACAATCCGGAACGTTTACTAAGGTCACTACTAAAGGATTTAACACTGAACAGATGAATTCTGTTTAAAGCCTAGTACTGTGTTCCGAGCGTAACGAAATGAACTGTCAAATCCCATATAAAAGAAATTAATATTTCGTTCACTCTTCGCGACGAATTATTTCGTTCGTTTTTCAGTACTGTGTTCATGGGCGGAATGGATATTTGCAGTAGTCACTAATAGATGGCGCTTGGTTTCGTTAAGGTGTAGCGACCATCATAGCGACAACAACACATCTGGTGGTCAACTATGATATTAATATGTCATCCATATTGATCCCAGTTCGATGATCCTGAGAACGTTCTACGCCATTTTATATTACAGTTCGTTTCTAAGTGTCCTTCTGTGTAGACCAATCAACTTAGTATTAATAAATTATAAGAATTAGAAAGCACGTGTTTTATTCAAGTTTGTATAGGGTAAAACCAATAAAGGTTTTATTTCATAGGGTACGGTACCCTTTTATGACAAGGGAAATATTTGCAATTCAAAATATTCAACCGTTCGCTGTCAGTTCAGTTCATTTGTGCTTGGCTAATTTTTTTGTGAGTTATATTTTGTTGTGTTGTGTGTCGGAATTGTAACTTCTTGCCAATATTTTAATTTCTTTCAAATTTCGCGCGCTTTTATACCACTGACATCTAGCGAATTGTAGAATTTATTTCACTCTACTTCGAAGGTACTTTTTCGTTCGTTTTCGTTTCGCCGAACACATTAATATACGAGTACTTAATTTCTTATTATGTTCAACTACCAGACAGTAGTTTATTTATTATTATCTTGTTCTGATAGATATCTTCTTGGTCTGGTAGACCTTAGATTCCTGCCATGGCCGGGCCAAATCATCAACCTTCTCACCTCTTCAATGACTGGACTGTACGCAACTGTATTAACGGCTAACCCAGCTTTGTATCTGTGTTGAACACGTTGGCTATTCTTAAAAACATATGATCACATAATTCACCTAGCTGAATACTTAAAGATTCACTTGCGCTCCTTTTCATTTGCTTGTTTCGGTCATAAAAATAAAGCATTCCAGCAAATAAAGATTCCCCACAGGTAAATAGAAACTAAATATTTTGCAATGGAATCGATAATATCACAAAACATACTGCAGTCACGATCGGCTGCAAGCCAATTGTATAATACTCTAGATGAATACTGAACTCCGATTTATATTGTAGTTGGGGATAAAGTAGAATTACGCGTGTGTATGTTGTATGTCCTTTATTAAGGACTGCTATTAGATTGCTACTCAAAACTAAAAGACAATATTCAGTGTTTAATTTCATATCTTAAACTGGGTAAGTCATCGAACAAAAATGTCCTTTTTGAAGGACTTTCGCATGGGAGGTGCAGGAAGGACTCACTCGATTCCTTACATGTTTATCCTTTTCCTTGGAACCATTTAAAAATGAACGTGTACAAAATTTCAAATTCGTAGCTTGAAGCGTTCAAAAGTTATCGAAAAATATTGTTGAACACGTGTCTTACGGACATTTTGTATGGCAGGTACCAGAAGGAGTAAAAGGATTTCGCTGATTAGTAAACTCGAACTTTGTTTTCACTCAAAACTAATTTGTACAACATTTCGAGTTCATAGCTAAAATAATACTTGAGTTATAGTGAGTTCCGTAAATTAAGTGAAGGCTATTTGACAGGATATTTGTATGGCAGCTACACGAAGGATTAATAGGATTTTCTTCATAATCATACATTTAGCTCCAACTATTGGAAAAATAACACATACACAATTTCAAAGACGTACCTCAAACCCTTCTGAAGTTATCGGCAATATTCTTGAACACGTGTTTTAAGGACATTTTGTATGGCAGCTACCAGAAGGAGTAAAAGAATTTCGCTGATTAGTTAACTCAAACTTCCTTCTCACTCAAAACTAACTTGTTTAAAATTCCGAATTCGTAGCTAAAAGATTACTTGAGTTATAGTGAGTTTCGTAAATTAAGTCAATGCATTTTGACAGGATATTTGTATGGCAGCTACACGAACGACCAACAGGATTTTCTTCATAATCATATGTTTAGCTCCAACTATTGGAAAAATAACACATACAAAATTTCAATGTCGTAGCTTAAACCCTTCTCAAGTTATCGACCAATATTCTTGAACACGTGTTTTAAGGACATTTTGTATGGCAGCTACCAGAAGGAGTAAAAGGATTTCGCTGATTAGTAAACTCGAACGGACAGACGGACGGACGGACGTCAGGCGGATTTGAGGTTTTTGGGCACAAATAAACAAAAAATAATATATAACTTTTTTCGTCCGAGGCTTGGTTCTATGCGTTACAAACTTTTGGGCTGGATTAAACTTATAATACTCTATATGATTTCATCTAGTGTATAAAAATCTGCCAATACCCTGAGCGAAATTTTCAAAGTCATAATATAACATCGGTTGTTTCGAGCCAGGGAAGTTTTTTGAAATGGTAATTTTGTCACTGAATAGCCAGGGAAGTTTTGTGAAATGGTAATTTTGTCACTGAATAGCTCCTTGCACAACATTCAACATTCATCCGTAGTTCTTCATATGCAAACATATACACATAAAGAGCCCATGTACACATCTCGAATTTCGTCATATCTTCGTGAAAACGTTGGTATGTAACCCCTTTACACTTCATTTGCTACTTCATCAGACTTAAGGGCTGAATTTGGAAAAATCGAGAAATAAGTTCTTAGGCGATTGTATAAAAAGCGTTAAACTGATAAAACTTATTTGATATCTCATCAGACCTAAGAGATATTGAAAAATTTGTAAAAACGTATGAAAAGATATGACGAAATTTGTTAAAAGATATGCATCTTATAAACATTGGTCACGTTTTTTGCCACCCTCCACATACCAATGGATATATGAATTTTTTATACTCTAGATGAAATCATATAGAGTATTATAAGTTTAATCCAGCCCAAAAGTTTGTAACGCATAGAACCAAGCCTCGGACGAAAAAAAGTTAGATATTATTTTTTGTTTATTTGTGGCCAAAAACCTCAAATCCGTCTGACGTCCGTCCGTCCGTCCGTCCGTCCGTCCGTCCGTTAGCACGATAACTCAAGAACGCCTTCACCTAGGATATTGAAATTTTGAATCTGGATGTTTGGTTGAATTTGTAAGGCTAAGTTCGTTAACGGGCAAAATCGTCCTACTCCTTCGGGTAGCTGCCATACAAAATGTCCTTAAAACACGTGTTCAAGAATATTGGTCGATAACTTCAGAAGGGTTTAAGCTACGACATTGAAATTTTGTATGTATTATTTTTTCAATAGTTGGAGTTAAATATATGATTATGAAGAAAATCTTGTTAGTCCTTCGTGTAGCTGCCATACAAATATCCTGTCAAAATGTATTCACTTAATTTACGAAACTCACTATAGCTCAAGTAATCTTTTAGCTACGAACTCGGAATTTTGTACAAATTGGTTTTGAGTGAAAAGAAAGTTCGACTTTACTAGTCAGCGGAATCCTATTACTCCTTCGGGTAGCTGCCATACAAAATGTCCTTAAAACACGTGTTTAAGAATATTGGCTGATAACTTCAGAAGGGTTTAAGCTACGTCTTTCAAATTTTGTATGTGTTATTTTTTCAATAGTTGGAGCTAAATATATGATTATGAAGAAAATTCTATTAGTCCTTCGTGTAGCTGCCATACAAATATACTGTCAAAACGTCTTCACTTAATTTACGGAACTTACTATCAAGTAATCTTTTAGCTATGAATTGGAAATTTTGTACAAATTAGTTTTGAGTAAAAACGAAGTTCAAGTTTACTAATCAGCGAAATCCTTTACTCCTTCTGGTAGCTGCCATACAAAATGTCCTTAAGACACGTGTTCAACAATATTTTTCGATAACTTTTGAACGCTTCAAGCGACGAATTTGAAATTTTGTACACGTTCATTTTTAAATGGTTCCAAGGAAAAGGATAAATATGTAAGAAATCGAGTGAGTCCTTCCTGCACCTCCCATGTGAAAGTCCTTCAAAAAGGGCATTTTTGTTCGATGACTTACCCAGTTTAAGATATGAAATTAAACACTGAATATTGTCTTTTAGGTTTGAGTAGCAATCTAACGGCAGTCCTTAATAAAGGACATACAACATACACACGCGTAATTCTACTTTATCCCCAACTACAATATAAATCGGAGTTCAGTATTCATCTAGAGTATTATACGATTGGCTTGCAGCCGATCGTGACTGCAGTATGTTTTTTTATTTCAATTACTTTGCTTGTACAATATTTTGCCACCAAGTATCAAGTTTATAGCCTAAACCATTCCAAGGATAAGAAAAACACCCCCTCCCCGCTCCGTCTGCCATACAACCTCTATTAAATTTTTTATTTTTAGTACGTGCCACCACAATAGCTCCACTTAAATTAAAAGTTTGAACCTCACCCAACCTTACAACTTACACAACCAAAATTATTTTTTTGCTAGTAGAGTATTAGGGCTAATACTCGAATAAATTTAAAGATTTTATCTTAAACAGTTCTTAAGATATGAGACGATATTTTATAAAAAAGTTTTTAGCCCTCCTACCTCTTCATTTTTATTTTATTTATTTTATTTTGTTTTTTAAAAGTCATTGAGACTAAATATAATGATTTTACTAATACAATAGCTTAGAAATTAAAAATTGACAAAAGAAAAAACTAGTTTGTAAAAAGCGCATGCTTCAATTTAATGATAAAAGATTTATAAGAGGTGGACAGAGATCTGAGTTGCAGAGTGTCATGTGTTCTCTGAAGTCTTACTAGTGGCGAAAAGTAGTAAACATCCAAAAAAGCGCAAGGAGGCTGAAAGATGTTACAGTTTCTGGTTGGGACTGCACTTGTCCTGTGTGATAACTCTTCAACTAGGAGAACTCCGGGAACATTATTCACGAGCTTGTATAGAAAACATAGGTCAAGTGCGATGCGTGATTAAAGGATGAAGGTGAAGTAATAACAGCCTTGAATTGTAGTCAAGAATGGTATGTGATGACGATAGAAAAGAGATCATGTAAATCTGCGTTGAACGCTTTCAATTAAATTAATTAGATAGTTATGATGCGGATTCCATACTATAGAACAATACTCTAAGACACTTCGAACAAGGGAGGAAAATAACAACAAAGCGGTACTAAGACGTCTAAAAGAGGACGATACACGTAGAACAAAACCTGAGAAACGGAAAGCTTTGTTTACAATATCAGTGATATGGTCAACAAATTTTAATTGGGGGTCAAATATTACCCCTAGATCCTTTATAGTGGTGTCAAGGGAGAATGGAGATTCGTTTAGAGAATAGGTAAATACCGGCGGATTAATTTTCAGAGAAAAATACATAGAAAAACATTTATTGATGTTTACTGACATGTCATTAAGGTCGCACCAGTGTGACAGATAGTTTAAATCTGATTGTAGACACACACAGTCCTCAGTGGACCTTATTGCCCAAAATAACTTAAGGTCATCGGCATATAGAAGGCAATGAGACGAGATGTTAAGTGGAAGATCATTTATGAAGAGGTTAAATAATAGTGGTCCCAAAATAGATCCCTGAGGAACACCTGATGTTGCATGAAACTCGTCTGAAAATTTTCCTCTGAAAACAACACGCATCTTTCGGTCCGAGATATACGAAACTAGTACATTTAGTAGGGAACCAGATATACCGTAAAACTGCAACTTCGCTAGAAGAATTTTATGATTGACAGTATCGAATGCCTTGGAGAAGTCAGTGTAGGTAGTGTGAACCGATAAGCGATTATCAAGTGATTTGACAATGAAGTTAGTAAAGTCGCATAAGTTGGTAGTTGTGGAGCGATTCCTAACGAAGCCATGCTGGTATGGAGAAATTAAAGGTTCAATTTGCTCCCAAATAACGTTATGGATCAGACTTTCCAAGATTTTGTTAAAGCAGCTTAGTGTGCATATCGGACAGTAGTTGGATACATCCGTAGCATCACCTTTCTTAAAAATTGGAATTACATTGGACAGGTTCCACATTGCAGGAAAGCAACCTTCATTTATTGCTTGGTTGAAAATAATTGAAAGTGGTAGTGAGATATCACAAGTAAGAGGTTTTATGAAGCAATTTGGCAAATCATCGGATCCACCATTGATATTCGGATTAAGATTACTAATACATTGAAAAACATCATAGACTGAAAAGGAGACATTGCTTAGTATGCTATGTTCAGGAACAACAAAGTTATAGGACATAGTCTTATTTGATGTAGAATATACAGAGGCAAAAAATGTAGCGAAGAGATCGCACATTGATTGATGATCAGTGACAGAAGTAACTAGATGTTTTAGTACATTAGTTGTCAGCGAACTCTTTTTGGTCTTCTTTATATGAGCCCAAAAAGGCTTAGTTTCATTTCGAGCTAAACACGTATCAATTGAAGACACGTATTTTGAAAGAGCAGAATTAATTTCTTTCCTTACTGAAATTCGCTGAGATCTGAAATTTAAGTAATCGGAAATTAACTTAGATTTCATGTACTTCTTGCGAAGTTTTTCCTTGATACGCACAGCTTTAACAGTAGACCTAGAAAACCACACAGGGTATCGTCTTTTACTGGGGACATATTTTGGAACATGACGATTAATGAGATCATGTAAGACATCATAGAATACTTTTAATAATTCCTCAGACGTTTTTTCAGCAAACAGACCAAGCCAATCAACATTAACGAGTTCTGATTGCATTGCAGAGAAATTACATTTTCGGAAATTAAATTTCCTAAAGTCTTCATTAGCAGTTGTGAAATTCCATGGAAGTTCTAGAAGTATTTGAATCGGAGGGTGATAGTTATCAGGTCGAACTAGCCCTAACGTAGAATTAACTTGAATTTGTGTACTAGCCGTATCGAGGTTAGAGAGGACGAGATCAAGTAGCTTACTTTGATGATTCACAATGGTGTTATGTTGCGAAATAGAGCAAAGATTCATAAAGGATGAAAGAGACATGGACAAGGGATCACTTCCATGAAGTGGATAGGTAAAATTGGAATTCTATTTAATTGATGGTAGGTTAAAATCCCCACATATGACGAAGTAAGAATTTTGAGCCAACGAATTGACCAAAACCGAAACACGATCGAAGAAGTTGTCAATACAGCACACATACAGACACAGAGTGCCAGACAAGTTAATTTTAACAATAAGACTCTCGATAGGACAGGAATCCAGATCAATGTAACGAAAAGATATAAGAGATTTCTTTACTGCGATGAAGACACCACTTATATACCTACACAAACCGCATTTTATCTATCTACCGTAATTAGTTAGTAAGATATCGTTTTCTAAAGTTTTTGCCACTGACCACCCACAGAATTTTATTTTCGATCTATTCTCATAGTATACCTTGAAATAACCACAAAGGTTTAGCCTTCTGCTATTAACCGTTCAGGAAATTTGAGTGTCTCGATCTCTGCTTTTTAGCGTTTCAGACACGTTGTTTATCCCCCACTCCACCTAAGTCGATAATTTTCAAAATAACTTCACTGTCATAGGTCGATATAAGTTCCAAGTTCCAACTTCCTCGCATAAGGGGTTTCTGAGATATAGAACCAAAATTTAACGTCTAAAACATCGCTACCTTCCCCTGACACCCTCACCAACCTTGGGAGATACGAGCCTTCAAACGCGTTTGCAGACTGCGGACGGCGTACAGCAAACAGACGGATAGACAATTTGTTTTGTTCTTGGTGTCTAAAACGTAAAAAAAACTGCCAGACTGGACGAAAGTTTTTTATATCTCGGGTCAAAGTTCGGGAAGCGGTTTAAGTGGGTTCGCGCTACGCCACTGCCACATTTAACACATGAATTACTTAATGGGGATATACTCCGGGACGCGGTCAAAGTCGGAGTATAACATCGTTTGTTTTGAGGTTAGGAAGTTTCTTGGAAAATTAATTTTGCCTTTAGAAGAGAATACAAACATCTAAAATAGAGACTTTTAGCCGATTATGCATATAAGCAGACGACTCGAATTTCGGCATATTATTTAGACTAAAAGCATGGGCTTTTAATGGGCTAGTAAGAACCAATTTACCTCATCAGACTTAAGGGGAGCAAACCCTTTACAATTTAAAAACAAAAAATTTTTTTCACAAATTTCGAAAGTATAAAGCGAAACGAACGTTACCCAAGCAATAGAGTCAGTTTAGCTCGAAAGTATGTCGTGTGCGGTTGAATTTTCGAAACTAAAATGCCAAACTATCCTAAAGGAACGCGATTTATTGGATTGCTCTAAAAAAGGATATTATGAAGGGAATCAATTCACAGATAAATGCGAGGAAAATACAAGTGACGGTGTGAGTGAGTTAGAAGTTGAAGGTTTATTATATGCGCCTGGAATCGCTGAATCTGTAAGTCACTAAAACTAATAGTTTTCTCTTATAGAAACTTTAAACGGGATTATCTCGAAACTGTATCTTCAAAAACTGCTCGTACTGTAGCTCAAAAATTTATGGATCGATTTGGCTGATTTTTTGGGAGCTTTCTGTCTATATCAATATCGGAAGGATATATCTCAAGTTTCAAGTATATCGCATAAATAAACTACTTTTTTGGAGTAAAAATTGTCAAAAAATAGTCGAAAATTTAACATTTGATTACAAACCCTCCTATCTTTGTTGTTTTATACTTTTTTTTATAATTTTATAGGTATATCCTTCCCCTACATCTGTCAGTATTCAAAAAATATTTTTGTTTTCTGTTTAAGACTAATAAAAAGCATACTGCAGTCACGATCGGCTGCAAGCCAATCGTATAATACTCTAGATGAATACTGAACTCCGATTTATATTGTAGTTGGGGATAAAGTAGAATTACGTCTGTGCATGTTGTATGTCCTTTATTAAGGACACCCATTTGATTGCTACTCAAACCTATCCTTCCGTGTTTAATTTCATTCCTTGAACTGGGTAAGTCATCGCAAAAAAATGTCCTTTTTGAAGGACTTTCACATGGGAGGTGCAGGAAGGACTCACTCGATTTCTTACATATTTATCCTTTTCCTTGGGACCATTCAAAAATTAATGTGTACAAAATTTCAAATTCGTCGCTTGAAGCGTTCAAAAGTTATCGGAAAATATTGTTGAACACGTGTCTTAAGGATATTTTGTATGGCAGCTACCAGAAGGAGTAAAAGGATTTTGCTGATTAGTAAACCTAAACTTTGTTTTTATTCAAAACTAATTTGTACAAAATTTCCAATTCATAGCTAAAAGATTACTTGAGTTATAGTGGGTTCCGTAAATTAAGTGAAGACATTTTGACAGGATATTTGTATGGCAGCTACACGAAGGACTAACAGGATTTTCTTTATAATTATATGTTTAGCTCCAACTATTGGAAAAATAACACATACAAAATTTCAAAGTCGTAGCTTAAACCCTTCTGAAGTTATCGACCAATATTCTTGAACACGTGTTTTAAGGACATTTTGTATGGCAGCTACCCGAAGGAGTAGGACGATTTTGCCCGTTAACGAACTTAGCCTTACAAATTCAACCAAACATCCAGATTCAAAATTTCAAGATCCTAGGCGAAGGCGTTCTTGAGTTATCGTGTTCACGGTCAGGCGGACGGACGGACGGACGGACGTCGGGCTGAATTGAGGTTTTTGGCCACAAATAAACAAAAAATAGTATATGTAACTTTTTTTCGTCCGAGGCTTGGTTCTATGCGTTACAAACTTTTGGGCTGGATTAAGCTTATAATACTCTATATGATTTCATCTAGAGTATAAAAATATGTCAAATGGAGCACTTTTTGATGTCACGCAAAAGACGCATAAAGGAATACCCTATAACGCCGCCATTTTGTTTTGTAAAACAACACTTGAAAGTTGTAATAATATCATGTCAAATTTTTAAAGTGATACAATTATCTTATGACCATAAAAAAATCGGCCAACAGTCCGGGCGCAACTTTATTATTTTATGGGTAGAAGTCCGAAACGTGTTTAATGATGAGATACGGTGTTCGGTATGCGTTGGTATGCGACTGACAACCTAAAAAATAACGTTCCAAATAGCCTCCTGGTTATTTTTGAGGTTGTCAGTCGCATAGTACCCAACACCGTATCTCATCATTAAACACGTTTCGGACTTCTACCCATAAAATAATAAAGTTGCGCCCAGACTGTTGGCCGATTTTTTTTATTTACTTACGTATTTTTTTATCAATAGAATAATTCACAGTAGTAAAAGCGAATTCGATCACATTAAACCTAAGAGATTTTCGGAATCAGTGAAAACTTGAACAATACCCCCAGGGGGCTTAGTTGAGAAAAATACTTAAATCGGTTTTTCCCCGACTACGTTTAAAGCTTATAGAAGTAAAAGTGAATTCCAAATCTCAATATACCTTAGAAATATATCAGAATTCGTGAATATGTACACAACCACTTTACACCCCGTTAGGGGTTGGATATCTAAAAATTTTGAAGATCGTTACTAGGCGCTTATATAAATAGCACGCAGAAGTAAAATTGCTTTGATAGCTCGACATGTCTAAAAGTTTTAACGAAGTTTGTGAAAATGTAGATTCACGGACATTTTTTTTACTCAACCTCTAAACGCCAATAAAAATCTGAACTTTTTTTTTGCTTTAATTACTCTAATAGTACATCTACATATACGTACTAAGTTTCAACTTTCTAGCATAAGCCGTTTCTGAGATATAAAAAACCACCTCTCTCCCCCGTACCTTGACACCCCTATCAAAAATTTTATTTTTCTAGGATGTCTCCATAGTGGCTCTATATAATCCTAAATTGTTAGCTTTCTATTCATTATGGTTTTCGAGAAATAAAAATCAGAATGTTTTCCTTTCTACCCCCTTTCACCATCACCCCCAACACCCACACCCCCAACATTTTTTTCTCTATTAGAAGTTTACCGACCCCAACTCCTGTAAAATTTTCAAGATCATATCTGATACGGTTTCTGAGATATAAAAATTACATTTTTTGAAAAATTGTTGTCCCCCCACTTTCGTGATCCACCTCCCCCCTCAAAAAATTTAGTTTCGGTAGACTCCTCTTGTGATCTCATATACAGAAACTAAATTTTATTTTCCTGGTGTAATTGGTTCCGAAGATATTGTAATCCAAAGTTTTTCACCCCCCACCCCCACACCCCACCACCCCTCTTAAAAATGTTAGCCTTTGTCTAATCTTGAAGTATCCCTAAGGACAACAACAAAGTTTCAATCTTCTGACATCAATAGTTCAGGAGATATGGATTTTAGAATGTTTCAATCATGTCTTTCATGCGTTAAGGACTCATTGTTTCCCCCCCCCACTTCCACACCCCTTAACCAAGATCGACCATTTTTTTGCAATTGAGTCCATTATCATAGTACTATATAAGTTCCAAGTTTCAGCCTCCTAGCATAAGTGGTTCCTGAGATCTAGAAACCAAAATTTTTCGTCTAAAACGCTCCCCTCTCCTCTCCCCTTGCACCCCCACCCCTCGAAAATATACCAGTTGTAGGGGTTCACCCAATCTACCCACCATAAAAATTTCAATTTAATATCTCAACGGGTTTAGGAGCAACGCGCCTTCAAACGATTTTGCGTACGGCGTACGGCGTACGGCGGACGGCGTACGGCGTACGGCGTCTACGGCGGACAGACGGACATTTTTTTTTTTTTTGCTTTTTTGGTGTTTACTAGTCCTAAAACGTGTAAATACAAAATTTCAGGGTAGCAAACTTTTTTGAAATTTCAGGTCGATCACAATACTTTATTATTAAAAAATAATAAAGTAAAATTTATGAAAAATTACTCATTTTCGGACGTCTAAAGGGTTTGCTCCCCTTAAGAGATATGACGAATTGAAAACGTATACAAACCCATTACATCCACTTGAGGATGGAATTTCGAAAAATTGTGAAGTGGGTTCTTGGGCGATTACATAAAAAGCAATTTGAAAACGAAAACAACACATTCACACTCTCTTGGGGGTTGATTTTCGAAAAATCGTGAAATTCGTTTACATGAATCATGTAATAACCATTTGTATATCTCATCAGAACTAAGGAATGACAAAAATTATGAAAACATATGCAAACCCTTTACACTCCTGGAATATCAAAAAATCGTGAAATGGGTTACATAAAAAGTCTGTGAAAGTAGAAACCAATGATATCTCATTAAACCTAAGAAATATGTCAAAAAATGTGAAAATTATGCAACCACACTACACTTCTTAGGGTTGAATATCTAAAAAATTATGAAATCAACTTTTTGGCGATTATATAGAAAGACTTGGGAAGTAAAAATCATTTCGATATCTCATCAGATCTAAAAAATATGTAGGAATTATTAAAAATGTATGCAACCTCTTTACACCACCTTGGCGGTTGGATATCAGAAAATCCTAGAATTCGTTTGTAGGTTGTTATATTATATGTATAACATATAAACATTAAGAGTTTGTTTGTTCCGTATGCGTTCCTATACCATTTATCTGATTGAAAATTTGGTGAGTTGTTGAGGGTACGCCCGCGAAGGTTTGTGAATTAGTAAAACAATTTTACAATAGGTGGCGCTCGAGCCATTTCCAAAAAAAATAGTGAATTTCATATAGTCTAGCGGCTGTTCGTGTGTTTTCGAATTGAATTGAATCAAATACAAACTGCGACTTTTCAATTCGTGTGAACAAGTGTTCAGGGGCGGAGCTTTCATAGAAGCAAGTGGAGCAATTACGCCGGGCGCCAAGTTTTTAGGGTGCCACACCTAGTGTCCCACCTTCCTACATAATTGTTCGGTCTTGTAGATCCCGAAATTATAAGAAATACAACAATTTATTTATTTATTGGATTCCTATTAACATTCTAATATTTAAATAAATACTGAATATTATTTACATAATGTATGTTTATTTATTTCCAAGTAAACATAAATGATTCACAAATAGAAGAAGAAGAAATATTTATATTTATTGAATTTATTATCTATTTTCATTTACAGGGTGGCCCAAAAACATTCACCCAATGTAGTTTTGATATATCTTTAAAATGAAACGACATAATTTCATAATTTTTTGTTTTTAATGTTTATTTGGACCTTAAAGGTTTTTCCATTACTTTTTGAATATGATATCGGTCAAGTAGGCGCCCCCATTGTTGATGACTATTTCGGCTTTTTCTATTTTCAATCGTTTAGGCGAGACCTTTTGACTATAAGTTCTCACGCTTTTGTCGGATATTCTCTTTGAGAATCTGTGACTTGTTCTGATAGACACGTGACTTCAAAAAACACAAAAGAAAGAAGTCTAAAGCGGTAAAATCGGGCAATCTTGCCGGCCAGTGCAAATCACCAAAACGAGACATTAGGCGACCCGGAAACGCATCCTTCAAAATGTCTATGGTCGCGGTAGCTGTGTGAGCAGTTGCACCGTCTTGTTGGATTCACATGTCCTCCAGTCCCAATTCATCAATTTGCGGGAATAAAAACTCGTTAATCATGGTTCTGTATCGCTCACCAGTTAGGGTTACTGTATACGCACTCACACCAAAACAGCCTCTAAGAGGGGTTTGGCAGATGCGTACCAAGGTGAAAAAACAGTAAATTTAAATTTTTTTCATGTTTATGAGATTTCGCTTTATAAAGATTTGAAATGATTAACTTTTCGCTGCAAAATTGTAAATTTCCATAAAAGAAATGAAAGAAATACCGAAATTTTCCATTGAAAATCACAATTTTGTGCACACACCCCTCCATATAAAAAAAACAAGTACTAGAATTGTGGAAGGGAACCTTAGAGTATAATAGAGATGGCATACGGGTAACTAAAATTGAAGCTCGAAAAAATTTGTTTAAACATGTGTTAGTTTATGATACCAAGGGCGTGCAGGTATTGCAATTTCGAAAAGTTGGGGGCAACCAAATTATGATATGAAAATTGTTAATTTATCTATCTATATATAATATGAACATATATACTGATTTATATATTGTGAATATACATTACAGGCGATACTTGTATTTACAACACAAAGTATGAATGCATATGTTCCTATGGTGTATATTATACAAGAATTTTTGCATAGCTGTGAATAGGATTATAGGATAGGATATAGAAAGGATGAAAATAAGAAAAAGACGGAGTTATATTATAAATTCAAATTATATATATTGATACCTTAAACAAAATTAAATATAAACGATAAGATAGAAAAACGTTTGACAGCAATTCTCAAAAAGTCGAACAACAAAAATTAAATTAGAATTCGATCGAAGCATCGATGATGACAATTTAGGACATATGTATTACATAGTGCCATATACTCACATGGCTTCATCTGCTTTAAAAATGCTTAAATTAATAAAATTCCTTAAACTAACTTAAAAGTAGCTTAACCTATCCGTCAACATCCCAAATACGCCTAACCTAAAAAGTTATATTACACATCTTTGTAAAACAACATTTATTATCACCTACTAAATCGGTACCTGATTTTGTATTTTTCTTGAAGTACTTTTAAGGCCTACTGGTTGAATGAAGGATTTAGATTTGCCTTCACCAGTTAATTGTATATCCTGTAAAGCAAAATTGGTTAAGCTACAAATAAAATGCGACAGAAAATTGGTATACCCTAACTTCTTTCAACTCTGACGTAACGTTGAGTTCACCAGAATTTTCCACAAGACGATTGGAAGCGGGAAGGCTGCTAAAAAAATTTCTGATCAGTGCAAGTAATTAAATTAGGGATACGAAACAGTTTATTGCTACGTACCATGGTGAGTGTTGTTGCAGTTTCGTCATCACCACCCTTCGAAAGCAATCTTTCTTCTACCTGCAAAGAAGTCAATGTAAAATATTCTTTTTTAAAAACTAATAATTTGATGTTTTACCCTCACTGAAGAATATTGATGGCAATGCATCTTTTTTCAGGGCCCGTCTCTCTCGCCAAGCAATGAAGCAAGAGTTTTCAAAATGCCTGTTACACACACAATCTCGCTTGCAATTTAATCGGTTATCTGTATACGGATTCAACAGAGACACCCACTTTGTTGCTATCACTCCATTTTTTGGAAGCTTTAAATTCCATAGATACATCAAAATTTTACATATTATGTCAAAACCAAATAAGGCTACAATGTAAAAGGTAAAATAAATTCACTTGTAATAAAATCATTCGAATTTATATTCAAATATTTATCAAATTTGAACTTCGCGCTCTAAATTTCCTTTTTTCGAAAAACATTTCGCATATAACTTTTGATAAGCCCAAATCGCTCGCGCACGTCTCTGGCAAATTCGAACATGTTTACCTACAAGATCCGACTTCAATCAACGAAGCGAGAATAATTTAAATGAAAAGTTACGTTAATCTTGACACCTAACTCAGGACTATACTAAAACATAACACCGTTTAAGAAATTCATTAGTTTTTTCATGAAATCACTCTAAAGGAGATGGTCTATCAAAAACAAATTTGTAATGCACTGAACTTCGACGTGATGCTCACTTTGCACATTTTTCTATGAAAATTATCACTAATTGCTAGATCCTTTTGTGTAGTGAATAATATAATCATATACAAACAGAATTGATAAATTCAGTGACAAACAGTTTGCAATTTTGAAAGAAATTTGAAAGTTATACGCGCCGCACGGAATGTTACATAACACTTTTTCACTTCACTTTCACTATATCGTGTTATAATTTCGTATCCTTTGACCGCAAAACGCTTTCTTTTACCACTACTTACATTAGCTCATACACATTTGACGTGAACTATAAATTTTCATAGAAAAAATTTAAATTGAAAGAAAGTTTTTTCAACATACTGGTAAAAACTGTCATTTTCCGCGCCTAAATCGGGTTTTCGAAAATCAGTGATGCCATACTCCTTAGAATAGTTTTTTTCTTTTCAAGAGGAAATTTTAGGGAAATTTTGATAAATTGGTTGCTTATCAAATGTTGTTTAAAAATTCCATAGTTTCGAATAACTGAGGAACAATCAAACTTAATAAAACTATGTTCAGTAAAAACGTTGTTTTGCTTGAAGAAATGATTTGCTGAAGCGTTAATGATGATTTTAAGTAAAAGGAGGGAAATTTAAAAGGGAATAAACTCTACTTATATGCTTAGAGTTGGCAGTACCACCTAGTTCATTTGGCCGCTAACATGAAAGGGTGACACAAATTTTTATACCAAAAGTTGAATTTCTTTTTGCATAAATACTTGAAAATTATTAATTGGTAAGATTTTTTTTTTTTGCGAAATATTTTTTCGGAATTAAAGGAGTGGAGAGAATGCTAAATTTTACAAATCCCATTACGATTTATTTTTTTAACAGGGTTTTCATATTTGTGAGAATGCCTTATTGATCAGCCTGTGAATTTTTCGAAGATGCAATGAAAAAAAGAAGAAAATTTTGATGTGACGTCATAAATGTACGTGTACGTACGACAGTTTTGCTTCAAAAATGAAATATTTTTGATATGGGAATGTCATCTCTATTATACTCTAAGAAGGGAACCAACAGCAATGAATGTTCAATGTTAAATGCATAATTTAATGCATGTTTCACTTCTTTGGTAACTAGGAAAGAGTACTTCACAAATTGTGTCTTCAATATCAGACAACGAGTTCAGAAACGTCAATTGAGAAGGGGGGGGGGGGGGGGAGCAATTTCGGAATTGAAGGGAACCCTGCCTTTTTAATTTTTTCAAGAAAACCTATTTTCAAAGAAGTTTCAAAAATATACGTCCACCTTGAACTGTGCGTGCGCGCATGCAAACACTACATATCTTAATATCGACCCACATACATTTATATTCAGTGAAAAAATCTAGCCCCCTGAGTAAAACTGAAATGACCTCCCTGATCGAACTGCATTCAGTCGAAGAAGCCTCATTTTCACCACTTTCAGTACTTCTATCCATGCAGAGTTCATCATACTGTATCACAGCCGAATCTTGACAGCGGCTACGTTTCACTCCTTGAGATCTGTTCGTATTTTCTTCCATTGATTATTTATGAAGCTCTGAAGACAATCACAGATCTTGATGGAATAAATTTTGCAAATCTCGCGGAATGAGTAAGCAATGCACTTCGGTCTTGTTGCATGGTGTCTTTTTATATGTCTAGCTTCGTTTACTTCGTTTTGAGAAAAACGTTTTTTGATAGTGAAAAGGCGAGGCGAGTTATGGTTTTGATAGTTTATTATGAAGATACACGGCTGGTGGTTACAATCGACTGAGGGAGATTTTAATTCGACGTTCCTTTTTATTTCGTCTGGTGAAGTTGTTGGTTAGCCCTCACCATTGGTAGTGGGGAGTGCGTGCATGTGTGGAGTAAACGAATGCGATGGTGCTGGTGCGGCATGCACGCATGTGTAGAGTACACGAATGGAATGCCACAGTACTCCCCGCTAAGATGAAAACACTGTCTCGGTATAACGAGCTGGAAAATGAATTTTCCGGCCGGAACGTGTTGTTTTAGTCGATTCGTCTGTTGGTGGGGCATTTGACGAGCCTGCATGCGGCACTGCGTCGTTTTCGTCCTCGTAATGGAGATATGCTGGTTTGAGGCGATCGATCGTTACGTTGCTTTCTCTGCCACGAAAATTGATCTTGTAGACTTTATCGCCTCGATGCAGAACTTTGTATGGTCCGCTGTAGGGATGCGATAATGAAGGGCGCACGGAATCGTCTCGAAGAAACACATGCGTCGAGTGCAACAATTCCGGATGGATGAATACTTTTCTACTTCCGTGCCATGCTGTGCCTGTTGGCTGTAGTTGCTGCATAGACCTTCGCAGCTTCTCGATGACTTCTGTTTCGGTCCGAAAACTTGACGTTGAATAAAATTCGCCTGGAATTCTTAGGTCTGTTCCATAGACAAGTTCTGCTGCTGTTGCTTGAATGTCTGGCTTGAAAGTGGTTCGCAAGTCTAGTAAAATCGTTGATGTTGATGTTCGATCCAATTTGTTGCGCCCAAGCACAGAATCGATGCTTTGAACGTGCGATGCCAGCGCTCAATGATGCCGTTCGCTTGGGGATGATACGCGGTTGTTCGTAGGTGATCAATTCCCATTGTTTTCATCAACTCGGTGAATAATGACGACATGAATTGACGATCTTGGTCTGAAGTGATTTTCTGCGGGATTCCAAAACGGGCAAACCAACCAGCGATTAGTGCTTTAGATGTTGATTCCGCAGTCATGTCGACCATGGGAATTGCCTTCGGCCACCGAGTGAACCGGTCAATAATAGTAAGGCAATATCGATATCCTTCGCACAACGGAAACGGTCCGACGATATCGATGTTGATGTGTTCGAAGCGATTTGTCGTGGTTTCGTATTTCGCAACGTCCGAGAATGTATGCCTGTTGACTTTCGAGCGCTGGCACGGAACGCATTGGCAGACGAACTCCTTAGTGTCGTGTTTCATGGCTGGCCAGAAGTATCTGTTCGTCATCATTTTGGTGGTGGCATTGCCGCCTGGGTGCGACAAATTATGCGTTAGACGTAGCAGCTGCTGTCTAAACTTTTTCGTGATGAACGGTCGAATTTTTCCAGTCCGACAATCACACAAAACTTGGTGCTCGGAACCTGGAAAAGTGAAGTATTTTAAAGAACTTGAATTGTTGATATTAGCTTTGAGAAAAGCTTTTAATTCGTCGTCGGTGCGCTGGTCCTCTGCTAATGCACCGTAATTCCACACCTCCTTGTGGATTGGTTGGATGCGAAAGAGCATATCTGCCACCAAGTTTTCTCTGCCCGAAACATGGCGGATATCCGTGGAGAACTGGCCGATGATATCCAATTGTCGTGCTTGGCGCGGTGATGCCTTATCGAGATTTTGACGGAATGCAAACGTGAGCGGTTTGTGATCCGTGTATATACGGAATGTTCGCCCTTCGACGTAGTACCGAAAATGTCTCACGCTCATAAACATTGCCGTAAGTTCTCGATCGTATGTTAAATACCGCAATTGGGCGGGGTCGAATTTCTTGTAAAGAATTCGAGTGGCTCTAGCCGACCGTCGACGAGTTGATGGAGCACTGCCCCGGCTGCGATGTCTGAAGCGTCGACATACAAGGATAACTCGGCGTTTTTTGCTGGATGCGCTAGCAACGTTGCGTCCACAAGTTGTTGCTTCGTTCGTTCGAAAGCCATCTCTCTTTCCTTATTCCAGACGAGTGGCGTTCGGTTGTTTTTCTTATTGCCGTTGATCATAGCAATGAGTATCGCTTGGTGCTCGAGTGCGTTCGGGACGAACTTTCGATAAAAGTTAATCGAAGCGAGGAAACTTTTTAGCTCACTGGCGATCTTCGGTTTAGGAAACTTCCTTATTGCTTCGGCTCGTTCAGGCAACGGTTTGATACCATCGGCTGTTACTAGGTGTCCCAAGAAATTAATTTGTCGTTTAGCGAACTCACACTTTGCTACATTTATTCCAAGATTATGGCTTTGAAGTCGTCTGAAGACTTCCCGTAGATGTTCTCGATGTTCACCTTCGTTTACCGATGCGATACAAATGTCATCTAAATAAGCAAAGGCGAACGTACACCCGCGAAGAACTTGATGGATCAGCCGTTGGAAGGTTTGTGCTGCGTTACACAAACCGAATGTCGTGGCGTGATGATGGCTGTCTTCGGGATGTCCTCTTTCGCGATTGGCACATGGTCAGCAGGTCAATCTTCGAAAATACCGTACAGCCTCGCAGGTTGGAAGTAAAATCGGAGGGAGATTTTAATTCGACGTTCCTTTTTATTTCGTCTGGTGAAGTTGTTGGTTAGCCCCCACCATTGGTAGTGCAATCTTGCCGGCCAGTGCAAATCACCAAAACGAGACATTAGGCGACCCGGAAACGCATCCTTCAAAATGTCTATGGTCGCGGTAGCTGTGTGAGCAGTTGCACCGTCTTGTTGGATTCACATGTCCTCCAGTCCCAATTCATCAATTTGCGGGAATAAAAACTCGTTAATCATGGTTCTGTATCGCTCACCAGTTAGGGTTACTGTATACGCACTCACACCAAAACAGCCTCTAAGAGGGGTTTGGCAGATGCGTACCAAGGTGAAAAAACAGTAAATTTAAATTTTTTTCATGTTTATGAGATTTCGCTTTATAAAGATTTGAAATGATTAACTTTTCGCTGCAAAATTGTAAATTTCCATAAAAGAAATGAAAGAAATACCGAAATTTTCCATTGAAAATCACAATTTTGTGCACACACCCCTCCATATAAAAAAAACAAGTACTAGAATTGTGGAAGGGAACCTTAGAGTATAATAGAGATGGCATACGGGTAACTAAAATTGAAGCTCGAAAAAATTTGTTTAAACATGTGTTAGTTTATGATACCAAGGGCGTGCAGGTATTGCAATTTCGAAAAGTTGGGGGCAACCAAATTATGATATGAAAATTGTTAATTTATCTATCTATATATAATATGAACATATATACTGATTTATATATTGTGAATATACATTACAGGCGATACTTGTATTTACAACACAAAGTATGAATGCATATGTTCCTATGGTGTATATTATACAAGAATTTTTGCATAGCTGTGAATAGGATTATAGGATAGGATATAGAAAGGATGAAAATAAGAAAAAGACGGAGTTATATTATAAATTCAAATTATATATATTGATACCTTAAACAAAATTAAATATAAACGATAAGATAGAAAAACGTTTGACAGCAATTCTCAAAAAGTCGAACAACAAAAATTAAATTAGAATTCGATCGAAGCATCGATGATGACAATTTAGGACATATGTATTACATAGTGCCATATACTCACATGGCTTCATCTGCTTTAAAAATGCTTAAATTAATAAAATTCCTTAAACTAACTTAAAAGTAGCTTAACCTATCCGTCAACATCCCAAATACGCCTAACCTAAAAAGTTATATTACACATCTTTGTAAAACAACATTTATTATCACCTACTAAATCGGTACCTGATTTTGTATTTTTCTTGAAGTACTTTTAAGGCCTACTGGTTGAATGAAGGATTTAGATTTGCCTTCACCAGTTAATTGTATATCCTGTAAAGCAAAATTGGTTAAGCTACAAATAAAATGCGACAGAAAATTGGTATACCCTAACTTCTTTCAACTCTGACGTAACGTTGAGTTCACCAGAATTTTCCACAAGACGATTGGAAGCGGGAAGGCTGCTAAAAAAATTTCTGATCAGTGCAAGTAATTAAATTAGGGATACGAAACAGTTTATTGCTACGTACCATGGTGAGTGTTGTTGCAGTTTCGTCATCACCACCCTTCGAAAGCAATCTTTCTTCTACCTGCAAAGAAGTCAATGTAAAATATTCTTTTTTAAAAACTAATAATTTGATGTTTTACCCTCACTGAAGAATATTGATGGCAATGCATCTTTTTTCAGGGCCCGTCTCTCTCGCCAAGCAATGAAGCAAGAGTTTTCAAAATGCCTGTTACACACACAATCTCGCTTGCAATTTAATCGGTTATCTGTATACGGATTCAACAGAGACACCCACTTTGTTGCTATCACTCCATTTTTTGGAAGCTTTAAATTCCATAGATACATCAAAATTTTACATATTATGTCAAAACCAAATAAGGCTACAATGTAAAAGGTAAAATAAATTCACTTGTAATAAAATCATTCGAATTTATATTCAAATATTTATCAAATTTGAACTTCGCGCTCTAAATTTCCTTTTTTCGAAAAACATTTCGCATATAACTTTTGATAAGCCCAAATCGCTCGCGCACGTCTCTGGCAAATTCGAACATGTTTACCTACAAGATCCGACTTCAATCAACGAAGCGAGAATAATTTAAATGAAAAGTTACGTTAATCTTGACACCTAACTCAGGACTATACTAAAACATAACACCGTTTAAGAAATTCATTAGTTTTTTCATGAAATCACTCTAAAGGAGATGGTCTATCAAAAACAAATTTGTAATGCACTGAACTTCGACGTGATGCTCACTTTGCACATTTTTCTATGAAAATTATCACTAATTGCTAGATCCTTTTGTGTAGTGAATAATATAATCATATACAAACAGAATTGATAAATTCAGTGACAAACAGTTTGCAATTTTGAAAGAAATTTGAAAGTTATACGCGCCGCACGGAATGTTACATAACACTTTTTCACTTCACTTTCACTATATCGTGTTATAATTTCGTATCCTTTGACCGCAAAACGCTTTCTTTTACCACTACTTACATTAGCTCATACACATTTGACGTGAACTATAAATTTTCATAGAAAAAATTTAAATTGAAAGAAAGTTTTTTCAACATACTGGTAAAAACTGTCATTTTCCGCGCCTAAATCGGGTTTTCGAAAATCAGTGATGCCATACTCCTTAGAATAGTTTTTTTCTTTTCAAGAGGAAATTTTAGGGAAATTTTGATAAATTGGTTGCTTATCAAATGTTGTTTAAAAATTCCATAGTTTCGAATAACTGAGGAACAATCAAACTTAATAAAACTATGTTCAGTAAAAACGTTGTTTTGCTTGAAGAAATGATTTGCTGAAGCGTTAATGATGATTTTAAGTAAAAGGAGGGAAATTTAAAAGGGAATAAACTCTACTTATATGCTTAGAGTTGGCAGTACCACCTAGTTCATTTGGCCGCTAACATGAAAGGGTGACACAAATTTTTATACCAAAAGTTGAATTTCTTTTTGCATAAATACTTGAAAATTATTAATTGGTAAGATTTTTTTTTTTTGCGAAATATTTTTTCGGAATTAAAGGAGTGGAGAGAATGCTAAATTTTACAAATCCCATTACGATTTATTTTTTTAACAGGGTTTTCATATTTGTGAGAATGCCTTATTGATCAGCCTGTGAATTTTTCGAAGATGCAATGAAAAAAAGAAGAAAATTTTGATGTGACGTCATAAATGTACGTGTACGTACGACAGTTTTGCTTCAAAAATGAAATATTTTTGATATGGGAATGTCATCTCTATTATACTCTAAGAAGGGAACCAACAGCAATGAATGTTCAATGTTAAATGCATAATTTAATGCATGTTTCACTTCTTTGGTAACTAGGAAAGAGTACTTCACAAATTGTGTCTTCAATATCAGACAACGAGTTCAGAAACGTCAATTGAGAAGGGGGGGGGGGGGGGGAGCAATTTCGGAATTGAAGGGAACCCTGCCTTTTTAATTTTTTCAAGAAAACCTATTTTCAAAGAAGTTTCAAAAATATACGTCCACCTTGAACTGTGCGTGCGCGCATGCAAACACTACATATCTTAATATCGACCCACATACATTTATATTCAGTGAAAAAATCTAGCCCCCTGAGTAAAACTGAAATGACCTCCCTGATCGAACTGCATTCAGTCGAAGAAGCCTCATTTTCACCACTTTCAGTACTTCTATCCATGCAGAGTTCATCATACTGTATCACAGCCGAATCTTGACAGCGGCTACGTTTCACTCCTTGAGATCTGTTCGTATTTTCTTCCATTGATTATTTATGAAGCTCTGAAGACAATCACAGATCTTGATGGAATAAATTTTGCAAATCTCGCGGAATGAGTAAGCAATGCACTTCGGTCTTGTTGCATGGTGTCTTTTTATATGTCTAGCTTCGTTTACTTCGTTTTGAGAAAAACGTTTTTTGATAGTGAAAAGGCGAGGCGAGTTATGGTTTTGATAGTTTATTATGAAGATACACGGCTGGTGGTTACAATCGACTGAGGGAGATTTTAATTCGACGTTCCTTTTTATTTCGTCTGGTGAAGTTGTTGGTTAGCCCTCACCATTGGTAGTGGGGAGTGCGTGCATGTGTGGAGTAAACGAATGCGATGGTGC
The DNA here is from genome assembly GCA_951812415.1 of Beris morrisii. NCBI lineage: Eukaryota > Metazoa > Arthropoda > Insecta > Diptera > Stratiomyidae > Beris > Beris morrisii. The sequence goes on along the minus strand of OX638310.1, from coordinate 86,047,419 downwards.
TGGTGCGGCATGCACGCATGTGTAGAGTACACGAATGGAATGCCACAGTACTCCCCGCTAAGATGAAAACACTGTCTCGGTATAACGAGCTGGAAAATGAATTTTCCGGCCGGAACGTGTTGTTTTAGTCGATTCGTCTGTTGGTGGGGCATTTGACGAGCCTGCATGCGGCACTGCGTCGTTTTCGTCCTCGTAATGGAGATATGCTGGTTTGAGGCGATCGATCGTTACGTTGCTTTCTCTGCCACGAAAATTGATCTTGTAGACTTTATCGCCTCGATGCAGAACTTTGTATGGTCCGCTGTAGGGATGCGATAATGAAGGGCGCACGGAATCGTCTCGAAGAAACACATGCGTCGAGTGCAACAATTCCGGATGGATGAATACTTTTCTACTTCCGTGCCATGCTGTGCCTGTTGGCTGTAGTTGCTGCATAGACCTTCGCAGCTTCTCGATGACTTCTGTTTCGGTCCGAAAACTTGACGTTGAATAAAATTCGCCTGGAATTCTTAGGTCTGTTCCATAGACGAGTTCTGCTGCTGTTGCTTGAATGTCTGGCTTGAAAGTGGTTCGCAAGTCTAGTAAAATCGTTGATGTTGATGTTCGATCCAATTTGTTGCGCCCAAGCACAGAATCGATGCTTTGAACGTGCGATGCCAGCGCTCAATGATGCCGTTCGCTTGGGGATGATACGCGGTTGTTCGTAGGTGATCAATTCCCATTGTTTTCATCAACTCGGTGAATAATGACGACATGAATTGACGATCTTGGTCTGAAGTGATTTTCTGCGGGATTCCAAAACGGGCAAACCAACCAGCGATTAGTGCTTTAGATGTTGATTCCGCAGTCATGTCGACCATGGGAATTGCCTTCGGCCACCGAGTGAACCGGTCAATAATAGTAAGGCAATATCGATATCCTTCGCACAACGGAAACGGTCCGACGATATCGATGTTGATGTGTTCGAAGCGATTTGTCGTGGTTTCGTATTTCGCAACGTCCGAGAATGTATGCCTGTTGACTTTCGAGCGCTGGCACGGAACGCATTGGCAGACGAACTCCTTAGTGTCGTGTTTCATGGCTGGCCAGAAGTATCTGTTCGTCATCATTTTGGTGGTGGCATTGCCGCCTGGGTGCGACAAATTATGCGTTAGACGTAGCAGCTGCTGTCTAAACTTTTTCGTGATGAACGGTCGAATTTTTCCAGTCCGACAATCACACAAAACTTGGTGCTCGGAACCTGGAAAAGTGAAGTATTTTAAAGAACTTGAATTGTTGATATTAGCTTTGAGAAAAGCTTTTAATTCGTCGTCGGTGCGCTGGTCCTCTGCTAATGCACCGTAATTCCACACCTCCTTGTGGATTGGTTGGATGCGAAAGAGCATATCTGCCACCAAGTTTTCTCTGCCCGAAACATGGCGGATATCCGTGGAGAACTGGCCGATGATATCCAATTGTCGTGCTTGGCGCGGTGATGCCTTATCGAGATTTTGACGGAATGCAAACGTGAGCGGTTTGTGATCCGTGTATATACGGAATGTTCGCCCTTCGACGTAGTACCGAAAATGTCTCACGCTCATAAACATTGCCGTAAGTTCTCGATCGTATGTTAAATACCGCAATTGGGCGGGGTCGAATTTCTTGTAAAGAATTCGAGTGGCTCTAGCCGACCGTCGACGAGTTGATGGAGCACTGCCCCGGCTGCGATGTCTGAAGCGTCGACATACAAGGATAACTCGGCGTTTTTTGCTGGATGCGCTAGCAACGTTGCGTCCACAAGTTGTTGCTTCGTTCGTTCGAAAGCCATCTCTCTTTCCTTATTCCAGACGAGTGGCGTTCGGTTGTTTTTCTTATTGCCGTTGATCATAGCAATGAGTATCGCTTGGTGCTCGAGTGCGTTCGGGACGAACTTTCGATAAAAGTTAATCGAAGCGAGGAAACTTTTTAGCTCACTGGCGATCTTCGGTTTAGGAAACTTCCTTATTGCTTCGGCTCGTTCAGGCAACGGTTTGATACCATCGGCTGTTACTAGGTGTCCCAAGAAATTAATTTGTCGTTTAGCGAACTCACACTTTGCTACATTTATTCGAAGATTATGGCTTTGAAGTCGTCTGAAGACTTCCCGTAGATGTTCTCGATGTTCACCTTCGTTTACCGATGCGATACAAATGTCATCTAAATAAGCAAAGGCGAACGTACACCCGCGAAGAACTTGATGGATCAGCCGTTGGAAGGTTTGTGCTGCGTTACACAAACCGAATGTCGTGGCGTGATGATGGCTGTCTCCGGGATGTCCTCTTTCGCGATTGGCACATGGTCAGCAGGTCAATCTTCGAAAATACCGTACAGCCTCGCAGGTTGGAAGTAAAATCGGAGGGAGATTTTAATTCGACGTTCCTTTTTATTTCGTCTGGTGAAGTTGTTGGTTAGCCCCCACCATTCGTAGTGCGGAGTGCGTGCATGTGTGGAGTAAACGAATGCAATGGAGCTGGTGCGGCATGCATGCATGTGTAAAGTACACGAATGGAATGCCACATATGTTTCAGGTGGGCTTTCTGTTATGTATCACAAACCATAGATTCATCATCATTAGAAATAATTATGGGCCTAAACTAGCACCAAGGGATCACATTACCACCTTCTCATCTATTTATATCATATGCTAAATTTTGAAATTTGTCCTTGATTTTTCGAAAACAAAATACAAAATTTGGGGCACTAAAACTTAGAAAATGCTCTGGGCGCCAAAACTATTAGCACCGTTACTGCAATTCCAATTGTCGATCTACATTAGATAACAAATACCACACTCCTTTTCTTTGCGTTTTTCTAAGAGAATTTGCAACAGTCGTCACAAAGCATTACTTGCGCTGTCAAATCAATTATATGCAACCCGACCAACAAGCGATTGGTCGATCTACCCTCAAAGGCGAAAGAAAAAGAGATTTAAAAACAGACAAGCAACGGGAAGCAATTAGGGATGTTGAAAAAATATCGATACATCGAAATTGCGATATTTTTTAAACGATATATCGATAATATCGGCCGATATTTTATCGATATTAAAATCCGACTATCGGACCCAATATTTTTTGTTAAGTATAGGCCGTAAATTTAGCTATTTCTAGTCGATATTTTACGTGACACTCTAATAAGTTACTTAATATCGGTTGGGACATCTTATATAAAGAGATTCTAATATCTTTGCGATTGGCAACCCAACTCCGGTGGCTATTGCAAAGTTTTAGAATTTATGTTGTGACCTACTGTATTGTTGCGAGCTAGGGGTTCGCCGGGTGTGTGTGGACGCAACTGGAACGCTTGAGAGCATTCCATTTGATCCTCTAGGCTTCCAGTACATTCGATCGCATTCGATTAGAGGGGAAATATAGTCATGTTGTTCCTCCTTATATACTTTCAATATACTTTCAACTACGTTTCTAATTGGGTTATTTTGTAACTAGGTATTCGGTTGCTACTGTTTCCCTTATTCGTAATCGATCGAGTTGTGCGGTTTCCAGGTTTACGTGTAACAGTATGTTGGAGTGAAAGCTCGCCAACTAACAACAAATAATCAATCGAAGGCAGGTTTTTTGTATCAGATTGTAATGGGACATCATTAATATTCATAGTGCTCGTTCAACATGATAATCGTTAAATTTCGCGATATTTTTGTTCATTTCCTGGAATGTTCTAAAAAGTCTAAGTCCGAATGAAACCAGCGTTTCTATTCATTAGATAAATTACAAGAATGAATTGTTCTGCTCGGCCTATGAAAATTTGGTGTTTATAGCAGTTTTGTTCAATTGTAGCAGAATACCCCAAATCTTCTTTTCCGAACACACGAATTTAGAATCTGAATATTTGCTTAAATTTGCAGGGCTAGGTTCAACGGCCAAATCGTTTCACTCCTTTAGTTAGCTGCCATACAAAATTACTCAAAATACAAATTTTTCAATCAGTGCTACCAAAATATCTACTATACCAAAATATCTACGTACTGAATTAAAAATGCGAATAATGACCTTCTCCTTCAAGTAGCCACCAAACGATAGCTAAGCATGCCAGTATTTCTGAAGCTGTAGGCAAATCACTGAATACCTATAAAACTTTCCTTTTTCAAAGACTTCAAATTCCTGGCTGAAGCATACTGAAGATATCTATCTACACACGTGTTTGAAGAACTTCTATGTGACAGTATACCAAAATATTGTTATTACTGATGTAATATTCTCAGTCTAAAATTTCTTTTTAAATTTGTTGACTCTTTCGTTTTCCGTGAACAATTCTTGCGCAGATAGATGCTTAAAATTTTTACCAGAAGTAGGTCTAATAGACGCCACCCTCCCTAATTTCGGGGTGAGGGTGTAGTTCATGAGGGTGAGGGAGGGTGAAAAGGAAAAAGTTCCGATTTTTATATCTCGAGAACCCATAATCATCAAAAGCTGAAACTTGGTATTTAGATAGAACTATAGTAGTAGCATGTTGGAAAAATATAATTTGTTATATGGATATTATGGTACGTGAGTGGGGGGTGTTTTTCCTATAGAACGGCTTTAGCTAGAAAGTTGAAACTCGGTATGTATATGTAAATCAACTAGGAAAGTAATATTAATTAAAAAAACATACTGCAGTCACGATCGGCTGCAAGCCAATCGTATAATTCATTATTAAAAAATAATAAAGTAATATTCTAGATGAATACTGAACTCCGATTTATATTGTAGTTGGGGATAAAGTAGAATGACGTGTGTGCATGTTGTATGTCCTTTATTAAGGACACCCATTTGATTGCTACTCAAACCTAAAAGACAATATTCAGTGTTTAATTTCATATCTTGTACTGGGTAAATCATCGAAAAAAAATTTCCTTTTTGAAGGACTTTCACATGGGAGGTGCAGAAAGGACTCACTCGATTTTTAACATATTAATCCTTTTCCTTGGAACCATTTAAAAATGAACGTGTACAAAATTTCAAATTCGTAACTTGAAGCGTTCAAAAGTTATCGAAAAATATTGTTGAACACGTGTTTTAAGAACATTTTGTATGGCAGCTACCAGAAGGAGTAAACGGATTTCGCTGATTAGCAAACTCGAATTTTGTTTTTACTCAAAACTCATTTGTACAAAATTGCCAATTCATAGCTAAAAGATTACTTGAGTTATAGTAAGTTCCGTAAATTAAGTGAAGACGTTTTGACAGGATATTTGTATGGCAGCTACACGAAGGACTAATAGGATTTTTTTCATAATCATACATTTAGCTGCAACTATTGGAAAAATAACATATGCAAAATTTCAAAGACGTAGCTGAAACCCTTCTGAAGTTATCGGCCAATATTCTTAAACACGTGTTTTAAGGACATTTCGTATGGCAGCTACTAGAAGGAGTAAAAGAATTTCGCTGACTAGCAAACTCGAACTTTTTTTTCACTCAAAACTAATTTGTACAAAATTCGGAATTCGTAGCTAAAAGATTACTTGAGTTATAATGAGTTTCGTAAATTAAGTGAATACATTTTGACAGGATATTTGTATGGCAGCTACACGAAGGACTAACAGGATTTTCTTCATAATCTTATGTTTTTCTCCAACTATTAGAAAAATAACACATACAAAATTTCAAAGTCGTAGCTTAAACCCTTCTGAAGTTATCGACCAATATTCTTGAACACGTGTTTTAAGGACATTTTGTATGGCAGCTACCCGAAGGAGTAGGACGATTTTGCCCGTTAACAAACTTAGCCTTACAATTTCAACCAAACATCCAGATTCAAAATTTCAAGATCCTAGGTGAAGGCGTTCTTGAGTTATCGTGCTAACGGACAGACAGAAGGACGGACGGACGGATGGACGGACGTCAAGCAGATTTGAGGTTTTTGGCCACAAATAAACAAAAAATAACATATAACTTTTTTTCGTCCGAGGCTTGGTTCTATGCGTTACACACTTTTGGGCTGGATTAAACTTATAATTCTATATGATTTCATCTAGAGTATAAAAATTTAAATATCCATTGGCGTTCGGAAGGGGGGCAAAAAAATTGTTCAATGAAAATGGAATGCATATATTTTCACGATTTTCGTCATATCTTTTAGGTCTTATCAAATATTGAATTCATTTTTATTCTACGGATTCTTCATATAAATACCTAGAAAGCATTTTCAGAACTTTTTGAAATTCGACCACAAGGCGGTGTAAAGTGGTTGTATACATTTTCACGAATTTAGCCATATCCCTCCGGTCTGATTAGATATCGAATAACTTTTTACTACCACGGGCTTGTTTAATAATCACCTAAAACCCGTTTTCAAGTTTTCTCTTTTTTCAGCCCCTAAGAGGGTATAAACGGGTTGAACACGTTTTCTCGAACTTCGCCATATCTCTTAGAAGTGATAAGACATCGAATTGGTTTTCACTTCTTCGGGCTTTCTTTATATATATCTAAAAACTCATTTCAAGATTTTTGGATATTCAACCCCAAAATGGGTGCAAGGGGTTGCATATGTTTTCACAAATTCCTACATATTTATTAGTTCTAATGAGGTATCGAATTCATTTTTACTTCCTAAGGCTTCCTGCATAATCGTCAAAAAGTTGATTTTAGTATTTTTAGATATTCAACTCCAAGAATACGTAAGGCTTTCTACATATTTCTTAGGATTGATGAGATATCATATTGGTTTTCACTTCCACAGACTTTTTATATAAACGCCTACAAACGCATTTCTGATTTCATGTAATGGTCCAAAACCAAATCACGAAAAACCTCCTAATCACGTAGCAACTGATATTATACTACGACTTAGACCTCGTCCCGGAGTATGACCCCATTCTGTAATTCTTGTTATATGTGGCAAGGTCGTAAGTATTCTATCGCGACCCCATTCTAACCGCTTCCCGAACTTTGTTTTAGGTTTTCAGTCACATAGTAACCTATACCGCGTCTCAGAATTAAACGCGTTCCGGACTTCTACCCAAAAATAATAAAGTTGCGCCCAGACTGTTGGCAAATTTTTTTCTTAATATCTTCATCTGCAAATGTTGAAAAATTAACGTTGGTATCCCAAATTTTAATTATTACACAATATTAGTGAGCGCGAAGAAGTGAAAGAATTCAGCGCACTACCAAAATCTACTGGATTACTTGAGCTGTAGTGCGTTTCATAAAATTAGTGTTTTGTAGATCTAAAATGAGTGTTCTTGATTGATTCGGGTTGAAAGACAAATAGATAGGTGGACATCAAGTAGTCATCAAAAATCACAAATGCATTACAAACTTTTGGTCTGAATTGAACTTGCAGATTTTATCTAAAGTTTATACTCAACAAAGCAATATTTTGGTTACAAAATTAAATCTGTCAAAAACTTTTGCTATAAATGTGCTATAAAGTTATAAATTGTCGCGCTTTCCAACGTATTGAGATAGGTGTACCACAACTTTTTTAGTTGCATTTTTCATTTATGCAATATCGTCGTAATGAAAACAAATAATAAAGCTTTGACCAGACTATCGGCTGATTTTTTAAATTTAAATTTTTTCCTTTAATTTAGCTTTTAATTTGCACAAAATATTGAAAAACATACATTAAATAATGTTATAATCGAATGCAGAAGAGTATTCGTACAGCTATGTAGCTTCTAAAATGCACCTCTTCTGGCATATGTGTATGTAATCCAAAATAAATGTCTAAAATATAATAAAACAGAGAACGAAATGTTTGATCGATACTAAATTTGTGTTTTTTTCTTTCGTAACTCAAATCGTGAACATATGTATGTACCTCTACGACGTACGAACAACAATTTTGTACTCTATTGAGTAGAAATATAAAACTCGCATACACCACACGGATCCACCTAGAACGCTTAAATTTTTCTTCATTTCTTATCAAAACCTTAAATTAAATACTACAAATACTCATAACTATAAAAACAATCTTCCTAAAAATTGTTATTTTCGCAGAAGTATTTTGTGTACTTTACTTTCGCAATGATTTTAAAATTTAAAACTTTCGCCTATAAAACTAAAAATAAATATACGAACGACTATAGAACAGTAATTTTATAATGAATGCTAAATTTCGGTTAAAGGTTATACAAAATGTTCATAGAAGACAATTTTTGTTTCAATTATTTATTATAGGAACTGGCAACAAAGTTATCGCGGAGCTTTGATATGAAAGAAGAAGGAGGAACGTTGCTGGGTGATAAGGGAGTTCGAAGGCATCAGGTGAGTTTAGCGGCGGTTCATATTGTCTTTAATATAATTTTATGAGAGTAATTGCAACAATTTTCTTTTCTGGGCCATTTTCAGTCAATGCAACGTTTGTCAGCTGAACAAAATGGTTCAACGGCTGACCAAACACAAGAACACAATCCAAACGTCGTACCTGATCATAGAGGAAACTTACATATTACTGTTAAGAAAACTAAACCTATACTAGGCATTGCTATCGAAGGCGGTGCTAATACTAAACATCCATTACCTAGGATCATCAATATTCATGTGAGTAAAGAACTGAATTTGTTGATGCTTTAATAGAAGACGCTATCCGAATGAGTAAATAGATTTCGCTCTACAGCGAACACGACCTTCCTTACTTTAAACTCAAAACTAATTCCCGGAAAATTTCGACTTCCCAGCTAAAATATTTCTCGAGTTTTAGCGGGAAGCTGCAAACACAAATTTTAATTTAAAACAAGCCAATCGTATAATACTCTAGATGAATACTGAACTCCGATTTATATTGTAGTTGGGGATAAATTAGAATTACGTGTGTGCATGTTGTATGTCCTTCATTAAGGACTGCCATTAAATTGCTACTCAAAACTAAAAGACAATATTCTGTGTTTAATTTCATATCTTGAACTGGGTAAATCATGGAAAAAAAATGTCCTTTTTGAAGGACTTTCACATGGGAGGTGCAGGGAGGACTCACTCGATTTTTCAAATATTTATCCTTTTCCTTAGAACCATTTAAAAATGAACAAGTACAAAATTTCAAATTCGTAGCTTGAAGCGTTCAAAAGTTATCGAAAAATATTCTTGAACACGTGTTTTAAGGACATTTTGTATGGCAGCTACCCGAAGGAGTAGGACGATTTTGCCCGTTAACGAACTTAGCCTTACAAATACAACCAAACATCCAGATTCAAAATTTCAAGATCCTAGGTGAAGGCGTTCTTGAGTTATCGTGTTCACGGACAGACGGACGGACGGACGGACGGACAGACGGACAGACGGACGGACGGACGGACGGACGTCAAGCGGATTTGAGGTTTTTGGCCACAAATAAACAAAAAATAATATATAACTTTTTTTCGTCCGAGGCTTGGTTCTATGCGTTACAAACTTTTGGGCTGGATTAAACTTATAATACTCTATATGATTTCATCTAGAGTATAAAAAAATCATTTCATCTGTCCGCCGTTCCCAATATCATTTGAAGGTTCATAGCTCCCAAACTGTTTGAGGTATTAAATTGAAATTTTTTTTTTATCAATAGACCCCTTAAAGTGTCCACTTTTGTGGGGTGTGACGAAAAATTTTGGTTTCTAGTGAAAAACTTTAGATTACTACATCTCACAATCTTATTGCACTAGAAACACAAAATTTGGTTTGTGTATAAAGGTTGCAAATGAAGGCTGCTGGGAATAAAATTTTTGGGAAGAATTTTAAGATAAGAATTTTTCTAAAAAATCAAGTGTCATATCTCAAGAAAACTTTTAGATAGATGCAAAAAAATTTTACGGGAAGGCCTAATAGACCCCTAACAGAGGAAATTTCGGGGTGGCGGTGTACAGAGTAAGGGACCGTGAAAAACAAACAATTCAGATCTCAAGACCCTATAATGGTGGCAAGCTAAAACTTGGTATTTAAATAGAGCTATAGTAATGGCATGTCATAAATATATAATTTTTTAGGTAGTACGGTACGCGGGTGGGGGTGTTCTCCTATCTATAGAACAGCTTATGCTAGAAGGGTTCCGGACTTTTACCAAAAAAATAAATAATAAAGTTGTGCCCAAAATACTGGCAGGTTTTTTCTTATTTATTTACGTATTTTTTTCAATTTCGATTAAAACAAAGGGGATAAAATATTGACAGAGCCCTTTAGTCGTTGAAAAAAAAATGTTTAGACAAAAAACAATTCGATATCTCATTAGACCTGAGTGATATGGGGTCATTCCATCAAGAATCGCCAAAGTTGGTACCTTACCATCGCCGATTCTTTTGAAAATTTATGTACTCAAATTTTACTTTATTATTTTAATAATAAAGTATTGTTATCGATTTTTAAAAAAAAACATACTGCAGTCACGATCGGCTGCAAGCCAATCGTATAATACTCTAGATGAATACTGAACTCCGATTTATATTGTAGTTGGGGATAAAGTAGAATTACGTGTGTGCATGTTGTATGTCCTTTATTAAGGACTGCCATTAGATTGCTACTCAAACCTAAAAGACAATATTCAGTGTTTAATTTCTTATCTTGAACTGGTTAAGTCATCGAAAAAAAAAGTCCTTTTTGAAGGACTTTCACATGGGAGGTGCAGGAAGGACTCACTCGATTTCTTGCATATTTATCCTTTTCCTTGGAACCATTCAAAAATGAACGTGTACAAAATTTCAAATTCGTAGCTTGAAGCGTTTAAAAGTTATCGAAAAATATTGTTGAACACGTGTCTTAAGGACATTTTGTATGGCAGCTACCAGAAGGAGTAAACGGATTTCGCTGATTAGAATCTGATCTGATCGAACTTCGTTTTTACTCAAAACTAATTTGTACAAAATTTCCAATTCATAGCTAAAAGATTACTTGAGTTATAGTAAGTTCCGTAAATTAAAAGAAAACGTTTTGACAGGATATTTGTATGGCAGCTACACGAAGGACTAATAGGATTTTCTTCATAATCATACATTTAGCTCCAACTATTGGAAAAATACTACGTACAAAATTTCAAAGACGTACCTTAAACCCTTCTGAAGTTATCGCCCAATATTCTTGAACACTTATTTTAAGGATATTTTGTATGGCAGCTACCAGAAGGAGTAAAAGGATTTCGCTGACTAGTAAACTCGAACTTCATTTTCACTCAAAACTAATTTGTACAAAATTCCGATTTCATAGCTAAAAGATTACTTGAGTTATAGTGAGTTTCGTAAATTAAGTGAATACATTTTGGCAGGATATTTGTATGGCAGCTACACGAAGGACTAACAGGATTTCCTTCATAATCATATATTTAGCTCCAACTATTGAAAAAGTAACACATACAAAATTTCAAAGTCGTAGCTGTAGGCGTTCCGAAGTTATTGGTCAATATTCTTGAACACGTGTTTTAAGGACATTTTGTATGGCAGCTACCCGAAGGAGTAAGACGATTTTGCCCGTTAACGAACTTGGCCTTACAAATTCAACCAAACATCCAGATTCAAAATTTCAAGATCCTAGATGAAGGCGTTCTTGAGTTATCGTGCTAACGGACAGACGGACGGACGGACGGACGGACGGACGGACGGACGGACGGACGGACGTCAAGCGGATTTGAGGTTTTTGGGCACAAATAAACAAAAAATAATGTATAACTTTTTTTCGTCCGAGGCTTGGTTCTATGCGTTACAAATTTTTCGGCTGGATTAAACTTATAATACTCTATATGATTTCATCTAGAGTATAAACATACTGCAGTCACGATCGGCTGTAAGCCAATCGTATAATACTCTAGATGAATACTGTACTCCCATTTATATTGTAGTTGGGGATAAAGTAGAATTACGTGTGTGCATGTTGTATGTCCTTTATTAAGGACTGCCAATAGATTGCTACTCAAAACTAAAATACAATATTCAGTGTTTAATTTCATATCTTGAACTAAGTAAGTCATCGAAAAAATGCCCTTTTTGAAGGACTTTCACATGGAAGGTGCAGGAAGGACTCACTCGATTTCTTACATATTTATCCTTTTCCTTCGAACCATTCAAAAATTAATGTGTACAAAATTTGAAATTCGTAGCTTGAAGCGTTCAAAAGTTATCGAAAAATATTGTTGAACACGTGTCTTAAGGATATTTTGTATGGCAGCTACCAGAAGGAGTAAAAGGATTTTGCTGACTAGTAAACTCGAACTTTGTGTTCACTCAAAACTAATTTGTACAAAATTCCGAGTTCATAGCTTAAAGATTAATTGAAGTATAGTGAGTTCCGTAAATTAAGTGAAGACTTTTTGACAGGATATTTGTATGGCAGCTACACGAAGGACTAATAGCATTTTCTTGATAATCATTCATTTAGCTCCAACTATAGAAAAAATAACACATACAAAATTTCAAAAACGTAGCTTAAACCCTTCTGAAGTTATCGGCCAATATTCTTGAACACGTGTTTTAAGGATATTTTGTATGGGAGCTACCAGAATGAGTAAAAGGATTTCGCTGACTAGTAAACTCGAACTTTATTTTCACTCAAAACTAATTTGTACAAAATTCTGAATTCATAGCTAAAAGATTACTTGAGTTATAGTGAGTTTCGTAAATTAAGTGAATACATTTTGACAGGATATTTGTATGGCAGCTACACGAAGGACTAACAGGATTTTCTTCATAATTATATATTTAGCTCCAACTATTGGAAAAATAACACGTACAAAATTTCAAAATCGTAGCTTAAACCCTTCTGAAGTTATCGATCTATATTCTTGAACACGTGTTTTAAGGACATTTTGTATGGCAGCTACCCGAAGGAGTAGGGCGATTTTGCCCGTTAACGAACTTAGCCTTACAAATTCAACCAAACATCCAAATTCAAAATTTCAAGATCCTAGGTGAAGGCGTTCTTGAGTTATCGTGTTCACGGACAGACGGACGGACGGACGGACGGACGTCAAGCGGATTTGAGGTTTTTGGCCACAAATAAACAAAAAAAATATATAACTTTTTTTTGTCCGAGGCTTGGTTCTATGCGTTACAAACTTTTGGGCTGGATTAAACTTATAATACTCTATATGATTTCATCTAGAGTATAAAAATTTGCTACCCTGAACAATTTTTTTTTCACGTTTGATGACTAATACCAAAGATATTAGAATCTCTTTATATAAGATGTCCCAACCAATATAAAATAAATCAATAAAAGCTTTACGATTGGCGACCAATCTCCGGTGGCTATTAGAGCTTTTTATGCTAAAATTTATAGTCCACTGTAAACATCAATCTGAAAGCTCTGTTTTTGGAAAGTCAACGTCACCGATTCCGAAATCGGTAAATTTGACTAAAATAGGATCAGGATTTGTGATTATTGTCTATACATATAATATATCTCAGAAATTTTGATTTTATTGTTTTGCACATTTTAGTGAATTCATTATTATGGAGAAACATAATGTTGAAAAAACAGACTTGAGTTGCAAACTAACGCGAATAGGCCGTTTCCACTTACGCATACGCGCTAATTCGCATCATCCAATGCACATAAAGGCGATAGGGGAAACACGGCATATGATTATTACCGCCATACGCCTCATATTCACATATGTAAATAGCTAAAAATGATGTCCCATTACAATCTGATACAAAAAACCTGCCTTTGATTGATTATTTGTCGTTAGTTGGCGAGCTTTCACTCCAACATACAGTAGGTCACAACATAAATTCTAAAACTTTGCAATAGCCACCGGAGTTGGGTCGCCAATCGTAAAGCTTTTCAAATTGATATTGACATGCTTGGGACATCTTATAGTTTCTACTGTCTTTGCTAATACACACCAAAAAAGCAAAAAAAAATGTTCAGTCCGTCTGTGCGCTGTCCGCCGTACGCCGTCTGCCGTCCGCCGTACGCAAAACGTTTGAAAGCTTATAGCTCTCAAACTCTTTGAACTATTAAGTTAAATTTTTGTTTGTTGGTAGACTGAGCAAACCCCTTCAAGTGTCCACCTTTTGAGTGGTGGGGATGTGAGGGAGGAGGTGGGGAAGCGTTTAAGACGGAAAATTTTAGTTTCTAGATCTCAGTAACCGCTTAGGCTAGGAGGCTGAAACTTGGAATTTATATAGAGCATCGATAGTGGACCCATTTGCAAAAAAAAGATGATATGGGTAAAGGGGTGTAAGAGTGGGGGGAATAATAATGCGGACGAAACGCTCGAAAGCCGAGATCGAGACATTCTAAAATCCATATCTCCTAATCAGTTAATGTCACGAAATTAAAACTTAATGAACATCTGTGGGCATACTAGGAGAATTGATCGAAAAGCAATTTTTGAGTGGGGGCAGTGGCGTGTGGAGGTGGGGGTGAAAAACTTTAGATTACGATATCTCACGAACCAACTGTATAGGGTGTTTTTTTAGGTGCATGAGAACTTAAAATTATAATACAGGACAGAAATATTGTTGGAATGAAATTTTTTTATTATATTCTGGTAGATAATTTCATGGCATTTATTTTTTAAATATGATTTCCGTCATATGTCCGCTGCGGCTACGAGTTACATGGTCCATTCGATCAGTCCAATTTTTGACTACTTTTTACTACTTTTACTAAATCTGACCGTATGGCGTCAATAGTGGCTTCAATATTGGCTTCCAATGCTTCAAGAGTTGCTGGTTTGTCGGTATAAACGCATGACTTAATATAGCTCCATAAAAAGTAATCCAGAGGCTTTAAATCGCACGAACGAGGGGGCCAGTTAACAGAACCACTTCTGGATATCAAGTTGTCTTCAAATTGATTTTGCAATAAATCGATTGTTAAGCGCGCTGTATGGCAAGTTGCGCCGTCTTGTTGGAACCAAATGTCGGCTATGTTTAGCTGATTAATTTATTGCTCTATGAACTTCGCCAACAGATTTATTTTTTTCAAAGTAAATAACCAGGAGGCTATTTGGAACGTTATTTTTTAGGTTATCAGTCGCATAGTATCCTACACCGCATCTCAACATTAAATACGTTTCGGACTTCAACCCAAAAAATAGTAAAGTTGCGCCCAGACTGTTGGCAGATTTTTGTGTTTCTATCTAATTTTTTTGTTAGTTATAGTATGTTAAAGTTTTCGTAAAAATGGTGTCCGTGTCCTCTTTGAAAATTAATATCTCTGAAGGGGGAAACAATATAAAAAAATCTGCGAACAGTCTGGGCGCAACTTTATTATTTTCGGGCAGAAGTCCGGAACGCGTTTAATTCTGAGACGCGGTGTAGGTTACAATGTATATGAAAATCTAAAAAATGTTTGGGAAGCGGTTAGAATGGGGTCGCGCTGGAATCCTTAAACGCCGCTGTCACATATAACATATTAATTACATAATTGGGTCATACTCCGGGAAGAGGTCTAAGTCATAGTATAATATCAGTTAATACGCGATTAAGAGGTTTTCCGTGATTAGGTTTTTGGCCATTACATGAAATCGGAAATGCATTTGTAGGCGATTATATAAAAAGTCTGTGGAAGTGAAAACCAATCTGATATCTCATCAATCTTAAGAAATATGTCGAAAGCCTTACGTCCTCTTTGAGTTTTGAGAATTCGATACCTCATTAGAGCTAAGAAATATGTAGGAAATTGTGAAAACATATGCAACCCCCTTGCACCCACTTTGGGGTTGAATATCAAAAAATCCTGAAATTAGTTTTTAGATATATGTAAAACAAGCCGGAGGAAATGAAAACCAATCCCATGTCTTATCACTTCTAAGAGATTTGACGAAATTCGTGAAAACGTGTTCTACCCATTTATACCATCTTAGGGGTTGACAAAGAAAAAAACTTGAAAACGAGTTTTAGGTGATTATTAAACAAGCCTTTGGAAGTAAAAAGTTGTTCGATATCTAATCAGACCGGAGGGATATGGCTGAATTCGTGAAAATGTATACAACCCCTTCACACAACCGTGGGGGTCGAATTTCAAAAAATTCTGAAAATGCTTTCTAGGTATTTATATCAAGAATCCGTAGAATAAAAATAGATTCAATATTTGAAAGACCTAATAAATATGACGCAAATCTTGAAAATATATGCATTCCATTTTCACTGATAATTTTTTTTGCCCCCCTTCCGTACGACAATGGATATTTGAAATTTTTTTAATTTAAATTACTTTTCTAGTTGACTTAGGTTAGGTTAGGTTGGGAAGGGTGGACTAAAGCGATGTGCCCCAGTCCATCACGAGAGATCACTGTGGATCCATTGTGGTCCCCTCGTATAAGAACCGCGCTCTAGACTACTGATTCCAAATATTGCTCATCCTTATGAAGAGAGTAGTTCTCCATAAAGGAATCATCGCAAGTTCTGATAGGTCGGATAAGGAGAATTTCCCCAAGTACCGATGCCTGGTACGTGCCAGACTTTCACTTTCACACACTAGATGCTCCAGTGTACGCTCAACATTCTCATCACCACAGTGACACAGGTCAGCCATGGGTATTCCCAGCCTTTCTCCATGCCTCCCAAAGGGACAGTGCCCCGTTAGGACCCCTATAAGTTGTCTACAAATGTCCCTGCCCAGAGACAAAATGAAGCTAGAGTTCCTCCTATCAAGTTTCGGCCAGCAGATTCTTGCTTGACGGCATCCCGAGAGATTCACCCAGGCCCCCTCCATCTGTCTGAGTGCTTCAATATCAATCATTCCTTTTACACATTCAATGGGACATAGAACCGACTCGTCGGCCAGCTCTATGCTCATATCCGACCCCCTTCCGGCGAGCTCGTCTGCCTTTTCATTTCCAGGGAAGTCACTGTGACCAGGAATCCAGCTAATCTTAAGGTGGTTGTTCATACCCACCATCTGCAATATTCTTTTACAATTTCCCACAAGCCTGGATTTAGTAATGTGCGCCTCAACAGCCTTGATGGCAGCTTGGCTGTCAACATAAATAGTTATTGTACCATTCACGCATTGTTTTCGCATAATTAACACCGCTGCCTTTGTCAGCGCAAAAATCTTGGCCTGAAACACGCTCGAGCTATCCGGTAGCCTGAACGATTCCATAATGTCAAGGTCATAAGAGTACACTCCCGCGCCCGTTCCGCGTGTCTAGGGCGATGATTCCAGATCGCCACTCCAGTCTGGTGGGAATATTCACAGCATAGGAATGTCCAAAACTGCAAGACGGTGTCCTGTAGTCGGTGCGCTCCGGCATGGCGAAACACAGGGAAATTGACAAGATCCTAGTGTGGCCCACACTGCCTCCCATCCAATAGCCTGCCTCACGCAGACGCAAAGCACCCTTTGCTGCTATAGATTTTACCGCTAATTCCAATGGGATTATGTGGAGCATTACTTCCAGAGCCTGCGAGGCCGTGGTACGTAAGGCCCCAGTGATCCCAATGAGTGCCATTCTTTGGATTCTGCTTATGGCGGCCCGGTTAGTCCCGACCTCCAGCGCATGCCACCACACCAGTGACCCGTACGTAAGAACAGGTCTAACTACCGTGATGTACAGCCAGTGCACTATTCTCGGGTTAAGGCCCCAGGTTTTCCCTAAAATTTTCTGACAAGCGTAGTAAGCATTCGATGCCTTCTTGATCCTGTCGTCAATCGTGAGTTTCCAGTTCAACCTGGGATGGAGATAGATGCCCAAGTACTTCACACTAGGAGAGAGCGGGATGGTAACGCCATTCAAGCGTGGGAGCCTGAATTCTCGGTATTTTTTCCTCGTAAAGAGGATAAGGTCGGTTTTCTCCGGATTGATGTTGAGACCGCAGTTACCAGCGCACCTAATCAAGGATTTGAGCCCAACTTCTAGTAAGTCGCTCAAGGTGTCCAGGAACTTACCTCTCACCATCAGAACGATATCATCCGCGTAGGCAACCACCTTGACTCCGGTCAAAGATAGAGCCTGTAAAATTTCGTCAACCACTATTACCCACAGCAGTGGAGATAGCACCCCACCCTGTGGGGTTCCCCGTGTTGCTTTCATTCTGCTACATCCATCCCTCAGAGAGGAGTTGATAATTCTTCCCCCTAGCATCGACACAATCCAGCACGAAATGAATGAGTCCACACCCAGTCTATTTAATGCCTTCTCGAACGCACTCGTCTCCACATTATTGAAGGCACCCTCAATATCAAGAAACGCTGCAGAGTATACTCTTTCACATTCAAAGATTCTTCCACCGTGTAGACGACCTCATGTAAGGCCGTTTCGACAGATTTTCCCTTCATATAGGCGTGCTGAGAAGCTGAGAATCCTCTCGCGTCCAGAACATATCTGAGATAATAGTCCATCAGTCTCTCCATTGTTTTCAGTAAAAACGATGATAGACTAATGGGTCTAAAGTCCTTGGTCAGGGTGTGGCTTGGCTTGCCAGCCTTAGGAATGAAAATCACCCTGACTTCACGCCACATCTTCGGGACGTACCCGAGAGTTAGACAACTTCTAAAGATCCTCACCAAGGAAGGACCAATAAGTGACATGGTCTTTTGCAGCATAATGGGCACCAGACCGTCCACTCCCGGAGACTTAAAGGGAGAGAAGGACATAACCGTTCTAGTTGACTTACATATACATACCGAGTTTCAACTTTCTAGCATAAACCGTTCTACAGTTGGGAAAAACATCCCCCACCCCCGTACCATACTACCCACATAAAAAATTATATTTTTTCAACATGCTACTACTATAGTTCTATCCAAATACCAAGTTTCAGCTTTATATCAATATAAGTTCTCGAGATAGAAAAATCGGAACTTGTTGTTCTTCACCCTTCCCCACCCTCACCATCTACACCCGCTAGGGGTCTATTGTGCCTACTTACGGTAAAAATTCTAAGCATCTATCTTACACTGTTCTTGAGATATGAGAATTGATTTTTTAAAAAAATTGTATCCCCTCGACTTCCATACTCCACCGCACTCTTACAAAATTTTGACTTTCAACAAACTTTATTTGTCAACTTTAATACAGAAACCGAATTTTATTTGTCTAGTGCAATTGGTTCGTGAGATATCGTAATCTAAAATTTTTCGACCCCCACTTCCGTATGCCCCTGCCCCCTCTCAAAAATTTGTTTTCGATCTATTCTCCCAGTATACCCACAGATGTTCATTACGTTTTAATTTCGTGACATTAACTGATTAGGAGATATAAATTTTAGAATGTCTCGATCTCGGCTTTCGAGCGTTTCGTCCGAATTATTATTCCCCCCCACTCCCACACCCCTACACCCATATCAGCAATATTTTTGCAAATGGGTCCACTATCGATGCTCTATATAAATTCCAAGTTTCAGCCTCCTAGCCTAAGCGGTTACTGAGATCTAGAAACCAAAATTGTTCGTCTAAAACGCTTCCCCCACCTCCCCCCTCACACCCCCACCACTCAAAAGGTGGACACTTGAAGCAGTCTGCTCAGACTACCAACAAAAAAAAATTTAACTTAATAGCTCAAAGAGTTTCAGAGCTATAAGCTTTCAAACGTTTTGCGTTTTTTGGTGTCTATTAGTCATGAAACGTAGAAAAAAAGTTTTCAGGGTAGCAACTTTTTTTTTTTTAAAAATCTATAACAATACTTTATTATTAAAATATAAAGTAATAATACGAATAAAAATTATCCTTGAATTTTTTTTTCAAGGATAACGACTTTATCCTTGAATATCTCAAAATACGCTTTTTTTTTAATTTTTTTATATTTTATAGGTTATACTGTTTTACAAAACATACCAAAAAATTAACATGGGATCTGAATGGGATCGGGTCAAAAAAATCTAAGAACTTCAGTGCCTCCCAATTTACTTTATAGAAAAAGGGTCATTCCATCAATAATCGCCAAAAGTGAGACCTTACCATCGCCGATTCTTTTGAAAATTTATGTACTCGAAGAATTAGCGAAAATCAAAAATATGATTTAAATTTTTTGTTTTTATTTCATTTTTGTTGGTAGTTATAGTATGTTAAAGATTTTGCATAAAAGGTGTCTTTTTTGAAAACTCATTTTTATCCTAGAATAATAAAGTAGGGCTTATTTTAAAGATTTTCGTTTAAAAATTGTTGTAATATAAAAAAATATGAATAAAAATTATACTTGAACGTTTTTTTTTCAAGGATAACGATTCTGTCCCTTATCCTTGAATATCTCAAAATGTTTTTTTTTATTTTTTTATATTTTGTAGGTTATACTGTTTTTCAAAACATATCAAAAAATGAACTTGGGATTCCAAGGAGATCTAAGTCAAAAAAAATCGAAGAACATAAGTGCTTTTCAATTATGCTATAGAAAAATTACAATTATTTTTATTACTTACTCGTGAGCAACGATGATTTCATTTTATGATGCGAGATATATATGAGCAGCTCTTAAAATCATAAATGTAAGCTAGTTTAGTTCTCTAGTAATTTAATTAAGAGCTACTAATTGGTTAAAACATCAATGTTTTATAATACAGTAGATGCCGCTTATAGTAATCGCGGATAATGATATAAGCCGCATTTTGTTATCAAAACAAGTAAGTTCCATTTTCCACAAACGAAATTCATCGCTTATTGGAATAAAAATTCGCTTTATGTTATCATTCGGGCCAGATTTCCATACAACATTACAAGTTTTGTGACTGTATTCTTAATCGCTCCTCTTTTTTCTTCATGTGAATGTGATCAAAAAGGCAAAATAAAAACAATATCAAAATTAAAGATGATTGCTCTTGGTTTTACATTTATGTAAACACAAGGCGATACATATCATAGATTACTATGAGAAATTTCGTAGCTTCTAAAAGCTATTGATGTTAATCTCGTTCAACAGAATGAGCTCAACTTCGAGTAAGTTTTCGAGACAGTTTAATAGAAGTGGCGCGCTGAGCTGAAAGATATGACCGAAGCTGGATCTAAAACGCTGAACAAGGCTGAATTTGCTAAAAAGGGAGAGAATCAACACCACAGTAAGTGCCCTGACCAGACACTGTCTTATAATCCGGCATGCTAAAAGACGGCGACTATTTTCAAACGACTTTCTGTAGAAGCTGCCTGGATGAGGAGGAAGAGGAAACAGTATTTCATATTCTCTGTAACTTTGTGAAACATTGAAGCTAGAGTTGTAAATAACACTTAATGAATAAAAAAAATTATATTAGCAATCTATATTGAAGCGTAGGAAATCAAATGAGAAACATACTGCAGTCACGATCGGCTGCAAGCCAATCGTATAATACTCTAGATGAATACTGAACTCCGATTTATATTGTAGTTGGGGATAAAGTAGAATTACGTGCGTGCATGTTGTATGTCCTTTATTAAGGACTGCCATTAGATTGCTACTCAAAACTAAAAGACAATATTCAGTGTTTATTTCATATCTTGAACTGGGTAAGTCATCGAAAAAAAATTTCCTTTTTGAAGGACTTTCGCATGGGAGGTGCAGGAAGGACTCACTCGATTTTTTACATATTAATCCTTTTCCTTGGAACCATTTAAAAATGAACGTGTACAAAATTTCAAATTCGTAGCTTGAAGCGTTCAAAAGTTATCGAAAAATATTGTTGAACACGTGTCTTAAGGACATTTTGTACGGCAGCTACCAGAAGGAGTAAAAGGATTTCGATGATTAGAAAACTCGAACTTCGTTTTTACTCAAAACTAATTTGTGCAAAATTTCCAATTCATACCTAAAAGATTACTTGAGTTATAAGTTCCGTAAATTAAGTGAAGACGTTTTGCCAGGATATTTGTATGGCAGCTACACGAAGGACTAATAGGATTTTCTTCATAATCATACATTAAGCTCTAACTATTGAAAAAATAACATATACAAAATTTCAATGTCGTAGCTTAAACCCTTCTGAAGTTATCGACCAATACTTTTGAACACGTGTTTTAAGGACATTTTGTATGGCAGCTACCAGAAGGAGTAAAAGGATTTCGCTGACTAGTAAAGCCGAACTTTCTTTTCACTCAAAACTAATTTGTACAAAATTCCGAATTCGTAGCTAAAAGATTACTTGAGTTATAGTGAGTTTCGTAAATTAAGTGAATACATTTTGACAGGATATTTGTATGGCAGCTACACGAAGGACTAACAGGATTTTTTTCATAATCATATATTTAGCTCCAACTATTGAAACAATAACACATAGAAAATTTCAAAGTCGTAGCTTAAACCTTTCTGAAGTTACCGACCAATATTCTTGAACACCTGTTTTAAGGACATTTTGTATGGCAGCTACCCGAAGGAGTAGGACGATATAGCCCGTTAACGAACTTCGCCTTACAAATTCAACCAAACATCCTGATTCAAAATTTCATGATCCTAGGTGAAGGCGTTCTTGAGTTATCGTGTTCACGGACATACGGACGGACGGACGGACGGACGGACGGATGGACGGACGGACGGACGGACGTCATGCGGATTTGAGGTTTTTGGCCACAAATAAACAAAAAATAATATATAACTTTTTTTCGTCCGAGGCTTGGTTCTATGCGTTACAAACTTTTGGGCTGGATTAAACTTATAATACTCTACAGGGTGTAACTAGTACTGAGGTTCAAACGAAAATGGGAGATAGAAGAACTTGTCCTGAGTAGAAAATCGTTCTACACATATTCCCGTTTTTACACCGTTAAGGAGATAGCGCGATTTTAAGGACGAAGGATTTTCATCGTACCTGTGATCACTGTTTGATCTCTAACTTCTGCTGTACTTAGCGTAACGTAATAAGTCTGGGCTCGTTGGAAAGAACACAAATTCTTCTTTCTAATTGCTATCAACTGTGTTAATCAGTGTTATACTTTTTGAGAAAAATTTATTTAAATGACACAAAAATAATAAAAAATTAAAAAAAAATATAAAAAAGTCCTGTTTTCTCCAAGAAGGACCTGATTAACCACCAAATTTTATTACATTTTCGGAAAGCCCATAAAATTTCACTATACGTTTGATAACAGAATTTCTTCATAGGTTGAATTGTAAGGGAGCGGGGCTAACAGCTATCAAGCACGTTCCCTTCAAGTGAATCTGGTTTGACACCCGTCATTCGCCGAAGGAGTATGATTAATAATAGTGAGGACGAAATAAATGCATGTGGTTGATGCCTAATCGATGGCCCATGCGCCGGGTGCTTACCGTGGGGTCCCTAGCCGCGATGCGCAATATGCGCTCCTCCGTGGCCACAGGTACCGAGTGTCGCCGTCCTGGATGTTGTGTCTCCCGCCACGGCTGCAGTGTACCTCGTTCACGAAGGTTCCGATGAATGCTGATGAGCATCCGATAATGCGGGTACCGAGATCTGTCCGGATACCGTTCCCGGTAAACTCTTTCGGCTCGCCTAGCATTCCCGTCGCACAACCCACACACGAAGTGCATGTCTGCAATTTCTTCCGTTGTAAAAGACCTTCTAAAACAAAAGTAATAAACAATAACAAACTAAACAGTAAATATATTAAACTTTTTTCGATTTTTATCTAATAAAAAATAATAGATAATACCAAATAGTAATAATTCAATGATTTTATATAAGTTTTGATAAACCAACGGATATTTAAATTTTAAAATTTGGTTGCAATTTGGATATTTTAATATCAGAAAGATTTGTGGTCATGAATTCAGGCAAAAGAGGTATAACAATCTGGTGCATATCTCCCTATATGCTCGTGGTGCAACGATTCCGACCAGATGGATCTTTATTTATATATGTTTTTTCTTTTAAATAAAAACAAATAATAAACTAGCACTTTACTAAAAAACACCTTAGACTACACGCTATATATATGCTTACCTAGAAAGGTTCACAACCGATAATTTGTTCTTAAACAAAAATAAATAATAAAATTTAGTTTTCTTTGGGTTTTTCTCTTTTTTCCGAATAACTGCTCAGAATTACTCGGTATTTTAACGATTACTGAACGTGATCGTATGGATAGGAAAGAGAAAGAGAATACCTCCTCTGCTTTGTAGATTTTACTTATATGCGAGCGCCAATATCGAGTGGTGCATTTCTACCACTGGTGCTGGGCTACCCATTCTTCCCTATTAGTTTATGTTACAAAATGCGCCTCAATATTTGATAATGTAAGCACCTCATAATCATCTTCGCCTTAGCGATCAGAGATCCTGAGTCTAAAGAAGAGCAAGCCGCCTATTGATTAGCGTCATACATTTTTGCATGCAATCGGTTCAGCTTAATGTTGCGATCTAGGGGTTCACCGGGATTTCAAGTAAAACACAATTCAATTTCATTTACAATTTCATCACTGTTATTGATGAAAATATCTTTAAAAATACACTTTCGCGTAGAACTGATCGTCGTTTCACTCTCGGAGTAGAAAAACTTATCCCCCGGCTTTACGGCGCTTATATACTGCATGTGTTGAGTCCAGAGATTTCCAGCATATTCGGTTGTTTGTGTGGAATGCGCAAGAATTACATGCGAGAAGTGTCTAGAACATGCGAGAAGTATTATACAGGGTGTTTGGCACTCCGTGTGCCACCTTGTAAGGAGTTATTCCTTGATATATTTGGAGAAAAAAATTGTTCTACAGGGTGGGTCAATTTTCAATATTAGTGGAGATACAGGGTGGTTAAGAAAAGTGTTTTTGACCGGTAACCTCACTCACTTAAAACGTTAAATCTTGAAAACGAATAATCACAAGGCAAAGTGTTATAACTCATTTTTTAGGCAATCGAAATACCTTTCATTTGATGTAACAGTCTAAATTGTAACTGCACCCAATCTTGAGATATTTACACGAAAACATAGATTTTGCTTTTTATGTGATATGTATTTTTACCTATTACTTCCAAAATGTTAATCGTAACTCATACATATGTACGGAATACGGAACACGGCTCATAAAAAAATAAAATTAATATGACATTTTTATAATGGGGTTTTCTGAGAAAAACTACAATGATCACTGAATTTTTAGGGTTGACGTAGCAAAATCTATGTTTTCGTGTAAATATCTCAAGATTGGGTGCAGTTACTATTTAGACTGTTACATCAAATAAAAGGTAATTCGATTGCCTAAAAACGAGTTATAACACTTTGCCTTGTGATTATTCGTTTTCAAGATTTAACGTTTTAAGTGAGTGAGGTTACCGGTCAAAAACACTTTTCTTAACCACTGTTGTACCCAGCATTGTAGCAGCATCCCTATTAACTTATCTAATCCAGATGCTTGGGTTACTCCTCGTATCCGCATTGCCGGTAGGTCAGTATCGTAATAATTAATGTAAACAATTCGTTTTGTTTACTGACCTACTGGAAATGGCGGTAGTGTTAAGTATTTTTTAAGTAATATTGCTGACTTACGGACTCGGACTTAAGCGCCGGTTCATATTGCTCGTCGAATTCAAAGCCACAAACAAAAATACGATTGTTTGGGATTTCAGATTTCATCATCAGATTTCATCCAATGTCAGCAATGTTTTGCCGAATGACATGTAACTGAGTATTTTCCCAAAACGGAACACAAGACTCAGTTCCGTGTCAGTCGGCACTTTTTTTAATATATAAGTTTAGTGTTAGCTAGTTGTAGCTCTCACTCTTTTTATATACGCACCCGAAACAATAATAAAAAAAGTATTTTTTAACCAAAAAACAAGAAGTCACTTATTATTTAGGTAAGGAACCTTAATTCAATTTCAATTTTTACAGGTTCCTAAACGGACTTGTCGGCCCATCATTTATGAGAAGCCACGTCCCACCAGTCTCCACCGTTGGCACTCAGAAATGAAGTGCCGGTGAAAAACCTTCGACATAGGTCCCTAAGTACCTTGGGGATTCACCGCTGTGTTTAAATCGGGTATCACGGATACCCGCAACTAAATACAATACCACCCTGTATCTCCACTAATATTGAAAATTGACCCACCCTGTAGAACAATTTTTTTCTCCAAATATATCAAGGAATAACCCCTTACAAGGTGGCACACGGAGTGCCCAACACCCTGTATAGAGGTCTCTATGACAATGCAAGGTTGTTGCTTTTCTCTGGTAACTTTAATATCAATAATAAGTGAGTTGCTCGGGTTGCCAGAGTACACATGTAACAATAACGGTGTAACAATACCTTTAATTTTTGCAACACGTGTCTGAAACCCACCAATCCAGCAAAAATAATAATTAATAAATTATGAAAAAAAGGAACTCTACGACAGATATCAATATTGGTAAATCTATTATCTCTTGCATGTTATATTTCTATGGATGTGCATAACTTGAAAGAAAGTGGTTCATTTGTGGAAAGTCTACAAATAATGAACCGATTATAAATTAGTTTTAGTTTACAAATACCAGATAACTATCGTGTGAACAACTAGTTTTCATTTGAGAGAACCGAGAACCGAAAATTTAGTGGCAAGAGATTTGTGATAAATACGTTGTATTTGAGCCGGTAACACTAGCAGAATTAACCCAAGAGACGACTAAATTTCAGTTTTCTAATTGTTATATTTTTAATTTTTTCCTTGTAAATCGGCTCTGTTGTAAACTAGCAAAATAACACAATTTGCGTTGTTCGAATAGCCCAAAAAGCTATAAGTAGCTTTTTGAAATTTGTACCCGGGAATTGAATATTTAAATAGCCCAAATCGCGGGAAATAGCCCAATCTGGCGACTTTAAGTTTGTTGTTCTGTGATAAATGCATGCCGAAGTAAAGAAGGAAGTCGTTCAGCAAAGCTATCTATAAAATCGTCTGTAGATTGTATTTTTGTCTCTAATGTTGACCGCTCTGTTGATGTCCACTTTATATATAGGTAATATTTTCTACATTATTAATACTAAAAGTATTCTAAAAAGGATCTTTTTCTTTTTCATATTCTGGACATTCGATGCATTTGTTTAAAAAGCAAACCAATATTAGGAGGATTGTATATTCCAACAGCAAGGCATGACCGGTAGTTGTAAATTTGTGTATCTTCATTTGCAGTCCAAGATTTGATTCCACAACCGTCCAACATAAGCTTCATGTTTTGATGGATAACACACACACATACCGAATGTGTTCCAGACGATCTAGCCAAAACACAGTACTTGGGTCGTAGGGAAGCAAATTCGGAAAATCCTATCTTCAGTTGACGATAAGTTTCCTTGAAGTGCTGGTACACTTCCTTTAAATCACCCAAAACCAAACGTTTTTGGACTTGTTCTTTCTTACCGTCTATTTTGATTGAAACAACATCTTTTTTACCAAGCATCATTCGACTTATATCATCCTTACTGTAGAAGTATTCCATTATCTCGATGATATCGGAAGTAAGGCTTCTCAGTGTGGGAGATGTTGATATCCTTCAGAATTTGAAATTCGTTTTGACTTTCGAACTGTATACGAAGATGTTTCGGGAAATTCTTCCATTGTTCTTTTTCTAGTCCATTTATCAGGTCTTACAGATAAAATAGATTCCTTAATATTCTTGTCACTGGTGATTGAATACTTAGTCTTCAGTCTGCGAATCATCTCGTCCTGAGTACATGGTGGTTGGTCCGTTTCATCTTTTAATCCAAAAATTTCTTTTGATACGATTCTTTTCATCCCTTCGAGCTTTGTCCGAATGTAGTTTTCTCTAGAAAATCGTCTTTTGTTGAAAGGTTCTTCTCCTAAATATTGAAGACATTCATTTAATGCTTCAATGCGGCTGCTTTGTTGGTGAATTTTTAGTCTAGTGCTTGTTGATCTTCGTCGGGCTCCTCATCCGTATCCAGTTGTATAAATTCCTGGTTCTCTGTAGCAAAAGGTTCTTCTTTCTGGTCAAACATATCATCTTCAGTGGTTTCCGTTGACGTTCCTGGTAACATTTGAACCCTTTTTCTACAAGAAGAGCAAATTTTTTCTGCTAAATTCATCGCTGGTACTTTACAAATCATCCATGGTTGCACAGGTCGTATATCCGATTTTTTTAGACCATGATTTAATTTTCTAAATGGATTACAGCACTCCAAAATTGAATACCAACTGTTGGTTTTTTCCTATGTAAGGTAAAATAATAAATTCGATTTTGTCTTCTAAATAGTGCAAGCACGACTGAATAGTTTCTGAGGCAAACCCGTTTTCATATAAGGTGTATAACCTTAAAACGATCGTTTTTAGTCAGAAAAATACATGTTTTTTTTCAAAGAAAACAAAAACAAATTTATTCGAAGTACTCACCCTCGCTAGCTACACATTTCTCCCATCTCTCGTGCAATTTGTGGATACCACTCCAAAAAAAATTTCTTCTCTTTCGAAGCAAACCACTCATCAAGCCATTTTCGGACATCTTCGTAAGAACCGCAGTGCTGCTCAGCGAGCGCGTGGCCCATCGACGAAAACAAGTGGTAGTCAGAAGGGGCCAGGTCTGGTGAATAAGCGGGGTGGGGTAGCACCTCCCAGTTGAGTGTGCCCAAGTAGTTGTGGACCAGTTTTGACATGTGCGATGGTGCGTTGTCGTGGAGGAAAATCACCTTGTCATGTCTTTGTTGATATTCTGGCCTTTTATCACGCAGAGCAGTGGGCATCAACAGTTTCACCAAGTTTTATGAGCTCATAGTAGACGATACTCTGCTGATCCCACCAAAAGCACAATATTGTCTTCCGTCCGGAGTGATTTTGTCTTGCGGTAGATGTTGATGGTTGACCGGGATCAACCCACGATTTTCTGCGCTTTGGATTATCGAAATAAATCCACTTTTCATCGCCAGTCACAATCCAGAAATGCAGAAATGACTTTCTTCTGTGTCTAGCGAGCAACATTTCGAATATGTTTTGGCGTCGCTCAATCTGCCTATCGATCAATTCATGCGACACCCATTTTCCGATCTTTTAAACCTTTCCCATGTCACGTAGACGCTTGGAAATGGCTGCTTAAGTAACATCCAATTACTCAGCAAACGTTTTTTGCGATTGGGTATCGTCCTCGTCCAAAAGAGCCTGCAATTGATCGTCCTCATCCTTCCTGAACCGATTTTCGCGCTTCTTGCCGCTCAGGTCAAAATCGCCGTCTTTGAATCGACGAAACCAAGGCCTGCATGTTGATTCCCGTAAGACATTGTTACCATAGGCCTATACAAGCATTTGATGCGATTCAGCAGCCATTTTCTTTTCTTTTCTTTTTCTAGCAAAAAACTAGACGTGATCAGCACAGGACAAACGTATGTTGTTGAATGAAATTTGTGATGATGTGCACTGATTAATGTTAACAACTAACCAACCCTTAAATAAATAAAAAATGGCGTCTCTAGGTTGCTTAACACGCTCACTAACGCCATCTATGTGTCAACGATCGTTTTAAGGCTATTCACCTAGTACATACCTACCAAAAAAGGCCATTTAATTGCTATCCATTTTGTATTCTATAGCATAATTGAGAAGCACTGATGTTCTTCGATTTTTTTGACTCCGATTTCCTTGAGATCCCAAGTTAATTTTTTGATATGTTTTGGAAAAACAGTATAACCTACAAAAAAAATTAAAAAACCCATTTTGAGGTGTTCAAGGATAAAAAACAAAATCGTTATCCTTGAAAAAAAAACTTTCAATGATAATTTTTATTCATATATTTTTTATATTACAATAATTTTTAAAAAAAATCTTTAAAATTAGCCCTACTTTATTATTCTAGGATAAAAATTACCGGAGATATGAATTTTCAAAAAAGACTTGGACACCTTTTATGCGAAATCTTGGTGTTGGGTACTATGCGACTGACAACCTAAAAAATAACGTTCCAAATAGACCCCGGGTTATTTTTTAGGTTGTCAGTCGCATAGTACCCAACACCGTATCTCATCATTAAACACGTTTCGGACTTCTACCCATAAAATAATAAAGTTGCGCCCAGACGGTTGGCAGATTTTTTTTATTTACTTATTCTCAATATACCTTAAAAATATATTAGAATTCGTGAATATGTACACAACCACTTTACACCCCCTTAGGGGTTGGATATCGAAAAATTTTGAAGATCGTTACTAGGCGCTTATATAAATAGCCCGCAGAAGTAAAATTGCTTTGATAGCTCAACTTGTCTAAAAGTTTTAACGAAGTTTGTGAAAATGTGGATTCACGGACATTTTTTTTAATCAACCTCTGAACACCAATAAAAATCTGAACTTTTTCTTTGCTTTAGTTACTCTAATAGTACATCTACATATACGTATTAAGTTTCAACTTTCTAGCATAAGTCGTTTCTGAGATATAAAAAACCACCCCTCTCCCCCGAACCTTGATACCCCTATCAAAAATTTTATTTTTCTTTGATGTCTCCATAGTGGTTCTATATAATCCTAAATTGTTAGCTTTCTATTCATTATGGTTTTTGAGAAATAAAAATCAGAATGTTTTTCTTTCTACCCCCTTTCACCATCACCCCCAACACACACACCACCAATATTGCTGTCCCCCCACTTTCGTGCTTCACCACCCCCCTCAAAAAATTTCATTTCGGTAGACTCCTCTTGTGATCCCATATACATAAATAAAATTTTATCTTCCTGGTGTAATTGGTTCGGAAGATATTGTAATCCAAAGTTTTTCACCCCCCACCCCCACACCCTAGCACCCCTCTTAAAAATTTTAGCCCTTGTCTAATCTTGAAGTATCCCTAAGGACAACAACAAAGTTTCAATCTTCTGACATCAATTGTTCAGGAGATATCGATTTTAGAATGTTTCAATCCCGTCTTTCATGCGTTAAAGACTCTTTTTTTTCCCCCCCCACTTCCACACCCCTTAACCAATATCGACAATTTTTTTGCAATTGAGTCCATTATCATAGTACTACATAAGTTCCAAGTTTCAGCCTCCTAGCACAAGTGGTTCCTGAGATCTAGAAACCAAAATTTTTCGTCTAAAACGCTCCCCTCTCCTCTCCCCTTGTACCCCCACCCCTTCAAAATATACCAGTTGTAGGGGTTCACCCAATCTACCCACCATAAAAATTTAAATTTAATATCTCAACGGGTTTGGGAGCTACGAGCCTTCAAACGATTTTGCGTACGGCGTACGGCGTACGGCGGACGGCGTACGGCGTCTACGGCGGACAGACGGACATTTTTTTTTATGCTTTTTTGGTGTTTTCTAGTCCTAAAACGTGTAAATACAAAATTTCAGGGTAGCAAACTTTTTTGAAATTTCAGGTCGATCACAATACTTTATTATTAAAAAATAATAAAGTAAAATTAGATAGAAACAAGAAATTGAAATTATATTATTTTTTTTTCACTAAATCTTCGAGTACATAAATTTTCAAAAGAATCGGCGATGGTAAGGTACCAAATTTCGTAATTTTTGGCGATTCTTGATGGAATGACCCTATGTCAGAATTCGTAAAAACGTACACAATAATTTTACACCCTTTCAGGGGTTGAATATCGCAAAATCATGAAATTAATTTTGAGATGATTATAGAGATCATTATATAAAGCACATAGATGTAAAAGCGAATCCGATCTCATTAAACCTAAAAGATTTGTCGGAATTCGTGAATACTTTATCAATATCTTACATTATCAGGCGGTTTAATATAAAAAATGCTTAAATGGGATTTTTCTTCGATTAAATTCAGGACCTTTAGGTTAGGTTAGGTTAAGAAGGGTAGACTGAAGCATTGTGCCACAGCCCATCACGAGAAATCACTGTGGATCCATTGTGTTCCCCTCGTATAAACCGGGCTCTAGACTATTGATTCCAAATATTGCTCTTCTTTATGAAGAGAGTAGTTCTCCATAAAGGTATCATCGCAAGTTCTGATAGATCGGTCAAGGAGAATTTTCCCAAGTACCGATACCTGGTACGTGCCAGACTTTTGCATTCACACACTTGATGCTCCAGTGTCGGTTCAACATTCTCGTCACCACAGCGACACAGATCAGCCATGGGTATTCCCAGTCTTTCCCCATGTCTCCCAAAAGGACAGTGTCCCGTTAAGATTCTTAGAAGTTCTCTACAAGCGTTCCTGTCCAAAGACAAAATGAAGCCCGAGTTCCTCCTATGAAGTTTCGGCCAGCAGATTTTTGCTTGCCGGCAACCCGAGAGATTCATCCATGCCCCCTCCGTCTGTCTGAGTGCTTCTATATCAATCATTTCCTTTACACATTCAATGGGACACAGAACCGATTCATCG
Source organism: Beris morrisii (assembly GCA_951812415.1). Classification (NCBI taxonomy): domain Eukaryota; kingdom Metazoa; phylum Arthropoda; class Insecta; order Diptera; family Stratiomyidae; genus Beris; species Beris morrisii. The sequence goes on along the minus strand of OX638310.1, from coordinate 86,015,397 downwards.
GCCAACTCAATGCTCATCTCCGACCGCCTCTTGGTGAGCTCGTCTGGCTCTTAATTTCCAGGGAAGTCACTGTAACCAGGAATCCAACTGATCGTCAGGTTGTTATTAAGACCTACCATCTGCAATAATCTTTTACATTCGCCCACAAGCCTGGATTTAGTGATGTGCGCATCAACAGCCTTGATAGCAGCTGGCAACATAGTTATTTTACCATTCACGCGCTGTTTCCGCACAATTATTTCAGCTGCTTTTGTCAACGCAAATATCTCAGCCTGAAACACAATCGACCTAACGATTCCATAATGTCAAGGTCGCAAGAGTACACTCCTTCGCCCGTTCCGCTTTCCATTTTAGTGCCATCAGCGTACATAGCAAACGTGTCTGGAGCGATGATCCCAGATTCCCACTCCAGTCTGGTGGGAATGCTCACAGCATAGGAATGTCCAAAACTTCAAGACGATGTCCTGTAGTCAGTGCGCTCCGGAATGCCGGATCACAGGGAAATCGACAAGATCCCAGTGTGGCCCACACTGCCTCCCAGCAAATAGCCTGCCTCACGCAGACGCAAAGCACTCTTTGCCGCTATTGATTTTACCGCTAATTCCAATGGGATTATATGGAGCATTACCTCCAGACCCTGGGCGGCCGTTGTACGTAAGGCCGCAGTAATCCCAATGAGTGCCATAACCCGTAAGTAAGAACAGGTCTAACTACCGTGATGTACAGCCAGTGGACTATCCTCGGGTTGAGGCCCCAGATTTTCCCCACCATTTTCTGACAAGCGTTGTAAACATTCGATGCCTTCTTAATCCTGTTGTCAATCGTGAGTTTCCAGTTCAACCTAGGATGAAGATAGATTCCAGAGTACTTCACACTAGGAGAGAGCGGGATGGTAACGCCATTCAAACGTTGGAGTCTGAATTCTCTGTCTTTTCTCCTCGTGAAGAGGATAAGGTCGGTTTTCTCCGGATTAATGTTGAGACCGCAGTTACCAGCCCACCTGCTCAAGGATTTGAGCCCAACTTCTACTAAATCGCTCAAGGTGTCCTGGAACTTACCTCTCACCATCAGGACGATATCATCTGCATAAGCAACCACCTTGACACCGGTCAAAGTTAGAGCCTGTAAAATTTCATCAACCACTATTACCTATAGCAGTGGAGATAGCACCCCACCCTGTGGGGTTCCACGGGTTGCTTTCATTCTGCTTCATCCATCCCCCAAAGAGGAGTTGATAATTCCTCCCCCTAGTATCGACACAATCCAGCACGCAATGAATGAAACAACACCCATCCTATTCAATGCCTTCTCGAACGCATTCGTCTCCACATTATTGGAGGCACCTGTTGGGTTTAATTTGTTAGAAACTAGTTTTAATTTAGTTTTAGTTTAGCTTTAATTCAGTTTTAGTTTTAATTCAGTTTTAGTTTAGCTTTAATACAGTTTAATTTAGCTTTAATACAGTTTTAGTTTAGCTTTAATTCAGTTTAGTTTAGCTTTAATACAGTTTTAGTTTAGCTTTAATTCAGTTTTAGTTTAGCTTTAATACAGTTTTAGTTTAGCTTTAATATAGTTTTAGTTTAGCTTTAATACAGTTTTAGTTTAGCTTTAATACAGTTTTAGCTAAGCTTTAATTCAGTTTAGTTTAGCTTTAATACAGTTTTAGTTTAGCTTTAATTTAGTTTTAGTTTAGCTTTAATACAGTTTAGTTTAGCTTTAACACAGTTTTAGTTTAGCTTTAATTCAGTTTAGTTTAGCTTTAATACAGTTTTAGTTTAATTCAGTTTAGCTTAGCTTTAATACAGTTTTAGTTTCTACAAATTACTTGCTCTTTACCCTGTTAAATGATAAAGGTAATAAAATAGTGAAAAAATAAATTTTTAAGTAGTTCGTACCTTTTGGTGGTTATAAATTCGAGACGCGTCCACACTCCTTCAGTGCTCGATTCAGAAGACTGTTCTTTTTCTTTTTTTGTGCATGGCGCACCACCAACGTCCGGCACGAAGTTGGCTGCGACTCCTTAGAGTGCGTTTAGTTCGTGCTGTCGTCGGTAACAGCATCCTCAATATCTAGTAACGCTGCTAGAGTGTATTCTTTAACATTCCAAGATTTTTCTACCGTGGAGACGACCTCATGCAAGGCCATTTGGACCGATTTTCCTTTCATATGGCGTGCTGAGAAGCCCCTCGCGTCCATAACACATCTGAGATAATAGTCCATCAGTCTCTCTATTATTTTCAGCAAAAACGATGAGAGGCTGATGGGTCTAAAGTCCTTGGCCAGGGTGTGGCTTGACTTGCCAGCGTTACTAATAAAAATCACCCTGACTTCACGCCACATCTTTGGGATATACCCGAAAGTTAGACAACTTCTAATGATCCTCACCAAAGAAGGACCAATAAGTGGCATGGCCTTCTGCAGCATAATGGGCATCAGACCATCCACTCCCGGAGACTTAATGGGAGAAAGTTCCCTCTGAAGATTTGCAGTAGGTAGGGGAGCAGTTCTTCCAGTCCCTTTTGAAGCAGGGCTGGAAAGATTCCGTCAGTTCCTGGCGATTTGAAAGGATGGAAGGAGTGTATAGCCCATTTGATTTTGACATAGGTGAACTGATTAGAGGCCCGGTGCCAGTCTGTGGTATTGGAGCGGAATGCTCTAGAGATTACCGGTGATGCCTCGTTCTCCGTGTTAATTATGCGGCATCCTGGGAAGTGCGTATCTAGTAGCACCTTTGCTGTTTCATTTTCCCCCACGGTGAAGTCTCCATTTTGCTTTTTCAGTGTTCCCATATCACCGGTTTTCTTCTTGGATAGGATCTTGTGCAGTCTTGCTGCCTGCGATACTTCCATTGCAGAAGTCTCTCCATGTCCTCTGTTTAGAGGCTCTTATATCTTTGTTGTAATCTGTTAGGACTGACTTGTATGTAGCCCAGTCCCCAGTGAACTTTCGTACTCTTGTTCTTAGCCTTTTAAGTTCTCCGTTTTACCAAGGTACGCTTCTGCTGTTGTGTCGGGTTCTGAGTGAGCAACTTTCTTCGTATGAAGCGATGATTGCCTTCGTTACTTCTGCAGCTGTGTTTACCAGACTGCCGACTCCACGGACCACCTTATCCACAGATGCAAGCCGTTCACTTAGATTGGTCCTATAACTACCCCAGTGTGTTAGCTTCGGGATTCTGTACACCTCTGGATTAGTGTGTGAAGTTCTGATGTCAAATCTTACCATATATGTCTATGATTTTTTTTTTTTATTTATTTATTTTTTTTTATTTATTTAAGGACTCAATGAACAGAAAGTTTAAAAAAATTCCAATCATATTATACATGTAGCCAAGTGATAAAAAAATAAAATAAACACAAAACAATCGAGATTCATATTAAAATAGAAAAATATAAATGAAGAAAAATGAAAATTAAATAGAATTAAAATATAGTTATTTAATAGACAACGTGAATCTTAAATACAACTTGAATGATTGTAGACTGAAGTCGTGAAAACTAAGGCAAGATTGATTGAACATGCGAGGCAGCCTAAGTAAATTAGAGTGAAAATATACGTTTAGCCGCGCATATGGTACAACGAATAGAGTTTGTGATCTGGTATTACATACATTAGTACGCAATTGAAGTTCACTTTGAAGATTAGTATTAAAAACAAAATATACTTTAAATAAAACTACCATGTCCAAATATTGTCTTCTGTCCTTTAAACGTGTTAGGCTAAGTAACTCTAATCGACTTTAATAGCAAATGTCAGATAAATTGAGCCTTCGGAAAACAGATTTTGTAAAACGTCGTTGTACTGATTCCAATGCAGTCACAAGAAATTGGTAGTGAGGGTTCCACACAACAGAACAATACTCCAGACGTGACCGAACCAGACTATTAAACAAATACGTATAAACATGTATATTAGGGAATGGATGAGCAGTTCTCAATATAAAACCACATAATCTAAATGCATGTTTGCAGACTTTGACTATGTGCTGATCAAACTTTAATCTGTTGTCAAACATTACCCCTAAATCCTTTATGCAAGAGACTTCAACGAGGAGAGCATTATCAACGTGGTAGTCAAAGTTAAGGCAACAATCCTTATTTGTGTATATCATTTTAAAACATTTCTGAGTGTTCAAACGGAGGTTATTCTGCATGCACCAATAATTAAATTTATTAATGTCATCTTGTAGGATTTTACAGTCAGAAATAGATTTCACGACTCTGAATAATTTGAGATCATCGGCATACATTAAATAATCAGAGTGAAAACCCGTAAGAAGGTCATTCATAAACAAAACGAAAAGTAGGGGACCCAAGGTAGAGCCTTGGGGAACACCAGACGATGCAAAGTATGGATTGGATTGAGCTCCATTAAATATGACGTATTGTTTACGATCACTTAAGTACGAAGAGAACCATTGCAACAAAGCAGCATCTATTCCAAACGATTGCAGTTTATTAAGCAGTATAGAGTGGTCAACACTGTCAAAGGCTTTAGAAAAGTCAGTATAAATCGTGTGGACAGAGAAACGATTTTCGAGCGCACATGAGACTGAGTTTGAGAAGGAAACAAGATTCGTCTCCGTAGAGCGTCCTTTAAAAAATCCATGCTGCTTGACTGATATAAGGGAGCTGACTCGTGGAAAAATGAATTCATGTAGTAACTTTTCAAATATTTTTGAAAAGCAAGAAAGTAGACAGATTGGACGGTAATTTTTAACCTTTTGCTTTTCACCCTTCTTAAAGATAAGAATAACGTAAGAGTCCTTCCATTGAGTGGGGAAAATTCCTTCTGTGAGGGACATAGTGAAAAGTTTCGCCAAAGGTTCAGCTAGGATGTGTCCAAGATTTATTACGAAAATGTTTGGAATTTCGTCCGGTCCAGCACTGCCATTACCATCTAAAGAGCTAATGACAGCAAGAACGTCGTGAGTATCGAACTCTGGCAAGAGATTAACCTACGCCTGACCAAGGCGTAGATGAAGGTGAACTGGCGGAGTAGACAGACTGGAAATATTGCGAGAAAAGTTCAGCAATATCACAAGGATTAGATGCAGTAACATCCAAGTGTGTAATACTGGAGGGGTTAGAAAAAGTAGTTCGAGATGAATTAGCATAATTCCAAAACGGCTTAACATTCCCAGTAGAAAGAGAGGAATTTAGGTTGTCCACATATGAACGAAAACCTTTCTTTATTTCTCTCTTTAGCTGCTTTCTGAAATCAGCAAAACGGGATGCGTTTACAGGATTACGGTTCTTAAGAAAAGTTCTCCGTGCCTTGTTTTTTTTTGTATACTAACTTAATAATGATATTATTGAAACATTGAGGGAAGGAACTGCGTTTCGTGGAGTAGAACGGAACACGCTCAGAAATGATTGAGTTTAAAGAACTGTAAAAGCAGTCAACAGAGGAGACAACGGACTCAGATTCCAGAGTTGCTAGCAAATTAAGCTCCTGTAAGTCAGAAGAAATTACATCATAGTTACACTTAAAGAAATTGCGCTTTGAGCGACTTGTTAACGATGACCGGTTAGATGTATTTATTTTAATCACAAGCCCAATGGGAGGATGATGGGAGTCAAGGGGTACAAGCTCTGTAGTAGAAGAGACAATACTAATATCGTTGGAGCATGCATTCGAAAAAATTAGATCTAGAATTCTATCATTCTTATTCTGAACACAATTTAATTGCGTAATAGCACAAAATTCCATAAAGGATTCGAGGTGGAAAAGGTGTTGAGAATAAGAAGGCAAGGCAGAAGGAATGTTATTACACCATCTTGTTTATGGCATATTAAAATCACCACATACGATAAATTTGGAGCGAGGGTCACACTGATTTATAAAAAATTACAGAGATTCGAAGAGCGCGGACAATTGACTTGCCGATGAATTACACGCAGCATAACAAGTAAAAATGTACAGAAAATGTCCTGCACATATAACTTTTACAGCAAAATATTCAAAACTGCAATTGAAATCAGTACAAGCCTCGAGAACAAGTTATTATTTATTGCTATCATGACACCGCCACCATCGGATTTATTTCAACATAGAAGATCGCGATCACGACGATACTCGTTGTAAGAACCTGGTAAAAGTTCGGAATCGAGAATTGTGTTGTTAAGCCAGGTTTCAGAAATACAAATAACATCGAAAATTTTGGATAGAATTGCGTTTCTAAATGTAACTACCTTTGTTTTCAGACCTTCCTTCGATGGCAGTGCCCGAAAATTTTTTCGAGATCTCGAGTCAAATTCCTTCACGACGAGACCTTTCGGCCAAAACATAGGTTTCATGGCCTTGTGTAGCATGTCATGAGGCACGCGAATTTTAAAAGAGACATACGACAGATTACTAAGATCTTCGCCAGTCTTCGTAAGGCGATAGCAAGGAAGTTCCGTGGAAATGTCAAAAAATTTGCTTTTGACAAAGCTTACCACATCTTCAGGTTGAGTCGCAACGTCACAGCGAGAAACATAAATCCAGCGAGGCATCTTCGCCGGAACGAGACTGGAAGTTATTGCAGCAGGTAGCTTGCTTGTTGATGGAGTAATGACCGTGACGTCATTACAATTGTTCTCGCCAGCGAGATAATTGGCAGCAACCGCAGGTTGTAAAACACAATTAGTGTCATTCGATTTATTGTTGTTGCCGACTGATTTACATGCAGAAGAGGCGCCGTTTTCGGAGTTCGTAGCAGTACCAGCTGAGCGTTTGTTGATCGATGCGGCGCTAGCCCCAGATTTAGTCTGCCTCGGTCGTAACTGCCTAGCTGATTTTGGGGTGGCCGCAGGTGCAGTTAATGATGTTATTGATGTTGCCGCCAAACTAGTCGAAGGCAATACAGTTGCATGCGCCACCGACAGGCTGGTAAAAGGGAGTGTCGTTTTGTGCAGATCACTTAAGGCCGCATGAAGCTTCTGTTGAAGTGTTGCAAATTCATTATGAAGCGCCTGAACAGTCGACTTCGCCTTCAACACCGATATAGAAGGTTCGTTTGACACATGCCAATTTATAATTTGTGTGCTAATTAAGTGGCTATTAATTGTTAAGTCTAGAACCTCCCTTCTTACCCTAGTCACAAAGGTGGGGCTGTTCCCCGTATTCTTGACGTATAGGTTTTCCTGACAAAGAAACTCTAGTAGATACTCACCTCTTAAGTTGGTTTCGGTACTTGACCATGCTAAGTGGTGCGCATTCGCATCACAGCCTATTTTGAGCTGTTTTCCTTTCTCCCTGCAGTATACCACTAACCTTTGTGTTTCCGCTGTCGGGGTCTCGTCACTGTCTCCTGGGAAGTAGGCGGAGGCTATCACTGCCTCTTGGTGACCCCCGTCTGTTGGAATTTGGATATTGCCACGAGGTCCCTCGTCGTGAACTCTGTAAGAGAAAGAATGTTAATATTTTGCCTTACTAATATACACGCTCTCGGGTTGTTGGATTGCGTGTTATATACTACCTTACAATTTCTTGCTGTGAGCCCGTTGATAGCACCGTTGTATATCTTTCTTGAAGCAGTGCTAAGCCCAATAGTTCGTGGATAAATCTGTTGCAAAGGATGTCCGAAACTGCTTTTGCATGATGGAGATTTACCTGAATGATGCCAATGTTGCTAGACATTGGCAGAGGGTGGAAGTTTGGGCGGTGTGTTCTCGGTGGGGCAGCTAAGTTGTGCTGCGTGGGGACTTTCGTCGAGCGCTGGGTCCCCTTCATCCACCTCCATTACTGCGGCATCGTGCGTCTGGCGTACTGGCTCATTCATAGAATGGTCGGAGCTGTTTTGCTCCGGTACGGCGCGCTTGTCTGCCGAGAGAGTTTGTTCCTCTCTTCGCGGTCTGTCTCTCGAGCGGGTGTTAATTCACCCAAATCTAAAACTAAGGCTGTACTTTGCCTCCGTTATTGCCCGCATCGTCAAAGAGTCTATGCCGATGTTGAGCAGGAGACCATGGCCTTCGGGGGTCACTCTCTGTATCTTCCAGTCCTTGGTGCGGAGGCCGGTGTTTTGCCTCTCTAGGTATTCTAGGATCTTGTCAGGACCGATTCCTTTGCTCCAAGGGAAGAAGGCATTTACAGTGTGGGGGCGGGGGATATCATCACCGGTCATGGCTATAAGTTTGGCATTTTGCCATGGACGAATATTTTTATAGCTGCCTTAAGCCATGCGGTGGTTTCTGTGTCCTCGCAGGTGATGATGAGGAAGCCAGGCTTAAATCTTATACCCTCGAACTTGGGCTTTACCTCTCTGTTCTTCTCACTAAGGATGGCCTCTAGTATGGCGTTCTGGACTAGAATCATCTGTGCTGTAGTGAGAGAACTTTCTGGAAAGTCTTCAGGTAGTATTCCCACTCGCTCTCCTTTCACTGCTTCCGCATAGGTTTCTGGTTGCGGGACCGTGACACTGTTCCTTGATGAGGTCTCGCTGCTGGTGCTGGGCTGGGATGACCGCTCTCTTCTTATTGTTTGAGATCACTCAGCTTCTACTCTTCGGGGCGACATATTTTTTCGTACTGCCCAGGTATGTTTGTCTTCAGAGGACCCTGTGCGCGTTCGCGGTCTTTTCAGCGTGTCACTTTCCTCTGATCTACTTTCTCCCGACCTGTGCCTTTTGTGCTGTAGTGGCAGAGGAAGAGGTTTTTCTGCAAGCTCTCTTACCTTGGGAGGTTAATGGCCCTCTTTCAGGTAGCGCAGGTATCGTTTGGAGCCTGCGCCGCTCAGACCTTTCCTCAGCCGATCATTTCGTTCTCCTGGTGCGTCGGGCGATGGAAGTGGTCTCGTCCATCTTGGACGCCTTCTACCAAGTTCTGGCCTGTATGTACTTCTAGGCGCATAACACTCGGAGGGACCTGCCTTCACAGAGTGTGTTTGCGATGCCTGTACTGTCAACGGGCGTTCTTCTGAAGGCTGTGTTGCCTTCTTCTCTACGCGTGGTTCGTCCATGTCTGAAAGATAAACTTCCTCTTGTTGGAAGTGAGCGTCAAGTGCCGCTCTGATTGTTGTTGGTTTTTTATTTGTTTTTGTTTCTTTTTCGTTCATTGGGAATCTCACTAGTAGCTATGACCCGTTAGCGCCTACTCTAAGAGTGCGCCTGGTGTCTGAGAGGCTCCGTTATGTCAGCCATTTGCCGCCTAGGCTGACTTCCCCTGGTAAGCACGGGTCGCTTGACACTCCAGGGTTTTCGGGGTTGGGAAGGAAATAGGGTACAAGGAGGGACAACACTATGGGATGAAACGTTCTGCTTGTCCGCGGCAGCTTATTTGCAATTGTCTGCTATCCGCAACCTGTGTCGCGCGTGGTCGCATGCAGCTCTGCAGTCGTCAGGACGGCAGTTCCTGCCGAGTTCCACGTAAGAGGGTATAAACGGGTTGAACACGTTTTCACAAACTTCGCCATATCTCTTAGAAGTGATAAGACATTGAATTGGTTTTCACTTCCTCGGGCTTTCTTTATACAGGGTACGCCATCTTTTATATCGGTATGTAAACATTGAATAACTTTGAAAAAAAATAACTGATTTTTATATGTGAAGTGTTTTAATTCAATTTGGTATTTTAGAATTTATTTGGATTAGTTTTTGAATACAACATCAATGAAGTGGCTGCCTCTATTGGTCACAGCAAAATGTGCCCTTTTCGCTGTGTTTTCCATTAATTTTTCGAGCATATCGGGCGGTATAGCGATGATATCGGCACGAATGTTTGCTTTGAGCTCGTCAATGGTCTGAGGCTTGCTGGCGTACACCTTACTTTTCAAATAACCCCATAAAAAGAAGTCCGGAGGAGTCAAATCTGGAGATCTCGGTGGCCAGTTAATGTCGCCTCTTTTCGACATCAGACGTCCAGGGAATTTTCGTTGCAGAAACTGAATTGTTTCATTTCCAGTGTGGCATGGTGCACCGTCTTGTTGAAACCAGTAACCATCCAGACCTTTTTCACGCATTTGCGGGCAGACATAATGAGCTAACATCCACCGATATCGTTTTCCATCGACTGTTTCGTTTTGTCTAAAAAAAAATGGCCCAATGATGGTTTTGGCGCAAACACCGGCTCAAACTGTCACTTTTTGATCATGCAATGGCGTTTCATGGATCTCGTGTGGATTCTCCGTACCCCAAATGCGGCAATTTTGCTTATTAACGCCGCCAAAGAGTGTGAAATGGGCCTCGTCGGTCATCAAAATTTGCTTCCAAAAATCAGGTTCAGTGTCAACCATTCGAGCGACTGTTTGGCCGTATTCCAAGCGACGTGGACGGTCTGTCGGCAATATTCTTCTAATTTGAAGTTTCCAAAACTTGTCCAATCAATTCAATCTGTTCAAAAATGTCAAAGTTATTCAATGTTTACATACCGACATAAAAGATGGCGCACCCTGTATATATATCTAAAAATTGATTTCAGCATTTTTGGATATTCAACACGAAAGTGGGTACAATGGGGTTGCACATATTTTTACAAATTTCTACATATTTCTTAGCTCTAATAAGGTATCGAATTCATTTTTAGATATTCAACTCCAAGAGGACGTAAGGCTTTCGACATATTTCTTAGGATTGATGAGATATCATATTGGTTTTCACTTCCACAGACTTTTTATATAAACGTCTACAAACGCATTTCTGATTTCATGTAATGGCCCAAAACCAAATCACGAAAAACCTCCTAATCACGTAACAACTGATATTATAATACGACTTAAACCTCGTCCCAATTATGTAATTCATATTATATGTAGCAGCGGCGTAAGTATTCTATCGCGACCCCATTCTAACCGCTTTCCAAACTTTTTTTTAGGTTTTCAGTTACATAGTTACCTATACCGCGTCTCAGAATTAAACGCGTTCCGGACTTCTACCCAAAAATAATAAAGTTGCGCACAGACTGTTGGCAGATTTTTTTTCATTTTCATCCGCACCTACCCCACATTCATCTGCTACATTTACACCCCGAAAATTGTATCCGCGCTAGTAGTTTGTTACCATTTAAATTCTTAATTTCTATCTTAATCATTTCTTGATATATGATACGTCAATTTTTAGAAAAATTCTTATCCCCTTATGTCCATGCACCGCCACTGTTTATTTGGCGAACTCCTATACACAAATACATACAAACCGAATTTCATCTTTCTGATGTAATTCTTTCGTGAGATATCGTAATCAAAGGCTTTTCACTAACGAACTTCACTGACCCTAAAAACTTTATTTTTGATCTATTCTCCTCGTTTATATGCAAATAATCACCAACTTTTAACTTTTTGACACTAACCGTTTAGGAGATATGGAGCTTACGAACGTTTAGGACTCTTTTTTTCCCTTCACTTCCACACGCCTTCACCCATAATGAAATTTTTTGTTGCAAATAGCTCTACTATCACAGGTAATAGGCATAAGCAGTTGCTGAGACCTGGAAACAAAAATGTTTCATCTAAAACACTCCCCGTAGCATACTACCATACATACTCAAAAGGTGGCAACATGAAGGGGTCCATCCATTCCACTCACAAAATAACATCAACTTTATAGCGATAAGGTTTGGGAGTAACGAACCTTCAAAAAAGTTTTCACATGGCGTACGGCGAATAGATGGACTCAATTTTTTTTTGCTTTTTGTGTACCTACTATAGTCCTAAAGCTTAAAAAAACTTGGCGCAACTTTATTATTTTATGAGTAGAAATCCGAAACGCGTTTAATGCTGAGATGCGGTGTAAGTTATTATGCGATTGACAACCTAAAAAAACCGTTTCCCGGCTCCCTCAGGAGTTCCAGAAGGTTCCATACTGGAGCCACTCTTGTTCAACCTTTTCATAAATGTTCTTTCTCTTGGTATCTCCTTCACTCCTCTCCTATATGCCGATGATCTCAAACTCATCAGAATAATTAAGACCAAATGAGATTGCATCTGATTTCAATCTGATCTAGACTACTTGTCTCGATGGTGTGAACTGAACGACATGTCACTTAACATAGATAAATGTCATGGACTTCACCTAAAAAATGAAGCCCGCCATATTCCATTATTCTATTAATGGTATCAGCCTATCCGCTGTAACTAATATAAAGGATCTCTGTGTTATTTTTGACCCGAAGCTGAAATTTGATGATCACATCGCGAAAATTGCTAATAAAGCCTATCGGCTCTCCGGTTATGTCCTTCGTATTTCGTCATCCTTTAGTTGTGTTGGTACTTCCTTGTTATTGTTCACGTCACTGGCGCAGTGTGTGGAATCCTCATCACAACTGTCACATCGCTCGAGTCTGTGCAGCGCAAGTTCACACGCTCCGTCTTCTACAGATTCAACATACCACACCCGGACTATAATACAGAGTTTCAACTTCCTCTACTAAGCTAACGTAGAACGTACTTTGATGCGATCTTTTTATTGAAAATTGCTAGTAACATTATTTGTTGTAGTTTCTTACTTGACGAGATCTCTTTCAGAACGTATGTGATTTAATTTGCTATTCCTTCTAAAGGCCGGTTTACGGATCGAATGCAAACATTTTTTACTGAGATTGTGAGGGAGCTAGATTATTGAATTTTCAATAGAGTAGAAGCAACCGCTGCGATGTCATTCCCATGCACTCCCCACCTGTTTATGGCAAATCATTTTAGGTAAGAGCGAGACAACTAACAGAAATGTAATGGAAGTGAAGCAAGCGTTGTAAGAATTTTCTGTGTTCAACGGTTTTTATGGTTTCCAATCAAACCAAACAGTAGTGTTTATATTCTAGACGAAATTTGAGAGTATATTATTTTATTATATAAGCAGTGGAATTTGCCCCTTATGGGTTTGTCACTTTAAAACGATGCCTGCGCAGATTTATCTGAGCAGGACAAGATTATAAATAAATAAATAAATATTTTATTATATACTCTAGAAAAAGAAAAAGTTGTTTATTATGTTTGTTATTAGTGGCCAAAACCCCAAATCCGCTTGACGTTTGTCCGTTCGGACGATAACTCAAGAACGCCTTGACCTAGAATCTTGAAAATTATTAAATTAGTTTTGAGTGAAAATTAAGTTTTCTTTTATTAGTCAGTAAAATTCCTTTACTTCTTCGGGTAGCTTCCATACGAAACGTCCTTAAAACACGTGTTCAATAGTATTGGCCTATAACTTCAGAAAGGTTTAAGCTACGACTTCTAAATTTTGTATGTGTTGATTTTCCAATAGTTCGAGCTAAATGTGTGACTATGAATAAAATCTCATTAGTCCTTTGTGCAGCTGCCATGAAAACATCCTGTCAAAATGCCTTCACTCCATTTACGGAACTCACTAAAACTTAAGAAAACGGTCAGCCACGAATGCGGAAATTTGTACAAATTAGCTTTGAGTGAAAACAAGGTTCAAGTTTACTACTCAGCGAAATCATTCTACTCGTTCGGTTAGCTCCCATACAAAAAGTCCTTAAGACACGTGTTCAACAATATTTTCCGATTGCTTTTGATTGCTTCATGCTAGGAATATGAAATTTTGTACACATTTATTTTTAAATGGTTCCAGGTGAAGGGATAAATATATAAGAAATCGAATAAGTTCTTTCTGGATCTCCCACAAGGAAATCCTTGAAAAATTAAATTTTTTTTCGGTGACTCATCATCATCCAGACATGAAATTAAACACTGATATTATTGTCTTTTAGATTCGAGCAGCAACCAAATAGAAGTTCTTAATAAAGGACAAACTACTTAAACTTAAACTACCTAAAACTTATCCCCAACTACAATATAAATCGGAGTTCAGTATTTCATCTAGATGAACATACGATTGGCTTGAAGCCAATTGTGAATCCAGTATGTTCAAAAATAAAAAAATGGATTGCGAAGAAGAAATTAATTTTTTGGTTTGAATTATCTTTGAAAACTCCGAATCTAGAAAAGAAAAAAAAGTCCTAATCTTTGGTTAAAAAAATGTGGGCCATGGAATAAACGCAAAAGTAACTATAAAATTTAGTATTGCAAGGAGCTAGAAATATCAAATTTATGGCGAACTAGAGATACCAGAGTAGAAAATTACGAGCAGTAACCATAAAAATATCTCAGTTCGAGAACTTTTTATGCCAACAAAAAATATTTTCACACACACATTCACAGAAATATCGTCAGTATTTTTTACTGGATATAATATCTGTTCGTTTCACACCTGATCAGTTTCTCATTAGAGATTTTCCTTCTCCCTCACAATCTCAGTAAAAAATGTTTGCATTCGACATGTAAACCGGCCTTAATGCAGCTAGACAGTCATGGAAATATGTTCATCCAAATTATTCCCTATCATATAAACTAACAGATTTCACATTTCTCGCAAAAACTTCAAACATTTGTATATTTAAATTTCTTCCATTAATTTCACAACACAAATTAAAATGTTTTGGTAGGTAATAAATAGATAAATTTAAAACTATTCTGTCGAATTTTTTTTACGATTTAAATTAATTTAAACTTCCTAAGTAAAAGTGTTTACGAGTTGTCGTGTAAACGAGCAACGGAAAGGATGCGGCTTTCGAGGTTTGGCCACATCTGAATAATAATTATTACATATCTTTTTCGTTTGAGGATCCAAGTATGGTGTTAAGCGTTACTAACTTTTCGTGCTGCATTAAATATTGTTCCATAATAATAGTTAGATGGTGGGCTATTGTATTTCTGTGTCATATTAATTCTGGTTCGATAGATAGTAATTATTATGTCAGCTAACTCTTGAAATAAAATTTGATTTTGGCATTAAATTATTGTCACTTGTTTAGAATTTTTTACCTTAATTAAACTTATTTGACAAGAGTGATCCCAGAAAACAAGGCACTAAGTTAGCGCCCATACCTACTAAAAAAGGTATCCGAATTACAACAAAACCCCGTTGGGATTGATGTTTACCTAATTTATAGTCACAAGTTTATTTACAAACATGAAAGCTGTAATTAAGATATCAAATATAACAGAAAATTGTCAATGCAATGTGTATCACATACTTCACCAATTGTGTAACTTAATATTGTTTTAATGCCTGATTCGATCCATCTAATAAGTAAATAATTTAATAGGTCTATAGTATACTGAGAAGATACTGTACTCATTGGCTTTTATAAAATATAAGAAAATGTTTAGCTAAACAATATGTTGTATAAATTTTGAGACATGATTTAATTTGTAGGAGCACGGAGCAGCATATGAAGCAGGAGGACTAGAAGTTGGTCAATTAATCCTGGAGGTAGATGGACATAAAGTAGAAGGAATGCACCACCAGGTAAATATTATCATTTAAATTTCTACGTTTTTAAAATTACCAAGTTCAGCAGCGATACAGCTACAATATTTTTCCATTTGATATTGTAACCAAATATTTCTACGCAAAATAATTTGTTTGCTCTGATCGAAAGGCCGATAGGCTAAAAAGACTTGAATTTGTTCCTATCTAAAACCTATACAAAAAAATTGTCAAGAAATACTCAAGGAAAATATTTATATGTCGATCTCTTGAGCAGTATGACAGATACAAGAGATGATCAAAGAAAAAGTGTAGTTTCCAACTAAGAAATTTTGATTAAGAAGTCACAAAATGTCAATTTTCCTTGCGGGAATATCTTAGTGGCCACTTATTTCTATAAGGAATTTGAACATTTGTGTAGTGACAATGATCAGATTTCTTTTGCAGTGAAATACGTTTCGGGACATGAAACACCGAGACAATACAAACATAGCTTTTTATTGTGCGAATAAGTGAAAACTTTTTTTAAAACAAATTCGTTAGCTGCAGTATACCATACAGGCCTGTTTACATCGCGGTTGCAAACAATTTTTACTGAGATTGTGAGGGAGCTAGCTTATCGAATTTTCAATGGAGTAGAAGCAATCACTGCAAAAAAATTTGGCACAAACAAATTCACAGAAATATCGTCAATATTTTTTGCTGGATATAAGTAATATCTGTTCGTTTCACTCCTGATCAGTTTTTCATTAGAGATAATCCTTCTCCCTCACAATCTCAGTAAAAATTGCTTGCAATCGTCATGGAAACCGGCCTCTCAACCCAACCCCTGCAGGAAAAATAGGCATGATTCAGATCTGAATCAGCTATTGTTTTGCAATGCCATCACAGCTATAATTTATACCTGACCGTTCCATGATTTTATTCACGATATGCACACCCAACCAGTATGAACTATCAGACCTGACATTTTGGTCTGACTCTTACCATACTAATCATACCTACGTCATAGCTTGCGAGTCCTTCATGAATCACACCTTCTCGATACAGTCACATTTCAGATCTGACATATAAAATCACAATCAGGTATTGGTAGTAATACCTGTGTCATATCTTACGATTACTATATAAATTACAGCTGATTTGTACCTGACCGTTCCATGATTTTATTCACGATATGCACACCCAACCAGTATGAAATATCAGACCTGACATTTTGGTCTGACTCTTACCATATTAGTAATATCTAAAAAAAATTTAGTTATTTGTGTTTAATCCTACACTGAATTTTTTTTTATTACCTAAGAGGAGGTAGAGGACTCTTCTAAGACACTATTTTCCTACTTCAAATATTATTTCTCACTTACTGACTTAATAAAACCCATGGCTATATGTAGGAATCGATCCCGGTGTTGAATGTTCTTGGATTGGCGCGCGTAACCACTGCGCCACAGAAGACCTTTTATTTGCATATCCCTATGTGCAACTTAGCTTACTGTGGATTAACTATATAAGTTACTACATTTGGTTAGCGGAACACACATTCGGTTATCACAACTGAAAGATGCCGTAAATCGTTTGTGATGATCAACATTCTATTGGACGTTTCGGTCTTATCTATAGGCCGAAATTAGGTCGGATTTTGGTGTATTAAAATCAGACCTTTCAACTTTTCCATCGGAAAGGTATAAATGTCATAGCTTTAGGCCAAACTCAGGTCTGATTATTGTGACTAAAATCAGGCCTTAAGACTTTCCCTAGATCATGATGTAATTCATATCATACGCATATGGTGAATAATCAGACCATGCATTTCCGACTTATTAATAGGTCAAAATCAGATCTGATTTTGGAGTGATTGAAATCACACCGTTTAATTTTCCATCCAAAGTGGTATGATTCATATCATACATGTCCCGCGAACGTCATACCTTGCGTTTTGGGCCTATCGAAAGGCCGTAATCAGGTCTGATTTTGGTATTACTTAAATCAGGCCTTACGACTTTTCCTACAGGGACCCTGACAACTCACCCCACCAAATTATACATCTGGATCCACGCATACGCCTCCGAGGCGTACATGATCTAAAATCAAATAAAACACACTGCAGTCACGATCGGCTGCAAGCCAATCGTATAATACTCTAGATGAATACTGAACTCCGATTTATATTATAGTTGGGGATAAAGTGGAATTGCGTGTGTGCATGTTGTATGTCCTTTCTTAAGGACTGCCATTAGATTGCTACTCAAACCTAAAAGACAATATTCAGTGTTTAATTTCTTATCTTGAACTGGTTAAGTCATCAAAAAAAAGTCCTTTTTGAAGGACTTTCACATGGGAGGTGCAGGAAGGACTCACTCGAATTCTTACATATTTATCCTTTTCCTTCGAACCATTTAAAAATGAACTTGTACAAAATTTCAAATTCGTAGCTTGAAGCGTTCAAAAGTTATCGAAAAATATTGTTCAACACGTGTCTTAAGGACATTTTGTATAGCAGCTACCAGAAGGAGTAAAAGGATTTCGCTGATTAGTAAACTCGAACTTCGTTTTTACTCAAAACTAATTTGTACAAAATTTCCAATTCATAGCTAAAAGATTACTTGAGTTATAGTAAGTTCCGTAAATTAAGTGAAGACGTTTTGACAGGATATTTGTATGGCAGCTACACGAAGGACTAATAGGATTTTCTTCATAATCATACATTTAGCTCCAACTATTGGAAAAATAACACATACAAAATTTCAAAGACGTAGCTTAAACCCTTCTGAAGTTATCAGCCAATATTCTTTAACAAGTGTTTTAAGGACATTTTGTATGGCAGCTACCAGAACGAGTAAAAGGATTTCGCTGACTAGTAAACTCGAACTTTGTTTTCACTCAAAACTAATTTGTAAAAAATTCCGAATTCGTAGCTAAAAGATTACTTGAGTTATAGTGAGTTTTGTAAATTAAGTGAATACATTTTGACAGGTTATTTGTATGGCAGCTACATGAAGGACTAACAGGACTTTCTTCATAATTATATGTTTAGCTCCAACTATTGGAAAAATAACACATACAAAATTTCAAAGTCGTAGCTTAAACCGTTCTGAAGTTATCGACCAATATTCTTGAACATTCTTGTCTTTTAAGGACATTTTGTATGGCAGCTACCAGAAGGAGTAGGACGATTTTGCCCGTTAACGAACTTAGTCTTACAAATTCAACCAAACATCCAGATTCAAAATTTCAAGATCCTAGGTCAAGGCGTTCTTGAGTTATCGTGCTAACGGACAGACAGACGGACGGACGGACGGACGGACGTCAAGCGGATTTGAGGTTTTTGGCCGCAAATAAACAAAAAATAACATATAACTTTTTTTCGTCCGAGGCTTGGTTCTATGCGTTACAAACTTTTGGGCTGGATTAAACTTATAATACTCTATATGATTTCATCTAGAGTATAAATATAACATAACATTTATTTATTTATTTTTTTTTCTTAAATTAAGAGGCTCAGAGGCTGTAGCCATACTGGAGCCGTGGAAATGTTTATTTGAAATAATATTAAAAACGTATATTGTTTGCTTTAGCGAAGTTAAACAGCACTAAAAGAGGTTTGTTGTTATTTTGCATGATAGAGACCGCGATGATGTCCCGTATAAACAGAGGAGGAGTGAAGCCTAAAGTCGCCAGAGATACAAGAACATTTATTTATATTTGCAATAAAAAAAATTTGGAATTATTTTACACTTTCAAGTACAAAATTATAATTCTAAAACCCAGAAAATAATACATTTTTCGTTTAAAGTAGTTTTTTAGGAAAAAGTTATCTTATAATAGATTGTTTAAAATAAAGCAATCCGCCTCGTATAATACGCATCATAAAAAAATGATTTGACTCACCTTATGCAGGGTGGCCCAAAAACACTCACCCGATGTTGTTTTGCTATATCTTTAAAATGAAACGACATAATTCCTTAATTTTTTTTAATGTTTATTTGGACCTTAAAGTTTTTTCCATTACTTTTTGAATATGATATCGGTCAAGTAGGCGCCGCCATTGTTGATGACTATTTGGGATTTTTTAACCGCATTTTCAATCGTTTTTGCGAAAACTTCGAGCGATAAATTCTCACACTCTTGTTAGACATTTTCTTTGAGAGCTTCCAGAGTCAGTGGCTTGTTTTGATAGACACGTAACTTCAAAAAACCCTAAAGAAAGAAGTCTAAAGCGCTCAAATCGGGCAATCTTGCCGGCCAGTGCAAATCGCCAAAACGAGACATTAGGCGACCTGGAAACGCATCCTTCAAAATGTATATTTTCGCGCGTGCTGTGTGAGCGGTTGCATCGTCTTGTTGGAACCACATATCCTCAAGTCCCAATTCATCAATTTGCGGCAATAAAAACTCGTTGATCATCGTTCTGTTGTTCTGCATCGCTCACCAGTCACAGTAACCGAGTTTCACATGGTGTCCTCGCAGGGCCACCCTAACTACAGGGCTAAATGGGCTCAAGCCTTTTGGGGCAATTTTTATTGATGTCATATTAATTTATTTTTTAATAACGAAGTATTTTTTAGTTATTATTAGTTATTTAGTTATTTCTTATTTTTATTCATGACAGAAATAACCAAGTAACTTCTTCTAAATGAAATAGGCTCGACGAAACAGCCTACAACACGGTCCCTTAATATTTATAAGATAATTTCATTTCATTTTGTTTTCATTAAAATATTACACCCTGTTATCATTAAACTGATAACGTTCTGGCACTTTTATATTTTCCGCTTCCACTAGCCATCAAAAATTGTATTTTCTTATGACGAGTGGCGCATTATTTTTAGTAGCCCACGGGCGCCGAATACCTTAAGACGGCCTTGCGTCCTCGTAAAAATGAGGCCCGATGACACCTCAGGTATAAATGGCGCACCATGAGTTTGAGCGGATGTAATGGCTTTTCGTGAGTAATACGTGGATTCTCAGTGCACCAGAAGCGCAAATTTTGGTTGTTTACGTATCCGTTTAGATGGAAATGGGAATCGTCGCTCATGCTGAATTTCGACCGAAAACTGTGCACTTCGTCGAATTCCGCGATCTTGAGGAGAATTGCGTTGCATGGCTTATCGACGTGTATTCTACATCTATTTACTTTACAAATATCAACACAAAACTGACAGATGGCGCCATTTGCAAAAGTTACAACATCTAGGTCTTAAAAACATTGATACGGGGTTCAATTCCCACTCAGAGCATAATTTATTTGTATGAATTTTTCAGTTGCTATTGGAATGAGGATGAAATTGGAATTATTCGGAATATTATTATAACTCGGTAACTGTGCGGAATGTTTAATAGGGTCACTAGTAAAGAATTTAAACCTAAGCAAATGAGTTCTGTTTACATTGCTATCAGATTCACAAATTAATATCAACAGAGCTGCCAGACAGTAGTTGATTTGCTAGTGGCAACTTTGCTGTTCTGGTAGATCGTACCACAGCCAATAGTACTAAAATGTTATTTTTAACACTGCCATACCCGGCCTGATTCCTGATCTTCCTTCCCATCCCTAAAACTAATTAATTTCCCTAAATCCCCTTTCTTCTCCACAATTCTTTCCTACTCTCCTCTCCTTCGCACCAAAAACACAAAAAAATATTTGACATAACAATACCGTGGCTAATTTGGCTCAGTTTGTTTTGAAAAATTAACCAAACAGGAGCCGTGGGCAAAAAAAACTTGGCCAAAATAGGCTCATAGTGGAGTGGGATCACAACGGACTACTCATAAAGCGGTCTATGTGCTAGCTAACTCTGTCAATAGCTATCCACCTAACCTAACCTCCACGGAGGGTAATGATCTTTGTCACCCTACCCTATCGTCCATACTACAAGGACAACCACTAAAGTTGGCAGTGTTATCACCCTTACAGTCTATACAACTTTCCGTATATGTGCGCACTTTCTGGCAGTTATGAGATCGACCGCACATTTGATGCCTTTTCGGTTGATTGTCAAATCTGTAGCAGCTTCGGCTTTGACCTAAGCTAGACTTACGCCTGAGTGTTTCGGTCCTTATGGAAAGGCCGCAGCACGACTTCGGGTCGAATAATGCCTTGTCATTTGTGTAGACTTCGACGAAGACAAGAGGCATTGGTGCGTTTTTGTGGGTGTGCTTTATTCGCACAACCGTGATAGGCGTCAAGAACTTTCTTGACCTCATCGATAGAAATTTTCTCCAGCACCACTCAGAGAAAAAAATTTGGATTGATAGATAGATAGATAGATAAATTTAATCACTAGTTTCGATTACAATTGTGTTACAATTCATGTTTTTTTTAGAGACCAAGTAAACTTTTATAACTATATACTTAAATTAATCAGCTAATTGCAGTAATAAGTGTATTAATTAATTATTTAAATTTAAAATCTTTGGTCTCATTTTACAGCGCAAAACTGTGAAATAGCACCTTTCATCCTTCCAGGAACCGCATGATACCACTGAAGTTATCAATCGTGTTTGGCTGGAGTCGCACACCTTCCGCTGTAAGGGAACCAGTCTTATGTCTTAGGTTGGCAGCATAGAGGACCTTAGTCGTCATAGCCCAAGAGCTTCTTAAATATGTGAGCTAAAAATTGCAACAGTGGTTTAAGTGGGGATGCACTTTTTTGCGGATAGTGATCAAGGAGGAGGAGGGACAAAGGTTCATAGCTAAATTTTGAGAAATTGACTCACTCTAGGAGCCTGAGCTTAGAGCCTGAGCTAGGAACCTGACCTTTGTATGTACATGTGGATATTATTGCAAGAATCCAAAGTATGAAGGACGCAGTTGTGTGTTCGGTCACCTTGCATTAAAGTTGCATGTTCTGAAAAAAATATCTTCGATCCCGATTAATACTAAAATTTGAAACAAATACCTTAAGAGAAAATTAAATTTAAAAACTTGAAGGAGTGAGGCGTAAAGGAATGGTGCTAAAACTTTATGGCTTAACATCTCAGAAACCCCTTCTAATAGAGAACTGGAATTTGAAACACGTGTAGAAGAACATTAGATGTCGACTGAAAGAGTAATTTTTTATTGAGGTTGTTACCTACAGAGATGGGGGTTAAATAAAAGAAATATAACGTGAGAAAGAAGTCTCATATCTCAAGAATCTCCACTATAAGTATGAAATGCTTCTAAATTTTATACATCAAAAACGGTCAATGCTGTAAGTTTAAAATTTTATATGTAAATATATGTAAGTTCTTCATGCAAATATTCTTAAAAAAAATTGTTTTTGCAGTTGTATTGACGTACATAGAAGGGGG
Source organism: Beris morrisii (assembly GCA_951812415.1). Lineage (NCBI taxonomy): Eukaryota > Metazoa > Arthropoda > Insecta > Diptera > Stratiomyidae > Beris > Beris morrisii. The sequence goes on along the minus strand of OX638310.1, from coordinate 85,992,896 downwards.
TCGATGGGACAATTTATATTTCAAAAACCACTTACGCTAAAATATGAAATTCGGAACGTGTATGAAATTTAAATTGGTATATGTATGTTGACGGCCGGAAGTGGTATATTTTTTGTAATGCATACCGCCAGATTGTGGTTGGGGTGGGAGGAGATAATGAGATCGCTTATAGCGAAACTGAAACTATTAATGCTAAGCATCGAAATTATCTAAGTTCAATATAATAGCCAAATATTTAAATAAGTTTGCCAACAATCTGGGCGTAACTTTATTATTTTCGAGAGAAAGGGCGGGAGCGATTTAAGTCGCGCTGCAACAGAAGCGATAACGTTGCTGCAATTGTAAGTTCCTTAACGCGGTCAAAGTCGAAATGTAGGTATATTTCGAGGCAGGCATCCTAAAAAACTAGCCATGAGGCTGTATGAAAAGTTAATTTTTTAGGGTGTTAATTTAACTTTTCTGGTATCAACATTTTGTAAAACTGTAGACACATTCTCAAAGATACTAATACTCATAAAAGATTAATTCGTTACCAATGATATAAGCGTGATTTTGTTGCTCTAGGTATGTACGAGGGGAGGTCTAAAAGTTCTTATTCTGATAATGAAGGTCACATTGAGAGATAGGAGTTAATTATCTGTAGGTAGCAGTGTGACCACAAGTGCTACGAAGGTAGCAAAATGCTACTATTGACAATTTTTTGCTACTATGTTACTACATGACTAAATTTGCTACCCTGGTAAAATTAGCTGTTATAAAACTTGTGTACGCCAAAAATATGATATTTTGACAAGCCATATCTAATGTAAAATTCATGCACGTCTCTGGTATTGCATTCGAAATCGCGTACCATTGATAGCTGTCTAATATTATTCTACTGAGAAATATAGTATAGTGCTAGCGCATACATAATCGCAATCGAATTACGCATCTTTTTCAAAACTATCACTCGTTCGAGATAAGGGCAAAATGTTCATTTTGTGATTTTCGTAAATAAATATTCACACTAATTTTTTGGTGAATGTTTTCACAGTACATTTTTGAAATGAAAAACAAGTTTTCCGGGTTAAAGAAATGAAAATACAACTTTTCCGGAAAACTTATATTTTCATTTCAAAAATGTACTGTGAAAACATACACCAAAAAATTAGAGAGCTCTACGGGAAGCATTATCTCAAGGAAGCGAGGAAGTTAGAACAAAATTATATTTAACAGTAGGTACTGAACCCGGAAAACTTGTATTTTCATATAAATATTAAAAAATTAAAATTAAAATATTATTTTTTCTTTAAACATTTTAAATTTGTAGTAGTAGTATGAGTAACAGATAAGCATGTAATGAAGTAACTAGTTCCATTTAATTAAAAGAAGTATTAGAAAATATTTTTGCTACCCAAGCTAACAATTGCTACCCAAATTTGCTACCCTGAGAAATTTCAAAACGGTCACACTGGTAGGTAGGCTTTATATCAGTATTAAAGAATTCACAATACTAAATTTTTCTAGTCAGTCATTCATTATCGTTTGTGTTTTAAAGACTTCAGTCTCTCATTATAGACAATTAGAGTACAGAGCAGAGATAACATTTTTAAGAAGAAAGGGTAGGTGCGGTTTATGGAGATGCTGCTCCTTCCCAGGCCACCGTAAATAATTGGTCAAAACCTTTTAAATGGGGCATAGATTCGTTGGTGGACGATCCGCGGAGTGGTAGAACAGCTGGTGCTGAATAATGTTCGTCTAAAGGTACAATCTGGCTGGTACTGTCGACCGTTGCGGTCACAGTAACTGCCAACCTCAACTGCTCACCGCGGCTGCTTTGCACTCACAACCGTTAACTGCCAAGCAGTCGCAAACAGGCATGACAGCTTGTTTTTGCCTGAAGCAGTAGTCTACTGTCGGCAGTTACTGCTGACAGCGACGAGTGGCAGTACCAGCCAGATTGTACCTTAAAGAAAACAATTTTACATAAACGTTAATGTGAGCGTAAAATGGGAATCCCGAAACCTTTCAGCAATTCAAAAAAAAGGTTCAGACATCAATGAGCGCTCTGTCCGAATGTGGACTTCAGAAGATCAGCCATCACCCTACAGTCCAGACCTAGCCCCAGTGACTGCTACCTGTTCCACAACCTCAAACGGGACCCCAGAGGTCGTTGATTTTGAGAGTGATGAATTGTTTAAGGGGAAATATCCGAGTAGAACATTTTTTATACTCTAGATGAAATCATATAGAGTATTATAAGTTTAATCCAGCCCAAAAGTTTGTAACGCATAGAACCAAGCCTCGGACGAAAAAAAGATATATATTATTTTTTGTTTATTTGTGGTCAAAAACCTGAAATCCGCTTGACGTCCGTCCGTCCGTCCGTCTGTCCGTTAGCACGATAACTCAAGAACGCCTTCACCTAGGATCTTGATATTTTGAATCTGGATGTCTGGTTGAATTTGTAAGGCTAAGCTCGTTAACGTGCAAAATCGTCCTACTCCTTCGGGTAGCTGCCATACAAAATGTCCTTAAAAGACAAGAATGTTCAAGAATATTGGTCGATAACTTCAGAAGGGTTTAAGCTACGACATTGAAATTTTGTATGTGTTATTTTTCCAATAGTTGAAGCTAAATATATGATTATGAAGAAAATCCTATTAGTCCTTCGTGTAGCTGCCATATCCTCTCAAAATGTATTCACTTAATTTACGAAACTCACTATAACTCAAGTTATCTTTTAGCTACGAATTCAAAATTTTGTACAAATTAGTTTTGAGTGAAAAGAAAGTTCGACTTTACTAGTCAGCGAAATCCTTTTACTCCTTCTGGTAGCTGCCATACAAAAAGTCCTTAAAACACTTGTTTAAGAATATTGGCCGATAACTTCAGAAGGGTTTAAGCTACGTCTTTGAAATTTTGTATGTGTTATTTTTCCAATAGTTGGAGCTAAATATATGATTATGAAAAAATCCTATTAGTCCTTCGTGTAGCTGCCATACAAATACCCTGTCAAAACGTCTTCACTTAATTTACGGAACTTAATATAACTCAAGTAATCTTTTAGCTATGAATTGGAAATTTTGTACAAATTAGTTTTGAGTAAAAACGAAGTTCGAGATCGAGCGAAGTCCGTTTACTCCTTCTGGTAGCTGCCATACAAAATGTCCTTAAGACACGTGTTCAACAATATTTTTCGATAACTTTTGAACGCTTCAAGCTACGAATTTGAAATTTTGTACACGTTCATTTTTGAATGGTTCCAAGGAAAAGGATAAATTTGTAAGAAATCGAATGAGTCCTTCCTGCACCTTCCATGCGAGAGTCCTTCAAAAAGGAAATTTTTTTTTGATGACTTACCCAGTTCAAGATATGAAATTAAACTCTGAATATTGTCTTTTAGGTTTGAGTAGCAATCTAATGGCAGTCCTTAATAAAGGACATACAACATGCACACACGTAATTCTACTTTATCCCCAACTACAATATAAATCGGAGTTCAGTATTCATCTAGAGTATTATACGATTGGCTTGCAGCCGATCGAGGCTGCAGTATGTTTTTTTTAATATTTTTTTTTTTGAGGTTAAAAACTCAAAATAAAGTTTAATCGGCCGCCATTTCGTGGAAAAAAATTTTTTTCAACAAATCCTAAGTAGCGAAGGGCATCATACTTTACATTTTCAGAATTTTTTTAAATTTTTGTTTTGGATCAACCGACTGCATGTAATCTTGGGAACCGCAGACCATGCGAGCGACGGACATTCTTTACGCCGACCATGACAGCAGCGCCCCCGCTTGATATATATTTATAAAAAAAAATTATTAGCGTACCTCAACATATATACTTTCGAACCTGGATAATATGGAGCAAATGGTTTTTGAGATAATAATTCCTAAAATTCACCTATTTCACGGATGTTCCCCCTTAAGGGGTTACGCCACTCTAGAATTTTCGAAAAATCGATTTTTTTGTTTTTATTTTAAATGGTCCCTTAGGACTTCAAAAATGATGTCCCAAAAGATTATCACCGGGAAAAATTTCTAAGTACTCGGTTGCAGTCATCGCAGATTAAAGGTATTGCAAAATTATTCATGATTTTCTACTACTCAAGACTTCAAACGCGTTTATCTCAAAACAGTATTTTTCAAGTTGGCCGGAAACATAAATCAGACAATTTTCAACCGATTCACTTGAAGTTTTGAATATATCTTTAAAAATACATTGTCTATGGGAGTACGTAGAATTTTTTTACATTGCATAGTTCATTTGTCATTAACAATTTTCTGACGATTTTTCACTTTTCACTTTAGAAGTGCGCTTTTTGGCCAAAAATCAATATATCAAAAAAAAATCCTACGTACTCTTATAGCTGTTGTTATATATAATCGAAAAAAATGCATTGGCTCATCATAATTCAAAAATTACAGGAGCTGTTTGTTCGGCCGTGGACCCTGGAAAAACGGAGACCTCATCGCAAAAACGCTGCACAGCCGCCATTTTAAAATTAATCGCTCCAAAAAAATTATTGTATACAGTCACTGATATGTATGATAAACACCCGTTTTTGTAATCTCGATTTATTTTGTAGTTTTTATGAAAAAAAATCCCCGAAAAGCCTATTTTTTCGGCCTCTAGAGTGGCCTAACCCCTTAAGGACGCCGTGGAGGCACCACATTTTAAGGGCAAGAAGGAATATTATTTTTGGAGAGAGATAATTTTACTTCATGAAAGAGCCACTAAGTGGATTGGACTTAAGGTTGAATATATTGATAAATAAAACCATGTTAAAATTTTTAATCCCCTCGTACTTTAAGTGTCTTAGAAATTACGATTTAATAGCTTCTTGTATTTTGACCAAATTGTTCTAATTTAGTATTTATTATCTCATGTCTTATGTATTATAGTTTGTTAACCAGGTAATAACCCCTAAAATCTTGTCTACCAGGAACAAATCACTATGAATATGTACAAATTTCTTTTTTTTCATATGTTATTCAAAGTCTAATTCTATTTGCATAATTTCTTCTAGGACGTTGCACGTTTAATAGCTGAATGTTTTGCGAATCGTGATAAAGTCGAAATTACATTTTTAGTTATTGAAGCAAAAAAATCAAATTTAGAACCGAAACCAACAGCGCTTATATTTTTGGAGGCCTAACATTTACTTGCCCTGCCGGCTAGCGATCCGGATGCAATGGATCAAGCACCTGAAGAAGGTATCGATTTAACAGCACACAAGTCACAGAACAACCGTGAATAAGGATGAATAATTTCAGAATTAAAAAAAACAAGTAATTATAAAATAAAACATATAATGAAAAGATCTGTAACAAAAACAAACATGTAAACTAAATTCACCAGACTTTATTGAATGGTATTCAATTTTAATTAAATTTTATTTCTCTATTATAATTTTTTTTGTTGTTTTTAACAATTTAAGTAAATTGAACAACAAAAAAGTAGCAATATTTTTCATGAGGCACTAAAAAAATATTATTATTATTATTACATTACATATTTAGATTAAAAAAACAACAAATTTGATAAATAATAATGAAGAGTCGAGCACACTTTCAGTGAATCGATGGACAAGAATAAGATAATTTACTCGGTATACCAATGAGACATATTTTCAATATGGAAAAAATTTCTGTAAGTGACATATTCGCTGAGGAAGATTTATATGTTTAGATTTATTCCAACGGATATGGTGAACCTGGAGCCGCGTATTTATGTTCAATTCACTTTCTATATTAAAAAAAAATTTAAAGTAGGTACAAAAATTTTGCTATTCAAAAAAGTATATTCGCTTCCGAACACACCACCAGGCCTTCGTTATGTTTTATATAACATAAAAGTTCCTACAGTGGTTCCACACAGGCCCGATTGCAAAACGGACAGGGTGCTTGCAACCATCCCTTCTTATACGTGCTATTCGTCGTTATTTCTGGCAGGCTTGTAAATTTTAAATAGTAGCACCATATTTTCAATTTTAATTTCACCTGATTATATCATAATGCGTGGTTGATCTGCTGCTTTTAGTATTGAGATCTATCTGTGTGACCCTGCAATGGGAAATGAAATCCTGGGCGATAACCGTTACTTGCAGTCAGAAATTATTCTTAGTATTCCTCGCAGTCAAGGTTTTATCTCACGTGTTCTACGTCCGAACAAGGTCTAAGTCTCTTTCTAAAATAAAAAGTCCGAAGTCCATAAATTTAGACAACTTCAATAAAAATAATGTTCGATCTTTGCTTATATTTTGGCCATACTTTCTTCCAAATCGGCGTTTGATTTTTTCTTTGACAATTCGTCCTTGTTAGCTGTCAATATAAGTTTGTGGAAATTGAATTCGCCTATAAAAAGGACATCGCGTAATTAAAAAAAAATTAACGGACTTATATTGAAATTGTCTAATTCGTGAGCGGCGAGTATAGTGACGGCGGTACCTTGACAACCTGTTTGGCCTACTTGTTGAATGTACAATTTAATAAGGCGCGGAACATCGTACGCAATAACCACGTCAACATTTTAAATGTCGATACCACGAGTCAGTGCGCCGAAACAGACTAAACTGTTGAGAGTAGAAGTTCGCTGTAAAATTCGATTAAGAGAGTTATCGCTGCTACTTACCATTGATGGTGCGTTTACACTCACCCTTAAGGCGAGCCTCTACTCCTATCAGGCCATTGCAAACTGGTTTTCGTCGGCTGTATTCTTTGCTGTATTGAAAGCAATTTACACTCAACTTGCCCTTGCGGCGCAACTTGCCTATAAGTGTGAAACGACAGAAATACGTTGAGCTGCGAATTGTGTGATGCCACAGTTCATTGTATGTGTGTAGACATATGGAAGCGTGCGTCGGAGAAAAAGTTAAAGGATGTTAGACTCTTGTGACTCCACAAGCCATCTGATTGGTTGATTTTATGGTGGGGATAGAGGGACGCCTCAAACGTTGAGTATAAATCCACCATGATATTTTCCAGACGCGCATTGTCGGCTTAATAGCTAACTACAAGTTGGCAATTTTATGTTTGAGCTTCGGTTTTAACAGGCTCAAGTTTTGCAGCTTTTCGGGATCTTCTGATAGCGTGACCGAAAAAAGCATTTTATGCAGCTGGTGTAGCACTTCGTTCTCGAGATCGTATGTACAAAGCGGTGCCGATTAGCTCGACATGAACATGTCCGACGCAGCTTTAACGTTTGCGTCCAAATGATACAAGCAGTTATAGTGGAGCTTTGATATACTAGCGAGGAATCGCAAAGATTTCAGACAGAAACCCTTGGTCGCGTGCAAATGTTCAACGAGTCGGCCTGGTGTCGTGACAACGATATCCATCTTGGAGTAGTAGTTACCCTTGAACGGACTGACCAGAAGTTTCTACTCGTTAGAAAACGGTACGGCTTTTGAGAACAGACAAAGTGTGTTACCCTATTGAATAACCCTAGGGGTATTCAATTTAATACCAATTTTGTATTTAAAAAAAACACGGAATAATTTAGATAATTTCCAAACGTTGCTCGTTCGTGAACTGCACCATGATAAAAATATAAGCCTCGTCTGAAGTTTGGACATTAACAGACCAGCAAAAAAGTTTAAGGGTGCGTTTGTATTAAAATTCAAAATTGTTATATACCTATTGAATAACCCTTTATAACGATTTATCAATTGGTTACCTAGTTCTTTCAAAAAAAATTCTTCTGAATAAACAATTTTTGAGCCAATCTGTATTTATTTCGCACCAAAAGACAAATGCTTCGTATTATTAGTTGTAATTAGTAATTAGCTGATCTGGTGTGTCACCTGCTCCTTTTGTACTATTGTAGTCAAGTAAAATTTGCGGCCTTTTGTCATCTCTGTCGCTTATTTGTTTCCTCTTATCGAATGTACTCATTAGTATTACGTTCTCATTTTTTTTTTTTGGAACGTATGATACAACTGTAGTATACTTTGTAAAATAAAAATTTGAGCTATGAACTTTTCTCCTCTTTCTTCTCATGACTGGTAGTTCAGGTTTGATCTTCCTAACCGTTTCTACCATAGTGAGCTTTTCATAGCACTATTATATATAGTGTAGGTATTCTTTTTCCTAGTACTTCCTATTCATAAGAAAACCCCATTCCAATTACATCTAGTTGGGCATATATTTGGAAACTCGATAAAGTTCTTTCTGCCATTTTTGAACGCGTGCCGGCAGCACACGTCTGATTTCATAATAATATAGTAGGATTTGTAGAAAAAATAATTAGATAAAATAATTATCCATCGATAAATAGCCATCCCATCAGTTCAATATGACTTTGGGTTATATTGACCCGAGGAGCAGAAGTGTAACAATTACATTTGCAAGAATTACTACCCATCCCTTTTCAAAAATATATAAACTATGTAATCTGCAGCTACAAAGAGACAAAGTCACTAAATATTGAATACGTATCTTATCAATTACACGATACAACGGTTGTACCAATTGTGGGCCCGATTTGACGTTGTATGCGACGTTTGCATCGTCCATGTGCTTAGGAACGACGGTAGGACCGATATCGCACGGTTGTACGCTCTCAACCGAAACGTGCGGTCTCATGCATGTTGCGTGTATAGTGCATACAACCGTCGGTATAACTTTTGTATCGTGTATTTGCCGCTTTAAGAAATGAAATAGTTAACTTTTAAGAAATAGAAGAGATAGAGATAGAGATAGAGAACAACAGGGTTAAGTAATTTTAATAATGCATTATAAATCATAGTTGAGTTACTCTCACTTATTAATAAAAAATTATTTAAAAAAAAAAATCACATAAGTTTGCTATGTATATGCTAATATGAAAAATGATTTTCTTCAGTTTGTGTTTGATCTCTGAGGGGACATTGAGCGGCATCAGTGCTCTTCCACAAGAGCGGTTGTAGTCTTTCAAAACTGCTCGACACTCCTCGACTTGCCTTATGAACTGTTTGTCCTAGTGTGTTTCTTTGTTATTGCCCGACCTACCACACAACTTCCTTGCGGATTCTAAGCCTCTTGGTGATGTTTTGCACTGGCTTATATATTTTTTTCACTAACTCTTCGAGTAGATAAAGTTTCAAAAGAATTGAGGATGGTGAGGTCACACCTGTGGTCGATTCTTGATGGAATGACGAGCCTTCTGCCAAAAAACATATTGTTAATATAGTCCCCACAGATTAGGTTCAATCATTAGTCAAGATTGAATGTGCATTCATATTTATACTAATTTTCCACAAAAAATATCTATAGAAACAGTATCTACAAGTAATATTAGAGCAATTGCAATACGTCTCGCGGCACCACAAATGTTTTTCAGACCCGATTTTTAGAAAATTAAATTTCTGGCAGCTAGGTCAGTGTTACCCGTATAACTCTTAAGGGGGTCGTACTATGTACCTGGTCAGGAAAAAAATTTTTTTTTTACTAAATTACTTCCAAATCATCCCTACAATATGTATGTAAAAGGTTTTCTCCGTATTCGAAGTCGTTATAAAGTAATAGCCGTTCAGAGCTCACCCGGGCCACCACCGATCTTTAATTGCGTTTTTCTCAAAACTTCATTTTTCAAGTTGGCTGCCACAATTCAGAAAAAACTACTGAACCGATTGCGCTGAAATTTGTTTGAGGCGACTAGAATATGAAAAGAAATTTATAAAAGCGGCATTATTAATTCAGTTGGGGACTTTGCTAGAGAAATCCGGACATACGTTTATGGACAAAGAGGAGGAAATGATACCCATGCGAACAACGCCTACAGCAAATGTGAAAATGAGTGCAAATTTAGCAGATGCTGGGAATATGGCCGTGTATAAATGGAACATTAAGTTCTCAGGTGAGCCGAACACACTATGTTACTTCCGAGAGCGGGTCGAAGAGTTGAGGGAGGCTCGTGAAGTGCCAAAATTAATTCTTTTCCGATCGGTGATGGATTTGTTCGAGGGGAAGGGGTTGATATGGCTGAGAGCGAATAAAGGGCGGTGTAAAACTTGAGATGAGTTAGTGGTGGAGCTAAGGGAGGAATTTTTACCACCAGATTACGACGACCGGCTAAGGGAGGAGATTTGTTGTCGTACTCAGGGCAGTGGTGAGTCGATTGGGGTGTACACAGCCATTATGGAAAGTTTGTTCAGACGTCTGCCGGTTACTCCTACAGAGTTGGAAAAAGTAAAGATTTTGCGTAGGAATATTTCACCATTTTACCAGACGCAGCTAGGTCTGACAAGTGTAAAATCGGTTCAGGAGTTAGTGAGTCTAGGTCGTACGTTAGATGCCACGAGACTATCAGTGGAAAACTTCATACCACCGCCCACGAAGCTGTCAAATTTGCTGGAGCCAGATATGACTTATGTTTCCGCGATCGACAATGATAGACCAAACGAATGGTGGGATAGTGTCACTACACAATCGAGGGAATAAGACCGTAAACGCACTGTGACGTGTTACAACTGCAAAAGACCTGGTCATATAGCCAGTGAGTGTACGAACCTCGTCGTTGTTTCGGTTGCGGTAAGGTAGGAGTGTATCGTTCGAATTGCACGGTGTGCAATCCGGAGGCGAGTAGTAATCAGGGAAGTACTTCAACGTTGAAGTCGAGAAACGAACCGAGTGCTCCCTAGGAAGCGCGCTAAGGAGTACTAACTGGAAGGCAGAAAAACCCGATTATGTTGACGTCGCTTTGTGGTGTAGTGGGTGATATTTGCCCACACATTAAGTTTTCGGTTTTCTGCAAAGAATTCGTGGGGTTGTTGGATTCGGGAGCATCGAGAACCGTTTTGGTGGAGCGGGGTGAAAGATTCTTCGCGAAATGGGTGTCGAATTGAGGGAGACGTCAGCACGGGAAATCCGTACGGTAAATAATGATGCGTGTCAGGTGGATGGGATAATTGGTGTACCTTTCCTGGTAGATGGACGAACACGGTGGTTGGAAAGTCTAGTAGTACAACAATTACCACACACGGTAATTTTGGGGGTGGATTTGTGGTGTGCATTTGGTATAGTGCTGGATTTGAAGCGAGAGCTTTTCGATTTCTCGGAAAGCATGGGGTTGGCGGTGGTAGAATTTCTTCATCCAAAATCCAAATTGAATAAGGAAGAAGCTGTGCAATTGGATGAGATGTTGGGGGAAGAGTTTAGTAGGATGGGGGATGGTATTGGCAGGATGACATTGGTTGAGCATGTTATAACTGCGTTTACGGCTCTTATTAAGCAACGCTATTACCCTCTGTCACCGGCAAGACAGAAGCCGGTTGATAAGGAGCTTAATGATATGCTGGAGTTAGAAATAGTACGAACATCAAAGAGCCCGTGGTCATCACCCATACTAATGGTGAAGAAAAAAGATGGCTCTTGGCGATTTTGTGTTGATTTTCGGAAGTTGAATAGAGTGTCGGAACGTGATGCTTATCCAATTCCTTACATCTCAGCGACCTTGGATAAGCTTCGCGATGCAAAATTTTTGTCTTCTTTAGACATTAAATCGGCATACTGGCAGTTACCTATGGCTGAGGAATCGAAACCTTACACGGCTTTTACGATGCCAAATAGGGGTTGTTCGAGTTCAATCGGATGCCGTTTGGGTTGCAGAATGCCCCAGCGACGTGGCAGAGGTTGATCGACCAAGTTCTGGGAGCCGATTTGGAACCTTATGTTTTTCTGTACCTCGACGATATAGTCTTGGTAACACATACCTTCAAGAAACACGTAGAGATTCTGCGAGAAGTGTTCCGACGACTTAGGAAGGCAGAAGTGAGAGTGTAGAAGGAGAAGTGCGAGTTCTGCAGAGCGGAATTACATTACCTGGGCTATGTGGTCGATGAACATGGTCTTCATGTGGACCCAGAGAAGGTGGAGAGCTTGGTACGATTCGGTGCACCAAAAAATGTGAAGGAAGTAAGACAGTTTCTGTGTATGGTGTCGTGGTATAGGCGATTCATACCTAATTTTTCGACTCTAGTCGCGCCGTTAACCTCGCTTTTGAGGAAGGGTTCAAGGTTTGTTTGGAACACATAGTGCAATTCAACTACGGAGAAGGAGTGCTTAGCTGTCCTTTGGGCAGTGAAGAAGTAAAGGCTTTATATTGAGGGGATGCGGTTTACCATGATAACGGGTCACCACTCTCTGATCTGGTTGAATAACTTCAAGGATCCTACAGGTAGACGTTGGGCTGTTCGGTTACAACAATATGATTACGAAATCATACACCGAAAAGGTAAGGAGCACCTTCTTCCGGATGCTCTGTCAAGGTCTGCGCCATTGGTGGAGTCGTTGTTTGTAATCGCGCAGTCCGATCGGTGGTACAACAATATGCTGGACAAGGTACAGAATCAATCTGTTAAATATCCGTCGTGGCGATTAGAGAGAGGAGTACTGTGGGAGCACGTCTCACCGAGGTATCTGGCACTCGAAGATGAGACGGCATGGAAGAGGGTTGCAGCGAAGAGGGAACGATAGGAAATCTTGCGACGATGTCATGACTATCCAAAGTCGGGTCATTGCGGCGTGAAAGGCACGGTGGACCGGGTCTCGCGCGATTTTTATTGGTCGAAAATGCAGGGGACATAAAGAAGTATGTTCAAGCATGTAAGACTTGCCAAGCAGTTAAACCTGAGCGCAGATTACCATCGGGGTTGATGGCTTCGAGGAGTGGAGAGGCAAAACAACCCTGGAAGATGGTGTATGTGGATCTGGTAGGACCCCTTCCACGCTCAACGCGAGGCTTTACGTTTATACTCATGGTTGTGGACTATTCTTCCAAGTTTCCGCTTCTGTTTCCGTTGAGGGCGGCTACAGCAACCGCGGTAACGCGGTCATTGGAAAGCGAAGTATTTCTGCTTTTCGGTGTTCCAAAATGGTTGGTCTGCGACAATGGCGTTCAGTTCCGATCGAAGGAGTTGCAGAGTATAGTAGAGTCGTATGGAAAGCAAATTAAATTCACGGCTTTTTGCCACCCTCAAGCAAACCTGGCAGAGCGGACCAACCAATCTATCAAAACTATGCTGAGAGCATATGTTGCCGAGAATCACCGGAAGTGGGACGAACACCTTCCTAAGATTGCGTGCGCACTGCGAACCACCAAGCACGAAGTAATGCAGGTATCTGCATACTTCGTGAATTTTGGAAGGGATATGACCGTGGGGATAGACCTTCGAGAGAGACCGGACGAAGTTTCGATAACCTGCCAGAACCCTTTGGAGCGAGCCAAAGCTCTGGAGAGCGTGCGTGAGGATATTAAGAAGCATTTTGAACACGCAACAAATCAAACCAAAAATCGATATGACCTTCGACGGGACAAGAGTTACTATTCGAACGATCGCGTTTGGAGAAAAAACCATGTCCTATCAGATGCTGCTAAATATTTATCGGCGAAATTGGCGCCAGAATATATCGGGCCCTTCAAGATTAAGGAGCGAGTATCTCCTTGGACCTACAAGTTAGAGGGCATAGACGGAAAACGTGATGGAACATGGCATGCCAAGGATTTGAAGTTATATCGCTGATTTTTTTTGTTTTCTTTGTTGCGCTGAACGGACAGAGGGTTAGTAAAGTAAGGGTTGAGGAGTTTAGGAGGAAAAAAAATTTTGAGAGGTGTACAAAGAAAATTACCGAATAATCCGCTGTGCATATTCTGGTCGTCAATCCTGTAGAGAATTCGGGGAATTCTCTTTGTGGTAAGGGGGAATGTTACGAATTCCACTCGTAAGCAAACGTATCTGGAAGGAAAAAAACAGTCGTAAGTTTTCGATGTTAATAAAAACAAAATAATGAAATTACCTTTTTATAATCAACCTGCGCTAGTGTACGCTCCTCCTCCACAGTCGATCAGGGCACCTAAAAAGACAGTTGTACGCAATCATTAGTCATGAAAATATATTGAGTCAATTATTGGACCTAAATACACGTAAACAGGGCGGAATGTCGAGGTTATGAAGAAGAATAGGTTGAAAGATTGGAAGCATTTAGAACTAGGGTAGGTTTAGGAAAAAAAAAAAAATGAAAAAGCCATGTAAAAATAGCAGCAAGCGTCGCGAGAGGCGATAAATACGTCGCGTTCGCTGTAAACATTTTCACGCATTCGGAGGCATACTCGCCCGCAGCTCCGATACCCCACAAGCGGCACATACTTACACGAAACAGGAAACATTTACCAAAAACATAAAACACCGAAAACATTTACCACCAACGTCAAACACCGAAAACAAAACATAACATCGAAGAGACGTAAACAAGTACTACACAGGCGAAACGTCAAGTGACATATCTATTAGCATAATCGACATGGCGGACACTGCTCGAGTCAAAACATGTTCGAGAGAGTATATGGAAGATCATCGGTTTGGATCCCGGCTAGATCGTCGTTTGGTCTAATGAAAGTGGCCAGGAGAAAAGTAACTGCCCCTGTGACAAAGGGAAAGTAGGGAGGAGAAGAACGATCGTTGACCTTTGGAAAAAAACGAAAACTACGCGGAGGAATCTGGTTAATAGAGAGCTGGGCGAGATTTCGCGGAAGATGAAGGACGGTTAGGCGGGGCTGTTTGGAGTGTAACCGGCCTGAGAAAAGATCGAAAAAGAAATAAGTAGTACGCGTCGCAGGAAAGGAAGTTGGTACGAGAGTTCGAGAGTTTGGAACAACGAAGGGCAGTGCTACGGTCGAAAATAGCGTTGGGGTTTGAAACGAAAGAAGCAGCTGCGGAGAAGTAATTAAAAATATACATCGCGGGAAAACGCACCAGCGGCGCCCTAGATTTTAAGGTAGAGTTGTGTAGGTTAGCGGAACCAGTTAGGAGGAACTAGTAAGTTCAACATATCATTGGATTATTTTTTTTATATATTTTGTTTTTTTTTGGATTAACTTTTGCCTATATTATATTAGCTTTATTAATTTTTCTTAATTTCAATATATTATATTCTATTGGAACTACGTATCTTTTGTAATTATTGTGACGTATTTTAGCCTTGATTCCGTGTTGGTTATTTTTAGTGACTAGTGAAGGGTGTCATTTTCCCGAACTAGTGGTTCGGTTTGGAAAAAAACCGGTTTAGAACGGGTTCCTTAAATTTGGAACCACTGGCGCTCACGACCCTTCTCTGGGTTGGCCGGCAAGGGCCCGGCCCGATCGCCCCTTTTGGTGCAAGAGGGTTTCCATTGCGGTTTCTACCGAGAAAAAGCATTAGTTGCGGTATTAAAACCGCTACCTCGTTTTTTTAACCGTAATAACATGTTCAACGGATCCCTAGTTACAACAGAATCTTAGCGATATCTGTTATAGTTTTTTTTAGCTGAAGCTAAATTAACGGAAAAAAACGCAAAAAATAAAAAAAAAATTTCAGAGTTTGGCCAATTTTTTAATTTTTAAAATTTTGACTTGAAATGAAGTACCAATTTAATTTTTTTGTTTTTAGATGAGGAGGACAGCCGGAATCATGGCAGCCATTCGACAACTTTTTTTTACAGTGGTCATTTTCAAGAGCTCTGCACGCGAAAAAAAAACAATATTTCTCCTTAAAAAAATGTCTAATGTTTGTTGAAATATGAATAAATATATTATATATATGGTGAAACTTTCAAGAACAGGTAACTCATAATCTACAAAAAAAAATTCCCGAGAAAAGCGGAAAAAAACTGGCCGTCACATAGGCCCTTAATATACAAATCGAAAAATTATTTTGAAAAACATAATTTTTATTGTGAAATCCTTATCGTGAATATGTACACTGCAGCTTTACACCCCTTAGGTGTTGGATATCGAAAAATTTGGAAAAACGTTGATAGGCGCTTACATAGGTAGGTAGGTACGCGTGGCTGCCCGTGAGAACACGGACACACTTAGACCTAAAAGGTCCGTTGTGTTACCACAGGATCATTGAATCCGGTCCTACCCGTCGAACCATTTAGAGCTTGCGATGAAGCGTTGGATTCTCGCGACCTCCATTGAGGCAAGGTCACCGAGACAGTTGAAGAAGTAAGCTCCAAGATGAGCTTTCCTTCTGGCTGATAGAGCTGGACAGGTACAGAGAAGGTGAAGGACTGTCTCCTCCTCCTCCTCATCCAGGCAGCTTCTACAGAAGTCGTTTGAGAAGAGACCGAGTCTTTTAGCATGTCGACCTACAAGACAGTGTCCGGTCAGGACACCGACTGTGGTGCTGATATTCGCCCTTTTGAGCAAAGTCAGCTTTTTGGAGCGTTTTAGATCCAGCTCCGGCCAGATCTGTCTCGCAGTGTGACATGTAACACCGTCTGCCCATCTTGAGTTGGTTTTCTCAATTGAGTCCAATCTCAGTAGCAGTTTACATGTTGAGAGAGGCACACCCAGATTCCGATGTTCCGGCATAATCTGAAGGGTAGTACCGCGTCGAGCGAGTTCGTCAGCCTTGCAGTTCCCTGGAATATCCCTGTGTCCTGGCACCCAGCACAGAAAAATATTGAACTGTTCAGCCATCTCCTTAAGAGATGATCGATATTCTGCGGCGACCTTTGATGTTGTCGAGGCCGATTCCAAGGATTTTATTGTCGCTTGGCTGTCTGTGAAAATGCTAATAACCCTAGTAGATATTACATTACACCTCAGCCAGGACAAGGCCTCTTTGATCGCCATAAACTCCGCCTGAAAGACACTACAGTGGTCCGGAAAGCGGAAGGAGCTGCTAATGTTAAGCATATCAGAGAAAACACCTCCACCTACCCCGCCTTCAGTTTTGGAGCCGTCCGTATATATGTGGGCGGACTCTTCCGTCCGTACCGAACCCCTTTCCCATTCTAGACGGGTTGGGATGGCTGTTAGGAAATTTTTCTCAAAATCATAACTGGGAGGGGTGTAGTCGGTGTTTTCAGGAATGTTATTGAAGTGATTCAAGATTGTTGAGTGACCTGCATATATGCCAGTCCACTGTGTAGAGGCCCTAAGTGCTGCATTGGCTGCCATTTGCTTGCCAAAAATGTCTAGAGGTGGCAGACTGAATAGCATGTCTAGTGCTGCAGAGGGAGTTGTTCTCAGGGCTCCACTGATGCATATGCATGCTGATCTCTGTACCTTCCTTAGGGTGGTGCAGTTAACTGCTTTGTTTAAGGCCGTCCACCAGACAATAACACCATACATAAGTATCGGTCTGATGACGGACACGTAGAGCCAATGAACTATCCGAGGTTGCATACCCCATTTTTTGCCAATGGCCTTTTTGCACGAGTAAAGCGCAACTGTTGCTTACTTTACCCGTTCCTGAATGTTAGGTTTCCAGTGAAGTTTCCTGTCCAAAATAAGGCCGAGATATTTTGCACTATCGGTGAAAACTAGACTAGTACCATTCAGAGAAAAAGGGTCTACGTGAGGAATTTTATATTTCCTGGTGAAGAGGACTAATTCTGTTTTGCGTGGGTTCACACCCAACCCGCATTCAGCTGCCCATTTGGAGAGGATAGAGAGAGCATTTTGCAATATCTCCCTCAGCGTGTTGAGGTGCTTTCCCGAGACAGCAATTCCAACATCATCTGCATAGGCAATCACTCTGCAGCCCGCCCCTTCCAGTGTCAATAGTAGTTTGTTGACCACTAAATTCCAAAGAAGAGGGGAGAGCACACCACCTTGTGGTGTACCTCTGCTGACAAACCTTCGAGAGGAGGACTCGCCCAGCTTTGTGTTCACAATCCTGGATGTTAACATCAAATTGATCAGCGGGCCAAGCGAGGACTCCACCTTCAGCATAGAAAGTGCGTCAGTGATTGCCTCTGGTCTGACGTTGTTGAAAGCTCCCTCGATATCGAGAAATGCAACCATGGTGTATTCTTTAATACTAAGAGATTTTCCTATGGTGCGCACGACCGAATGTAAGGCCGTTTCGACCGACCTCCCCTTCTAGTACGCATGTTGGGATGTTGATAGGAGTCGCTTGTCAATATTGTCGCGGATGTATACATCCATTAGTCTTTCCAGTGTTTTCAAAAGAAAGGATGATAGACTGATAGGTCTGAGGTCCTTGGGGCAGACATGAGTGCTTTTTCTTGCTTTGGGTATGAATACCAACCTGACTTCCTTCCATGTTTCAGGAATGTAGGTTAGGTCCAGGCAGCCTTTCAAGATAACCTTCAGCCAAGGAAGAATTATATCTGAGGTCTGTTGGATTTCAGCAGGAATTATTCCATCCGGTTCCGCAGACTTAAATGGTTTAAAGCCTTCTATCGCCTAGAGGAGCTTGGTCTCTGTTATAAGAGCGTCAGAGTTGAACGGTGCATGGTTTCTTGTAGTGTTTACCAGCTCCGACTCAACATGCGAGCTACCAGGGAAGTGGGTGTCCAGGAGGAGATCAGTGGTTTCCCTACTTGAGGTAGTCCAAGATCCGTCCGGTCTTTTCAGGTAGCATGGTGTGGTTGGATTTTTAGAGAGAATTTTGCGGAGCCTGGATGCCTCGGATGAATCTTCTATTTCGCTACAGAAGAGTCCCCAGGATTTGCGCTGCGCCTTTCTCAGTTCATATTTGTATTTACGAAGTGATCCTTTATAGGAGTCCCAGTCGCAAACGTCTTTCGTGCTTTTGGCTTTGTTAAACAGTTGCCTACAGCATTTTCTAAGAGCCCCGAGTTCTGCGTTCCACCATGGCGGCTTATGTTTCCCTCTTGGCCTGCTCTCAGGACAGGAGTTCGACAATGCCTCGTTTAGGGCGCGCGTAAGAGTGGTGACCAGACCTTCGAGATCAGTTGAGCTACTCGGTTGGATTGGCGGTAAGGGAGGGAGTACGCCGCTAAGAGTTTCCCTGTATTTGACCCAGTCGGTCCTCCGGTAGTTCCTAAAGGCCGGTGGGATAGGTTTGCAATCTTTCAGATTAAATTGGAGGTAGCGGTGATCCGAGAAGGAGTTTTCTTCAGAAACCTTCCAGTTGCTGACCATGTGTGAGATGTTTTCGGAAACCAGAGTTATGTCTAGGACTTCTTGTCTATTTCTGGTTATAAAGGTAGGCTCTTGCCCTGTGTTGCATAGAAGAAGGTTAGTGCTTAAAAAGTAGTCTAAAAGCAACTCGCCTCTTTCGTTTGTGTCAGTGCTACCCCAGACTGCATGATGCGCATTTTCATCACACCCTAGGATGACACCAGTATTGAGCTTACTAGCTTCAGTGATTAGATCGCTCATAATACTCGGTGGCAGTGGACCTTGATGGTCATGGGCCAGATAGGCCGAGATCAGCCAGTGAATCTTATTATTTAGTTCAAGGCTGACTGTGACGATATCGGAATCACTGAAGCTGTGTAGCAGAAATATATTTAAACTGTTTTTTGCAAGAATGCATGCTCTTGGCTTGCCATTATTCCTTACATAGAACAGAGTATAGTTTGGAGTCTTGAGACCGTTTACCACGTCATGCACAATCCATGGTTCCTGGATCAAGACAAGGTCTTCTCCATCCCTGGCTAGACGGAGAAGTAAGGAGGCTGATGCCGTTTTCGAGTGATGAAGATTAATCTGCAGTATTCGCAGCATTAAGCCTCGATCACGGTTAGGTTCGCATCTTCCGGGTCTTCCGGGTCAGATGCCAGCAGATCTTCCTCACTGCCATCGGGAGGACCAGTCGAGCCTTCATCCAATCCAGCATCCGAGCCAAGATCATCTTCGTCCGTTAAGGAGCAGTGATCCTGGCGAACCAGTACTGTACAGCGAGGTTTGAGTCGTCACTATGGACGACGTGGGAGGCGGAATCTGTTTCCATTTTCGAGGCTTCGGTGTCCGACGCGCTCGGTAAGGGATTCTCAGCGTCCACCTTGTAGACTCGAAGTGTGATTTGGCCAAGGCCAAAGTTCACCACATCCTTCAGGTTAGCTAGGGGGGCCAGGGATTCCTTGTTAATCATGATTGTCGCGACTCTCTCGGCCCCTTTTGGCTCCTCCATCTTGGCGATCTTCCAATTATGCGTCCGAAGATCTGGGTTGCAGATCTTTAGCATCTCCAGGACAGCCGCCGCGTCAGAAGGCTTACTTGGTATCCTGGTTCTTGTTCGAGGCCGACTAGGGATGTCCTCCCTTGCCACAACCTCCAACTTTGCTCCAGGCCAAACCTCGCCTAGACCAGCAATTGCCTCCTTGTAGAGATCCGCCGATCTCTGGTCGGAGCAGATCACCAGCTTGACATGGCCCTGATGCCATCCACCGTCGCGGCAGGAGGGGACAGGACCAGGATGCTCCCTCATAAGTTTGAGGAAACCATCCGCCAGCTCGCTCTGCAAGTCTTTCCACTTATCTAGAGTGATTCTTCCGTCATCGTCACTCCTGTCGATGACGGCCATCACGAGATGATCCTTCAGAACTTCGTTGAAGAGCCTTGAAGGTGCCGCGGTGCTTGAGTTGCCCGTCTTGGCCCTTTTTGCTGCCTCGGGAGACTCATCCAGCGATCTGTGTCTTTTGGACACTTGACCTTTGCCGGATGGTTCCCACCCCTCGGTGGTCAGCTTTAAAGCCCAATCAATAGAGGCCCGTTGTTTGTCCGTCCGCTGTTCCTCTAGTATACTACCAAGGCGCTTCAGGATTCCCAGGGCCGTTTTCTTCTCTTTGTAGAGCTGTTTAGAAGGAGCGATATGGCGTAGAGATTGGTCACTACCGGTCCCTAGAAGTCCGATTGTGCCGGTACTTTTTGGGATATTAGCAGCTCCCTTTCCTCTGCCAGTACCCTCCTTTTTGAGTGAGCCAGGACCAGGTTTGGTGTCCGAAGTCTTGGCCATGGTATTTGGACCGGGTTTGGTGACCGAAGTCCTAATTTTAGAATGTCCACTTAGACCGGGTTTGGGAGCCGAAGTCCTCGTGGATGTTAAGTCGCTTGGACCAGGTTTGGTTGCCGGAGTCCTCGCGGGTGAGTTGCTAGGACCAGGTTCTGTGACCGCAGTCTTCGCAGTTAACCCCGTTGGGGTGGAGGGGAGGGATGAGCTTTCGTCCATCTCTCCGTCCGGTTTTTTAAGAGATCCGGACTCTGTTTTACTTTATTATTTTTTAATAATAAAGTATTGTGATCGACCTGAAATTTCAAAAAAGTTTGCTACCCTGAAATTTTGTATTTACAAAGCACCAAAAAAGCAAAAAAAAAAAAAATGTCCGTCTGTCCGCCGTGGACGCCGTACGCCGTCCGCCGTCCGCCGTCCGCCGTCCGCCGTCCGCCGTCCGCCGTCCGCCGTCCGCCGTACGCAAAATCGTTTGAAGGCGCGTAGCTTCCAAACCCGTTGAGATATTAAATTGAAATTTTTTTGGTGGGTACAAGGGGAAAGGAGAGGGGAGTGTTTTAGACGAAAAATTTTGGTTTCTAGATCTCAGGAACCACTTATGCTAGGAGGCTGAAACTTGGAACTTATATAGTACTATGATAATGGACTCAATTGCAAAAAAATGGTCGATATTGGTTAAGGGGTGTGGAAGTGGGGGGGAAAACAATGAGTCCTTAACGCATGAAAGCCGGGATTGAAACATTCTAAAATCGATATCTCCTGAACTATTGATGTCAGAAGATTGAAACTTTGTTGTTGTCCTTAGGGATACTTCAAGATTAGACAAGGGCTAACATTTTTAAGAGGGGTGGTGGGGTGTGGGGGGTGAAAAACTTTGGATTACAATATCTTACGAACCAATTACACCAGGAAGATAAAATTTAGTTTCTGTACATGAGATCACAAGAGGAGTCTACCGAAACTAAATTTTTTGAGGGGGGAGGTGGAGCACGAAAGTGGGGGGATACCAATTTCTCAAAAAATGTCATTTTTATATCTCAGAAACCGTATCAGATATGATCTTGAAAATTTTACAGGAGTTGGGGTCGGTAAACTTCTAGTAGGGAAAAAAATTTTGGTGGTGTGGGTGTTGGGGGTGATGGTGAAAGGGGGTGGAAAGGAAAACATTCTGATTTTTATTTCTCAAAAACCATAATGAATAGAAAGCTAACAATTTAGGATTATATAGAGCCACTATGGAGACATCCTAGAAAAATAAAATGTTTGATAGGGGTATCAAGGTACGGGGGAGAGGGGTGGTTTTTTATATCTCAGAAACGGCTTATGCTAGAAAGTTGAAACTTAGTACGTATATGTAGATGTACCATTAGAGTAATTAAAGCAAAAAAAAAGTTCAGATTTTTATTGGCGTTCAGAGGTTGAGTAAAAAAAATGTCCGTGAATCCACATTTTCACAAATTTTCGTTAAAACTTTTAGACATGTCGAGCTATCAAAGCAATTTTACTTCTGCGGGCTATTTATATAAGCGCCTACTAACGATCTTCTAAATTTTTCGATATCCAACCCCTAAGGGGGTGTAAAGTGGTTGTGTAAATATTCACGAATTCTGATATATTTCCAAGGTATATTGAGACTTGGAATTCACGTTTACTTCTATAAGTTTTAAACGTAGTCGGGGAAAACCCCGATTTAAATATTTTTCTCAATTAAACCCCCTGGGGGTATTGTTCAAAATTTCACTGATTCCGAAAATCTCTTAGGTTTTATGTGATCGAATTCGCTTTTACTACTATAAATTATTCTATTGATAAAAAAAATACGTAAATAAATAAAAAAAATCTGCCAACAGTCTGGGCGCAACTTTTTTATGGGTAGAAGTCCGAAACGTGTTTAAAGATGAGATACGGTGTTGGGTACTATGCGACTGACAACCTAAAAAATAGCCAGGAGGCTATTTGGAACGTTATTTTTTAGGTTATCAGTCGCATAGTACCCAACACCGTATCTCATCATTAAACACGTTTTGGACTTCTACCCATAAAATAATAAAGTTGCGCCCAGTTTTGTTTGTTTTTGTTTTTTTTGAATGCATAGTGTTCCCACGAGTATCGGAGAACGGAAGGTCCATCTGCACAGAGATCCGCATTGTGCAGATAAGGCTATTTAATCCGGAGGTCGCCAGGTATCCGGATACTCCGTCCGCGGCTGGGCTATTTGTATAGGGCCCCCAGCCTGGTCGATCATCAGCACGGGTCGTATGACACCTTGATCCAGCCCGGATAGGTGGAGTGAAGGGATATTGGGAGATGGATGGAGAGGGGGAAGGTTGACCATCTCCTGGTTTCGGGCGAGACCCTACTCAGCCCCAACACCACGGCAAGGTGGACAGTCGTCGTTGGAGGCGCTTACATAAAAAGCTCGACATATCTTATTATTATGATTTAACGAAATTCGTGAAAATGTGGAAAAAAACCATTTTCACGGACATTTCTTTTACTCCACCTTTGCAGGCCAATGAAAATCTAAACTTTTTTCGCTTTAATTACTCTACTCACATGTACATATAGGTACTAGGTTTCAACTTTCTTCTTTCCCTCCCCCCCCCCTCCCCTCCACAATCACCCCCAACAACCACGTCCTAAAATTTTTTTTCTCCACTACAGGTCTACTGCTCCTAACGCCTTTAAAATTTTCAAGATCATATCTGGTACGGTTCTTGAGATATAAAAACGTAATTTTTTTAAAAATTTTACATTTACTAGACTCCACTTGTAATGCTATATATGTACAGAATACAAATTTTATCTTCCTGGTACAATTGGTACGGAATATATTGTAATTAAAAGTTTTTCAGTACAATTATATTTTTATAGACACTAACTCGAATACTTTCTTTTTGCCAGTTGTTGTATTGTGTACACTACACTTTTCGTGTACTGTAGGTACTCAGTGCAGGTGTACACCAGTTTTGACCTAGAATAAAGAATGCGTCAGTGCAGTGACACAGCAGATAAAACTTCTAACTTTTTTATTTGAAGAGTGATTCTTTAAATTCTGACAATGCAAATATGTTGCTATAATATATCCGTGCTAGTGTTCATGCAAACAATAATTCCCTAAATGCTAAAAGTCGATCTTATCTTCATACAGTCATCAAGTTTGAGTATAGATAGTGTAGCGGAATTTTTAAAATTTTTGTTTGGTTTATAGGGTAGGGTCTCCTATAAACCAAGCATCAATGAATCGGCAATGAAGAGGCAGCGAATAGTTTCGTAAATTTTTGATGAAAAAAGACTATCACTTGGGAACAAAGTTCAGCTTTTTACTTGCTCTCTGTGAATACGCTGATGAACGGCGTCCGGCCATATTAGAATAGAATTCTAGTGGTCGTCGACTAGTGCAATCAAAAGACGACTTTCAACTGACTAGTGCAATCGAAAGACGACTTTCATTGCACTAGTCGTCAAAGTTATGGGTTCCGGAATCAGGTTTGTAAAGAAAACTATAGCGCTCAGCGCAGTTGAATCTAAGTTTACAATGCAATTTGCTGATCGGTACGCACTTGATGATTGGACGTGTAGGATGTTAAGTCCTTTTTCTCTCTCTAAAGGCGGAACAGGTCGTCACGTGTAGATTCTTGAAGAAAATATGGGAAAATATTTGGTTTTCGTTGTTTGCGACGACCAAAAGCGCGCAAGTAAACATAGTAGTAGCTTGTACATAAGATCCCACGAATTTTTAGTGTTTTCGGCTTATAGGAAAAAACAGTATAAACACACTACCGAACATGCAAGATCACCTGTGTAAATGTGAACCATAAAAAAAATTAGCAGCCAACCCAACGGAGAATTCGTAACCGCGATGTGCGATGATAGTTTTCTTCAATATAATGAATGTGTTCATTATTACTATGAACATATTCAATATGTTTTACGAGTACTAAACAAAGATGCTTTGTTTACAAGAACTTTTTGGTCAATATGATGAAGGGGTCCATTCAAAATAGATGTTGAGTTTTGAGAGTATGTGTGCCTTTTCCATATATACAAATTGATGGAAGAATTTCGTTTAATGAAAGGCATTCATTAATATTAAGAACAGTATTTTTTTCAGTAAAGGAAGTTAAAATTTTGTCCCACCTGTAAAATGCAAAAAGGAAGGCTAAGTGCGTTAATGGGTGATATCTTTCCTCTCCTTCGGGTACCTCTTATACAATAGGCGTTCAAACACATATTCACGATTATTTGTCGAATGCTTCAAGCTAGGAACTTGAAATTTGGATACATAAATAAACTTTCCAAAGTTTAAAGCGAAAATTCGGAATATAATGCAAATCGTGTAGCAGCCTACAAAAGTCCTTGAAAAATGTATACAAGTTACAGAATCCATCATAACTCAAGAACGCGTTAAAGAAGGAAGAAAAATTTTTGAGAGAATTAGTTCTAAGGCATAGATTAAGTTCATTACTTAATTACATCCGTCAACTCGGTCGGGTATCTGTCATACAAAAGTCCAATATTGAACGATAACTTCGGAATGCATGAAGCTACGACTTTGGAATTTTGTATACGTTTGTTTTCCAATAGTTGTTGTTAAAGGTATGAATATGCAAAAGTTCCCATGAGTCTCTCGAGTAGCTGCCATACAAAAATACTGCAAAATTATCTTCACTCTATTTTCTGAATTCACAAATAGTTAAGTAATCGTTTATGCACGAAGTTGAAATTTTGAATAAATTAGCTTTGAGGGAAAATGAAGTTTGAGTTCATTAATAAATAAAATTCCTTTACTCCTTCGGGTAGCTCCCATACAAAAAGTCCTTAAAACACTTGTTCAAGAATATTGGCCAATAGCTTTAGAACGGTTTAAGACTTGTTGTGAACGGAGGCCTTGAAGTGAATATTTCGACTTAAAAAAGTCAAAATATTCCAGGGAAAGGAAGGTTCAGGAGAGAGTGGGCCAATTCCTCCTACGTCCGAATTGGTGGCTGAAAATCGAGCGGAAGCGACACGCTTGCTGGCGGCCGGGACTAGCTACGGCAGTTGGGAGGGGGGGTTATTGCTCAATAATCAGATCATAAACCCTTGGCCTGTACCACAAAAATTTCGTGTCGGCTTACTCCAGAGTGATTTAAAATGGGACTATTTTCCCAATAGATCGTGAAAGACCAAGAAGCGGTGGAGTCGATCGACTTCGCGATTTGTCAGGGCGCTCAGATGGTATAGCGCCCTGTCTGCCCACCCTACCTCAACCATGACTGTCCAAAAACAACTTCGTCATGGCCTCTTATTGAGGTTCAAGGATAAGAGCTCAAACGCTCGGGTTCATTTTAATTTGGCTCTTCTAGCCTTTTAACTTCCTCCAAAAAAACTCAACAACCTAAAATAACCATGAAACTTAAAAGAATATGGTGAAAAGTAAAGGAGAAAAAAACCCAAAACAAGAAAAAAAAATCTGCCAATAGTCTGGGCGAAACTTTATTATTTTTAGGGTCAAAGTTCGGGAGCGGTAAAAGTCGGAGTGTATCATGAGTTGCTTCGAGATTTTTAGATTTCTTATGGAAAATTAATTTTGTTCTTAATATAAAAATATTTAAAATAGAGATTTTTAGACGATTAAACATTGAAAAAGTCCGTGTAGACTATTCGAATTTCAGTATATTATGTACACTAAAAGCCCATAGAAGCAAAAACGTATTTGTTGCCTTATCAGAATTAAGAGATATGACGAATTGTTAAAACGTATACAAACCCATTACTTCCACTTGGGGTTTGAATTTCGAAAAAATTGTGAAACAGGTTTTTAGACGATTTCATAAGAAGCAACCTGAAATCTCATGAGACAAGACGGATTTTGAAAAAATTCTGAAAACGTAAGCAAACCCTTCACATCTCCTTGGTTCTGGAAATTCGAAAAATCGTGAATTGGTTGGCCGTAATAATCAATTTTACATCTCATCAGAACTAAGGAATGGCAAAAATTGTGAAAACATATACAAACCCTTGGGGGTTGATTATCCAAAAATTGAGAAATGGGTTTGTAGGCGATTATATAAAAAGTCTGTGGAAATAAAAAGCGATCTAATATCTCATCGAACCTAAGAAATATGTCGAAACTTTGAAAAGCATACAACCTCCTTACACCTTTTTGGATTGAATATCTAAAATACTGAAATTGACTTTTTGGCTTTTTTACATAGGAAACCTTAGGAAGTAAAAATGAATTCGATATATCACCAGATATGCAACCTCCTTACACCCACTTGGGGGTTGAATGTTCAAAAATCCTGAAGGGAGTTAATAAATAAATATGAAGACAGCACGAGAAAGTAGGAACCAATTCAATTTCTTATCACTTCTAAAAGAAATGACGGAACTCGTGAAAACGTGTTCAACCCGTTTATACCCTCCTAGGTGGAAAAAGGAAAAAACTTAAAAACAAGTTTTAGGCGATTATTACACAAGCCCATGAATATGAAAAGATATTCAATATCTGATAAGACGTGGATATAGTAGAATTCGTGAAAAAGTTTACAACCCCCTTTGCACCCCCTTAGGGGTCGAATTTTAAAAAATCCTGAAAACGCTATCTAGGTATTTATATGAAGAATCCATAGAATAAAAATGAATTCAATATTTGGGAAGACCTAATAGATATGACGAAAACCGTGAAAATATATGCATTCCATTTTCACTGATCATTTTTTTTGCCCCCCCTCCGAACGCCAATGTATATTTGAAATTTTTTTTTATCTAAATTAGTTTTCTAGTTGATTTACATAAACGTACCGAGTTTCAGCTTTGTAGCATATGCCGTTCTATAGATAGGAAAAACACCCCCCACCCCCGTACCATACTACCCCTATAAAAAATTATATTTTTCCAAGATGCTACTAATATAGCTCTATCTAAATACCAAGTTTCAGCTTTATATCATTATAGGTTGTCGAGATATTAAAATCGAAACTTTTTCCTTTTCACCCTCCCCCACCCTCACCCTTTACACCCACACTTCCAAAATTTTGTTTTCTACTAGGGGTCTATTAGGCCTACTTCTGGTAAAAATTTGAAGCATCTATCTTACACCGTTCTTGAGATATGAGACGTGATTTTTTAGAAAAATTCTTATCCCCTCCACTTTCATGCTCCACCGCCCCCTTCAAAAATTCTGCTTCCAGCAAACTTCGTTTGTCAATCTTTATACAGGAACCAAATTTTATTTATCTAGTGCAATTGGTTAGTAAGATATCGTAATCTAAAGTTTTTCACCCCCCACCCCCGTACGCCACTGCCCCCACTCAAATTTTTGTTTCCGATCTATTCTCCTAGTATACCTACAGATATTCATAAAGTTTCAATTTTGTGACATTAACCGCTTAGGAGATATGGATTTTAGAAAGTGTCGATCTCACCTTTTTTGCCACCTTCACCTATATCGGCAATTTTTTTGCAAATGGGTCCACTACTGAAGCTCTATATAAATTCCAAATTTCAACCTCCTAGCATAAGCGGTTGCTGAGATCTAGAAACCAAAATTTTCCGTCTAAAACACTTCCCCCTCCTCCCCCCTCACACCCCCACCCCTCCAAATTTGGCCACTTCAAGGGGCCTACCCAGTCTATTCATAAAAAAAATTTTAATTTAATAGCTCAAAGGGTTTGGGAGCTACGAGCCTTCAAACGATTTTGCGTACAGCGGTCGACGTACGGCGTACGGCGGACAGACGGACTGAAATTTTTTATTGCTTTTTTCGTGTCTACTCGTCATGAAACGTGAAAAAAAAAAATTTGAGGGTAGCAAATTTTTTTTTTTTAAAAATCGAAAACAATACTGTATTATTAAAATAATAAAGTAATAAGAAAAAAAGAAAAAAAAATTTACCCCATTTAATATTTTTTTTGCTGTACTTTTGTTTTAAATTTTAGTATTCTTTATATTTTTATTTTATTTTTTTTTTATTTTATTTAAATTCCGTCCCATCCGTCCTGTCAGTCATGCATATTTTTTTCTTTTTTTATAATTTCGGTATTTAAATTTGTATACTCTAGATGAAATCATATAGAGTATTATAAGTTTAATCCAGCCCAAAAGTTTGTAACGCATAGAACCAAGCCTCGGACGAAAAAAAGTTATATATTATTTTTTGTTTATTTGTGGCCAAAAACCTCAAATCCGCCTGACGTCCGTCCGTCCGTCCGTCCGTCCGTCTGTCCGTGAACACGATAACTCAAGAACGCCTTCACCTAGGATATTGAAATTTTGAATCTGGATGTTTGGTTGAATTTTTAAGGCTAAGTTCGTTAACGGGCAAAATCGTTTTAGTCCTTCGAGTAGCTGCCATACAAAATGTCCTTAAAACACGTGTTCAAGAATATTGGTCCATAACTTCAGAAGAGTTTAAGCTACGACTTTGAAATTTTGTATGTGTTATTTTTCCAATAGCTGGAGCTAAATATACAATTATGAAGAAAATCCTGTTAGTCCTTCGTGTAGCTGCCATACAAATATCGTGTCAAAATGTATTCACTTAATTTACGAAACCCACTATAACTCAAGTAATCTTTTAGCTACGAATTCGGAATTTTGTACAAATTAGTTTTGAGTGAAAAGGAAGTTCGAGTTTACTAATCAGCGAAATCCTTTTTTTCCTTCTGGTAGCTGCCATACAAAATGTCCTTAAAACACGTGTTCAAGAATATTGGTCAATAACTTCAGAAAGGTTTAAGCTACGACTTTGAAATTTTGTGTGTGTTATTTTCCTAATAGTTGGAGCTAAATGTATGATTATGAAGAAAATCCTGTTAGTCCTTCGTGTAGCTGCCATACAAATATCCTGTTAAAATGTCTTCACTTAATTTGCGGAACCCACTATAACTCAAGTAATCTTTTAGCTACGAATTCGAAATTTTGTACAAGTTAGTTTTGAGTAAAAAGGAAGTTTGGGTTTACAAATCAGCGCAATCCTTTTACTCCTTCTGGTAGCTGCCATACAAAATATCCTTAAAACACGTGTTTAAGAATATTGGTCAATAACTTCAGAAGGGTTTAAGCTACGACTTTGAAATTTTGTATGTGTTATTTTCCCAATAGTTGGATCTAAATCTATGATTATGAAAAAAATCCTATTAGTCCTTCGTGTAGCTGCCATACAAATATCCTGTTAAAAAGTCTTCACTTAATCTACGGAACCCACTATAACTCAAGTAATCTTTTAGCTATGAACTCGGAATTTTGTAGAAATTAGTTTTGAGTAAGAACGAAGTTTGAGTTTACTAGTCAGCGAAATCCTTTTACTCCTTCTTGTAGCTGCCATACAAAATGTCCTTAAGACACGTGTTCAACAATATTTTTCGATAACTTTTGAACGCTTCAAGCTACGAATTTGAAATTTTGTACACGTTCATTTTTAAATGGTTCCAAGGAAAAGGATAAATATGTAAGAAATCGAGTGAGTCCTTCCTGCACCTCCCATCTGAAAGTCCTTCAAAAAGGACTTTTTTTTTTCGATGACTTACCCAGTTCAAGATATGAAATTAAACACTGAATATTGTCTTTTAGTTTTGAGTAGCAATCTAATGGCAGTCCTTAATAAAGGACATACAACATGCACACACGTAATTCTACTTTATCCCCAACTACAATATAAATCGGAGTTCAGTATTCATCTAGAGTATTATACGATTGGCTTGCAGCCGATCGTGACTGCAGTATGTTTTTAATTAATTTCTTTTTTTTCTTTTCTTTTCTACATTTTATTTTTATACACCATTGCGATGCGATACTAATATAATTTAGTATTGCTATACACTTCCATAAAAATTGCTTCTTTGTGTGATTCATTCAAATTCAACCTTCACAAACGCATAAATCCTCCCGGATCGGAAGAATTCCCGAGAGATTGCGGTTTCGCGAATGCGATACCAAAATTGCACGCAACAGGGTACAAACGAAGCAGCACTTAGAAATTCGGCAGCAAACGGAACAAAAATGCAAGCTTCACTTTTATGTTCGATTCAATTTTCAATTAAATTTTTTTTTCCTTCCGCATATGATTCAAAAATAACTTTTCAGGCACTCAATCGCAAACAGTTGCTTTGTTTTCAATTAACCAACATCACACAAGATGGGAAGAACAAATATTAATTATGAACATTATAATTATGACATTTCGGGGTGTATTTGATAACGCGTCAAGTTTCGCGGGCCACTTAAATTTGAGGCACTTAGTGTAAATTTTAAATTTTTCGCCATTTCATATACACGGCAGACATTCTTTTGCAAGATTGCATAAACCACAAAATTACACTCCCACACGAAAGTTGAATCGATCGATCGATCACAAATTAATTCGCCACGACAATTTACGTCCGGTCCAGCGATCGAACCTTTATTCTGATCAAGTGAAAGTGAACAATTTCGGAAATATTTCCGGCGATAATATTTTCTAAAACGCGAGGAAAGCACACGAGAGAAGATCGCCCGTCAAAACCCAACTTGCCGCTTCCGGCCTCTACCGAATAACGGTTTCGCAATTTTCCTGCAGTTGTTGGCATTATGTCAGTGCGCTCGATTATCAAGCAATAGTTCGAGAATAGATCGCACTCACAAAGCCCAGACGGGATTTGTGTTGCCAGCGGCAACTCAACAGACTTTGAAATTTTGTATTTGTTTATTTTCTAATAGTTAGAGCTAAAGGCATGATTATGAAGATAATCCCTTAAGTTTTTCGGTGTAGCTGCCATACAAATATCTTGTAAAAATGTCTTAAGCATTCTATCGCACCTCCAGTTTTACCGCTACCCGAGCTTTGCCCGAAAAATAATTAAGTTTCGCACAGATTGTAGGAATATTTTTTTCTCTTTTTAAATCTATTTAGGCTCATTATATTTCTTTTCACTACTAACTAATTTGAATTCTGTTTTATTTTCTCGTCCTGCATTTACTTTGGTACTTATTGGGTTTATACTCTAGATGAAATTCACACTCAATTTACGAAACTCATTATAACTCAAGAAATCGTTTAGCCAACAAGACGATATATTGTTTAAAAATTATGATATTTTCAATGAAAGTCAGCAAAATTCCTTTACTCCTTCGAGTAGCTCATATACAAAAAGTTCTTAAAATAAGTGTTTAAGAATATTAGCCGATAACTTCAGAACGGTTTAAGGTACGACTTTGAAATTTTGTTTGTGTTGATTTTCTAATAGTTGGAGCTAAAATTATGACTATGAAGAAAATCCCATTAGTCCTTCGTGTTGCTGCCTTATGAATATCCTTTTAAAATGTGTTCACTCAATTTACGAAACTCACTATAATTCAAGAAATCGTTGAACCACGAATTCGAAATTTTGTACAAATAAGTTTTAAGTGAAAACAAAGTTCAGGTTTCCTAGTCAGCGAAATCCTTTTACTTCTTTGGGTTACTCCCATACAAAAAGTTCTTAAGACACGTTTTCAAGAATATTTTCCGACAGCTTTTGAACGCTTCAAGCTAGGAATTTGAAATTTTACACCCATTAATTTTACTTTATTATTATCGATCGACCTGAAATTTAAAAAAAATTTGCTAGCCTGAAATTTTGTATTTTTACGTTTTAGGACCAGTAAACAGCAAAAAAGCAGAAATAAAAAAATTCGTCTGCCCGCCGTTCGCCGTCTACCGTACGCAAAAGCGTTTGAAGGCGCGTAGCTCACAAACCAGTCGAGACATAAGGTAACATTTTTATGGTGGGTAGATTGGGTCCCCTACGACTGGTATCTTTTGAGGAGGGGGGCATGGGCGTGAGAAGTAACCTTGACCGCATATCAGCCCTAAACGCGCTTCGGACTTCTACCCATAAAATAATAAAGTTGCGCCCAGACTGTTGGCAGATTTTTTAAGTGGTTCCAGGTAAAAGGATAAATATGTTAAAAATCGAGTCCTTCCTGCGCCTGCATGTAAAAGTCCTCAAAAAGGGAATATTTTAGTTTCGCTGACTTGATGAATATGAAATTGATCAGTAATGATATTGTCTTTTACTTTCGAGTACTAACCACATGAGAGTCCTTAATACAGGACAAACTACATGACCACTCCTTATTCTACTTTATAAAGTCTGAAATTAGTATTACATCTAGAGTATCATACGATTGGTTTGCAGCCGATTGTGACTGTGTATTTATACTCTAGACGAAATCATATAGAGTATTATAAGTTTAATCCAGCCCAAAAGTTTGTAACGCATAGAACCAACCCTCGGACAAAAAAAAGTTATATATTATTTTTTGTTTATTTGTGGCCAAAAACCTCAAATCCGCTTGACGTCCGTCCGTCCGTCCGTCCGTCCGTCTGTCCGTGAACACGATAACTCAAGAACCCCTTCACCTAGGATCTTGAAATTTTGAATCTGGATGTTTCGTTGAATTTGTAAGGCTAAGTTCGTTAACGGGCAAAATCGTCCTATTCCTTCGGGTAGCTGCCATACAAAATGTCCTTAAAACACGTGTTCAAGAATATTGGTCGATAACTTCAGAAGGGTTTAAGCTACGATATTGAAATTTTGTACGTGTTATTTTTCCAATAGTTCGAGCTAAATATATGATTATGAAGAAAATCCGGTTAGTCCTTCGTGTAGCTGCCATACAAATATCCTGTCAAAATGTATTCACTTAATTTACGAAACCCACTATAACTCAAGTAATCTTTTAGCTACGAATTCAGAATTTTGTACAAGTTAGTTTTGAGTGAAAAGGAAGTTCGAGTTTACTAACCAGCGAAATCCTTTTACTCCTTCTGGTAGCTGCCATACAAAATATCCTTAAAACACGTGTTCAACAATATTTTCCGATAACTTGTGAACGCTTCAAGCTACGAATTTGAAATTTTGTACACATTAATTTTTGAATGGTTCCAAGGAAAAGGATAAATATGTAAGAAATCGAGTGAGTCCTTCCTGCACCTCCCATGTGAAAGTCCTTCAAAAAGGACATTTTTTTCGATGACTTACACAGTTCAAGGTATGAAGTTAAACACTAAATATTGTCTTTTAGGTTTGAGTAGCAATCTAATAGCAGTCCTTAATAAAGGACATACAACATGCGCACACGTAATTCTACTTTATCCCCAACTACAATATAAATCGGAGTTCAGTATTCATCTAGAGTATTATACGATTGGCTTGCAGCCGATCGTGACTGCAGTATGTTTTTATATTGAATTCCCTTCTAATACCATGGTAATACGTGTCTGCAACATTGATAAGCACTGTCAGAGTGACTGTTTTTATCTTAGTCCCATCTTTCGTTTCACATCGATGGAAGCTTGCTATTCCTATTGTCACTGACTTGTAAAATGGATTATTATTTTTTTTTCTCAATGATAATGTTTTTTTAGTGCATCTAACTGTCATCATAATCAGATACAAATGTTAATTTAAATTATACTTGAAATTATAAAAGAAAAATGAATTCACTGCCGTTTATAGTATGTATTATATTTTTAGAGAATTCCACAAAATCCTTACCAATAACGTGTTATAGAAACTATAATAATATGTATTAGTTTTATTATTAATTTCGTACTCAAACAAGTTTAGTACGACTCCTCCAAAAAAAATAGTAAGTATCGTCAAACCACGTTAGAACTACTCGTATATACAAAATAACCAAAAGTATTTCTTTCTGAAATCGAAAAAAAATAGAAAAATCATTATTTTCTACGAAAGATGCTGAACAAAACAATCGGAGGAAACAGATAATATTTTGTAAATTGTTAATAGTGACGAATGATAAAATAGTAGAATATAGTAAAGTACGACACAGTAGATAGACCATTAATTCAAATACAAAAACAATATAGCTCGTCTATTTCATCCAAAACGAAATCTCAACACAAGAGTCAGACAAAACAATTTAGACTAAAATTTACAATAAAAATAAATCCAATGACAGAGAAAAATGAAATCCAAATTAATCAGAAGAGAATGGTACATGCTTCAAAATTAAGAAAGACCGAAATTTATAAAACAATATTTGGTATATACGAACAAATTTTAAAAGTGTTTTTAATAATTCTATTTGCGCTTTCGTTAAATTAACATTTAATTTCTATCTGTCATTTCCATGTAGTAAAAAAAATTAAGTGAAATATTAAATTAAAATAGATTATTCTTAAGTAGAATGTTGGTATAAATAAATTTATAATAATTTAATTAAAAATTAGTGAAAGGCAAAGTTGAAATTGACCAATGGGATTGTAACCAGATGCAAAATCGCTATTTGTCTCAAGTTTTGCCAAAGTCAGTTCACTTAGCCCGCTACTCAAAAATTAATTCCAAATATTTCAAACGAGATCAAATAAAACGTACTAAATCTTCAAAAATATTGGAGATTATTTTAAACCAACAAAAAAAAATTCAAAAAATTAATTTCAAAAGCTATATTGTACCATGTACAATTTTACTTTATTATTTTTTAATAAGTATAATATACATAAATGCATTAATTTAAATATTCTTTCAGTTGAACAAAAAGCATGGTTTGATTTATAAAAAAACTCAATGAAACTTTTGTAATTTTCAAAATCACAGAGACAAGAGAAAATTGTTGATATAATTGTTTTGGTTTTATTCTAGCCGACAGGGTTTTTGCACAGCAAAAAATATTAACAAACCGAGTTTCAAAAATTGCATAATAAAATTATATACACGCAAAATATGAAGGAAAAACACGCAAGCGGGAAAACTTCCAAGGAACAAATAAATCGTAACTCAAAAACGGTAATATAATTCTTAACATTAATATAACGGTATACAACAAATTATTTATATAAATATTGTGCTAAAAATATTGGATAAAATCGTGCTTAATTTTGCTCAATCAGATGGCACAATCCACGCACACGTTAACATATTCGAACCGGAGAAAAGTATCAGCAAACGAAATTGGTTGGTGTAACATAGACACACATTAGAAAATAGATAAAAATATTGTGCCAAAAACTAATCAAAGAGAGTTGAAAGGATAATCTGAGATTATTTAATTTTGCAGTGTATGTATACTACGCGGCGCTTGATTTGAGACACACAATTTTTATCAGATTTACGAAATTTTCTGTATGAAGAAAAAATTTAGTGTGCTGTATGTACAAAGATTGATACAAATTTCATGTCCATAGATTCAATGTTATTCATTTTTATTTGTTATAATTATTATTATACTAGCCGCGTGCCACGGCTACGCTCAAGTTTGTATGGTGTTATACTATCGAAACTACAAAGTCAGTGGTTTCTAGTCTTGCTTCCCGTTGCTCCATCGCTCCTGTTACTCCCGTTGCTCCCGTTGCTCCCGTTTCTCCCGTTGATCCCTTTGGTCCCGTTGATCCATTGCTCCCGCTACTCTCGTTGCTCCCGTTGCTCCCGTTGCACCCATTTATCCCGTTACTCCCGTTGCTCCCGTTACTTCATCCTCTATTCTCCATCCTATATCCACCATCTTCCATCCTTCATCTTCTATCCATCGTCCACGATCCACCATCCCCCATTCACCATCCATCATCCACCATCCTCCATCTTCCATCTTCCATTGTGTATCCTCAATCTACCATCCACTATCCCCCTATCCAACATCCATCGTCCAACTTTACCATTTAGTAATAGGAACGCATAACTAATACACCGAAAACGAACGAACTGCCGCTAAATCATGTGAAATACACTCAAATGTTGAAATAACTCGCGTACCACCAATTGTAAAAACCTTCGCGGGCGTACCCTCAACAAATCACCAAAGTTTCATCGCTATCGGATGAGTGGTTTAGGAGCGTATGCGGGACAGACAAACAAACAAACAAACATTTATTTTTATATATAGAGATTATCGTTTACTTAATGACATGTATTTATTTACATATTTCATTCTCCTCATTTCTAAATTAAATGTTTTACAAATAATTGGAATTTCTAAAATAAAAATAAAAATAAATAAAATAAAAAAATAAATGTTCGTATTATAGTTACGTAGAAAAGTTTAAGTATTTTCAATACTGAAATGTAAAAGTAGGGCCATAGCGATCACTTCGGAATCTCGTAGGTCACTAATCATCCCCAAAACAATCCAGATCCCTGTAAACATGACCAGCTTGTCATGCGCTATCGACCTTAGATCCTCCAAATTGTCAAAGAAAAGACTGCTGAACCACCTCAGTCGCATCCTTGTAACTGCCTGACATTCGCACAAAATGTGAATAATGTTCTCCTCAGCATATAGATCGAGTCAGAATCAGTATAGCATGCTTCCCTAGCAAGCAGTGCTCTGCCAGTATTCCGACGAGTAATTCCAAACTTCCCCTATTTCATTCCAATATTTCCTTAGACTTCCATCTGTCTAGCCTTGGCCAGAATGCCCTAGAGGTCCTACAGCTCATCACCCCCTCCCACCTTGATTTCGTTGCGTCCGTGGCACGATCCCTGATACGCGCTTTGATGCCGTTTAATGGTGGACTATCTCCATACTCAACCATTCCGGCTGATGCCGATCCTAGTCTCGCCAGCTCATCGTTCCCTGGTATGTTACTCTGCCCTGGTACCTAGCATAGCCGTACTCTATTCTGACTACAAAGTACCTTGCACTTCTCAACACCGCTTTACTAGTTGGGATTTGATAGTCTCCGATTCCAATGCATTCAAAGCCGGCTGGTTGTCAATGAAGAGTGAAGAATGTTCTGACCGCATATCCACCCCCCCCCCCTCACTGGAGAACCATCAGAAGCTCTGTTTGGAATACAGGCATTTGGCATCTTAAACGACTTCCTTGCACTCAGCTGCTCAGAGAAGACTCCAGCGCCAGATCTGCATTTCGTTTTTGAACGGTCCGTATATACGGAGAGTTCCCCTCGCTCAATACCATATTGTTTTCCCAATTCTCTGCTTGGGTATATGACCTTGAAGGGTGATTTAAAATGATTCACCGGGATCATATAATCCGTACAAATGTCGACAGGAACTCAAGAAATTCCCTAAGAATGAAGCTGTGTCCTATGGAGATCTTCCTAAAGAGACCACATCTCAATAATTTCATCTCTGTGTTTGACGCAACCTGCTTAATGAAAATATTAAGTCGTAAAATATGCATGCAAACGTCCAGTGCCGCTGTTGGTGTTGTGAGCAGAACCCCTGTGATCATTACACAAGCACTCCGTTGCACTCCACTCAGTTCCCTTTGGAGATACTTTTTTTTGTAGCCTTCCACCATACTAGTGCCCCGTATTAAATATGTATAATTTTAAGTTTAAGCTTATATTGATACAAAATTATAGATCACTGTTTTTTCATGTATGAAATGAAATCAAATAATTTATACACTTTATATACATATTTACATAATTTATATATGGTACATAGAAGGCAGAACAGAAAAGAACTTTCTTCAAATACAGTGCCTTCCCAAAAAAGATAAAAGGAACATTATGTTTTTCAAGTAGGTAATGAATATAGGCACGTGTCTTCGAACTGTCTGGAGAAAAAAATTGAGCACCAGTGGAAGTTTTACCACGTAAATACTTAATGAAAAGATTGTGGTCAAACTAAAATCTACGTCTTTGTTTTTCTGAGGCACTGTTCCTGTGGGATTCAAACCCACAACCTTAGCCTTTGTAGACTAGCGGAATATGATGCCAGCCACAACACCATTGATGGCTGATAATTTCACGATTTTGATTGACAGAAATATGTTTATAGCGGAGGAAATGATGACCACTTTAAAGCACCGTCATATGGGAAGTGATGAATATTAATATACATATACGTTACGATGAAGATGTTGTAGTCTGGGTGACTTAGTGGCTAGAGCACTTGTCTTCAAAGGAAGTGAAAAACCAATTCGATGTCTTATCACTCCTAAGAGACATGACGAAATTCGTGAAACCGTGTTCAACCCGTTTAGGTATACTCTCTTAGGGTTGAAAAAGGGAAAAACTTGAAAAGAAGTGTTGTGTTTATTTTTGGTGGGCATGAGGGATACCCGACCAGAACACGCGGTTAGTCCCAAGAGGAGATGGGACCTGAAAGATAGGAGTACTGTTGCTTGCTCGTGGTCTTGTCCAGCGAGCAGCACCTTTTTCCTGAGTGGTAGATCAACTCTTTCTTCGTGGACTTCTTGAAGTTGATCCAACACGTAGAGATATTTTCTAAGTGTCCAAATAGCTCGAGGATGCAATTAAGCCCGTCTCAGAGACTATTTGGAATCACTTTGAGTTTCCTGGAGTTGATCCAGGTGCAGGAGGGATATTCTAAATGTCCAAAT
This sequence comes from Beris morrisii, assembly GCA_951812415.1. Lineage (NCBI taxonomy): Eukaryota > Metazoa > Arthropoda > Insecta > Diptera > Stratiomyidae > Beris > Beris morrisii. Next base: position 85,953,937 of record OX638310.1, on the reverse strand, counting down.
AGAGCGAGGATGCAATTAAGCCTGTCTCAACTCTATTCGGAATCATTTCGAATTAGTTTGCTGAAATAAATAAGAAGAAAGAAGGTTTTAGTTACCGTTGAGTTGATGGTCGGTTTATTTCGGTTTTAAAAAATACTAACGTACTGAGAGCTTATCACTAGTTACAACTAAACTTAAATATTAAAAAAGTGCCGACTGACACGGAACTGAGTGTTGTCTTCCGCTTTGGGAAAACACTCAGTTACATGTCATTCGGCAAAACATTGCTGACATTAAGTTCCGGGTCTTGGTCTCGGTCGCACATTGCGTGACGAAATCTGAAGCTCCAAACAATTGTATTTTGTTTGTAGCTTCGACCTCGGCCGGGTAATATGAACCGGCGCTTAAGTCCGAATCCGCAAGCTAGCAATATTATTTAAAGATACTTAATACTACCGGCATTTCCAGTAGGTCAGTAAACAAACCGAGTTATTTACGTTAATTATTATGAAACTGACCCACTGGCAATGCGGATACGAAGGGAAATCCAAACATCTGGATTAGATAAGAAAATAGGGATGCTGCTACAGTGCTAGGCACAGCAGAAGTTTTAGGCGATTATAAAACATACCGGTGGAAGTGAAAAGATTTTCGATATCTAAGCAGATCTGAGGGATACGTCTGAATTCGTTACACCCCCTTAGGGTCGAATTCAAAATTATTTTGAAATTTATTAAAATAATAAAGTGAAACGACGGCATAATGATGTGCATCGTAATTCGAGATTAATGTACATCAAAATCCTGGAAGACTGTCCGCAGCGCAACGAGAACTGACGAATCAAATTGACAAGGAGTGTCTTGGAGAAGGGATAGTACGATCCAGTAACTCCGAGTATCCATAATTGTTTTGGTTGAGAAAGATGAACAAAGAAGACTATGTGCCGACTATTGTCAGCTGCCGTTAGTCGAAAAGCAGCTGAATCGTTTACAAAGGACATATTTGGTAAATAATTTTGCCGCGTGCCGATTAGAGGGGAAAGTATAAAGTATATGTCCTTTGTTACGAGGGATGTTCTATTTGAATAGTTTTTAGCTTTTGGTCTTTGTAACCCTGCCTGTTTTTGAGAGGCATTTTCGAGTAGTTTTTCGGAGTACGTTATAAAATACGTTATTTTGCATTAATCGTTTTGAATTTTAAAAATAACGTGGGTTTTTTCCATCTCTTGGACCATTATTATACTACATGTATTTATAAATATTATATTATGTACATAGTTATTTGTATTCATAGGGCGCAGCACCAAACTTAACTACTTGACTGTTTCATCTTCATGGCGGATTTAAAATTAACCTTTGATACGCGCCTCTAAGGTTCCTTTCACAGCCGTTCGGCTAACGTGTGGCATTTGTTCCCATCACAAGCTTCTTATGTTCAGTAGAGTACTATCGTTTTGTTATTTTGGACAGTAGTGCATTTAAGTATAGTACAAGAAGTACAATAATAGTACAAATACTACTATAGTGGTACAAACGACAGCACTGGTTCAGTATCTAGTTTAAATTTGGGACCGTCACGGCGCGACGTAACACCGTCCCATGTGAAAGCTCGGTCGCCGTCCGGTCGCCGTGGGTTGCAGTGGTACGGACGGCTGCTACACTGCGGCCGAACGGCGACCGTGTCATGGCCGTGCAATGTGAAAGGAACCATACTCTTCTTCGCGCCACAAAAAAATTTCCACTGTACGGCGAGAAACCGTAAGGCGCAAACCGTGTGAAACGAGCCTAACCTCATCATAAGATCAACCAATCAGATGGCTCGTGGAGTCACAAAAGTTCAACAGTTCTCGACTTTTTCTCCGACGTCGGCTTCCATGCATACACACACAAACAGTGAACTGTTGCAGCCATAGAGATATATGTACTGGAGATGACGAGCAGCGACTGTTTTGAAGCCGGACGATTCCACGCAAAGGACCGGAAATAAACACTATGCTACTATTAGCATCTCACTTAAATTTATATTATACTCCGGTCTTGACACGAAAAACGCCATACATTTGAATACTAGGCTACTATTTGCATTTCACTGCCACCTGGCATCAAACGCTCAATACAAAAACATTCAATTTGGCTTCAAAATGCTTCAAAGTGCTTCACACAAAAACGGCGTCTTGTCGTCTCCATTATTTATATCTCTATGGTTGCAGCACATAATTCGTAGCTCATCGTATTTCTGTCGTTTCGCACTTACAGGCAAGTTGCGCTACAGAGGCATGTTCGTTGTAAATCGCTATCAACACATCAAAGACTACACCCGAGGAAAACCGGTTTGTAATGGCCTCTCGATAGTAGAGGCGCGCCTCAATGGGTTCTGTTCAAGTCTACCATCACACTACTTCCGTGGGCTTGGTATGGTCCAAGTTCATTCCATAGTCCTTTTATAGTGGGTGCTCCATAGTTTTTGATGATGCATCAACAAATCTCGTATACTTAAGTGCTCCTTCACACGAAATATGATGCCTTCTATTTCAAATCAATTAAATCAATTGTTCATGTCGCATCTTACATAACCGTTCATGCAAAATATGTAAAATTTTCATGTCTACTTTTTACCCGCAGAGTAGTTTACAATTGGTCTTACTTCATTATTTCTTGGATACACTGCTGGATCGTCAATACCAGCAGTGTTTCACTCAATATTAAGCATATACGAGATAAACAAACTGATAAATAGATACCTACTATTCATGGTATAACAAATTCGAAAATTTTATCGAGTATATACTATACATTTTACTGCTAGCAGAACCATTACACAGTATATGACAAGTATCAAAACTAAATGTCGTTGCTTGTTTATATCAGATACTATCAAATCATACCACATGTTTGGTGTATCATATGCTTCTGGTTTTAATATTACTATTGTTTTTCAATACCATAGTTTGTATATTAGCTATGTATCAATGGTATTAGTTCCGTTACTATGATGTTTGTGTTTTGCGACTGTTTTTAAAAAAGTTGCGTATATCGGTCTTCCAGAACGCGTAGCGTCTTCGAGGCTATTCCTGCCTGCTATGAAAAGACTTTACTAGTTGTGAATTGTGCCAATCAACGAACAACAATCATTGAAAATATGTACCATATTCTTCTCGGATGATTTTGGTGTTATTTTTTGCTTTGTAAGTAATTGAATGGCGACACAGTTCCTTGTAAGATCACCTTTATAGAATAGTTTTGGTATCTTTCAAAAAAACAATAATACTTTAGAAGGTTTGCAATCACGTAATGCCAATTTTTTCCAAATCGTGAGAGCCCCTTACATTTAGTTATATTTTTTTACATTATACTTTCACATTAAAACCCTATGCAGACGCTTTTCCCGAATCAGCTTTAAGAAGACTTCATGACAACTCCGAAACGAAGACTTCTAGATAGGTAACAAAAACATTGGCAAGAAAATGATATGGGTAGATACTGTCACACCATAATTCTAACCATCTCGTTACATGCATGGTTCCACAGGTAGACTCTAGCTGCTCAATTGTAGTTCTATTCTCTCGACTCATGGCAAACCACAATGAACTCAGTAGTAATTTGAACAGATTAGAATTTACTGCAACCCCACTTTGCGCCCATTGCAACCAATATACCTAAGGATGTAGATCACGTTTTTTGGGTCATGCTCCAAATACTCCTTAAGGACTCCACTCCTTGCATCTTTGTGGGCATCAGGCTTAACTCCTCGACCGTTTGTGCGGGACATCACCGCAACCTCTATCTTGCAAAATACAGACAAACCTCTTTTAGTGCTATTTAACTTCGCCAGCACCAACAATAAAACAATATACGCATTTAATATTAAAAAATAAAACCGAATAAATAAATAAACATCCCCACGGCTACAACCTCTGAGCCTATTAAATTAAATTAATTAAAAAAATAAATAAAAACTAACTTTTATGTTTGACAAATAGATTTAAATAACCAAAGGGCACCAGTTATGTGTTATTTCGCATGATAATCTGCCACCAAATAACGTTTTCTTTCGATTAGGAGGACATGAAGTGTTTGATAGTTAATTAAACACATCTCACAGAAAATCAGTAAGAACAGAGAGAAAATCGGTTGTGTGCGGTGTCCCATGATAATCATTTCATTAGCACTTTTGCCCTTACAACGAGATATCCTGGCATATTACGACACTCGAGTCGAGTGAGTAACTCGACTGACATTTGAAGTCGATTCGTTCTTAAGTTGGTGTTATAGGACTCGACATGATTCACTCGATCGACTATCATGATATGCAGTTTTTTCACTCACACTTCTCTTTCGACTGATGGTGGATTCACACCGAACCTTTGAGGCACCCCTCTATCCCCACCATAAAATTAATCAATCAGGTGGCTCGTGGAGTCGCGAAAGTCCAACAGTTCTCAACTTTTTCTTCGACGCCGGCTTCCACACACAATGAACTGTGGCAACACGCAATTCGTAGCTAATCATATTTCTGTCGTTTCGCAATTATAGGCAAGTCGAGCCGCAGAGATACGTACGCTATCAACACAGCAAAGACTACAGCCAACAAAAACCGGTTAGTAATGGCTTCTCGGGGATAAAGACGCGCCTCAATGTGTTCGGTGTAAATCCAGCGTCAAAGTCGACTGATAGTCAGTAACTCTGTCGAATTTCATGATTGCAGATATGCATGTAAGTGATTTGGTCGAGTTCCATATTTAGCTTGATACTTTTGTAACTTGTCTTTTAAATCGACAACGCGTCAATCCTTCAATTATAACCACCTGTTGATATATGTTGGGAAACTTTGTAGATAATTTGCATTCGAAACTTCGTAGGTAATTCACATTCGCGCTTCACATGCACTTTGTTTTACTTCAAAAGCTCGAAATTATTAAATGTATTTCACGCGATAAACAACTGGAGGTGAACCTCATTTTGCAGAACCACCTACAGAGACCTTTCCGATTTTCATCAATTTTTAAAATCTGATGTAAAATAGAACGGTGCTTCTTCTTCTTATGTACCGTTGATCTTAAATGACGTATCCTACCTATTTATTAATAAAGAAATTTGAGGTCATCAGTGCCGAGCTTACTACGGAAATATCGATAGTAAGAATAAAGTATGCACTTAAATAGTGTTGTCAGTGTTCGGGAAATCAGTCTATATTTAATGTCGACTTTGACTAGTAGCAAAGTATGCACTACATATTTTTTTTATTATGCTGTAAAAATATATTATATTTTGAAGTCTATATATATGTTATGGAAAAAAATAATCAAGAAAATGCAATCTGCACTCCGGTACCTAACTTGCGAAAATATAAAATGTAAAACTAATGTTCATTAAAAGTTTCGACAAAATAACTTCAATTTCGAAATCAACGGTTGGCAATATTTTTCAATATAGCACCTCTTGCTTCATGGTAATATTTGAAATTATAAGCAACACTTTATTATATTACTAGACACATGATACATAACTACTTGTAACTATCACATGATAAAAATACAAATCCTCCAATGAAACACACTCAAATTCTGTAAAATAAAATATAAAACTCAATCACTTGAAAAAGATTTATTAAAAACTAATAACAAATTTTATACCAAAGAGAAACTCCCTTCAATATATAAAAAGCAAAGAGAAGCAAAACATTATTTTTAAATAGCATAGATTAGTGACTAAATATAGCGAAACTCTCTGTAAGATACTGAAATAACAACAAATTAAGATAAAAAAAAATAAATAACCATTAAAAAGCATATTATGTACATATTACTATTATAAAACTTTATTTTGTTTATTATTGTTAAATTGTTGATTAATTTTTATGATTGATATTAAATAAAATAAGTTACATATAAATTATGGACATAAAAAGGATTTAAAAATAAAAAACATATTGAAAAAGAACTCTAAGAAATTTAAAAAAGTGAAACTATGTATAATTGTTATATAAAAAGAAAGTCTAAGTCGGAGCCATAAAATTTTATGTATGAATATGAAATTGAAAAAGATAAGCTAATTTTAAGTAGCGCTGCACAGCTTTTTGAATTTTCTAATGTAGATATGTGTATAATGATACTATTATTATGTATTTCTTTAAGTTACAGCAAACATATGAAAACACTAAAGAAAACCTAAGAAATTATTGTAATAATGAATTAGATAAATGTATAAAATTTGTATTGTTGATAATTTATATAAATATGGTAAATTATTATTAATGTAGTAAATATTTAGAAATTCATACAATTTATACAGATAGAATTATGCAATGAAGTATTAATTGCATTTTTAAGTATCAAGAGATACATTTACAATTTTTCGGAAGGGCGAGTTAAATTTTTGCATAAAAATGTTATCCAATTTTAAGACATATGTACAGTCTATTAATTTTTTTTTTTTTTGTTTCGTTTGTTTCATTTATATTCATGTGAATACGAGATCTATAGGTAAGGTTGTGAGAGGTGAACTCCGGCACTGTGCCACACTCCATCACGTGAGATAACTATAGATCCATTGTGGTCACCTCGTATATTTCCATATTCCAAATATTGTTCTTCTTTATAAAGAGTTCTCCATAATGGTATCATCAAAAGATCCGAACGAAGAGTCGACAAATTTTCACTAAGTACCCATAACTGATACGAGCGAAATGTTTCTCAAACAAGATATGAAAGTGTAGATTCTACATTCTTGCGCCACAGCGACACAAGTCAACCATGAATATGCCAAGGTTTTCTTCAAGTCTCTCAAAAGGATAACGTCCCGTTAAAACGGCTATGAGTTGTCATGTTGATGTTTTCCTGTCCACAGACAAGATGAAGCTAAAGTTAAATTTCCTAAAGTTTCGGCTAGTAAACTCTTCTTCTGCGCTCCGGAATACCGGAGTGCAGGGAAACTGATAGGATCCTATTATGGCCCACACAGCCTTCCTTCCAATAGACCGTCTTTCACAGACAAATGCGCCCTTTGGTGCTATTGAATTACTATGTCTAATGCGATTATATGGAGCATGACTTTCAGAGCCCGTGAGACTATTATTCGAAAATCGACAGTAATTAAAGAAAAAAATCTGCCAACAGTCTGTGCGCAACTTTATTATTTTATGGGTAGAAGTCCGAAGAGTGTTTAATGCTGAGATGCGGTGTAGGTTACAATGCGACTGACAACCTAAAAAATAACGTTCCAAATAGCCTCCTGGCTATTCAGGTTGTCAGTCGCATAGTAACCTACACCGCATCTCAACTTTAAACACGTTTCGGACTTCTACCCATAAAATAATAAAGTTGCGCCCAGACTGTTGGCAGATTTTTTTTATTTATTAACGTATTTTTTTGTCAATAGAATATTTCATAGAACTAAAAGCGAATTCGATCACATTAAACCTAAGAGATTTTCGGAATCAGTGAAAACTTGAACAATACCCCCGGGGGGCTTAATAGAAAAAAATACTTAAATCAGTTTTTTCTCCAATTATGTTTAAAGCTTATAGAAGCAAAAGTGAATTCCAAATCTCAGTATACCTAAGAAATATATTAGAATTCATGAATATGTACACAAACACTTTACACCCCTTAGGGGTTGGGTATCGAAAAATTTTGAAGAACGTTACTTGGCGCTTATACAAATAGCCCACAAAAGTAAAATTGCTTTGGTAGCTCGACATGTCTAAAAAATTTAACGAAATTCGTGAAAATGTGGATTTTCGGACATTTTTTTAATCAACCTCTGAACGCCAATAAAAATGTGAACTTTTTTTTTGCTTTAATTACTCTAGTAGCACATCTACATATACGTACTAAGTTTCAACTTTCTAGCATAAGCAGTTTCTGAGATACAAAAACCACCCCTCACCCCCGTACCTTGCTACACCTATCAAAAATTTTTCTAGGATGTCCCTATAGTGGCTCTATATAATATTAAATTTTTAGCTTTCTATTCATTACGGTTTTCGAGAAATAGGAATCAGAATGTTTTCCTTTCTACCCCCTTTCACCATCACCCCAACATCCACACCCCCAAAATTGTTTTCCCTACTAGAGGTCTACCGACCCCAACTCCTGTAAAATTTTCAAGATCATATCTGATACGGTTACTGAGATATGAAAATTACATTTTTTGAGAAATTGCTTTCCCCCAGTTTCGTGCTCCACCTCCCCTCTCAAAAAATTTACTTTCAGTAGACTCCTCTTGTGATCACATATACAGAAACTAAATTTTATCTTCCTGGTGTAATTGGTTCGGAAGATATTGTAATCCAAAGTTTTTTACCAACCATCCCCACACCCCACCACCCACTTAAAAATATTTGCTCGTGTCTAATATTGAAGTATCCCACAAAGTTTCAATCTTCTGACATTAATTGTTCAGGAGATATCGATTTTAGAAAGTTTTAATCCCGGTTTTCAAGCGTTTCAGACTCATTGTTTTCCTCCCTACTTCCACACCCCTCAACACCTATCAACCATTTTTTGCAAATGAGTCCACTATCATAGCACTACATAAGTTCTAAGTTTCAGCCTCCTAGCATAAGTGGTTCCTGAGATCTAGAAACCAAAACTTTTCGTCTAAAACGCTCCCCTCTCCTCCCCCCTCATACCACCCCCCCCCCCTAAAAGATACCAGTAGGAGGGGTTTACCCAATCTACCCACCATAAAAATGTTATCTAAATATCTCAAATGGTTTAGGAGCTACGCGCCTTCAAACGATTTTGGGTTCGGCGTACGGCGTCTACGGCGGACAGATGGACATTTATTTTGCTTTTTGGGGTTTAGTAAACGTAGACTAGTCCTAAAACGTGAAAATACAAAATTTCAGGGAAGCAATTTTCTTTGAAATTTCAGGTCGATCTCAATACTTTATTATTAAAAAATAATAAAGTAAAAAATAATGATCATGATATTCAAAGCATATGGTACTACCACACCAATGACCCGTATGTAAGAACAGGTCTTACTACCGTGATGTAGAACCAATGGACTCTCTTCGGGTTAGGTTTCAGGTTTTTTCCTCTCGGTCGCATTCGTTTCTACATTATTGAAGACCATTCTAATATTGCGACACGCTTCCAGAGTATCGAGCTTCGAAGATTTTTCCACCATGGAAACGACCTCATGAAATACCGTTTCAACAGGATTTTCTCTCATGTCCAGGACACATCTGAGACGGTAGTTATCAGCTTTTCCATTGTTGTCAGCATAAATGATTGGAGTCTGATTTGTCTAAGGTCCTTGACCAGGGTCTTATTCCTTTGGAATAACGTCATCCTAAAATCACTCCACACCTTCAGAATAAATCAGGCAACTTCTAAAGATCCTCACTAAGGAAAAATCAATAAGTTCCATGGTTTACATTAGCAGAATGGGAACCAGACTGCTCACTCCCGGAGACTTGAAGGAAAAAAGACATAACCGCATACTTTATACTTTCAAGAGTGATTGTCCGATTTACAATGGTTGCGTCCACTGCACGGTGATTATTTATTTATATTCCCAAGTTCCGAGGTACAGCCTGGGAAGCTTGACTTCATCTGCAGTTCCAGGATTTCCTGACTAGATTCTGCTCAACATCCATGAATCATCCTCAAGTACCCAGATACACCGACCCGGTGTATCTAGGTAAAATACCTTATAGGATTCCGCGAATTCTACGAGCTTCAATAAAATTTTCTATCTACTTACAGATTTTTCTTCAGTATTCCAATCCAAATTACTCTCAATAAATTAGTTCTTAAGGAGCTAACCCGAATTACGTCAGAAAATATCGTAAACACAAACTTATGATCGAAAAAGGATTTCGTTTCTGAAACTGATCAGTTACTGACTTCAATCTTAGTGCCGTAGATCGATCTCAATGTAGGAGTTCACGCGTGTTTCTGATTTAGTGTAGCATCCCACTACGACGACATTTTTTTCTTTTCCACCAACTAATCAAGTGCCTGAACCCAATGGAGAGTGAAAGTTCTTCACTATCAAAAGCAAGATAGAGAGAAGCAACGATGATACTATTAACACCAGATCCCACCTGATGTATATTCACCTCCAATGAATTATTATTCCGGGCTCTTGTAGGAGACCACATAAATTTTACTGGATTCCAACAAACTTAGGAGGTTGACAGATGCGACTGTGATGTAGGTTTAACTGAACACATCATTCCTGGCTTGCCGCTTCTTTTTCTGCGAACCTATTAACACCTTACCACATCCATAGTACTGCTCTCATTTCTTCTTTCCATAGCTTACACTGCCTTCTTAGCCCAGACCAGTAGCAGATGTTGTCCTCCATTTGTTGGTTGATCCTGGACCTTTGGGTTTTGAAACCTCAGTAGGCCGAGAATTTTGATATCGACATAAAGAGATCAGAAGCCCATTCAATGGCCCAACTAGTGACGCCTTTACCACCACATCGAATCTTGGCTCATCCCAATCCGTGAGATATAGCGATGTGGGTGGAGGTGTTTCCCCTGATATGTTGAACATTAGTAGCTCATTCACCGTTCCGGACAACTACAGTGTCCATCAGGCGAAGCTTATGGCGATCAAGAAGGTCTTGTCCTGGCTAAAGTGTAATGTAATATCTATTAGGAATATTAACATTTCCCATACAGCCAAGCGACAAAAAAATCCTTGGAATTGGCCTCCACAATATCAAAGGTCGTGGAATATCGATCATCTCTTAAGGAGATTGCAGAACAGTTCAATATTAATCTTTTGTAGCTAACCGTATGGCCGCCGAACTCGCTCGCGCGGTACTACCCTTCAGATTATACCGGATGTGCCTCTTCCTATAGGAGGACAAAGACAGTTCTTATCTGTACTTGTCCAGCTCTATCCGCTAGAATGAAAGCTCATCTAGCAGCCTACTTCTTCAACAGTATCAATAAACTTCGTTAAGCTATAAATGGTTTGTGTTCTCGCAGACAGCCACTCGACCTACCTACCTACCTAATACTGCACCGGTGAAAGGAACTTAGAAAAAATTAACGGTATTGAGGTTTAAGGTGCAAGTACTTCAAGTCTCTTGGTATATATCACTATGAGACGAGAAGTGTCGTAACTTCCAAAATGGCAATTTTCAGGTTTTGATTGATTCTAATGTTTTTTTAACGCTCTTTTCAATGGAACACTTTCGTATCTTCCATCTCTTACCATTTAGACGCTATTCAGCCAACAACAGTTTTACTGTTCCCAAGAAATGCACAGCATCTGCGAGCATAATTACAACAAAAAAAAATTATTTCCATTATCAAAATCATTTTTTTGCGTTTAGATCAACTTAAATTATTATTTTAAAAAAAATAGATAACATTAGACACAATTTTAAGATTACTAGAACTGTTGCAATCCTTAAAATGCAATTATCTCAAAAACTGTTTTTGGAAGTTACGACAGTTCTCGTTTCATAGTGCGATACTCGTATTTTCAATTATTAGGCGAATATTTCTGCCGCTGAAGGAAAGGAATACTCAACTTGATGATGGACTTTCTAATTTTTTTATTTATAAAAATACTGAAAACTTATAAACGCCTTAGGTTAGGTTAGGTTAGGTGGGTAGCTATTAGCAGAGATAGCTGGCACATAGACCGCTATATGGGTCCGCTGTGATCCCACAGCTGTGAGCCCACAGCTGACGACTGTTTTTGGCTAATTTTGAAGAACAAACTGAGCCCAATTGGCCACGGTATTGTTCTATCAAATATTAAAGTTAAGAAAGTCAGAGTTATTAGAAAAAATCCTGGTCTCTTATTGGGATTAATGAAAATGGTTATAAGTAAATATAGTTATACTTGCAACTCCTTAAGTAGTGCATCACCTCTTATATGTTGGACGATTTTGAAACACTGAAGATTAATCAGATCAAGAAACACTAGGTATGGCAATGTCTTGCGTGACTAATGGGGATTAATGATTAATAAGGATTTCCTATTCTCGTATGGTAAAGTAAATCACCTTTGAGATTCAAAAAATGATCACGCCTCTCTTTCATCACCTGATCCCCATGAGGGACCAGATTGGTAGTTCAGCACACATAAAACGTATTACTGCTTGCAGACTTTGAACAAATTCATAATTCATTAAAACTAACTTAAAGCCGATAATATTGTTTCTAAGGAATAAAAGAACTACCGCTAAGATTTCAAGATAGATGGAAAGGAGAGACAATAAATCAGTTGCTGTCGGTAGAAAAGCGAATAAAAGGAAATGTTTGGTGAATGTTTTCACGATACATCTTTTCATGCTAAGACCACATCTGTTTCTAAAGTACTGTGAGTTATGCCCTATGTCCTCACAGGGCATAACTCGTGTGGCCTACACCTGGGGTGTGTTCAAAATACCAGCTATAGCTGCTTCGAAAGCATAGCATAGCAAGACTGTAGCAACTGTCAAATTCAGCCATAGCAAGAAATAGCTTCTTCGCGTTTTGAACAGCCAAAAGTAGCTTGTATATAGCTTACAACTGCTGATCGACACATACTTACGCAAGTTGGCGTAACATGACATATATTATAATAAAATAAAGTGAAAATGAGCACTACTAGTGGTGTCCTTAAATTTTTCGCTTATTTCTATTGTTATTAAAACATCATTTTCCGTTTTAAACAAAATGACGTTAAGACGAAACTAACAGCTACACACACATATGCATATTCCAATAGCTGCTTTCTTGCTACAGTCCGGAGTATAAGCAACAAAAAGCAGCTATGTAAGCAGCTTTTTAAAAATCTTGGACAGATCTAGTGTCAAATAGTAAGCACGAGAAAGCAGCTTTTTGGTTGGTTTGGACATACAAAAGCATACAAAAGCAGCTAATAGCAGCTGTAGCAGAAATCATGAACAGAGCACTGGTCAGATTGAGAATCATTGACGACCCCATGTGCACTGCTTGCGACGAGAGCGACGACACAACGGATCATTTCTTTCACGAGGGTCCAGCTTACTCTCGCTCCCTACCTGAGCTCTTGAAATTCGTGAGGAGGACGAAAAAGTTCGGGTAGAGACTGGGGGATTCGAGTATAATGGGCCATGTTGGCCTGAATGCTCAAGACGCGCTGCTTTGCTGCGTGTCTTCCCCACACCAAACAACAACAACAGCAACAGTGAGCTGGAACCGCTGGTATTGGAGATTTGGGGCAGAACATTGGAGATGATGACAACTATGCATTTTTTGAAAAAGTATAAAGTTGTAGTGAATTGAAATGACTAGTTTTCCGCGTAAAATACTGTTCAATTATTCAAACGGATCAATGGGCACAAAATCTTTCGATTTAATTCGAAAGTTAAAGAAGATACTACAGAAATGATCCTGTGTGTGGAAACCGGACGTTGAACTTTGGTAAGTTTGTTAAAGTAGGTGTATTTCTCCAGCGCTTTCCACCGCACTAAAATTGGGTAGGTTAGAATGGGCCTGACAACGGCCGTGCACATCCAGTGAGCCATGGCAGAAAATAAATTCCTCACTTTCTCCAGAACATCTTTTTGCAAGCTCGTCGATATTCTTATTCTTTATTAGTTTTCATGACTATACCCAAGTATTTAGCACCATCTTTAAGCTTTGGGAAAACCTCCGGGGGTTTTGGGAGTGTAAACTCCATGATTTTAGTACTCCGAGTGATGAGTACCAGCTCTGTCTGCATGTCCACGAGCTCACTAGTATGAGTGTCCTTTCGAGCGGATTGCTGATAGTGGGCAGGAATCTTTTTGATATAAGAATCGCTAAATTGTCAGCGTATGCGACTCTTTGGACCCTCATGGGTTAGTGAGGTCAGAATCCTATTGACTGCTAGGTCCCACAGAATTGGTGAAATCACCCCTCTCTGTGGTTGCACCACAGCTCGGGGTGTACCCCCGAGTGTAAGCCTGTTGTGAGCCCGACAGAGAAATAACCCCCGCTGTGCCGGATAGCTCCAGCAACCTTCGATGGTTTTTAGTATGAAGGAAGTCAGACTAATAGGTTTGATGTCATTTGCTGAGGTATGGCTTGGTTTCCCCGCCTTTGCTATGAAGATCACTCGCGCCACCGTCCCTTTACAGGGAATGTGGTCGAGGGCTAGGCAACTCCTGTAAATCGCCTGTATCCAGAGCGTTAGCCAGAGCAATGCATTTTGCAACAAAGCTAAAAAAAATCCGCCTACTCCTAGCGTTTTAAATAGTAGAAAGTTTTTAATTGTCCATATGATCTTCTCCAAGCCAACTACACAGGACGCTCATTCCTAGAACTGTCTACTCAATCCTTTGTTATCTCGGAGAAACCCGAAAAGTTAGTGCTCATTAGCAACTTCAACGTTTGATGCTAGAATCCGTTCAACTCTCTTCCAAGTCCCGCAGGTAGCTCGGTATGACTGAGTCCTTGGATAGAATTCTCCTTAGCCAAGCTGCATCACTCATATCACCGATTGGAGAAGCGTCCGTAAAACTCTCACTTAGCTGACTGTCTTTTTAAAATCTCTGAGACTATTTCTATACGCCGTTAACTCCTATTGTAAATTACTGTCCTATTACTGGGGTTAATAATAAGCCACTACCGATTGAAAGCATCTATCAACTTGCCTGTCAGCAAGTCGACTTTCTTGTCTAACTCTCGCCCGGATTCTATAAGGCTGTTCGGCAGTTCTGCTATATTATTCGACACCAGTATGGAAAATTTGGTCCAATCTGTCTTGCGTAGATTCCTAAGGGTACCATGGGAGGAGCTTTGTCCAATATATTGTACCTAATCAGACAATGATCCGAATGAGCGACCCACCATGTATGATATTATCAGAGTCCGTGACGAGCGTGATATCTTGCACTTCTCTCCTGACTGTAGTCACGAAGGTTGGCTCATCGCCCAATTTGCAGATTAGTAGATTTGAGATAATTATGAATTCAAAAAGTGGTTTCCGAACTTTCCCACTGGACGTGGTGAGCGTTAGCGTCCTCTCTTACCAGAATGATTCTTTTTGCCTACCAGCATAATGTGCCAGTGACTTATCGTCATTGGACGGAGCGCCACGGTCATGTGCCATATACCCCGAAGCTATAAGAAAGTGGTCCATATCCCTCCTTTTTGGAATTTGATAAAGGTGAGGTCCTCTGAGCTATCGCACGAAAGGAAAAAAAAAGATTAACATTAGGTACAATTGGCAAGAATACACGCATCTTAGCCTATTAGGACTGCGGCAGTGGTATTACTCAACGTTTTTTAAGCTCATATGTAGATTTATTACAGAAGTGGGTATTTAACGCAAGAAAAGTACTATGCGACTGATAACCTACAAAAATTAAATTTCAAATAGCCACCAGGTTATTCATTGCGTTGACAGTCGCATAGTGACCCAAACCGTGACTGAAACGCGTACCGAACTTCTACCCGATAAAATAGTAAAGTTGCGCCCAGACTGTTGGCAGATTTTTTATTTATTTATTTTATTTTTTTTTTCAATTTAAAAAACAATTAAATATGAAAAATTCTGAAACCAATTTTTAGGCAATTATTCAGGGTAATTGGTTGGCAACTTTTTCAGGGGTGATGACTTGATATATTTTGAAAAAAAATATGTACCACAATTTTCAATATCTGCGGCGATACATTGTGGTAAAGAGAAATCTTTCCGACATGTACCCTTGAGCCAAACAATGCTGCACTGCATTCATTACTGAATTCAAGGGCAGCGAAATGTTTCCATGATCCAATCAATGCAGCGCTGCATGTCACATCAAATTAAAATACTAAAATAATCAAATAAAATTTATAATTATCACTGGTCTAATTAATTCAGTGTTTCTCTAATTCTAGTGTAATTTACCTGATCTAAAACTTTCAAACTTCCTTACAGAAAAATTCAATTAGTTTAGTTTGTTTTTTATTTGACTGTCGGCTGCCCTTACGCAGCGCTAAACAAAATTTAGACACAGAGCAACATTTTAGTCACTGCATGCTGGAACGTTTACTGCAACGCATTGATTGGATCATGGAGCATCCAAAACGCATGTGCGCAAAGCTACTGCAAACCGCACTACATTGGTTGGATCATGGGCTTTACTCACGTGAACTGTTATTATATGTATATCTTCAAAACTAATAATCGTAATCCAACATCCATAATTTTTGAGGGTAATCGAATAACCTTTTATTTGGAAAAGGCGTCGATATTGTAGTTGTACCCGATCTTAAGAAATTTATTTCAAAATACAAATTCCTGTTATCGTAACCATTAAAATTCTTTGATCAATGTGATTTTTCTCAGAAAACTTCACTCTTTAAAATATCTTTTTAATTTCATTTTTGTATATGCTATTTTATTACCTACAAAATTTGTATAAATTCTCATTGCATAATTTTCATAATCCTTAAAAAAAAGTGTATATTAAAGTACTAAACTTTTATCCAAAAGAGAAACACATTTTGATCAACACTCCTTGGTGCCTCTGAGCCTCTTAATTTAAGGAAAAAAAATAAAAAATAAACACTCTTTGGTTAAATTGAAAGAATATTATTATGGTTTACTTTAGTTATGTTTTATTTTAAAATTTTTTAATTAGAGTAAATGTTCAAATTAATTTTGAATGCAAGCTAAAGGGCGTTTTTAAGTATTGTGTTAGTCATACTCCTTAACTGCTGTCTTACTTCTACTTAAATTTTTAGATCATTATATTTGAAGCCCATAAAAGTAGGAGCGAGTTCGATATCTTATTAGACTTAAAATGTTTGTCAGAATTTGTCAAAACTTCAATAACATCCTTGCACTCCCTAGGAAGCTGAATATAAATTAGTTTTTTCCTGATTATATTTTAAGCCTTCAAAAGTGTAAGCGAATTTTTTATTTCATTAGACCAAAGAAATATGTCGGAATTTCTTACACAACTACTTTACACCCACTAAGGAGTTGAATATCGAAAAATTTGGAAACGGTTTCAAGGCGCCTATAAAAAGAGAGATTACAAGAAAAATTAATTGGATATCTCGACATACCTAAAAGACATGACCAAATTCGTGAAATTGTGAAAAAAATTATTCATTTATTAGTTATAAATTGGTAGATTAGGCTACTAATACTAAGGTCGAGAGTTCGAATTTCACATATCCCTCGTTTTACAAATAGGGGTTTAGTAAAAAAAATATTCCATTAGTAACATTAGGGGGGTCACATCTGCGATAACGGCTAACGGGATAAAACGAGTTTTTATTTTAACCTAGTGGTTATAAAAGAACCAAACAAATTGTGTTTATCCACACTATAAAAGTTACATTGATTTTCCAGACCCGTATGTACTACAGTGATAGATGTACGTCAGTGATAATTACGTAAACATTTTCATATTACTCGACCTTAGTACTAAACTTAAAGATAGTTACAACAATAATTAAAAAAGCAATAATGCTGTAAAATTGTATGAATTGATATTTAAACTACAAACTAAAAGCTAAACAGAAAAAAGCCTAATGTATGAATTGCACATTAAAACAATAATAAGTTTTAAAATCAATAAATAAATCACCAACACATCACTTCACTAAGATATTCGACAAAAAAAAATTGCTCTTTTCTTTTTAAACAAACAAAATTATTGTTATCTTCCTTGCGATTTATTCATAAATTTGTTATTGTTAAATTATTATTATAAAAAAACTGCAATAGTTAAGAATGATTTCATAATAGCATCAACTTTGTAGTCCACTGAAAGCAATTTCCTTCCTGTATATAAACAAAATTATTGTAAAAATAAAAGTTAAATAGTACTAAAAATTAATAAAAAAAAATATGAATAAAATTCAAATAAAACAAATGAAATCGGAATAAAAAATGATGTATCATTATTTAACAAAATTGTCAAATAATAATCTAAAAATTAATGACTATATAAAGCTGATTCCAAGTCATGCCGTTAAGAGGTAGTGATGTTCAGTCTGTTTGATATGATACAGTAGTCCTACAACCTGTACAGTTTGCGCATAAAATCTGTCTGGTAACCATACTGTACTATTGTTTGTACCTATTTTGTGTTGCAAATCAGGAAAGAATATGCCGAGTTCTGCCGAATAGAAAAGTGATTGCTCATGCAAAGAAAGATGGAGGTGCATGAATAAGAGTGGATATTATTAAAATGGAGATAGGCAAAAATGCCACTTGGTCATCATTTTCTCATTGTTAAGGAGTTATGGAAATTTTTGAATTTTTTAAAAATCATTACCGAATATAGTTTTAAACTAATGAAATCTTATGCCATCGCGAGATACTAGTGCAGTGGAAACATGGCACAAGAATATTACAAGTTTAATCCAGCCCAAAAGTTTGTAATGCATAGAAATGAGCCTCGGACGAATAAAAGTTATAAATTATTTGTTCGTTTATTCGGGGCCAAAAACTCCAAATCAGCTTGCTGTCCGTCTATCCGTACGCACGATATTTCAAGAACAACTCGACTTAGGATGTTGAATTTTTGAGTCTGGTTGTTTGGTCAAATTTGTAAGGCTAAGTGTTTTAACGGTCAAAATCGTCCCACTCCTTCGGGTAGCTGCCATACAAAAAGTTCTTAAGACACGTGTTCAAGAATAATGGCCAATAATTTCGGAACGCCATAAGCCACAACTTTCAAATTTTTTATACGTTTGATTTCCAATAGTTATAGTTATATTAAAGAATATCTAAAAGTTTCCATGATTCCTTCGAATAGTTGCTATACTTTCGGTGATTTTCCCAGTTCCAGAAATAAAATTGAATACTGATGAAACGGTCCTTTACTTCAGAGTACCAACCAAATAAGAGTCCTTAATAGAGGAAAAACTACATGCCCACTCCTTAATCTATTATACTTTATCCCAACTGCAGTATAAATCGTAGTTCAGTATTTCATCTAGAATGTCATACGATTGGCTTGCAGCCGATCGTGACTGCAGTATGTTTTGATATTAGTACTAAAACTATAGTTTTTAATTATTTGTTGTAATACTTCTGAATAGTGTTAACAACTATGGATCAGAATTGTTCACTAGTGACTGTGGTCAATTTTTCTGGGGTGTTTATACTCTAGATGAAATCATATAGAGTATTATAAGTTTAATCCAGCCCAAAAGTTTGTAACGCATAGAACCAAGCCTCGGACGAAAAAAAGTTATATATTATTTTTTTTTTATTTGTGGCCAAAAACCTCAAATCCGCCTGACGTCCGTCCGTCCGTCCGTCCGTCCGTCCGTTAGCACGATAACTCAAGAACGCCTTCACCTAGGATTATGAAATTTTGAATCTGGATGTTTGGTTGAATTTGTAAGGCTAAGTTCGTTAACGGGTAAAATAGTCCTACTCCTTCGGGTAGCTGCCATACCAAGTGTCCTTAAAACACGTGTTCAAGAATATTGGTTGATAGCTTCAGAAGGGTTTAAGCTACGACATTGAAATTTTGTATGTGTTATTTTTTCAATAGTTGGAGTTAAATATATGATTATGAAGAAAATCCTATTAGTCCTTCGTGTAGCTGCCATACAAATATCCTGTCAAAACGTCTTCAATTAATTTACGGAACTTAATATAACTCAAGTAATCTTTTAGCTATGAATTGGAAATTTTGTACCAATTAGTTTTGAGTAAAAACAAAGTTCGAGTTTACTAATCAGCGAAATCCTTTTACTCCTTCTGGTAGCTGCCATACAAAATGTCCTTAAGACACGTGTTCAACAATATTTTTCGATAACTTTTGAACGCTTCAAGCTACGAATTTGAAATTTTGTACACGTTCATTTTTAAATGATTCCAAGGAAAAGGATAAATATGTAAGAAATCGAGTGAGTCCTTCCTGCACCTCCCATGTGAAAGTCCTTGAAAAAGGAAATTTTTTTCGGTAACTTACCCAGATATGAAATTAAACACTGAATATTGTCTTTTAGTTTTGAGTAGCAATCTAATGGCAGTCCTTAATAAAGGACATACAACATGCACACACGTAATTCTACTTTATCCCCAACTACAATATAAATCGGAGTTCAGTATTCATCTAGAGTATTATACGATTGGCTTGCAGCCGATCGTGACTGCAGTATGTTTTTTACCCAGTTTCAGTTACTACCACTTTGACATGAAAAATTAAGACAACGATGTTGTAGAAGACGCTACATGAAAGTCATTACCTATGGTGTAGCAATTGCAATTTTTGATTTGTCTTTAACTTAGAGTAAATAGTTACGAACCAATTTTTTCATAGATAGAACAATATAAAACTAAAAAAAATCAAAATTCAAAGATCCAAATTGTTATTTTCAATGCTATTAATAGTGTTAGTTAATATTTTATACATATTCTCTTCACACGCTACTGTGATGAAAATAAATAGCTATTTCTCCATGAGCTGGCACGAGTTGAAATCATCTCATATATCATTTTTTATTTAAAAGCCTAGTATCCATATCGAGTGAAATTTCGCTTATCTCTCTCTCACTGCTCTCATTCCGCTGTGAAATTAATTCCTGAACATTACCGAAAGATGTCGTGTGATAATTGTTAAAAATCAAACTGACAAAACACAAAGTAAAGCAATTTATTTTATATTTAAAATCAATTTCTTTTAAATAAGAAATAATCAATATTTGCTTTCGGTATAATGTGTTCCAAATGGCAATACGTGAAAAGAACAATGTTTTGTGGGCCAGACAGGGCACAAAAAATTGTTGCTGCGTGCTCCATAATTTTTTGATGTCGGAAAATAACATCGAGTATTTCCCACCGAATTACGCTGACGAATTGGATAAAGAAGGTAAGGTTATCGAGGGTGAATGGAGAAAAAGGATTTCGGACAACCGTATGGTCAATTTGTCATTGGAAAACAACACTGAACGTCCATCAAAATATCATAAAAACAAGCCAATCGTATAATACTCTAGATGAATACTGAACTCCGATTTATATTGTAGTTGGGGATAAAGTAGAATTACGTGTGTGCATGTTGTATGTCCGTTATTAAGGACTGCCATTAGATTGCTACTTAAAACTAAAAGACAATATTCAGTGTTTAATTTCATATCTTGAACTGGGTAAGTCATCGAAAAAAAAAGTCCTTTTCGAAGGACTTTCACATGGGAGGTGCAAGAAGGACTCACTCGATTTCTTACATATTTATCCTTTTCCTTGGAACCATTTAAAAATGAACTTGTACAAAATTTTAAATTCGTAGCTTAAAGCATTCAAAAGTTATTGAAAAATATTGTTGAACACGTGTCTTAAGGACATTTTGAATGGCAGGTACCAGAAGGATGAAAAGGATTTCGCTGATTAGTATACTCGAAGTTTGTTTTTACTCAAAACTAATTTGAACAAAATTTCCAATTCGTAGCTAAAAGATTACTTGAGTTATAGTAAGTTCCGTAAATTAAGTGAAGACGTTTTGACAGGATATTTGTATGGCAGCTACACGAAGGACTAATAGGATTTTCTTCATAATCATACATTTAGCTTCAACTATTGGAAAAATAACACGTACAAAATTTCAAAGTCGTAGCTTAAACCCCTCTGAAGTTATCGGCCAATATTCTTGAACACGAGTTTTAAGGACATTTTGTATGGCAGCTACTAGAAGGAGTAAAAAGATTTCGCTGACTAGTAAACTCGAACTTTGTTATCACTCAAAACTAATTTGTACAAAATTCCGAATTCGTAGCTAAAAGATCACTTGAGTTATAGTGAGTTTCGTAAATTAAGTGAATACATTTTGACAGGATATTTGTATGGCAGCAACAGGAAGGACTAACAGAATTTTCTTCATAATCATATATTTAGCTTCAACTATTAGAAAAATAACACATACAAAATTTCAAAGTCGTAGCTTAAACCCTTCTGAAGTTATCGACCAATATTCTTGAACACGTGTTTTAAGGACATTTTGTATGGCAGCTACCCGAAGGAGTAGGACGATTTTGCCCGTTAACGAACTTAGCCTTACAAATTCAACCAAACATCCAGATTCAAAATTTCAAGATCCTAGGTGAAGGCGTTCTTGAGTTATCGTGCTAACGGACAGACGGACGGACGGACGGACGGACGGACGGACGGACGGACGAACGGACGGACGTCAGGCGGATTTGAGGTTTTTGGGCACAAATAAACAAAAAATAATATATAACTTTTTTTCGTCCGAGGCTTAGTTCTATGCGTTACAAACTTTTGGGCTGGATTAAACTTATAATACTCTATATGATTTCATCTAGAGTATAAAAATCGTATAAGGGATTTCCTAATGCAGTAGGCCATGTAATAATATTTTCCATTGTCATTTGCACTTCAAAATGAGACAAAACGTCATAATTTCACAGCGAAACTACGATGGACGCTCATTTCGCTGCGGAATCTTTGATCAGCGCCATCTGTTTGATAAACTCCAAACAAATGAAATTTCTCTTGAACTGGATACTAGCGAGTGAAATGAAAACGAAAAATTTTTTCACTAGCATTTCGCTCTATTTTTTTTGTATGTGTTTTGTATGCGAAACAAAATTTCACTCGATCTGGATACTAGGCAAAAACAACAAAAATCGTAACATATTGTTAATTTAATTAGTTGAAAATATACTGGTTTTCAGTTTTCTCGACATAGTCCTTTATCGAACAGTTGAGTCTGAAACCTGACACAAAATAAAATAAGCAGTATCTTACACGTAAAACTAGTATTTTCAATTTAAAAATGTACATACTGTGAAAAGAGTCACCAAACCAATATACTAGGCCCGTTCCTACGATGTTCAGTTACGTTCTAACAGGGACTTTAACTGGCAGATTTTCATACAAAACTTCCAGTTAAAGTTCCAGTTAGAGTTTAATTGAGGATCGTAATAACGGCCATTAGTTGTTTAAATTTTAGCCTATTCGATAAAATTGTTTGTTATTTAATTATTAAACTTAAAAACTATTAATAATTATAATAATTCAATTCAATATTTGAGCACCAGCACACAGACAAATAGACACATACACCAATAAAAACAATATTTATGTTTTTCAACTAAGAAACATTATCAAGTTTAATATAAGAATAAACCAAAAACAGGCAGATTGACATTATTACTACATATATAATAGAAACACGAGCTTCACAGTTTTATTACTTTATTTGTATTCAGCGTGCATAACAAGAATGCCCCTTTGGGTCTTAAATGTCTTCTTATATAGCCGTTGATTATAAGACATGGTGTAGTGGTGGGGTTGATGGAATATCTGTTGCTTCTAGTAGTGGTGTAAGTTTTATCTGTTCTGCTCCATCACGGCCTTCCTGAAGAACAGCTCGCTCTCGAGGTAGCAACATTGCTAACGATATCTGTGAATGTATTTTATAAGTTTTTGAAGAATAAAATAAAATATTGTCTAATTCAGACGTCAGTCATCTAATGTTAGCTTGTTCAGAGGCTTCAGAAAGCTTGTCAAGAGAAGAGTGTAACTTAAAATATTCGTTTAAATAATGTTAACTTACTCAGAGGCCTCGTAAAGCTTGTCAAGACAAAAGTTTAATGCAAAATTTTAGATTTCGTAATATTAACTTGCTCAGAGGCTTAGAAAAGCTTGTCAAGACTTTGAACAAATAAAAACAACGAATTAAGTGCGCCGAAGTTTACTTACTATTACTCTCCATGTTTTCAGGAAGTTTTCGTAATAATTCTCTCGCAGTTATGGTTATGACTCCAGATTGCGCACTTTTTAATTTATATCGATCGTTCGGCAATACTTCTGTAATGGTATATGGGCCTTGAAATTGTACTTCCAATTTTGATTTACGAATTTGGCCACTTTTGTACACCACTCTTTGGCCTACCGAAAGTATTGATGGTTTCATTTTTTGTTTATCAAATCGAAGTTTTTGCGCTTCAGCATTTTCTTGTAAACGGACGCTTGCCGTTGCCGAATCGCTGCGACGTCATCATAATTTGGTTCCAAGTCCAAATCTTTTAGTAAAGGTTCCAAATCTGGTGTTCGAGGATCTAATCCTGTAAGTATTTTTAGCGGCGATAGTCCGGTGGTTTCATTTTTAGTTGTGTTTAGTGTTAATTGTATCTTGTCCAAATATTTAGTCCAGTCCATTATTTCATCTATATTAGTTCGTAACAAATTTGCTACGGTATCTACGTAACGTTCTGCTTGGCCATTTGCTCTACTTATACCTGGAGTAATAACATGATGATTGATTCCAAATGCGTTGCTGAGATCTTTGAATGTGCTGCAAGTAAAATTTGTTCCAGAGTCTGTTACGATGTTAGTAGGGGCACCGAAAAGAGCAATAAACCCGCCGAATGCCCTTGTAGTTTCATCTGCAGTCAAATTCTCCAATGGTTTTAAGTTAATGAACTTAGTGAATCCATCAATGATAAGTAGAACGTACCGAAATGTTGTATTACTAGGCTGATTAAAGGGCCCCATGCAATCGAGATGTACTGTATGAAACGGCGTTGCAACTTTTTTAATTGAATGCAATTCGCTTTGCTTTTTACCGGAATGTCGTTTTGCAACTAGACAAATAACACAGTGATTTATAAATTTGCGAATATTTCGGCTCATGCTTGGCATCCAGAAATGTGTTTGTAGTTTTCCAAGTACTTTTTCCCAACCCGCATAATTATTTTCCTCATGCACGCGACGAATGAGAGACAATCGGCAATTATTTGGTATGAATAATTTTTCTTCGGAGTTTGATAATTTTCTAAAGAGTAGTCCTCGTGTATAACGATAATTCAACCGAATACCTTCAGCTCGGCTATCTTGTTTTATCCGACTGATGAGATCTTTTGTTTCTTCGTGTTGTTGCTGCACAATCAGTAACCAATTACCAGTAACAGTCTTAATGTGGTTAATACTTTGAAGTTGCACATTCCTACTTAGGTAATCAACATGCTGGATGCGGTTACCCTTTCTGTATTCAATAGTAAAATTGAAATCTTGCATAAGGATCCACCAGCGAGCGATCCTAGGAATAAGATCTCGTTTGTGTTTGGTTGCTTTGATTGTGTTACAATCCGTAACTATTGTGAAAACAAATCCAAGTAAATAAGTTCTAAAATGTTTTAATGCGTTTACAATGGCCAATGTTTCCAATTCGTAGCTATGGTATTTAGCTTCTTCTTTTGTGGTTGCCTTACTATAATAACTGACTACACGTATCCCTTCTGGATGATGTTGCAAAAGTATAGCACCATAGCCAATTGCACTCGCATCGGTATGTAGCTCTGTTTTCAACTCAGGCTGAAAGAAAGCTAATAGTGGTCTTGTAGTCAAATGTCTCAAAATATACTGCCTTGCAGCTTCCTGCTGTGGTCCCCAAATCCATGGTACATTGTTTTTCGTGAGATTTGTTATTGCACTGGTTTCGCTGGCAAAGTTAGAAATGAATTTCCTGAAGTAATTAGCGAGACCCATAAACTGTCTTTCTTGCTTCATAGTTTCGGGTGGTGGTTGTTGAAGAAGTAGGGTAGACTAGGTAGCACCATTTTTCAGGAATTACTCTAAAGCTCCGTAGAAAAAAGCAGAACTTGATTAATTTTTTTTCTTTATTTAATTAAATACCTTGCGCAAATATTGTATTCTTAATGAGTAGCAAAATATAAACAAATCTTGAGCGTAATGCAGAAGGACACAGTCAGTCCAAATGGTGCATTTCTCCCATCATACGGGAGAAATGAGCCACGTGCAAGGTATAAATGCACCACATTTTAAATATTTAGCAAATCCAAACCAAATTAGTTGAAATAAAAAAAAATATATTTACATTTACTTAAACAAACAATAACAAACTAAATAGTAAATAAATTAAACATTTTTCGATTTTTAACCTATTAAAAGTTAGTAGATAATAATAGGTAATAATAAATAATAATAATTCAAAGATTGTATGTTTTGATAACTCAACGGATATTTAAATTTGAAAAATCGGTCGAAAATTTCAGATGTGACTGCTGTCTGCTTGTAGCACCAATCCGTTCTGGTGGCGGTAAAATCATTTTTATGTCATCAAGATTTGTAGCGATGTTATCAGGCAAAGGAGGCATAACAAAATATTCGTTGTTCTTTCGAAAGAAGCTCACATTAAGACGATTTCGTCCATTTATGTTTCCAATGACCTTCCCGACGTAATAAATTTTTAACTTTTTATAGTCTTGAAATTGAACTAAAACGTAGTCGTTTAATTTAGGAGTGCTAAATTTTCATCTATTATTGCTTTAATTGCACTTTTCATATTATTTTCTGAAAATGCCTACTTGTCCGTTTTACGATGGTAAAAACGAGGCATTGTATTTTATCTAAATTGTAATGATTAACGGATTATAGAAATAAATACTAATGTCAGTAAAAAAAATCATAAATAGGTACGTGTAAAAATTCACCGGAAAGGGAGTAATGCACCACTGGTGCATATCTCCCTACATGTTCGTGGTGCAATTCTACCCATTCCGACTAGACGGCTATTTTTTTTTTTGTTAAAAATAGAAACAAATAATAAACTAGTACTTTACTAAAACACACGTTGGACTACGCGCTATACATATGCTTACCTACAGAGCTTTACAATCGATAACTTGTTCTTAAAAAAATTTTTTGCGTAAACAATAAAATTTTGTTATACTGTGCGCTTTTCATTTTCTCCGAATAACTGTTTAGGATTACTTGGTATTTCAACGACTACTGGACGCTATTGTACGGTTAGGAAAGGGAAAGAGAATACTACCTCTGCTTTGTAGAGTTTACGTACGGAGGCGCGCCAATGGCCAGTGGTGCATTTCTACCTGTGGTGCAGGGCTACCCATTCTACCCTACTTCTACTTTACCTCCTTCTGGTCTTATTCCTTCCATTGAAACTTCTCGACCCAAGTAGTCGATTTTTGTTTGCAAAAATCTGCATTTTTCAACATTAAGAGAAAATCCAGCTTTAGTCAGGAATGTCAATTACCATTTCTAATTTTTCCAAGCCTTCAGATACACTATTCGATGGTATGATTACATCATCTAAATAAACTAATGCTACAGTATTTAAAAGTGATCCCAATGCTTTGTGTATTGCTCGTTGAAACACAGCTGGTGCGTTTGCCAAACCAAATGGCATTCGTAAATATTCGAAGTGGCCGTCGGGCGTAAGGAATGCTGTTTTTTCTATTGAATTTGGAGAAATAAAGGGTTTTCCAATAGGGACTTGACAACTTTGAATTCAATTTGTGAACGCACCCTTTCACTAATCATCGAACTGTCACTGTCAATTTATTCAGTAAACTTAACATTTTTATCATGGTAAAGTACACGAAGGAACAACGTCTGCAAATTATAAAAATTTACTACAGAAATTCGGAGTCGGTGACCGCTACTTTAAGAGCGTTAACTCCGATTTTCGGTCGTAATTCTCGCCCTAGTAGACAGGCAGTAACAAGTTTAGTGCAAAAATTTGAGTCTACATATTCGTTGTGTGATGTTGCCGTGCCAGTGAGACAACGGGTTGGTCGAAGTGTCGAAAATATCGCTGCCGTTGAAACGTCCGTAGCAAATGATCCAAATCAGTCAATTCCACGGCGTTCTCAAGTGTTGGGCATCGCCCAGACCACGTTATGGCGAATTTTGCGTAAGGATCTTGGTTTACACCCATACAAGATCAAGCTGACTCAAGAATTGAAGCCGATGGACCATTTGAAGCGACGTACGTTCTCCGATTGGGCTCTGGAAAAGATGCGCCAAGATGATCAATTTCATCGCAAAATCATCTTCAGTGACGAAGCTCATTTTTGGCTCAGTGGGTTCGTCAATAAGCAAAATATGCGTTATTGGTCCGGTGAAAATCCACATGTGCTTCATGAAAGACCACTTCATCCACAAAAAATAACTGTTTGGTGCGGTTTGCATGCTGGCGGCGTCATAGGGCCATATTTTTTCGTCGACGATAATGATCGTCACGTTACTGTGAATGGTAATCGTTATCGCGCCATGATTACCGATTATTTTTGGCCCGAATTGGAAGATATGGACTTGGACAACATGTGGTTTCAACAGGACGGTGCCACAAGCCACACAGCACACGTTACAATCGATTTATTGAAGAGTAAGTTTGATGAGCGTGTTATCTCAAGAAATGGACCAGTCGATTGGCCGCCTCGTTCGTGCGATTTAACGCCTCTGGACTTTTTTCTTTGGGGCCACGTCAAGTCGTTGGTCTATGCCAACAAGCCGACGACGTTGGAAGAGCTCAGAGCCAACATTGAACACGAAATAGCAGCCATTTCGGCCGAAATGTGTGGCCGAGTCATCGAAAATTGGGTCCAACGAATCGACCGCTGCAAACGTGCCCGCGGTGGCCATATGAACGAAGTCGAATTCCATTCATAAATGTTTTGATTGTACTTCAACCCGATAATAAAGTTTTTGAAATATCTCAAATGGTTTGCATTTTATTTTGAAAAAAAGTTGTCAAGTCCTTATTGGAAAACCCTTTAGGTACTTGATGAAAACCTGCTGCCATGTCAAGTGTTGTGTAGTACTTGCTATTTGCAAGCTGATCAAGTTGATCTTCTATTCTCGGCAGCGGGTACCTATCCTTCACGGTGTTACGGTTTTGAGCACGGAAATCCACGCACAGTCTATTGTCCCCGTTTTTTTTCTTAACCAGTATGACGGGACTAGCAAATGACGAATTACTATCGCGATCTTAAAAGTAACAGTATAATACTTTTAAGATCGTTCACAATTTGCGTAACAATTTGGCGCTCTGAAGGAGCTAGGCGATATGGTCGGTAAAACACACATTGTTCTGATCTTTATCTTTATTTCCGATTCCCTTTAAAAACGCACAACAAGGTTCAGTTGACCGTCCTAATGACTGAATGGCACGCACATTAATTAATGAACACTCGGCTCCCGTATCTAATAAACACTTGAATGAAATGCCATCGATTTTAACAGTGACAACGTTACGCTCTCCTTTTACCGAACAGTAATTTATTTTTTTAATGTCACCTCTCTGTTTTCCGCAACAGGTTTGTTCAAGATGACCTTTTTACCGCAGTAGGTACATTGATTAGAACCGCTGATAATTCTCACTTGATTTTCTTCACTCATATTTTCGCGGATACCGGTATCGCGAGGCAACTTGTGATGAAAAGGGTTCCGGGGTCGTTTCACGGAACTATGATCAAAATTGTTTGAATTAAATCGCTTACCTTCTAATTTTGAGCGTGTGAGCGATCATGTAGCACATAGTGTTCAATGCAAATATCAAAATACGTCACGTGATTTTGTAATCACCAAATTCCACTGTTCGAATTTAAAGAAAACACATTTCCACTATTTCAAATATTTATATATGATATATTATTTTATAATTATAATTCAACAAAGGGTATGCAATTTAATCAACTTGTCTTTTTCAAACTCAAATGTCAAGTGAAGATTCCGGTAAAATTCTATAAAGCAACAAACCTTAGTGAAAATTCCGGTACATTCCGCACCGTTCGTTATGCTGACGAAATTCACTTTAATGTGAAGGTGACATCTATAAGTCGATTTGATGTGACAAGTTACAATGATTTAACATCAACTTGACGAAGCTGCAACATTCACTCGTCTGGTGTGGTTGGATTTTCAACATTCTCCTCCCGCTGAGACGACAGTTTCAGAAAGATGGATGCAGGGCTTCCGCTATCGATGATCTCGTCAGAAGTAGAAATAGGCCAGTTTATAAGTTCGTTGAGCTTATTTATATTTTTCAAGATTAGGAATTCGAGATGACATATGTTCGAATTCTTATGATGACTCCAAGTTATGTCGTGTGTGTTACTTGACTTGTAAACGAATTATTTTGAGAATATCAAGAATTTGAAAGGGTGAAGTTCTTCCAACGATGTTGGAAGTTCACCTCCTTCTCCTTCTAGATCAATTCACGATATGTTGATTGCAATGTATAAGAACAGGGTAAAGAATTCAAGCAAAGTAGGAGTGATGGGATAGGAGTGCTCTTAATGCTAGTATGATTCATTGTCTTGAGTCGGTAATAATGCTATTTTTGTTATGGGTCTTTTAAAAATGTTTCCTCTTGCGGATACTGAGACTACTCTAATGAGTGAGTCCTTTCCTGGATGTATCTCGATGATTCTGGCAAGTGGCCATTTGTACGGAGGAAGTCTCTCGTCCTTGAGTAAACACAGATCTCCTATCTTGGGCGAATTTTCTTGTTGGAACCATTTGGGTCTTTGTTTGTAGTCGTGCAAGGTATTCCTTCGTCCACTTGTTCCAAAATGATTGAGCTAATCTTTGGGTAAGTTGCCATCGATCCAGTCGGTTAATATTGATTTCCGATAAATCTACTTCTGGTGGTGCCAATAGCATATCTCCGATGGAAATGGCCTGGAGTCAATGCGGTGTCGTCTGTTGGGTCGTCATTAAGCGGACATAATGGTCTGGAATTCAAGCACGCCTCTATTTGGATAAGGGTAGTAGCAAGTTCTTCGTATGTCAAGGCTGCGCTTTCCAAAATGCGTCGTAAATGCAGTTTAATCGATTTTACTCCTGCCTCCCATAGCCCTCCGAAATGAGGAGCAGCAGGTGGATTAAAGTGCCATGTAATACCTTCATTCGACAAGTTTTCAGCTGTGCCGAGGTTTGCCTGTTGTATTTTTTGAATTTCACTGTTGGCTCCGATGAAATTTGTGCCGCAATCGCTATATATGTGGCTGCATAAACCTCGTCTCCCTACGAAACGTCGAAAAGCTGCTAAGAACGCTTGCGTCGTCAGATCGCTAACAACTTCGATGTGTATTGCTTTAATGGTTAGGCAAATAAATATGGCAACATAACCTTTCCGAATTTTGCTTCCTCTTCCGTTTCGATCCTTCAATTCAAATGGTCCGCAGTAGTCAACGCCAACATGTGAAAACGGACGAGAAATTGTGACCCGTGATGTAGGTAGATTTCCCATTAATTGAGTGGAAGTCTTCGCTTTAGTTCGAAAGCAAGTTACACACTTATGCACGAAGTTCTTTATGGTATTTCTTCCATCAATAAGCCAAAATCTTCTTCTCAAAAATGCTAACATTAATTGTGTTTGTCCGTGTAACGTAGCCTTGTGTATTCGATGCAATAACAATTCCGTGAATTTTCCGCTTCTGGGTAAAATTATCGGATGAATTTCGTCGAATGCCAAATTGGAATTTGCGAGGCGTCCGCCAACACGTAAGATTCCATTTCCGTCTATAAATGGATTCAAATTCCGGATTCTACTGGTCTTGCTAAGAGGGTTTCCTTTTATTAAGTGTCGAAGATCTTGTTCAAATGCCGTGTTTTGGGTGTATTTAAGCCAAAATTCAAAAGATTCCTTCAGTTCGCAAGATGTTAAATGTCCTCTGCTACTTTCCAATTTTGATAAAAGCTTCCTAAACCGGTAACAGTATGCCGTCACTCTGATCAGTCTGGTCATTGATGAAAACCTGTTGATCAAGTCGTTGCCTTCGATAGTGCTGTTCAAACAGGTTACTGCATTTTTCCGTTTTTCGAGTTCAGTGCCTGGAATAACTTCATGTTTCGGCCAATGGTCTTCACCGTGTTGCACCCATTCTGGACCGTTCCACCAAAAAATATTATCTTGCAACTCTGTAGGTTCTACGCCTCGAGACGCCAAGTCGGCTGGATTTTGTTGAGAGGGCACGTGACGCCATGGCATATTTCCCGATTTGCAACAAAGGTAGTCCATCTGGTTGGATGACCATGTAACCAGGAAAGCACTATCTGAGAATCAGTGCACAGCCAATGTCGTGGTCCGGTTGACCCCGACTCTCCCTACACACACCACGTATCGGTGATTGGGTTCAATATTCGAACTATGTCGCAATTTCCGATACGAGGTGATAAACTTAAATTGGGCTAAAGGCCGGATACCTTTGCTCGGCGGTCAGCGGGATTTTTGCAACATCGACTATCGATCAATTCTGGCCAACTCGGGTCAACCACCGAGAATTGATCGATGGTCGATGCAGATCAGCAATTATCGGGCTGATGGACAATAATTGTCCAAGCGATAATTGCTGATCGATTTTCCCAACTCCAAAAAACGGGGAGTTTTCGATCGCGTTTCAAACCGACCGGTTGGTTTTTCATTAAAAAGTGAAGTATTTGAATAGTTAGGAATCAAGTGAAATAAAGTATTTGTATTGAAATATATTGAAGTATTTGAATAGTTAGTAATCAAGTGAAATAAAGTAAGTGTAGAAATGTTAATAGTTAGTCAGTTAACAGTTTAAAAAGTTAGTTAATAGTTTGTATAAATATATAATATATAATAAAGTAAGTGTTAACAGAGTGACAGTGTTTTTAGATCAGACTCTAATAAGACCACGACAATTTGGCGCAGCCGGAAAAGCAAAAAAAAAAAAGCAAATGTAAGTAAATAGTCTCTTAAATTTTTTTTTTTGTGTAAATTTTTTAATATATGTATAAGTATATTGTGTTCTAAATTGACCTCGGTACGGATGTTTCGCGGATTGCGTTTGTCAGTTTGGGAGTATAGTACAGAATAGAGGACGGAATGAGAGTTGGAGTTGTCGTTGGGGGAGAGTAAAGTGAGAGTTACGGATAAAATAATTAAATTCCCGATCCGATATAGTTCTGAATTTCTGGTATTATTGATTTTCGTTAAATAATACCAAGTGGTTGTTAAAGCGATTTTGTTGTGATTACAACACTGATCTACCTTAACGGTACTTACAAGTGCATTCGGTATGTTACGCAGTGTCAAATTGCAGAGTTGAATACGCCCGACGGTACAATGTTTACTGCAGCGCTAATGCAGTCAGAATAGATTGCCGGCGTATGTTGAGACAGAAACGCAGGTGTCACGTTGCATGCAAGGTCGTGTGGAATTTTCGTCATATGGAAGTTAGTTCTATAACACTGTGCGTTACATAAACTAATGGACGTAGCCGGATAAAAAAAAAATATATATATGTAGCACACGATAAGACATGCACGAAGAATGCCGATATATTACACAAACGATAATGGACTTGTCGGTTAGGTTTTGAGCACACTTTGGCGAGTCATTGTTGTAGACCGTAATTGATGTCCGCCCCAAAATCAAATGTCCTGACTAGAGAGGAGTTGGAAAATGTTCGAGCACTAATTGCAGAACGTGAAGAACTGAAAGAAATAGTGAACAGGTGCGAGCGGGAAATTGAGCAACACGAGAAGGATTGGAAATATTTGGCGGAACATATCCAAACGGAAATCAGCGCTGGACAGTTTCCCGACATCGAGACAGTATTAAGCAAGACCACGCAATCCACGCAAAGGTGTGGGGAAGTGGTAGACGTTTTGTTCAGCGAATTCTTAACATCCATACGAGATAAACACCGGAGATTGGAAGAAGAGGTAGAAGAGGTCGGGAAGGAAAGGAATTACTACCGCCAAACAGCGAATAGTCTAAGGACACAATTGGAGGAAGCGGAGGAGAGAGAGAACAAAGGGGTAACCGAACGACTATCAGGAAGAGAATCAAGTCACGCAAGTCACGCCCATACAAAAATAGAAAAGAACGCAACAACCACAAGAATTACCACAATTTAACATATTGGCACAAACACGACAACCAGAATGACGACAAACGAGATATGGGAAAAGGCCATGGACACAGTGACTAAATATGTACCCATATTTACAGGCGCGAGAACTCCAAATCTATGAAAAGAACTAAGTCGGTTCTTGGATTGCAGTGGGGATACATACGAACGGCTTGGAGAGAGTGAGAAAAGGGTGTTCATGAAATGCATCAAGTATCGACTTGTGGACGATGCTTACTACAGTAGTAGGGATATGGGGGTTCTGGACCGGAAGTGACTTGTGGTTAGTCTCATGACGTCATCAATTGTAGATTCGAGTCTCATGACGTCATCAATTGTAGATTAGGTTTGTACTCATACACACATACATATAAACATAGATATAAAATTGTGGTTTTTAAGTATAATGACCTTGATAGGAAAGTTGATAAGAGTACGTGTTACTAATTAAGCAATGTGGATTAATCATATATGTTAGAAAAGTATCTCAATTGTTTTGAATTTTTTGTGGTTAAAAAAATTGTGTTTTTAATGAAGTTGATAATGGAGACACATGCTGAAGGTTTTTTTTTTTTGGTTCTTATAGTGATGTAGTAAAGTTGATAAGAGTGCGCTTAATGAATTGGATTATGAGGATTCACCGTTTATGGAAAAAAAGTGGAACCACTTGTTTTGATTTTTTTTTTGTGGTTAAGAAGTTTATTTCGCTATACCGTATAGTTAAAAAATCGTGTGAATTTTCAATATTTTCTTTACGAAAATTAAATTATTGTGGTTTTATGATTTTATTGAAAAAGTATATTTCGCTATACCGTATAGTCGAAAATTAAATTATTGCGGTTTTATGATTTTACTTTAAAAGGGAAATCAAAACTCCCTTGGCTATAGTTTGTGTAAAGTTTCTCAGACGAAAGGTTAAGTAAAATCAGTGTATTTACTCGTTTCTCAGACGAAAGGTTAAGTAAAATCAGTGTATTTACTCGTTTCTCAGACGAAAGGTTAAGTAAAATCAGTGTATTTACTCGTTTCTCAGACGAAAGGTTAAGTAAAATCAGTGTATTTACTCGTTTTTATAAAATGAAAGGTTTCATTTGTGAAGTTTGTGGAATTGATTTACCAACGTCTGGTGGTCTTAAAAGACATATGGGACATACTCATGGTAAGTACTGAGTTAAGTTTTATTTTTTTTTTTTTTTTTATAAATGTATGGTGTTTTTTATTTTAAAAAAATAGAAAATAAAAGGCCGTATATGAGGCGCAGCCCAGTAGAAGAGCAAATCCCTAACCAGTCACTTTTCCAATTTTGTAAAGTGTGTCAGGTGATGGTGAAAAAGTTAGAGTGGAATCACCACATTCGTACAAACACACACAAAAAGAATGATATTCAATCTGTTGATCAGCATTTTCAAACTATAAAGAGTAGCTTTAAAAACAGAATACAAACGCTTGTATTTCAAAACAAAGACGAGAATGTGTTAATTCCGGAATTATTTTTGAAGAATTTAGAGGAACCACTAATGATTATTTTGAAAAAAATATTGGAAAAGTCATCATCTATTAAGTTTAATATTGAGCTATTTGGAGATTATATGAAAACGTGCTTGAGAGATAACAAGGAAGAAAGCGATTGTGTGTTAAGCATTAAATCGTTTCAACCAAAGATGCAAGCCGTCTTGGATGAATGTGAGTTGCAGCCAGCTTTCAAGAATAATATTGATCAGATTATAAAGAAAATGCAAGAGTTTCAAGAGAGAGATAGTGGTTGGACTCTAGTAAAAATAACCCACTGTGAAATAAACATAAACGAGTACAAGCCGCTTAGGGGGACGAAATACGTGCGTTTACCGCCTTTCATAGCAAACAAACATGCTTGTATAAATATAAAAAACGACGATGAATTCTGTTTTAAATGGAGTATAATTTCTGCATTGTCTCCGGTGGAAAAATTGTCAGACAGACCATCGTCATACCATATATCTGATATTACGCAAAGTGTTATACTGCTGATTAATGGTATATTATTAAAGTTTAACAATTTGGATTTTCCACTAAAGGTGCATGATGTAGCGAATTTTGAAAAATTAAACTCCTTAATTAGTGTAAATGTGTTCGGTTACGAACCGAAAATTAAAAAAGTTGTGGGTCCGTATTATCACACAAAGAATGAGAAAAAGCATCATATAAATTTATTATTGATACAAGGCACTGATGAAAATCACCACTATGTGTGGATAAAGAACCTTTCAAGGTAATAAATTTTTTAATTTTTCTATTCATTTTTTAATTATTTTTTTTTTTTGTTTAAGGTTGATTCATTATCAACAGACTCTTCACGATGATAAACTTTTCATTTGCAACACATGCCTGCAACATTTTCATGATGAAAAAGCCCATTCGCTTCACAAAAATGAGTGTGGTAAAGTTGTGACAGCCATGCCAAGTCCCGAAAAGTTAACACTACATTTTCAACATTATGAGCGCCAACTGGATGTACCATTTGTTATTTATGCCGATTTCGAGTGTTTGCTGCAAGATGTCAATACCTGTTTTGCCGACCCAGGAACATCCTCATCGACAATTGTTCAGGAGCACATTCCATGCGCTTTTTCATATTTTATTAAGTGTTCGTTTAATTCGTCATTAGATAGGTTAAGAGTGTATAAGGGTCAAGAATCCTCTAAAAGATTTGTAAATTCGCTTGTGAATGATGTAAGGTGGCTCTATTCAAATTATATAATGATGCCGAAACCTTTGCCAACTTTAACAACCCAGGAAATGAAAATTCAAACAGAAACGGTTCTTTGTCATATATGTAAAAAGACTCTTGACAACGATAGAGTGACAGACCACTGTCATTTAACGGGAAAGTATAGGGGTCCAGCTCATAATAAATGTAATTTATTATTTAGGGTGCCCAAATTTTTTCCAATTTTTTTTCACAACTTTTCTGGATATGATTGCCATTTATTTGTGAAAGAACTTGCTAATTTGGATGGTGATATAAAAATTATACCTCAAAATAAAGAACGATATATTTCTGTATCAAAAAGAATTGTAGTTAATAATTCGAAAACGATTGAATTAAGATTTTTAGATTCTATCAGATTCATGCATAGTAGTTTAGATGAGCTTGTTAGATATTTACCCACAACAAAACTTGAGACAATGCGTTCAATATACGGTGAAGAAAGCAAATTTAAGCTGCTAACAAGAAAGGGTGTATTTCCTTATGAGTACTTAAATTCGTGGAGTCGATTGGATGAACTTTGTTTACCCCCACGAGAAAATTTTTCAAACACGTTAACAAATAGTGAGTGTAGTGAAAACGATTATGAACACGCCCAAAAAGTTTGGGTAGAATTTAATTGTAAAACACTTGGGGATTATTTAGAGTTGTATTTAAAAACAGATGTATTGCTCTTAACAGACGTGTTTGAAAATTTTAGGAAAATTTGCAAAGAAATCTATGAGCTGGATCCCCCTCAATATTATACTGTTCCGGGGTTAGCATGGGATGCTATGCTGAAAACAACAAACATTAGACTAGAACTTTTGAATGATTTAAACATGTACAATTTTATTAAACGAGGTATTAGAGGGGGTATTACCCAATGTTCACATAGACACTCGGTGGCCAACAATAAATATATGGAAAGTTTTGATGAAATGACCCCTTCAAAATACATAGTATATTTGGATGCTAATAACTTATACGGGTGGGCAATGTCTCAATCACTTCCATATTCTTCATTCGAATGGGTTGAAAATGTTAATGACTTTGATATTCTTAATATTCCACTGGATTCTGAAAATGGTTACATTTTAGAGGTTAATTTAGAGTATCCAGACTCAAAGCATAATGAGCACAACGATTTACCCTTTTGTGCAGAAAACAAACCCGCACCGGGGTCTAAAACCAACAAGCTTCTTACAGATTTTTCAAGCAAACAGAAATATATAATTCACTATCGGAATCTACAACAGTGCTTAGATAATGGATTGCGACTCGTTTGTATTCATAGAATTTTACGATTTAAACAGTCTTGTTGGCTGAAGAGTTATATTGATTTAAATAACTCGTATCGTATAAAAAGCAAAAATTCATTTGAAAAGAATTTCTTTAAGTTATTGAACAACGCCGTATATGGGAAAAACGATGGAGAATGTGGAAAAGAGAAAAGATGTGAAAATTGTAACAAGATGGGAAAGTCGGGGTAGAAATTTAGGAGCCCGCGCTCTTATAGCCAAACCTAACTTTCATAGTATAGCTATATTTTCAGAGAACATGTCTGCTGTTCAGATGAATATAGTGAATGTGTGTTATGACAAACCAATTTATTTAGGATTTACCGTTCTTGATATTTCAAAGCTAAAGATGTACGATTTTCACTATAGTTATATAAAACCAAAATATAGGGAAAATGTTCTTCTAAATTATATGGATACGGATTCATTTATTTATACAATTCAAACAGAAGATTTTTATAGAGACATTTTGGACGACATTGACAACCACTTTGATACTTCGGAATTTTCTAAAGATAATCCCTATAATATTCCATTAAAAAATTGTAAAATTTTAGGATTAATGAAAGACGAAACACACGGAAAAATCATAACCGAATTTATAGGACTAAGAGCGAAAATGTATTCGTTCAGTGTTGATAATGAAAAGACAATTAAAAAGGCAAAAGGTGTTAAAAAAACTGTAACGGATAAATTAAGTATAGATAATTATAAAAATTGTTTGTATAGGGAGAAAGTTTATAGAGGAAATATGTATATATTTAGGTCTAAACTTCATGAAATATATACGGAATGTATTAATAAGATAGCTTTAAGTCATTTAGATGATAAGAGGCTAATTAGGGAGGATAAAGTTAGCACATATGCTTGGGGACATTTTGAAATTTGAATTAAAAATAATAAAATCATTTTTTAAATATAACATCTTTAACATTTTTATTTTTTTTAACTATTCAGATTCAGTTTTAAAAACTAATTACAAACTTCGTTATCTAAAAATCTTCTAAGTGATAACACATTTCGCAAAGCACATTGTCCGAAATGATTATTACACACGTCCCCCAGTGGATATTTTACTTCTAGTACTCGAAGTGCTGGACAATTTAAGGTATCCATGTCATGGATTAGCAGCATATCAATTCCAATCATATTCTTCAGCCACACCAATTTTTCTAATCCTTTTACATAAATGATATCGTTCTGATTATCGATATTCATTTTAACGAACGCTTTCACGCTATCGAATGTCAATGTTCCTTTATTCCAATCCAAACGATGAAATTTATTTGTCAACCAACGAACTTGCTTTTGATAATTTGGTGGTAAAAGATGAAAATCATACGGTGGTTTCACCAAAAACCGTTGATACTCTGTTGTATTAAATGAAATAGCGAGCTCCTTCAATATAAATGTGTTTTTTGGAGCTTTAAAACCCTGAACGTCGATGATAATGTGTCTTTCAGTCATGCTCGGAATATACTGTGGGTAAATATGTACAACACCGCTAACATAAAGAAATATGTTTTAGAAGTCTGTTAACACAAATGGGCTACACTCAACAATACAAAATTTGACTGCATTTTTAAAAAAAAATGTGCTTTATTTATATATTTTTTTTTTCTTTATAAATGATTATATTCTATATTAATTTCCTAACTTCGCTGGTCAACGGATTGTATTCTACAATTCTATCGTGCAGTAAGAAACAAAAAGCAGATGTGTTTGATGGAAACACGATCGATGTTTTAAATTCTATCTTCACATCGACGGGGCCAGTTTTTAAGGCTTCATTTTGGAACGAGCAATCAATAACAGCTATTGGAGCTAAATTTTTGAACTTTTCACAATCTAATAGCGGAGGAGACTCTTGACCATAGTATGATCGTTTGAATTTGGTGTACATATCATACAATAACGCGTATCGGTTGCGCTCGAATTTAAGATTAAGATCCTCGTACGGGTAGGTTTCAGAGTTCAAATGTGCTTTGATGTCTGTTAGATTGCAGTGATCAAATGCGGTTACATCCTTTTCCTTCAAATTGTTTTTGCTAGTTTGTAATGCAAAAATTATGAATCGAGGTTTCTCAAGCTGTGAAGAAGTTTTCACCGTCCAAATGTGATGACTAGATGCTGTTGGTAATATGGGATATTCGTACATATCCCAACTCCTAAAGCTCATTTGTATTGGACGCCCTGCATTTACAATATTGAGAAAATTTAGTCGTTCAACATCGGATACGGTTATGTGTGGTATACGCCATAGCAACTTATGAATAGACAGATCATAATCTTTTATTGTATTAACAGCATTATGATCGGTCCTAGATCGAATTAAAATCAAATCGTGTCGTGCGTTAACAACAACTCTCTTGTAATCTTCTGTGAAGCCGAGCAGCATTTTAAGCGGAATACAAAAGTTGAAAAACGAATCTGGAACTTTAAAGTGTTTTTCCGGTGACCAGCCTGCATTTTGTAGTATTTCACTGTCATTTTTGGTTAGGGAAATATAATTTTTCAGCGTGGTTGTGACCCCTAAACATCTGGTACGATCAATTTCAATACCATTCAATTCGTATCGTATTTCTTCGAAAAGAAAAGATATACAATTATTATTGAGAACAGAGTTAGCAGCATCTAATTTTGTTCCATCTGTTGAAGTAATTGCGCCCTCAATGTATAGAAAACTTTCGGTTGGTAGTAGATACAAGTCTTGATGTTGGATTGAAATTCTGATTTCATCACTGTTTTTGTATGCTGTTGAAAATGGTGAATAGGTGTGGTACTCCTTCTTTATAATATCTTCACTCAATACAGGCTGGCTAGTTATGTTGAGTAAAAATGTCATTTTATCTTCTTAAGTTTAAATCCCAACGACTGCAGAAATAACTTGTTTGCTTCTGTTAAATGTGCTTTTCCGAGAACACTTGGCCTTTTCTTGGGTGTTGAATAAGTAGACGCTGATTGTACACTGCTCGAAATAAAACTGTCATCTTGGTTATATATCAACATTTTTATGAAGATGAAGTCGAACGGTAATTGTTTCACCGCGGAAATTAATAAGTTGTCCGTCTTGATCTAATATTTTCAACTCTAAGAACCTTACTTCACGAGTATTTAGCGGTAAATAGATGACACTTTTCGGAACTTCAATTATTTTATACCCTGGGCCAACGTCAGGTGCGAATTCATGAAGAGTGTGTGCAAGATTGTTGTTGATATACGAGCCAGTGATTAGGTTGCACTCTATGCGAATTGCATTTACTTTTACAATGTTAACGGGTAGTGTTGAAGTGTGTGTTTTAGTAGGGTGTAGAACCACATCCTTAAAGCCCAGTAGTTTACCAATCGTTCGCTTCCGATTAAAGTATACTGTCTCACTACTTTTTATTTCTGTTCTGAGAGTGTTGTTATTTGCTTTAATTCTAAACGCATATCTTTTTCCTCTTTTTTCCAATTCTTTTTCTATGTAAAAAGCAATATCGTCAACTTCATAAGATCCCACTGGTATCTCAATTTCTTCGTTTGCAATATGAAAAAGGTTATTTTCGTTATCAACATTCGGAATTGAGTTATACGTTTGAAAGTCAACCAAACCGCAGACATAAGCGCCATCCAATTCTAATGGAGGAAAATATTCTGCGGTTAATATAGAAGTGTTTCCATTTAAAGTCAAGGTTATCGACATGCTGATTATAATATTGCATTAGTCAGACTAAACAAAAAGTTGTATATATTCCAATATTTATATTTATTTTTCATAGAATTTAACACAATCATATAGAAATCTTAAACATAAGTGTCCACATATCACTGAATCAAAGTCTTGATATTGATTATAATTGTATTTGATATAGGAACCAAGATACCTAATAACTTCCTTTGGCGGCTGTAAGTTTCCAAAGCTATCAAAATATTCCACATAATTTTGATGTTTGTAGTACGCTACCCAATGTGTGCCGGGACCCGATGAAATATCCAAATTTATTACGCCACACTCGTATACCAGGGATGCTCTGGAAGCTCATCACACATAAATACACCACGAAAGTAGGGAATGTTTTTAGCCAATTTAAATATATCGATCTCAGTTAACGCTCTATTGGGTAGCTGGCTTAGAAGTTTTTTGGTCGAGTTAAGTAAAGCCCTAGTCCCTTTCTATATGGTTTCAGATAAAGGCCCTTTCCGAGCGCAACAGCTTCCATTTGCCTATTATGTCTCACACTTTCTGCCAGTTGTTCTTTAACATTTTTTACTGTATTAACAGCTTTTGCGATCTGTGATGCACCGCCAGCTAAGGCCCCAAGTGCTGAAAGTCCAGCAAATATCGGTATGAGGGGTAAAAAATCACCAACTTTTGGAATTGGTATTATCCGTGGAGTTTCAACTAGAGATCCTTTTCTTCCAATAACATCTTTTGCAGTTTTCATCGCTAATTTGATGGTGCTCGATATGCTTCCTGGCCTTTTTTTCTTCAATTCAGTATTTATGTTTTTAAGCGTTGATTTAAATAAATTTTTGTTTCGTTTTCACTGCTTTCGCTTTACTCCTGATTTCCTCTTAGCGCACCCCATTCCAAGTTTCAATTTAGCTTTCATAGCGTTTGTTATCAACCAAGCGTTCGTTCTCTCACCGAATTTGGCGCTATTTGAAGTTGTCCTGTTCCACGCCTTTTCCGCTAGAATTTTATCCGCGATGTTTCTGTTAAAAGTATCCTTATGTTGGGAGTAGGCAATGTCGTGCTCTCTACACGCCTCATCAAGTGGATTCACACCACGATCACCTCTAGCTAAACGTTTTTGTAGTTTTGTACCTGGACCACAGAAATTATAGCCCGGTAAATGTATCTCGAATGGTAGATTGCTGATGAGTGTATTTATTAAACCTTCTCCAGTGGAATTTCGTGGGTTAATAATCGATTCTCGTCCATGTTCAATCATTTTATATTAAATAATATTGCAACCTTTTGCTTCAGACTTTTGATGTAAACAGATTGAAAACCCTATAAAACTAAGTATTTATGTGTGTTTGAACGATAGTACACAAAATGAAGTTAATTAAACAACATGCGAAACTAAGTATTGAAAATTTTGATTTTGAAGGTAGTCACCAAAGGGCGAGAGTAAAGCATAGCGTACTTTTACCAAATGATATTAGAGCGATAATTGTTGGTCCATCGAATTCTGAAAAAACCAATATAATGCTAAGCCTACTCTTACACCCAAACGGTTTGAAATTCGAAAATATATATATATATTCAAAGTCGTTGTATCAACCAAAATATGAATATTTAAAGCGTATTGTATCACCCATCAAGGGACTCGGTTATTATACATTCACTGAAAATAACGCGGTCATAGATCCCAGCGACGCAAAAAAAAATTCAGTTTTCATATTTGATGACGTCGCTTGTGAGAAGCAGAATAACATGAGATCATACTTTTGTATGGGGCGACACAAAAGCATTGACAGTTTCTACTTGTGTCAAACGTATACACACATACCCAAGCAC
The DNA here is from genome assembly GCA_951812415.1 of Beris morrisii. Taxonomy (NCBI): domain Eukaryota; kingdom Metazoa; phylum Arthropoda; class Insecta; order Diptera; family Stratiomyidae; genus Beris; species Beris morrisii. The sequence goes on along the minus strand of OX638310.1, from coordinate 85,910,865 downwards.
TTGATCAGAGACAATGCAAATTTTATAATATTGTTTAAACATGTGAATACAGACTTATCGTTTGATGAATTTAAAAAGATGGCTGCTGAATGTTGGAGGGACAAATATGGATTTTTGGTTATTAGCAAAGAATGTTCAATTAGTGCGGGACGCTACAGAAGGGGGTTCGATGTTTTCATTAAAGTATAATAAAGTATAATAGCACACAGCCTGTGTCCACTCATTGATGAAAAACTCAGCTGTAATTTGGTTGCGAATTGGTTGCAGGTTACAAAGTTGAACACAAGCTGGTGGCAAGTTGGTTACAAGTTGGTTGCAAGTTGGTTACAAGTTGGTTGCAAGTTGGTTACAAGTTGGTAGCAAGTTGATTGCATCATATTTTTCAACACCGTGCAGAAGACAGGTTTCAACTTGTTATGGACTCAAAACTACTCGAAAACATTATAAAATCAACAAATGATATACGAAAAAAATATAAAGCATTGAAAACCGGAAAAACTGAACGAGAGCTAATGTTGGAAGAAACATTTAAACCAATTAGTGAACCGTTGAAAGAAATCAAAGAGAAGGCGGGCGAAGAACTTAATAAAAAGATTAAAAACGAAGTGAAGAGGGAACTATCTTCTATCGATCCACGATTGCAAGTCAATGCTTATGATGATGATGATGAGGATAACAAGAATGCTGATTCATTCATTCATCATTCCTCTTCAAATAGAACACCAAATAAATCTTTAAAACGATTGCGGATGCCGGTTCGGCACAGCACACCCTTAAATACTATGAAAACATCTCCACACTCACTCAATGTGAGTGAATCGTTGAATAAATCAAGATCTTTATCTAGATATTATATCAACGAATATATGAAATCTTGATAAAACCTATGGACCTAAATTTAATGAACGCGTCAACAAGTTTCAAATGGGTCTTTTGGATATGGAATTCAATGAAAATGCAATTGATATTGGTGGTACAGAGTATGATGCAACTCAGGGGTTATACGAATTGATTTTCATGAAAAACCCAAGTAATTACAACCCAAACGATTTAGAAAACTACAAAGATATTTTACAAAAATCAAACGTTTATCGCACAGTTATTGATGATGTTAATAGTAGAATCAAAGGTAATGGAGGAGAAAAGTATAAAAAAATAGTTAGCAAGCTCATCGGAGGAAAAAGGGGAAGCGGACTAATGCTTTTGAATAGTCAAAAACCCAATTATGTGTATTGGGATGATCCAAATGAATTGGTGGAAAGACTGCGGTTACTTATTTCGTCACAGCAAGCCGGCCATTCCAATCACAATAACGAAATAGTGTCAATTATTGAAGAACTGAGAGAGGTCAATTTAGTTCTTTAAATTAATTTTGATTAAAAAGAAATTGATTATTACGATCATGAGTGTTGATAAGTTTGGACGCTTTGTGAGCAGGCGTTAAAGACCTATGCGAGGAGAGCGCGGTCTTCCAGGTGTTGGATTCAATTTAAACAAAAACGGGAACTTTGATTTAGAGTCTAAGCTAATTGAAAACTTGGGAGATCCCCTACAGTTGCAAGATGCTGTAACAAAAGCCTATGTTGATAAAGAGATTGAGAAATTAAAAAAAGAAATGGAAAACGTCGTTCAAAAGGCAAGCGATAATATTTCTCAAAACACAAAATCTATTGATGTGTTAGAATTAAAACTTAATAAATGGTCGGGTGAAGATGAAGAATCCTTAGTTGATGGTCAAGATAGAGATGATTTGGTGGTGGTGGTCACTCCAACACCCAAAGTTATTTTAAAAGAGAAATAGACCCAGAACTGAAGATGAGTAAGCGAGATTTGGTTGAAGAGTTACATAAGTCAGCAAGAAAAAATTTTAAACGAAGACGAGTTATAATCAGGGGTCTCGACGACTTGTGGCAAATTGATTTAGTGGAAATGGGTGCATACTCTACCGATAATAAAGGATATCGCAATTTGCTTACCGTAATCGATTCATTTTCAAAGTTTTCTTGGGCCATTCCATTAAAAACTAAACGCGGAAGTGAGGTGACTAGGGAAATGGAAAGTATATTTTCTGAATCATCACGAGTCCCAAAAAACGTACAAAGTGATCTTGGAAAGGAATTTTACAACAAACCATTCCAAACATTAATGCATAACTACAAAATCAATCATTATTCAACATACAGTCCGCTAAAAGCTTCGATAGTTGAGCGCTTTAATCGAACCTTGAAGGGAATAATGTGGAAGGAGTTTAGTCTAAATGGGTCCTATAAATGGATTGATAAAGTACAAAATTTGGTAGACAAGTACAACAACACGAAACACAGAACAATCAAAATGAAGCCCTGCGATGTGAATTCTTCAAACGAAAAGCATTTGTTAAAAACCGTTTATAATAATTTAAAAGTATTCTCAAAACCGAAATTTAGAAGAGGCGATTTTGTGCGCATCAGTAAATACAAACATGTTTTTGAGAAAGGCTACACTCCAAATTGGACAACTGAAATATTCAAAGTGCAAGCTGTTAACAACACAAGTCCAACAACGTATTTGCTTGAAGATTATAAAGGTGATCCCATACAGGGAGGATTTTATGAAAACGAATTGCTTAAGACGAAACATCCTGACTTATACTTGGTGGAAAAGGTTTTAAAACAAACAGGAAATAAATTAAATGTTAAGTGGTTAGGATTTTCATCCCAACACAATTCATGGATTAAAAAAACAGATTTATCGTAATACATTTTATATTTTATTCGTTAATAAAGACAAACGTTTTAAAACAAAAAATCTTTACATCTTTCATTTCTTAATTTATAGTAAAATTTTATAAGTCTTTCGATGTTGTTACATTTTTGATAAACACTATGGCAAGCGCATGTATCCGGACCGGATTTTGCGTCGTCTTTAGACCAAGGACAATTGATAAAGTGCCTTCCGTATTTTGAATTTGTTTCATCCATTTTATAATATTGCATTAAAAATAATATATCTTTGAGAATTTCTTCGCGGTGTTCTTCCAGCAAGATGCAATTATATTTATTTAAAAACGTTAAGTAAAGGGTTTTCCAATAAGGACTTGACAACTTTTTTTCAAAATAAAATGCAAACCATTTGAGATATTTCAAAAACTTTATTATCGGGTTGAAGTACAATCAAAACATTTATGAATGGAATTCGACTTCGTTCATATGGCCACCGCGGGCACGTTTGCAGCGGTCGATTCGTTGGACCCAATTTTCGATGACTCGGCCACACATTTCGGCCGAAATGGCTGCTATTTCGTGTTCAATGTTGGCTCTGAGCTCTTCCAACGTCGTCGGCTTGTTGGCATAGACCAACGACTTGACGTGGCCCCAAAGAAAAAAGTCCAGAGGCGTTAAATCGCACGAACGAGGCGGCCAATCGACTGGTCCATTTCTTGAGATAACACGCTCATCAAACTTACTCTTCAATAAATCGATTGTAACGTGTGCTGTGTGGCTTGTGGCACCGTCCTGTTGAAACCACATGTTGTCCAAGTCCATATCTTCCAATTCGGGCCAAAAATAATCGGTAATCATGGCGCGATAACGATTACCATTCACAGTAACGTGACGATCATTATCGTCGACGAAAAAATATGGCCCTATGACGCCGCCAGCATGCAAACCGCACCAAACAGTTATTTTTTGTGGATGAAGTGGTCTTTCATGAAGCACATGTGGATTTTCACCGGACCAATAACGCATATTTTGCTTATTGACGAACCCACTGAGCCAAAAATGAGCTTCGTCACTGAAGATGATTTTGCGATGAAATTGATCATCTTGGCGCATCTTTTCCAGAGCCCAATCGGAGAACGTACGTCGCTTCAAATGGTCCATCGGCTTCAATTCTTGAGTCAGCTTGATCTTGTATGGGTGTAAACCAAGATCCTTACGCAAAATTCGCCATAACGTGGTCTGGGCGATGCCCAACACTTGAGAACGCCGTGGAATTGACTGATTTGGATCATTTGCTACGGACGTTTCAACGGCAGCGATATTTTCGACACTTCGACCAACCCGTTGTCTCACTGGCACGGCAACATCACACAACGAATATGTAGACTCAAATTTTTGCACTAAACTTGTTACTGCCTGTCTACTAGGGCGAGAATTACGACCGAAAATCGGAGTTAACGCTCTTAAAGTAGCGGTCACCGACTCCGAATTTCTGTAGTAAATTTTTATAATTTGCAGACGTTGTTCCTTCGTGTACTTTACCATGATAAAAATGTTAAGTTTACTGAATAAATTGACAGTGACAGTTCGATGATTAGTGAAAGGGTGCGTTCACAAATTGAATTCAAAGTTGTCAAGTCCCTATTGGAAAACCCTTTAGTTTTCAAGCTTCATTTTAGCTTTATAAATGTGAATGGTCGTCACTGGTCGACAGCTTCTCCTTTACTAAAAACTTTATTTTTGTTCAACACCTACTTCATGAAACTCATTGGTTAGTGTTAAATCCATTTCCATTAAAATCTCAACAACTCTCTTGGAATTGAAAACATTTAATTTTCTCCGCAAATTCTTCTTAAATCTTTCTTCTTCTGCTTCTTCTCTATTCGATTCCATATTTACTAACTTCTCGTTTAAAGCCCAGTCTTCTTCAGCACCGAAAGAACATCCTAGTGGGAAGCCATTTGGAGTTTTATAGCTAGTGAAGCCATCAATGACTTTCCCTAGAATTGTAATTTCTCCGCCTGAAGTTATAGTTTTATTATAGAAAAAAAATTATTTCAACTAAAACAGAAATATTCACCTATCACTTCAATCTTAACGTGTTGAAAGGGTTTGAAAACGAACTCAAACTGACAACTTCGAGGGACCTCTTCAACTCTCGTTGACAATATAAGATTTCTTATTCCATTTTCGGGGGTCATATATACCTCTAAGTGTCAATTATATATCATTATATTAACAATTCTAAACGAACACCACCCCGATCCACAAACACAATATTTCCGATTTCGTGATAGTGTGTCCACCAAAAATCTTTTCCCATCCATAGTTGGTAGCTTTGTGTGGTGGTGTGTAAGTTAGCTCAGACTTATAAATTTATATCATTAACAAATAGTCTAAGAAGCGGGGGGAAATGCTATAAAAGTGTTTTATTTTTTAAAAATTAGAGCATTATCTCTGTTGTGTCCTAATAGCCAAGCAATACAATATGCGTGGAGAAATTGTTTGCACCCTTATTATGTGTGTACTATTTAGTGCCGTCCATTCGGGTGTGATACCTATAATACTGAATGGAAGTGGTGAAAATAAAGGAAATTTGGAGTTTGCATTACAGCTACCTAGTAATGATACAGTACAAATTGGATTATCATTCCAGTTGTTAAAATTCAGCAATGGGTTGAATAGTAGTTCAACTGAAGATCCTCGTGGCTCAACAACAACAGCTGTAACATTAGAAAATACAACAACTGAACCATTAGAGGGAAAATTTGTCACCATTCAAGAAGCAATTGAGGCTTTCAGGCAGGATTTGATAAAAAAAGAGCGTGAAATTGCAGGAATTATTGAAAGTGAACGACCTTTTTACAGACACTTCCAACTACAATTCAAAAACGATCTACTACTTACAATCCGTTGTACTTATGATAGCAACTTCGAAAAGAAAACCTTGAATATAAAGTGCTATGAATATCGCGAATACATGAAAGAAAGGATTCTTAGTAATGGGGAAGTGGAATTGATTCGGACGCAGGACGTAGATTATAAAACAGATGTCGAAATAATTGATGCTAGAAGTGTGAATCAACTTTATAAAATGGAAATTTCATAAAAAAAAGAAGACAACAAATTGTTGAAAATTCATTACTTTTTTTATTAATTAAATAAAATATGTAAAAAAAATTTTATTAATTAAATAAATAAAATATAAAAAATGTATTTTTAATTTTTTTTATTTCCTGGGCACATCTGGTAGCCTCGACAGCATCTGAAAAATAAACAAATGATACTATTAGAAATACTCTAAGCGGGAAAAAAACCATACTTACTTGCATTAGTTTTTGGATGCAAACAGCATTTGATAGCTTCTTCCTGTTGAGGGTCCCCTCGCCACACTATAATTTTTCGTGTTTAGCTGTGATAACGCGTCATCAGAGAGACTTGCATATCTCGAAGGAAGAAAAATTTTATTTTCTTCCAACTCAACGCAAATGGAGTCTCCGAACTCCGTCCTTATTTTTTTTGCTGCTAAGATCCTATAGGGCATGTACGGTTCCATGTCCTTTACCTTCATTAACGGCCTTGTATTGAGCGTATTCAACTCTTTAAGAGTCGCTATACGATCCACATCGATAAGAAGATTATCATCATCATCATCATCATCGAATGTTGTTGTTGAATGTGAATCCATGTCCATTTCTAATAAAGTTTTTGTAAATTAATTCCTGGAAAAAATTAAAAAAAGAAAAATTATATAGATTATTTAAACAAAAATGGTAATATAAATTACCTACTTACCTACTTCGATGTAGTTGACTTATAATGGTCAAACAATTTTCAGAGCTCCGTTTTATACCAAAAATTGTATGATAAAATATTGATAGTTCACACGATTTTTAACTATATGGTATAGCGAAATAAACTTTTTAATAAAATCATAAAACCACAATAATTTAATTTTCGTAAAGAAAATATTGAAAATTCACACGATTTTTTAACTATACGGTATAGCGAAATATACTTCTTAACCACAAAAAATTCAAAACAAGTGTTCCACTTTTTTTCCATAAATGGTGAATCCTCATAATCTAATTCATATTGAAAATTCACTCGATTTTTTAACTATACGGTATAGCGAAATAAACTTCTTAACCACAAAAAAAAAATCAAAACAAGTGGTTCCACTTTTTTTCCATAAACGGTGAGTCCTCATAATCCAATTCATTAAGCGCACTCTTATCAACTTTACTACATCACTATAAGAACCAAAAAAAAAAAACCTTCAGCATGTGTCTCCATTATCAACTTCATTAAAAACACAATTTTTTTAACCACAAAAAATTCAAAACAATTGAGATACTTTTTCTAACATATATGATTAATCCACATTGCTTAATTAGTAACACGTACTCTTATCAACTTTCCTATCAAGGTCATTATACTTAAAAACCACAATTTTATATCTATGTTTATATGTATGTGTGTATGAGTACAAACCTAATCTACAATTGATGACGTCATGAGACTCGAATCTACAATTGATGACGTCATGAGACTAACCACAAGTCACTTCCGGTCCAGAACCCCCATATCCCTACTACTTACTACCTAATGGCATCGGAAGTTTTAGACGATTTCAATGCATTAGGGAAAGCATTGAACAAGGCATATCTACCGAAAACATCACTAAACCAATTGCGGAATGAGCTGCTGATATGTAGACAACGGCCGGGGGAGGATATAGACGAATATGCCATAAGAATGAACAGCATCTGGCAACAGATACGGAAGGCGGTGTCAGCGCGGTATCCTGGAGGGGACAAAGGGTTGTTAGAAGAATTGGGGAAGGACACTGTTGCCGCATTTAAATCCGGGGTTAGGGATAAGAACACGCAGCTATATCTAGTAGGTCGGGCGATGGACACCCTTGCTGAGTGCACGGAAGCGGCAGCATTTTATGAAGGCGAAATGAAAAAACTGCATGGAGTAATGGAGGTAGAACGCAGGGAGCCGCAACAAGGTAACTCTTCAAACAAAGCACAACCAGCAAACGGCAATAGAACACCAAACGCGGGCTATGGGAATTCAGGTGTATCACCCAATCTGCAAGGAAGATACACTTGCTACAACTGTGGGAAAGTGGGACACTTTGCACGCGAGTGCCGACAGAGGCGTGACGAGCAGTTCTGCACAAAATGCAGTCGTTATGGGCATACTACGCAGAACTGTAGGGGAAACCGAGGAACCACTCAACTACAGTCAGAAGGGGCACGGGGGAACGCGAAATCACAAAAAGAGAATATACGGTTTGTGGATAGGAATGAGAGCAGAGGTGCTGAAGGGACGGCGAGCAACGTATACTGTGACTTCTGCAAGGAAAATGACCACTATTCATCAAATTGCCTAAGAAAACACTTAGCCGAAGCACAGAATAACCAAGGTAACGAGGGGGTACTAGACAGCATGTATTGTGATTTCTGTAAGCAAAGAGACCACGCGCCATCGAATTGTTTAAGAAGGTACTTGGCAGAAATTGAGAAGCAGCAGCCGGGAAACTAATGGGGGCAGCCCGCGGGCACGAGGAGGTCTGTCTAAAGAAGCAGTGCCAGGAAATTATAAACCAAATTAAGTTAAACACAGATTTTTCGATTACTGTGCGGTCCGATATAAGTAGGAGTGGGTGGCTCTCACTGCTTATAGATACGGGAGCAACCTGTAGCCTATTAAAGTCATCCAGTATAAAAGGAGACGTGATGGTGGATAAGACAAAAACGACAACAATCGCGGGCCTATTCGGCGAGGAAAGGAAGTCATTGGGCACATGTACAGCAAAATTACAAATGGAGCGAAGTGAATTTGAGTGCAAATTTACAGTTGTCGGAGAAACGAGTGCACTGCCGGGAGATGGGATACTAGGGAAGGACTTTTTGGAAGGACGGGCTGTAATCAATTGTAGAAATGTCGGAAAAAAGCGGCAACAAAAATAAGGAATTAAGTGAAGAAACTATAACAGGAAATTTGATTAAATTAGCAGGGAAACCGAGGGAGCGAGTTGGGTTTGCAAGCGCCAGAACAGGAAAAGGGAGAGATAAACCGCAGGAAAATAGGATAAATAAACGAAGGTTAGAGGATACAGATAAGAATATAAAAAAAGAAGCGCAAAAAGGGAATTCGGTTAAATTACCAGTGTATGAAACGCCGGAGGTGAGATACCAAGACACAATAAGTAATGAACAAGAGGTGCCAACGAATAAGGTAAGAGAATGGGATAACGTAAATGGAAAAACAAAAGTGGTTAAAAGAGAAGGAAGGGCAATCGACGGAAATAGGAATACTGACCAAGAGTCACTGAATGGGAGTGGCCCACCAAACTGTCGCGAGGAGGGCGAGGATAAAGCAGGGATCACCGCTCATTGTTTTCGCATAAAAGCAAGACAAGAGCAGATAATAGAGTATCCCGTCGACGCACAAGAGGATATGATCTGTCTCCAGGACGAAATCTATCCAGGGGTATATAGTGGCAACACCCTGGTGAGACCAAGAGAAGGTAGGGTATTCATCGGAATTATCAATACCAGCACCAAAGAGGTGATAGTAGATAATTTTAAACCAAAATTCGAGAAACTTAAAAATTACAAGTTTTACAGACCAAGGGATCGCACTTTGGAACGAACTAGTGCGCGCCGAATATAGGAGATGAAGAACGTCTTGGAGTTCCCGAACTCGATGAACAATCACGAGCGAGACTCCGTGATGCAGCTCTGTTTTGAATTCAACGACATATTTCATTTACCAGGAGACAAATTAACCTATACAACGCGGAAAACTTTCCGTATACCGCTGAAAGATGAAAGCCGCACTATTCATAAAAAACAGTATCGGATGCCCGAGGCACACCGGCTGGAATGTGCGGAACAGATTAAAGGACTGATCGACGATGACATCATTGAAACTAGTGACAGCCCCTTTAACTTTCCAATTATCCTCGTCCCCAAGAAAACCAAAGAGAACGAAAAAAAAAAGTTCCGACTGTGCGTTGATTTCAGAGAACTTAATAAGGAATGCGTGTCGTTCGCATATCCCCTGCCACGAATAGAAGAGATACTTGATGGACTTGGACACTCTAGATATTTTTCGACCCTAGATTTAGCAAGCGGGTATCACCAAGTGCTTATCGACCCGAAAGATAGGGCCAAGACCACATTCAGCGCAGATTATAATCATTACCAATACAAACGATTACCATTCGGTCTGAAGACTGCGCCAGCCTTTTTCCAATCCCTTCTAAATCAAATACTGACTGGCCTCCAAGGACTAAGATGCTTCGTCTATCTAGACGATGTAGTTGTGTTTGCTAAAAATTTAGACGAACATAATGAGAAATTGAGGGAGGTTTTCGAACGATTCAGAGCAAGCAACTTAAAGCTACAACCCACCAAATGCCATTTCCTATCAAAAGAAGTGACATATCTGGGACATGTTTGTTCCGAAGCCGGAATTAAGCCGGACCCGAGGCTGACAGAAGCAGTTCGGAATTTTCCCAGGCCGGGGAAAATCCGTGAAGTGCAGTCCTTCTTGGGATTAGCAAACTACTATAGAAAATTTGTCCCTAAGTTTTCAGGAATAGCAAAACCAATTACGAAATTGTTACAGAAAGACACCAAATTTGTATGGGACCAAAAATGCGAAGAAGCGTTTGGTAAACTCAAGAATAGATTAACATCTCAACCGTTGCTGCAGTATCCCGATTTCGACGAAGAATTCACTCTGATTACCGACGCTAGCGGAGAGGCACTAGGGCGGTACTGGAACAAAAGGGGAAACCGATAGCATACGCGAGCCGCACACTTAACTCCGCCGAAAGGAATTATTCAACTTCCGAACGTGAACTACTTGCAATAGTATGGGCTGCAGCAAATTATAGGTGCTACCTGTTAGGGCGACACTTTAAGGTGCTTACAGACCACAAGCCCCTGGCAGGCATGCTAAAGGTAAAAGATACGACATCTCGAATGTTAAGACTTAGCCAGAAGCTCGCGGAATTCGATTTCGAAGTCGGTCATAAGCCAGGGAAGAGTATTACGCATGCTGACGCATTAAGCAGAATAGCCACTCCAGCGAGAGAAGATACATGTTTAGTCACAACGCGCGGTCAGGCTCGAAAATCAGAGGATATTGATGAGACCGATAAACGAACCGAAAGCAGTCAGGGGACGAATTGGCCGGTAACGGCACCTTTGGAGGATTCAACCGCAACAGATACCCTGTTGAAACTTTTTAATAAAACCAAGAGGAAAAAAATAATTGCGACAACTGCACGTGCGGGCAGAGAAATTCATCATAAGGGAAAGCACTGGCTATTCAGGATCAAAAAGTATCACCGATGGTTCCGGGAGGAACTTGGAAGAAAGAAAAAACCAAGTTTACCGTCATCCGAATCAGGGCTGGGGTGGGAACCAAATGATAATCCGAGAGAAATAGAGGGAGCGGAGAACATACAACACGTCCTAGAGAGTTACCACAGTTCACCATTCGGGGGGCACTTCGGCCGGCAAAAGACCCTTAATAGAATTCGACGACACTATAAATGGAAACGGATGAGGGAAGCAGTAGAAACCTTCATAAAGAGGTGCCATAAATGCCAAAAAAACAAATCATCCAGAACTACGAAAATGCCTTTGGTAATTACTCGTATCGCTGATAAGCCGTTTGAGAAAATTTATGTGGATATAGTTGGACCCCTACCCATAACCCTGTTAGGGAACAAATATATTCTGAGCATGATGGATGATCTTACTAGGTTTGTGGACTTCGCGGCTATGCCCAATCAAGAAGCGAACACCGTGGCTCGAATACTATACGAGCAGATAATCAGTCGGTACTCATTACCTCAACAAATAGTTACCGACCAAGGTTCCAATTTCACGAGTGACACCTTTAAGGCTTTGTGCCGACTCCTAAGAGTTAAGCATATTCAGACCACTGCCTACCACCCCCAATCCAATGCGGTGGAGCGACAACATTCATGGCTCGGGAATTACCTGAGAAGCTTCGTCGATGACAACCCCAGCGGGTGGGATATGTATCTTCGACCAGCGGCGCACGCATACAATAATACGCAACACTCTGGTACCAAATTAACGCCAATGGAAACCCTCTTCGGGTTCGCAGCCGATGTACCAAATAACCTCCAAAGGAAGGTAGAACCCGTTTATAATGCTGAAAAATACCATATGCAACTTCGTTACCAATTACAGAAAGCTTTCAAGCTAGCAAAAAAAAACTTAGGGGACGCAAAACTAAAGTCCAAGAAATACTACGACAAAACCACAAATGGCCTACAACTTCATGTAGGTGACGAGGTACTTACGAAAGACATGGCAAGACCAGGAAAACTCAGTGCAATACACAGGGGACCTAACAAGGTGATACAGGTACATTCGCCAGAAAATGTGTCCATTCTCGTAAACCGTAGAATTAAAAGGGTACATACGAACCGCCTAAAACTATGGTACGACTAGAACTTACGGAATTGGTTAGAGGCTAGGGGGATGGAGGAATAGATAGGCACCGACATCACCTACATGTTACGGGGAACGATGACAGAACTGTATAGTTATAAATGGTTAGTTAGAATTTAATAATAATAATAATTTATATAGTCCAACACGTTGACATGATAGGACTGTTATAGTTATAAATAGTTAGTTAGAATAAAGTATATAGGTGTTATATAATCCAACACGTGTTTAACCACCCATTTTGGAACGTCTAGTCGGCCTAGCTCATAAAGATGGTGGCAATCGCTGAGGCACTTAGGGGCCCAACGGGATTATTCAACAATGTACTAATTAAATACCTCTTTTGTTATTTATCATTCACAGATAACGAAAGGCTCGAGAGAGAGGGAGACGGTAGGCACGTACGCTCTGAAATAAGGAACGTCCGACTCAAGACAACGGGAAGTGAGGATAACGACCACCGTAATCGATCTCTATTAACCACTAATAAGGGAACGGGAAAATCAACTTAAGCTACTAACTTAGAAATATTATTATAAAATTGTATAATGAATTACATGATAAGACTAACCACACTAACAGCGACAGCAGCAGCCGTGGTAAAACCGGAGGGCGTACATCTTCGAGAATTGAAGCCGACAGGAGCCACCTTTGAGGAGATAGGGAAAGTCCTGTGGTATAGTAAAAAATGGACGATCCTTTCTCGAGTTGAAATGCCAGATTTTCGGGACGAGTTGGAGTTCGTAATGAACTGCACCACTGGGGTCGACAAACTGTGCCGGAAGTTACACACTCACGACACACGATGTGATAATGTCATTGCCGGATTTAAGTCCAGCGTCAAGTATTTGGAAGGGAAGCGATCAGACCTAGAGCACTACGTTTTTGGCTACGAGACGCAAGAGATCGTTTTTCGATGGGGTCGGAGCGTTGGGAAAAACCCTATTTGGAACTATGGACAGCAGCGACGACCGAAAGATCTACCGAAAACTGGAGAGCTTGGATCAGCGAGAAAATAGCACGATCAGTTTACTAAATGAACAAGTAACCATTATGCAATCAAATTTCAATCTATTTAATGAGTCCAGAGTACAAGCAACACGAGAAAGACAGAGATTACTGGATTTGTATACTACCATAGCACCAATGATTTACGACCAGGCGGAACGACTGACAATTGAACATAGCCGAACAGACCTCATTGAATTCCTGATACTCATCGAGGTGGAGTTACGACGGATAACGGGGGAATTAGACACAATTATGGGAATAGCGCTCACATCCCATCTCGGAAAATTACACCCGGCAGTCATACATGCTAAAGAACTAATGGAGGTACTCACCACGGTCTGGGAAAGTGAGGAGATAAACCCGAAAGTTATCGATTACCAAGTACTAACTCAAATAATGAAGATACAAATAGTCGTCAACAACACAAAATTATTAGTACGGATTGACGTTCCACAAACGGAGAAGACGTCGTTTACTATTTCAAAAGTGTATACCATACCGGCATACATTGACGAGCTTACATACCACTTCTATGACCTGGAGGGCGATTTTTTGGTAGCTAACACGGACATAAGTCGATATGCAATCCTACACTACGAGATCTTCCAACGCTGCAATCCACTAACTACTACGACGACGGAAAAATACTACGTATGCGAACGAGAAGTACCAATGCTAACCACTGTCGGAGATAACTGCTTATTAAACCTATACAGAGGGTATAGTTTGGATCTGATGCGATGTCACAAGAAAAGGACCAAGAAATGGAGTTCGTTTGTCAAGATGGAAAGTGCGAATCGTTGGTTGTATCTTATGAGCACTCCGAATAAGATTGAAATTCACTGCCGGTCCCTACCGGTACAAATCCTCCAGCAATCTGGGGATATTAACTATTGTCGAAAACTGCAACTTCCGGAGCGGAGACCGGATGATATATGCCACGAACAACATTCACCGCGACATCAAACTTTGGCAGCCCGAGGAAGGGGCTGGCCTAAGATCACACATCTGATGTAATATAAAAACGATAGTTTAAATCAAAAACGTTTTAATGAAAATTAAGGAAGGAGAGAAAACAAAACGGAATAATATATAAGACACAAAAGTCAATGAAACAGAGATTTAAATTATTGATTCGATATCATTTTTAACACCTCCACTGAATCATTACTTTAAGTTTACTCCTTTGCATCCATTTGTATGTATAATTGCATTGACTGGTTTCGTCAAAAAATCTGCAAGCATATTCGCTGTCCTAATATACTCGAATTTGATATGTCCAGCCGTTACTTGCTCTCGAACGAAATGATGCCTGATGTCAATATGCTTGCTACGCGGATGATGAGCAGTAGTGTTGGCAAGATGAAGCGCACCTTTGTTGTCGCAAAAAATCTTACACTCAAATTGTTCTCCAAACAACTCGTTGTGAAGACCTCGAAGCCAAAGGGCTTCCTGCGTAGCTGACGACATAGCCATGTACTCAGCTTCTGTTGTTGACAGTGCAACTGTAGGCTGCTTCTTAGAGTTCCAAGAAATAGCACCTCCTTGAAAAAGAAATACGTAGCCAGTCACAGAACGACGATCATATGGATCGCTGCCGTAATCCGCATCACAGTATCCATGCAGAATTAATTCATCATCCTGTCCGTTACGCTGAAACGATAACTCTTTATCGATAGTTCCTTTGAGATACCTAAGTATCCGTTTGACCGCAAGCCAATGTGGCTTCCCCGGGTTGCTGTTGAAACGGCTGACGCTGCTCACGGCAAACTGAATGTCTAGTCTTGACACTTGTGATAAAAATAGCAGCGATCCAACAGCTTCCTGATATGGCACCTTTGCCATTTCGTCTCGATCAGTTTGATTTTTAGGGCACATTTCTGTAGACAATTTCTGATTTATATCCGTAGGTAATGATAATGAGTAGTAGGGATATGGGGGTTCTGGAACGGAAGTGACTTGTGGTTAGTCTCATGACGTCATCAATTGTAGATTCGAGTCTCATGACGTCATCAATTGTAGATTAGGTTTGTACTCATACACACATACATATAAACATAGATATAAAATTGTGGTTTTTAAGTATAATGACCTTGAGTGAATTGTAGATTCGAGTCTCATAACGTCATCAATTGTAGATTCGCTATGCACTCACACACACATACATATAAACATAGATATAAAATTGAGGTTTTTTGACGTCATCAATTGTAGATTCGAGTCTCATGACGTCATCAATTGTAGATTCGCTATGCACTCATACACACATACATATAAACATAGATATAAAATTGAGGTTTTTTGACGTCATCAATTGTAGATTCGAGTCTCATGACGTCATCAATTGTAGATTCGCTATGCACTCATACACACATACATATAAACATAGATATAAAATTGAGGTTTTTTGACGTCATCAATTGTAGATTCGAGTCTCATGACGGTTTTTAAGTATAACGACCTTGATAGGAAAGTTGATAAGAGTACGTGTTACTAATTAAGCAATGTGGACTAATCATATATGATAAAAAAAAGTGTCTCAATTGTTTTGAATTTTTTGTGGTTAAAAAAATTGTGTTTTTAATGAAGATGATAATGGAGACACATGCTGAAGGTTTTTTTTCTTTTTTTGGTTCTTATAGTGATGTAAATTAAATTGTTGTGGTTTTATGATTTTATTGAAAAAGAAAAAAGTAATCAATTTTAAACAATTTGTTGTTGTTTTCTTTTATGAAATTGAGTTGAAGAGGACCCTCGAAGTTGTCAGTTGGAGTTGGGCTTTAAACGAGAAGAATAGAGAAGAAGAAGAAGAAGAAGAAGAAAGATTTAAGAAGAATTTGCGGAGAAAATAAAATGTTTTCAATTCCAAGAGAGTTGTTGAAATAAAAAAAAAAAAAATTTTTTTTTACATATTTTATTTAATTAATAAAAAAAGTAATGAATTTTCAACAATTTGTTGTCTTCTTTTTTTATGAAATTTCCATTTTATAAAGTTGATTCACACTTCTAGCATCAATTATTTCGACATCTGTTTTATAATCTACGTCCTGCGTCCGAATCAATTCCACTTCCCCATTACTAAGAATCCTTTCTTTCATGTATTCGCGATATTCATAGCACTTTATATTCAAGGTTTTCTTTTCGAAGTTGCTATCATAAGTACAACGGATTGTAAGTAGTAGATCGTTTTTGAATTGTAGTTGGAAGTGTCTGTAAAAAGGTCGTTCACTTTCAATAATTCCTGCTATTTCACGCTCTTTTTTTATCAAATCCTGCCTGAAAGCCTCAATTGCTTCTTGAATGGTGACAAATTTTCCCTCTAATGGTTCAGTTGTTGTATTTTCTAATGTTACAGCTGTTGTTGTTGAGCCACGAGGATCTTCAGTTGAACTACTATTCAACCCATTGCTGAATTTTAACAACTGGAATGATAATCCAATTTGTACTGTATCATTACTAGGTAGCTGTAATGCAAACTCCAAATTTCCTTTATTTTCACCACTTCCATTCAGTATTATAGGTATCACACCCGAATGGACGGCACTAAATAGTACACACATAATAAGGGTGCAAACAATTTCTCCACGCATATTGTATTGCTTGGCTATTAGGACACAACAGAGATAATGCTCTAATTTTTAAAAAATAAAACACTTTTATAGCATTTCCCCCCGCTTCTTAGACTATTTGTTAATGATATAAATTTATAAGTCTGAGCTAACTTACACACCACCACACAAAGCTACCAACTATGGATGGGAAAAGATTTTTGGTGGACACACTATCACGAAATCGGAAATATTGTGTTTGTGGATCGGGGTGGTATTCGTTTAGAATTGTTAATATAATGATATATAATAGACACTTAGAGGTATATATGACCCCCGAAAATGGAATAAGAAATCTTATATTGTCAACGAGAGTTGAAGAGGTCCCTCGAAGTTGTCAGTTTGAGTTCGTTTTCAAACCCTTTCAACACGTTAAGATTGAAGTGATAGGTGAATATTTCTGTTTTAGTTGAAATAATTTTTTTTCTATAATAAAACTATAACTTCAGGCGGAGAAATTACAATTCTAGGGAAAGTCATTGATGGCTTCACTAGCTATAAAACTCCAAATGGCTTCCCACTAGGATGTTCTTTCGGTGCTGAAGAAGACTGGGCTTTAAACGAGAAGTTAGTAAATATGGAATCGAATAGAGAAGAAGCAGAAGAAGAAAGATTTAAGAAGAATTTGCGGAGAAAATTAAATGTTTTCAATTCCAAGAGAGTTGTTGAGATTTTAATGGAAATGGATTTAACACTAACCAATGAGTTTCATGAAGTAGGTGTTGAACAAAAATAAAGTTTTTAGTAAAGGAGAAGCTGTCGACCAGTGACGACCATTCACATTTATAAAGCTAAAATGAAGCTTGAAAACTACTTAACGTTTTTAAATAAATATAATTGCATCTTGCTGGAAGAACACCGCGAAGAAATTCTCAAAGATATATTATTTTTAATGCAATATTATAAAATGGATGAAACAAATTCAAAATACGGAAGGCACTTTATCAATTGTCCTTGGTCTAAAGACGACGCAAAATCCGGTCCGGATACATGCGCTTGCCATAGTGTTTATCAAAAATGTAACAACATCGAAAGACTTATAAAATTTTACTATAAATTAAGAAATGAAAGATGTAAAGATTTTTTGTTTTAAAACGTTTGTCTTTATTAACGAATAAAATATAAAATGTATTACGATAAATCTGTTTTTTTAATCCATGAATTGTGTTGGGATGAAAATCCTAACCACTTAACATTTAATTTATTTCCTGTTTGTTTTAAAACCTTTTCCACCAAGTATAAGTCAGGATGTTTCGTCTTAAGCAATTCGTTTTCATAAAATCCTCCCTGTATGGGATCACCTTTATAATCTTCTAGCAAATACGTTGTTGGACTTGTGTTGTTAACAGCTTGCACTTTGAATATTTCAGTTGTCCAATTTGGAGTGTAGCCTTTCTCAAAAACATGTTTGTATTTACTGATGCGCACAAAATCGCCTCTTCTAAATTTCGGTTTTGAGAATACTTTTAAATTATTATAAACGGTTTTTAACAAATGCTTTTCGTTTGAAGAATTCACATCGCAGGGCTTCATTTTGATTGTTCTGTGTTTCGTGTTGTTGTACTTGTCTACCAAATTTTGTACTTTATCAATCCATTTATAGGACCCATTTAGACTAAACTCCTTCCACATTATTCCCTTCAAGGTTCGATTAAAGCGCTCAACTATCGAAGCTTTTAGCGGACTGTATGTTGAATAATGATTGATTTTGTAGTTATGCATTAATGTTTGGAATGGTTTGTTGTAAAATTCCTTTCCAAGATCACTTTGTACGTTTTTTGGGACTCGTGATGATTCAGAAAATATACTTTCCATTTCCCTAGTCACCTCACTTCCGCGTTTAGTTTTTAATGGAATGGCCCAAGAAAACTTTGAAAATGAATCGATTACGGTAAGCAAATTGCGATATCCTTTATTATCGGTAGAGTATGCACCCATTTCCACTAAATCAATTTGCCACAAGTCGTCGAGACCCCTGATTATAACTCGTCTTCGTTTAAAATTTTTTCTTGCTGACTTATGTAACTCTTCAACCAAATCTCGCTTACTCATCTTCAGTTCTGGGTCTATTTCTCTTTTAAAATAACTTTGGGTGTTGGAGTGACCACCACCACCAAATCATCTCTATCCTGACCATCAACTAAGGATTCTTCATCTTCACCCGACCATTTATTAAGTTTTAATTCTAACACATCAATAGATTTTGTGTTTTGAGAAATATTATCGCTTGCCTTTTGAACGACGTTTTCCATTTCTTTTTTTAATTTCTCAATCTCTTTATCAACATAGGCTTTTGTTACAGCATCTTGCAACTGTAGGGGATCTCCCAAGTTTTCAATTAGCTTAGACTCTAAATCAAAGTTCCCGTTTTTGTTTAAATTGAATCCAACGCCTGGAAGACCGCGCTCTCCTCGCATAGGTCTTTCACGCCTGCTCACAAAGCGTCCAAACTTATCAACACTCATGATCGTAATAATCAATTTCTTTTTAATCAAAATTAATTTAAAGAACTAAATTGACCTCTCTCAGTTCTTCAATAATTGACACTATTTCGTTATTGTGATTGGAATGGCCGGCTTGCTGTGACGAAATAAGTAACCGCAGTCTTTCCACCAATTCATTTGGATCATCCCAATACACATAATTGGGTTTTTGACTATTCAAAAGCATTAGTCCGCTTCCCCTTTTTCCTCCGATGAGCTTGCTAACTATTTTTTTATACTTTTCTCCTCCATTACCTTTGATTCTACTATTAACATCATCAATAACTGTGCGATAAACGTTTGATTTTTGTAAAATATCTTTGTAGTTTTCTAAATCGTTTGGGTTGTAATTACTTGGGTTTTTCATGAAAATCAATTCGTATAACCCCTGAGTTGCATCATACTCTGTACCACCAATATCAATTGCATTTTCATTGAATTCCATATCCAAAAGACCCATTTGAAACTTGTTGACGCGTTCATTAAATTTAGGTCCATAGGTTTTATCAAGATTTCGAGTATAATTCATATATTCGTTGATATAATATCTAGATAAAGATCTTGATTTATTCAACGATTCACTCACATTGAGTGAGTGTGGAGATGTTTTCATAGTATTTAAGGGTGTGCTGTGCCGAACCGGCATCCGCAATCGTTTTAAAGATTTATTTGGTGTTCTATTTGAAGAGGAATGATGAATGAATGAATCAGCATTCTTGTTATCCTCATCATCATCATCATAAGCATTGACTTGCAATCGTGGATCGATAGAAGATAGTTCCCTCTTCACTTCGTTTTTAATCTTTTTATTAAGTTCTTCGCCCGCCTTCTCTTTGATTTCTTTCAACGGTTCACTAATTGGTTTAAATGTTTCTTCCAACATTAGCTCTCGTTCAGTTTTTCCGGTTTTCAATGCTTTATATTTTTTTCGTATATCATTTGTTGATTTTATAATGTTTTCGAGTAGTTTTGAGTCCATAACAAGTTGAAACCTGTCTTCTGCACGGTGTTGAAAAATATGATGCAATCAACTTGCTACCAACTTGTAACCAACTTGCAACCAACTTGTAACCAACTTGCAACCAACTTGTAACCAACTTGCCACCAGCTTGTGTTCAACTTTGTAACCTGCAACCAATTCGCAACCAACTTACAGCTGAGTTTTTCATCAATGAGTGGACACAGGCTGTGTGCTATTGTTTTATACTTTAATGAAAACATCGAACCCCCTTCTGTAGCGTCCCGCACTAATTGAACATTCTTTGCTAATAACCAAAAATCCATATTTGTCCCTCCAACATTCAGCAGCCATCTTTTTAAATTCATCAAACGATAAGTCTGTATTCACATGATCACTGTATACATGCTTTAAATTCTGTTCGTCCTGTTTAAACAATATTATAAAATTTGCATTGTCTCTGATCAAGTGCTTGGGTATGTGTGTATACGTTTGACACAAGTAGAAACTGTCAATGCTTTTGTGTCGCCCCATACAAAAGTATGATCTCATGTTATTCTGCTTCTCACAAGCGACGTCATCAAATATGAAAACTGAATTTTTTTTTGCGTCGCTGGGATCTATGACCGCGTTATTTTCAGTGAATGTATAATAACCGAGTCCCTTGATGGGTGATACAATACGCTTTAAATATTCATATTTTGGTTGATACAACGACTTTGAATATATATATATATTTTCGAATTTCAAACCGTTTGGGTGTAAGAGTAGGCTTAGCATTATATTGGTTTTTCCAGAATTCGATGGACCAACAATTATCGCTCTAATATCATTTGGTAAAAGTACGCTATGCTTTACTCTCGCCCTTTGGTGACTACCTTCAAAATCAAAATTTTCAATACTTAGTTTCGCATGTTGTTTAATTAACTTCATTTTGTGTACTATCGTTCAAACACACATAAATACTTAGTTTTATAGGGTTTTCAATCTGTTTACATCAAAAGTCTGAAGCAAAAGGTTGCAATATTATTTAATATAAAATGATTGAACATGGACGAGAATCGATTATTAACCCACGAAATTCCACTGGAGAAGGTTTAATAAATACACTCATCAGCAATCTACCATTCGAGATACATTTACCGGGCTATAATTTCTGTGGTCCAGGTACAAAACTACAAAAACGTTTAGCTAGAGGTGATCGTGGTGTGAATCCACTTGATGAGGCGTGTAGAGAGCACGACATTGCCTACTCCCAACATAAGGATACTTTTAACAGAAACATCGCGGATAAAATTCTAGCGGAAAAGGCGTGGAACAGGACAACTTCAAATAGCGCCAAATTCGGTGAGAGAACGAACGCTTGGTTGATAACAAACGCTATGAAAGCTAAAGTGAAACTTGGAATGGGGTGCGCTAAGAGGAAATCAGGAGTAAAGCGAAAGCAGAGAAAACGAAACAAAAATTTATTTAAATCAACGCTTAAAAACATAAATACTGAATTGAAGAAAAAAAGGCCAGGAAGCATATCGAGCACCATCAAATTAGCGATGAAAACTGCAAAAGATGTTATTGGAAGAAAAGGATCTCTAGTTGAAACTCCACGGATAATACCAATTCCAAAAGTTGGTGGTTTTTTACCCCTCATACCGATATTTGCTGGACTTTCAGCACTTGGGGCCTTAGCTGGCGGTGCATCACAGATCGCAAAAGCTGTTAATACAGTAAAAAATGTTAAAAAACAACTGGCAGAAAGTGTGAGACATAATAGGCAAATGGAAGCTGTTGCGCTCGGAAAGGGCCTTTATCTGAAACCATATAGAAAGGGACTAGGGCTTTACTTAACTCGACCAAAAAACTTCTAAGCCAGCTACCCAATAGAGCGTTAACTGAGATCGATATATTTAAATTGGCTAAAAACATTCCCTACTTTCGTGGTGTATTTATGTGTGATGAGCTTCCAGAGCATCCCTGGTATACGAGTGTGGCGTAATAAATTTGGATATTTCATCGGGTCCCGGCACACATTGGGTAGCGTACTACAAACATCAAAATTATGTGGAATATTTTGATAGCTTTGGAAACTTACAGCCGCCAAAGGAAGTTATTAGGTATCTTGGTTCCAATATCAAATACAATTATAATCAATATCAAGTGATATGTGGACACTTATGTTTAAGATTTCTATATGATTGTGTTAAATTCTATGAAAAATAAATATAAATATTGGAATACATACAACTTTTTGTTTAGTCTGACTAATGCAATATTATAATCAGCATGTCGATAACCTTGACTTTAAATGGAAACACTTCTATATTAACCGCAGAATATTTTCCTCCATTAGAATTGGATGGCGCTTATGTCTGCGGTTTGGTTGACTTTCAAACGTATAACTCAATTCCGAATGTTGATAACGAAAATAACCTTTTTCATATTGCAAACGAAGAAATTGAGATACCAGTGGGATCTTATGAAGTTGACGATATTGCTTTTTACATAGAAAAAGAATTGGAAAAAAGAGGAAAAAGATATGCGTTTAGAATTAAAGCAAATAACAACACTCTCAGGACAGAAATAAAAAGTAGTGAGACAGTATACTTTAATCGGAAGCGAACGATTGGTAAACTACTGGGCTTTAAGGATGTGGTTCTACACCCTACTAAAACACACACTTCAACACTACCCGTTAACATTGTAAAAGTAAATGCAATTCGCATAGAGTGCAACCTAATCACTGGCTCGTATATCAACAACAATCTTGCACACACTCTTCATGAATTCGCACCTGACGTTGGCCCAGGGTATAAAATAATTGAAGTTCCGAAAAGTGTCATCTATTTACCGCTAAATACTCGTGAAGTAAGGTTCTTAGAGTTGAAAATCTTAGATCAAGACGGACAACTTATTAATTTCCGCGGTGAAACAATTACCGTTCGACTTCATCTTCATAAAAATGTTGATATATAACCAAGATGACAGTTTTATTTCGAGCAGTGTACAATCAGCGTCTACTTATTCAACACCCAAGAAAAGGCCAAGTGTTCTCGGAAAAGCACATTTAACAGAAGCAAACAAGTTATTTCTGCAGTCGTTGGGATTTAAACTTAAGAAGATAAAATGACATTTTTACTCAACATAACTAGCCAGCCTGTATTGAGTGAAGATATTATAAAGAAGGAGTACCACACCTATTCACCATTTTCAACAGCATACAAAAACAGTGATGAAATCAGAATTTCAATCCAACATCAAGACTTGTATCTACTACCAACCGAAAGTTTTCTATACATTGAGGGCGCAATTACTTCAACAGATGGAACAAAATTAGATGCTGCTAACTCTGTTCTCAATAATAATTGTATATCTTTTCTTTTCGAAGAAATACGATACGAATTGAATGGTATTGAAATTGATCGTACCAGATGTTTAGGGGTCACAACCACGCTGAAAAATTATATTTCCCTAACCAAAAATGACAGTGAAATACTACAAAATGCAGGCTGGTCACCGGAAAAACACTTTAAAGTTCCAGATTCGTTTTTCAACTTTTGTATTCCGCTTAAAATGCTGCTCGGCTTCACAGAAGATTACAAGAGAGTTGTTGTTAACGCACGACACGATTTGATTTTAATTCGATCTAGGACCGATCATAATGCTGTTAATACAATAAAAGATTATGATCTGTCTATTCATAAGTTGCTATGGCGTATACCACACATAACCGTATCCGATGTTGAACGACTAAATTTTCTCAATATTGTAAATGCAGGGCGTCCAATACAAATGAGCTTTAGGAGTTGGGATATGTACGAATATCCCATATTACCAACAGCATCTAGTCATCACATTTGGACGGTGAAAACTTCTTCACAGCTTGAGAAACCTCGATTCATAATTTTTGCATTACAAACTAGCAAAAACAATTTGAAGGAAAAGGATGTAACCGCATTTGATCACTGCAATCTAACAGACATCAAAGCACATTTGAACTCTGAAACCTACCCGTACGAGGATCTTAATCTTAAATTCGAGCGCAACCGATACGCGTTATTGTATGATATGTACACCAAATTCAAACGATCATACTATGGTCAAGAGTCTCCTCCGCTATTAGATTGTGAAAAGTTCAAAAATTTAGCTCCAATAGCTGTTATTGATTGCTCGTTCCAAAATGAAGCCTTAAAAACTGGCCCCGTCGATGTGAAGATAGAATTTAAAACATCGATCGTGTTTCCATCAAACACATCAGCTTTTTGTTTCTTACTGCACGATAGAATTGTAGAATACAATCCGTTGACCAGCGAAGTTAGGAAATTAATATAGAATATAATCATTTATAAAGAAAAAAAAAATATATAAATAAAGCACATTTTTTTTTAAAAATGCAGTCAAATTTTGTATTGTTGAGTGTAGCCCATTTGTGTTAACAGACTTCTAAAACATATTTCTTTATGTTAGCGGTGTTGTACATATTTACCCACAGTATATTCCGAGCATGACTGAAAGACACATTATCATCGACGTTCAGGGTTTTAAAGCTCCAAAAAACACATTTATATTGAAGGAGCTCGCTATTTCATTTAATACAACAGAGTATCAACGGTTTTTGGTGAAACCACCGTATGATTTTCATCTTTTACCACCAAATTATCAAAAGCAAGTTCGTTGGTTGACAAATAAATTTCATCGTTTGGATTGGAATAAAGGAACATTGACATTCGATAGCGTGAAAGCGTTCGTTAAAATGAATATCGATAATCAGAACGATATCATTTATGTAAAAGGATTAGAAAAATTGGTGTGGCTGAAGAATATGATTGGAATTGATATGCTGCTAATCCATGACATGGATACCTTAAATTGTCCAGCACTTCGAGTACTAGAAGTAAAATATCCACTGGGGGACGTGTGTAATAATCATTTCGGACAATGTGCTTTGCGAAATGTGTTATCACTTAGAAGATTTTTAGATAACGAAGTTTGTAATTAGTTTTTAAAACTGAATCTGAATAGTTAAAAAAAATAAAAATGTTAAAGATGTTATATTTAAAAAATGATTTTATTATTTTTAATTCAAATTTCAAAATGTCCCCAAGCATATGTGCTAACTTTATCCTCCCTAATTAGCCTCTTATCATCTAAATGACTTAAAGCTATCTTATTAATACATTCCGTATATATTTTATGAAGTTTAGACCTAAATATATACATATTTCCTCTATAAACTTTCTCCCTATACAAACAATTTCTATAATTATCTATACTTAATTTATCCGTTACAGTTTTTTTAACACCTTTTGCCTTTTTAATTGTCTTTTCATTATCAACACTGAACGAATACATTTTCGCTCTTAGTCCTATAAATTCGGTTATGATTTTTCCGTGTGTTTCGTCTTTCATTAATCCTAAAATTTTACAATTTTTTAATGGAATATTATAGGGATTATCTTTAGAAAATTCCGAAGTATCAAAGTGGTTGTCAATGTCGTCCAAAATGTCTCTATAAAAATCTTCTGTTTGAATTGTATAAATAAATGAATCCGTATCCATATAATTTAGAAGAACATTTTCCCTATATTTTGGTTTTATATAACTATAGTGAAAATCGTACATCTTTAGCTTTGAAATATCAAGAACGGTAAATACTAAATAAATTGGTTTGTCATAACACACATTCACTATATTCATCTGAACAGCAGACATGTTCTCTGAAAATATAGCTATACTATGAAAGTTAGGTTTGGCTATAAGAGCGCGGGCTCCTAAATTTCTACCCCGACTTTCCCATCTTGTTACAATTTTCACATCTTTTCTCTTTTCCACATTCTCCATCGTTTTCCCATATACGGCGTTGTTCAATAACTTAAAGAAATTCTTTTCAAATGAATTTTTGCTTTTTATACGATACGAGTTATTTAAATCAATATAACTCTTCAGCCAACAAGACTGTTTAAATCGTAAAATTCTATGAATACAAACGAGTCGCAATCCATTATCTAAGCACTGTTGTAGATTCCGATAGTGAATTATATATTTCTGTTTGCTTGAAAAATCTGTAAGAAGCTTGTTGGTTTTAGACCCCGGTGCGGGTTTGTTTTCTGCACAAAAGGGTAAATCGTTGTGCTCATTATGCTTTGAGTCTGGATACTCTAAATCAACCTCTAAAATGTAACCATTTTCAGAATCCAGTGGAATATTAAGAATATCAAAGTCATTAACATTTTCAACCCATTCGAATGAAGAATATGGAAGTGATTGAGACATTGCCCACCCGTATAAGTTATTAGCATCCAAATATACTATGTATTTTGAAGGGGTCATTTCATCAAAACTTTCCATATATTTATTGTTGGCCACCGAGTGTCTATGTGAACATTGGGTAATACCCCCTCTAATACCTCGTTTAATAAAATTGTACATGTTTAAATCATTCAAAAGTTCTAGTCTAATGTTTGTTGTTTTCAGCATAGCATCCCATGCTAACCCCGGAACAGTATAATATTGAGGGGGATCCAGCTCATAGATTTCTTTGCAAATTTTCCTAAAATTTTCAAACACGTCTGTTAAGAGCAATACATCTGTTTTTAAATACAACTCTAAATAATCCCCAAGTGTTTTACAATTAAATTCTACCCAAACTTTTTGGGCGTGTTCATAATCGTTTTCACTACACTCACTATTTGTTAACGTGTTTGAAAAATTTTCTCGTGGGGGTAAACAAAGTTCATCCAATCGACTCCACGAATTTAAGTACTCATAAGGAAATACACCCTTTCTTGTTAGCAGCTTAAATTTGCTTTCTTCACCGTATATTGAACGCATTGTCTCAAGTTTTGTTGTGGGTAAATATCTAACAAGCTCATCTAAACTACTATGCATGAATCTGATAGAATCTAAAAATCTTAATTCAATCGTTTTCGAATTATTAACTACAATTCTTTTTGATACAGAAATATATCGTTCTTTATTTTGAGGTATAATTTTTATATCACCATCCAAATTAGCAAGTTCTTTCACAAATAAATGGCAATCATATCCAGAAAAGTTGTGAAAAAAAATTGGAAAAAATTTGGGCACCCTAAATAATAAATTACATTTATTATGAGCTGGACCCCTGTACTTTCCCGTTAAATGACAGTGGTCTGTCACTCTATCGTTGTCAAGAGTCTTTTTACATATATGACAAAGAACCGTTTCTGTTTGAATTTTCATTTCCTGGGTTGTTAAAGTTAGCAAAGGTTTCGGCATCATTATATAATTTGAATAGAGCCACCTTACATCATTCACAAGCGAATTTACAAATCTTTTAGAGGATTCTTGACCCTTATACACTCTTAACCTATCTAATGACGAATTAAACGAACACTTAATAAAATATGAAAAAGCGCATGGAATGTGCTCCTGAACAATTGTCGATGAGGATGTTCCTGGGTCGGCAAAACAGGTATTGACATCTTGCAGCAAACACTCGAAATCGGCATAAATAACAAATGGTACATCCAGTTGGCGCTCATAATGTTGAAAATGTAGTGTTAACTTTTCGGGACTTGGCATGGCTGTCACAACTTTACCACACTCATTTTTGTGAAGCGAATGGGCTTTTTCATCATGAAAATGTTGCAGGCATGTGTTGCAAATGAAAAGTTTATCATCGTGAAGAGTCTGTTGATAATGAATCAACCTTAAACAAAAAAAAAAAAATAATTAAAAAATGAATAGAAAAATTAAAAAATTTATTACCTTGAAAGGTTCTTTATCCACACATAGTGGTGATTTTCATCAGTGCCTTGTATCAATAATAAATTTATATGATGCTTTTTCTCATTCTTTGTGTGATAATACGGACCCACAACTTTTTTAATTTTCGGTTCGTAACCGAACACATTTACACTAATTAAGGAGTTTAATTTTTCAAAATTCGCTACATCATGCACCTTTAGTGGAAAATCCAAATTGTTAAACTTTAATAATATACCATTAATCAGCAGTATAACACTTTGCGTAATATCAGATATATGGTATGACGATGGTCTGTCTGACAATTTTTCCACCGGAGACAATGCAGAAATTATACTCCATTTAAAACAGAATTCATCGTCGTTTTTTATATTTATACAAGCATGTTTGTTTGCTATGAAAGGCGGTAAACGCACGTATTTCGTCCCCCTAAGCGGCTTGTACTCGTTTATGTTTATTTCACAGTGGGTTATTTTTACTAGAGTCCAACCACTATCTCTCTCTTGAAACTCTTGCATTTTCTTTATAATCTGATCAATATTATTCTTGAAAGCTGGCTCCAACTCACATTCATCCAAGACGGCTTGCATCTTTGGTTGAAACGATTTAATGCTTAACACACAATCGCTTTCTTCCTTGTTATCTCTCAAGCACGTTTTCATATAATCTCCAAATAGCTCAATATTAAACTTAATAGATGATGACTTTTCCAATATTTTTTTCAAAATAATCATTAGTGGTTCCTCTAAATTCTTCAAAAATAATTCCGGAATTAACACATTCTCGTCTTTGTTTTGAAATACAAGCGTTTGTATTCTGTTTTTAAAGCTACTCTTTATAGTTTGAAAATGCTGATCAACAGATTGAATATCATTCTTTTTGTGTGTGTTTGTACGAATGTGGTGATTCCACTCTAACTTTTTCACCATCACAATTGGAAAAGTGACTGGTTAGGGATTTGCTCTTCTACTGGGCTGCGCCTCATATACGGCCTTTTATTTTCTATTTTTTTAAAATAAAAAACACCATACATTTATAAAAAAAAAAAAAAAAATAAAACTTAACTCAGTACTTACCATGAGTATGTCCCATATGTCTTTTAAGACCACCAGACGTTGGTAAATCAATTCCACAAACTTCACAAATGAAACCTTTCATTTTATAAAAACGAGTAAATACACTGATTTTACTTAACCTTTCGTCTGAGAAACGAGTAAATACACTGATTTTACTTAACCTTTCGTCTGAGAAACGAGTAAATACACTGATTTTACTTAACCTTTCGTCTGAGAAACGAGTAAATACACTGATTTTACTTAACCTTTCGTCTGAGAAACTTTACACAAACTATAGCCAAGGGAGTTTTGATTTCCCTTTTAAAGTAAAATCATAAAACCGCAATAATTTAATTTTCGACTATACGGTATAGCGAAATATACTTTTTCAATAAAATCATACATAAAACCACAATAATTTAATTTTCGTAAAGAAAATATTGAAAATTCACACGATTTTTTAACTATACGGTATAGCGAAATAAACTTCTTAACCACAAAAAATTCAAAACAAGTGTTCCACTTTTTTTCCATAAATGGTGAATCCTCATAATCCAATTCATTAAGCGCACTCTTATCAACTTTACTACATCACTATAAGAACCAAAAAAAAAAAAACCTTCAGCATGTGTCTCCATTATCAACTTCATTAAAAACACAATTTTTTTAACCACAAAAAATTCAAAACAATTGAGATACTTTTTCTATCATATATGATTAATCCACATTGCTTAATTAGTAACACGTACTCTTATCAACTTTCCTATCAAGGTCATTATACTTAAAAACCACAATTTTATATCTATGTTTATATGTATGTGTGTATGAGTACAAACCTAATCTACAATTGATGACGTCATGAGACTCGAATCTACAATTGATGACGTCATGAGACTAACCACAAGTCACTTCCGTTCCAGAACCCCCATATCCCTACTACTATAATGGATTGCAATCGGACATTCCAAAACGATTCAATATGTCTTGTACATATTTACTCTGGTTGATGGAAATCGAAGAACTCTTCCTATTAATTTTCATGCCCAGAACGTATTGTGCCTCCCCGATATCTTTCATCATAAATTTACTTCCAAGATGAATTTTCAAATTATCCTTGAGTGCCGTGTCATTCGAGAAAATAAGCACATCATCGACATAGATGGCCACAATCAAAATACGTTCATCTCGAATGATGGAGTATATACAAGCATCGGATTTCGCACGGGTCAATCCGAACATTTTCAATGCCTCATCCAACTTCTGGTTCCAAATTCGGCTTGCTTGCTTCAGGCCGTACAAGGACTTCTTTAGACGGCACACTCGGCCAGTACCATCGTCGAACATTTCAGGCTGTTTCATATATATCTCATCTGTAAGCTCACCGTGTAAGAAAGCCGTAACTGCATCCATTTGATCAATCATCAAATTATGCTTTGCAGCAATAGCTAGCAGATATCGTATGGATCCATATCGAACGACTGGTGAAAACGTTTCCTCATAGTCGATACCTTTCCGTTGGTTGCAGCCTTTGATTACAAGTCTGGCCTTGAATCGCTCAACATCGCCATTTGAATCGCATTTCGTTTTAAAAACCCACCGATTATTGATTGCCTTCCTTCCAGGCGGTAGACTTGTCAGCGTCCATGTCTCGTTTAAAATTAGTGAGTGAAATTCCTCATCCATCGCATTTTTCCAGTTAACAGCTTGACTGCTATCCAAAGCCTCACAAACAGAATCTGGGTCACTCATGACTAAGAAGGAACTTGGATTTAAACGAGTTGCGGGTCTTTCCGAAGTTAACGAATTTATGACTTGCCGCTCTAGGTAGTTAGACGGATGATAAGATGCATCATTCGGATCATCAATTGATTCATCATTCTCACAATCAGTAAATGAATCGTCATTGTATTCAGCGTTATCTCTCTGTGCGTCCACATCATTGACCGCCGTGGCAGTCGGTTGGACTGTTTCACTAGACGTATTCTCTGTCACATTCGAAGGAGTGGCTAATTTAGCTAATTCCTCCACTTCAATTTTATCTTCAACGAAAAAATAAAATTGACTTTCAGTTAAGTTATAATTTGTCGAATTAATATCTTCAACAAATACCACATCACGGCTGATGATAATACCATTTGTCACCGGATTGAACAGACGATACGCTTTTTTGTTCAATTCATATCCGACCATAATACAATTTGTTGACTTCGGATCGAATTTCTTTCGACGTTCCTTTGGTATATGCGCCATAGCCTTGCTCCCGAAAACTCTCAAATGTGAAATATTTGGACACTTCCCCCTATAGGAAGACGATTCACTAAATACGTCGCTGTACTAATAGCCTCTGCCCAAAATTTAGCGGATAATTTTGCGTCTATAATCATACATCTGGCCTTCTCGACGAGCGTACGGTTCATTCGTTCAGCCTTCCCGTTTTGCTGTGGCGTGTAAGCGACAGTCATCTGATGTACAATACCGCAATTTTCTAAATATTTTTTGAATTCAGTGATATTATATTCGCCGCCGTTATCCGATCGAATGATTTTCAGCTTTTTTTCGGTTGCTCGTTCAGCCATCGTTTTGAAAATTTTAAATTTTTCAAATACCTCAGATTTACGCTTTATCGTGTATGTAAACGTCTTGCCACTGTAGTCATCGATAAATGTAACAAAGTAGAGAGCACCACCAAACGAATTCTCATACATTGGTCCACACACATCTGAGTGAACTAGCTGTAGAAAATCATTGCACTTGCTATTACTGCTGACGAATGGTTTCCTTGTATGCTTTCCTTGTACGCATATTTCGCAATGAGTGCGATGAATTTTGGACAATTGCATTCCTTTTATCATGGTACCTCCACTGAGACTGGACAGTTTATCATGACCGACGTGACCGAATCGTCTGTGCCACAAATCTTGTATATTGGTGCCGGTCGCCTTGAATGCACTTTCACTTTTGCACTGTACCAATTTATACACATTGTCTGACAAATTCGCTCGTCCAACAAGAACGCCATCCTTACGAATTTCACAACCATTCGTACTAAAATTCACCGTACAACCGTTCTTTGATAATTGAGAAACTGACAGTAAGTTTGTGCATAGATCGGGCACATAGAGAACATCTTTTACATTAACTGTCATCGACGATAACCTTCCGCGGTCAAGCTCCAATTTCAAATCCCCAACGCAATCAACAGGTAACGAATAATTATTCGCCACTTTTACAGCCTTCGTAGACGTCTCTGCTTTGCTTGTAAACCAGGATTTTTTATTTGTCATGTGCGCACTTGCGCCGGAATCGATAAAAAAGTCGTTGCCATCCATATGATTAGCTGCCAAACAAAGTAGACTAGTTGGCTCACTGCTATGCTTTCTTTTTGTACAAAATTTTGCAATATGCCCGTAATTATTGCATTCAAAACATTTAACCTTCTTTTTAAACGTTTTGTTTGATGTAACATGTGATTCTTTTTGATCACCGTGACCACTGTTACCTTTATGGCTACGAAAATTGCCATTTTTGGTCCCACTTTGCTTCGTAAAAAGTACGTTTGAATTAACATTTGATATAGTTGAAGCTCCTTCGGCAGACACATGCTGCAGCAATTTTGTCTTCACAAAATCAGAAGAAATGGTAGTGCCACTACTTTCAATGGCCATAATCATCGGCTTATATTCTTCACTAAGTCCAGCCAGAAGAATTGTCGCGATCCATTCGTCGTCCACTTTGAGGCCTGTGCCTGACAATTTATGTGCCGTAGTGATTACCGTGTTGACGAATTGCTCCATTGAACTACAGTTGTTCAAGCGCGTGTTGATAATTGTGCGCAATAAACCCACTCTTCGCATGAGGCCACCGTCATCAAACGCAGCACATACATTTTTCCAAATTTCAGCGGCTGTCTTCGCTGACTGTATATGGCTATAATTAATCGGATCGATCATCAGAATTAATTTCGCCTTAGCTATACGTTCACCGTCACTTTTTTTTGTAACATCTGTTTCCTTTATATCATTTTCGACATATTGTCACAAATCAGCTAATTCTAGCGTTGCCCTGGCCGTAATTTTCCATACATCGAAGTTTTCACGGCCCGTTAGCCGCTCCAAAAATCCAATTTGGGAGAAAACACTTCCATTTGCCATTGTATGCAGCAAATATAGGATGCACGTTTGCACCAAAAAAACGTAAAATTAAGTTTCGTTGCCAGAATTTCTTCACGAAATTACTTCACACAATATTAAAAAAACTATGTTTTCATCGGCCCATAACCTGATGTAATATAAAAACGATAGTTTAAATCAAAAACGTTTTAATGAAAATTAAGGAAGGAGAGAAAACAAAACGGAATAATATATAAGACACAAAAGTCAATGAAACAGAGATTTAAATTATTGATTCGATATCATTTTTAACAACATCAAGTCAGCCAAGGAGAAAGCGGAAGGTATCCAGATTTCTAACCCACCAGGAACGCGAGACGAACCCATCGTCTTGGTTGCTCGAACACTAGATGCCACATGGCAAGCCGAAAGCAAAGCGATTGATAGTTTGGTGGAACGAACGAGGAACGAAGTCCAGAGGCGACATGCAGCTGATACATGGAGAACGCATTCCACTCTAATTTCAACGACCGGCGTGGGACTGATAGTCATCATGTTCTCTGTACTCATCCTTAGCATCAGATACTACCATAAATACCGAAAACATAAGTCACACGAAAAGAGAAATAACGAAGACGTAGAGCCTGCCAGTGGTGCTACCAAATGCCAGTGACGCTATCATTCAACTCCACCATACACCCGCAGCTTTAAAAAACAACACTACTGAGGAGACTACAAATTCAAACATCCAACCGACGGACTCAGCCAGCAATCAGGAATTACAAGCCGCTACCTTTACGCTACTACCCCGGAAAAGGACCATACTAACCTTAGCATAATCACTAATCAAGCTCTAAGATATATATGTATGTATACTAGAAATAGAATTAAAAATACCAAGCTATATCGCTATAACATTAATGTAGAAACAGGGGATAAAATATTAGGATTTGAAGAAAATAATATACAGGAAAAAAAAAACGTAAAGAATACTTATAATATTAATAAACAAAAAAAAAAAATAATGTAAATCTATAAAAGAACGAGAATGCCCACAACTTAACTTTTTGCATATTAGTACGACCTTCTGCCACCGGAAAATGTTATATAAAGTTCGAACGAAAGACGATACGTCCAGAATGATAACTTCCTAGACCGCCGAGCATCGGGTTTTTCAAGGGGGGAGGGATGTCGTGGTCCGGTTGACCCCGACTCTCCCTACACACACCACGTATCGGTGATTGGGTTCAATATTCGAACTATGTCGCAATTTCCGATACGAGGTGATAAACTTAAATTGGGCTAAAGGCCGGATACCTTTGCTCGGCGGTCAGCGGGATTTTTGCAACATCGACTATCGATCAATTCTGGCCAACTCGGGTCAACCACCGAGAATTGATCGATGGTCGATGCATATCAGCAATTATCGGGCTGATGGACAATAATTGTCCAAGCGATAATTGCTGATCGATTTTCCCAACTCCAAAAAACGGGGAGTTTTCGATCGCGTTTCAAACCGACCGGTTGGTTTTTCATTAAAAAGTGAAGTATTTGAATAGTTAGGAATCAAGTGAAATAAAGTATTTGTATTGAAATATATTGAAGTATTTGAATAGTTAGTAATCAAGTGAAATAAAGTAAGTGTAGAAATGTTAATAGTAAGTCAGTTAACAGTTTAAAAAGTTAGTTAATAGTTTGTATAAATATATAATATATAATAAAGTAAGTGTTAACAGAGTGACAGTGTTTTTAGATCAGACTCTAATAAGACCACAACACCAACAATTTACATCGGATATTTTCAACGAATCTTTGACTCTTTTCATCAATTTCGAAAGTAAAACAGCTCCACACAATTCTAGTCGAGGTATCGTAACGGGTCGTATAGAAGCTACTTTCGTTTTGGACATTATAATCTGCACACAAGTATTACCTTTGCTGTGACTTACTGCATAGATTACAGCGGCATATGCTTCCATGGATACGTCAGAGATTCCATGAAGTTCAAAGTTGCAGGTTTCGTCTACCAATATCCATCTCGGAATTCTAATTCTTTCTAGTTCCAGTAGTTGATTCCTAAATTTGTTCCAGCGATTGTGGATTTCGATTGGAAGCGGATCATCCCATTTCAGTCCATGCAACCATAACGCTTGAAGTATGATTTTAGCTATAATGATCGTCGGTGCTAACCATCCTAAAGGGTCATAAAGACGTGCGATGTCCGAAAGCAGTTGTCGTTTCGTAAAATGTGCGTTGTGAACTCGAAGTTGTACTCGATAGGTGAAATGGTCTGTCGCAGGATTCCAGATGATGCCTAAAGATTTGTAGCCTTGGTTGAGAACCATTTCCAACGGGGTCTTCATTTCGATATCCGCTTCAGACACACCTTCTAAAACTCTAGTATCGTTAGTTATTCATTTTCGCAGCTTAAATCCTCGAGATTCTAATATTCTCGAAATCGCTTTGCGATGCTCAATGGTCTTGTTTATACCAGGACCTCCTGATAGTACGTCATCAACATAGAATTCGTTCATGATGGATTCATATACATCTGGATATTTATGCTTTTCGATTTCAGCTAAGTACTGCAAAGTCCTGATGGCTAAATATGGAGCGCACGTTGTTCCAAATGTGACTGTGTTCATGCAATAATCCTGTATGTCTTCGGATGGATTTGCTCTCCATACTATCCGTTGAAAGTGAGTGTCATTCGGGTGCATGTTAATCTGACGATACATTTTTTCTATATCAGCCACAAAGGCGTAAATATGCAATCTCCATTTCAAAATCACTGAGATCATGTCGTTCTGAATCGCGGGTCCCGTCATCAATGTATCATTTAGCGAAACTCCAGAGCTGCTCTTTCGTGATGCATCGAAGACTACTCGAAGTTTTGTGCTGGTACTATCCTTCAGAACAGCATGATGTGGTAAGTAATGCGCTGGGCACACCGAGTTTCCGTTTTCAACAATAATTTCGGTTTTGTTAGTGACCAAACTCATCTGGCCCAAGTCGATATATTCTTGTATACATTTTCTATATTCATTTTCAAGTTCTCCATCCCGACAAAATCGATTTTCCATAGATAGTAAACTTTTTACAGCTGTTGTACGGGAGTGTCCTAGCGTATTCTTAGCATTATCATCTTTAAATGGCAACCTCACTATGAACCGTCCACTATTTTCTCTTGATACGTTCGCTTGAAAGTGATTCTCACATAATTGTTCTTCTTGGCTCAATTTTCGAGATTCTTGCAATTCCTCCAGTTCCCAAAATTTCCGCAATTGATCACTTACATCTTGATGGGTTTCTATTTCGACCTTGAAACTTTGGTAATTTGACGTATATGCTGACTTCACTTCCCCAGAAACGATCCAAACTAACTTCGTATTTTGTGCGATTGTTCCATTTGATAGATTTTTAATATTTCCGAGGATTACTAGAGCATATACATCAGCACCTAGTAACAAATCGATACGACCTGCTATATCAAATTGAGGATCTGCCAATTCAATATTCTGCAATTCTTGCCATTGGGAGAATACAATTGTCTGAGTGGGGATTAAATTCGTCACCTTGTCTAAAACCCAGGCTTGAAAGTTAATTGTTTCACCATTACAAGCTAGTAGCATTGGTTGCACTAATCCTTTGGCGACAGTAGCGTTTGTTTTCCCAATTCCGATGATGTTTGCATATACAGCTTTCCTTTGTAGGCCTAATTGTTGCACTGCAGACTCCGTGATGAATGAAGCTTGTGAACCTTGGTCTAATAAAGCTCGCAAGATGACTCGACCATTTGGTGATTCGATGGTTACTTATGCAGTTGCTAACAATACTTGTTTTTGCGTCGTCACCGTAAGAGAGTTGATATCAACGAGTTCTGCTGTTGCATGCGAAGTTGAAGCTTGAGGTGAAATAGTATCTTCCGCTACAAACACCGCACTTCGTTCTTCCTTATGTAACAAAGTGTGATGCGCCCGTTTGCACCTTGAACATTTAAATTTACTGGGGCAATTGGATGCAAGATGTCCTCTTCCCAGACAATTCAAACACAATCCATTCCGCTTTACAATTTCAAATTTTTCTTGGTGTTCCATAGCAATGAATTGTTCACAATTTCGTAAATAATGTGACTCCTTATATACTGGACACGCTGATTGTGATTCGCTGTGATGGGAATGAATATTCGTTGTACTGGTATTACGAGTGTTCTGTTGTGTGGTTGTCGATGGTTTTTCAAATCTCCGACGTTCTAATCCAGCAGCTTCCAATGCTCTGAACCTATTTTGTAAAAAGAGCTTCAGTTTTTCAAACGAAGCCAATTCCGAATCCATCGCTTGTTGTTGTTCCCACAATTGTCTAGTTTCTGACGGTAGGCGTCGTGCCGTCATAAAAA
The DNA here is from genome assembly GCA_951812415.1 of Beris morrisii. Taxonomy (NCBI): domain Eukaryota; kingdom Metazoa; phylum Arthropoda; class Insecta; order Diptera; family Stratiomyidae; genus Beris; species Beris morrisii. The sequence continues at coordinate 85,873,285 of OX638310.1, read as the reverse complement.
CTACGCATGCATTCCACAAATCTGGAATTTGCATGTTTTCTAAGGCTTGCACTGACTCCACGGTTTGATCTAATAAGGTCTTTATTGACGAGGACGATTCGTTCGCGTTGACAATACCGAACAGCTTTTTCAATTGTGATGTTAATAACGCATTTTTGTTGTCGAATCTGTCGTTCAAAACCTTCCACGCAATTTTATAATTCGCGTCTGTGGTTGGAAATTGTTTAATGAGCCCTAATGCTTCACCCTCTAAACTGCACTTCAAATAGTGAAGTTTCTCCACATCGGAAATTGATTTCCGTTCATGCACTAAAGCCACAAACAAATCGCGGAACGACATCCACGCTTCATAATTCCCGGAAAATGTGGGTAGTGAGATTCTAGGCAATTTTATGTCGCGCTCCCCCTTTGCTATTTGGGAAACGTTCCCAACCGAATTCTCACGTGCTCCTTTATTTTCTTGCAGGTTATCGACTTCAACTAGGAACACTAAAAGCGTTTCTTCAAAGGTCCGGTTTACGTCGTCCGCGAAATACGGTATTTCTGGCTCCTTTTCATTTCCACTGAGCGAATCAAGAATTCCTTTATGCGTTTCCGTGAAGTTTTTACGCAGGGATTCAATCCTTTCAAGGAGTCGGTTGAGCTACGCGACCGTTTTACGCGACTTCGAATCCTTGTGAAAGTTAGTTTGAGCCCGCACCAACTGCTCTGACGTCAGTTTTTGTTGCATAACTAGTTTTGCCATTTTTTCCATTTTCGAATGCACTTTTATGACAAATGAATCACACTTATAAATAATATAAAGTATATAGGACCAAATATTCAATGCAAATATCAAAATACGTCACGTGATTTTGTAATCACCAAATTCCACTGTTCGAATTTAAAGAAAACACATTTCCACTATTTCAAATATTTATATATGATATATTATTTTATAATTATAATTCAACAAAGGGTATGCAATTTAATCAACTTGTCTTTTTCAAACTCAAATGTCAAGTGAAGATTCCGGTAAAATTCTATAAAGCAACAAACCTTAGTGAAAATTCCGCTACATTCCGCACCGTTCGTTATGCTGACGAAATTCACTTTAATGTGAAGGTGACATCTATAAGTCGATTTGATGTGACAAGTTACAATGATTTAACATCAACTTGACGAAGCTGCAACATTCACTCGTCTGGTGTGGTTGGATTTTCAACACATAGTTTTCTCATTAAATCGTCTGTATTAGCTGGAAGTGCAGTTTCGTAGGCGTAGCGAAAACTGTGATCGGAAATCCCACCAATAATCAACCGCACAAGTTGAGTTTCCGATAAATCAAATGGTAGACGTCTTAATCTGGATAGCTTCTCCATCACATATTCTCTGTAATCTGCTGCACTTTTCTCTCATAATTTGCTGCACGTTTGAACATTTTTGAGAGATCTTCTTCGCCGGAAAGGTTGTTAATGAGCCGCTGACGTAGATCAACCCATGTGTTCGTTTGTCCACCAACCTTGCGAGACCAATCACGCGCTGGACCCTTTAAAGCACTTTCAACGCGTGCAAAAACGTCGAAATCGCGCAAACTGTATCGTTCGATACATTTATCGACCTCATCGCACCATTGCTGAATCTTATACCGGGAATGTTCAGGATGATGTTCGCCGTATCCCCTGATGAATCACTTTTCCCAGAATTCAACAGTTTCAGAAGTGAAACCTTTCTTGCTTCTTCTCCTTCCGTATCTCTCGGCTCATGATTATCATGATCATCCATTATTTTAGAAAATCTGATTTATTCCGATTTGTATTGTCTTTTTTTTTACTCTTAGTGATGGAATTGAAAAATTCCGGTTTTTTTTTTTCTTAGTAATGGAATTGAAAAATTCCAGGTTTTGTTTTTTTATAGTGATAAAATTGAAAAATTCCAGTTTTGTTTTTACTCTTAGTGATGGAATTGAAAAATTCCGGATTTTTTTTTATTCTTAGTAATGGAATTGAAAAATTCCAGTTTTTTTTTTTTTGGTTTTCTTTTCTTTGAACGCATTGAAAAATTCGATTTTATTTTTTGTTTGTTTGTTCTTGACCAGCTTTTGCTGTATCCCACTTCTGATAATAGAAACACGAGCTTCACAGTTTTATTACTTTATTTGTATTCAGCGTGCATAACAAGAATGCCCCTTTGGGTCTTAAATGTCTCCTTATATAGCCGTTGATTATAAGACATGGTGTAATGGTGGGGTTGATGGAATACCTGGTGCTTGCAGTAGTGGTGTAAGTTTTATCTGTTCTGCTCTATCATATTTGTTTATATAAAAAAAAATGGTAAATACAAAAAAAACAATAATAGAAAATATATAAAAAACATACTGCAGTCACGATCGGCTGCAAGCCAATCGTATAATACTCTAGATGAATACTGAACTCCGATTTATATTGTAGTTGGGGATAAAGTAGAATTACGTGTGTGCATGTTGTATGTCCTTTATTAAGGACTGCCATTAGATTGCTACTCAAAACTAAAAGACAATATTCAGTGCTTAATTTCATGCCTTGAACTGGGTAAGTCATCGAAAAAATGTCCTTTTTGAAGGACTTTCACATGGGAGGTACAGGAAGGACTCATTCGATTTCTTACATATTTGTCCTTTTCCTTGGAACCATTCAAAAATTCATGTGTACAAAATTTCAAATTCGTAGCTTGAAGCGTTCAAAAGTTATCGGAAAATATTGTTGAACACGTGTTTTAAGGATATTTTGTATGGCAGCTACCAGAAGAAGTAAAAGGATTTCACTGATTAGTAAACTCGAACTTCCTTTTCGCTCAAAACTAACTTGTACAAAATTCCGAATTCGTACTGAAAAGATTACTTGAGTTATTGTGAGTTTCGTAAATTAAGTGAATACATTTTGACAGGATATTTGTATGGCAGCTACACGAAGGACTAACATGATTTCCTTCATAATTATATATTTAGCTCCAACTATTGGAAAAATAACACATACAAAATTTCGATGTCGTAGCTTAAACCCTTCTAAAGTTATTGACCAATATTCTTCAAGACGTGTTTTAAGGACATTTTGTATGGCAGCTACCAGAAGGAGTAAAAGGATTTCGCTAATTAGTAAACTTCGACTTTGTTTTTACTCAAAACTAACTTGTACAAAATTCCGAATTCGTAGCTAAAAGATTACTTGAGTTAGAGTGAGTTTCGTAAATTAAGTGAATACATTTTGACAGGATATTTGTATGGCAGCTACACGAAGGACTAACAGGATTTCCTTCATAATTATATATTTAGCTTCAACTATTGGAAAAATAACACATACAAAATTTCAATGTCATAGCTTAAACCCTTCTAAAGGTATCGACCAATATTCTTGACCACATGTTTTAAGGACATTTTATATGGCAGCTACCAGAAGGAGTAAAAGGATTTCGCTGATTAGTAAACTCCGACTTCTTTTTCACTCAAAACCAACTTGTATAAAATTCCGAATTCGTAGCTAAAAGATTTCTTGAGTTATTCTGAGTTTTGTAAATTAAGTGAATACATTTTGACAGGATATTTGTATGGCAGCTACACGAAGGACTAACAGGATTTTCTTCATAATCATACATTTAGCTCCAACTATTGGAAAAATAATACATACAAAATTTCAAAGACGTAGGTTAAACCCTTCTAAAGTTATCGACCAATATTCTTGAACACGTGTTTTAAGGACATTTTGTATGGCAGCTACCCGAAGGAGTAGGACGATTTTACCCGTTAACGAACTTAACCTTACAAATTCAACCAAACATCCAGATTCAAAATTTCATGATCCTAGGTGAAGGCGTTCTCTAGTTATCGTGCTAACGGACGGACGGACGGACGTCAGGCGGATTTGAGGTTTTTGGCCACAAATAAACAAAAAATAATATATAACTTTTTTTCGTCCGAGGCTTGGTTCTATGCGTTACAAACTTTTGGGCTGGATTAAACTTATAATACTCTATATGATTTCATCTAGAGTATAAAAATAAAAATAAATAAATAAACATAAATAAAGAGTAATGTTTATAAAAATTTATGAAATTGTGTATCTTATATTGTGATGTAACTACCACCCATCAGGTATAGTTCCATAAGCTTTACGTCGAAGCGAGCAGTATATGTGGAATATTTACATTGATTCTACGTTTAACATGTGTAGGTATGTTAAAGTTGTACGTTATTTCAACATAGAACGTCTATGTGGAAGATTTAGTCGCAAAGGGGGGGAACTAATTTACCTGGAAGATGAAATTTGGTTTCTGTATACAGGGTGTTTGGCACTGCGTCCGCCACCTTGTAAGGGGTTATTCCATGATATATTTGGAGAAAAAAATTGTTGTCAGTGGAGATACAGGGTGGTTAAGAAAAGTGTTTTTGACCGGTACCCTCACTCACTTAAAACGTTATATCTTGAAAACGAATAATCACAAGGCAAAGTGTTATAACTCGTTTTTTAGGCAATCGAATTACCTTTCATTTGATGTAACAGTCTAAATTGTAACTGCACCCAGTCTTGAGACATTTACTCGAAAACACAAATTTTTGCTACGTCAACCCTAAAAATTCAGTGATCAATGTAGTTTTTCTCAGAAAACCCCATTATAAAAATGTCATCTTAATTTAATTTTTATACTCTAGATGAAATCATATAGAGTATTATAAGTTTAATCCAGCCCAAAAGTTTGTAACGCATAGAACCAAGCCTCGGACGAAAAAAAATTATATATTATTTTTTGTTTATTTGTGGCGAAAAACCTCAAATCCGCCTGACGTCCGTCCGTCCGTCCGTCCGTCCGTCCGTCCGTCCGTCCGTCCGTCTGTCCGTCCGTCCGTCTGTCCGTGAACACGATAACTCAAGAACGCCTTCACCTAGGATCATGAAATTTTGAATCTGGATGTTTGGTTGAATTTGTAAGGCTAAGTTCGTTAACGGGCAAACTCGTCCTACTCCTTCGGGTAGCTGCCATACAAAATGTCCTTAAAACATGTGGTCAAGAATATTGGTCGATACCTTTAGAAGGGTTTAAGCTATGACATTGAAATTTTGTATGTGTTATTTTTCCAATAGTTGGAGCTAAATATATGATTATGAAGGAAATCCTGTTAGTCCTTCGTGTAGCTGCCATACAAATATCCTGTCAAAATGTATTCACTTAATTTACGAAACTCACTATAACTCAAGTAATCTTTTAGCTACGAATTCGGAATTTTGTACAAGTTAGTTTTGAGTAAAAACAAAGTCTAAGTTTACTAATTAGCGAAATCCTATTACTCCTTCTGGTAGCTGCCATACAAAATGTCCTTAAAACACGTCTTGAAGAATATTGGTCGATAACTTTAGAAGGGTTTAAGCTACGACATCGAAATTTTGTATGTGTTATTTTTCCAATAGTTGGAGCTAAATATATAATTATGAAGGAAATCCTGTTAGTCCTTCGTGTAGCTGCCGTACAAATATCCTGTCAAAATGTATTCACTTAATTTACGAAACTCACAATAACTCAAGTAATCTTTTCAGTACGAATTCGGAATTTTGTACAAGTTAGTTTTGAGCGAAAAGGAAGTTCGAGTTTACTAATCAGCGAAATCCTTTTACTCCTTCTGGTAGCTGCCATACAAAATATCCTTAAAACACGTGTTCAACAATATTTTCCGATAACTTTTGAACGCTTCAAGCTACGAATTTGAAATTTTGTACACATGAATTTTTGAATGGTTCCAAGGAAAAGGACAAATATGTAAGAAATTGAATGAGTCCTTCCTGCACCTCCCATGTGAAAGTCCTTCAAAAAGGACATTTTTTCGATGACTTTTCAGTTCAAGGTATGAAATTAAGCACTGAATATTGTCTTTTAGTTTTGAGTAGCAATCTAATGGCAGTCCTTAATAAAGGACATACAACATGCACACACGTAATTCTACTTTATCCCCAACTAAAATATAAATCGGAGTTCAGTATTCATCTAGAGTAATATACGATTGGCTTGCAGCCGATCGTGACTGCAGTATGTTTTTATATATGAGTTACGATTAATATTTTGGAAGTAATAGGTAAAAATACATATCGCATAAAAATTAAATATTTCAAAAGTCAGTGCCATAAAGTGGACCTCGTCTAAGAACCTGTTTAATTTGTCGGTAATACTGAAGTATTTTTATTGCACATTTATTACTATTTAAAGTATGTAGGAAAACAGTGAAATGTAAGTGAGTTTCAACATAATTGAAGCTTTTACCTGGATTTGGTAGGTATATAATACTGGGTGCGGTACTATGCCTTTTTCAATAGGGTGCCTTACAAAATAAAAAGCCTATAAAAGCAAAACTACCTTCATATTTTTATCAGTTTTAGTTACGTTGCTAGAAGAAAAATGTATTTATTTATTTATTTGAGATGTGGCATCCATCATAAATGAGGGATCCTATCGTATTATCGGCCAAGCCCGGAGGGCACATTGCACGTCGCATTACAATCGTGTTACAATTTTATTAGTAAAGGATGTAAGAACGAAAATATAATTCAAGTGCAAGCGTCATATAAGAATATAAGAAATTAAGTAATAATAAATGAAAATAAATAAAATGCAAATAAAAAAATCTGTCAACAGTTTGGGCGCAACTTTATTATTTTCGGCTTAGAATGGGGTCGCGCTAAAATACTTAAATGCCGCTGTCCCATATAACATATGAATTACATAATTGGGTCATACTCCGGGAAGAGGTCTAAGTCATAGTATATCAGTTAATACGCGATTAGAAGGTTTTTCACCATTACATGAAATCGGAAATGCATTTGTATGCGATTATATAAAAAGTCTGTGGAAGTGAAAACCAGTCTAATATCTCATCAATCCTAAGATATATATCGAAAGCCTTACGTCCTATTGGAGTTCAATATCTAAAAATACTGAAATGAACTTTTTGACGATTATGTAAGAAGCCTTAGGAAGTAAAAATGAATTCGATATCTCATTAGAAGTAGGAAGTATGTAGGAATTTGTGAAAACATATGCAACCCCCTTGCACCCACTTTGGGGTTGAATATCAAAAAATCCTGAAATTGATTTTTAGATATATGTAAAGAAAGCCCGAGGAAGTGAAAACCAATCCGATGTCTTTTCACTCCTAAGAGATATGACGAAATTCGTGAAAAAGGAAAAAAATTTAAAATAAGTTTTATGTGATTATTAAACAATCCCGTGGAAGTAAAAAGTTATTAGATATCTAATCAGACCGGAGGGACATGGCTGAATTCGTGGAAATGTATACAACCCCTTTACACAACCGTGGGGGTCAAATTACAAAAAATCCTGAAAACACTTTTTAAGTATAAGTATATAAGTATATAAAAGTATAAAAATTCGTAGAATAAAAATGAAGTCAATATTTGGAAAGACCTAATAGATATGACGAAAATCGTGAAAATCCATTTTCACTGATCATTCTTTTTGCACCCCTTCCGCACGCCAATGGATATTTTGAAATTTTTTTTAATCTAAATTACTCTCTTAGTTGACTTACATATACATACCGAGGTTCAACTTTCTAACATAAGCCGTTCTATAGTTAGGAAAAACACCCCCGTACCATACTACGCCTATAAAAAATTATATTTTTTCAAGATGCTACTACTATAGTTCTATCCAAATACCAAGTTTCAGCTTTATATCTTTATAGGTTCTCGAAATATAAAAGTCGGAACTTTTTCTTTTTTACCCCTCCCCACCCGCACCCTCTACACACTCACACTCTGCTAGGGATCTATTGGGCCTACTTCTGGTAAAAATTCTAAGCATCTACCATACACTGTTCTTGAGACATGAGACGTGGTTTTTTAGAAAAATGCTTATCCCCTCCACTTCCATACTCCACCGCCCTTAAAAATGTTTACTTTCAGCAAACTTCATTTGTCAACCTTAATACAGAAACCGAATTTTAATTTTCTAGTGCAATTGGTTCGTGAGATATTGTAATCTAATATTTTTCGCCCCCACTTCCATGCGCCCCTGCCCCCTCCCAAAAATTTCCCATCTATTCTCCTAGTATACCCACAGATCAGTGGCGTGGCGTCCATGGAAGCAAGGGAAGCATTGCTTCCCTTACATTTTACTGAAAAATATTATATCTAAAATGCGTTTTCTACATCGCGCAGAAAAATCGCGAAAAAAATGCATGTTTCAAACATTTTCTATGACACAGTCTAAATAAAAGTCCGCAAGAAACTACACGCGCATATCGCACACAGCCGATTTGGCAACACCACGAAAAAGTCAAGCGAAAAGAATCTAAGAAGAGGACACATGGAAGCAATTTGAAAGTTGCATCTATGAGCGTTCATTTCATTCCGTAGTAAGCCCACTGTGACGTCATGAAAAACAATTTTTCTACACGGCACGGTGGATGCAATACGCTTTTTGCTTCCACACATTCCTGGCTGCAGCGGTGAAGCTTTCAGCAAGCAGAGATCTGATAAGAAATAAGTGCTGCCAGAGTAGGATAGGAATTGAATTCTGATCGAAGTTTGGAATTGAATTGTGGTAAATAGTTGAATTATATTTAATTTGGTTTTTAGATCTCCGGAACCACTTACTCTAGGAGGCTGAAACTTGGAACTTATGTAGAACTATGATAGTGGACCTATTTGCAAAAAAATGGCGATAAGGGTTGACGAGTGTTGGAGTGGAGGGGAAAGCAATGTGTTCGAAGTGCTTGAAAGCTGGGGTTGAAACATTCTAAAATACGTATCTTCTGAACGGTTGATGTCAGAAAATTGAAACTTTGTAGTTGTCTTAAGGGATAATTTGAGATTAATCAAAAGCTAAAATTTTTGAATCAGTTGGTGGTGACCAATTATACCAGGACGGTAAAATTTGGTTTGTGTATATATAGGATTACAAGTGGAGCCCATTAAAATTTTTGACGTTGGAGGTGGAGCAAAAAAAAGGGGGGCGATAGCCATTTTTAATAATATATCATTTTATTTTGGCACATTAACCGTTTAGGAGATATGGATTCTAGAAAGTCTAGAAAGCATTATTATTCCCCCTCACTCCCACACCCCTTCACCCATATCAGCAATGTTTTTGCCACTATCGATGCTCTATACAAATTCCAAGTTTCAGTCTCCTAGCATAAGCGGTTACTGAGATCTGGAAACCAAAATTTTTCATACAAAACGCTTCCCCCACCTCCTCCCTGACATTCCCACCACTCGAAAGGTGGGCACTTGAAGGAGTCTGCTCAGTCTACCAACAAAAAAAAATTCAACTTAATAGCTCAAAGAGTTTGAAAGCTATAAGCTTTCAAACGTTTTGCGTACGGCGGACGGCGCACAGACGGAATGAAAATTTTTTTTTTGCTTTTTTGGTGTCGTGGAAACGTGGAAAAAAAATTTCAGGGTAGCAAATTTTTTTCTTTTAAAAATCGATAACAATACTTTATTATTAAAATAATAAATTAAAATTAACAATAAAAACATACTGCAGTCACAATTGGCTGCAAGCCAATCGTATAATACTCTAGATGAATACTGAACTCCGATCTATATTGTAGTTGGGGATAAAGTAGAATTACGTGTGTGCATGTTGTATGTCCTTTATTAGGGACTGCTATTAGATTGCTACTCAAAACTAAAAGACAATATTCAGTGTTTAATTTTATATCTTGAACTGGGTAAGTCATCGAAAAAAAATTTCCTTTTTGAAGGACTTTCACATGGGAGGTGCAGGAAGGACTCACTCGATTTCTTACATATTTATCCTTTTCCTTGGAACCATTCAAAAATGAACGTGTACAAAATTTCAATTTCGTAACTTGAAGCGTTCAAAAGTTATCGAAAAATATTGTTGAACACGTGTCTTAAGGATATTTTGTATGGCAGCTACCAGAAGGAGTAAAAGGATTTTGCTGACTAGTAAACTTGAACTTTGTTTTCACTCAAAACTAATTTGTACAAAATTTCGAGTTCATAGCTAAAAGATTACTTGAGTTATAGTGAGTTCCGTAAATTAACTGAAGACTTTTTGACAGGATATTTGTATGGCAGCTACACGAAGGACTAATAGGACTTTCTTCATAATCATACATTTAGCTTGAACTATTGAAAAAATAATACATACAAAATTTCAAAGACGTAGCTTAAACCCTTCTGAAGTTATCGCCAATATTCTTGAACACGTGTTTTAGGACATTTTGTATGGCAGCTACCAAAAGGAGTAAAAGAATTTCGCTAATTAGTTAACTCGAACTTCCTTTTTACTCAAAAATAACTTGTATAAAATTCCGAATTCGTAGCTAAAAGATTTCTTGAGTTATAGTGAGTTTCGTAAATTAAGTGAATACATTTTGACAGGATATTTGTATGGCAGCTACACGAAGGACTAACAGGATTTTCTTCATAATCATATATTTAGCTCCAACTATTGTAAAAATATCACATACAAAATTTCAAAGTCGTAGCTTAAACCCTTCTTAAGTTATCGACCAATATTCTTGAACACGTGTTTTAAGGACATTTTGTATGGCAGCTACCCGAAGGAGTAAGACGAGTTTGCCCGTTAACGAACTTAGCCTTACAAATTCAACCAAACATCCAGATTCAAAATTTCAAGATCCTAGGTGAAGGCGTTCTTGAGTTATCGTGTTCACGGACAGACGGACGGACTGACGGACGGACGGATTTGAGGTTTTTGGGAACAAATAAACAAAAAATAATATATGACTTTTTTTCGTCCAAGGCTCGGTTCTATGCGTTACAAACTTTTGGGCTGGATTAAACTTATAATACTCTATAAGATTTCATCTAGACTATAATTAAGCGAGTAATTAAGGATAAAATAAGCAAAAAGAACAGCGACAAGTATACAATGCACAAGAAGTATGAGTAAGCAAATAATAAAAGCTAAGCAATTCATGTTAGCAGCAAAAAGGTAATTCAAATGAAAAAAAAAGAAAAACAAGAAAAAAAAAAACTGTAAACTTAAATGTTATGACGGAGGTGAAGGTGGTTGAGGAGTTGAAAAAGGGGATCAGGGTCCGAAGGGGCAAGAGGGGAGCTTAGGGGGGAATGGAATGGTTGAAGAATATCCTGGTTAGACGGCATTCAGTCGGGATATGACTCATCGTCATCGGTTTCTGGCAGGTTACACATCCTGGCTGCGGCGATCTCGACATGTAGTGCTGGTGGGTCATCCTGGAATGACCCGGTCGGACCCTGGTGGTTTAACCGATTCCTTCCGATTTTATAGAGGGTTATAAACCGGTGGATGAGGGCCACGCCAATGTTGAGCAAGGAATGTGGAGTTAGAGACCCATGCTGCAGCTCGCTGCTCCGACATAATTCTTCTGACGGTGCGTCGGGTGAAATTGACGAAAGAAGGAATGGTTTCTTTCTCGTGACTACCACCCAATATAGAAAGGTTCCGGCCGGGTTGGCTGAAGACTTCGGATGTGTAGCAGTGCTGGTTCTTTAGAGTGGTAAGTGTGTATGGCGTCGACAGCAGATCTCGAGTCGGAGAAGATCACCGCTGGAACCGCGGCTGATAGTGCCGCGTTCGCTGCTTGCAAAATGGCGGAGGCTTCGCCCTCGAATACACTCGAGTCCGGGTGCAATTTGAAGGCACGTTGACTTGTAGGTGTGACGGCAGGAGGCTGTAGGGTGATGTAGGCAGCCCATGTTTGATGGCTTGACTTGGACCCAACCGTGTAGTAAGCAGCACGTCCGGGTAAATCTTCCAGGTGCCGCTTGTGGAGAAGCTGGTATTTTGCAGCCGGGGTGTGAGCTTTGTTTGGGTATCTGGACGGGATAGGGAGGGAAGTTAGTGGGTGGCGGTTTGGGCGATGAGAAGGGGGCGAAACAGGGATGGGTGGGGGAGTGTTGGGACATAATTCTCTGAGGACAATGCGGGCGCTCCATAGCGCAGAAGAGGGGGTTCTGATGGTCTCAGGATACGTAACAGCGTCCGTACTGGTGATGAACCGGTGGTGCGGACTCCTTCGGTCGAGCTCGCTTTTGGCCGCCAGATTTATTTGAAACTTTTGATGAGAGTAAGGATGCTGTCGCATCCAGACTCATTTGTAGCGACTCGATAGGCGTGGTGCAAAAGGCACCAAGCACAGCTCGAAGTACCTTATTGACGGCGATTTGAAGGCGATTTGAAGGTTGCGCAGATTAGTGTGTGTGGTTATGGCGTAGATAGTAAGGCAGTATTGTACGCACCCTCTTATTAGCGTCAGGGCGATGTGTATCAGCGCAGACGAGCTAACTAGCAAACTGTTAGAGGCTCGGACCCGAATTATATTGCGGACTTTATCCAGGGCCGCGACGATTGCCCGAATGTGACAATTCCAATTCAGTTTCGGTGTGAAGGTGACCCCCATTATCTTACACGCGGCCCGAGGAATGAGCGTAACGTCGAAACGTGCTTCAGTGACGACCGGTCCATGTTTTCGCGAAAATAAATTGAATTCTCCTTTATGGTATGGCACCAGGCATCGATAGCTGTCTTGATCTGTCGAGTAATGTCGTCCAGCTAGGGGTGGGAGGTGGTAAGGATTAGGTTATCCGCGTAAATATAGTGATTGGTGTGGGAAATGTCGGAAAGGAGTTGGGATAAGGAGTGGGTGTAAACATTGAACAGACAGGGTGATAGAGAAGATCCTTGTGGTAGGACATTGTCAACACTGCAGTGATTGGAAGTGTATTGACTCTCACCATAATGGAGCGAGAAGAGAGGAAGTTATCAACGATCTGAATGAAACGGATATCTATACCCCAAATAGATAGTTGTTTAGTGATGACAGTTTTGATTACCCGGTCAAAGGCCTTCTCCAGATCGAGGGATAGGGCATGGTACTCCTGACTGTTGGAGAGAGCTAGTCTGGCATGATGTTCGAAATCGAGTAGGAGAGAGGTTGTACCTCTCCCCGGCCTAAAGCCGTGCTGCTCAGCCGGCAGAACACTCTCCAGAAGGTGCCCAAGTCTCCTGCCCAAGATCTTTTCGAAGACCCTTGACAGGCAAGGGAGCAGCGAAATAGGACGGAGATCCTTGGAAGTAGGTGCTGAAGAAGAAGTGTTGGATTTCTTGCGGATGGGCACTTGAACAGCTCTCTTCCACATGTGCGGAAAAGAGCCCTGCGCCAGGATCATGTTATAGAGATCCACCAGCCTAAACTTCAGACTATTGGTGGACTCCCTGATCATCTCGTAAGTAGTCCTGTCATGTCCTGGTGCTGATCCCTTGCCGAAACTAAGCACCGAACTTAGCTCCGCAAAGGAGATAGGGTAACCAATGTTTCTATCTGGATCAGGTGAATAGACTGTGAAGTTAAGAGGGGCTGATCTTTTGTCAGCAAGTTGTTCGGGAAAAAAGTTCGAATCCGAAGAGTATGCAGTCCAGGATAGAGCAAGGTGATTGGCGATATGCAAGGAATTGGTAATTGAACATAGGTCAGTTGTTAAATTGGGGATCATACTGGGAGGTCTGCCCCCGAAGACGGATTTAACTTTTTTCCAAGCATCGGCTAGATTAGAGCTGGGATCGATGGAACGAGCAAAAGAGTTCCCGTTTTCTCTTTTTGCAGCTTTAATCATTTTCTTGGTAATAGCCGCCTCACGACGATACGAGACTAGGTTTGTATCCGTCGGGTGCCTGTAGAAGTTTTTCCAAGCTCTATTCTTGGCTTTAATGGCGTTCACGATATCTCTATTCATCCAGCGTGATTGAGAACGGGGGATGGGGTTCGATATGGGTATTGAGGAAGCTGCTGCAGAGCGAAATATTCGAGTTAACCGTGCGACTTCCTGGTTCATGTTACCCGAAACCGGGAAGCTCTCTGCCGCTTCGTCCATATTCACTCTAAACTTTTCCCAGTCGGCACGTGAAGTGACGTACCTGGTGGTTGGTCGATAGTTAGCCAATCCTTGAGTCGATCTTATGATGGCTGGCAGGTGGTTACATGTAATTTAAAATCAAGACCACAATGTGTGGCAAACCTCTACGAGGGGCGCACCACACACTTTTTAGGGTGAAATCCACCTTCAAAGGCTATCAAGACACTTTCCAATAACTACAAGTCGGGCACGTCAACCCGCGTTGACGTTTGGAACACGAATCTGAAAGAAGAAGGTGTCAGTAGAATAAAAAAAATAATTTCAAAATGCCTGAGTACTCCAATGAAGAAGATGCTGACATTGTGTTAATTTATGGAGAGTGTCGCGGAAATGGACGAGCCGCGCGAAGGCTTTACCATCAGAGACATCCTCATCGACGGACACCTAACACAAGGAGAGTAAATGCAAATCCTGCGCCGATAATCGCTGTTCAGATTGATGAAAGAATACTGCAAGAAGTTCAAAATGATCCATCGATCAGTATCCGACGCTTGGCATTGCAGTTTGTTAAAAATTGAACCAGCCGTGCGCAAAAAACCAGTCTAACCAGTCCGACTTTGGCCGTGCGCAAACCAACCAGTTGTATAACTAACGAAATAAATTGAATTGTTCTTTAAACCGGGACCATTATTTTAATAAGTTGGTGAAGTTTTCCAACATTGGTGCCGAAACCCGGGAGAAAAGAACTAATTTAAGTGATAACGGTACATAAAATGGATGCATCATATCGATCGGTTTATCGTGGTCAAATAACGAAGCTAACAAAAGTGGCAGCGGAATACCTACAATTACCGTCTGCAAAAGCGCGTGAAGAAAATGCTGATGAAGTTGAAGAAAACGTATGTTCTTATTTGGAACGCATCAAAGTGGCAAACGCGAATCTGGTGAGTGCAAATGAAGCTATCCTTACTGGAATAAAAGAAGAGGAATTAGAACGTGAATGTAAGATTTCCGCTGAATACGAGGATAAAGCAGTGGCTATCATGGCACGCTTAAATCAACGTCTTCTTCAAATTCAACGGCTTAGAATTCCATTAAATTCTTCAGCTCCTGTTACGAATCGTGATTCGTGCATTAAAAATTCGGTCAAACTTCCAAAGTTGCAATTGCAAAAGTTTTCCGGCAATTCGAAAGAATTGCTTCCATTTTGGGAGCAGTATAAGAGCTCGATCCATGAGAATACCTCTCTATCGAGCGTGGATAAGTTCCATTATTTGCAGTCGCTGTTAACTGGAAAAGCAGCGATGACTCTAGCTGGTTTTACTCCTACATCAGCGTGCTACGACGGAGCCGTGGCGCTCTTATTAGAGCAATTCGGAGATCGCGACAAAAGTATCGATCAATGCATGTTGCAGTTTATGTCGCTTCCCAGAATAAAGTCAAAAGACGATTTTGTTGGACTGAGGAACTTATACAATATGGTCACCTCATCTATGCGTTCTCTAACCGCTCTGGGGGTTCCCGCGAATAATTATAGTATCATGCTGAAGAGCGCTTTATTGAAGTCCTTGCCGGATGATCTTCGAGTGGATTTTCATTGGTTCTAAGAAAAAACTGAAGAGCGTGCCGAGTCTGATAACCCTACAGAAAGAGAAGATACCAGCTCAGTAGAAGAGAGTTCATCCTCATTGAAATTTCACGGCGATAGCCAAATAGCCGCCATCATTAAATTTCTGAAGCGAGAAGCGACTTCGTTGGAAAAATCATTTGAGATAAGAGACTCGTCACGTAGTGTGAGTGCGTTAAATGCGAAAGCAGTGGCCACTGCAACAGGCTTAATGACTCTAGATAGTAGTAGTTTATGTTTTTTCTGCAAGGCACCTGACCATAAGTCAAATTCATGCAGTGCAAAACTATCACTTATACAAAAGAGAGAAATGTTGAAACGAGATAGACGTTGTTTTCGGTGCACTGGTGGTGGTCATTCGGCTAAATTCTGCAAAGCAAAGCTAATATGCAAAACTTGTAAGAGAAAGCATGCAACGTCTATGTGCGATCCGGATTTCGCTCGTAAATCAAAAGTGATTCCAAATGGGAAGGAAGAAGATAGAAAGAGTTTACCGCTACCGCCACAACAGTCACTAAACCTGTGCACATCGAATAGTGGAGCTGTCAATAATACATTTCTTCAAACAGCATGTGTTGTGATTTCGAAAAATAATATGGCAGGAAATTGTGTCGTACGCATAATCTTTGATGGAGGAAGCCAAATGTTCTTCATACAGAAGGCCGTATCGTCCAAGTTGCAGTTGCCCGTTGTTGCAACACAACAGCTCAGCGTTATACCATTTGGCAGCATGGAACCCCTCGGTTAAAAGTTTTGTTCGATGGAACCCACACCGAACAAAACTTTTAACCGAGTCGGTATGTATCTTAGGAGCCAATATGGTGGTAATTTCCTTTATTTTGAAGCAATCGAGGTGCCGGAAATATGTCTAGATGTCGTAAAGTCACCTGAAACATGCAGACAATTTGATGAGTTTGCATTAGTCGACGCATGCTTACCAGGAAACATATTGGAGGAGGGCATTAGTATTTTGATCGGAGCAAACGAATATTGGAAGTTTATGACAGGAGCCCATAAAAGAATCAATGGAAACTTAACCGCAGTGGACACTTTATTTGGGTGGACGATTATGGGCCCATCCGCGGCTTGTGTTGCTTCGAATAATTGTAGCATATCAGCTCTTTCGCTAATAAATGAAAAAACTGTTGAAGCCTTTTGGAAATTGGAGGCTATTGGTAAAGACAATAGCGAACCGTATGACTCCATCACTAATATTTTGGAGCATAATATTAAGAAACGAGAGCAAACATATGTGGCATCCTTGTTATGGCGAGATCTTAACTTAGTACTGGATGATAATCGCTACATAGCTCTTCAGCGACTATCGAGTTTGATAAAAAAAATTATCCAGAGAACCAAAGAAGCTACTCGAATACGATGTAGCTATTAGAGAGATGTTAATAGCTGGATTCGCCGAAAAGGTTGACGCTAACGTAGTTCCTTGTGAGCATTTATATTATATGCCTCATAGACCAGTCTACCGAGAAGATAAAGACACAATGAAGCTTCGCATTGTTTTCGACGCCTCTGCAAAAGGCAAGGGTGCACTATCGCTCAACGATCACCTATCAGCTCGACCAAACTTGCTTCAGGATTTATTAAAGATGCTTCTTAATTTTGGAATCGGCAGATATGCATTGGTGGCCGATATCGAGAAAGCCTTTCTACAAATTGAATTAACTGAGTGCGACCGCGATGTTCATCGTTTCGTATGGTTTGCAGATCCCCTTAACTCTACTGATGATTTGCCGCCGTACCAAGAGTACAGGATGACGAGGGTGACATTTGGCGTTACATGTAGCCCGTTCTTACTGTCGGCTACTATTCTGAAGCATTTGAGCGAGTATGAAACGGAGTATCGAGAAACGTGTGATATTTTGAAAAATTCCTTCTACATGGACGATCTTGTATTTAGTCACGATAGTCTGGCAAACGTGAAACGAATAAGTCAAGAGGCTATCGATATAATGGAAGGTGCCTCCATGAACTTAAGGAAATGGAACTGTAATGATAAATCCATCAGAAAATCATTCGCGAATTTATCAAGCCAGACTACAATTCAAAAGGTTTTGGGTATAAATTGGTTTATTTGTACTGATGAGTTAGCGGTAGACTTGGAGTCCGTACAGAAATTCCTATTGCACCCCACGACTGGAACAAAACGAAATTTATTGCATCTATTGTCTAGAATCTTTGATCCATTGGGGTTGCTAGGACCGTTTGTCATCGGAGTAAAGATCCTTTTTCAAGATATCTGGAGACTAAAACTAGACTGGGATGAAAAACTCCCTGAAGAGTTTTTAAGGACTTGGAGCGATTACGGTAAGCACATACCATACTTGAAAGAGCTAGTATTTCCAAGACATGTTACTTCGAAAGGTGATAATACTGTGAGAAAAGAAGTTCACATTTTTGCCGATGCCAGTTTAAAGGCATATGGAACTGTCGCTTACATATAGAGATGAGACGAATATATTAGTATTAGCTATGATATTACTAATATTTGGATATATTAGATATTAGGAATATGCCGATATCAAATATTCGAATATCATGATATTCATTTCCCATCGACCTCTTCTCATACCATGGATTTACCGATCTATTTATTCTTTATTTACTTGGATATAAATTCAACTATTTTACCAATCTACTCTTCTTTTCCTTATACAATAAATTTCATACATTGTCATTTATATTTTCAAAGCAGACAGTCCTTTCCATTCCGATAAATGTTGAATTCGTTGTTTAAATCTACCATAATCTTCCGTTACACATTTGCACTTTCCTTATTTAATGTGTAGGTGGTAGGTGCGTAATTGCACAGGTGTACTTTCCCAGACCCTTTCCTTCTTAAAGTGTCTGCCTTCTTTCTCTACAACGCGCTCAAAATAGTCGTAAATTTTTAGTTTTCTATCCTTTGCGGTTCTCGAAAAATATTAAATCAGATTTTTTTCCTTTTCACCTTCTCCCGACATCGCCCCCTACAATATCACCTGCAAAATTGTTTTCCCTGCTAGAAGTCTACTGGGCCTAACTCCTGTAAAATTTCTAAAATCGTATCTGGTACTGTTCTTGAGATATAAAAAATTTAAATTTTTGAAGGGAATAGCCCCTCACTCTTGTGCTTCACCTCCCCCCTCAAAAAGTTTACGTTTAGTAGACTCCACTTGTAATCCTATATACAGAAACCAAATTTTATCTTCCTGCTGTAATTGGTTCGGAAGATATTGATGTCC
This sequence comes from Beris morrisii, assembly GCA_951812415.1. NCBI lineage: Eukaryota > Metazoa > Arthropoda > Insecta > Diptera > Stratiomyidae > Beris > Beris morrisii. The sequence continues at coordinate 85,854,563 of OX638310.1, read as the reverse complement.
AAAGTTTTTCGACCCCCACCTCGAAACCCCACCACCCCCCATAATTTTTTTAGACCTTATCTAATCTTCCATTATCCCTTAAGATAACCACAAGAATGTTTCAGTCCCAGCTTTCAAGCATTTCGGACATATTGTTTTTCCCCCCACGCCCACACCCTTAAACCTATATCGACAATTTTTTAAGCAATTGGGTTCACGATCCTAGTTCTATATAAGTTCTAAATTTCAACCACCTAGCATTAGCGGTTCCTGAGATCTAGGAACCAACATTTTTCATCTAAAACGCTCCTCCCTCCATCTTGTCGATATAGATTGAAGGGTGTGGGAGTGGGGGAAAAAATGATGTGTCCGAAATGCTTGAAAGCTGGGATTGAAACATTCTAAAATCCATATCTCCTGAACGATTGATGTCAGAAGGTTGAAACTTTGTGGTTATCTTAAGGGATAATGGAAGATTAGATAAGGTCTAAAACAATTAGGGGGGGTGGTGGGGTTTCGAGTTGGGGGTTGAAAAACTTTGGACATCAATATCTTCCGAACCAATTACAGCAGGAAGATAAAATTTGGTTTCTGTATATAGGATTACAAGTGGAGTCTACTAAACGTAAACTTTTTGAGGGGGGAGGTGAAGCACAAGAGTGAGGGGCTATTCCCTTCAAAAATTGAGATTTTTATATCTCAAGAACAGTACCAGATATGATTTTAGAAATTTTACAGGAGTTAGGCCCAGTAGACTTCTAGCAGGGAAAACAATTTTGCAGGTGATATTGTAGGGGGCGATGTCGAGAGAAGGTGAAAAGGAAAAAAATCTGATTTAATATTTTTCGAGAACCGCAAAGGATAGAAAACTAAAAATTTACGACTATTTTGAGCGCGTTGTAGAGAAAGAAGGCAGACACTTTAAGAAGGAAAGGGTCTGGGAAAGTACACCTGTGCAATTTCGCACCTACCACCTACACATTAAATAAGGAAAGTGCAAATGTGTAACGGAAGATAATGGTAGATTTAAACAACGAATTCAAGATTTATCGGAATGGCAAGGACTGTTATTGTATAAGGAAAAGAAGAGTAGATTGGTAAATTAGTTGAATTTGGATCCTAGTAAGGAAAGGAAAAATTGATTGCTAAATCTATGCGTTATATAAGGAGGAAAGGGTGGGTGTTGTTATATTTGGAAATAACAATTGGATTAAATATAACTAATATATATTGGACAATGAAAAGGATAGTAGAGTAAATCCGAGTGATTTCGCACCTCGTAATTTTGAGCAAGGGTAAATGGGGTAAGTTCGTAACGTTTAAGATCTTTGTTAGTTTTTTTAGTTTTGATTTTCATGTATTTTCGGTTTTGTTTTCATAGGTCTATACCGAGTTAAAATTTTTTCAGCAATTAAATATTCTGTAATAAGATGCTAATAATAGTGTATTTTCGCGATCATATTGACATTTAAAATTTAAATACCGTAATGTTTTCTTTAGCTTAACTTCACCGAATATAGTTATAAATCTCTATTCATGACACAGTAGATATTAGTAATATTCAAATATTAGTTTAGATATTATAATACCGCGTGATGAATATATTCGTATTAGGTGATATCACCATATATCGGTATGGACCCATCACTACTTACATACGAACGATTATAGAAGATATGATATACAGGGTGTTTGGTACTCCGTCCACGACCTTGTAAGGGGTTATTCCTTGATATATTTGGAGAAAAAAATTGTTCCATAGGGTGGGTCAATTTTCAATAACTGTGGAGATACAGGGTGGTTAAGAAAAGTGTTTCTGACCGGTACCCTTACTCACTTAAAACGTTATATCTTGAAAACGAATAATTACAAGGCAAAGTTTTATAACTCGTTTTTTAGGCAATCGAATTACCTTTCATTTGATGTAACAGTCTCAATTGTAACTGCACCCAATCTTGAGATATTTACTCGAAAACACAGATTTTTGCTTCATCAACAATAAAAATTCAGTGATCAATGTAGTTTTTCTCAGAAAACCCCATTATAAACATGTCATTTTAATTTTATTTTTTTATGAGCCATTTTATTACCTACAAAAGCTGCATACATATGTATGAGTTACGATTAACATTTTGGAAGTAATAGGTAAAAATACATATCGCATAAAAATCAAATATTTCAAAAGTCAGTGCTATAAAGTGGACCTCGTTTAATTTGTCGGTAGTACTGAAGTATTTTTATTGCCCATTTATTACTATTTAAAGGATGTAGGAAATCTATGAAATGTAACTGAGTTTCAACATAATTGATGCTTTTACCTGGATGTGGTAGTAATAGTAATTCAATTCGATTTGCAACCGTCGGTCGGAGTGGTCGGTAGTGACGGCGCTGAACAGTTGACGAAAAGCGGTGTAGAGTTTTTGCTATTGTTTCCGAACACAATGCTGTATTTTATTTGACTATTTCACTACCTGTATTATAAAAATATTTAACTGGTATATTGTGTTGAGTACAATAAAATATGTGCAAAATTTTAAATCCCTTGGAACTAGAAGCCAACCAATTTTCGTGCGTGACTATATTAAATATGTGCCAAATTAAAAACTGTATCAATTTTTAAAGGGCATATTATTAAGTTCATTACGCTGCATAAATTGGCGGCAACATTAATAACGGCAGTCAAAGATGCATCGCGAAATATGTATGTACATCAAAATCGATCGATTCTAACGGGAAACGCAATCTCAATATAACTTAAATCTACGAGTTTTGAGTGTAGCTTCTGGAAAAAATTTAACGGTGTTAGCTTGGAAAGCGGTTTTACCTGTCTTGCTCTTAAAAATTCCTAGTAAATAGAAGGCAATTATTGACAATCTTTCTATGCTAAAATGGTTAATTGTGTCGAGTGCAATAAACCCGCCCAACGGAACATGGGTACCTTAGTATGCTCGTCGTGTAACGGCCTGATTCACCAAATATGTGCAGATCTGAGAGCTGCAGACTTGGCGTACTTAAAGGATCAAGGCAAACTAAACTCCTGGAGATGCAAGATCTGCGTGAAAAAATCTAAAGTAGACACGAGAAGGAATGAATCTTCAGCTATTTTGACTAATCAAGACCAGGGAGCGTTTAGTACCCTGGAGCTAAATAAGCTATTTAAAAAAATTGAAGATTTGGTAAATAGCAACGAAATCCTGGCGCGTCAACAAAATGAAGCCACCATGCAGCTTAAGTTAGCAACGAACGAAATCCAAACTATGAATAAAATCATTGCAAAACTGCAAGAGGAGAACACATCACAAGAGGGAAAAATTAATGCGCTGGAATCTAAAATTAACGTCTTGGAGCAAAATGATTTAGCGGATCGAGTCGAAATCACTGGGCTACAGCTGAGTGCAAATGAGGACCCGACTGTTGCTGCTATACAAATACTCGAAAGCATCAACGCTGAACTCTGTACCGATGTCCTACTGAGTTACCAACGGCTGAAAAGGAACAATTCGTCTACATTGGTCATAAAGTTCAAATCCAAGAAAAGTGCTTCGGACTGTCTTACGAAGAGAGGTAAGCGCACTATAAATGGTCAGACACTATATATTAACGAGTGTCTCACTGCGTACAACCGCCAACTCCTTTGGTTAACTAAATCAAAAGCTCGTGAAGCCAACTTCAACTTTACATGGGTCAGAAACGGCGCGATTTACTGCAGGAAAAACGAAGGTGACAAGGTTATTGTTATTAAGTCAAGCCCTGATCTAAATGTTCTATTGCAATAGCTTGGTCAATTGCACATCATACGCATACAGCATCATTATTATATAGAGTAAAACGCGCAGCAAAAATTATTTTTTTTTTTTAATTTCATATTTTAATATCTTATAATCGATACTATTACTATATTTCACTCATTCTTTACACTTAAAATATCATATACATATACCATATATAATATTTTTGATTATAAACTGTATCTTATTATTATTTTTATTATATTATTATACTATTATTATTTTTCACTCTTTCTTCTCACTTGATTTATCTTTGAAACATCTTTCACTTGAAATATCTTTTAAACAGAAATTTGTACCTCTTATTTTAAGTATTTTCTAACTTTTAGTGAATTTTGTATTATTACTAATTTTTTTTTCTTATTTTTTGAATTATTATTTTATATTAAGTTTTATTTGAATTATTGAATTTTAATTTAACTTTCTTACCACCCTCCTATGTCCGAAATCATACAAATACTAAACAATGTGCGAAATGCAAGCACGACAGAGTTGCGAAGTGATCAAGAATGCAACACCTTCTTTCAGAGCGATAATAATGCATTGAAAGTATTCAGCATGAACATAAGAAGCGTTAAAAAGAATTGTGACGAGCTAGTGATTCTGATAAACAGATTGGAAACTAGTCTGGACATTATAGTTCTTACGGAAACGTGGCTAGACGAAAATGATTGCTATAAACTAGACGGGTACAATATTTTCGTTAAGCCCACTAAGTACAATAAATGCGACGGAGTTGTGGTTTATGTTAAAAATGTTTTCCCTGTTACGACTCTTGACTGTAACATTCTAAATGCGAATGCATTAAGACTCCGTTTAAATATTTCCAGTACCATGTGCTTTCATATTACTGCTATATACAGATCACCAAGCCTTAACGTAATTGATTTTATTAACTCACTAGAAAGCGAGCTAGAAAATAACTTAAATCTTCATACCCATTTAATACTAGGTGATATAAACATTAATATAAACCAAAACGTAATTACTAATGAAGCGAATGAATATCTCGACACCTTGTCTAAATACGGCTACAACGAACATCTACTGGGAAATACACGTCTTGGGAACGGTAATCCTTCCTGTATTGACCATATCTTTATTAAACACAACAGTTCCTTAAATTTCTTTCCGTGTATCTTCCACACTTCCATCACTGACCACTTCAGTACTGTCGCTAAAATCGTATTTAACACAAAATTGAGTACTGGTAATAATACAATAACGAAAACATACATTAATTATAAAAAGCTAATCTCCAAAATACGAAATACGGATTGGTCCCCTATTTATAATTGTTCGGACCCCAACACAGCTATGGCAGCTATGAATAATATAATTACGGAAACCCGGAATGAGGTAACGACACGACACACGAGAAAGATAAAGTCGTCTTTGAGAATTTTGAAAGAGTGGGTTTCCGAAGCTATTTTAACATCTATACGAAAAAAGGAGCAGTTGAATAAGGAAGTAAAAAAACATCCCCTGAACGTGCAACTTTTTGCTGAATATAAATCCTGTAGAAACAAGCTAAATAGTATTATTAAATCCGCCAAGTCCAGTTACTACAAAGACCAAGTTAACAATTCCTTGAACAACCCGAAAAAATTGTGGCAAATAATTAATAATATTACTTTCAGCAAAAGCGCAACTTCTGAGTTAGGGCAACTTAAATCCAAGGAGGGTAGCATTATCCATCAACCTTCATCGATTGCATCGGAATTTAATGAATACTTTATAAGTATTGGAGAAAAAATAGCTGGAACAACCTCGCCGTCTACCGTGTACAATTTTGTCCCTGAAGAAACAAGACATTCCTCTGTAATGAAACCTATCACACCTGATGAAATTTATTTTCATATCTCCAACCTAAAGCCTAACAAAGCTTGTGGTATTGATGGAATTACTTCTAACGTGCTGAGGAATATCTCTTCTTATATATGTGATCCATTAGCCTACATTTTTAATATTTCACTGCAGTCTGGAATCTTTCCCGACTCGTTGAAAAAAGCGGTTATAACTCCGATACTGAAGAGTGGTGAGTAACTATCGTCCAATATCCCTGCTTCCCAACTTTTCAAAGATTTTTGAAAAATGTATCAAACGTAGGCTAATGAGCTTTCTAGGTGAACATAAGTTACTCGCGGATAATCAGTATGGCTTTAAGAATGGCGTAAGTACAGAACATGCATTATACGATGTGACATCATTTATCACTTCAGCAGCGGACAAAGGGAAAATGGCTATAGGTCTATTTCTTGATCTTAAGAAAGCTTTTGATACCGTTAATCACGACATACTATTGAGTAAATTATTTAAAAGCGGCATTAAAAATCAGGAATGAGCTCTATTTGGCTCTTACTTGTCAGGTAGGACCCAGGTTGTAAAGATTGGGGAATCTTTCAGCGAGCCACTTTCATTAACGTGTGGAATTCCCCAGGGATCTGTACTGGGACCGATTCTTTTTCTGCTATACGTCAATGATTTGTGTAAACTTGTAAACAACATTTTTAAAGGACATATTGTAGCTTTTGCTGATGATACAGTGTTGCTGTTTAGTGATGCGAACGTGCATACTTTGTTGGACAGTGCGACTCAGGGTTTGTCAATTGTTTCGGAATGGATAGCAAATCATAAGCTTGTCTTAAATTTAAATAAAACGAAATATGTAAGTTTCGGGTTCAATAAGGTCAACGCGGGCATTGCGCCAATAAAAATTGCAGATATTTCCCTGCAGTCTGTCACTGAAATTAAGTACCTAGGGATAACAATCGATGCCAAATTAAGGTGGGACGTTCACATTAACTCCGTATGCAAACGCATCAGAAAATCCATCTATAAATTACTCATGTTACGTAAAGTCGTGGACAAGGCAATAATGAGAATGGTTTATTTTGCTTTGGTGCAGTCGATTATCTAGTACGGTATCATTGCTTGGGGATCTGCCTATCAATCTGCTCTTAAGCCTCTTAACATGCTATTAAGTAAGACTGTGAAACTATGCATTAACCAAAATAAATTCTTCTCGACGACTGCAGCGTTTTCAAGTTTTAACGTCATGACTACTCGACAAATTTTCGCTTATTGCTTACTGAAATTCACTTATGCTAATATTACCAAATTTAATGTACGGACCTCTAACTATCTAACTCGTGGACAATTGATGATGCCTCTCGCTATCACTAAGTTCTCTACTACCATGTACCAGAAGCATGCTAGCATTCAAGGGCCCAAGTTATATAATGTTCTTCCACAAATTGTCAAAGAAACTATGAACCATACTAACTATAAACTGCAACTAAAAAAATATGTCCAATCTAGTTTTCATGAAATTACCCAATATTTAATATAAATTAACTCCATGACGATTATTATTGTTTGTATCAGTACATGCTTTATAGTTGTTGTTGTTGTTGTTGTTGTTTGAAGTGGGGGAAGATACGCAACAAAACCGCGCATCTTGAGCACTCAGACAATTATTGCCCATTGCACTCGAGTCCCCCAGTCTCTACCCGAACTTCTTCGTCCTCCTCACGAATTTCAAGAGCTCAGGTAGGGATCGAGAACGGAGTTCTTCCATCCTCATAACATCGACGCCGTATACGTGCACTCTCGCAAAAGAGTAAGCTGGACACTCAAGAAGGAAATGTTCCGTTGTGTCGTCGCTCTCGTCGCAAGCAGTGCACATGGGGTCGTCAATGATTCTCAATCTGACCATGTGTAGGCCACACGAGTTATGCCCTGTGAGGACACCAACCATACTACTACATTCTTTCCTGCTCAATTTGAGAAGAAAAGATGCGGTTCGTCCACTTGGTCCGTCAACAAGGTTTCTGGTCTGCCGCATACCCGGGAAAAGCCGCCATCTCTCAATGTGTGATTTACTCACCCACTCAGCAGTGGCAGCCCTAACAGAGGCTACAGGCACACCGAAAACTGGTTCTGGTCCGACCATGGCTGACTCCGATCCTGCCTTTGCTAATGCATCAGCTATTTCATTGCCAGTTATGCCCTGGTGACCTGGAACCCATATGAGCTTTAAGTCATTGAATCTGCCAACTGAATTCAACCGTTCTTTACACTCACGTACCATCTTCGAAAAGACGATTGGATTATCTAGGGATTGTAGAGCGGCCTGACTGTCGCTGCACATGCAGATCATCCTGCCTCTCCATCTTCCCTCTATAATACATTCTACTGCCTTAAGGATCGCATAAACTTCGGCTTGAAATACCGAAGAATGTTTTCCTAGGGCGAAAGAGTACCTGAGATCTTCAGTCTGCAGATACATTCCAGCTCCCGACCCGTCTTCAGTCATTGAGCCGTCCGTGTAGAATATATCAGTGAATCCGCTAAGCAATGCGGACTGGTTTTCCCACTCCGCCCTACCGGAGCCATCGTAATATACAGGCCAGACACATGAAACGGTGACGTCACACAAAGCAGTCAACCGATCAAACGAGAGAAGAAGAATTGCCGTATGGCATGATGTGTTAGTTTTCTTCTGTCCTGAGTTGTGCAAATATTGTGTTGGAAGAATATCCGTTTACTATTGTTTATTTAGTATAAACCAATTTTACTTTATTATTTTTAATAATAAAGTATTGTGATCGACTCAGGTCGAATTTTAAAAAAAGTTGCTACCATGAAATTTTGTATTTACACGTACGCCGTCCGCAAAATCGTTTGAAGGCGCGTAGCTCCCAAGCCCGTTGATGTATTAAGTTGAAATTTTTATGGTGGGTAGATTGGGTAAACTCCTACGATTAGCATCTTTTTGGGGGGAAGAGGGGTGTAAGGAGGGATGAGGGGGGAGCGTTTTAGACGAAAAATTTTAGTTTCTAGATCTCAGGAACCGCTTATGCTAGGAGGCTGAAACTTGGAACTAATGTAGCACTATCATAGTGGACTCATTTCCAAAAAAATGGTAGATAAGGGTTGAGGGGTGTGGAAGTGGGGGGGAAAACAATGGGTCCAAAACGCTTGAAAGCCGGGATTGAAACATTCTAAAATCCATATCTCTTGAACGATTGATGCCAGAAGTTTGAAACTTTGTGGTTGTCCTTAGGGATGATACTTGAAGATTAGAAAAGGGCTAACATTTCTAAGGGAAGTGGGGGGACGGGGTGTGGAGGTTGGGGGTGAACAACTTTGGATTACAATATCTTCCGAACCAATTACACCAGGAAGATACAATTTAGTTTCTGGATCACAAGAGGAGTCCACTGAACACTGAACTTAAACTTTTTGAGGGGGGAGGTGGAGTACGAAAGTGGGGGGATAGCAATTTCTCAAAAAATTTAATTTTTATATCTCAGAAACCGTATCAGATATGATCTTGAAAATTTTACAGGTGTTGGGGTCGGTAGACCTCTAGTAGGGAAACAAATTTAGGGGAGGGGGTGTAGGGGGTGATGGTGAAAGGGGGTAGAAAGGGAAAAAATTCTGATTTTTGTTTCTCGAAAACCGTAATGAATAGAAAGCTAAAAATTTAGGATTACATAGAGCCACTATAGAGACATCCTAGAAAATGTTTAATAGTGGTAGCAAGGTACAGGGGTGAGGGGTGGTTTTTTATATCTCAGAAACGACTTATGCTAGAAAGTTGAAACTTGGTATGTATATTTAGATGTGCTATTAGAGTAATTAAAGCAAAAATAAAATTCAGATTTTTTTTGGCGTTCAGAGGTTGAGTAAAAAAAATGTCCGTGAATCCACATTTTCACGAATTTCGTTAAAACTTTTAGACATGTCGAGCAATCAAAGCAATTTTGCTTCTGCGGGCTATTTATACAAGCGCCTAGAAACGCTCTTAAAAATTTTTCGATATCCAACCCCTAAGGGGGTGTAAAGTGGTTGTGTATATATTCACGAATTCTGATATATTTCTTATGTATATTGGGATTTGGAATTCACTTTTACTTCTATAAGCTTTAAACATAGTCGGGGAAAAAAATGATTTAAGTATTTTTCCCAATTAAATCCCCTGGGGGTATTGTTCAAGTTTTCACTGATTCCGAAAATCTCTTAGGTTTAATGTGATCGAGTTCGCTTTTACTTCTATTGATAAAAAAAATGCGTTAATAAATAAAAAAAAATCTGCCAACAGTCTGGGCGCAACTTTATTATTTTATGGGTAGAAGTCCGAAACGTGTTTAATGCTGAGCTGCGGTAACATATGAGACTAACAAGCTAAAAAATAACCAGGAGGCTATTTGGAACTTTATTTTTTAGGTTGTCAGTCTCATAATAACCTACACCGCATCTCAGCATTAAACACGTTTCGGACTTCTACCCATAAAATAATAACGTTGCGACCAGACTGTTGGCAGATTTTTTATGAAGGGTCCCATTTAATACAGTGTGTATTGCATTTCAATTATTATTAAAAATTTGAAATCGGTTTTTTATATAGTTTTACGTCCAGTAATGACAAAAATTTTTATTGACCACATCCTAAAACATACCAAAGTCTCATTTGGAACGTAAATGTAAAATATGAAAAATCACTTACATTACTTTTTCGCTTGTGCGTGATACTAAAAGTTTACCGAAAAATTAGCTATAATCGTTAATTATAACATTTTTAAGAATATCACGAAAGAAAATCTCAAGAGATTTGTAGTTTTAATTGATAATAATAAGAAATTGTCCGTCCGTCGTACGAATATTTTTTGTCGTACGATGCATTCATTGTTCTTATTGTTATCAAATCCGTAGATATTTTCATTTATGATAATCTTGAAAATGTTATAATTAACAATCATAACCAATTTTTCAATCAATAACTAAGATTTCACAAAAACCTGGTAACGATACGTGGTATCGGAAGATTCGTTCGGCCGTGTGCCGGGAACTTGCACCGGTTGCAACTTTTTTTTGTAGGTTATGATAAAAAAAACCCGCAAAAACCGATTAAATGAGCTTAAATATTAAAAAAAAAATTCTTAAGCTCTTAAGTACACACTTCATTCACTTTCACATCACTTTAATTTACCGAAAACCCACGATTTGAACACTAAAACTACAAAATATTGCCGCGAAAACCGAACCGACGTTCTAAGCCAGAAGATTTGACAGAAACCTATTGACTGCTTAGTGTGACGTCATAAAAAATTTTCTCGCCAGCAGTCTGGCCTGTATATTACGACGGCTCCGGTCATTCCATCAAGAATCGCCAAAGTTGTGACCTTACCATCTCCGATTCTTTTGAAAATGTTTGTACTTGAAGAACTAGTGAAAAAAATAACTGAAATTCAAGTTTTTGTTTGTATCTAATTTTTTAACTAACAAAAACAACACCAATCTTTAAAATAAGCCCTACTTTATTATTCAAGGATAAAAACTACCAGAGATATGAATTTTCAAAGAGGACTCCGACATCTTTTTTGGAAAATCTTTAACATACTATAACTAACAAAAAAAATGAGATAGAAACAATAACTTTAAATCTTATTTTTTTTTCACTAATTCTTCGAGTACACAAATTTTCAAAGGAATCGGCGATAATAAGGTCACACTTTTGGCGATTCTTGATTAAATGACCCTTTTTCTATAAAATAATTGAGAACGACTATAATGTTCTTCGATTTTTTTGAGCCTGAACCCATTGAGATCCGAAGTTCATTTTTTGGTATGTTTTGAAAAACAGTATAACCTACAAAATATAATAAATAAAAAAAAACCGTTTTGAGAAAAAAAAAATTTCAAGGATAATTTTTATTGCGACAACCTTCCCCTTTAAAATAAGCCATATTTTAATATTCCAGGATAAAAATTACTAGAGATATAAATTTTCAAAGAGGACTCGGACACCATTTATGCGAAAACTTTAACATACTATAACTAACAAAAAAAATTAAATAGAAACAAAACATTGAATTTCAATTATTTTTTTCAGTAGTTCTTAAAGTACGAGTATAAAGTATAACAGTATAAATTTTCAAAAGAATCGGAAATGGCAAGGTCACAAATTTCGTCATTCTTGGCGGTTCTTGATGGAATAACCCTATTACCTACGCAATATGTTGTCTTGTAGTCTTTTTATCATAGTGCGTTTACACTCACCCTTGAGGCGAGCCTCTACTTCCATCAGGTCATTGCAAACCGGTTTTCGTCAGCTGTGCTCTTTGCTGTGTTGAAAGCAATTTACACTCAACATGCCTTTGCAGCGCAACTTGCCTATAAGTGCGAAACGACAGAAATACGATGAGCTGCAAATTGTGGGGTACCACAGTTCATTGCATGTGTGTACACATATGGAAACGTGCGTCGGAGAAAAAATTGGAGAATGCTAGACTCTTGCGACTGCATGAGCCATCTGATTGGTTGATTTTATGGTGGGGATAGAGGCGCGACTCAAACGTTGAGTGTATGGTAAATCCACCATCATGGTTCTGTTCTGTGCTTTGCATTGCACCGTAGAATTACAGTAAATGCTAATTACAGTCCACATTGCAGTGGAGTAAAAAAAATTGGAGAACGGTTTAAGTATGTATGTGTAGAAAATTCGGAATTGGTCTTGGGGGGGGGGGGCGGCCGCCCCCTCCGCCCCCCCCCCTGTATCCACCAATGCCGACAGATGTGCTGTACAAAACTGTATCAATATTTACTTGCATTTGTTAATAAATGGAACCATTAAATAAAAAGACGATGTTTTTTCTTTTTTCTTATTTTTATTACAAAACAGTTACACTTAAGATAATATTAATATTACAAAAGATAGGAAGCTCATGAAAAAGTCGAGAGTAATTTACGTGAATGTAAGAGCTGCGGACTGGAATGAAAAAGTCCTCGGCTGACAACTTGAACACATCCTTCTGCTTACATCTGTCTACATATTGCTTGTAGTATTCCCTTACACTTTCCGAAGCTCTGTTATCACTCTGTTTCACTAAACATGACGATATTGAAAAATTGCATCAATTCAAACAAACGGAATAGCTCGAGATGTTTCAATTTGATACTGCTTTCTCTCACAGGTATTCTGTATTCCTTCAGCAATCCAAGTTGGTTACCTGGTATTTCCTCAACTTCATTCTTTAACTGGGTGAGGTAATTGAAGACTAAAATCCACCCGGTATATCCCGTTGACACAGGAAACCGTCCAGGATAACTGAATATTATTTTCACCTCAAACGTGAACGGGTCAAATCCAAGAACAACTTTACGATTTTGAGCGTCATCCAGATGATAGGTGTAATTCAGTAGTGCGTCTTCACCGCGAATCATAGACTTTTTTTTGCTTCTTATTAGTATTTTCACGGAGATCGTCTGACTTTTTTCTTTTGCTAGACTTATTACACTCTGCTTTTACATTAGCTGACAACATATTCGTTAGAAGGTTTTAAAATGAAAACTGAAACGTGCTTGTTTTAGACTGGTGCTTTTATACCTTCAAGTTCTGATCTACAACTTTGGTTGGAATAAACCCCACCATTCTGTGTAGCACCCGATGAAAATATATGGTGGTATAAATTAACTACCTTGGCGTCATTATCTGGAAAATCTTTTGACGAAAACTGCTTAAGAAATAGCTTTAGATCCTTCCCCTTGCAGCGGGAATATATGTATACACAGCAGTAGTTTCCGCATGTCGAAGAGTATACACTCTGTAATCGTTTTTTGTTATTTATGAAAACCTTAGAGTTGTTATGCAAAAATCTTTTAAAATATTTATTGTTGGGGTATCTACCAAAGGAGTCAAAAAATTCAGCAGGGCCTGTCCTCGGGAAATAAAATGCTACTCAATGAACGCCTTTTTTGTCTGCGGGGTCGGTATTTGCAATAACACATGCTGGCTTTTTAATTTTATAAGGTAAACGATCGCATGGGAATACGCCTTTGAAAAATCTCATTGTGGTTGTGTTTTTCCTTAATGTTTTAACAAGTTCGATCGTGTTCATATCTGCTCTTTCGAAGCTATAGCATCAATGTCAATGATCTTGGTGTGGCTGGTGGTGTAACTTTCTAAGAATTCCTTTGTTGTAGCGCTATAAACAAAAACGGTTGCAAATTTTGCTAGCGTCATAATAAGATTTTCATCCAAACGCTTAAGTTCCAAATTCCCAAATGCCCCTGTCTGATCTGTTGTGGTAGCCGATGATGTGGGATATTTATACGTTATTTCCTTCGAGAATAATTTATTTTGTGATGAGAAACCGGCAAACGAAACCTTTTTAAAGAAGGTTAGATTACCTTCATTAAAATATTCGACATTTACAACACAATAGGCCATCTTTGTTGTTCTTCCTCGTCTGCTGAGTAATATGAAGAGTGCGATATTAAAAGGCTATATTTATACTTTTCAAAAATCAGTATGAACTCCACGAAGTTTGTCTATTTCAAGACTTCCATCATACTCGGCATATACTATACAAGTTACACTTTTTTCCAGCGCTTTCTTAAACCTTCCCTCGATCCTTGCTGTTCCTTGACCACAATATGACCCGTATGAATTGTCTGCAGTTAAATCGAACGCCATTAAAAAGCATCCATTATCGAAGAATTCCTTTGAGATTTGATTGCCTTTGTCGAAGTAATGAATGCCTGTTCCCTTAAATAGTGAAAGGTATCCCCGTGTACTTATAGGTTTTTCTTGAGAGTAATCAAACTCTAAAGCCTGGTTTGGAACTTGGACTCCATTGACGGATAAATTGAATCGTGTGATATTATTATGTTTAAAGTTGAATGGATTCTTCGTCTGTTTACCGCTGTAGGCATCATTATCTACCATGCCGAAAATTAACAAGTTCGGTAGCTGTCCGATTATGACATTATCTAAAGATAGTGTTGAACTGTTAGCCGGTAACGTATAACTTTTTACTTTGACACGCTTGTACGGATATATCACGTTGGAGCGCTGAAGAATAGTTTCATGTGCCATTAAAATATTGGGATTAACAGTTACATGATTCATATACATTGTTGCATCTATAATTTTAATTTGCGGTGAGTGCCCGTCTTCTTTTGAGTATAGATAAAATTCGGGTTTTTCCAGGGATAGTAAGAGTCTAAAATCTACCCCATTCAGAAGTAACTTATCCTGATTAAGTAAATCACCATGAATCTTTCCCATAAACTCTACCACATTACTTTTCGAAAGCAATTCAGATCGTTTGAGATATCCTGCATTAAATTCACTAGGACGCCCGCTTTTGCCTCCACCTTCAATCATTTCCATACCATCTTGGTCGAGGTACCATCCTACAGATTCTAAATGGGTTGTTGATGCATCTCTACCGTAATTCAATAAGTTTTCAATGTAAGCTCTGTAATGGTAGTTGTTGTCAGTTTGTGCAATCGGTCTGCCATTTAATTGTATTGTACATTGTCGAAAAAGTGAATGCATTAGGTTGTTCACTACGCCGATTGGATCACTTGACTCTTCATGTTCACCATCACCTTTAGCATCCTTAACTTTGGCTTTTTCTTTTCCAGTGTAAAATTCTTCTTTCCCACCTTTTGCCTTAATTAGCTGAACTTTTAAGCGAAGATAGATACTGGATAAATCGCGGTACGTGTCCCCATGTCCTAGCGAGACGAATGCCAGAACTGAAGAGTTATCAAGAGAAGCTATTGGTTTGTATGATACTTCTTCTGTTTTTGTGCTTTAAATAAATCTAATTCAGATTTCATACATTCTCTGTACGAGGCCATTCTCCTTACTTATCGAATATATCCAATACACGCTTACGCTTATTGTTCTTAACTCTTTTATTTTTACTGGTTGCTGGTCTTTTCTTAATAGATTTTCTCTTTGATTTGGTACGTTTTCCACGTTTAGGAGCCGTTTTTAACTGTGCTGTTGAAAACGGATTTGCCCTTTTTATAGCCATGCGCCTTTTTATACCCTCACCACCCATACTGTCAAAGAGTTTTTTCACGCCTTTTTGCATCAGCTCTTGAGTAGCAGCTTGTCCTTGCTCTTTTAAAATGTTTTTGAGAGGTTTACTCCCCGCCTCTGATAATATTGTTTTTCCAGTCTTTATAGCTTGCTCCTTTATAGTTTTTACTCCTGAGGAGACTAAAGGCCGTAAATAACGCAGTAATCCACTGAAGAAGCTGCCAATACCTCTTCCACGCTGATATATAAGTGGGGATCGATAAAGATCCCCTATATCCGACAAACCAGCACCGCTTTGGATTAAATAATACCTTGTGTAATATGAATTCATTTCGATTTGAATGTACACTATGAAAGTCTTTATTCACGTTTGAATATTTATACTTTATTGTCTTTTAAAGTGAAGCATCACAAATGTTGGGGTATAGCCCGGTATGAAGTCAATCAGTTCACCCCGATCATCGGTTATCTTTATGGAGATACTTTCAATGTAAGTCTTTTCCAGAGGGTAGTATTCTACATGCTCAAATCTAAAGATATTATCGCACTCTTTCAAAGGTATCATACTTAGATTTCTCACTAATTTGTGGCCACCAATTTGGGGCGAATGATATCAGTGTAAATGTGGATTATTCCTAAAGCCTTACATTCCTCGGCAACTGCAGCTGTTAGTTCTCGCGGAAATCTGTTCTTTATTTCGAGAACAGAATCTTCTAATACGGCGATTCTGTCTAAAGTATTCTTCTTCTTCTCTTCTACTGAAACCTTATCAAATGACTTCCCCACCTCCTCGGTAAGGAGTTTAGCATTACGCTCCTTCACAGGCGTTTGAAAGAATATATCGATAATGAATCCAGATAAGTCTTTCTTTTTCAAATAGGCATTTTTGTCGTTGACAGGATACCCTCGGGTGTTTTTTTATAGGGAACATTCAATATTATACTTTTATCCGTGATTATACGCCTGTTTGGTATCTCAAAGGTAGATTCCTCTTTCCCCAGGTCAGTTAGAGTTTGAATAATTTTTTGCCCAATTTGACCTGATTTTCTCCTCCGATCTAGAACAGATTCAGTTTCGTCATCAAAATGTATATTCGCAACAAAAAGCCCGACTAAATCATTAATATTAATTGGCGTTGGCAGCGGGTACTTTATCTTTATTTTAATCTTCAAGTCTTTTATCTCTAAATCTAAAGAGTCAAGCTTCTTCGGGACACTTTCCCCGAGCTTTTCACTTATACTGAGCGCTGGAGGTATGTAATAGTCTACCATGCGCAATAGGGCTTTATAATTGCGCTTTTCTCTAGGAATCTGTCCAATTATACTAGTGAAAAGATAATGAAACGAATCATATTCGCGAGCCCCTAAAGTAACAATATCCGCAACTTCACTATCCCGATAAATGTGCAAAGAGAAATCTTCCGCTCTATAAGGTCGTTCATCTTTGCTAGTGTCAAGGATATTTCGAATAGTTGAATCAGTTACCAAGCTGTTATACAAACCCTCTTTAAAATCTGCAAAGGTATGAGCAGCCCAATAGGGATCAACTGCGGCGTTAAACGAAGATAAGAAAGTAGAAAAGTTCATATCATGTTTATTGTAACATAAATTTAATAACTGCTGGTAACTCCAATTAAGATAAACAGAAAAACCATGCACTTTTTTTACAAGAGCTTTAATCTTTAGTACATCTGTAGCAGCTCTCTTCACCTTTTTAGTAGTACCTTTCACTTTTTCATCTTCTTTCACACGTTTTCCATCTTTTTTCCCAACTGATTTCGTTTTTCGATTTGCTAATGCAATTTCAGTCATTCCGACACTCCATCCGCCGTCCAACTTACAGGCACTAGGAAGCATATTCGTGAAGGCTGACAGTGTATTTTCATTGTATATGCGCATGGAATTGTTGCTTAGAAGGCATATGTAAAAATCGTTTTCTCTTATGTTTATAGGCATTTTTAAACTCTTTCCCAGAAAATATTTGGTGCACTTCCGGCCCGTTCCGTTCTTCTTTTTAAACGTCCGGGTACAGGGTACCGATCGTCTGTACTTAATGAAGGAAATTCTAGTCGTGAAGGCTTTAATATAGTTTGTTTGGGAGGGGTTCTCTGTTCTGATTTATCCCCCCCTTCTCCCTGCTCTAGTTCTTCTATAAGCTGTGCCGCTTCATCAACATCCATCTCATTTGGTATAGTATACTGAGTTATACCGTCATCAGCCGTTATAATCCGATATTCTTTTTCCATGTTTTTGACTTCGGGCGTAGTTTTGCGAAACTTTGCAGCCGGTTTCAAAGTTTTTGCTATACCGCTTACAGATAATCGTCTTTTGAACCGAGGCGTTAGCGATCGCCTTGGCGGTGTTATCTCATCGGTACTGGAACTATGATACTTTGGTAAACTCACGTAGCCTGTCTCAAAGACATCTTCGGCCATACTATAAAATGGGTCGGGATTCTTCATCGGGAAGGTTTGCGTCGACATTTCCTCCTTGTCTGTGTCGCATTGTCTCATAAATTTTTCTGACTTCCTAACTTTACTTGTGGCGTAAACGCGAGAGATTTTTCTTCACGAGACTGTCTTCCTTTACGCTTAGCATTAAGAAACTTTATCAGCGTGTTCCCATAATTATACCATTTGTCGTCGTCAGACAGCTTTTTATTCCTCAAAATAGTGTGTATCGTCTTATCAAATATAGACAGGCCATTTCCACCTTCTATCTGACCCTTTAACTGTTCATACACTTCTGGTGAAAAAAGTAGCATTTTATTAAGAGCGCTCTTTCTATGCATATTTTTCAATCAACGACCCAATAACACCTGAAAGTACACTTCCTATCAGGATTGGTAGAAAACCACCTTGCTGTACTAAGATTTTACGCTGTCTAAAAACAGATCGTCTTGCCTCAACTAATCCTCGCATGCTCTTTTTATACTTACATAGACTGTTAAATATTTTACGGCCTGGCATATGATTCCCCTTCAACGTGTTTAATGTAATTTCACAAATAGTCTTAATCACTTTAGGATTTGCATTTTTCATGATAGCCTTTCTTAAACATGAACTAGCATTTTTGAGAACATATAGCATATGTTTGTTGTCCTTCAATCGTTTCACTCGTGACACCATTTTTACTGTTTAAATCAGTCGCTGAACAATAGCACGTTACAAATTTTTTATTAAAGATATCTGTTCTGAATCTAAATAAATCGTTAGTAGACTGAGTCAGATCTATTAACAAATACCCGTATGGAGCTTGAGTAATATCTTTATATATTCTCACTAGCTCTGCACTATTTTCATTGTAAATCTGTTTGGCTAAATGAAGGAACTGACTTTTATCGCGGGGGTTTTTGAAAACCACCATATATTTACAGTTAAGCGAAATATCTCGACAAAAGTTACCCTGATGGAACACGTTCTGCGTTACAAGTATTACTGAAAAATTCCTATGATGTGATCCTTTTGTAAAAAGTTCACAAACCTGCTTTGAAAATGCATTCAGCATCATATCATCTAGTACGATTAAAGTAGGTTCATTGGTTTCGTTTATAAATTCTTCCGGTATAGAATCTAAATATTCAATATTTTTAAATGGTAATTGTGATGGTATCGCTCGTTGTTCAGCATTACACCAGATAATCTTTTTTATCTGAGTGTTAATTAACGATGTATTCCCCAGGAATGACTCAATAAATGTCATCTTTCCGCTTCCTGACGGTCCCGCAACCATCATGGTAAACGGATGATCAAACTGTGTCATTTTCTATACTGGCTTCTATATAAAACACGTGCAAACAAGTCCACTATTTATACACATGATGAAATGAGTAGAAGACAGGTTATTAACGAACTGCATAAGACAGCTCGAAGAAATTTTAGGCGCCGTCGTGTGACCATACGTGGAATAGATGACTTATGGCAGGCGGATTTAGTGGATATGAGCTCTTAAGGCAGGCGTCCACTAGAGGCGGGCCGCATCGCAACGGTGCGGCGAGCATTTTTTTTTTACGTAGTTCGTTCCGTTGCGAGTGTCGTTCAGTGGACGCACTTCCACAACATTTTTGCGGATTTTTGCGATGCGGCCCGTCCGCCCTAGTGGACGGCCTGCCTTTATTCAACTAAGAATAAAGGCTTTAATTTCCTTCTAACAGTAATGGACACATTCTCCAAATATGCGTGGGCCTTAACCGTTAAAAATAAAAGTGCTGCCGTGATTAGCGAAGCTATGCAGACGGTTTTTAATGGGCGACGTTACCCAAAAAATCTTCAAACAGATGATGGGAAAGAGTTTTTCAATAAAACATTTCAGGATTTGATGAAGAAATTTGAAATCAATCAATACTCCACTTTTAGTCCATTAAAAGCCTCAATTGTAGAACGATTTAACAGAACTTTGAAAAATATGATGTGGCGGGAGTTTGTAACGAGCCGTCCTGGCAGCACCGCAGCCCCGATCGTGCAGTGCGAACGTCGATAACGCGACACTAGCGCCAGAAGTGCCTACAGCGGTCAAAAATGTAACCTGCGAGCGAGGAGACGATTACTCAGCTCTTTCGTTACCAAACCACCAAAGCGAGCAGACGTGTGCTTCTTCGATACTAAGACGCCGAACCGAGCCGACATAGTTTTTTTGAATTGGAATACCAAGAGCTGATGAGAGTGACCGTGATTCCACCACACCAACACCAGCCGGACGACGAAGTTTTTCTTCAAGTGCGCGAACTAGAGCAGTTAAAAATTGAAAAGGAGATTTTTTCTAAAGAAGTGCCGCGATCCATATGGGACTCCGGGAACCGCTACATCCCGAATCACAACACAGCAGCAGCCCGCAACACACGCATAAAAACCAACAAAACAAAAAAAAGGGGTGAGTGCCGCATGGCATTGTTTTTTTTATTAAATTTATGGCCCCTTGGACACCGTTACCCGACGCGCCGGGCAGAGGCCCCGTTAACCCCGCTAGCCACCACATGCGGTTCAAAGGGTCTGATGTCGATGTGTCTCTTTTGTTTCGCACCGCGGATCCAAAAGGAAAAAAAAAAAAAATTAATAAATCAGAGAAATATGGTGTACATAATTTTTACGGCGACGTGTTGATTTTTTTGTTTTCGTGTTTTATTCCAAATATTGTCGCATAAATGTTGCTGGAGCGTCATAACCGTGTTCACAAACTGTCTTTTTTATACCGGTGGAAAGTTCACGTCGATTAGCGGAATTTTGGTGCGTTTTCCCAATCCGCGGGGGGGGGGGGGGTGGAAAAAGGTTTGCCGGTCGCCAGTCGCAATGACAGCTATGAAGTTCGGCAACGTGCGTACCATAAGAATTTTTCCCTGCTTCGATCAGCTCTCAGTTTTTTTTTGGCGTGTCGCGAGTGATATCGAAGTTGCCGAGTGTGTTTTGGTGCGCGAAACCTTTGGTAAATGGAACCGCCTATCGTTTTCTCCATCGCGTGGTCGCCCAAATTTAAACTGGCCTTTTAATCCGCGCCCAGCCGATAGGAAAGCAGCCCCAAACTCCGCCGAAGATCCTCATCACCGCACATTCGGCACGATTAGTTCGCGAGAATTTCCTGACTTCGCTACCAACGATCATTTTACCCGTTCGAGAGGGATGTCCCAGAATTCCCCGGTCAAAACTCAACAACGACGTCGAAACCACCGATAACCGCTTCGCCCGAATTGCGACTCGATCCAGGCTATCGGAGAGCAATTCCTGGAATTGTAAAAGTTGTTTGTGTCGCGCTTGATCTTCCTGGCTTACTATACGCCGAGGCTAGGATATTGGTTTACAGGCTTGTCTATTAGCTCCAGGAATGTGATGAAATTTTATAAGGTTCCGTTGTTGAAAATTGAACTAGGATTCAACGCGATTTTTGGACAACATCCTACTTATTCGCACCAGCGTCTGCTGCGTCATTGGTAGTCGAAGCAGATACAGCAGCTGCGTCCTTCGGTTTCGGTGCGACGTACGGACAAGCGAAGAAGCACCACTTTATTGACTGCAAACATTTCTTCAATCTGAGCGAAACAAGGATAACATAAGTTTTTTTTTTCCTTGATATCTGGAATCAACAGAAAAATTAAAGAATTTCGATAGCCGTCACTTTACTTCGAAGATAACGTAACGAGAAAAAAAAAAAAAAAAATAATAAATTTATTCAATAAAAGTTCTGCACTAGTAGTTTACCACTAAAAACTCCAGTGCCGCATAAATGAATGGGCTTTGCTGCATCGTTCAGTTTCATTGGAAATCTAAAATATTTTTCTTACTGCGGATTTGAAGCTTTGTAAATAAATTCGACTAAGGAAAAAACTTACTTAAATAAAAGAATTGATGCATATTTGTTCAACCTTATGGCTATTATTATTTTAGTGTTCAATTTTCGGATTGGTTATGGATGTAGGAATGAAAAGTGGGTGGAGAAGAAAAGGGAAAACATCTTCGCCTTTGTTTTTTTTTCTTTTTTTCAGCTAGGGACCGGACAGGATTGGTCAGGAGCACGCAGCCTAACCCAGCGATTTTATATCACTCGAACTCTTCGGCAGCCTAGAGCGAACAGTTGCTCCATTGGATTCAGAACGCCTCAAACCACCACCACTGGGACTTAGTGAGAAAAGCAAAACTGTTCCGCAACTTGTACCCAAGTTATGGCATAATTTTGGTATCACAGCTGTATCATTACAAGAAATTATCAATAGGTGGCCCACCATAAATCCTGCCTCTTTAACAGCATGTCAATCCAATCGTGTTTGCAATGCCCTCGCTTTACTACCAGTTGTTGCACCACATCTTGAAAACCGCATTGAATTTTGTTTTCGCATCGACGTCTTGCTTCTTCATCCCTTTTTACAGGCAACATCAAAGAACTCGTTCGTTACTTTACGCACCGCTGACAAGTTGGGAGTAAAAGGAGCATTTATTAAGGCGGACGAATGGAAATTATCAACGTGCCTCTCAAGTCAACTGTTCGTCTAAATTTCATTGAGTGCCGCGGTATATTCACTACTAACATGCTGGACGTCATCAATGCCATCAAGGGTGGGGTTTAGAGTTGGCACAAACACACATATAAGGAGCAGATTTGCTGTTCCGATCGGGCCAAGCCCAATGAGACTGCCAAATGGTTTTCTTTCAAGCAAAATCGTTGGCAGTAGCATGGCCTTGGTCCGGCCGTAACGGCGTCAATTCCATAGGCGTCTCGGTACGACTGAGCCATAGTCATCCGCCCCAGACGGATCGACTCTTTTGTTCTTGACAAAATAACACCGACACATGGGTGTGTTTTCATGCCTGATCGCCCGTCGGGTGATCTTATCTAAATGTTCCTTCCCACAAAACCTTTTTCCTTCCCACTCTTGTAAACCACCCTATTTTTACATCTGGCCCCCGTACCTTGAATCCTTTCCAGCCCGCCGACAGATAGAATGGGAGTTCTCAAACCCATTCGTCGGCCCCACGAGCATAATTAATTCAGTTCACGGAAAGAAACGACACATCCACCCCATCCGACGAGCTAGCACGTGCTTTTATGCTAGATGCTCAGTCGTTTCAGTGGCCATCCGTGAGACTAATGTTGTCCAATGACACATAGTCAACGAAACATATGAAAGTTATTCTTCATTTTGACGAAGAAATGACGATTTCTTTCGATAGATGGAAGTAGTGTATATAGGATGGTTCTGGACCGGAAGTGAACTGTCAAACTGTCAGTCGATGGGTGTGGGGTTTGTGTTTTCGGTAGATGGCTCTGCTTATCAGGTTTGTGTCTGTGGTTTGCGGTTTCCGGTAGATAAGATTTATGTCTGTGGTTTATGGTTTCCGTTAGATGGTGATAAGATGCGGTCGATGGGCAGATAAGGCATGAGGGTGATAAGGAGAGCAGGAAGTGATTTTCCCACGGTGAGAAGGAGGGTGAAGGTTAGGCAGGGTGATAAGAAAGTAGATAAGCGGTAAGTTGAAGGTCGGCGGGAGGCTAACGGGGGACGCTAAATATATCCAGAGGCTAAATATAACCAGACGCTAAATGGGGGGGCTAAATATATCCAGAGGCTAAATGGAGTGCAATATGGGGGGTTTGGCTAGATGAGCGGCTAAATGGGGGTCAGGCTAGATGGGGGGGGGCGCTAAAATATTATTTTCTTTGCATGCTATTGCATAAAGTTGTGAAATTGTTCTAATCTTAAGAGTTAACCTTTGCCAGGAGAGAATTCAAAATGGCGGATAACTAAAAAATGGAAAATCCAATAATATTTATCACTGAAGATCCCATATTTGAGCCGAAGCACTCAATAAAGCAGAATAGTCTGGCCAATCAATACATTTTATCATTTTTATAACTAAAAACTAGATTTTTTCATGCTGAAGCTAACATGTATTGCGTAATGTTATGAAATTGATCTAGATTGTTCCCAGGAGAGCTTGACTATTGCATAAAGTTGTGAAATTCTTGGTTGTTCGATGAGTTTGACTATTGCATAAAGTTGTGAAATTGTTCTAATCTTAACAGTTAACCTTTGCCAGGAGAAAATTCAAAATGGCGGATAACTAAAAATGGAAAATCCAATAATATTTATCACTGAAGATCACATATTTTAGCCGAAGCACTCAATAAAGCAGAATAGTCTGGCCAATCAATACATTTTGTCATTTTTATAACTAAAAACTAGATTTTTTCATGCTGAAGCTAACATGTATTGCGTAATGTTATGAAATTGATCTAGATTGTTCCCAGGGGAGCTTGACTATTGCATAAAGTTGTGAAATTCTTGGTTGTTCGATGAGTTTGACTATTGCATAAAGTTGTGAAATTGTTCTAATCTTAACAGTTAACCTTTGCCAGGAGAAAATTCAAAATGGCGGATAACTAAAAAATGGAAAATCCAATAATATTTATCACTGAAGATCCCATATTTGAGCCGAAGCACTCAATAAAGCAGAATAGTCTGGCCAATCAATACATTTTGTCATTTTTATAACTAAAAACTAGATTTTTTTATGCTGAAGCTAACATGTATTGTGTAATGTTATGAAATTGATCTAGATTGTTCCCAGGGGAGCTTGACTATTGCATAAAGTTGTGAAATTCTTGGTTGTTCGATGAGTTTAACTATTGCATAAAGTTGTGAAATTGTTCTAATCTTAACAGTTAACCTTTGCCAGGAGAAAATTCAAAATGGTGGATAACTAAAAAATGGAAAATCCAATAATATTTATCACTGAAGATCACATATTTGAGCCGAAGCACTCAATAAAGCAGAATAGTCTGGCCAATCAATACATTTTATCATTTTTATAACTAAAAACTAGATTTTTTTCATGCTGAAGCTAACATGTATTGCGTAATGTTATGAAATTGATCTAGATTGTTCCCAGGGGAGCTTGACTATTGCATAAAGTTGTGAAATTCTTGGTTGTTCGATGAGTTTGACTATTGCATAAAGTTGTGAAATTGTTCTAATCTTAACAGTTAACCTTTGCCAGGAGAAAATTCAAAATGGCGGATAACTAAAAAATGGAAAATCCAATAATATTTATCACTGAAGATCCCATATTTGAGCCGAAGCACTCAATAAAGCAGAATAGTCTGGCCAATCAATACATTTTATCATTTTTATAACTAAAAACTAGATTTTTTCATGCTGAAGCTAACATGTATTGCGTAATGTTATGAAATTGATCTAGATTGTTCCCAGGGGAGCTTGACTATTGCATAAAGTTGTGAAATTCTTGGTTGTTCGATGAGTTTGACTATTGCATAAAGTTGTGAAATTGTTCAAATCTTAACAGTTAACCTTTGCCAGGAGAAAATTCAAAAAGGCGGATAACTAAAAAATGGAAAATCCAATAATATTTATCACTGAAGATCCCATATTTGAGCCGAAGCACTCAATAAAGCAGAATAGTCTGGCCAATCAATACATTTTATCATTTTTATAACTAAAAACTAGATTTTTTCATGCTGAAGCTAACATGTATTGCGTAATGTTATGAAATTGATCTAGATTGTTCCCAGGGGAGCTTGGCTATTGAATAAAGTTGTGAAATTCTTGATTGTTCGATGAGTTTGACTATTACATAAAGTTGTGAAATTGTTCTATTCTTAACAGTTAACCTTGCCAGGAGAAAATCCAAAATGGCGGATAACTAAAAAATGGAAAATCCAATAATATTTGTCACTGAAGGACACACGAAAATTTCCTCAATAAAGAAGAATAGTCTAGCCAATCAATACATTTTGTAATTTTTATAACTAAAAACTAGAATTTTTCATGGTGAAGCTAACATGTATGGATTTGACTATTGCATAAAGTTATGAAATTCTTGGTGTGTGTGCATGTGTGTGTGTGTGTGTGGGAGAACAAGTCAGTCGAAAATCAGAAAAATGCTGTTAATATATGAATAGGGTCTGTTAAGAAGAGGTCAGGTCAAAAAGCAGAACAGGGTATGTATATATCAGATCAGGTCAGGTCAAATAGCTGTTAATATAAGAACAGGTCAGGTCAATAAGCTGTTAATAGCTGTTTAGAGCTGTTCAGTACCTGTTTAGAGCTGTTCAATACCTGTTAAGAGCTGTTCAATACCGGTTCAAAAGCTGTTCAATACCTGTTTAGAGCTGTTCAATACATGTTTAGAGTTGTTCGATACCTGTTTAGGTTTTTTGTTAACACAAGGTTTTTTGTTAACAACATTTTTCCTTGAACATTTTACTGTGTCAGATTAACGTAAGTTTTTGCAAATAGAATGCAAAATTTTCAATTGCAGCTGTAAAGATTAAGATCTAATCACTGAATTATTTTTACTTGTTATTATACAACCCAATGAATTTAAATAAATCTATCTATCTATCTACCTGTTTAGTCTTGTTTAATATCAGAACAGGGGTCTGTTAATATCAGAACAGGTCGGGTCAATAAGCAGTTAATATCAGAACAGATCAGGTCAATAAGCAGAACAGGGTCTGTTAAAATCAGTGAATAAATAACAACAATCAATTGATTTTTTAAAAATTCTGATTTATTTATAATTCTTATGTTATTATATCTAATATATTATAATTATCTCCTCAACCCTATATACTATATTTACAATCTTATAATTAACTTATGTTTATCTTATTTTTTAAGTATTTTTAACTATATTATAATTACCCCAAGCATACGTACTAATTAAACTTTTTTAATAACTCTCTTATCATCCATACAACTTAAAGCTATCTTATTAATACTTTCGGTGTATAAATTATGTAGCTGCGTTCTAAATACATACATTCCCTTAAAAATTTTCTTCTTATACAAGCAATCCCTATAACTATCTAAACTAAACCCATCCATTATAATTTTTTTAACCCCCCTAGATTTCTTAATTGTCTTATCATTAGCTATATCTATCGAGTACATTTTTGATCTTAATCCTATAAACTCTAATACTATTTTACCATTGCATTCATCCTTCATCATTCCCAACACTTTTTCATTTTTACGCGGAATATTATAGGGATTATCGTGAGCATAGCCAGAGGTATCGTAGTATCTATCAATATCGGGGAGAATATCATTATAGAAATCTTCTACTTCAATTGTGTATATAAAGGAATCTGTATCCATATAATTGAGTGTTATATTTTGATTATATTTTGGTTTCATGAAACTATAATGAAAGTCGTACATTTTTAATTTTGAAATATCAAGTACTGAAAAGCCTAAATAAATTGGTTTATTAGGTGCGTTTTAATGCTCTCCAGAGTAGGATAGGATAGCATAAAAAATTTATATACAAAATAACAACAACATTGCTGTTTTTACGATTCTTTATAACTTTTTTCCATAGATAGTAGGCTACATTAGAGAATTTATCGCGCATAGTTCCCCCAGTGAGCTCACTGGGGGAACTATTCCGGTTAAAATCTATATTCTAGCCTACTATCTATGGAAAAAAGTAATAAAGAATCGTAAAAACAGCAATGTTGTTGTTATTTTGTATATAAATTTTCTATGCTATCCTATCCTACTCTAGAGAGCATTAAATCGCACCTATTATAAACCGTATATACTCTGTCTAGTTGAATAGCTACCATATTATCCCAGAAAATAGCCCTATTATGGAAATGGGGTTTTGAAATCAAAGCCCGAGCCCCTAATCGCCTACCTTGACTTTCCCATTGCGAAACTATTCGAACATCTTTACGTTTGTCTACGTTCTCCATAGTTTTTCCATAGACTGCATTATTCAATAATTTGAAGAAATCTTTCTCAAATGTATTTTTGGCAAGTTTACGATAATGAACATTTAAATCTATATATTTTTTCAACCAGGCAGACTGTTTAAACTGTAATATTCTATGGACACAATTGAGTTTCATACCATGTTTTACACATTGTTGAAGATTTCTATAATGAATGATATATTTATATTTATGTGTTAAATCTGCTATTATTTGTTACATTTGGAATCTTCTACTCTTTTATTTTCCGGACAAAAAGGTAATTCATCGTGATCATCATGCTTTGATATTGGGTATTCTAAATCTACTTCTATTATATAACCTATTTCAGAATTTCCGGGAATATTAAAGATGTCAATATCATGAACATTTTCAACCCATTTAAAATCAGCATAGGGAAGAGGTTGCGACATTGCCCAGCCATATAAGTTATTCGCGTCAAGATATACTAAATATTTTGATTTTTTACTCGCATCATAGTTTTCCATATATTTGTTATTTGCAACTGAATGTATATGGGAGCATTGTGTAAGACCTCCTCTGATACCTCGTTTAATGAAATTGTACATATTAACATCGGTTAATAACTGTAGTTCAATATCTGTTATTTTTAACATGGCATCCCACGATAATCCCGGAGCAGTATAATATTGACAGGGGTCCAGACCATAAATATTCTTACAAACATATCTAAAGTTTTCGAAAACATCTGTTAAAAGTAAAACATCGGTTTTTAAATATAGATCTAAATAGTCCCAAAGTGTTTTACAATTAAATTTTTCCCAAACGTTTAGAGCATGTTCGTAGTCTTCAACTTTACATTCTGTATTTGATAATTTATTATGGAAATTTTCTCGTGATGGTAGATTAGTTTCATCTAAACGACTCCATGAACTAATATATTCATATGGAAATACTCTCTTACGTGTTAATAAGCTGAACTCTTCAACATCGGTAAAGATTGAATGGATTGTATTTAAATTTTCAGGTGCTAAATTGTTTACTAGTGAATCTAAACTTGATTGCATGAATCGAAAAGAGTCTAGAAACCTTAGTTCAATAGTTTCATTATCATCAACGAAAATTCGTTTTGATAATGACACATATAGTTCCTTATTTAAAGGAATCACATTAATCTCACCCTCAAATTCGTTCAGCTCTTTAACAAATAAATGGCAGTCATAGCCCGAAAAATTATGGAAGAAAATGGGGAAAAATTTAGGAACTCTAAATAATAAATTACATTTGTTATGGGCTGGACCCCTATATTTGCCCGTTAAATGACAGTGATCGATAACTCTATCATTACCTAGTGGTTTTTCACAAATATGACATAATTCGGAGTAGTTTTGTGTTCTTTGATTTTCAAATGAAAAGTCTTTCATGGGACAAGGCTTCGTAATGATATCTTTGTAGATTTTTTTAACATCTTCTATTACCGAAGCTACAAATTTTTTCCCCGAGTTTTGCCCCTTATATAATCTAAATATATCTAAACTAGAATTATAAGAGCACTTAATGTAATAGGAAAACGCACATGGTATATGTTCCTGGATAACTGTTGTCGATGAGAGCGATGGATCTGGAATACAACTATCAAAATTCTGCAGCAGGCACTCAAAATCTGCATAGATAACAAATGGAACGTCTAACTGCCGATGATATTTGTCGTACTTCAGTATGGACTTTTCCGGATTCACCATTGCTGACAACACCTTCCCACATTCATTTTTATGAATTATGTAGGATACTTCTGTACGGAAATGTTGAAGACATGTGTTGCATATATGATGGGAATTCTGTTTTAATGTTTGTTGCCTGCCAATAAGCCTGTAAAGAGAAACATTATTGTTTATACATTTTATTTATATATTTAAATTACCTACCTTGATATATTTTTTATCCAAACATAATGGGATTTTTCATCGGACTGCAACAATAATAAATTAATATGCGTTTCTTTTTCATCTTTTGTATGGTGATATGGCCCGACAACTTTTTTCAATTCCGAATCGTATCCAAACACATTGATACTTAAAAAGGGGTTCAATTCTTCAAATTTCTTCACATCTTTTATTTTCAATGGAAATTCCAAGTTTCCAAATTTAAGATGAATTTTATTCTTTAAAGTTAGCTCGTTTTGTCTGATATCATCAACTTTATACATTGACGGTCTATCTACATGTACATTTACTGGACAAAGGGCAGAAATAACACTCCATTTAAAACAGTAATCATCATAATTTTTTATGTTTACACATGCTTGTTTACTTGTGATGAAACTTGGTAAACGTATATATTGCGATCCTCTTAACGGTTTGTATTCGTTAATGTTAATTTCACAATGAACGATTCTTTCGAGGCTCCAACCGCTATCCCTTTCTTGGAATTCTTGCATTCTATTGATTATTTGATCAACCATAGTATTGAATGATGATTTTAGGTTAGCTGACTTTAACACTACCATCATTTTCGATTGGAATGATTTAATGCTTATTACCCATTCTTCATCCTCTTGATTGGCGTTCATTTTTACATATTCTCCGAAAAGCTCAAGATTGATTTTCAATGAAAAATGCCTCATCAGAAGCTCTTCTAAGACATTCTCAAACGGTCTTTCTAGTTTTTTAAAGAATTCTTCTGGGTTCAGAATATTTTCATCTTGATTTTTGAAAAGAATAGCTTTTAGTCGCCCATTGAAACTATTTTTAACTATTTGAAACTCTAAATTCATCGATTGAAGAGAATTTTTCTTGTGAATATTTGTACGTAAATGATAACTCCATTCGGTGCTATTGACATTTATATTACATCCATCACAAAAAATAGTTGAAGATGTTGGTAATGTTTTCACTTTAGACTAACCATGTTTACAGGCGATATGTTTCTTTAAGGCGCAGTTGGTTGAAAAATCTTCTCCGCAATATTGGCACAAGAACCCCTTCATATTGCCTTTTTAAAATTAATAATAATTAATTTCACTTTAATAAATGTTTTTCACTTTAATAATTGTTTTTCACTGATTATTGCTATCACGTAACTTGTTATTAATTGGTTCACGGTACTTGACAATAAATGTTTTCGATAATTAATTTTTCACTTTAATAAATGTTTTCGATATATATTTCACGTCACTTGTTTTCACTGATTGTTTCTTGTTTTCACTGATTATTTCTATCACTTCACTTCAATATTTCAATAACACAAGAAAAATGTAGATCTTACACGTTTGGATTCACTGGATGAATTAAAATTTTGAATCAATGCGCCCCCTTTATATACCATCGATAATGGGGAATTCGCACATATCACCAACAAAATTAAGAATTATTCATTTGCGGTCAGGCCACTTGTTGTTATTAGATTGTTCTTATCATTTCCGGTCGGTGGTAAGAATTGGCCCAGGTTAGATAACAATCCCTCCCCACACACACACACACACATGCACACACACCAAGAATTTCATAACTTTATGCAATAGTCAAATCCATACATGTTAGCTTCACCATGAAAAATTCTAGTTTTTAGTTATAAAAATTACAAAATGTATTGATTGGCTAGACTATTCTTCTTTATTGAGGAAATTTTCGTGTGTCCTTCAGTGACAAATATTATTGGATTTTCCATTTTTTAGTTATCCGCCATTTTGGATTTTCTCCTGGCAAAGGTTAACTGTTAAGATTAGAACAATTTCACAACTTTATGCAATAGTCAAACTCATCGAACAATCAAGAATTTCACAACTTTATGCAATAGTCAAGCTCCCCTGGGAACAATCTAGATCAATTTCATAACATTACGCAATACATGTTAGCTTCAGCATGAAAAAATCTAGTTTTTAGTTATAAAAATGATAAAATGTATTGATTGGCCAGACTATTCTGCTTTATTGAGTGCTTCGGCTCAAATATGGGATCTTCAGTGATAAATATTATTGGATTTTCCATTTTTTAGTTATCCGCCATTTTGAATTTTCTCCTGGCAAAGGTTAACTGTTAAGATTAGAACAATTTCACAACTTTATGCAATAGTCAAACTCATCGAACAACCAAGAATTTCACAACTTTATGCAATAGTCAAGCTCCCCTGGGAACAATCTAGATCAATTTCATAACATTACGCAATACATGTTAGCTTCAGCATGAAAAAATCTAGTTTTTAGTTATAAAAATGATAAAATGTATTGATTGGCCAGACTATTCTGCTTTATTGAGTGCTTCGGCTCAAATATGGGATCTTCAGTGATAAATATTATTGGATTTTCCATTTTTTAGTTATCCGCCATTTTGAATTTTCTCCTGGCAAAGGTTAACTGTTAAGATTAGAACAATTTCACAACTTTATGCAATAGTCAAACTCATCGAACAACCAAGAATTTCACAACTTTATGCAATAGTCAAGCTCCCCTGGGAACAATATAGATCAATTTCATAACATTACGCAATACATGTTAGCTTCAGCATGAAAAAATCTAGTTTTTAGTTATAAAAATGACAAAATGTATTGATTGGCCAGACTATTCTGCTTTATTGAGTGCTTCGGCTAAAATATGTGATCTTCAGTGATAAATATTATTGGATTTTCCATTTTTTAGTTATCCGCCATTTTGAATTTTCCCCTGGCAAAGGTTAACTGTTAAGATTAGAACAATTTCACAACTTTATGCAATAGTTAAACTCATCGAACAACCAAGAATTTCACAACTTTATGCAATAGTCAAGCTCCCCTGGGAACAATATAGATCAATTTCATAACATTACGCAATACATGTTAGCTTCAGCATGAAAAAATCTAGTTTTTATACTCTAGATGAAATCATATAGAGTATTATAAGTTTAATCCAGCCCAAAAGTTTGTAACGCATAGAACCAAGCCTCGGACGAAAAAAAGTTATATATTATTTTTTGTTTATTTGTGGCCAAAAACCTCAAATCCGCCTGACGTCCGTCCGTCCGTCCGTCCGTCCGTCCGTCCGTCCGTCCGTCCGTCCGTCCGTCCGTCCGTCCGTCCGTCCGTCCGTCCGTCCGTCCGTCCGTCTGTCCGTTAGCACGATAACTCAAGAACGCCTTCACCTAGGATCTTGAAATTTTGAATCTGGATGTTTGGTTGAATTTGTAAGGCTAAGTTCGTTAACGGGCAAAATCGTCCTACTCCTTCGGGTAGCTGCCATACAAAATGTCCTTAAAACACGTGTTCAAGAATATTGGTCGATAACTTCAGAAGGGTTTAAGCTACGACATTGAAATTTTGTATGTGTTATTTTTCCAATAGTTGGAGCTAAATATATGATTATGAAGAAAATCCTGTTAGTCCTTCGTGTAGCTGCCATACAAATATCCTGTCAAAATGTATTCACTTAATTTACAAAACTCACAATAACTCAAGTAATCTTTTAGCTACGAATTCGGAATTTAGTACAAATTAGTTTTGAGTAAATAGAAAGTTTGAGTTTACTAGCCAGCAAAATCCCTTTACTCCTTCTGGTAGCTGTCATACAAAAAGTCCTTAAAACACGTGTTCAAGAATATTGACCGGTAACTTCAGAAGGGTTCAAGCTACTTCTTTGAAATTTTGTATGTGTTATTTTTCCAATAGTTGGAACTAAGTATATGATTATGAAGAAAATCCTGTTAATCCTTCGTGTAGCTGCCATACAAATATCCTGTCAAAACGTCTTCACTTAATTTACGGAACTTACTATAACTCAAGCAATCTTTTAGCTATGAATTGGGAATTTTGTACAAATTAGTTTTGAGTAAAAACGAAGTTTGAGTTTACGACTCAGCGAAATTGTCTTACTCCTTCTGGTAGCTGCCATACAAAATGTCCTTAAAACACGTGTTCAAGAATATTGGTCGATAACTTCAGAAGGGTTTAAGCTACTTCTTTGAAATTTTGTATGTATTATTTTTCCAATAGTTGCAGCTAAATGTATGATTATGAAGAAAATCCTATTAGTCCTTCGTGTAGCTGCCATACAAATATCCTGTAAAAACGTATTCACTTAATTTACGGAGCTCCCTATAACTCAAGTAATCTTTTAGCTACGAATTCGGAATTTTGCATAAATTAGTTTTGAGTGAAAAGGAAGTTCGAGTTTACTAGTCCGCGAAATCCTTTTACTCCTTCTGCTACCTTCCATACAAAAAATCCTTAAGACACGTGTTCAACAATATTTTTCGATAACTTTTGAACGCTTCAAGCTACGAATTTGAAATTTTGTACACATTAATTTTTGAATGGTTCCAAAAAAAAGGACAAATATTTAAGAAATCGAGTGAGTCCTTCCTGCACCTTCCATGTGAAAGTCCTTCAAAAAGGACATTTTTTTTCGATGACTTACCCAGTTCAAGATATGAAATTAAACACTGAATATTGACTTTTAGTTTTGAGTAGCAATCTAATGGCAGTCCTTAATAAAGGACTTACAACATTCACACACGTAATTCTACTTTATCCCCAACTACAATATAAATCGGAGTTCAGTATTCATCTAGAGTATTATACGATTGGCTTGCAGCCGATCGTGACTGCAGTATGTTTAGTTATAAAAATGATAAAATGTATTGATTGGCCAGACTATTCTGCTTTATTGAGTGCTTCGGCTCAAATATGGGATCTTCAGTGATAAATATTATTGGATTTTCCATTTTTTAGTTATCCGCCATTTTGAATTCTCTCCTGGCAAAGGTTAACTCTTAAGATTAGAACAATTTCACAACTTTATGCAATAGCATGCAAAGAAAATAATATTTTAGCGCCCCCCCATCTAGCCTGACCCCCATTTAGCCCCTCATCTAGCCAAACCCCCCATATTGCACTCCATTTAGCCTCTGGATATATTTAGCCCCCCATTTAGCGTCTGGTTATATTTAGCCTCTGGATATATTTAGCGTCCCCCGTTAGCCTCCCGCCGACCTTCACCTAACCGCTTATCTACTTTCTTATCACCCTGCCTAACCTTCACCCTCCTTCTCACCGTGGGAAAATCACTTCCTGCTCTCCTTATCACCCTCATGCCCTTATCTGCCCATCGACCGCATCTTATCACCATCTAACGGAAACCATAAACCACAGACATAAACCTTATCTACCGGAAACCGCAAACCACAGACACAAACCTGATAAGCAGAGCCATCTACCGGAAACCACAACCCCACACCCATCGATTGACAGTTTGACAGTTCACTTCCGGTCCAGAACCATCCTATATACACTACTGATGGAGGATAACTTTCCGTCCGGCAGGTTTTGCGTTAAGACCAAAAGGCCTAGTCTTTCGGACGTTCTGCGGACATATTCGTTACAGATATGGCGCCCAACGTGGGGTATAAGTTTTGATTGCTAAACAAATACTTAGCAATAAGGCATTCCTATACGGACTTCACGCCAGCCAAAACTTATTGCAGGCCCTTTTGCGTTTGTCATATCAATCTGATATGACCGCATTTTTTCTAAGTGTTTTCGTACACTTCGATATAAATTTTCAAGTCCTCATTTTTATACTCTAGATGAAATCATATAGAGTATTATAAGTTTAATCCAGCCGAAAAGTTTGTAACGCATAGAACCAAGCCTCGGACGAAAAAAAGTTATATATTATTTTTTGTTTATTTGTGCCCAAAAACCTCAAATCCACCTGACGTCCGTCCGTCCGTCCGTCCGTCCGTCCGTCCGTCCGTCCGTCTGTCCGTTAGCACGATAACTCAAGAACGCCTTCACCTAGGATCTTGAAATTTCGAATCTGGATGTTTGGTTGAATTTGTAAGGCTAAGTTCGTTAACGGGCAAAATCGTCCTGTTCCTTCGGGTAGCTGCCATACAAAATGTCCTTAAAACACGTGTTCAAGAATATTGGTCGATAACTTCAGAAGGGTTTAAGCTACGGCATTGAAATTTTGTTTGTGTTATTTTTCCAATAGTTCGAGCTAAATGTATGATTATGAAGAAAATCCTATTAGTCCTTCGTGTAGCTGCCATACAAATATCCTGTCAAAATGTATTCACTTAATTTACGAAACTCACTATAACTCAAGTAATCTTTTAGCTACGAATTCGGAATTTTGTACAAATTAGTTTTGAGTGAAAACAAAGTTTGAGTTTACTAGTCAGCGAAATCCTTTTACTCCTTCTGGTAGCTGCCATACAAAATATCCTTAAAACAGGTGTTCAAGAATATTAGTAGATAACTTCAGAAGGGTTTAAGCTACGGCATTGAAATTTCGTATATGTTATTTTTCCAATAGTTGGAGCTAAATATATGATTATGAAGAAAATCCTATTAGTTCTTCGTGTAGCTGCCATACAAATATCCTGTCAAAATGTATTCGCTTAATTTACGAAACTTACTATAACTCAAGTAGTCTTTTAGCTATGAATTCAGAATTTTTTACAAATTAGTTTTAAGGAAAAAGGAAGCTTCAGTTTACTTGTCAGCGAAATCCTTTTACTCCTTCTGGTAGCTGCCATACAAAATGTCCTTAAAATACGTGTTTAAGAATATTGGCCGATAACTTCAGAAGGGTTTAAGCTACGTCTATGAAATTTTGTACGTAGTATTTTTCCAATAGTTGAAGCTAAATGTATGATTATGAAGAAAATCCTATTAGTCCTTCGTGTAGCTGCCATACAAATATCTTGTCAAAACGTCTTCACTTAATTTACGGAACTTACTATAACTCAAGTAATCTTTTAGCTATGAATTGGAAATTTTGTACAAATTAGTTTTGAGTAAACACGAAGTTCGAGTTTACTAATCAGCGAAATCCTTTTACTCCTTCTGGTAGCTGCCATACAAAACACGTGTTCAACAATATTTTTCGATAACTTTTGAACGCTTCAAGCTACGAATTTCAAATTTTGTACAAGTTCATTTTTAAATGGTTCCAAGGAAAAGGATAAATATGTAAGAAATCAAGTGAGTCCTTCCTGCACCTCCTTCAAAAAGGACATTTTTTTTCGATGACTTACCCAGTTCAAGATATGCAACTAAACACTGAAAATTGTCTTTTAGTTTTGAGTAGCAATCTAATGGCAGTCCTTAATAAAGGACTTACAACATTCACACACGTAATTCTACTTTATCCCCAACTACAATATAAATCGGAGTTCAGTATTCATCTAGAGTATTATACGATTGGCTTGCAGCCGATCGTGACTGCAGTATGTTTTTTGTTTTAATTGTCCTATTTTCGCCTATACGGCAATGAGGCAAAATATTTTTAACTCAACAAATAGCGTAAGACACAAATATAGTAAGGTTTAGCTTAAGACTTAGAACGTTAGGGATAAGAAAACTCGAAAGTTTTCCGAACCTTTCATCGAAACAACTTTCTTTCGAGAGAACTTCGTTTCGGCGAAGATTTTTCGAAACATTTTTGAATAACTTTTTTTTGTCGAGAACTTCGTTTCGGCGAAGATTTTTGGAAACATTTTTGAACAACCTTTTTTGTCGAGAACTTCGTTTCGGCGAAGATTTTTCGAAACATTTTTGAATAACTTTTTTTGTCGAGAACTTCGTTTCGGCGAAGATTTTTCGATACATTTTTGAATAGCTTTTTGTCGAGAACTTCGTTTCGGCGAAGATTTTTCGAAACATTTCTGAATAACTTTTTTCGAGAACTTCCTTTCGGCGAAAATTTTTCGAAACCTTTTCAAACTATTTTTTTTCGAGAACTTCGTTTCGGCGAAGATTTTTCGAAACTTTTGTTCAAACTATTTTTTTTTCGAGAACTTCGTTTCGGCGAAGATTTTTCGAAACTTTTTCAAACTATTTTTTTCTCGAGAACTTCGTTTCGGCGAAGATTTTTCGAAACTTTTTTCAAAGAACTTGTTTGTCGAAAACTTCGTTTTGGGCGAAAGTTTTTCGAAACTTTTTGCAAACATTTTCTTTTCTCGAAAACTTCGTTTTGGGCGAAAGTTTTTCGAAACTTTTTGCAAACATTTTTCTTTCGCGAAAACTTCGTTTTGGACGAAAGTTTTTCGAAACTCTTTGCAAACATTTTTTTTTCTCGAAAACTTCGTTTTGGGCGAAAGTTTTTCAATACTTTTTGCAAACATTTTTTTTTCTCGAAAACTTCGTTTTGGGCGAAAGTTTTTCGAAACTTTTTGCAAACATTTTTTTTCTCGAAAACTTCGTTTTGGGCGAAAGTTTTTCGAATCTTTTTGCAAACATTTTTTTTCTCGAAAACCTCGTTTTGGACGAAAGTTTTTCGAAACTTTTTGCAAACATTTTTTTTTCTCGAAAACTTCGTTTTGGACGAAAGTTTTTCGAAACTTTTTGCAAACATTTTTTTTTTCTCGAAAATTTCGTTTTGGGCGAAAGCTTTTCGAAACCTTTTAACAAATAAATTTTTTTTTAATTGCGTTGCGTTGTCATCTCGTTGTTCAGCCACCACGGCAGAAGTGTTGTTTCTCTAGGTTCCTTCAATTCACATGCATAACGACGTGAGTAGTGAACTGTTACAAATTAACTGCTCAGTAACAAGGAGACCCCTTCCTTTTCGGAGACAGTAATTAATAAACAGTCACTTTATCAATGTTAATCATACCCCCCCCCCCCCTCTATATTCCACAGCTCGTTCTGATGGATCCCCAGAAATGGAGACGCCTCCAGGCGCGCAGGAAGATCGGCCCCGCAATCAACAATAGAGACGTTCCGGCCGAAGGAAAGAACAGGCCGAAAACCCTCCCTGCGCCAACTTGGTCGGGCAGGGTAAAAGCCAAAGAAGATCACCTAGAGCAGCCAAATCCGTTGTCTCTGTCTAGAGCGGACCGGTTGTGGTCCCGAGCCAAACCCCGTACGGGCTCATCAAAAACTACGACAGTCACGCTGAATACCCCGGCCGAAGTGATACAAGATGTCGCGAACCCCGTCGTTGGTATGGTACTTGAGAAAGCCACTCCGTCCGCTCACAAAACAGTAGCAAGCACTTCACGTCAGCCCCAGTCACGACCGATATCCGAGCCAACGCCAGCCCAAGCAAAGACACACACGGAACCATCCATCATCACACCGGCAGCGCCTGAACTGGTGTTGGTGAGGGAAGACAAGGGATGTCAGGACGCCGCAATAGCGATAGAAGCGCTTGTGGGCCATCCCGCGCCACTAATAGCTATCGACTGTCAATGGACGTCCAAAGGAACAAAAAAGACTATCACCTCACTGGCTCTGGCTGTCGAATCCGGCCCCATTTTTTTATTGGACCTTCTTGAAAACCCCAAGTTGTTGCAACGAGGGTTCCTCCGTTGTATTTTTTGAATCCGAGTTTCGGGTCAAACTGGTAACAGACCTGGCGAAGACACCGATCTTGTTAGCCGAGCAGTTTGGACTGCGGCCCCAAGCGTGCTATGAAATGCACCTGGCGCACGCAGCCTTTCTGGAACAGCAAACAGGAATGGATTGGGGGCAGGTCCCCCGGCTAAGCCTCAATGCCCTGTGCAGGCAATACGATGCCCCAGTAAACGACCACAAAAACGAGATAATCAAAGCCGTTGGACAAAGGCCTAATTATTGGGCTAAACGTCCATGGTCGCGGATAATGTTGGCCCAGGCAGCCGGGGACGTAAGAATCATGTCCAGCAAAGCATTGAAAACGAATTTGTTCAACGAAATGAAGGACACCGCCATCGGGACAATGAAGGACCGTAGCAGAATTCAATTGAACAGGTGGAACAGCGCAGTGCAGTTGCAACTTGCAGCAATACTCTCGCGCAGACTCAAAGTCAGCTACACGAGCTAATGAACAAAAATTTATCACACACCGTAACTGTGTCTTTAACACGCAAACATGTAGCCACCCAGACCAGCGATTTAGATGGTGTGGAAGTCGATGGAGTTGCGCCGGCCCCAAAACGGAGGAAATCGTGTTAAACAAATTAAATTTAAACAATCGAATCGCTCATCAAAACATTTCCCACAACAGACATACATACACAATAAGTAGAAGAAATAAATGATTAACTATTATATAAATAAAAATCCTAGCTGCTAGTGAAACCTTATTTTCGAGAACTGCGAATAATAAAATTACATAAAAATACAACTATTAAGCATCCGTAAATCAACTTTCAAACCAAATTTATCTTCTTACATCCTCCTTTTTTTCCGTATTCAAGGTTTTCTACTCATAAAAACATGTTTAAGATATGCACATATTTACTTACATAAAATTTAAAAAAAAAAAAAAAATAGAAACTCGGAAAAAATCTTTTCGGTGATTTAAAAAAAATAAATTAAAATTATGAAATTTAACAAAAACAAAAAAAGTGTATACAATCGGCTCCATATTGGATTCGTAGCGTTTCTCTGTGAGATCAATGGATGCCGTTTTAGCAACGCGGAAACATCGTGCAACATTCAGGACAGGATTGTTCTATTTTTTTTTGCTGATATTCTTGAAATATTTTGAGAAAATTTTTGTATAATTCTTCCCACCATTTTAATCACAAATCGTAAACTATTTGATGGTTGGGTAAACAAATTCAACTTCCAATTCGATTAGCATTCATTATAAAAAAAAAAAAAATTTTTATGGATTTTTGGTATCTACTGTCCTTTTGCTTTATTGTATTCATAATTTTTCTCGATTATTTTCATACGAATTTTTTGAAACTTTTTTTTGTCGTTCATTCCTTATTTTCATTAAATTTCATTTTTACTAAAAGATTTACGCATAAGTACTCACCACGTACTATCGCTCTTAAACAATCTACAAAACGTAGTTTAAATTTTATTTTAAAATGCTTGTTATGTTCATATCAATTGTCAAAGAAAAAATAAAGAAATTGAAATATACGAAAACATAATTCATAAATAAATAATTCACTAGCTGTAAAGGATGGAAATACATGTATATGAATAAATTTGCAAAATTAATATATATTATTTAAAGTATTTTGATATAGTTACGTATAGATCAACAAAACAGAAATAATAATATGATTGTTATAAAATATAGAAGGCGTATGCGCTGTGAAGAAATAAAATAAAATTAATATTAACTAAAAAGCAAAAATATAACTACTATATATACTTACATTGTTCATCATCTTATTGACTAAAATAAACACATTACAAAAAAAAAAAGAAAATAATAATAAATATTTTTATGAACTTTTGTATCTACTGTTCTTTTGCTATATTGTATTCATAATGTTCCTCGATTATTTTCATACGAATTTTTGAATTTTTTTTTTCTGTTCATTCTTTATTTTTATTAAAATTCATTCTCACTAAAAGATTTACGCATAAGTACCCACTACGTACTTTCGCTCGTTAACAATATACAAAACGGTTATGTTCATATCAATTGTCAAAGAAAATATGAAGAAAGGAAAATATATGAAAACCTAATTCAGTAATAACCAATCCACTAACTATACAGAATATGAAATACATGTATACGATTAAATTTGCAAAAATTACATTTAATGTTTAAAGTATTTTGATGAATTAATATAATAAATATAAATGAATTAATATAATATAATAATGAATAAATGAATTATATAAGTACTCCAGCTCACGTATCTTGTTAATGTCTTTTAACTAGCCGGATGGCTGAGTTCTCTTTCGTTCGTCTGCATTATCCCTTCGATCGTTTGATCAAGCCTGACACCTGATTCTCGTGCTCTCACATTTATTAAATTGTTTTAACTTTTTCGGTGAAGGTGCTTCGAAGTTGATGTAACTTTTATTAATATGTGACTACTAAGTCACCGATTCGTTGTAGATTTTCAGATTGTTCGCCAGTTAGTAATTGAGGAGACTAGAGTTGCATCACATGAAAGGATAGGCCTAAATAAATTTTGTTCCTAGGAGCCATTCTGATAATTTTCTTGCGTCATCGATATCAAGGAGTATACTCAAAATGATGAGATCACCACCAGAGACAGGAGCGGTGCCAAAAACTGGACCCCACACTAGGGCCAAAGCCAAAGAAGGAAGACAGGACCTCATAACACCAGGTAACCCAATTCCAGATGACCTAGCCGGTGTAGTACCACTGGATAACTCTCCTCCAAGGAGCAAAGCGTCATCAGCGAACGTATCGCGAGCTGATACTCCGATGAATTTGCCGAGAGGGCTCATGCATTCCGCGGGAGATCTATCCCAATGGAAGCTGGACACCTCCAGGCCCCCGCCAGACCGTCGTCGTACCAATGAATTTAGCAGCCAAGGGCGCCAAGCTAGACCTTATACTCTGTCCAACGACGACATGCTTAGGCCCGATTTACAGTGGGAACACAGCGACAACAATCTCGCTTATGCAGGCGGACCGGAACGATCTACTCACGCCGCACAAGCAGAGCAGTGGAGCTATATGCGAGCGCAGGCGGTTAAGTATGAAAGAGAAATGCAAACTATGCGTGATGCTCTTAGTCGTATGCGAATGCAACTAACTCAAACTCAGACTAATATCCGGCAAATTGAGCCACAGCCGTATGTAAGAGCATCCGCCTCGTTAGCAAGCTAACTATTCCGGGTATAATCCCACACTTTCGAGTAGTCCATTGAACCGCTGGCATTTAAAATTTGATGGTACTCCTAGGAGTATGCCCATCGATGAGTTTTTATTCAGGTTAGACAGAATAAAAAGAATTAGTCCTGCTAATGAAGCATACTGGGTTGAACAGTTTCACCGTTGCGTAACTGGTAATGCCGATGCCTGGTATTGGGCGGAACTTAAAGATGCTTTAATTAGAAGGTTTAAGCTATGGAGCTCGGACGCTGAGATAACGCATGCGATGGAAAGGCGTAGGCAGTTCTCACGTGAGACCGTAGAACTATACCGATGAAGGATGAAGAACTAGTCAGGCTCATGTTGCCCAACATCAATCCTCGTGTAGCACAATTGATATATGCGATGAATTTGAAGTCAATAGATAAGTTTAGGGAAGAAGGGCGTCGGGCACAGGTTTATTTACGCGCGACACCCGAAAACGAGAAACAACCGGTAGGAGGAATGAGCAAATATTACCAAATAACTGAAGTAGACGAACCCCTAGTAGAAAGCCCTGATAGTTACAAAATGTCAGACCCCGAGTTAGAAGAGATTGACATGTCAAATTGGGTCTGCTGGAACTGTGACGTGAAAGGTCACGGTTTCCGAGAATGTCCCGCATTAACACGCAAATTATTTTGCTACTATTGCGGTGAAAAGGGAAAAACATGCCGTGATTGTCCCAAATGCAGTTCAAAAAACGGGAAAGGAGGCCGGTCCAAAACCCACCGGCCCAAGCAGAACACAAGATTCCTAGAGTGGAAACAAAAGCAGACCGAATCAAACACTGGAACGATGGCACGACCATCGAGTCAAACCCAGTAAATGCTGACTCAACAGAACGGTCCAAATGTTTTACACCATCTGCACAAATTTGGACTTCACAATCTATCCCCACCCTCTATAAAAACGTCGTGAAAGCTTCTTGCTCATCCAAACTCGAACCCATCTTAGAAAATATCCCTTTATACCGTCAAGGCTTCGAAGCTCGAACTGCCAATTACAATTTAGTAAGAAACCGCATCTTCGACTCGTCATCACCCTCAATGGAAGGAGTGCAGTCTGATTCAGAAGTAGCGTATTCCATCGAAGCGTTAAGCAGTCCCCAATCAATTAATCATCCCACCAGACTTACAGCCATTCAATACAAAACAGGAGACCCCAGGCCATATGCTTACGTCGTTGTAGGTGGCATTCCGTTGGTAGGATTGTTAGACAGCGGCGCTAGCGTTAGTTGTTTGGGTAAAAACGCTTTAGAACATCTCATACAAATGGGTCAGTCCCCAGAACTCTCGTCCAACACTCTAAATACAGCGGGAGGGTCAGCTCATACCATATTCGGTCATATTAACGCATTAGTAGAATTTCGCCATGAAACGGAAAGCCTCAAGTTATATGTTGTACCTGATCTACAGCAGGAACTTTATTTAGGAATGGATTTCTGGCTAGCATTTGGGTTGGTTTCAGTATTAATCGAATCCTTGGAGTTGGATGGTGAAACAGCCGTGCAAAAACCTAAACCTAAACAACATATTCTATCTGCAGAAGAACAAACTGCGTTAAATAAAGTAATCGAGCAATTTCCATCATACGCAACATTAGGCTTAGGTAAAACAAACGTGGAAACTCACGTGATTGACGTGTGCAATGCCGAACCAATCAAACAAAGGCACTATTCCGTCTCCCCAGCAGTGTAAAAATTGATATACGACGAGCTTGACCGCATGTTAGGTTTAGGAGTTATTGAAGAAAGCATGAGTGCCTGGAACTCGCCAGTTGTGTTAGTCAAAAAACTTGGTAAAGTTCGCCTCTGC
Source organism: Beris morrisii (assembly GCA_951812415.1). NCBI lineage: Eukaryota > Metazoa > Arthropoda > Insecta > Diptera > Stratiomyidae > Beris > Beris morrisii. Next base: position 85,810,413 of record OX638310.1, on the reverse strand, counting down.
TTAGACTCACGTAAGCTAAATTCAGTAACAATCAAAGACGCCTATCCCCTGCCACGCATCGATGGACTCCTAAGCCGACTGCAAGACACGCGCTACATTTCTTCCATAGATCTGAAAGACGCGTTCTGGCAGATCCCCTTGGAGCCCACAGCGAGAGAGAAAACAGCTTTTACCGTGCCTGGCAGGCCATTGTACCACTTTACAGTCATGCCTTTTGGTCTATGCAATGCCCCACAAAGAATGTGCCGGCTAATGGATAAGGTGATGAAACCCCTATCAGTCGATTCCAGAGAACGAGTATTTGTATATTTAGACGATCTCCTGGTCATTTCTCCCACATTCTCTAGTCACCTAGATTTGTTGCTCGAAATTACCGAGAGATTGAAAACGGCCGGCCTCACAATAAATACAGCCAAGAGCCATTTTTGCATGACTGAGGTCAAATACCTAGGCTATATCGTAGGGGACGGCGTGCTGAAGACCGATAATGATAAAGTAGCCGCTATAGCAGAATTTCCAGTACCTACCACCCTGAAGCAAGTCAGAAGATTTTTAGGAATGACAGGATGGTACCGGAGATTCATTCAAAATTTCTCAGCATTAGCTGCACCCATTACCAATTGCCTTAAGAAACCGACAGCAGGGCTGAAATGGACTGATGAGGCACAAGTCGCTTTTGAGGCATTAAAAACTGCACTGACTACCGCCCCTGTTTTGCATAATCCCGACTTCGCAAAGCCCTTCCTTATACAATGCAACGCTAGCATCACTGGAGTAGGTGGAGTGCTATGTCAGATCGGTAGTGAAGGAGAGGAACAACCAATAGCATACGTGTCACAGAAATTGAATAATGCCCAACGCAATTATAGCATAACCGAATTAGAATGTTGGGCAGCGATAATATGCGTGAAAAAATTCCGCGCGTATGTTGAAGGGTTGCCCTTCACAATAATCACCGATCATGCCAGTCTCAAGTGGCTTATGAGTCAGAAAGATTTGAGTGGAAGGCTCGCTAGATGGTCGCTGAAATTGCAAGCTTTTGATTTCAAAATCGAACACCGGAAAGGTAGCCAAAACGTAGTACCTGACGCTCTGTCAAGAGTATTCGTTGATGAGCTGTCGGCCCTACCCTCTAATGTGTCCCCAGAAGTGGATTTGGAATCGCCATTATTCAACTCAGCGGAATACCATATTACCGTTTTTCCCGGCGGAAAAACCGTTTTATAACCCCAGCACAAAAGGGGGCGAACGGGCGTAATTACAATAAAAAACAGCGGAAGGCGAGCTGTAACACGTCACAAATTTGATGAAAACACTCAATAATACCAAACGATTCGAACTTTTGTTTCAATTGTTAATTTAATATTATTTACTTTTACCTCGCAAACAATTCGTGCCCTAACTACCTGACTCCTACGCTTAATACTAGGGCGCCTCTGGTGCGGAGTCCCTCGATGTCTCCCCGACGATCGTTCTTCGTCTCCACACAAGCCGTTGTCGACGCTGATCGCGTATATCACCTTTGCCTCGTATAATTCCTCGTCTGGTATATATCCTAGGAAGTCACCGACTTGTGATCTTCCGAGTTCGCACTTCAGCTTTTCTTCAATTCACTCTTTGTTCTCCAATCCACTTCGCGACAATGCTTCTTTGTTCTACGTTATACTTTTTCGTCCGCACTCTCGCTAATATTCCACCAAAAGAGACCGTTTTCGGGTGTCGTACTTCCCGCGAAACCTCGGATCCACTTTTCAAATCGGTAAATCCCCGTTTTCCTGGGTCAACGACTGCTTTCTCCCGGTCATTCACTCAAATCTAATAGCTTTCTCTTACTTCGTTAGCTTTTACTTTCGATTGATTCGGGGTCCACTTTATCTTCTCCACCCGACTTTTTAGCATGGACCCAAACCTCGCGGATCTGTCTTATCAACTTGCAGCTCTCGCAATTTAAGTCCGCCATGTTTGCACTTGTGATGTTCTTGTTTACGTTTTCAGTGATGTGATTGGTCCTCAGCGATGTGATCTGTCCTAAGTGATGTGACTGGTCCTCAGTGATGTGATCTGTCCTAAGTGATGTGATTGGTGATTCAATGTTGCGTGTTGTGTGTTAATTTCCAATTGTAGTTCAAGTCTAACCCTAATCTTACTAATTCATACTAATTCATTTTTTCCTATTCCTATTCCTAATACCTAACTATAACTAACTAATGTAATTCTAATTCGATTATATATATTCTTCATCCTAACATAACTAACCATAACTAACAAATTCACGTTCTTCTGTTTCCTATTTTCGAGTTTAGCTCGACTTCCATGTATGTACGACTGAGTACTTAATTGACTAATTCCCTCCTTTGTGCTGGTACCTTTTTATGTGAGACTGAAGGCCAATACGTGCGCAGAGGTGCTTTCGCAAGGAGCACGCGATGAAGTAGTTGGTAAGTTGGCCTATCTTTCTCTAAAAACATCATAAACTTTTATTTACTAAACACTTCTCTTCTTTTCAGGATGACGATCAAAATTACGGCGTAGCAACCAAACGCTCGTAAAATCTATATCTGATAATCCCTCCCAATTCGCTAACGCCAGAGTAGCAGGTGATTTGGTTTATAAATTTCATCCAACAGCCAAGGATAGCGACTTGATAGGCGGTACGCCGTGGAAATTATGGGTCCCTTATGAAATGACTTTAAACTTGATCAAAGATGCTCATGACCCTCCTATGGCTGCGCATGGGGGCGTAAATAAGACACTCGAGCGTTTGCGTGAACGGTATTACTGGCCATTAATGGCACAACAAGTTAAGCTATATATTCAAAAGTGCGATACGTGCAAAGAGACGAAGGCACCAAATATAGCTTTGAGACCGCTCATGAAAGCCCAAATAACGCCCGAACGAGCCTGGCAGCGTATATACATTGATCTGATGGGTCCTTACCCACGTTCAAAGAAAGGAAACACCGTCATACTCATAATTCTGGATCAGTTTTCCAAGTATGTGCTCCTTAAACCGCTACGCAGCGCCACTACCTCAGCTATCACCTCGTATGTCGAGTCAGAATTATTCCATGTGTATGGAGTGCCAGAGTATATAGTATCTGATAATGGCGTACAGTTCACTTCTAAAGAGTTCGCAGCTCTACTAAAAAAATATCAGGTGACCCATACTCGCACGGCTATCTATTCGCCACAAGCAAATGCGTCAAAGAGAGTTAACCGATCCATTCTATCTGCAATCAGATCATACTTAGGAGAAAGCCACAAGGAATGGGATGTACATCTAAGTGAAATCGCGTGCGCCTTGCGCACAGCCATCCACAGTGCTACAGGTTACTCTCCGTACTATCTGAATTTTGGCGAAAACATGGTTTGCCACGGATCGGCGTACCCGCTATTAAGAAATCTTCAAAATTTATTAGCAGGCGACATAGAATGTGTAGCCAGAACAGACCATATGCAGGCAATTCGCGCTGTGGTGAAAACCAAATTGGAAGTCACTCACCGCAAATACGCCTCGAAATATAACCTAAAGGCTAGCGAAGTTAATTTTGTGCCGGGTCAAGAAGTTTACCGAAGGAACTTCGTATTAAGCGATGCTGCAAAAGGCTTTAATGCGAAACTGGCACGAAAATTTATCAAATGCCGCATTATACGAAAAATTGGTAACTCATTGTACGAAGTCGAGAATTTACAAGGAAAATCTGTAGGGACCTATCACGCCAAGGATTTGAGGCAAGGAGCTCCCTAACAGATAGCCTGGTCAGGTCAGACTAGTACAAAGCGGGCGAAGCAATGGGTAACACTATAAAGATAAGGGATTGTCCTACGCCTCCTTTGAAGAGAGCAAATTCAATCACCTTACTGCACATACTCAGTCCAACCTAAAGATTTTGAGACTCATCATGGAGCGGATTAATTAAGCACATAAATTCGGATTACTTTTTGGTCATTTGCAAGGCCAATAGATTGTGATTGGTTTTGCACATGCATTTTCGTCATAATAAAAACTCGCGCAGAGAGAAGGAGGATGCCCCATATTTCCTGTAAACATTAAATACCCGGATAATATCGAGCATTTTCCTTCGGCAGTTAAGTTTAGCGTACCTTTAATTAAGATTCATGTATTTTTATCCTTGTTTATTCTCTTCATTAATAAACCACAACACTTTGAATTATGAATTTATTTAATAATAACGTACATTAATGCAGTAATGAATTACTACACCTAGAATTGATGAATCCATACATGAAAGACTGTAAGAAGAGAAAACCGTTTTTCTGTCGGAATTAATGTGCTAGTACTGTAGCTTGACGCATCTTCTTCCAGTCGGTCAGTATGGTTATTTAAACAGTTTTCTTGCGTTGATTATTTTTAGACTATGTAAGTATTGTTGAAAAGATGGTAAACAAACCCACACACAAAAAAAAAAAAAAAATTTTATCCGGCTCGACGGATCAAAAAAAAAAAAAAACATTTTCTTGGAAAAGAGGCATAATGCCCATTAAAGAGGGTAAAGATCAAGCTAGTAAAACCCCAATAAAAAAAAAAAAAAAAAAATCAATCCGGATCGACGGATCAAAAAAAAATTTTTTTTTGTGTGACAGCAGCGAGGGAACCACATCGTGACAGCAGCGAGGGATCCCCATGACAATACGGACGCCTCTTTTTTTCTGTCTCCTGCGCGTCGAGCAGGTCTAGCGCAGGATTCGGCCTGTGTGACGAGCCGTCCTGGCAGCACCGCAGCCCCGATCGTGCAGTGCGAACGTCGATAACGCGACACTAGCGCCAGAAGTGCCTACAGCGGTCAAAAAAGCAACCTGCGAGCAAGGAGACGATTACTCAGCTCTTTCGTTACCATACCACCAAAGCGAGCAGACGTGTGCTTCTTCGATACTAAGACGCCGAACCGAGCCGACATAGTTTTTTTGAATTGGAATACCAAGAGCTGATGAGAGTGACCGTGATTCCACCACACCAACACCAGCCGGACGACGAAGTTTTTCTTCAAGTGCGCGAACTAGAGCAGTTAAAAATTGAAAAGGAGATTTTTTCTAAAGAAGTGCCGCGATCCATATGGGACTCCGGGAACCGCTACATCCCGAATCACAACACAGCAGCAGCCCGCAACACACGCATAAAAACCAACAAAACAAAAAAAAGGGGGAGAGTGCCGCATGGCATTGTTTTTTTTATTAAATTTATGGCCCCTTGGGCACCGTTACCCGACGCGCCGGGCAGAGGCCCCGTTAACCCCGCTAGCCACCACATGCGGTTCAAAGGGTCTGATGTCGATGTTTCTCTTTTGTTTCGCACCGCGGATCCAAAAGGAAAAAAAAAAAAATTAATAAATCAGAGAAATATGGTGTACATAATTTTTACGGCGACGTGTTGATTTTTTTGTTTTCGTGTTTTATTCCAAATATTGTCGCATAAATGTTGCTGGAGCGTCATAACCGTGTTCACAAACTTATACCGGTGGAAAGTTCACGTCGATTAGCAGAATTTTGGTGCGTTTTCCCAATCCGCGGGGGGGGGGGGTGGAAAAAGGTTTGCCGGTCGCCAGTCGCAATGACAGCTATGAAGTTCGGCAACGTGCGTACCATAAGAATTTTTCCCTGCTTCGATCAGCTCTCAGTTTTTTTTTGGCGTATCGCGAGTGATATCGAAGTTGCCGAGTGTGTTTTGGTGCGCGAAACCTTTGGTAAATGGAACCGCCTATCGTTTTCTCCATCGCGTGGTCGCCCAAATTTAAACTGTCCGAGTGCCTTTTAATCCGCGCCAGCCGATAGGAAAGCAGCCCCAAACTCCGCCGAAGATCCTCATCACCGCACATTCGGCACGATTAGTTCGCGAGAATTTCCTGACTTTGCTACCAACGATCATTTTACCCGTTCGAGAGGGATGTCCCAGAATTCCCCGGTCAAAACTCAACAACGACGTCGAAACCACCGATAACCGCTTCGCCCGAATTGCGACTCGATCCAGGCTATCGGAGAGCAACTCCTGGAATTGTAAAAGTTGTTTGTGTCGCGCTTGATCTTCCTGGCTTACTATACGCCGAGGCTAGGATATTGGTTTACAGGCTTGTCTATTAGCTCCAGGAATGTGATGAAATTTTATAAGGTTCCGTTGTTGAAAATTGAACTAGGATTCAACGCGATTTTTGGACAACATCCTACTTATTTGCACCAGCGTCTGCTGCGTCATTGGGAGTCGAAGCAGATACAGCAGCTGCGTCCTTCGGTTTCGGTGCGACGTACGGACAAGCGAAGAAGCACCACTTTATTGACTGCAAACATTTCTTCAATCTGAGCGAAACAAGGATAACATAAGTTTTTTTTCCTTGATATCTGGAATCAACTGAAATATTAAAGAATTTCGATAGCCGTCACTTTACTTCGAAGATAACGTAACGAGAAAAAAAAAAAAAAATAACAAAATAATAAATTTATTCAATAAAAGTTCTGCACTAGTAGTTTACCACTAAAAACTCCAGTGCCGCATAAATGAATGGGCCTTGCTGCATCGTTCAGTTTTATTGGAAATCTAAAATATTTTTCTTACTGCGGATTTGAAGCTTTGTAAATAAATTCGACTAAGGAAAAAAATTACTTAAATAAAAGAATTGATGCATATTTGTTCAACCTTATGGCTATTATTATTTTAGTGTTCAATTTTCGGATTGGTTATGGATGTAGGAATGAAAAGTGGGTGGAGAAGAAAAGGGGAAACATCTTCGCTCTTGTTTTTTTTTCTTTTTTTTCAGCTAGGGACCGGACAGGATTGGTCAGGAGCACGCAGCCTAACCCAGCGATTTTATATCACTCGAACTCTTCGGCAGCCTAGAGCGAACAGTTGCTCCATTGGATTCAGAACGCCTCGAACCACCACCACTAGGACTTAGTGAGAAAAGCAAAACTGTTCCGCAACTTGTACCCAAGTTATGGCATAATTTTGGTATCACAGCTGTATCATTACAAGAAATTATCAATAGGTGGCCCACCATAAATCCTGCCTCTTTAACAGCATGTCAATCCAATCGTGTTTGCAATGCCCTCGCTTTACTACCAGTTGTTGCACCACATCTTGAAAACCGCATTGAATTTTGTTTTCGCATCGACGTTTTGCTTCTTCATCCCTTTTTACAGACAACATCAAAGAACTCGTTCGTTACTTTACGCACCGCTAACAAGTTGGGAGTAAAAGGAGCATTTATTAAGGCGGACGAATGGAAATTATCAACGTGCCTCTCAAGTCAACTGTTCGTCTAAATTTCATTGAGTGCCGCGGTATATTCACTACTAACATGCTGGACGTCACCAATGCCATCAAGGGTGGGGTTTAGAGTTGGCACAAACACACATGTAAGGAGCAGATTTGCTGTTCCGATCGGGCCAAGCCCAATGAGACTGCCAAATGGTTTTCTTTCAAGAAAAATCGTTGGCAGTAGCATGGCCTTGGTCCGGCCGCAACGGCGTCAATTCCATACGCGTCTCGGTACGACTGAGCCATAGTCATCCGCCCCAGACGGATCGACTCTTTTGTTCTTGACAAAATAACACCGACACATGGGTGTGTTTTCATGCCTGATCGCCCGTCGGGTGATCTCATCTAAATGTTCCTTCCCACAAAACCTTTTTCCTTCCCACTCTTGTCCACCACCCTATTTTTACATCTGGCCCCCGTACCTTAAATCCTTTCCTGCCCGCCGACAGATAGAATGGGAGTTCTCAAACCCATTCGTCGGCCCCACGAGCATAATTAATTCAGTTCACGGAAAGAAACGACACATCCACCCCATCCGACGAGCTAGCACGTGCTTTTATGCTAGATGCTCAGTCGTTTCAGTGGCCATCCGTGAGACTAATGTTGTCCAATGACACATAGTCAACGAAACATATGAAAGTTATTCTTCATTTTGACGAAGAAATGACGATTTCTTCCGATAGATGGAGGATAACTTTCCGTCCGGCAGGTTTTGCGTCCAAATTTAAGACCAAAAGGCCTAGTCTTTCGGACGTTCTGCGGACATATTCGTTACAAGTTTAGTATGAACGGGAACTATAAGTGGACTGGGCTACTAAAAGGTCTAATAAATAAATACAATAGGACTAAACATCGAACCATAAAAATGCGCCCTGTAGATGTTGGACCTTCAAATGAGGTACAGATTCTTGGCGACGCCTACCGCAAGCTGAAGGTTACGTCAACACCTAAATATAGAATCGGTAATCATGTGCGAATAAGCAAGTACAAACATGTGTTCGAAAAAGGTTACACTCCGAATTGGTTTACAGAAATATTCAAGATAAACACCGTGAGGAAAACCCAACCGCGGACCTATTTACTTGAAGATTATCAAGGTAATGTTATCCAAGGAGGATTTTATGAAACAGAATTAGCAAAGGTCAGACACCCCGATGTATATCTTGTAGAGAAGGTTTTGAAACGGAAAAAAGAACGCGTGTTTGTAAAATGGCTTGGATTCCCATCATCTCATAATTCCTGGATTGATATAAAAGACGTACTGTAACATAAAAATTTTAGTCAATATGCTGAACTTAAGACATGAATACGACCATCTGAAGACATAGATGGATCTGGATGAGAGAAAAATTCTTAAATTGGTAAAAAGCGGTTTTTTTTACACTAACTTGAGGGATTACACCAAGTGCTTCTTCTGCGCCTTGATAATGAGTGCATTCTCTATCCCTTCTGATGTGGAAGCTGAACATCTACGCCTGTCTCCTGAATGTGTGTTTGCTAACGGAAAAGACGTTTGTGGTCCATATGAAAAGCCCGTTAAAAAATCACATTGGTCGTCATCATTACGTGTCGTGTTGAAATATTTTTTGCTGATAGCTGTGATTTTTTTCTTGATTGTCGAGTTACTCAACCTATTCAATGTCATCTGTAGATTTTAAACATGTCAGTTTTTGTGATCAGGTATCGATCAAACACATGATTGTCTGGGAATACGCATATAGAAGTTGCAGGAAAGGAAATTGGCAAATCTATGCAATAGATCGATTTAGATTTCAGCAACGAATTTTAAAAATGAATGAATTGCTAAAACCTATTTTATGTAAAAGATATAATCAGAACCATCATGAAAATAAAATAATCTAGTATAAATACATTAAATGTAATTGTATCATATACTATATCATCAATAAAGCATTAATTTACTCATAATCTTTAATTTTTTTATTATAAGATACCTGTCTTAATTGTTAATCTTCACAGTTGATTCTGAAAAGAAGAATTGCACTTGTAACCTATATACTACCACTTCACAAAGTCAAGATGGTAAATATCCATATCAATAACCTACAGGGAAAAAAATTTCAACAAACAAACGTGCAAAAAGATTCATGATAATCCCCCCATCAATATCATGAAAGTAATAATTACCTACATAACATGTACAAGCCTGCCTATTCGGAACCGAGGCTCCAGACACCTAGTAACATGTACAATTGTAACCTACATTCGAAGAACCGACCTACATTCTACCAACAAAATGTAAACATGAAGCACACACAAGAACCGGTAAATATGTGCACTTGTAACCTATATTCTACCAACAAAAGGTAAACATCAAGCAACACCCAAGAACCGGCTTCCCGCAAAATATCTACCTGGAACCGAGGTTCTAGTTATCTAGAAAACATGGCGTAAAGAAGAATCAAAATGCATCTTGCAACCAACCAATTGGACCCGAGGCTCCAATTAACAAGACTCCCACACTGAGCCCGATCAAAATCTCTACAAGCCAACTCCATTGCGGCTTATCTCCACCACAATTGACCCTGGCTTAATCCCCACGTGATGCACGCATGAATATACCAGCATCATCAACCAATCTTACTTACTCTCTTCAAAGGTTACTTCAGTTCACCCAAGTTTCAGATTTTCATCCAAGTCAATACATTTCATCAGGCCAGAGCGCGAAAATTGCGAGAAAATTATCGCTACTACCGAACACGCAAAAGGTACAACTTTGCCTCACATTTAAGTCCATAGGAAAACAAAACAAAAGGTACCACTTTGAAAGACCTGAATTCCTGGAATTCCATGCCAAAATAGGAGGAGTTTAGTGCGGATGTCCACTTCGCACGTTAAGCGTAAGATATGAAAGTTGTACCCTTACTACTCACTCACAACTGTGACTGACCAAGGAGCGCAATTCGAAGCTCAGCTGTTCGCAGAGTTGGGCAGGGTTTTGGGGTTCAAACGAAGCAGAACGACTGCTTACAACCAGAAAGCAAATGGTATGCTAGAACGATGGGATCGGGTACTCAAAGACTCTTTGATGTGCAAAGCATCAGAAGGATGGACTCGCGAACTACCATTCATCCTCCTCGGGCTTCGCTCCATCATCAGAGGAGACGCTGATGCCACTCCAGCTGAACTGGTTTATGGCCAAAATCTTTGTTTGCCGTACGAGCTCATACATTCGAACACAAACACCACTCACACAATATCACCTAGTGACTATGTGTAAAAGCTGCGGAAGGTCATGCGTTCGGTGAAACCACAATCACCTTCTTCACACACATCTACGAGCACATTTGTCTTTAACTCACTGTGTTTGTACGTCAGGACCAAGTGAGGAAATCTCTTCAACCGCCTTACGAAGGTCCGTTCAAGGTACTGAAACGACATGAAAAGTTCTTCACACTGGATTTAAATGGCAATGAAAAGAACGTTTCAATCGATCGCCTGAAACCTTCTTCCAATTCTCTTACTTATCCGTCTGAAAACTATGCGAAAATACCCAAACGCGTGAATTTCACGCAGAGTGCAACAACAGCACACGTAATGCGAAACAGGTCACAGTCGGATTCACGACGAAACGATATCGAGAAGGATCATTAACCCTTCTCTAGGAAGGGGGTGTGTGGGGTGTCGGCTACTTGTGGGCAACACGGGTAGAAAACACTCCACACAATTCACTAAAATCAAGTATTCGGCGAGAAAAAAAACTATTCAAAAATAAGTCATTCAAAAGAAATTAATTAGATATAATTACTTTAATATTGTTGCGAGCTAGGGGTTCGCCGGGATTTCAAGTAAAACACAATTCGGTTAAAATAAAAATAAGTGATAATTTATTTATCCGCACTTTAATTCACAGAATTATAATCGCACAATAATTCGCACTGTATGGCAGTACCGCCCGCTTATACCATATATCGCTTAACTCGTTCACTTTCGTTCTCTCTCAACACGGTCGCGTATACTCGCAGTCGACGTAATCGAGATTACTGTGTCTTCGCTGAGAGCTTCACCTGCTTATATACTAGTCGGTTGCAGTCTAGGATGTTCTTGAATCTTCGATGCTTGTGGAATCTTCTCGAAAGCTTTAGAGCTTTCGATTTCGATCTTCGTTCAGTGTAGAACCTTCTCGAAAGCTTTAGAGCTTTCGATTTTGATCTTCGTTCAGTGGTGTGTGCAGAAGATTCAAGTGAGCTTGAGATCTTTCGACTTTGATTCTAATTGGATTCTAGTACATTGGAGAGCATTCGATAAGAAGAGAGATACAACCGTGCTGTTTCGCCTTATTTCTGGTTGGGTTATTTTTCAACTAGGTATTCGGTTGTTGTTGTTTTCATTATGTGAAACGATCGAGTTGCACGGTTGCGCGGTTGCCAGGTTTACATGTAACATTACTCCCTCCTTAGTTTCTGTTCGTCCCGAACAGAGTCGATCCCCTCGTCATGGGCGCCATGGTACTTCGTTAGTCTATCGAGGTGTACCACTTTCATTTTAGTACGAGTTTTTTGGTGCAACTGAATACGGTACACAACATCATTTAACCGGCTGATGATTTGGTAAGGTCCCTCCCAATTGCGCTGCAGTTTCGGCGACCTGCCCTTCTGTCGTTTGGGATTGTATAGCCAAACTAAATCACCCTCTTGGAATTCTGATGAATTCGCCCGTTGATCATACCTCGTCTTCATCCGATCGGTCGCCAAATTAATTTTATCTCTGACCAGGTTGTAAATTGTGTGTTGTCGATGTCGAAGATCCGATACGTAATCTTTTGGATGGGTCGGTTGGTCTGGTGGCACTCCAAACATTAATTCCGCGGGGACTCGAATGTTCTTCCCGAAGATGACTCGGGAGGGAGTTTCTCCTGTTGTTGCGTGTACCGATGTTCTGTAGGCCATTAAAAATAGAGGAATGTGTTGATCCCAGTCCTGTTGCCTTTCGCTGACGAGTTTGGATAGGTTCGAATTCAGTGTTCTATTGAAACGTTCCACCATTCTATCGGACTGTGGATGTAGTGGAGTTGTCCTCGTTTTATTTATTCCCAGCATTTGACACACGTGTTTGAATGTTTGAGATTCAAAGTTGCGACCTTGATCGGAGTGTAGTTCACGTGGAACTCCAAATCTGCTCACCCAGTTGGTAACAATTTGTTCTGCGACGGTAACTGCTTCTTGATTTGGAATTGCGTAAGCTTCGGGCCACTTGCTGAAATAATCGATGACCACAAGAATGTAGCGATTACCATTTTCTGATTCCGGAAATGGTCCAGCAATATCCACAGCAATTCTCTCGAATGGAGCTCCCACGTTGTATTGTTGCATTTCTCCCTTTGATCTGCGCTGCGGGCCTTTACTCGATGCACAGGTAGTACACTTACGGCACTAATTTTCGACGTCATCTCGGAGATGGATCCAATAGAACCTCTCTCGTATCTTTGCCAAAGTTCTATTTATACCTAAATGTCCACCGGAAGCACCTTCGTGATATTCCTTCAGAATTTCCTCGATTTTAGAATGCGGGACGATGATTTGCATGAGATGCGATGTTCCGTCAGCGGTTTCCCATTTCCGTTTTAATATCCCACCGTCTAGGTGGAGGGAGTTCCATTGTGCCCAATAACTCTTTAAGGTTTCGCTGAATTGTGAGATGTCTTTCCACTCAGGCCGCTCCATTTTGTCCTTCCATGCCATGATTGGTGAAATATCTGGATCTTTTCGTTGGGCATCTTCCAGTTCTTGCTGATTCCATCCATCCTTTGGTTCGGTCGTTATTCGCTGAATGGTTTCTCCGACTTCTTTTTCTTCTACGCGGTGACAATGCTTGCAGTTTGGTGGACAAGGACGACGTGAGAGCGCGTCAGCATTACCGTGAATTCTCCCTCTTCGGTGAACAATTTCAAAATCGTAGGATTCCAGCCTTTCTATCCATCTTGCTACTTGGCCCTCGGGATTCTTGAACTGAAGTAGCCATTTAAGCGATGCGTGATCTGTTCGAAGAAGGAACTTTTGGCCATAGAGATATTTGTGGAAATGTTTTGTAGCTTCTACGATGGCCAATAGCTCTCGGCGAGTTACGCAATAGTTTCTTTCTGATTTTGAGAGTACTCGGCTGTAATATGATAGCACTCTCTCTTGCCCGTTGATCTCCTGTGATAGTACTGCGCCGATACCGACATTGCTGGCATCAGTGTCTATGATGAAACCATGACCTGGTTTTGGATACGCCAGAACTGGAGAGTCGCAAAGCTGATCTTTTATTTTCTCGAATGCTTCCTGGCACTGTTGATTCCAAGTAAATGTCTTTCCCCTTTCTGTTAGCTGATGAAGACATTTTGCCGTATTGGCAAAGTCTTTTACGAATCGACGGTAATATGTCGCTAATCCTAGGAAGCTACGCAGCTGGTGTTTATCACTCGGAGTAGGCCAATTTTTCACTGCCAGTATCTTCTCTGGATCCGTCTTTACACCATCGGCTGAAACGATGTGACCCAAGTACTTTACTTCTGCACTAAACAAAGTGCACTTCTTTGGACTCAGCTTTAATTTTGCCGTTTGCAGTCGCTGAAAGACTTCCTGTAGATTTTTCAGATGCTCCTCGAAGGTTTTGCCGATAACGATCACATCATCCAGGTAAACGAGACAAGTTTTCCAACTCAGGCCACGCAAAACAAATTCCATTGGTCTTTCGAACGTAGCTGGAGCATTGCACAGGCCAAACGGCATTACGATGAATTGCCACAGTCCGCTGCCGACAGAGAATGCTGTTTTCTCTCTATCATTTTCGTCTATTTCCACTTGCCAGTAACCACTTTTCAGGTCCAACGTTGAGAACCATTTAGCATCTGTCAGGGTGTCCATGATATCGTCGATTCTGGGTAGTGGATAGCTATCCTTTTTCGTAACATCATTTAGTTTTCTGTAGTCCACACAAAAACGGGTACTACCATCCTTTTTCTTAACTAGCACTAGCACTACTGGCGATATCCACGGACTCTTTGATTCTTCGATGATTCCCTGATGCTCCATGGTTTTGACCATTGAATTCACTTCTTCTTGTTTCGCTATTGGTACTCTTCTTGGAGGTTGACGTATCGGTGTAGCACTTCCGGTATCTATACGATGCTTCACTAGGTTTGTTCTGCCATAGTCCTCATCACTGGTGGAAAAGACGTCGCTGAACCTTTCGATTAGTTTCACTGCTTGCTTGTGTTGAGATCCTCTAAGGTTGCTTGACTGAAGAACTGCTGATGTTACATTATTCTTCCTTCTTGAACTCTTTTTAGAGGCTGCGTCATGTCCTTCAGTGTCGATGCTCGTCACCGCCGAGATTGGTTCGCAACTGCCAATTACATCTCCTTTCTTTACGCTGGTAATGCTGTCCGAAACGTTGAGCACTCTTATTGGTACAATCATCTTCTCATTTCTCTTCACTAGCGTTTTCCCTAATATTAGATTTCGCAATGCTGGTGTCGTTTCTGGTTCGATGAGGTAGAATCGGTGGTTCCCGGGATCACCATCGATCGAGCTCTGCCCAAATTACATTTTTCGATGACTTTGGTATATCCGCATCTTCGCACAATATAACTCGCAGCTTGGTTGTGTTGGAGGATGTTTTTTCCATTGGGATTTCGATATTTCGCCACTTCATTATTCGTTGTCCCAAGTCCAGCTGGATACCGTGTGGTTTCAGAAAATCCATTCCAAGAATACACTCATCGGTAATATCAGCTACCACGAATACATGCGACAATGTCAAATCTCCAAGCTGTATGTCACGAGCTATTTCTCCATGAACTGTAGTAGTTTCTCCTATAGCTGTGCGAAGTGCGTACTTCTTGGTGTTGTGAAGCCAAGTACGGTCTACGAGATCAGATCTTAGCACTGATCGTGTTGCGCCAGTGTCAATTGTCATTATGCAGTTTAATTTTCCGACTCGACCACTCATGCATAAATCGTTTTCACCACGATGTAGTCGAGAAACTGCGATGATGGTTCCGGGGGCGTCGATTCCACCAGCCAACTTCTGCCCCATGAAGTTGGCTTTTACTCGTTTCCCGGACTATCATTAGGCGAAGCGTGCTCTCGTGACGGTTCGCCTCGTTCTCCCTTTTGTTTAGCAGCGCAGCCGAAACAATAGTTGGTAGCTTTTCTTGGTTTTCGGCAGTCGCGTCTTAAGTGTCCTGCCTGTCCGCAATTCCAACATCGAGGGGCACCAGATCCTTCGCTCCGTTTGGTGTATTCGGCCCTCTGACATACACACTCTTCCATTATTTCTCGAACTCGGTAGTTATTTCGCGAGTTTTGCTTGGCAGCTTCGAACGTAAGCCCATATACTAAGGCTTCGCCAATCGTTTTCTTTCCTGCCAATTTTAACGCCTGCTGCAGCTCTCTGTCCTGTACAGCATTGTTAAATGCGAAAAGAGCTGTATCGTTTCGTTGCTCTGTTTGCGCATTGGGAAGCGATAATAGTGTAAGTCGTTCAATATCGCGCGCCAGCTCTTGAAGTGTTTCACCATTCTTTTGGGTTCGGTTGTAGAGCTGTGTTTTGAAGATCTCACGCATGTGGTCACTGCCGTAATGAAGATCCAATGTCTGTACCAATGTCGAAAAATCTTGCTGAAGCTCTTGAGGAATTGTTTGAAGAACCTCTGCTGGTGGACCTCTTAGCGCCAATATCAAAGCCGTTCCTCGTTCCAAATCATTCCAGTGATTATTTCTCGCGGCCGCCTCAAATTGGGTCTTGTAGATAGCCCACGGTGTTTGTCCATCGAAAATCGGAGCTTTGAGATCTTTGTGCGTAACGTGTTCTGTCTTAATGACTCCAGTCGCTTTCACGTTATCAAAGTCTCTTTTTAAGCGTTCAACTTCTTCCACAATTTCAGATGTCTTTTCTTCGAAAGTTCGAAGTTTCTTCTCCACATTTTCTTCGATTGTCTTACCTATGGTGTCTATTTTATTATTTTGCAGCTCCAATTTTTGGTTGAGGTCTATTGACTGCTGGTCAAGTTTCTGGTTGAGGTCCTTTGACTGCTGTTCTAATTTTTGATTGAGGTCCTTTGAAGTCTGGTCTAGCTTCTGGTTGAGGTCTGTTGATGTCTGATCTAATTTCTGATTAATGTCCGTTGAAGTTTGGTCCATTTTCTGGCTGAGGCCCGTTGATTGTTGGTCTAATTTGTTCATCATTTGCTGCATTAACTGCGTTAGAGAATCTGATGTACCAAAGCCCTCCTCAGCACTTCCTACACGAGCTTCTTCGATTGGGAACTCGAAACTGTTTGCGTCCTTACCCTCAGCCTCAAGTATCTCGATCATACGGCTGACAAGTTCAGACTTGTTCCCTGTTGTAGATAAATCGCGTCTACCAAGCTCTTCCTTCAGCTCCATTAGTTTTAAGTCTTTTAAATAACGCGGCATTTTCACTATCGATTATTTGTACGTTACAAATTTTCCCGATACAAATTCACTCAAATTCTCTTTTTGTCCGTACGAGAATTTTCCACTTCACTAATTAAAGTTACCGCTCACTAGAGCACTCGAAAATATCCGATTTCACAAAATTCTCACTGTCCGTTCGAGAATTTTCACTTCACAGTTTGAAAACTTTATTCGCGCACCAAAATTCTCACTTTGTCCGTTCGAGAATTTTAATTTCACCTTTTCCACTTGTGATTTCAACCCGAATTAATCCTTGAAATCCCACTTCTGACACCAATTGTTGCGAGCTAGGGGTTCGCCGGGATTTCAAGTAAAACACAATTCGGTTAAAATAAAAATAAGTGATAATTTATTTATCCGCACTTTAATTCACAGAATTAAAGTGCGGATAAATAAATTATCACTGTATAGCAGTACCACCCGCTTATACCATATATCGCTTAACTCGTTCACTTTCGTTCTCTCTCAACACGGTCGCGTATACTCGCAGTCGACGTAATCGAGATTACTGTGTCTTCGCTGAGAGTTTCACCTGCTTATATACTAGTCGGTTGCAGTCTAGGATGTTCTTGAATCTTCGATGCTTGTGGAATCTTCTCGAAAGCTTTAGAGCTTTCGATTTCGATCTTCGTTCAGTGTAGAACCTTCTCGAAAGCTTTAGAGCTTTCGATTTTGATCTTCGTTCAGTGGTGTGTGCAGAAGATTCAAGTGAGCTTGAGATCTTTCGACTTTGATTCTAATTGGATTCTAGTACATTGGAGAGCATTCGATAAGAAGAGAGATACAACCGTGCTGTTTCGCCTTATTTCTGGTTGGGTTATTTTTCAACTAGGTATTCGGTTGTTGTTGTTTTCATTATGTGAAACGATCGAGTTGCACGGTTGTGCGGTTGCCAGGTTTACATGTAACAATATTTTAATAATAAAGTATTGTTATCGATTTTTAAAAAAAAAAAATTTGCTACCCTGATAATTTTTTTTCCACGTTTCATGACTAATATACACCAAAAGAGCAAAAAAATGTGCAGTCCGTCTGTGCGCCGTACGCCGTACGCCGTCCGCCGTACGCCGTCCGTCGTACGCCGTCCGCCGTACGCAAAATGGTTTGAGGACTTATATCTCTCAAACTCTTTGAGCTATTGATAAATTGAATTTTTGATAATTTGAATTTTTTTTTGTTGGTAGACTGAGCAGACCCCTTCAAGTGGCCACCTTTTGAAGGGTTGGGGTGTGAGGGGGGAGGTGGGGGGAGCATTTTAGACGGAAAATTTTGGTTTCTAGATCTCAATAACCGCTTAGGCTAGAAGGCTGAAACTTGGAATTTATATAGACCATCGGTAGTGGACCCATTTGCAAAAATATTGTTGATATGGGTGAAGGGGTGTGGGAGTGGGGGGAATATTAATGCGTCCGAAACGCTTGAAAGGCGAGATTGAGACATTCTAAAATCCATATCTCCTAATTGGTTAATGTCACGAAATTAAAACTTAATGGACATCTGTAGGCATACTAGGAGAATAGATCCAAAACAAATTTTTGAGAGGGGGCAGTGACGTACGAGGGTGGGGGTTA
The DNA here is from genome assembly GCA_951812415.1 of Beris morrisii. Taxonomy (NCBI): domain Eukaryota; kingdom Metazoa; phylum Arthropoda; class Insecta; order Diptera; family Stratiomyidae; genus Beris; species Beris morrisii. The sequence goes on along the minus strand of OX638310.1, from coordinate 85,792,129 downwards.
AACAATTTTACATTAAGATAACTCACGAACCAATTGCAGCAGACAAATAAAATTTGGTTTCTGTATAAATGTTGACAAATAAAGTTTGCTCAAAGCGAAATTTTTTAAAAGGGTGGTGGAGCAAGGAAGTGGAGGGGATAAGAATTTTTTTTAAAAAAATCACGTCTCATATCTCAAGAACAGTGTAAGATAGATGCTTAAAATTGTTACCAGAAGTAGGCCCCAGCAGGAAAAAAATTTGAAGGGATGATGGTGTAGAGGGTAAGGGTGGGGGAGGGTGGAAAGTAAAAAGCTCCGATTTTTATATCTCGAGAACGTATAATGATATAAAGCTGAAACTTGGTATTTAGATAGAGCTACAGTAGTAGGATGTTGGAAAAATATAATTTTGTATAGGGATAGTATGGTACGGGGGTGGGGGATGTTTTTTCTAACTGTAGAACGGCTTATGATGGAAAGTTGAAATTTGGTATGTATATATAAATCAACTAGAAAAGTAATTTTGATTAAAAAAAAATTCAAATATCTATTGGTGTTCGGAAGTGGGGCGATAAAATGATCAGTGAAAATGGAATGCATATATTTTCACGATTTTCGTCATATCTATTAGGTCTTTCCAAATATTGAATTTTTTTTTTTGTACGGATTCTTCATATAAGTACCTAGAAAGCGTTTTCAGGATTTTATGATATTTGACCTCCAAGGTGGTGTAAAGGGGATGTATACATTTTCACGAATTCACCCGTATCCCTCAGGTCTGATTAGATATCGAAAAACTTTTCACTTCCACGGGCTTACTTAATAATCACCTAAAACTTGTTTTCAAGTTTTTTTCTTTTTCAACCCGGGTTGAACACGTTTTCACGAATTCCGTCATATCTCTTAGAAGTGATAAGACATCGGATTGGTTTTTACTTCCTCTGGCTTTTTTTATATATATCTACAAACTCATTTCAGGATTTTTGGATATTCAACCCCAAAGTGGGTGCAAGGGGGTTGCATATGTTTTCACAAATTCTTACATATTTCTTAGTTCTAATGAGATATCGAATTCATTTTTACTTCCTAAGGCTTCTTACATAATCGTCAAAACGTTGATTTTAGGACGTTTGTTATTCAACTCCAATAGGACGTAATGCTTTCGACATATTTCTCAGGATTGATGAGATATTAGATTGGTTTGCACTTCCACAGACTTTTTATATAATCGACTGCAAATGCATTTCCGATTTCATGTAATGGCCCAAAACCAAATCACGAAATGGCGTAACAACTGATATTATACTAGGACTAGAACTCGTCCCGGAGTATGACGCAATTATGTAATTCATATGTTATATGTGGCAGAGGCGTAAGTATTCTAGCGCGACCCCATTCTAACCGCTTCCCGAACTTTTTCTTAGGTTTTCAGTCACATAGTAACCTACACCGCATCTCAGAATTAAACTCGTTCCGAACTTCTACCGAAAAAATAATAAAGTTGCGCCCAGACTGTTGGCAGATTTTTTTTTTGATGTTGCGGGCTTGAGTTAAAAATAATGAACAACGACAAAATTCATTTAATCAGCGATTTGTGATATTTTGTAATTTTGCAATCTGCAATAATTAATCTTTTTCCATAATTTAAAAATCTGTTATTTTTAACGATGAATTTCATGTTAAAAAGTTTATATAATTAAAATCGTTATAAAATAAATAACATTCGTTCTGTTATACACGATTATAATATAACATCGAACAGACTGTCTCCTCTTCCTCCTCATCCAGGCAGCTTCTACAGAAGTCGTTTAAGAAGAGGCCAAGTCTTTTAGCATGTCGACCTATAAGACAGTCAGGACACCGACTGTGGTGCTGATATTCGCCCTTTTAAGCAAAGTCAGCCTTTTAGAGCTTTTTAGATCCAGCTCCGGGCAGATCTGTCTCGCAGTGTGACATGTAATACCGTCTGCCCATCTTGAGTTGGTTTTCTCAATTGAGTCCAATCCCAGTAGCAGTTTACATATAGAGAGAGGCACACCCAGATTCCGATGTTCCGGCATAATCTGAAAGGTGGTACCGACGAGCGAGTTCGTCAGCCTTGCAGTTCTCTGGAATATCCCTGAGTCCTGGCACCTTGCACAGACGAATATTGAACTGTTCAGCCATCTCCTTAAGAGATGATCGACATTCTGCGGCGACCTTTGATGTTGTCGAGGCCGATTCCAAGGATTTTATTGTCGCTTGGCTGTCTGTGAAAATTCTAATATTTCTAGTAGATATTACATTACACCTCAGCCAGGACAAGGTCTCCTTGATGGCCATAAGCTCCGCCTGAAAGACACTACAGTGGTCCGGAAGGCGGAAGGAGCTGCTAATGTTAAGCATGTCAGAGAAAACACCTCCACCTACCCCACCTTCAGTTTTGGAGCCGTCCGTATATATGTATGTGGGTGGACTCTTCCGTCCGTACCGAATCCCTTTCCCATTCTAGACGGGTTGGGATGGTTGTTAGGAAATTTTTCTCAAAATCATAACTGGGAGGGGTGTAGTCGGTGTTTTCAGGAATGTTATTGAAGTTATTCAAGATTGTTGAGTGACCTGCATATATGCCAGTCCACTGGGTAGAGGCCTTAAGTCGAATGGCTGCACTGGCTGCCATTTGTTTGCCAAAAATGTCTAGGGGTGGCAGACTGAATAGCGTGTCTAGTGCTGCAGAGAGAGTTGTTCTCAGAGCTCCACTGATGCATATGCATGCTGATCTCTGTACCTTTCCTAGGGTGCACTTAACTGCTTTGTCTAAGGCCTTCCACCAGACAATAACACCATACATAAGTATCGGTCTGATGACGGACACGTAGAACCAATGAACTATTCGGGGTTGCATACCCCATTTTTTGCCAATGGCCTTTTTGAACGAGTAAAGCGCAACTGTTGCTTTCCTTACCTGTTCCTGAAAGTTAGGTTCCCAGTGAAGTTTCCTATCCAAAATAAGACCCAAATATTTTGCACTATCGGTGAAAACTTGACTAGTACCATTCAGAGAAGAAGGGTCTACATGAGTAATTTTATATTTCCTGGTGAAGAGAATTAATTCTGTTTTGCGTGGGTTCACACCCAACCCGCATTCAGCTGCCCATTTGGAGAGTATAGAGAGAGCATTCTGAAATATCTCACTCAGTGCGTTGAAGTGCTTTCCCGAGACAGCAATTGCAACATCATCTACATAGGCAATCACTCTGCAGCCCGCCCCATCCAGTCTCAATAGTAGTTTGTTGACCACTAAATTCTAAAGAAGAGGGGAGAGCACACCACCTTGTGGTGTACCTCTGCTGACAAACCTTCGAGAGGGGGACTCACCCAGCTTTGTGTTCACAACCCTGGATGTTAACATCAAATTGATCATCGCTCCACCTTCAGGATAGAAAGTGCGTCAGTGATTGCCCTTGGTCTGACGTTGTTGAAAGCTCCCTCGATATCGAGAAAGGCAACCATGGTGTATTCTTCAATACTAAGATTTTTCAATGGTGCGCACGAGCGAATGTAAGGCTGTTTCGACCGATCTCCTTTTCCAGTACTCATGTTGGGATGTTGACAGCAATCGCTTGTCAATATTGTCGCGGATGTACACATCCATTAGTCTTTCCAGTGTTTTCAGAAGAAAGAATTATAGACTGATAGGTCTGAGGTCCCTAGGGCAGACAAGAGAGCTTTTTCCTGCTTTGGGTATGAAGACCACCCTGGCTTCCATTCATGTTTCAGGAATGTAGGTTAGATCCACGCAGCCTTTCAAGATAACCTTCAGCCAAGGCAGAATTATATCCCAGGTCTGCTGGATTTCAGTGGGAATTATTCCAACCGGTCCCGCAGACTTAAATGGTTTAAAGCCTTCTATCGCCCAGAGGAGCTTGGTCTCTGTTATAAGAGCGTCAGAGTTGAACGGTGCATGGTTTCTTATAATGCTTACCGCTCCGACTCAACATGCGAGCTACCAGGGAAGTGGGTGTCCAGGAGGAGATCAGTGGTTTCCCTACTTGAGGTGGTCCAAGATTCGTCCAGTCTCCTCAGGTAGCATGGTGTGGTTGGATTTTTAGAGAGAATTTTACGGAGCCTGGATGCCTCGGATGAATCTTCTATTTCACTACAGAAGAGTCCCCAGGATATGCGCTGCGCCTTTCTCAGTTCATATTTGTATTTACGAAGTGATCCTTTATAGGAGTCCCAGCCGCAAACGTTTTTAAGGCTTTTGGCTTTCTAAAACAGTTGCCTACAGCATTTTCTAAGAGCCCCGAGTTCTGCGTTCCACTGTGGCGGCTTATGTTTTCCTCTTGGCCTGCTCTCGGAACAAGAGTTCGACAATACCTCGTTTAGGGCGCGTGTGAGGGTGGTGACCAGACCGTCGAGATCAATTGAGCTACTCGGTTGGCGTGGCGGTATGGGTGGGAGTAAGCCGCTAAGCGTTTCCCTGTATTTGACCCAGTCGGTCCTCCTGTAGTTCCTAAAGGCCGGTGGGATAGGTTTGTAATCTTTCAGATTGAATTGGAGGTAGCGCTGATCCGAGAAGGAGTTTTCTTCAGTAAACTTTCCAGGTGCTGACCATGTGTGATATGTTATCGGAAACCAGGGTTATGTCTAGGACTTCTTGTCTATTTCTGGTTATAAAGGTAGGCTCTTGCACTGTGTTACATTGAAGAATGTTAGTGCTTAAAAAGTAGTAAAAAAGCAACTCGCCTCTTTTGTTTGTGTCAGTGCTACCCCAGACTGCATGATGCGCATTTGCATCACACCCTAAGATGACACCAGTGTTGAGCTTACTAGCTTCAGTGATTAGATCGCTCATAATACTCGGTGGCAGTGGACCTTGATGGTCATCGGCCAGATAGGCCGAGATCAGCCAGTGAACTTTGTTATTCAGTTCAAGGCTGACTGCGACGACATAAGGATCACTGAAGCTGTGATGCAGAAATATATTTAAAATGTTTTTTGCAAGAATGCATGCTCTTGGCTTACCATTATTCCTTACATAGAACAGAGTATAGTTTGGAGTCTTGAGACTGTTTACCACGTCATGCACAATTTCAAAGTCGTAACTTAAAGCGTTCTAAAGTTATCGTTCAATATTGGTGAACACGTGTTTTAAGGACTTTTGTATGACGGCTACCCGAAGGAGTTGATGGATTGCGCTAATTAATGAACTCAGTCTTGCTTTTGATATAAAACTAATTCCTGTAAAATGTTGAATCCCTGCTTTAACTCGTACAAGAGTTATAGTGGATTCTGTAACTTGTATAAAGTTTTGAAGGACTTTTATAGGCTGCTACACGAAGGACTCATTCGATTTGCATCATATTCGGAACTTTCGTTTCTATCATTGTAAGCTTTAAGTATTCAAAATTTCAAGCTCCTAGCTTGAAGCATTCGAGCAATAATTGTGAATACGTGTATGGGAGGTAGCCGAAGGAGTGGAAGGATATCGCCCATTAACGAACTTAGCCTTACTTTTTCCATTTCACAGGTGGTGACCAAATTTCAACTTCCTAGGCCAACGCGTTCTTGAGTTATCGTGCAAACGGACGGACAGACGGATAGCAAACGGATTTAGGGTTTTTGGCCACAGCTAAACACAAAATAATATATAACTTTTTTTCGTCCGAGGCTCTGTTCTATGCGTTACAAACTTTTCGGGCTGGATTAAACTTATAATACTCTATATGATTTCATCTAGAGTATAAAAATGTTCAGGTCCGAAAGGCAGGTATATAACGCAAATAATGGAGCCACAGATAAAAAAAGGTAATTATTATTTTTCGTTCAGCTATGACCAAAAACTCCAAAAACGCTTGTCCGTTCGTTTGTTGGCAGGATAGCTCAGGAGCGGATGACGGTCACATTTTTTTACGATCAAATACGTTTTGTAAGACAAAGTTCGTTAAGGGGCATTTAACTCCTTTCAGTAACTCTTATACCAAAGTTCTTAAAACACGTATTAACGATTCTTCAAGTTAGGAGCTTAACATTATTCACACATTAATGTTTAAATATTTGCACTTAAAAAACAGGATATCAGGCAAATCGAACGAAAAATTACTGTTACAGAATTCGCTAACAGGATACAGGAAGTCAAAATTATGAAGTAAATTCAGACTTGTTTTTTTTTAAAGAATATTTAAATATGACGAATGTTAATGACGAGCAAACAAAATACGTAGGTATACATATAGGTACTAATGGCGAATGCCTTATTAAATGAATGTATGAATTTATAATAATTAAAGGTTAGTGAAGAGCAAAAATAATGAGATATCGATGCATATCTATTATATTTGTTTGTACTATTATAATATCTTACATAATACAATAATAAAAAATCTGCCAACAGTCTGAGCGCAACTTTATTATTTTTTGGGTAGAAGTCCGAAACGTGTTTAATGATGAAATGCGGTGTAGGTCACTATTCGACTGACAACCTAAAAAATAACGTTCCAAATAGCCTCCTGTTTAATCTTTAGGTTATCAGTCGCATAGTGATCTGCAACGCATTACTCTAGCTCTGTACATCAATTAAATTTAGAACTTTTTTTGTGCTTTAATTACTCCTGTAGTACTTCTACATATACATACTAAGTTTCAACTTTCTAGCATACGTTTGTTACGCCTATTTTTGGGCGGCCGGCCAGCTGCTGTCGGAGGGGGGGCGCGGGTGGACGCGAGGGCGACCGGAACAAACCCGGACCGGCCGTAGCCCAGACGCTCCCTTGCCGGCAACAGCCGTCGCGTAGTCCGGGGCGTGAAGGACCCCAGGTTTCCAATCAGTGCACCCCCCGAAACACTTTCGCTCTCTTTCCGCAGGTAACAATCCCACCCTTTCTTTTAGGAGTTTACACCGAAAACTCCTCATATAAGTGAAAACGGAAACTAGTCTATCGCCCATGACGCGAGATCGCTCACGTTTGATTTGCAGTCTATAGGCCGTATTCTATGCCTCCGCTATTGTATAATTGTGGCTAATGGTTGGCCTTATACTATTAACCAATGTTCTATTAAATTCACTTACTCACCCCGTTCGTTTATTATTCCTTACGCTATGATTCCCTATAAATATTTAATACCTATTTCTACTTATTCTTAACTCCTGTCAATTCTATCAAGTTCACTTACTTACCCCGTTCATTTATGATTCATTACGATATGATTCCCTATAATTATGTAATACCTACTTCTACTTATGTTAAACTTAACTACGGACTGCTGTGGTCCGGCTCGTGGAATCGAATAATCTCAAAGCTGGGTTAAATCCCGATCCTGCATCCTATGTCTACTTTCTGTTCAAGATTCAATCTCAAATTCCTCGGTCTGATGCCCATTTCTGGCTTTTAAGTGGTTCTGGTTTCGGTGGTTTTATTTTCAGTGATTCTGTTCCAACTGGAGGTTTGACGTATAGGTTGAAAGGTTCCTCTCTTTCGCTAATCTGGATCTGGCGTGTATGGTTTTAGGTCCTTAGCATGCCAGGTGCCCACGGGTTTCCGGTCTGAGTCACCTAGCTCATACGTCCACGCTGACACCTTTTTGAGCACCACACAGGGCCCGAAAAACTTCGGAGCTAATTTCGCAGAAAAATAGTCAGCTGCATTGGAAAGCGCAAAGTTAATTCGCCAAACCAGCTCGTTAGGAAGGTATCCTACGTCTCGATGTCGGAGGTTTGTTACGAGTTCCACTCGTAAACAGCGTATCTGAAAGGAAAAGAACAATCGTGAGTTTCGTTGCTAATAGAAATAAAAAGAAAGAATCAAATGATGAATAAAATTACCTTTTTTGTAATGAAGCCCGATGCGCTGGGGACGCGTCATATGCACGGCTCCACAGTCGACAGTAGCATCTCAAAGTAAGCCAGTGAAGAAATATTAATATAATTTGCAGCAGACACGGAGAAGAGGCGGAAAGATGAATTAATTAGGTTTATGGAACATTAGATAGTTATAGTTAGGTATTAGGAGTCGGAATAGGAAAAATGAATTAGTATGAATTAGTAAGATTAGGGTTAGACTTGAACCACATTTGGGAATTAACACACAATACGCAACATCGAATCACGAAGCGCATCACTGAGGACCAATCACATCACTTAGGACACATCACATCACTGAGGACCAATCACATCACTTAGGACAGATCACATCACTGAGGACCAATCACATCGCTAAGTGCAAACATGGCGGACTTATACTGCGAGAATTACAAGTCGATAAGACAGGTCAGCAAGGTTTGGGTCCATGCTAAAAAGTCGGGATCGAGAACCTAAAGTGGACCCCGAATCAATCGGGAGTAAAAGCTAACGAAGAAGAGAAAGTTATTAGATTTAAGTAAACGACCTGGAGTAAGCAGTCGTTGACCCAGGAAAACGGGGATTTACCGATTTTAAAGCTGACCCGAGGTTTCGAGGTAAGTGCAGCACCCGAAAACGGCCTCTTGAGTCAAGTGATGTTGGTACGTGAACATCAGAGAACGAGAAAGTACGGTCAGAGTAAAAGTATAAGAAAGTATAAGTATAAGAAAGTATAAGAAAGGATTGCATCGGGAGTCGGCGGATATACGGTCGGAGAAAAAGTGTAAAAAAGAAGCTTGCATCGGAAGTCAGCGATATACGGTCGAGGTCTTCACCAGAGAACCAAAGGAGAGTTGTGCAGCAAACGAGGTCTTCGCCAAAAGAACAAAGGAGAGTCGTGCAGCCAACGAGGAAATATTTGAATTTTCATAGTGGGACACCGCACCAGAGGCGCCCTAAGTTAAGGTTAGCTAGGCTAGTTTGTGAAATATAATCAGTAGAAAGAAAAGGTAACAATCAAGGATAGATCATTTTGAAGAGTATTAAATTTCATTTTCTTTCTTTTTATTATATGCCAATTGTATTATTTTTCCGTGTTGTGGCGTGTTTCAGCCTTTTCTCCGGGTGAATAGTGTCGTTTGTTTTCCTCTAAATTAGTTAATTATTAATTTTCCCCGAACTCGTGGTTCGGTGTTCGGTCGGGGAAGATCTTGGAGGACGGGTTCCTAAAGTAAGACCACTGGTGCCCACGATCCATCTCTGGGTTGGCCGGAAAGGACCCGTTCGTCCCCTTTTGGTGCAAGGGGTTTTGATTGCGGTATTAAGACCGTAATAGGTTGTACCTCTTGGTGGCTTTTCCTGCTGCCTCTCTCATTTTGGTTCAAATGTTCTCGAACATTCTGGCTAACCCCTCTACCCGAGACGGATTTAATTGGGGTTCTCCAACCAAGAAATCTTCAGGCGGTGGGGTTGTGTTGGTTTCAGGGTCGCGATGGATAACCATTTCCCTGCCGAAATTGACGAAATATGGGGTGAGTCCTGTTGTGTCGTGCTTCGCCGTTCGTATAGCACAGGCTACCTTGGCAAGATTGACATCCCATTTGCGGTGATTTTCAGAGACGTATGCCCTCAGCGCAGTTTTCACTGTGCGATTAAGTCTTTCCGTGGGGTTCGCTTGGGGATGGTAATAGGCCGTATAGGAAATGCTAATCCCGTATTCCTGGACCATGGCTTGTAGTTCTTTACTGCGGAATTGTTTGCCGTTGTCGACGATTAAGATCCGTGGTATTCCAAAAACTAAGAATACATCCCTTTCCAATAATTCCCTCACTTTGCTAGCGGCGGCCGTCCTCAGCGGGAAGAACATGGGGAATTTACTAAAAACATCTAGCACTGAGAGAATGTAACAATAGCCCTGTGTTGATCTCGGAAGTGGGCCAATAAGATCCGCGCTGACCATTTCCCACTGTCGTTGCACCTGCGGACGTGCTACCATCAAACCTGCGGGAAGCTGTTGTTGTGGTTTCGTAGCTTGACATATTTGGCATTTCTTTACGAAACGCGTCACATCGGCTCGCATTTTTGGCCAATAATATTGTCTCTGAACCCGGTCCAATGTTTTCGCTACTCCCAAGTATCCTGCAGTCGGTAAATCATGTAATTTTGATAATATGGTTCTTCTTTCAAATTTTGGTACGACCCTCACCCAGGAGTCTTCCTCGCTGGCCAGTTCTGGGTACGTTACTTCGCGGTGCTTGTACAAAACCCCCGTTTCTAGTCGCCAAGATGGGAATTTTTGTGGATTAACTTTGACTCTCCCGACCATCAGATCATACCATTTATCGGTAGATGTGGTGGCGTTGGCCGATGCTATCGGTACTGCCCTCGACAGCGCGTCCGGTACTAGGTGCTCCTTTCCCTTCCTGTGAACTATCTCGAAGTCAAATTGTTGTAACCTGACGGCCCACCGGGCCAACCGACCGTTTGGCTCCCTCAGATTAGCCAACCATACTAAAGAATAATGGTCCGTCACGATCTGAAATTTACACCCTTCGACATATGGCCGCAACTTCTCGACTGCCCAGATTACGGCCAGACATTCCCTTTCCGTAGTGGAATAATTGCGTGTGAGAGATCGGCTTAAATAGGCTACCACCTTTTCGCCTTCGGGGCGCGGTTGGGAGAGGACTGCCCCGAGTCCATAACCGGAAGCATCTGTTTGTATGACGAAAGGCAGTTCGAAATCTGGACAGGAAAGGATAGGTGCTGATACTAGCTTTTCCTTGGTTTCGGCCAAAGCTTGTGCGCATTCTTAGCTCTAAACGAATTTGCGATTTTTCCGAAGGAGGTCTGTCATCGGGGCTATGAGTGTCGAAAATGTAGGGATGAACCGTCGGTACCAGGAAACCATCCCGATAATCCGACGCAGTTCTGGCACATTCTCTGGGGCTGGAATGTTCAGGATTGCTTCCACTTTTTCGGGATCCACATGAAGTCCCATTTGGTCCGCAACGTAGCCAAGATATCGCAGTTCCTGTCTACAAAAATTGCATTTTTCTTTGCTGAGTATCAGTACTGCGGCTTGTAGTCGGCGAAATACTTCCTGCAATGACTCCAAGTGAGTAGTAACTATACCCCTTTTGTATCAAATTTTAGCAGGTGCGATAGGGACAGGACACCGAAAGTGGGTAAGCGCTGACAGTTCAAAGTGGGTATAGAAAATTGCATAGAAAAACCAGTTTGGATTCCTGAAAGTGGGTATGCACGTGGCCTGTGGGCTGGCTGCTGGGGCATGGAACCATGAGCGTGGTGGCTGGAACCGGTCTTGGTTTGCGCTAATTGGTCGGGAACTGGCTTGACGTAATCGAAGTGAAGAGTCCGAGTACTGTATTCGGAAAGAGAGGAGTATACGTGTGTTTATATCGAAAGTGAGAAAACTGCCATTTGTTTACGTTGAAAGTGTCTTAAAAAAAGGGCACGTATATGCGAAGACGAATTAAAAAAAAAATAGCGTGTGCGTCTTCTTGATGCAACTATAATGCGGTTTTCATTTTATTTGATGCGATCTTCTCTGAACTTGTAAGACGACATGAGTGACGCGATTTTTTTTTACACTTGCATTTTTCCGGTCTGTGTGGGGTATATCAGGGGCTATTGTCGGGTTTGTTCTTGCGTGAATTTTCGCCCAGACCACCGCGACGTCATCGCCCCTGATCTTGTGTGTGAAGCTATCGGCGGACAGCTGGCGTACGGGTATACTTATACGTCGGATGATATGCCTTTGGTGTGATAATGAGATTTTTAATTGCGAGAGATCAGGTTTGCGGTAATCTCGCATTCCGTTTAGGGTTTGGTCTTCTTTGTAGTGAAGGTGTATTATGATCGAACTAGAGTCAAGTTCAATGTGATACATTATTACGTCTGGAAAAAAAAAGGAGAACTTATTATTGGTATAATAGAGGATACTCAGGGTATACCTTAAAGCTGTCCTGATGAAGACCATCGACGGAGCTCTTCCACTCAAAACCTGCGAAAAGTATGCAGAAATGGAAAATTAGAATTTTGAATTAAAAAGAAATAACATAATGTTGAGACTTACTGAAAAATTAGCTGGAGTCAGCTCCCCTGGGGAGACTCGTATCACTACCCAGGCACAGGAAACCTAAAATAACGCACAGAATTATGTATAAGAACTCGGAAAACAAAATCTTAGTAATAAGGCTGAAAGGAGGAAGCGGATTCAAAATTAAAGTAATGTTTGGCTTGTAATAGGAATTAAGTAAAATAGATTTGGTTAGAGATAGGATAGGTTTAGTTTTAGGATTTAGATGTCAAGGAGAGCAAAACATAACGAAACATTGAAATTGTAACACTGAAAATAAACGCGAACATAAACACGGTACGATAATTTTAAGTGCGCGAGTCATCGCAAATATTTATTTACTCGGTCAAATCGATATACGGAATTATCCGACACACACGAGTGCCGTTCGATCTGTTAATCTCGCGGAATAAATCAAGCTATGGAATTAAACTTACCTCAAATGCGCCGGACAAGATCTGCTCGCGACACTTCACTTCAACCGCGATTATGACAGTTCGGTTTCCAAAACAATAACAATGGGCGCGGCCATTGTGGCCCGAATAGCTCGCTTACACTGGAACAAAGACAAGCTTAAAGATGTGTCCCAATTCGCAAATGGGGAAATTTAAAAGTTCGAAAGGGGTATCGGACCGCAAATTGGGAGTTCAAAACGCCTAACCGTGCGCGAGTGCCGTTAAAAGTTTTTTTTTCGTCGAGAGAAAAGCAAAAAGATCGTGGCTTTTTTGGAGTTGGATCGAGAAAAACGAGAGGTGGTCGGTGAAGAGGATTTTCGGAAGTGTAGAGTCAAACGGAGAAATTGAACTAAATTAACGAACATTGATACGGAATAAAACACGCAAGGCGAAAGTTTGGTGAAGGTAGAGTGACTAAGTGCGGAATCAGAAAACGGTTGTTTAAGAAGTTGTAGTGGAAAATAAGAAAAATAACGAACTAACTAACGTAGATGGTAATACCGAAAACCTAGTGCGAAACCTTAAATAAATGCTTAAGATTAATACGGTTGCTTAGACGAAGAAGTGAAAATTAATAACGAACAAAAGGAATTTTATTTATGGTACGGGGCCGAATTGTGGAACGAAGCGTTAGGACTTTTAAGTCAGCGTAGTAACGAACAGTTTTGGGTGATCGAATATCACGGATTCTTACGCGACATAACGAACATTTGGGTGCGCGGAAGTTTCGGCGTGCGCACAAAAGGTAGACAAAAATAGAATTGTGGAATTGTGGCGGTTCGCGGCGAGACGAATTTGTCCTGAGGACGGAGCAGACACCAGTGGTACCCTAGCTTAAGATCTTAATTTAGCTATTTTTTTTTTCTTTTAACAATTGCATTCACATATTCATGTTACTTCTTGAACTTAATTAAAATAATTCTTTAACCACAGTACAATTCTTTTCAAAGCTTCCGTGTAAATTTAGTGTAACGCCCTCCGATTACAGATCCGCGAGAGAGAGTTCCGGTGGTAACTTTAACCTACCTCGCTTCACAGCTGGCTAGGTAGTTAGAACGACGACGAAAGCTTTAGCTGTGTGGCGCCCACCCCGTCTCGACGGGCTAGTCGGACTCGTCGTCGTTCGCCCCTAAGCGGATAGGGGTAAGTAGAGACGTAAAAACATACGTGTATATATGGGAGGTTATTGTTGACTTGCTTTATGCACCAGATTTCGTGTGGCGGCAATTATTTCTCGTCGCTTTATGGTTATTGTATGGTAATGTAGCCAGTCCTTGGACGATGTGCGTAAGTTTGCGAGGTGATTTTTTATATGGGTGAATTGCCGTGGGAATTTTAAGAACAAGTTTCCTTCGAGGCGATCGTTTTGTTGTTGTGATTATTCTTATGACTGGTAGGTGTTGGGTGATAATGATGGGAATTAAAGTACAAGTTTTGATTTGTTATTCTTTATTCAATTTGATATAGAATTTACACACAGTTTTAACTTTATTTTGATTACAGAATAGATTGTTTCTTAAGTAAAACAGGTTTTAGTAATTCTTCCATTTTTAAAATCCTGCGTTGAAATCTTAATCGATCTAAATTATCGGATTGCCAAGTGCTCTTTCTACTAGATCTATATGCATACCCCCAGGCTACCATGTATTTAACAGAAACCTGATCACAAAAACGGACATGTTTATAATCTAGCGAAGGCATTGCACAGATTGAGTAATTCGACGATCAAGAAAAATATCATAATTGCCAGTAGAAGATATTTCAGCACTATAGGTAATGATGACGACCAATGTGATTTTTTGACCGGTTTGTTATACGGTCCACAAACGTCTTTGCCGTTAGCGAAAACACAATCAGGAGACAGGCGTAGATGTTCGGCTTCCACATCAGAAGGGGTAGAGAATGCACTCATTATCAGAGAGCAGAAGAAGCACCTGACGTAATCCTGCAGGTTGGTGTAAAAGAAGCCGCTTTTTACCAGCTTAAGAATTTTCCTCTCATCCAGATCCAAATTTTTGAATGTCTTTAGACGGTCGTATTCGTGTCTTAAGTTCAGCATGTTGACTAAAATCCGCACGTTATAGCACGTTTTTTATATCAATCCAGGAATTATGAGCTGATGGAAAACCAAGCCATTTTACGTAAACTTGATTGCCCCTTCTTTTTAGAATCTCTTCTACAAGGTATACATCGGGGTGTTTGACTCTTATTAGCTCTAGTTCGAAGCACCCTCCTTGTATTATGTTCCCCTGATAGTCTTTGAGTACGTAAGTACGCGGATCTGTATTCTTTACTTCGTTTATCTGAAATATTTCGGTGGACCAGTTGGGGGTATAACCTTTCTCGAAAACATGCTTGTATTTGCTTACACGTACATGATCTCCTTTTCTGTACTTGGGGTTCGACGAGACCTTCATGGTGCATTTACACTCAGCGTTTGAGGCGAGCCTCTATCCCCACCAAAAAATCAACCAATCAAATGGATCGTGGAGTCGCAAGAGTCTAACATTCTTCAACTTTTTCTCCGACGCACGCTTCCATATGTGTACACACATACAATGAACTGTGGCAGCATGCACTTCGCAGCTCATCGTATTTCTGTCGTTTCGCACTTATAGGCAAGTTGTGCCGCAGAGGCATGTTGAGTGTAAATTGCTTTCAACACAGCAAAGAACACAGCCGACGAAAACCGGTTTGCAATGACCTGATGGGGGTAGAGGCTCGCCTCGAGGCGAGCCTCATTGGTGAGTGTAAACGCACCATCACCTTACGGTAGACTTCTCCAAGAAGCTGAGCCTCATTCGAAGGCCCAACGTCTATAGGACGCATTTTTATGGTGCGATGCTTTGTCCTATTGTATTTGTTTATTAACCCTTTTAGTAACCCAGTCCACTTATAGCTGCCGTTCATACTAAATTCTTTCCACATCATGTTTTTTAGTGTTCGATTGAACCGTTCTACAATTGAGGCTTTCAATTGGCTAAAAGTAGAGTAGTGGTTGATTTCAAATTTTTTCATAAAAAACGAAATGCCTTATTAAAAAACTCTTTTCCATCATCTGTTTGCAAATTTTTTGGGAAACGTCGTTCATTAAAAATTGACTGTATTGCCTTGATAATCTCCCCAGCACTTTTTAAGGGGCAAGGCCCACGCATATTTGGAGAATGTGTCCATTACTGTTAGAAGGAAATTAAAGCCCTTATTCTTAGTTGAATAAGAGCTCATATCCACTAAATCCGCCTGCCATAAGTCATCTATTCCACGAATGGTCACACGACGACGGCTAAAGTTTCTACGAGCTGTCTTATGCAGTTCGTTAATAACCTGTCTTCTACTCATTTTATCATGTGTATAAATAGTGGACTTGTTTGCACATGTTTTATATAGAAAACAGTATAGAAAATGATGCAGTTTGATCTCCGTTTACAATGATGGTTGCGGGACCGTCAGGAAGTGGTAAGACGACATTTATTGAAGCATTCCTGAAAAATACATCGCTAGTTAACACTCAGATATTGATTATTTAGGCTCTATACCCGAAGAATTTATAAACGAAACGAATGAACCTACATTAATCGTACTAGGCGATATGATGCTAAATGCATTTTCAAAGCGGGTTTGTGAACTTTTTACAAAAGGGTCACACCATAGGAATTTTTCAGTAATACTTGTAACACAGAACGTCTTCCATCAGGGTAAGTTTTGTCGAGATATTTCGCTTAACTGTAAATATATGGTGGTTTTCAAAAACCCTCGCGATAAAACCCAGTTCCTTCATTTAGCCAAGCAGATTTACCCTGAAAATAGTGCAGAGCTGGTGAGAATATATAAAGATATTACTCAGGCTCCACACGGGTATTTGTTAATAGATCTGACTCAGTCTACTAACGATTTATTTAGATTCAGAACAGATATCTTTAATAAAAGATTTGTAACGTGCTATTGTTCAGCGACTGATTTACACAGTAAAAATGGTGTCACGAATGAAACGATTGAAGGACAACAAAAATATGCTATATGTTCTCAAAAATGCTAGTCCATGTTTAAGAAAGGCTATCATGAAAAAGGCAGATCCTGAAGTGGTTAAGACTATTTGCGAAATTACATTAAACACGTTGAAAGGGAATCACATGCCGGGCCGTAAGATTATGAACGGTCTATGTAAGTATAAAAAGAGCATGCGAAGGTTAGTTGAAGCAAGACGATCTGTTCCTAGACAGCGTAAAATCTTAGTACAGCAAGGTGGTTTTCTACCAATCCTGATAGGAAGTGTACTTTCAGGTGTTATTGGGTCGTTGATTGAAAAATATGCATAGAAAGAGCGCTCTTAATAAAATGCTACTTCTTTCACCAGAAGTGTATGAACAGTTAAAGGGTCAGATAGAAGATAAAGACGGTCTCTCTATATTCGATAAGACGATACACACCATTTTGAGGAATAAAAAGCTGTCTGACGACGACAAATGGTATAATTATAGGAACACGCTGATAAAGTTTCTTAATGCTAAGCGTAAAGGAAGACAGTCTCGTGAAGAAAAATCTCTCGCGTTTACGCCACAAGTAAAGTTAGGAAGTCAGAAACATTTACGAGACAATGCGACACAGACAAGGATTGCATCCAAAGAGGAAATGTCGACGAAAACCTCCCCGATTAAGAATCCCGACCCATTTTACAGTATGGCCGAGGATGTCTTTGAGACAGGCGACGTGAGTTTACCAAAGTATCATAGTTCCAGTACCGATGAGATAACACCGCCAAGGCGATCGCTAACGCCTCGGTTCAAAAGACGATTATCTGTAAGCGGTATAGCAAAAACTTTGAAACCGGCTGCAAAGTTTCGCAAAACTACGCCCGAAGTCAAAAACATGGAAAAAGAATATCGGATTATAACGGCTGATGACGGTATAACTCAGTATACTATACCAAATGAGATGGATGTTGATGAAGCGGCACAGCTTATAGAAGAACTAGAGCAGGGAGAAGGGGGGGATAAATCAGAGCAGAGAACCCCTACCAAACAAACTATATTAAAGCATTCGCGACTAGAATTTCCTTCATTAAGTACAGACGATCGGTACCCTGTACCCGGACGCTTAAAAAGAAGAACGGAACGGGCCGGAAGTGCACCAAATATTTTCTGGGAAAGAGTTTAAAAATGCCTGTAAACATAAGAGAAAACGATTTTTACATATGCCTTCTAAGCAACAATTCCATGCGCATATACAATGAAAATACACTGTCAGCCTTCACGAATATGCTTCCTAGTGCCTGTAAGTTGGACGTCGGATGGAGTGTCGGAATGACTGAAATTGCATTAGCAAATCGAAAAACGAGATCAGTTGGGAAGAAAGATGGAAAACGTGTGAAAGATGATGAAAAAGCAAAAGGTACTACTAAAAAGGTGAAGAGAGCTGCGACAGATGTACTATAGATTAAAGCTTTTGTAAAAAAAGTACATGGTATTTCTATTTATCTTAAATGGAGTTACCAAGAGGTATTAAATTTGTGTTACAATAAACATGATATGAACTTTTCTACTTTCTTATCTTCGTTCAACGATGCAATCAAACCATATTGGTATGCTTGTACTGTACTGTATATGTTTGAATATAAAGACTTGTGCGCTCGAGTGCTGGGATAAGAATGATTTATTTTTCTGTTGCCGCTGGTCGCGGTTACATTTTTGTGTTTGTGTTTGTACATTTTTTTATGTTATAGTCTGTTCGTTTTCTATGACAAAATCATTCGATTGTTAGTTGGTTTGTTTCGTTAAGTTATTATTAAATTATTATTATATTATTGTTTTCGTGAGCACTACATTACCCCCTTCCTAGCGTAGCGATAACGCGATTTGAAATATTGCATTGAAACGAACAGAGAGAGGAGAAGAAAAAAAAAAAAAAAAAAAATTATGTATGTTTATAAAATGTGTAAATAAATAAATAAAAAAAAAGATAATAAAAAAAAAATAATAGAAAAATATATTAAATGTGAATATTTCATTTTGAGAATACGACGATTAATAGAGGAAGAATCCATGTATGTATCCATTGTATATATAAAAATATAAATATATTTATAGCGTATTGAGATTTGTTGCTTTTATTGTTTATTTTTCGAATATTACTTTTTTTTGGTTTATTCTTGTGAGTATTCTGGTTTAATATACTGCATGCCGGTTTCAAGCGGTCAACGGAAATGGACTTATTTTTTCCGTTATAACTCACCACAAAATGTTTCCTAAATCGTCTTATTATTTGAAATGGTCCTTCATACGGTGGGCTTAAGGCTCCTTTCACTCTGTCTATTCGAACGAAGACATGTGTGCAGGTGTCTAATGTTTTGGGTATATGTGTTTTTGTATCGGACGCGATCCTTGGTTCGGTTGTTCTAAGGTTCCTCATATTTTGTCTTAATTTTTCTATGAATCCATCTTTAAAATAATTTTCGCTTGAATTGGTATCGTGTAGAAATTCGCCCGGTATGCGGAGCGCTTGACCGTAGACCATCTCGGCTGGTGAGCATTTTAGGTCTTCCTTGACAATGACTCGGAGTCCCAACATCACAAAAGGTAGTTCGGTACTCCAGTGTATAGTATTGCACCTTGCCATTAGGGATGCCTTTAGTTGGCGGTGCATTCGTTCTACCATGCCGTTTGATTGGGGGTGATAAGCAGTGGTTCTTATCCTTTCTGAACCTATCAGATTTTTTAGTTCTGTAAAAATTTTTGATTCGAACTGTGATCCCTGATCGGTGGTGATAGTTAATGGTACGCCGAATCGGGAAATGTATTGGCTTGTGAATGTTTCTGTGATGGTTACTGCAGATTGGTCTAGAATCGGATAAGCTTCTGGCCATCTCGTGAACCTGTCTACAATGGTGAGTATATACGCGTATCCATTTGAAGGCGGTAGCGGGCCGACTATGTCCAAATGAATATGATTGAATCTGCCGGTTGGTATTTCAAATTTTTCAACCGGTGATTTCGTGTGTCTGTTGATTTTTGATTTTTGGCAAGGTATGCAAGATTTGACCCAATTGCTGACGTTTTGGTTCATGTTTGGCCAGAAATAAAGTGAGGATATTAACTTTTGTGTGGCTTTCATGCCAGGATGTGCTAAGGAGTGAAGTTTTTCGAAAATCTGACGTCGTAATGTGAGTGGTACGTATGGTCGAGTTTTGCCTGTGCTTGTTTCACACCAGATCTTCTCTGATAGTAGTGGAATGTCCAGGAATTCCATTATTACCTTGGAACCTTTAGGATTTTTCCCTGAGATTATATTTTGAAGCTCGACGTCGCATTTTTGATTCTCGATGAATTCGTTATAACCAAGGTTTGAAACGATTTGTGAAATTTCAGGATTGGCTCGTGACAGGCAATCTGCTACGACGTTCTCCTTTCCGCTTATGTGGCGGATGTCTGTAGTGAACTGAGTAATGTATTCTAAATGGCGTGTCTGCCTGGGGCTTCTCTCGGTTTTTGAATTTACTGAAAACACTAATGGTTTGTGGTCGGTATATATGACGAAGGATTTTCCCTCAACAAAATATCGAAATTTTTTGACTGCGAGGTAAATGGCGAGTAGTTCGCTATCAAAAGTGGAGTAATTTCGCTCCGCTGAGGTTAGTTTCCTTGAGAAGAACGATAGTGGTTTCCAAGATTTATCTTTGTCGTTCCACTGCTGTAAAACACCACCCACGGCGATGTCCGAAGCGTCTGTTGTGATACTGTGTAGAGTATCAGTGAAGGGATGTACTAGCAGTACGGCGTTTACTAATGCGGACTTAATACGTTCTAATGCTAAGTTGCAGTTTTCGGGCCATGAGAAAAGAGTTTTTGTTTTAGTCTTCTTATTATTTTGTAGTTCAGTTATGTGTTCATATAAGGGAGCTAATAGATTTGCTAAGTTTGGCACGAAGCGGTGATAATAGTTCACCATGCCAGCAAATCTTTGAGTTTGTTTTATGGATTTAGGCGTTGGGAAATCGCGGATTGTTTTAACTCTATCGTCCTTCGGAAGTATTCCTTCGTGTGATATAATAAAACTTAGGAATTCTATTTCGCGAACTCCAAACACACACTTTTGTGGCTTGATATTTATGCCATATTTCGCAAGTCTCTCGAACAATAATAGCAAGTGATTTTTGTGTTCGTCTTCGCTCTTGCTGGCTATTAGTAAATCGTCGATATATACAAATACGAAATCCAGCCCGGTTACGACCTCATTCATGAAGCGCTGGAAGGTTTGTCCAGCATTTCTGAGCCCGAAACTCATTCTCTTAAATTCGAATAGGCCAAAAGGGGTAGTTATGGTGGTTTTATCTTCGGGAGCGATCGGAATTTGGTGGTACGCTCTGAATAAATCTATTTTGGAGAAGATGGTGCAGTTTGCCAACTGCATAGTGAAGTCTTGCAAATTGGGAATAGAGTAACGATCAGGTATGGTGGCTGCGTTAAGCCTGCGGTAGTCTCCACATGGTCTTAGCTATTCGCTTCCTTTTTTCTTTGCGAGGTGTAGTGGTGAAGAGACCGGAGAACTTGAGACTTCGCAAATGCCTAAGTTTACCATTTGTTGGAACTCTAATTTAGCTTGTCGAAATTTTTCTGGTTCGAGCCGTCGTGGCTTTGAATACGGTAATGGTCCTTTGGTGAGTATGTGATGCACTACACTGTGTTTCGCTGGGTGGTTGAAGTTTGGTGGCGCAGTCAGTGACGGAAATTTGGACAAAAGTTTGCCAAATGCGTTCGTTGCCGCAAAGTGTACTGGGCTTGGTGTACTGACTACTGCCCTAATTGCGATAACTGACAGATTGGTTGCATTATCAATGAGTTTTTTATTTTTTAGGTCGACTACTAGGCCGAATTTCTCTAAAAAATCAGCACCAATAATAGGCATGTTGATTTCTGCTATGATGAAATCGTGTGAACGGACGTCGAAATCCGAAGTCTATTTCGATAAGTTTGCTACCGTAGGTATTGATGATTGAGCCATTTGCAGCGGAGAGACAGAAATCTGAGTCTTTTTTTGAAATGGTATTGCATTTGGTATGGGGTATTACCGAACGATCCGCGCCGGTGTCTATTAAAAATTTCATTTTTGTCTTGTTGTCTGTGACAAAGAGACGACGACTCTTGCTATGCGCCGCGCTGTTTGTCGTCGAAACAGTCTGGCGTCCTAGTTTAACGGTGGGGTTTGAGTTTGTGTATTGTGCTCAGTTTTCTTGGAGCATGGTGCAATACATTTTTTCGCATCAGTCCCAAACTTAAAGTGGTACCAGCATAGCGGTCCTTTGCTGTTGAACCTTCTATTGGTGCTTCGCGGACGATACCGCGTGGAATTATTGTCTTTGGTCTTTGATCGTGACCTTCTATTTGATGTATTCCTGTTTAGCTGTACTCTTAGCTCACAGATTTCTTTTTCCAACATGGCTAATCTGTAGGAATCTGAATTTTCGGGGGGTGATTTTTGATTATTGTTCATTGCTGAGATGGTACTGTTGCTATGCATTGCCTCATGAATCTTATCAGCAGTTTCTAAAACTGCTTCTAACTCGTTTTCTAACTGTGGAATTAACGCAATGTTTATTAAGTTGGGTAGGCGACTCAGCCATAACTTTTTTATGAAATCGAGTCCGACTGTGCCGGATGGTCCCGCGAGCATTTTTAAATGCCTATAAAAATCCGAGGGTTTCTTGTCTCTTATTTCTTCGTCAGATATTAGCCGTTTGATGCGCTTTTCTATACTAAGTGAATGGCGTTGAATTATGCTATTTTTTAGAAAGGTATATTGGTTGTCGTTTGGTGGACTTTCCAATATGTCAGTCATGGATTCGGCGACATCTTGTCGTAAGGACCCGATAAGATAATTATATTTCGTCAGTTCGTTCGTGACTCGACTGATCGCGAATTGGGCCTCTACTTGGATAAACCAGGTTGTAATATTGTTTTGCCAAAAAGGTGGCAATCTGACGTGCATGGGGCTCATTTCAATGGATTCTCCTTTTGAATTCGTGACGAAATTCTTTAAAGAAGTTTCCTCTTTCTCCGCATTAGTCATGTTAAAATGTATAGTGCGAGATGGTTTGTTTTAAGTAAATGTGGATGTAAATCCGATGCTTATTTGAGCTTGACCGTTTGTTAGGTTATTGATTTTCAAAATGAAATTATGTACATATAAAATATTCACGTGTTTTATCAATTTTATGAAATTAATTTTGATTAAATTTGAGGTTGATCTCGTTATAATGTGGGCTCAACCGAACAATAATTGAAATATTCACTTGTTTTTTAAATTTTATGAACTTAATTTTGGTTGAATTTGAGGTTAATCTCGTTTTATTGTGGGCACAACCGAGCAATATTTGAAATATTCACGTGTTTTCTAAATGCTGTTACTAATCCCGTTGTAATATGAGCGCGAATGCTAATTTTCTTGTTTGGTTGCACGTGTTTTCAACTTAATTTTGGTTTGTACCGGTTTATGTAGTACAGCACTTTTATTTAATTTTAGATTATTGAGTTTTTCGGCGATCGAACAGACGATCGAATGATTTTGCTTTGTACATTATTTAAATTATGATATTGAGATCGACATTTGATCGGATGAAATTGATTTTCATAAAATGTTTAATTTAGGTTATTTAGGTTAAGATCGAATAATTTTTATGTTCTTACGATGTTCCTGTGTGTTAAATTATCTCCTGGTTGCGGTGCTCCAGGTTTCGGTGCTCCAGTCTTCGGCGTTACATGTTTCGGCGCTCCAGGCTTCGGCGTTGCAGGTTTCGGCGCTCCAGGCTTCGGCGTTACAGGTTTCGGCGCTCCAGGCTTCGGCGTTCCAGGTTTTCGGTGCTTCCGGTATCGATGCTCCAGCTTTCGGTGCGATTGTTTAAATTACCTGCCGTGCTTCGGGCTTCGGTGTGGTTACTTTTTTTCATGTGCGGTACTCTACGTTTCGGTGCGATGTCGATTATAGCCTCGCGTCGGGTCACCACTGTACTGTACTGTATATGTTTGAATATAAAGACGCTCGAGTGCTGGGATAAGAATGATTTATTTTTCTGTTGCCGCTGGTCGCGGTTACATTTTTGTGTTTGTGTTTGTACATTTTTTTATGTTACAGGGTGTTCGTTTTCTATGACAAAATCATTCGATTGTTAGTTGGTTTGTTTCGTTAAGTTATTATTAAATTATTATTATATTATTGTTTTCGTGAGCACTACATGCTCATGCTCATCCGGATTTTAAAGAGATTTTATATGCCTCCTTAGAATCTGATGCAATTCGTAAAGATATCCCTGAAACCAGTAAAGAAGAACGACTTACAAGACCAGAAGATCTCTATTTACACATTTATCAGGACAGCGAAGTTGCGGATATTGTAACTTTAGGACCTTTCGAATATAAGTCTTTACATTATCTTTTCAATAGTATAATTGGGCAGATTTCTAGAGAAAAACGTAATTATAAAGCCCTAAAAAGCATGATAGACTATTACATACCCCCAGTGCTTAGCATAAGTGAAAAGCTCGGGGAAAGTGTCCCGAAGAAGCTTGACTCTTTAGATTTAGCGATAAAAGACTTGGATATTAAAATAAAGATAAAGTATCCGCTACCAACGCCCATTAACATTAATGATCTAGTGGGATTTTTTGTCTCGAATATACAGTTTGATGATGAAGCTGAATCTATTGAAGCTCGGAGGAAAAAATCATTTGAGCTTAGGAAGGTAATTCTTCAAACTCTAAATGATTTGGGCGCAGAGGCCTCTACCTTTGAAATACCGAACAGACGCACAAAGACAGATAAGAGTATAATATTGGATGTTCCCTATAAAAAACACCCGAGGTTATCCTGTTAATGACAGGTGTGCCTATAGATTTGAAAAAGAAAGACTTATCCGGATTCATTATCGATATATTCTTTCAATTACCGCCGGAGAAGCATGATGCTAGTCTCCTCACTAAGGAGGTGGGCAAGTCGTTTGATAAGATTTCAGTAGAAGAGAAGAAGAAGGATACTGTTACGTGTAAGCCCGGCAACCGCGCAACCGTGCACTCGATCGTTACACATAATGAAAACAACAACAACCGAATACCTAGTTGCAAAATAACCCAATCAGAAACCTAGCTAAAGATAAGGCGAAACAATCTCTCTTCTTATCGAATGCTCTCCAATATACTAGAATCCTCTGCACACACCACTGAACGATGATCGAAATCGAAGGCTCTGAAGCTTTCGAGAAGATTCCACAACTGAACGAACGTTCAAGTACACCGGTGAACATTCAAGACTGCAACCGCCTAGTATATAAGCAGGTGAAGCATTCAGCGAAGACACAGTAATTTTGATTACCCCGACTGCGACAGCCAGCGAGTATACGCGACCGTGTTGGTAGAGAGCGAAATTGAACGAGTCTAGCGATATATGGTATAAGCGGGCGGTACTGCCATACAGTGCGAATTATTGTGCGATTATAATTCTGTGAATTAAAGTGCAGATAAATAAACTATCACTTATTTTTATTTTAACCGAATTGTGTTTTACTTGAAATCCCGGCGAACCCCTAGCTCGCAACAATACTTTAGACAGAATCGCCGTATTAGAAGAATCTGTTCTCGAAATAAAGAACAGATTTCCGCGAGAACTAACAGCTGTAGTTGCAGAAGAATGCAAAGCTTTAGAGATAATCCACATTTACACTGATATCATTCGCTCCCAAATAGTAGGCGACAAATTAGTGAGAAATCTACGTATGATACCCTTGAAAGAGTGCGATAATATCTTTAGGTTTGAGCATGTAGAATACTACCCTCTGGAAAAGACTTACATTGAAAATATCTCCATAAAGATAACCGATGATCAGGGTGAATTAATTGACTTCATACCGGGCTATACCCCAACATATGTGATGCTTCACTTTAAAAGACAATAAAGTATAAATATTCAGACGTGAATAAAGACTTTCATAGTGTACATTCAAATCGAAATGAATTCATATTACACAAGGTATTATTTAATCCAAAGCGGTGCTGGTTTGTCGGATATAGGGGATCTTTATCGATCCCCACTTATATATCAGCGTTGAAGAGGTATTGGCAGCTTCTTCAGTGGATTACTGCGTTATTTACGGCATTTAGTCTCCTCAGGAGTAAAAACTATAAAGGAGCAAGCTATAAAGACTGGAAAAACAATATTATCAAAGGCGGGGAGTAAACCTCTCAAAAACATTTTAAAAGAGCAAGGACAAGCTGCTACTCAAGAGCTGATGCAAAAAGGCGTGAAAAAACTCTTTGACAGTATGGGTGGTGAGAGTGTGAAAAGGCGCATGGCTATAAAAAGGGCAAATCCGTTTTCAACAGCACAGTTAAAAACGGCTCCTAAACGTGGAAAACGTACCAAATCAAAGAGAAAATCTATTAAGAAAAGACCAGCAACCAGTAAAAATAAAAGAGTTAAGAACAATAAGCGTAAGCGTGTATTGGATATATTCGATAAGTAAGGAGAATGGCCTCGTACAGAGAATGTATGAAATCTGAATTAGATTTATTTAAAGCACCACCAATACAGGCCAATATTTTAAAAACAGAAGAAGTATCATACAAACCAATAGCTTCTCTTGATAACTCTTCAGTTCTGGAATTCGTCTCGCTAGGACATGGGGACACGTACCGCGATTTATCCAGTATCTACCTTCGCTTAAAAGTTCAGCTAATTAAGGCAAAAGGTGGGAAAGAAGAATTCTACACTGGAAAAGAAAAAAGCAAAGGTAAAGCTGGTGAACCTGAAGAGGAAAGTGATCCAACTGGCGTAGTGAACAACCTAATGCACTCACTTTTTCGACAATGTACAATACAATTAAATGGCAGGCCGATTGCTCAAACTGACAACAACTACCATTACAGAGCTTACATTGAAAACTTATTGAATTACGGTAGAGATGCATCAACAACACATTTAGAATCCGTAGGATGGTACCTCGACCAAGATGGTATGGAAATGATTGAAAAAGGAAGCAAAAGTGGGCGTCCTAGTGGATTTAATGCAGGATATCTCAAACGGTCTGAATTGCTTTCGAAAAGTAATGTGGTAGAGTTTATGGGAAAGATTCATGGTGATTTACTTAATCAGGATAAGTTACTTCTGAATGGGGTAGATTTTAGACTCTCACTATCCCTGGAAAAACCCGAATTTTATCTATACTCAAAAGAAGACGGGCACTCACCGCAAATTAAAATTATAGATGCAACAATGTATATGAATCATGTAACTGTTAATCAAAATATTTTAATGGCACATGAAACTATTCTTCAGCGCTCCAACGTGATATATCCGTACAAGCGTGTCGAAGTAAAAAGTTATACGTTACCGGCTAACAGTTCAACACTATCTTTAGATAATGTCATAATCGGACAGCTACCGAACTTGTTAATTTTCGGCATGGTAGATAATGATGCCTACAGCGGTAAACAGACGAAGAATCCATTCAACTTTAAACATAATAATATCACACGATTCAATTTATCCGTCAATGGAGTCCAAGTTCCAAACCAGGCTTTAGAGTTTGATTACTCTCAGGAAAAACCTATAAGTACACGGGGATACCTTTCACTATTTAAGGGAACAGGCATTCATTACTTCGACAAAGGCAATCAAATCTCAAAGGAATTCTTCGATAATGGATGCTTTTTAATGGCGTTCGATTTAACTGCAGACAATTCATACGGGTCATCTTGTGGCAGTTTATTAAATCAAGGAACAGTGAGGATCGAGGGAAGGTTTAAGAAATCGCTGGAAAAAAGTGTAACTTGTATAGTATATGCCGAGTATGATGGAAGTCTTGAAATAGACAAACTTCGTGGAGTTCATACTGATTTTTGAAAAGTATAAATATAGCCTTTTGACCTCGCATTCTTCATATTACTCAGCGGACGAGGAAGAACAACAAAGATGGCATATTGTGTTGTAAATGTTGAATATTTTAATGAAGGTAATCTAACCTTCTTTAAAAAGGTTTCGTTTGCCGGTTTCTCATCACAAAATAAATTATTCTCGAAGGAAATAACGTATAAATATCCCACATCATCGGCTACCACAACAGATCAGACAGGGGCATTTGGGAATTTGGAACTTAAGCGTTTGGATGAAAATCTTATTATGACGCTAGCAAAATTTGCAACCGTTTTTGTTTATAGCGCTACAACAAAGGAATTCTTAGAAAGTTACGCCACCAGTCACACCAAGATCATTGACATTGACGCTATCGCTTCGAAAGAGCAGATATGAACACGATCGAACTTGTTAAAACATTAAGGAAAAACACAACCACAAGGAGATTTTTCAAAGGCGTATTCCCATGCGATCGTTTACCTTATAAAATTAAAAAGCCAGCATGTGTTATTGCAAATACCGACCCCGCAGACAAAAAAGGCGTTCATTGGGTAGCATTTTATGTCCCGAGGACAGGCCCTGCTGAATTTTTTAAATAAATATTTTAAAAGATTTTTGCATACCAACTCTAAGGTTTTTATAAATAACAAAAACCGATTACAGAGTGTATACTCTTCGACATGCGGAAACTACTGCTGTGTATACATATATTCTCGCTGCAAGGGGAAGGATCTAAAGCTATTTCTTAAGCACTTTTCGTCAAAAGACTTCCCAGATAATGACGCCAAGGTAGTTAATTTATACCACCATATATTTTCATCGAGCGCTATACAGAATGGTGGGGTTTTTCGAAGCCAGTATTGTAAATCGGAGGCGGAGAGTATAAAAGCATCAGCTTAAACCACCCGACTGTCAGTTTTTCTCTAAAAATCTTCCGGACAATATGGCTACACCTATTACAAAATTCGAGGATGGCATGCAACAGCGACGGTCTAACAAAAGAAAAAAATCAGTCCCATCGGATGAATCAGTTATTAAGAGGCCAGGCAAGCAGAAAAGGTCCGAGGTCCCTGGCGAAGGTGCTCTACTGAACTACACCTACTATCTGGACGGCTGTCAAAACCGGAAGGTTGTATTAGGCTTCGACCCGTTCACTTTTGAGGCAAAAATAATCTTCAGTTACCCTGGACGCTTCCCCGTGTCAACGAACTACTCCGGATGGACTTCGCTGTACAATCATCTGATCATGTTGAAACATGAAAATGACGAGGCTGCTCAAGCGGTTCAAGCTGGTTTAAAAAAGGAATTCGTGATACCGATCGATGAAAGTAGTATTCGACTATCATCCCAGAACCTTTTAAATTTGTACGAAAGGATGGATTTCTTCAATATCGTCATGTACCATAATTCTGAAAGTGTGTGGGATTATTTCAGCCAATACACCGCTAAATGCAAGGAAAAAGATGTATTACAATTATCGAGTGCAGACTTTTTTATACCAATCCGCACTTCATATGTGCATATTAACTATTCTCGACTTTTTTATGAAATTCCGTGGGTTTGTAGTGCAAGAATTATTTTTAATATAACGATTTGCTAATAAAAAAATTATACTAAACTATTTGTTTTCATTTATAAATAAGCTTTATTCATCAGCATATATAGATATAAGTTTACACAGTTCTGCACAGCGCAACGAGTAGCTCGAGCTTGGTTATAATTTTTACATAGTGTTTGAAAGTGTTGAAACTCGGTTAATTTAGGTGTTTTAAGCTGTATTATCTCAGCGTCTGGTAAGTATCTTCTGATGAAACTCTCCTTCACAAGGCCTTTTACGTATATAGTAGAGCTAGCAAGGTCCTTCAAAATGTCGGGTAGACTATTATAACATGTATCGCCATCATTCCAGTGCAAACCATTGATGTTTTCTCGTTCATACTTCCGCTGCCGATCCGCCTTCATGTTCAGCTCCTGATAGGGATGAGGGGGGAGGAGGAAATAGAACGTTGGGTATATTGACCCAAAAGGCAGTATAGCAAGCTCTTTAGCAAAATACTGGCCATGATTTCCTGTAACAAACTGGATATCAACTATGAATTTACTCATGTTTTCGGTAAGACGTAATGTCAATAAAGGGATTTACACCAGTGATATTAAGAAACTCCCTCATGAATCGAATACACCCCAATCGCAAGATATTGACATCGTTTATGCAATATCGCAACATCTCTTCACGGTTATCAAAAATTCCTGATGCATTAGTTTTATACCAGGCAAAGAACTTATCTTTTTCTACCTCCTTCATCGTCGTATAGCCATATAACTCAGGTGGTGGATATTTACCCACATAGTCAATATTCTCCATTGTGTTGAAGTAATATGGGTAATAACCCTTTGTATGATCCTTAATTTCAAAAACCTTTGGGAACTGCACAAGCGGGAATGCCAGATAATTCAAAGAGTCAATAAAAGATACTCTACCACAAGTTAACTTCATTATCTTAGTTAGTACCGTTCATTATAGGTTCGATCTTCATTTTTCTGTTCATTAGCTCTGAAATCACAAAGTGACCATAGTAACCTTGTAAATTATGCGCTATACAATAAATATTGGAAATAGATGATTGTACTTTGAAGCAGTAATCTAAAAACCTCCCCACGTCATTATCATTTTCTCGGTATTGAAAAATATGTTCCCTTACACCGCAGACTCTACATTCTTCCTTAATATCAGAATTTTCATAACAGTTATAGCATAACTGCTGAGCAACAATTAAGTTAACAATATGAAGAAAAGTATTAGAGTTATTCTCGTAGGAAGTATTCTGAGTAGTTTCGCAATCAAAGAATATTAACATAAAGTTGTTATCAACCCTCTTCTTCAGAGGCTTAATATAACATAGATGGTCTGATGGTACAATTTTGCAGCAGATCTGACAAAGAAATTCGTTACATGTGTGTTCGCCACTTCGCCTTTTATCGAGAACAATAAATTTTCCGCACTGTTCACATATCCTGAAACTTTCACAAACGCCTTTTTTTCCAAATTTATTCTGTAAATGGCTCTCAAAGCAGTTTTCCCCTCTGAACACACGATTACAACTTTTACATTTTCAAAAACGATAATTTGGTACTTTTTTAAAAAACATTGAAATTTGTATAGGTCAGGCAAGACACAGCCTTTTTTACCAATCGCAACGTTTGCTTCTCTACACAGTTTCTTAGATAACCTATCTAATTTATTAGTATTCGTTGTTTTATTTTTACAATTCAATCTCCCCGAATTCATCTCAATTGCATAACATAAACTTCGTGCGAGGCAATTAAGGTCATCGTCTTTACCGACATCTACCACACTATACTTTCGTGCTAGAGTCTCTTTTTCTGTCGAATTTTTAGGATCCACCCTCCCGCCAATGAATGGAAAATTTACAATATCTGCCTTTATCTGCATAATTCCACCCGAGAGAAAAGTTGTGTTGGACTGATTCACATTCGAGATTAGCCCAATAATAGTTGCGCCACTCAGCTCAGTACACCTTAAACTACACCAAATAGCCTTGACCTCTGGTGATTCCGGAAGTTCGATAGATAAACTAATTTTGCTTCCCTGAATCGAATTAGAAACTAACTCTTTTACCAACCTATCAAACATATTTTCAAGCTCCTTAACGAGGTCCTCAACATTCTCACTGAATTCTTTAAAACGGAAAATCATCTTAACACTTTTCAAATTAAATTTTTTATAAAAAATCTCCTGTCTTGATAAAATT
This sequence comes from Beris morrisii, assembly GCA_951812415.1. Lineage (NCBI taxonomy): Eukaryota > Metazoa > Arthropoda > Insecta > Diptera > Stratiomyidae > Beris > Beris morrisii. The sequence goes on along the minus strand of OX638310.1, from coordinate 85,761,113 downwards.
TCTATAGCAGTATCTGACCCACCGCCATGCTGATTTAAACTACCATCTCGTTCCTCTTCTATTACAATTCCAACACAAGTGGTTGACGATAACAGGCGATCTTTCGCAGATAACCCCCATTTCGCCTCCACGCCCAGAAGAATTGTCATTAGTAGCTTCTTCATTTTTTAGAAAAGCAACAGCATCTCTCAGCCCATTGTCCGAAAAGGGAACATTATGTATTGCTGAAAATCGAGTTAACAGCTCGATGAACCGAAATTTTTCCGCCGAGTCGAAAGAGATATTTTTCAACTTCATCTCGTCAACTAAAATATTTAAAGTCGATACAAATAAACGGTAACATAGACTTAGAGTGCTATTTAAATGATTAATGATACCTAAACTATCCATTTTTTATTCTAAGTACTTAGATTAAAAAAATTTAGAAAATAAAAAAAAAACACTTAAAACTATTTGCTATAACTAAGAATCAGACAGAAAAATATCTATTAATTTTATTTAGTTTTACTTTATTATTTTAATAATAAAGTATTGTTATCGATTTTTAAAAAAAAAAAATTTGCTACCCTGAAATTTTTTTTTTATGCGTTTTATGACTAATAAGCACCAAAAAAGCAAAAAAAATTTTCAGTCCGTCTGTGAGCCGTCCGCCGTCCGCCGTCCGCCGTACGCAAAACGTTTGAAGGCTTATAACTCCTAAACCCTATGAGCTATTAAATTGAAATTTTTTTTATTAATAGACTGGGTAGGTTCCTTGAAATGACCACTTTTTGGGTGGTCGGAGTATGAGGGGGGAGGTGGGGGAAGCGTTTTAGACGAAAAATTTTGGTTTCTAGATCTCAGCAACCGCAGAGGCTAGGAGGCTGAAACTTGGAATTTATATAGAGCATCGATAGTGGACCCATTTGCAAAAAAAAATTATAATATGGGTAAAGGGGTGTGGGAGTGGGGGGAATAATAATGCGTCCGAAACGCTCGAAAGCCGAGATCGAGACATTCTAAAATCCAGATCTCCTAATCGGCTAATGTCTCGAAATTAAAACTTAATGAACATCTGTGGGTATACTAGGAGAATAGATTCGAAACAAATTTTTGAGAGGGGGCAGTGACGTACGGGGGTGGGGATTGAAAAACTTTAGATTACGATATCTCACGAACTAATTGCACTAGAGAAATAAAATTTGGTTTCTGTATAAATGTTGACAAATAAAGTTTGCTGAAAGTACAATTTTTTAAGAGGGCGGTGGAGCATGGAAGTGGAGGGGGTAAGCAATTTTTAAAAAAATCACGTCTTATATCTCAAGCACAATGTAAGATAGATGCTTAAAATTTTTACCAGAAGTAGGCCTAATAGACCCCCGGCAGAAAAAAAAATTTTGAAGGTGTGGGTGGAGAGGGTGAGGCTGGGGGAGGGTGAAAAGGAAAAAATTCCGATTTTTATATCTCGAGAACCTATAACAATATAAAGCTGAAACGTAGTATTTAGATAGAACTATAGTAGTAGCATGTTGGAAAAATATAATTTTTTATAGGGGTAGTATGGTACGGGGGTGGGGGGTGCTTTTCCTAACTATAGAACGGCTTATGCTAGAAAGTTGAAATTCGGTACGTATATGTAAATCAACTAGAAAAGTAATTTTGATTAAAAAAAAATTCAAATATCTATTGGCGTTCGGAAGTGGGGCAAAAAAAATTATCAGTGAAAATGGAATGCATATATTTTCACGATTTTTGTCATATCTATTAGGTCTTTCCAAATATTGAATTAATTTTTTTTCTACGGGTTCTTCATAGAAATACCTAGAAAATATTTTCAGGATTTTTTAAAATTAGACCCCCAAGGTGGTGTAAAGGGGATTATACATTTTCACGAATTCAGCCGTATCCCTCAGGTCTGATTAGATATCGCATAACTTTTTACTTCCACGGGCTTATTTAATAATCACCTAAAACTTGTTTTCAAGGTTTTTCCGTTTTCAACCCCTAAGAGGGTAAAAACGGGTTGAACTCTTTTTCACGAATTCCGTCATATCTCTTAGGAGTGATAAGACATCGGATTGGTTTTCACTTCCTCGGGCTTTTTTTATATATATCTAAAAACTCATTTCAGGATTTTTGGATATTCAACCTCAAAGTGGGTGCAAGGGGGTTGTATATGTTTTCACAAATTCTTACATTTTTCTAGTTCTAATGAGATATCGAATTCATTTTTACTTCCAAAGGCTTCCTACATAATCGTCAAAAAGTTGATTTCGGGATGTTTGTTATTCAACTCCAATAGGACGTAAGGCTTTCGACATATTTCTCAGGATTGATGAGATATTAGATTGGTTTGCACTCCCACAGACTTTTTATATAATCGTCTTCAAACGCATTTCCGATTTCATGTAATGGCCCGAAACCAAGTCACGAAAAACCTTCTAATGGCGTAACAGCTGATATTATACTAGGACTAGATCTCGTCCCGGTGTATGAACCAATTATGTAATTAATATGTTATATGAGGCAGCGGCGTAAGTATTCTAGCGCGACCCCATTTTAACCGCTTTCCGATTTTTTTTTTGTTTTCAGTCACATAGTAACCTACACCGCATCTTAGAATTAAACTCGTTCCGAACTTCTACTGAAAAAATAATAAAGTTGCGCCCAGACTGTTGGCAGATTTTTTTTATTATACCCTGTCAGTGTGGGGTATATTCGTTGCCATAGTGGGCTAATTGGATGGAACCTTACCCCTCCGCTCCTCCTTTTCGGAACGACGATTTTTGCTGATCTTGGAGAGCCGCACGGCTGACTCGATGTTGTAGGTTCGGTAGTGGTAAAGCAGCGACCTCCGACCTCTTTACTGCGCTTAGATGCTATGGAGTCAGAGTCTGTAACAGCGTTACAGCTACCTCGGGCTTCTCTATCGCACTTTGATGCTGCGGATGCAGGTTCAGCTAAGGCAAAGCTATGGCCTCCAGAGTCTTTAACACGCTTAGACACCAAGGTGTCAGGATATGCGTTATTAAGACCGCTACCTCGGGCTTCTCTATCGCACTTTGATGCTGCGGGTGCAGGTTCAGCTAAAAAAAGCTGTTACCTCCAGAGCCTTTAACACGCTTAGACACCAAGCTGTCAGGATTTGCGTTATTAAGGCTGCTTTTTCGGTCCTCCCTATCGTCCTTCGGCCTCGAGGAAGCAGGATCTATGACTAGGCTGCGGCCCCTATCTTCATCCAGCGCATTTGAAATTACGGCTAGCTGTTCACTTATCTTCAGCAACGCCTTGCGAAGTCCAATTTCTGTTCTGCTCTCTGTAAAAAATTCTATCAAAAAATTATATTTCAATGTGAGGAATTTTCACTTACCCATAAACGCAAACCTCGATCTGGCTTAAAAGCCCGGATGATAATATTCTTTAGCACTAGCACTAGCACTCGCGACTTTTATACTAGTTGCCAAGGCTATTCTGCATATTCTTAACATTTTTCCTTTTTTTCGGTCCATTGAACTAGCCGCGATATTTATAGAAAGACATGTCCTATGATACCGACATCTACAATGTTGCATTTATTAAGTGCATGATTATTTTCCACAGACGTTATCTACTAAGCATATGCAGTAAGCGCATGTCCCATTTTAATAAATTTATGGTTATAACCTCGCTCAGTCACCTATCTGGATAATACAAATCTCATTAAAAGTCCACTGAACTATCCACGATAGTTATAAAAAGACATGCCCCATGATACAGGCATCTACAATGTTGCACTTATTAAGAATCGGATTATCTTCTCAGAACACGTACGTGTCAAGTTAAAATTGTTTTCCCTAAGTCACCACTCGACAGCCTATCTGCATCATTCCTATTACTCTCATCTGTATAGCTTAATCCCCTATTACCAACTTTGTTGAAATCCTAGACTCTTGGCTTTATAGGCCGATTAATTTTAATTTATATCTTTACTCTGTATTTTTAATCACTCCAAGGCTATGCGAGGGTTTTACCTTATCTCACTCTGGATAATTCCAATTCTTACCTGTTTTTACTATCTCGCGACTGGTATATAAGCCGGTGAGCCTCCAAAATCATAATCTCCTTACGATTCCATCGCGTCAAATATGGTGAGTTTTATAATATCCGCTTTTACTTCTTGTCACTAATTATAACTTTTTACATTTCAGAACACTTTTGAACTATTAGCCTCGGCTGTTGGGGGTGATGGAGACACTATGACGTCCGTTAGCTCCCTGGAAGTTGCCAAGGAGCATCACATCAAGTTTTTCCGCTTGGTAAAGACCAAGTATGGAGTCAGGCTAGCGGTCCATCACGAAGATGGAATTTTCTGTTTTCTCCCGCCCCGTTTCTCCGAAAGGGTTAAAACCCAGCGTCAGGTGGACGACCTAAATCAATCGTCAGACCAGTATCTGATGTTCGATGGGGTGGACGAGTCACGCGGCGGCTTTTTAAATTTACGCTTTTTAAAAAAATAAATTTGTGTAATGTGCAGAACCTTATCACTTTTAATAAAATCTAAAAACATAAAATTGTTTCATTGCCGCATCACCCAACACCTCACCCATATTATCAGTCATGAGAATAATCACAACAACAAAACGATCGCCTCGAATGAAACTTGTTCTTAAAATTCCCACGGCAATTCACCCATATAAAAAATCACCTCGCAAACTTACGCACATCGTCCAAGGACCGGCTACATTACCATACAATAACCATAAAGCGACGCGAAATAATTGCCGCCACACGAAATCTGGTGCATAAAGCAAGTCAACAATAACCTCCCATATATACACGTATGTATCACATTGAACTTGCCCAGCAGCGAAAAAAGGCATTACAGAATCAATAATGTAATTACTTCTCGGTAATGGGAATTGCTTACAATCAAGTTTACACCCCATGTTAAGAATGCCTTACATTTACACAGCGATGTCATAGGCAGTAGGCGAATGATTACCTTCTGCATTGCATATAAATAATTCTAGAACACATTCCTTAGAAGTTGTTATATATTAAATTACTGAAATACGATATAGAACTAGTTACAATGAAGTTATTACGGAATGGGTAGATGTAATTCGTTGTGTCAGCATTTACTATGCACCTATTTCTGAAGGAATTTCTGCCACTAATCTGTTCCGGAACCACTTCAGAGTAAGTTATTTGTTCCGGAACCCGTTTCCGTTTTTAGTCATAAGCGACATTGCAATGATTACTTACTAAGAAGGATACACTCAACAGCAAAAATAAAATGCATAAATTAAAATAATAAAGAAATTATATTTTTAATGAGATTTCTTTTTCTTTTCTTAATTTCTAAGTAACAAAAAAAAATCATATTTCTATTTATAAAATAAAAAATAAAGCTTTTTCATAAAAGTAAACATAAATTTTTTAATTTTAATATTTTCACGAAAACTTCACTTTTCTCACCATTTGCTAAACGAACCAACACGCTTTAAATCCACAGATGACTGAAAATCAAAAAAGAAACAATTGAATGTAAAATACAACTTCTGTCTCTGTTTATCGACACCATTGAACAATTAACACATTACCGATTGCATTACATTATTCCAATTTGGAAATAGATTGGTAATGCATACTCATTTGCGGTTTTTCTGATTCATTAACTTTGGTGCGGAATCCAACATATATATATTATAGTATATTTCATGTTGTTATCTATGTATATGATTGCTCGGTAACTAGTTAGAGAATGACTTATATCGGTAATTCCTTGCTCATTTTGCTGCTGGGTGACTCTAGTTCGATCATAATACACATTCACTACAAAGAAGACCAGACCCTAAACGGAATACGAGATTACCGCAAACCTGATCTCTCGCAATCAAAAATCTCATTATCACACCAAAGGCGTATCATCCGACGTATAAGTATACCCGTACGCCAGCTGTCCGCCGATAGCTTCACACACAAGATCAGGGGCGATGACGTCGCGGCGGTCTGGGCGAAAATTCACGCAAGGACAAACCCGACAATAGCCCCTGATATACCCCACACAGACCGGAAAAATGCAAGTGTAAAAAAAAATCGCGTCACTCATGTCGTCTTACAAGTTCAGAGAAGATCGCATCAAATAAAATGAAAACCGCATTATAGTTGCATCAAGAAGACGCACACGCTATTTTTTTTTTAATTCGTCTTCGCATATACGTGCCCTTTTTTTAAGACACTTTCAACGTAAACACATGGCAGTTTTCTCACTTTCGATATAAACACACGTATACTCCTCTCTTTCCGAATACAGTACTCGGACTCTTCACTTCGATTACGTCAAGCCAGCTCCCGACCAATTAGCGCAAACCAAGACCGGTTCCAGCCACCACGCCCATGGTTCCATGCCCCAGCAGCCAGCCCACAGGCCACGTGTATACCCACTTTCAGGAATCCAAACTGGTTTTTCTATGCAATTTTCTATACCCACTTTGAACTGTCAGCGCTTACCCACTTTCGGTGTCCTGTCCCTATCGCACCTGCTAAAATTTGATACAAAAGGGGTATACTTACTACTCAAGTGTTGCTCAAACGTCTGCGTGACAATGATTATATCGTCGAAATAGACGAATACGTGAGGCTCTAATTCAGGTCCCAAAACCCTGTCAATCAGACGCTGCCATGTCGCTGACGCGTTGTGCAGGCCAAATGGCATCCGTTTGAACTGGAAAAGTCCTCGATTAGGTACAGTGAAGGCCGTGAATTTCCGAGAGGCTTCTTCTACTGGCACCTGCCAATAGACTGACTTAATATCTAGAGACAAAAGAAATCGGGCATCTCGCAGCTTGTCCAAGGTGGCCGACACGTAGGGTAGCGGATAGGCATCCCTCTCTGTTGCTTTATTCACCTGGCGAAAATCGATGCAAAAACGATAGCTATCATCCTTCTTTTTTTTAAGTAAAATCGGTGACGACCACGGACTGGACGATCTCTCAACCACTCCTTTTTCTAACATGTCATTCAATTCAGCGTCGATGTGACGCTGGACAGGCGGTGCTACAGGGTAATATCGTTGCTTGACGGGCTCACCCTTAGCGCGGATGACATGTTCGATAAGGGTCGTACATCCCAACTTATCGCCCATTAGTTCAAAAGCGTCTTTTACTAACGCATCAAGTTCCAATTGTTGCTGAGGATTTAGGCTAGACCTAGCATGAATCGTAGCCACAGAGTTCACTTCACTCGTACTGGCTGCATGAAAATGCCATTCACCCGTACCTAAGTTGGGTACGACTTCCATACCTTTCCAAAAATCAACTCCAAGTATTAGGTCGACCGTCACAGTCGGGACTACCAGCACTTGGACAATTCGTACGCGCCCTTCTAGCGCGATGGGCACCTCTACGGAGCCATTAACTCCGACCCTCTTACCATCGGCCATTGCGACCTGTGTCGAACTGGACTTTGTCGTCGTGAAACCCAATTTCTAGACCAGTTCAGAACCTTTAGCTCCCAGGATAGTCCGGGTGGCTCCTGAGTCCAATAGACCCATTAGACCAGCTCCAAGGATTGATACCCGAATGTAAGGTCGCTCATCCTCGCTAGTACCATCCAATAGATAATCTACCATTGGGGTAGGGTTTATCGATAAAATCCGCTCGTGCGTTTTATTGGCTATACTGGAACGAGATGCTGCTTCTTCAGGCTGCGTCGGGTTTTCAATGTTTTGCTTCGGAATGAGTGGCGTGGGTACACCAGAAATTGCAACGGCCGGCGACTTCTTCTGAGGATTAATGACATTCGAGGCTCTTTTCGACCTCATATTTTTCCCGAGTTTGTGCGTCTGCTTAAACGCCGCAATGGACCCAACATGGATTTCATTTCGTATTACTGTGTCCCCCTTTGACTCTGTTCCTATTGCATGGTTGTCGAAAAATTTTTTGAACCACCGCAAGAAACGAAGATTGTCCCGCGATCTTCCTTTAACTAACTGCGCAATCGGAACAAACGTTCCCACTCTGGCCACACTCAAAGCATCCTGAACTAACTTCCAATTACTGGTAAAGTCATGATCCGACTCTGCGTTGAATTTTACCTCAGCCAATTGGATTAGGTCAGGATCGAGTAGGTTCATGAGTTGGCAATAGACCGTATCGTGACAGAGATTTTTTATCTTTGCTCCAGAGTTATGGAGAACCGAATCAATCCATCGGAGCAACTCTTGGGAAGACTTTCCAGTCGCGGCGTCTTGTTTGTCTGGCATTTCCCGACTGGGTTGTGCACTTAGGGCAATTCCTTCGAATCACCCCTTTCTTTCCACAGTTGTAGCAACTTTTCGGGAGTGTGTATGCCGTCATGAGATGGTTCGAACGATTGCAATTCCAACAGGCATTTCCGCGTTTGTCTTGACCCGACTGTGGAGCGGCGACTGCAACCATTGGTGGCTTGCTCTCGCAGGTTTCAATGTATGCCAAATCTGGCTCTAAAAGATTGGTTGTACGTCTTGATGGGGGAGGAGCGAAAGCTTGTACTGACGATCGTACAGTTTCCAGTGTACGGCCCAACCGTAACAGCTCCGCCACGCTGGTAATTTTGGCCAGCTCTAAAGCGAAATGCATTTGTAGCCCCGGGTGAATATTCCTTTTCAATATTTTTAATTTTTGGCCTTCAGTGCACGGTTCGGATAGTCGCGCGAACAACCCTCTCGTGGCTGCAACCGATTCTGCTTTGCGTCCGGCAATTGGGGTTGAACAATTAATTGTACCACCGGATGGACCCGGCTGGGGGGGGGCGAACTCATCATTTGCCTCGTCCGTCTCCAACCCGTCCAACTTAGTTAATGCCGCCAGCACTCTTGCTCTCAAATCTAAAACGGCCTTCCTTTCGTCACCCTTGGCTTCACAGCGCTTTAGTCTATTAAAAGACCAATGAATTTTCGTACGGATTTTCCGATAGTCCGCCGATCCTACCCCTCCCACCATCGTGGTGGTAAGTTCTTCAATTTCCACCAGTTTATCCGAAACCTCACGCAAGTCTACGACGGTGAAAGGATAATCGGGTACATTGAGACTAGTTCCATCTTGCTCAAGTTTCAAAGCGCTACGCAAGGCGGCCCTCATTGAGTCAACACTACCCACCGGCAACGCTCGACTTGCCATCTCGTAGGTCAACTCCTCTCGGTTCAGTCGGTTTATTTCCATCTCGCCGATCTTACGTCAACCGAGTTCAAAACGTGAACCTGAAACAGTCTACAGGGGAAAAACCCGCAAAACGAGCAGATCTCTCTTAGATCCCAGAACCTTATAGTCAAGTAATGAAGGAAAGACGAAAAAAAAAATGAAACCAAAGGGATACTCAAATTTGGTGGCCTAGTGTACGATCGCTATCGTACGCCGTACTTAACTTGCTTTAAAGGGCCACTCCCTTTGTTGTTTATTGGTCCAGGCGAATCCTAGTGATTCTATGGTAAATACGCTAATCAAAATGCGTTTAAAGCGTTTATTGCAACAGAACAACCGCAGCGTTCTGCCGAGAGTTTGTGGTGAACAGCGTCACCTATATAATTCGCCTCAGAATATGCAATTCTGGAACACCACCAAAAAACCACTCGGATAACCAAAAAAAAATGAGAAATCAACTTTTCTACTATCGATGTACACTAGCCACTTGGTACAAACACTTGTTGTTGTTTCCTCTTAGGTGACTTGGGAAAACCTAATAATCTAGTCGGGAAGTTTTCCGGGACCGTTGTACCGATACCGCAATACCACCGCAATGCACGCGTACTGGACGCTCGGGCGAATTTCCCGTTACGGATCCCCATTAGTGGGGGCGCGGGTGGACGGGAGGGCGACAACCGGAGCGAAACCTTTCCAAATTTGGGCGCCAGGTATTTTTTTCCTTCGGGGAAAATACCAAACCAATCAGCTCCTCCTGAAGTGCACACCTGGAGTGGACGGAGATCTGGGGATAAAACAAGAAAACACCAGAACAATCAAAAACCGCCCGTTAAGCTATTAAATACGACAATTTATTGACGTCGTTTACGCTTGAGATGCACAATTGCCTGTCGTTAGGCGATACAAGTTATACTCTACGTTATTTATGACAAAATTAAAAACGGCAAGAAAAAAAAGAAGAAACGACGCTGACGGTCGGTGTAGAAGTTCCTTGTTCGTTGGCGGTCCAGACTCGAGAGCTAGATCGTGCTCTGCCAATTTCCTTGGTTGCTCCCTCGTACAGCGCAACCTTTCCAGGGCTTGCGGCCCCGTTGATTCTGGGTGAATGCCCGCCTCGGGAGCCAGGAAGCTCGCGCGTGCCGCGCTCTTGGGTTCTTTCGTTGCGTTGCGGCCATCGGCCGGTGAATCGAAGTGTCGCGCCAAAAAATGTTTTTTCTGCTACGGGTCTATTTTAAATAAATAAATTTTTTTTTTAAAAAATCGATCACAATACTGTATTCTTAGAAAATAATAAAGTAAAATTAACTTCTATATTTCTTACCCTCTTGTTATCCTATAAAATAAAATTTCACCAGAATTAAACTGAAACAACGATGAATGAACTTAACATCATTTAAAATTGTTCCCCTTTTCGGCTAAACTCAAGCTTTTTGAACTAGTGGTTAGTGAAGCTTTTTGGGATGGAAGAGCTTTTACGGCTAGAAATTTCAAATAGAATGTATGAAAAGCAAATCAGTAGAGAACGGCTATGGGTTTGTTTCTCTATTAGATCTTTCTCTATGGTTCCAGGAAGGCCTGACCGAAGTGACGAAGCCTTTTATGAGCAAAATCCTCACATTTACAGAGGATGTGCTCTAGTGTTTCGTCTTCATCATCGCAAATTCTGCATGCTTCGCTCTGAGAGAATCCAATTCTACGGAGATGGTTCCTCATGTAACAATGTCCAGTTAGAGTTTTATTCTGGAACGCAGTGTAGGTTACTATACGACTGACAACTTAAAAAAATAACGTTCCAAATAGCCTACTGTTTATTCTTTATGTTGTCAGTCGCATAGTAACCTACACCGCATCTCAGCATTAAACGCGTTCCGGACTTCAACCAGTGGCGGTCATATTGCTTGTTCAAGAAGGGGGCCATTGAAGTTCAGTATCTACTGTACAGAAAATAGGTGGGGTAGCTACCCATTAATACAGCGTGGATGAAGGAATTTTTGAATATTAGAAAGTATTAACATTGCTCTGAAGGGATTTCTTTAACATCGTTCAATTTATCAACTGATTGTATGATATCAAAAATTTGAACCTGTGTTGTATGATTGTAAGTCTTTAAGCAATGGAAAATTGAATAGCTCGGGTAGGAACTAGAAAATAAATTAATTGATTTCAAAGCTTGGTGAACATAATTTTCGATTTCAGTAGAAGTCGACGTCGATCTCGATTTCGACAAAATTCAGAAGCCCAAACTGACTTCAAGATCTCTTACATATATGATGTACAACATTTCAAGAGTATTGTGTCAATTTCAAGTCGATCGGAGCAAAATTAACGGAGTTATGAACAGTTTAGAGGTGTGCGCAGTTGTATGTGACGCTTAGTATGCAAAACTCAAAATCTAATGCACCGATTCTTTTGAAATTTTGTACACTATTTCTACACATAAATCACCAGGTAACGCCGATGAGTTTTTTTTTATCATTATTTTTTATTTTACAATAAAAAATTTGCCTAATTTTTTAGCGAAAATCACGTTTTTGACTTCCAAGTGCTACCAAAAATGAATAAATCGATAAAAATAAACTCGACGGCGTTACTTCGAGAAACATCTCACTTAATAAACGCATTTTGATTTTTTTGTTTCACATGATCCAGTAACGAGTTGTAGCGTACACCGCAAAACAGGCGCCTGCGAAGATTTGCTGATTTGCCTATTTATAAATATTTTGAAATGGAAATTTTGGAAAATATAAGTTCTGATGTTGTATTATTATATAAAAATCTGCCAATGGTCTGGGCGAAACTTTATTATTTTTCGGGACAAAGTTCGGGAGCGGTCAAAGTCGGAGCATATCATCAGTTGTTTCGAGATTATGAAGTTTCTTGGAAAGTTAATTTTGTTCTTAAAATAAAAATATTTAAAATAAAGATTTTTAGCCAATTAAACATTGAAAACGTGTACAAACTCATTACTTCCACTTGGGGTTTGAATTTCGAAAACGATTTCGAGGGATTTTGAAAAATTTGTGAAAACGTAAGCAAACTCTTCACACCCCCTTGGTTCTTGAAATTCGAAAAATCGTGAAATAAGTTTTTAGGTCATTACATCAAATGCCGTAATAACCAATTTTATATCTCATCAGAACTAAGGGATAGCAAAATTTGTGAAAACATATGCAAACCCTTGGTGGTTGAATATCCAAAAATTGAGAAATGGGTTTGTAGGCGATTATATAAAAAGTCTGTGGAAATGAAAAGCGATCTAATATCTCATTAAACCTAAGAAATATGTCGAACCTTTGAAAAGCATACAACAGGATTGAAAATCTGAAAATACTGAAATAGACATTTTGGTTCATATATAGGAAACCTTAGGAAGTAAAAATGAATTCGACATGTCATAAGATCTAAGCAATATGTAGGAATCTGTGAAAACATATGCAACCTCCTTACACCAAATTGGGGTTATCCAAAAATCCTGAAAGGAGTTAATAGATAAATATGAAAACAGCACGAGAAAGTAAAAACAATTGAATTACTTATCACTTCTAAAGGATATGACGGAATTTGTGAAAACTTGTTCAACCCTTTTATATCCTCTTAGGGGCTGAAAAAGGAAAAAAACCTAAAAGCAAGATTTAGGCGATTATTGCGCAAGCCCGTTAAAGTGTAAAGATATTCGATATTTGATCAGACCTGGAGGATATGGCATAATTCGTGAATAAGTATACAATCCCTTTACACCCCCTTAGAAGTCGAATTTCAAAAAATCCTGAAAATACTTTCTAGGTTTTTATATGAAGAAGCCGTGGAATAAAAATGAATTAAATATTTGGGAAGACCTAATAGACATGACGAAAATCGTGAAAATATATGCATTCCATTTTCACTGATACATTTTTTCGCCCCCCCTTCCGAATGCTGATGAATATTTGAAATTTTTTTTATCTAAATTACTTTTCTAGTTGATTTACGTATACATACTAAGTTTCAACTTTGTAGCATAAGCCGTTCTATAGATAGAAAAAACATCCCCCACCCCCGTACCATACTACCCTTATAAAAAATCATATTTTTTCAAGATGCTACTACTATAGTTCTATCTAAATACCAAGTTTCAGCTTTATATCATTATAGGTTTTTGAGATATAAAAAGCGGAAACTTTTCTTTTTCACCCTCCCCCACCCTCACCCTCTACAGCCTCACTTCCAAAAAATTCGCATCCCCTCCACTTTCATAATCCACCGCCCCCTAAAAAAATTTTACTTTCATCAAACTTCATTTCTCAACCTTTATACACAAACCGAATTTTATTTGTCTAGTGTAATTGGTTCGTGAGATATCATAATCTAAAGTTTTTTACACCCCACCCTCGTACGCCACTGCCCCCACTCAAAAGTTTGTTTGCGATCTATTCTCCTAGTATACGTACAGATATTCATTAAGTTTCAATTTTGTAACCTTAACCGTTTAGGAGATATGGATTTTAGAATGTGTCGATCTCGGCTTTTTTGCGTTTCGGACGCACTATTTTTCCCCCCACTCGCACACCCCTTCACCCATATTGACAATTTTTATGCAAATGGGTCCATTACCAAAGTTCTATATAAATTCCAAATTTCAGCCTCCTAGCATAAGCGGTTGCTGAGATATAAAAACCAAAATTTTCCGTCTAAAACGCTTTCCCCTCCTCCCCCCTCACCCCCCCCCCTTAGAATTTGGTCACTTCAAGGGGCCTACCCACTCTATTCATAAAAAAAAATTCAATTTAATATGTCGAACCGTTTGGGAGCTACGAGCCTTCAAACGATTTTGCGTATGGCGGACGGCGTACGGCGTACGGCGGACAAACGGACTGAAATTTTTTTTTGCTTTTTTCGTGTCTACGAGTCATGAAACGCCAAAAAAAAAATTTTTAGGGTAGCAAATTTTTTTTTTTTAAAAATCGATAACAATACTGTATTATTAGAAAATAATAAAGTAAAATGAAATCAAATATACCGGCATTACCTGTATCGTCTAAAAAAGTTCTTGAAAGTATTCCTTTTTTCCACCGAATTAACCTTACCCCCTCTTAAGTTATCCTACAATACTTAAAATCTACGAAAGAAATATTTTATGACAATGTAATTTATTAGGTATATATGTATACATATTCACTGAGTCTCCTTATTGAGTCGATCTATAGTTTAGATGACTGCCACCATAACCTAACTTAACCTACTCTCCTAATTCAAAAATTTAAAAAACTACACTTGGAAATTCTCTAAAACTATTTTCAATTATAATAACTTCATAAGCAGTATCTTATACCTGATTTATATCGCAAGACTTTGGCAAGTAGATTTTGAAATCTCGAAAAGCATTTACAACGCTCTGAAGACATTTGTTTGACAACGACTCTGATGATAAAATTTTTAATTTATTTTGTAAGAGTTAACTTTTGGTAACGAGGAAATTTAAATTGAATGAACAAGAGTCGAAAGCTTCCATTATCATGCAATTTGAAATTTTGTAATATTTTATACAGGTAGTTGTGGTGACAGATAATTTGAGGGCATCAGGGAAATCTGTTGAGTGACTATTATTTGTATTGAGGATTTTTTTCCAAAAGATTTTTTTTGCGGTACCTCTTATAATGGTTCTAATTAGTGTAAAAAATATATGTTTTAAGTTTACACCCGATCAGAAAAAAAAGAGAGATTGCGAAAAATGGGTCCCAACAAGGTTTTGTAAAAACATATAGTTCAAAATCCACTCAAAATGACCTGGGCAGCAATGATATTTTGTTTCACTCCGTTTACCACAATTTACGTCTTAATTTAGGATTGGGAGACACATAATGAAAATTGTCCAAGCATAATCCAAATCCAAATTTTTCAAAATTAATTTCAAACATTAAAAGTTACTTCCTTAACATAACACACCACAACCCAAAGATCGATTATATATATTTATATTCGAAATTTTATTACTTTTCGATCGAAATATTTTTAATTAGTACAGTCTTCTTTTCAATCTGGAGGCAAAAGACAAAAGAAATATTAAAGAAAGACAGAAAGGAAAATCAGATTTCATTGCATTATACTTTGTTAAGTGCATTAAACTTTATTAAGTGTATCTATTAATCTAATAGTCTCACATAATTTTTCTTTAAAGCAGACGTGATAAAGTAATCATGGGTGACGATTTTGTTAGGGCCCCATGGCCCCCCCTATGACCGCCACTGACTTCAACCCATAAAATAATAAAGTTACACCCATTGGCAGATTATATGTATTTGTTTTTTCAATATATAGTTCAATAGAAGTAAATAAAAGTTCTCATTAGACCTAAGCGTATTTCGGAATTCGTTAAAACTTTAACAATACTTTAAACCTTCCCCCCCAGGGGTGTTCAGTATCGAAAAATACTTAAATCGGTTTTTCCCCCATTATATTTAAAACTTTTAGAAGTGAAAGTGCATTCTATATCTCATTCGACCTAAGAAATATATCGGAATTCGTGAATATGTACACAACCACTTTAACCCCCTTAGGAGTTAGATTTCGAAAAATTTGGAAAAACGTTTCTATAATCGCTTATTTAAAGAGCACGCAGGAATAAAATTGATTTGATAGCTCGAAATCTCATAAAGATTTAACGAAATTTGTGAAAATGTGGGAAAAAACTCTTTTTACGGACAGTTTTATTACTCCACCTTTGTACGCAAATGAAAATCTGAACTTTATTTTTGCTTTAATTACTCTGGTAGCACATCTATATATAGGTAATGAGTTTCAACTTTCTAGCATAAGCCGTTTCCGAGATATCAAAACCAATCCTGCCACCGTACCTGTCCCTATCAAAAATTTCTTAAATTTTTAGCTTTCTATACTTTGCTGCTTTTGAGAAATAAAAATCGGAATTTTTTCATTTCCACCCACATCCTTTTTCTCCGCTAGAGGTCTACTGATTCTAACTCCTGTATAATTTTGAAGATCATATCTGGTACGGTTCCTGATATATAAAAATTTAATTTTTTGAAAAATGTTTCCGCGCTTCGCCTCCCACCCAAAAATTTTACATTCAGTAGACTCCACTTGTAGTTCTATACAGGTGTTTGGCACTCCGTCCGCCGTCTTGTAAGGGGTTATTCCTTGATATATTTGGAGAAACAAATTGTTCTACAGGGTGGGTAAATTTTCAATAACAGTGGAGATACAGGGTGGTTAAAAAAAGTGTTTTTGACCGGTACCCTCACTCACTTAAAACGTTATATCTTGAAAACGAATAATCACAAGGCGTTTTTTAGGGAACCGAATTACCTTTCATTTAATGTAACAGTCTAAATTGTAACTGCACCCAATCTTGAGATATTTACTCGAAAACACAGATTTTTGCTACGTCAACAATAAAAATTCAGTGATTAATGTAGTTTTTCTCAGAAAACCCCATTTTAAAAATGTCATTTTAATTTTATTTTTTTATGAACCATATTATTACCTACAAAAGCTGCATACATATGTATGAGTTACAATTAACATTTTGGAAGTAATTGGTAAAAATACATATCGCATAAAAATTAAATATTTAAAAAGTCTGATTGTAAATAATCGTAGGATTAAACAAAACTCAAAGCGCGATGGTTTAATAACGAGTGACAATTTTATTTTACATTTGAATCTTATATACTAAATTATAATTCGATTTGCTTAATAGTAATACTTATTGATCTACTTAAATTTAATTGACCTTTGTGTTTTGGTGCTTATTCAGATCTTTTTTGGAGTGTGCCAGACGAATATGCATTTAAGTTCGTTCGCCTGATGGACTCATTAGTCTAAATGCTGACATCCAGAAAGATATGAATATGCACAAATTTCATTACTGATTGGATTGATTTTGTGGCAGGTGAAATATTGTTCCGATATGCTGTTTCAGACATTCTCCCCTTCCTTGAACTGTCCGAGTTCAAAGGAAAATGGTTCTTCTGCTATGGTAGTTCTCCGAGCTGGAATTGGTTTAATTACAAGCTGCTGATTTTTACACCCTCGAGCTCGTAATTTTCGGATACCTAATAGCTAATATCAGTAAGATGCCGGTGATCGTGTATCCAAGTAAGTAGTGATGGATATGGTGCTTAGTTAGATCTTTTTGTGGTACAATTTGTTGTTGAAGGCTTGATATTTATTAGAGAATGTTGTCCCATTCTGTCCTAGTGTTTCCCAGAACGATCTCCTCACGTGGTGATTTTTGTGGTTGAGCTTGAAGTAGTGCTTTGCTGAAGTTAACTCTTAATGTGAAGGAAAGCTTTCTATCTGTTTGGTACTGCGAGAGACCTCTGATTGCCATAGTTTCGTATTGCATTTCGCAGCCAGCTTTAAAGTGAAGCAGTCCACTTCCATATAAGTTAGTGCTGGTAATGTCCGATCCACAGATGACATTAAAGGTCCGGGGTTCGTTGAGTGAGTAGATCCAAGTGTTGGGTTGATGAAGTTGAATCCAGAAGTTGGTATCATCGGTTGTAGCCCAAGGACATCGTCCTAATGACTCCTTTTTGTGATTGAGGAAGGCCATCTCACATTGACTGATGTAGGATCTTCTATTGAAAAGTGGATGATGTTGACTGCATAAAATATTGTTGTCTTTAATTTGCTGACATTTATCCAACTCGTATTGAGTAATTGGGTAATGTTGATTTCTTTGTAGATCTGTAATCAGATATCGTGTAGAAGGTTGGATGATAAGAGATTGGTTATGTTGATGGATAGGCACAGCAGTTAGATGTAAAAGTTGAAAGGGGTCTGCGTGAATGATGGGAAGTTTGATTTAGAAAATGACGTATAACTTCGTAATCATCGTGCGTGTTGTCATTATCTTGTATAATGATATGTCTCCATCTGCTCGGTTTACTGGAATGCTTGATGTAGGTGGAAGCATTTTCTTTATGAGTGCCAACTGTTCGTGTAGTTGACTTGGAGTCAATAATAACGGATTGATCGTTCCCTGGTGAAGATCACTGAGTACACTCCAAAGTAGAGTATGTAGAGCCATCATGGTGCGAATACATAATGTAGAAAATATTTGCTGCTGGCTATTACTGCTAATATCGTGTGTGAATTGTGTTAACTGTCCGCTTCTGGCTCTAAATTGTTGTTCGATGTGTTCTTCCTTTCTCTTAAAGATGTTCACTGTAGTTTCCATTGTAGAAGTTTGATTTCTTATGAGTACTTGTAAATGATTTTCGTTGAGCATTGTCCTTTTTATTTCTTCTTCCAAATAATTGGCATATTCTACGTCTAACACACCAAACAGTTTGTTTGCAATGGATCCAACGATGTCGAGAGGAAATCTCCTTTTTCGTGATGGATGTTCTGCTCCACCCCCTCCATTATGAAATAGTTTGTTAATTTGTTCGATTTGAGCGAGTTGATGTTCGAACTGTAGTTGTACTTGCTGACACACGGCGCCTTGTTATGTTACGGTACTGCAGAATTCTTTCATATCTGATATGCTCTTCCTGATCCCTATTAGCTTTTGCCAGTACTGTTTCATATAAAATTGTAACTGAATTGAATTAATTGAATTTTCAAATAACCACTAAGCTAAAATTCACTAAATACATAACTTGTAAATATTTAATAAGACTCCTCACCCCTACCGCAAGGATATATCCTTAGAAGGGGGAGTAGTGCTAATAATTAATAATTGTATATAAAGATTACAAGATAATAAAGCATTATAAAAAAAAAAAAAAATATCATAAAACGTGATGATGTTCCGTTCGCTGCTGGTAAGGCTCACTTGTCCAATGGTTTCAAAGTAAACTCCTAGATCCTATGTGAAAGGTTCGACTATTATCGGTGAAATTGGCTCACTCATTATTGGAAGAATGCAACATGCGATTAAGGCAACAGTAAGTAGATTTGCGTTTCGACTTCTCTTCTTCGGAATTGGTCCTTCTTTCTCTTTAGGGAGTTGTTGTTGCCAATTCGAGTTGATAGGAAGGAATCTGCCTTTATTAGGATGACGTTTTGTTGGTTGTTGTTTTTGTTTAACTGCTTCTGTTACTGAAGGTGTTTCCGCATCTTTGTTGTCTGAATTTTCCATGAGCAATGGACAAAATTTGTGAAAGACTCTTCGGAAAACTCCTGTTTGTGTTCGTACATCAGCGACTCTGACCAGACCATCGTTTCCGGTTATGGTGGATTCTATTCGCCCCAGTTGCCATTTTAGAGGGGGAATATTGTCGTCCTTGATTAGAACGAGCATACCTGTTTGGATGTTGTTGGATCCGACCTTCCATTTTGATCTTTGTTGTAATTCACAAAGATATTCGATTGACCAGCGACGCCAGAACTCGTTACGGATATACTGTAAGAGTTTCCATCTGGTAAGGAGATTCGGATTGATGGAACTGCATTGACTATTGATTGTTGAAGTTAATGGCTCTCCGATGAGAAAATGTCCTGGTGTCAAAGCTGTCAAGTGCTCGGGATCGTTTGACAAAGGCGAAATTGATCGTGAATTGAGTACAGCCTCGGCTTCAGATGTAACTGTGCAAAGTTCTTCATATGTTAGTGATGCTGAGGCTATCGATCGCTGAAGTAAGTGCTTTGCTGATTTGACGGCAGCCTCCCAGATTCCGCCAACATGAGGACTTCGTGGAGGAATGAAATGAAATTCGATTCCCTTTTTACTGGTTGTATGGGATATGTCCTCTTGTGATTGCTTGTCATATATTATTGATTGAAGCTCTGCGAGTTGATTCTGAGCACCGTCAAAATTGGTGGCGTTATCGCAGTATATATTGGCATGTTGATCTATACTACTTGCTTCAACTGAAAAAATTTAATAATGGTTTTTATGTTTTATTTAAATTTTTTTTATTATAATAAATGTTCAAAATGGCCACCTTCAATTTAAATGCACGCTCTTGGTATTCATATTCCTCATATTGTTCTCTTGGCATTCATATTCCTCAACTGCTGCCTTACTTCTATTGCTGCCGCAGCGATCCTGGTATTTAGATCTTCCAATGTTACGTAGATAAGGTCCTTCATCCATCCCCATACAAAGAAATCCATAATAGTAAGATCAGGAGATCTTGCAGGCCAGTGTATCGGTCCATTTCTACTGATCCAGCGTTTGCTATAATTGGAATTTAACTGATCTGTGATCTGTCGGCCGTAATAAGTTGGAGCACCATCGTGTTGGTAAAACATGAAAGCCAATCGTACCAGTGGAATATCTTCCAACAAGTCCTGTAGATCATTTGATAAAAAATGTAAGTAATTGGAGCTATTTAGAGTAGGCGGAAGCCTAATAGGTCCAAGTAAATCGTCACCAATCACATCTGTCCATAAATTGACGCTGAATCTGTTCTGAAATGATGCCGCTCTTCTTGTGTGTGGATTGCTCTGAGCCTACGTATGTTGGTTGTGGAAGTTTGTGATACCGTCTCTGGTAAATTGGGACTCATCCGTCCACAGAATATTGTTGAAAAAATTGTCGTCATCTATTTGTCATTCAAGGAGCCAATTGCAAACCTCCATCTCTTTGGGCAAATCAATGGGTAGCAACTCCTTTACTGGTGTGTGATGGTAGGCATGGAAGCGTTCTACTTTTAAAATACTCCAAACTTTCCAAGTAGAGATGGAAAACTTCACCAACTTATTAAAATAATGGTCGCGGTTTAAAGAACAATTCAATTTATTTCGTTAGTTATACAAAAAATTGTGACCATTAAATAAAGACTGAAGGCAACGTTAAAACGACCGCGTCGACATCGAGTTCAAGACCAACTGGTTGGTTTGTGCACGGCCAAAGTCGGACTGGTTAGACTGGTTTTTTGCTCACGGCTGGTTCAATTTTTAACATCCTCCTGGCACCGGCTGGATTGATCTCCAGTTACCTCTAGCGGATACAGGAGTTGCACAGGTCGTCTCATTCTTACTCCATTTGACATCTTTACTTCACAGGAACGAATTTTACCGTCACGTCCAATAAAAGTAGTTTCTATCAACGCCAGTTTCCATAAAACTCGAGGACAGGATGAGTCGTGTACTAGGACAACATCTCCAGATGCCAATTTTGACGACTTGGCAGCCCTATAAACATGAGCAGACCTTAACTGCTGTAAATATTCTTCTCTCCAACGTTTCCAGAAGAAGTTTATAGAACGTTGTCGAGAAAGCCATTTTTGACGGATATCTTCGTTTACAGACTCACGACGATAATCTGGCGATGGAAGAACAGCGTTAGTACCAGGCAAAAAATGTGATGGGGTTAGTGGTGTCAAATCCGATGGATCATCCGAAATGTATGTCAATGGCCTTGAGTTTATGACACTCTCAACTTCGCACAATAATGTCTGCATCTGCGGCTCATTAAGTACCGCACGTCCGATAGTGGCCTTGAGAGCAATCTTAACAGAGCGTACTAACCGCTCCCAAAATCCCCCCCACCAGGGAGCTCGCTCCACGATGAATTCCCACGTTATATTTTTGAAGCTAAGATAGTCCTTTAGCTCCTCCGATGAAATAAATACAGCAAGTTGCGCCAATTCCAATGAAGCTCCTCCGATGAAATAAATACAGCAAGTTGCGCCAATTCCAATGAAGCTCCTCCGATGAAATAAATACAGCAAGTTGCGCCAATTCCAATGAAGCGCGTTTAAATGTCTTCGCGTTATCCGATATGATAAGGTGAGGAACACCACGTCTGGCAATAAAGCGTCGTAGGCCAAGTATACAGCTTTCAGTAGTCATATCCGGAAGAAGCTCGAGATGAACAGCCCTGACAACAGAGCAGGTCAGCAGCATTATATACATTTTGCAAGTTGATGGATCTTCGCGATTAGACTTGACGTAGAGTGGGCCGGCGAAGTCAACTCCCGTTGTCTCGAAAGGTCTGGTTGCGTTTAATCTACTGCTTGGCAACGGGGCGAAGGGCTGAGATGCAGGCTTCCCTGTCAAACGCTTGCATATAACGCATCGCTTTATGATTCCTTTTATCAATTGTCGAGCCTTCG
This sequence comes from Beris morrisii, assembly GCA_951812415.1. NCBI lineage: Eukaryota > Metazoa > Arthropoda > Insecta > Diptera > Stratiomyidae > Beris > Beris morrisii. The sequence continues at coordinate 85,738,963 of OX638310.1, read as the reverse complement.
GAACCCAAACTCGGCGTCTTAAATGAGTTAAAACCAAATTTACTCCTCCATGGAGTACATGTTCATGAATATCTTGAATTATCAAGTGCGTTATATGGGATGATTTTGGTAAAATTATGGGAAGAATTAAGTCCATATTATCAGGTAGCATCTGCAGTCTAGAAGCAACTCGAAGAATTCCGTCATTTTTTAAAACAGGATTTAAATCACAAAGTTTTTATGAAGTAACAACGCCGAAACCTTTCCGACAAGACTGAAATAATTTTGTAACTGGATATACTTGATCCAATACGACACAGCTAGCATTAATTCAGCAGCAGTAAGATAACCGCTTTTGCGATCCGAAGTTTTTCGCAACATGGCGATAAAGCGAAAGACGTACGCACTAATTCGTAATATTTTCCTCCATGAACTGTAATTTTCGTAGAGTAGCAAAGGTTCCGATAAAACAGTTTCTTCCATGATTGATTCTTCCGCTTGTAAGCAAGTCAAAACTGTAGGAGCTTCAGTGAAAAACTCTCCGCTGGGCCAATTTTCTGGTTGTTGAAGTAACCATGTCGGTCCAGACATCCATATAGTGTTCTCAAGCAAGGCCTTCACCGTTAATCCTCGTGTCAATAAATCTGCAGGATTACTATCCCCTGGACAATGTCTGCATGAATCAACATTCGATTTGGCCTTAATTTCTCGCACACGATTTGCTACGTACGGTTTCCATCGACAAACATCGCCGCATACCTAGAACAGTATAATTTTGGAGTCAGACCAGAAATATGCTTGGTCAAAGGTTATTGTTAAGTTCTGTCGTAGGTAATCGTAAAGTCTTACTGCAATTAAAGCCGCGGTTAGCTCCAATTTAGGCAATGTTAATTCACTTTTCCATCTTGTTTTAAGGGTGCGACTCTAATTTTGGAGCAAAGTAATTTAATATACAGGGTGTTTGGTACTCCGTCCACGACCTTGTAAGGGGTTATTCCTTGATATATTTGGAGAAAAAAATTGTTCCACAGGGTGGGTCAATTTTCAATAACAGTGGAGATACAGGGTGGTTAAGAAAAGTGTTTTTGACCGGTACCCTTACTCACTTAAAACGTTATATCTTGAAAACGAATAGTCACAAGCAAAAGTGTTATAACTCGGAAATAGGGAATCGAATTACCTTTCATTTGATGTAACAGTCTAAATTGTAACTGCACCCAATCTTGAGATATTTACTCGAAAACACAGATTTTTGATTCGTCAACCCTTAAAATTCAGTGATCAATGTAGTTTTTCTCAGAAAACATAAACATGTCATTTTAATTTTATTTTTTAATGAGCCCTTTTATTACCTACAAAAGCTGCATACATATGTATGAGTTACGATTAACATTTTGGAAGTGATAGGTAAAAATACATATCGCATAAAAATTAAATATTTCAAAAGTCAGTGCATGTGCATGTTGATCTACACTACTTGCTTGAACTAAAAGAATTTAATAATGGTTTTTATGTTTTATTTAAAAAAATTTTGTTATAATAAATGTTCAAAATGGCCACCTTCATTTGGAATGCACGCTAAAGCTCGTTTGGCGAGTGTTCTCTTGGTATTCATATTCCTCAACTGCTGCCTTACTTCTATTGCTGCCGCATCGATCCTGATATTTAGATCTTCCAATGCTTCTACTGGCGTTGCGTAGACAAGGTCCTTCATCTGTCCCCATACAAAGAAATCCATAATAGTAAGATCAGGAGATCTTGCAGGCCAGTGTATCGGTCCATTTCTACCGATAGAGCGATTGCTATAATTGGAATTTAACCAATCTGTGATCTGTCGGCCGTAATGAATTGGAGCACCATCGTGTTGGTAAAACATGGAAGCCAATCGTACCAGTGGAATATCATCCAATAAGTTCTGTAGATCATTTGATAAAAAATGTAAGTAATTGGAGCTATTTAGAGTAGGCGGAAGCCTAATAGGTCCAAGTAAATCGTCACCAATCACGCCTGCCCATAAATTGACGCTGAATATGTGCTGAAATGATGCCGCTCTTCTTGTGTGTGGATTGCTCTCAGCCCACGTATGTAGGTTGTGGAAGTTTGTGATACTGTCTCTGGTAAATTGGGACTCATCCGTCCACAGAATATTGTTGAAAAAATTGTCGTCATCTATTTGTCGTTCAAGGAGCCAATTGCAAAACTCCATCCGTTTGGGAAATCAATGGGTAGCAGCTCCTGTACTGGTGTGTGATGGAAGCGTTCTACTTTTAAAATACTCCAAACCTTCCAAGTAGATATGTTAAACTGCAATGCCAAGCGTCGGATACTGATCGATGGATCATTTTGCACTGCTTGCAGTATTCTTTCCCCAATCTGAACAGCGATTATAGGCGCAGGATTTGCATTTACTCTCCTTGTTCTAACGCTGCCAGTTTCCCTAATTCTCCTGTAAACGTCCTGAAATACTCCCCTGTCAGGTGTCCGTCGATGGGGATGTCTCTGATGGTAAAGCCTTCGCGCGGCTTGTCCATTTCCGCGACACTCTCCATAAATAAACACAATGTCAGCATATTCTTCATTGGAGTACTCAGACATTTCGAAATTATTTTTCTTATTCTACTGACACCTTCTTCTTTTAGCAACGTAACTAAAACTGATAAAAATATGAAGGTAGTTTTGCTTTTATAGGCTTTTTATTTTGTAAGGCACCCTATTAAAAAAGGCATAGTACCGCACCCAGTATTTTTTTTTTTTTTTATTATTAATCCTTTATTATTAATCCTTTATGAAAACAAAAACAAAGTAGAAATTCACAAAAGCAACGCTTGTGCGTGAATACTATGGTGTTAACAATAATTATAAAGATTTGGTGACATGAGTAAAGTATATAAACAAAATTATATAATCTGATAGAAATAGTTAATAATAATTAATAATTCAAATAAATTTAAATGCAAGCAAAACAGATGATCAAGATGGAACCCGGTTAGAGAATGCCGTGATTGAAAACATTACATTTCATATAAGAAACAGAAAATTAGAAGAGCAAAAAAAAAAAAAACAGAAGTAATAGTAACCCCCCCTTCGTAATAGTAACCCCCTCTTCGTCTTTCTACCTTGTCGTGGTGAGGGGGCTTACGACACTTGTGTCAAACTAAAGGAAAGACTTAACATGATGGGTAAGCCTATGGACATAGACTCTCCAAGTGGTAACCAGACCCTGTCTGGGAATCCACCCGCTGATGCGGCCGGGGCTCGGATTTTGGAGGCCCCAACATCATGTATGACTGCAATGGGTGATCCAGGTTGTAGTGGGAGCACACTACTGGATCTCAGTAACTCCTTGGAGGATTTACTGCTTGCCGATGAGGATAGTGCTGACTATGCAGGAACGGTTAATCCGATTCGGCCCTTGGAGGAGGAATATGCTGCAACCAAGGTGGGAGCGGTTATTCTGAATCCGATGTCTGAAGAGGAAAGTACCGGAAATGTGTTATCGGTTAATCTGAATCGGCCAATGATCGAGGAAAGTACCAGTGCCTTTGGCGCGGTTAATCCGAGATCGATGGTTACGGAAAGTACCTGTGCTCTGGGCGTGGGTGATCCGAAACTGATGGTTAAGGAAAGTACATGTGCCCTTGGCACGGTTAATCTGAAACCATTGGTTAAGGAATTCACCCGAGCTCAGGACGCGGTTAATCCGAAACCGACTAGCTCCTGCCCCGTTGAGGATAAGTTGAGCAAAGGCCAGAAGAAGAGAAGAAGGTTGGCAAGAGCCAAGGCAAGAGCTGGGGCAGTTATGACAGATGTCATAGCGGCCAGTGGTAATGTCGTGGTACAGACAGCCTGTTGAAAACGCTATTAAGCGCAATCGATCTGTGGAGGAATCACCCGAAACTAATCTTGTGGTTAATAGCGAATTCCTCGCTTCTACTTCTGGCAGGACGAAGAGGATGAGGAGGACGGAAGCCACTACAGCGGATGTCCCACCGTCTACTTCAGGAGTCGCTGCAGTGGATAGACCAGCCTGCTCTATTTTAGGAGCAACTGGTCCTAGACCGGCTGAGCGAATGCGCGGGGAGATTAGTGCAGCTGACTTAGCTGACGCTGGACCCTCAGGCGCGAAGACCAGTCCGACTGGTGCTAGCGCGGAGACTGCCACAGCAAAGAGTACCAAGACCTTCTCTGATGTGGCGGCCACTGCCTTGCAGGCGGTAATCGGTATTGGTCCGCAGGGCAAACAGCTGACCAAGGGTCACATTGCTGCCCTGGAGAACGGCCTATGGAAGCTCCTGGGTGAAGCTACCGCCTCACCTAGATTTGAAGGCATGGATGTCCGTGACGGGCTTATGCAAGTTCGTTGCGGAGATTCAGTAGCTTTTGAGTGGCTGACGGATGCCGTTGGGAAGATTTAGGCGGAGAATCGTGTCAACTTCGTGGTTGCGAAGGATGATACGTTTCAGAAGCTGATTCGGGCAGTATGCTGGATTCCTGGTAAACCTAGGAAACCCCAGGAAATACTCGCCCGCCTTCGTATCCAGAACGCAGGACTTGACACCACCAAATGGCGAGTTTATGAACAGCGTAAGAGCAGCAGTCTCGACGGTACTGAGAGCTGTACTCTTGCGCTTGGCATAGATAGCGGTAGTGTAGAGGTCCTGCGGACTAGATATGACATGCGTCCATATCTCTTTCTTGGGAGGATTAAATTTAATCTTCCTAAGTAGCAGTATGTGGATGTAATGTGAGGGTGATTATCTTGAATGGCTAACTGCGGCATTATATTTACCCAGATCAACTTGCAGCATGCTAAGGCTGCTACTGCCTTACTAAGTAGGAGACTTAGCAAAATGCACACATCCCCTTATGTATCAATAATACAGGAACCATGGATTCGCAATATGCGAGTTAGTGGACTGGATTCGATCCAGGGAGGCCGGATCTTTTACGATGAAGGATCTGAACGACCGCGTGCCTGTCTATTCATATCAAATATGATAGAGGCGACGATGTTGAGGCAGTTCACCTGTCAACATATTGTGGCAGTCAAAATGTCTAACGTACTGGAGGGTAGGAGACAAGACATAATAGTAGTGTCGGCTTACCTTCCGTATGACTCGTTATTACCTCCCCCATCCAGGGAGCTGACCGGGCTCGTTAGATTCGCGGACACCAACAACTTACAGCTTGTCATTGGATGTGATGCTAATGCTCAACACACTGTTTGGGGCAGCAGCAAATGCAATCCTAGGGGTGAGCGGTTATTGGAGTTCATTATGGCGTCGTGCCTTGTAGTAAACAACAGAGGCAACAAGCCAACGTTTGTTACGACGAGGCGGACGGAAGTGATAGATATGACGTTGTCGTCTTCTAGGATTGCGGAATCCATAATAGATTGGCGCGTCCTGGAAGAGGAAACTCTGTCGGATCACAGATATCTGGAATTTCGACTGGCAGCTGACAAACCCGTCATACCGGCTATACGAAATCCCAGGAATGCAGACTGGACTTTGTTTAGATCTCTCTTACAGGAGAGGTCTCAAATACCACGAAAGATGAGGACGCCTGATATGATTGAGGAAGTGACTTCTTGTCTAAGTCTAACCTTAAGTCAATGTTTTGCGGAATCGTGTCCTGTCAGCAAGAGTCGATGCGGAACCACAGTCCCCTGGTGGACTAGGAACCTGCAGAAGCTCAGAAAAACCACCAGAAGGCTTCTAAATTGCGCACTTAAGAGTGGTTCAGAGACCGACTGGGATTACTACCGGACAGCGCAGAGGGAATATAAGAAGCTGGTTAAGACATCAAAGCTAGCCTCTTTTAGGAACTACTGCGAGAGTCTGGAAGGAACCAGGGAAACAGCTAGGTTGCACAAAGTCTTTCAGAAAGACAACACGGCCAGGCTTGACTCCCTGTTGAAACCTGATGGTACATATACCACTTCGAAAACGGAGTCACTAAGAACCCTCTTTGAGACCCATTTTCCAGGAAATCAGGTGATCGAAAGCGATCAATGCGTGGTTCAGACACTCTGTCCGACCAAGGACAGAGCGCCCAGGCGCAGTTGGTATACGGCGTCCGCTGTAGTGACTGCTGAGAGGGTGAAATTTGCAATTTCATCGTTTGACAGCTACAAGTCACCAGGAGTGGACGGTGTCTATCCGATAATGCTAAAAGAGGGAGCAGTTGTTCTAGTGCCGATCCTCAGAAAGATATTTTCTGCATGCTTGGCGCATGGATACGTACCATCTTCATGGCAACCGGTCAGAGTAGCGTTCATCCCGAAGCCAGGGAGAGACGACTATACTTTGCCCAAAAGTTTTAGGCCAATCAGCATAACATCGTTTGTTCTGAAAAGTCTGGAACGACTGGTAGAGAAGCACATTAAGGAAGTGGCTCTCAGAGCGCATCCTCTTTGTTCGGAACAACATGCGTATCAGAGCGGAAAGTCTTGTGATTCAGCGCTTCACTCTCTGGTATCCAGAATAGAAGGGGCGCTGGACCGGAAAAAGTACGCGCTGGGCCTTTTTGTGGACATTGAGGGTGCTTTTGATAGTGCGCCCTTCGAATCACTGTGTGATGCTGCCAAAAGACATGGGGTGGATGACATTTTAGTCAAGTGGATTCACTCCATGCTCACACAGAGAATGCTATTCACGGAGGCGGGGGATGGGCAATATGCTACAACGGGGGTCAGTAAGGGCTGTGCTCAAGGCGGGGTCCTTTCGCCATTGTTGTGGAGTATGCTCATAGACTCTCTGCTTCTCGAACTGCAGGATCTGAATATTCACGTACAAGCTTATGCTGATGACGTGGCTGCACTAGCTGTTGGGCTATCGCTCAGGGATGTCTGCGACAAAATGCAGAGAGTCCTATGGGTTATAGATAGCTGGTGTGAAAGACACGGACTTTCTGTGAGTCCTACCAAAACCGCACTAGTTTTGTTTACTAGGAAAAGAAAAACAGAAGGTTTAGTGTTGCCTATGCTGAAGGGTGAAACTATTCAGCTCTCGGAGAAAGTTAAGTATCTGGGGATTATCCTGGATAGCAAGCTTCTCTGGAAGGAACATGTAGATACAAAGGCAAACCGTGCGCTAGTAACATTCTGGCAGTGCCGGAGAGCTTTTGGAAGAACATGGGGTCTTAGGCCTTCAATGGTATATTGGCTATATACGGCCATTATAAGACCCATCCTAATCTATGCATCAGTGGTTTGGTGGACTAAGTCCGAATGTGCATACATTAGAGCTAGTCTCGCTAAACTACAGAGGACAGTCTGCATCGGTGTAACAGGTGCCTTGCGCACCACACCGGATGCGGCACTCGATGCACTGCTCAATCTGCCACCGCTTGACATTGTTGTTCAGGCGGAAGCAATGAGAGCTACGCACAGGCTAATGAGATTAGGCTTGTGGAGGAAAGAGCATTGCACGGGTCATGGAGAAATGGCTCGAAGGTTGTCTGAGAACCCTATCTTCGATATGCCTTCGGATGCTATGACTCCGATCTGTATGCTCAATAAAAGATATCAGGTGGAGATCCCGAGTAGGGCCGGAGCCGTCGTAATATACAGGCCAGACTGCTGGCGAGAAAATTTTTTATGACGTCACACTAAGCAGTCAATAGGTTTCTGTCAAATCTTCTGGTTTAGAACGTCGGTTCGGTTTTCGCGGCAATATTTTGTAGTTTTAGTGTTCAAATCGTGGGTTTTCGGTAAATTAAAGTGATGTGAAAGTGAATGAAGTGTGTACTTAAGAGCTTAAGAAATTTTTTTTTAATATTTAAGCTCATTTAATCGGTTTTTGCGGGTTTTTTTTATCATAACCTACAAAAAAAAGTTGCAACCGGTGCAAGTTCCCGGCACACGGCCGAACGAATCTTCCGATACCACGTATCGTTACCAGGTTTTTGTGAAATCTTAGTTATTGATTGAAAAATTGGTTATGATTGTTAATTATAACATTTTCAAGATTATCATAAATGAAAATATCTACGGATTTGATAACAATAAGAACAATGAATGCATCGTACGACAAAAAATATTCGTACGACGGACGGACAATTTCTTATTATTATCAATTAAAACTACAAATCTCTTGAGATTTTCTTTCGTGATATTCTTAAAAATGTTATAATTAACGATTATAGCTAATTTTTCGGTAAACTTTTAGTATCACGCACAAGCGAAAAAGTAATGTAAGTGATTTTTCATATTTTACATTTACGTTCCAAATGAGACTTTGGTATGTTTTAGGATGTGGTCAATAAAAATTTTTGTCATTACTGGACGTAAAACTATATAAAAAACCGATTTCAAATTTTTAATAATAATTGAAATGCAATACACACTGTATTAAATGGGACCCTTCATAAAAAATCTGCCAACAGTCTGGTCGCAACGTTATTATTTTATGGGTAGAAGTCCGAAACGTGTTTAATGCTGAGATGCGGTGTAGGTTATTATGAGACTGACAACCTAAAAAATAAAGTTCCAAATAGCCTCCTGGTTATTTTTTAGCTTGTTAGTCTCATATGTTACCGCAGCTCAGCATTAAACACGTTTCGGACTTCTACCCATAAAATAATAAAGTTGCGCCCAGACTGTTGGCAGATTTTTTTTATTTATTAACGCATTTTTTTTATCAATAGAAGTAAAAGCGAACTCGATCACATTAAACCTAAGAGATTTTCGGAATCAGTGAAAACTTGAACAATACCCCCAGGGGATTTAATTGGGAAAAATACTTAAATCATTTTTTTCCCCGACTATGTTTAAAGCTTATAGAAGTAAAAATGAATTCCAAATCCCAATATACATAAGAAATGTATCAGAATTCGTGAATATATACACAACCACTTTACACCCCCTTAGGGGTTGGATATCGAAAAATTTTTAAGAGCGTTTCTAGGCGCTTATATGAATAGCCCGCAGAAGCAAAATTGCTTTGATTGCTCGACATGTCTAAAAGTTTTAACGAAATTCGTGAAAATGTGGATTCACGGACATTTTTTTTACTCAACCTCTGAACGCCAAAAAAAATCTGAACTTTATTTTTGCTTTAATTACTCTAATAGCACATCTAAATATACATACCAAGTTTCAACTTTCTAGCATAAGTCGTTTCCGAGATATAAAAAACCACCCCTCTCCCCTGTACCTTGCTACCACTTTTAAACATTTTCTAGGATGTCTCTATAGTGGCTCTATGTAATCCTAAATTGTTAGCTTTCTATTCATTACGAGAAACAAAAATCAGAATTTTTTCCCTTTCTACCCCCTTTCACCATCACCCCCTACACCCCACCCCTAAATTTGTTTCCCTACTAGAGGTCTACCGACCCCAACACCTGTAAAATTTTCAAGATCATATCTGATACGGTTTCTGAGATATAAAAATTAAATTTTTTGAGAAATTGCTATCCCCCCACTTTCGTACTCCACCTCCCCCCTCAAAAAGTTTAAGTTCAGTGTTCAGTAGACTCCTCTTGTGATCCCATATACAGAAACTAAATTGTATCTTCCTGGTGTAATTGGTTCGGAAGATATTGTAATCCAAAGTTGTTCACCCCCAACCTCCACACCCCGTCCCCCCACTTCCCTTAGAAATGTTAGCCCTTTTCTAATCTTCAAGTATCATCCCTAAGGACAACCACAAAGTTTCAAACTTCTGGCATCAATCGTTCAAGAGATATGGATTTTAGAATGTTTCAATCCCGGCTTTCAAGCGTTTTGGACCCATTGTTTTCCCCCCCACTTCCACACCCCTCAACCCTTATCTACCATTTTTTTGGAAATGAGTCCACTATGATAGTGCTACATTAGTTCCAAGTTTCAGCCTCCTAGCATAAGCGGTTCCTGAGATCTAGAAACTAAAATTTTTCGTCTAAAACGCTCCCCCCTCATCCCTCCTTACACCCCTCTTCCCCCCAAAAAGATGCTAATCGTAGGAGTTTACCCAATCTACCCACCATAAAAATTTCAACTTAATACATCAACGGGCTTGGGAGCTACGCGCCTTCAAACGATTTTGCGGACGGCGTACGTGTAAATACAAAATTTCATGGTAGCAACTTTTTTTAAAATTCGACCTGAGTCGATCACAATACTTTATTATTAAAAATAATAAAGTAAAATTGGTTTATACTAAATAAACAATAGTAAACGGATATTCTTCCAACACAATATTTGCACAACTCAGGACAGAAGAAAACTAACACATCATGCCATACGGCAATTCTTCTTCTCTCGTTTGATCGGTTGACTGCTTTGTGTGACGTCACCGTTTCATGTGTCTGGCCTGTATATTACGATGGCTCCGACTGAGTACACTACACCGACAAAAAGAACAGACCTAGTGTACACTGAGTACACTACACTAGCAAAAAGAACAGCAACCTCTGACGTCACACCGACAAAAAGAACAGCATTAGGGCAGAAAGTGTACACTGAGTACACTACACCGACAAAAAGAACAGACCTAATGTCAGATTTGACGTATTCACATCAGTGTTGCCATATCTCAAAACTTAAGTAGCAACCTACGTAGTAAATTTCAAAATATTTCCCTCGAGTACTTTTTTGAACGGAGCTAAGCTACGTATTTCTTCTTTATTAAGCAAATATAAAATAGATAGCAATTGATTTATGAAATTAATATTTTTTATTAAAAAAAAGTATTTGTTTGATATTTTAGACATAATTATTAACTATCAACATATTGAACGGTATCATCCTCGCATTCCATCTCAAGCATATAATGTTCTGCCTTTTCTTCCTCTACAATGAGTTGAAAGCCACTCATTTTTTGAAAGTGGACATCATTGTTGGAATGACTATCAGAATGATTTTCCAAGAGACACTCGAAAGCATTTTTCGTTAGCGAATCTGTTTCCGGTATATCCTTAATTTCATCGCTGTGCTCGATATGAGTTCGCATGTGTTTTTTAAGTGTTTGACTTCCATGAAAGATCTTGTGACATATTGCGCATAAAAAGCGATTCGTTTCAGTGTGAATTCGTATATGATCGGCAAGAGAAGATGCAGTAGCTAATCGCTTGTTACAATATGTACATTCGAATGGACGCTCGCCGTTATGAGCTCTTTTGTGAATATCAAGAGAAGGTTTTGTGCCAAAAGTTCTTCCGCAGTTAACAATGTCACATGCAAATGGTTTCTTCTTTTCGTGAATGTGTCGAATGTGAGAATGCAGTTCACCTGATGTAACATATCGATTGCCACATAGTTCACATATGTGTTTTTTAATACCTAAATGAGTCCTCATATGCACGTAGTGTCCATTACGGGTTTGTAATGCCTTACCACATATTGTACAAATGTAATTTTTATCTTTAGAATGCGTTACCATATGCTCTTTTAGTTCGGATGTTTGTTTGTAACGTTTCGGGCAAATAGTACACGCATATGGACGCTCGCCTGTATGAATTCGTATGTGACGCCTGAGGTCATCCGCACGAGTAAACCCCTTGCCACAAAAAGTGCAAAGTTTATTTTTCTGATCCGCTTGGTGAATCATCATATGGCGCTTCAAACTTTGGCCCTTAGTAAAACGAGAGTCACAAATCTCGCATTTGTATACTTTGCTAAACGGATGGAATATTCTTAGATGTTCATTGTAATGCTTTTTCTTATCAAAAACTTGATCACATTCAATACATTTATATGACATTTTTTTTAACGGCTCTGATGCTAATGATGTACTTCGACTTTCATCTGGATTGTGTTGATCGACGATTTCTATTTTTATGTTCGGCATTACAGAGTCTTCGGGAAAATCCTTTTCAATATCAGAATATTCTTCTAAATTTTCTTGAACATCTTCTTGGTCAATTCGAATGATTTCTGAATCAATTTTGTATTCGACACCATCAAATTCAATTTTCATATCTTTTTCGTACTCATCACCATTGTCGGATGTTATTTGTTCATCTTCTGAGATATGAGAAAGAGATTCATCATCATTTGGAAACGCAAAATCACTTTGGGATTTACACGGTGAAGATAAACTAGAGAGGGCGTTATGTAAGCGACACAATATATTTTCGGCCTTGTGGCATTGTAGGCGAAAGAAATATGCTCCGCTTATATTCTGGATACAGTTGTTACAAATTTGATGTGGCAGATAATCAGTTTCGGTTATCTAAAATAAAAGAAAGGTATTGTTTTTAAAATTTCTTTGATTATAGAACTATAAGGTTTATATAATTTTTTTTTATTAAATATTGGCGCTTTGTACGAAATTATTTTTATATTATTGAAAGTTTTTTTTCGGTTTATTTTAATTCTATACTCTTCTTAATATTTAATGCTGAAATTAAAAGTTTAAGACCTTGATTTTATAGAAAATTACATTTGTATTTAATGCAGAGTCCGTCCATTGTGTGCGTGCCATATCGGGTGGCCATTTGCCATGTGTTCTGCCCTTCAGAACGCGTCTCATAATTCTTCTGTCACCCATCCGCTTAACATGGCTCATTGCAACTTACGAAGTTTTATCAGGATAGATGCTGCCAGTTTGTTGTAGAGGCCACTCTCGTTGTACCGCATTCTTTCTTTATCGATTCAAGGATCCACCATAAAAATCTTCGTTCTAATGCATCTATAAATATTTTTTCAGACACCTGTATTAGAGTCCACGTTTCACAACCGCATAGAATGAGCCTTATGGTTTTGTATATTCGAAATTTGTTTTTAATTGTTGGACTTCGAGAAATCACCGACTCATGATTCGATAGTCTTGGACACTTAAATACAGCCTTAGTCGTGCCAATGCGTTTTTAATAGGATCTAGTTTTGGCGAATCGGTCCACACGACTGGAAAATACTGTTTTGCATTCTGAATGGTTAACTTTGCTGTATGACAGCGCGCTCCTGCGTGAATATTATCGGAACTCCTGCTGAATACTCTTTCCTGGAAATTTTACATATATACGCCAAGTTTTTGCCGTCGTCAATTTATACGTTATGCGTTGTCGAGAAAATAGTTTAACCCATCTAAACCCGCTGTACTCTATTGAGTACAGTTTTACAGTGCATTGAGAAACAAAATGCATATCACAAAATTATGGTTTCGTGCTTCTACATGATACTAGATTTCAAAACAATGAATATTATGTGGCACTTGATACGTTAAGCAATTGTTTGGCATTTCGCGATTTCTGTCGAACGGTTTGTTTATTTTGTGTTTTCTGCACAATTTTCCTGAAATTGTATTTATTTAAATAAAATAAAATTGTTTTTTCCAGTTGTTTTGTGAAGATAAGAATATAATTTGAAATTAATATTAAATTGAAGGTAAGTAAATAAGTAGTTTATAGCTTGTGGAAAACAGAAACCCATATGTGTTCAAAATAAAAATTTAAAATAATATTGGGCATCGATATAAAATATGAAATATGAATTTTTACCGGTAGTTTTGATTTGGGTCTACCATATATGGGTTAAGTCGAGTGAATTTGTTAGACGAGTTATAGGCGCGTCTATGTTTGTAAAGGCTAGATAGAGTCGCTCTTGGAAGAAAGGTTAGAACTGGCTAAAAAGAGCCGAATATTATTACAATTAAACATTTTTTCACTTTTAATTTAAATTAATTTATTTCTCAACCAGGTGTTATAGATATTAAGGACGTGACACATTAAAAGCAGAAAACAGCGGCAGAAACAGCAGCGTCGTCAGTGCTGCTTTTTGCTCTGCTTTATGAATTTAAATAAAAGCAGAAGCAGAGAAGAATGTGTCCATGCTAACTACCACCGAAGGCAGGTCCATGCTAACTGTCAACAGTCACAAGCATTTTAGTCTCTCGTTTGAGCGGACGAAAATATTTTGAATCCGTTCATTTTTCTGAGCTTTCAGTTTAAAATGATCATTAAATACGAGTATATGGGAACAATTTTGACACCCTTATCATTTTCATTGCCGACCCCATTCTCAATTCTTACGGGATTTACGTTGGCAGTACTGAAGCAGAAGCAGAATTTTAGAATTTAGAACGAAAAAGCAGCACTATTTTCGTCTCTGCTTCTGCCGCTGTTTTAATTTAAACAGGCGCCATATGATCCTGTACTTTCTAAACCACTTCTGCTTCTACCGCTGCTTTCTGCTTTTAATGTGTCAAGTTCAAGTTCAAGTTCATTTATTGTATTTCAAGTATCTTTGGATACATTTTTAACCAGATTTACAAAATGATAATTTTTAGTTTTTCTTAACACTAGGGTGTCTTTTGTGAAAACAAATGAAGTTACAATGCGTCAGCATAAGGCTGCCAAAAATGATTCTTTTTTTTTTTTAAATAATAAGTAGCTTTTTTTTTTCATTACAGCATACCTGGACAAAAGGAGGTATACTTTACATTTTGGGATTGAAGCAAATAAAATAAATAATATAAATACTTAAAACTAAGAAGAAAAATAAAAAAAAATAAAAAGCAGTAATAAAGAATAAAAAGAAAAAAGTAATAAAGAATAAAAAAAAAAAGAAAACAAAATTAAAGATTTTTCACCATCTGGTAATATATGCAACGTAGCTTAAGCATGTCTTAAATATTCTTAACAATAATTCGAGCTTCTTTACGGCAAAGAAAAATTAATGATTTTAATTTAATTTCGTTTTATAAAAGTACCAGCTAGAGGCCATAAATAAATGTAATTAAGTTTAAAGTAAGTAAATTCTGTATCGATAGAAAGGATAAGAACGATGTGTTCAATAATATCATTTTCAAAAATTAAAATTGACTTGTTGTATTCATAGATTGTATGATATGGTAGTTTTCTTATTCTAGTTGTTAATTTGGCACTAAGGGTGCTTACTTTATGCTAATATTGTATTAATTAAAAAAAATATATAAATTTTTATATAGTCTGTCATAAAGGTTAATACATTGTTTTATAGAAAGTACAGGATATTGATCCTAAAGTTTAATTAAATTAGGTATTCTTCGTACACCCAAGGTGTTTTACAAAGTTATCACAGTGACATGAGAAGTAATGAAAAGGAGACATAAACCTAAAAGTAAGGGTTTCTTTTTATAAAAAAGTTTTACTTCCGAAGACTAGGAATATTAGAGGGTTTACATTTGTACCCATTTTAACTTATGGAGGCGACTATATACACCACCAAAAAAAAAGCGGAGCGAGCAACATTATTAATTAACTTTATATACCGGAAGGAAACACTGCTAATGATTTTTCGTGTGAAGTATATTGGGTCGGTTTGGGAGTATCCAGCAGATGTGGTTAAGCTTTTATTTCCACCAATCTTTAACCTCTGTGATGAGTGGAGTCCCATCCCTCATAGAAGTCTATCATTTTTTTCATATTACTTATTGCCGATATGGCGGGGTCATTAAATAAGTTACATGGAGAGAGGTAGTAATGATCAGTTATTCTGGCCAAATGGTTATCTCTAAAGATCTTTCTTAATAGGGTGTTATCTTGTGATTCTAGTTTTGCGATTCTCTTGTTCCATAAGTCTGCCATGTAAATTATAATAGGTATAATTTTCGCTTCTTTATATATAGCTTTATTTGAAAAATACTTGCTATCGGCGTTAAACTTCATGGCTAGGCAGTCTCTGAGCATTTTTCTTTCGAAAAGTTCTAGTTTTCTAGCATAGGATGTAGAGATTGAGAACCAACATGAGAATCCATAAGAGAGTATCGGTTTAACTAATTGTTTGTACAAGAGGAGTTTGGTTTTCTTGTGCAAATTACTCTTATAATGGAACAGTGTTGCATATCTCAGGCGGACGTTATTGGCTTTAGTCAACTGAACTGTGACGTGCGGATTGAATTTGAAAAGATTATTAAAATTTACACCTAAATATTTTATACTGTCCTTTAAAGGAATATTTATACCATCTAGGGATAGACTAAGATTTTTGGCCTTTTTAGCCGTGCCGCTAGGTCCCTTCCCACTAGCGTTCCTGATACAAATGAGCTCAGATTTGCTTGGATTAATCTCCAGGCCCCATTTCTTGTAGTAATCATTTACCATATTGAGGTGGCTTCTCATGAAGCTTAAGGCTGTTTCCGGATCCTTGTCCTTGGCATAGATTACTGTGTCATCAGCGTACAATAGGGCAGTAGAATTGATTCGAAGATGGGAGTCTGTTTCATAGTGTGGGAAGTCATGTAAATTAATATTATATAATTTTGGGCCCAAGATCGATCCCTGCGGGACCCCCTGTTCACCTCTACTGGTAAGGATGTGATGCCATCTATGGCTACAAATAGTTTTCTATCCTGGAGGAAGTTGTGCAGTAATTTTCTTAATTCTCTGGGTACGTTTAATTAGTGTTGTTTAAAGAGGAGTCCCTTAATCCACAGGGAGTCAAATGCTTTTTTTATGTCTAGTTTAACCAAGACAGTCACTTTTTTATTTCTTAATTCGCTGGTGATATCATTATGAATTTTTAAAAGGACGTGTTCAGTTGATATTCCTTGTCTAAAGCCGAATTGTTCATCCGGGATCAAACTATTCTCCAAACAAAAGTCGTCAAATCTTTCTACTATAATTTTTTCAAAAAGTTTTCCTACGTTAGAAAGGAGAGAAATTGGTCTAAAGTTGTCTATGCTGTTGGGAAGGTTTTTGTTTTTATTTAATGGGGTTAGCTTCGCTATTTTCCACAGTTTCGGGAAGTATCCATTGGCCAAGCAATTGTTAAAGATTAATTGAAGGAGCAATATTGCTAAAGGTGAAAGTTTTTTTAGAAGGAAATTAGAGAATCCATCAGGACCTGCCGATTTCTTTTCAGTCTATTGATCGTTTCTAGTGAGATGCTAGGAAAAGAGCAGTCATCTCCATTCGCTTTATTATCGTTATGAAACGTTAGTTCCTGTAGCTGTGGGGGGTTCTCCCTAAATTCGCTTTCCATTTGAGAACAACTGTCTAAGACCATAGATGTGTGCGGTACTGAATAGAAAGGTGGTTTGTCCTTATATAGGTTTTCGTAAAAGGATTTGAACGCCTCCACGATCTCTGGAGGGGAAACTAACGAATTGTTGTTTACTTGAACTTCCTCAATGGGGGAGAAGGATTGTTTCCCTATTATTCTGTTTACTATTTTAAAGGAAGAAGGGCCTGGTTTCAAGTCGTTCAGTAGAGTCTGGAATTCCTTGTTGTAATTATTATTTATAGCCCTGTCAATTCTAATCGAAAGGGCATCAATATCCTTTTTAATGTTCCTAGTTTCCAAAGAACATAGATCAAAGTTCTCACTCAAGCGTCTCTTCAAATTCCTTCTCCAGAATTTTATGATGCACATCAAATCCTTGATTTTCACCGGGAGGTTATTAAATCTCCGGTTTTTTGTTATTTTTTTTGAATGCACATTTATATTTTTGTCTAGAATTTCGTTAAAAGATTCATTTATTTATTTATTTATTTGATGTGGCATCAATCATGAATGAAGGAGCCCATCGCATTTACGGCCAAGCCCGGAGGGCACATGACACGTCGAGTTATAGTAATGTACATTTATCTTGTATAAAGTAAAGGAAATTATTCATTAATAAAATTGAAAATAATTCAAGGCAATAGCAAAAAGTTGAAGGAAAATGAAAAAAGAAGTTAGTCTACTCAATACAACTTAAATCTAGGAAAAGTAAAATATAAAGACATAAATAGCAAAAATAAAAGAAGGTAATTTTAAGTAACTAATGGATAATTCAATTGCCTGAGAAAAAGAAAAAAAGCGACAAGGACATAATGCAAAATAATAAAGAAAAACAAAGCGAATGAAGAAAAGATAGAAGAAATTAAAGAGTGAATTCAGGCATGCACTAAGTAAGACTTAAATTCTATGTCGGAGGTGAAGGTGGTTGAGGAGTTGAAGGAGGGGTTCCGGGTCGGAAGGAGAGAGAAGGGAGCTTAAGGGGGGAATGGAGTGATTGAAGAAATCCCTTGTTACGCTGCATTCCGTCAGTATATGAGTCATCGTCAGCGGTCTCTGGCAAGTTAGACACCCTGATTGCGGCGTTCTCATAATATAATGCTGGTGGGTCATCCTAGAGTGTCCTAGTCGGACCCTGGTTATTATGACCGAGTCCTTCCTGTCTTGTAGCGGGTTGTATGCCGGCGGATGGGGGCCACGCCAATGTTGGGCCAGGAAGGTCGGATTATCGGCCCACTCTGTAGATAGCTGTTGTGCCATATGTCTTTTGGCGGTACGTCGAGCGCTCCATAGCGCAGATGTTGACGTATTGTTGGTGGCAGCGGCCGAGCTGGTGACGATAAAGTGGTGCGGACTACTCCGGTCGAGTTCACTTTTAGCCGCAAGATTTATCTGCGCCTTTTTGATGAGGGAGAGGATGCTATCGCATCCGGACTCCATAAGCAGCGAATCGATGGGCGTGGTGCGAAAGGCTCCGAGGGCGGCTCGTAAAACTTTGTTCACTGCGACTTGTAGTTTGCGCAAGTTGGTCTTTGTTGTAATTGCGAAGATAGTGATACCGTACTGAACGCAGCCTCTGATGAGCGTCAGGGCGACGTGGATGAGAGCGGACGAGCTAACTCGGAGGCTATTGGAGGCTAGAACCCGAATTCGTTAAAAGAGTCGATCAAAGAGTCAATTTCCTCGTTGCTCAGGTTTCTGTCATTAGGAACTGCGAGGTTTTGGATGTCAGTGTCCAGATCAGACGTGAGTTTGTTATTGGGTCTGGTATTGATCCTAGATGGATGAAAGAATTTAAGAGATACTGCGTAGTGGTCAGAAAAAGATGCCAGCGTATTACAGGAAGTATCGTCGTTCGACCAAATCTGTTCCGTGGCTTGATACAATGAAGAAATCAATACAGCTTCCACTCGCAGGGAATGTTGGACTATTAGGATGTATTAGGAGAAGGTTGGATCTATGTGAGTTCCTGGTGAACCAGTTATCAATGCATCTCCCGATAGCATTGTGGGAGAAATTTGCTCAGTTGGGGTGTCTTGCATTAAGGTCGCCACCCAGAATAACTTGATCAAATTGATCATGTTCACAGAGTCGGTTTAATTGTTCTAGTAAGCTGGTCACC
Source organism: Beris morrisii (assembly GCA_951812415.1). Taxonomy (NCBI): domain Eukaryota; kingdom Metazoa; phylum Arthropoda; class Insecta; order Diptera; family Stratiomyidae; genus Beris; species Beris morrisii. The sequence goes on along the minus strand of OX638310.1, from coordinate 85,719,956 downwards.
TCAGCGTCGTTAGTCAGTGATGGGTTTAAGTATGAAGAAATAATCGCTATTTTTTTGGGATGGTTCTGTGCGTCTTTTAAGAGTAGGACTCTCCCAATAATTGAAATAGAGTTAAGGTCTAGATGTAATTGGTACGTAATGTAATCTTGTTTGATTAGGATTGCTGTACCGCAATGTGAATCATTCCTGAAGACTTTATAATAGGGGATATTTAGTCTTCTATTTTCAGTCAGTCTCGTTTCACTAATTAGCATAAAATCTGGTTTGTTTGTGTTTAAAAATTCAATTAAGCTTTCTACTCTCGCTTTCGAGAGTAGTTTTTGAACATTGAGAGTAATGATATTTATGGACGTCCCAGACATAATTTGAAGCAGAATTCGATATACGCCGCTTGTTTTTCGCCCAGACTCTTGAGGGCAGTATATTGGGGTAGGAATTCATTTATTTTTCCCAAAAGTTCAGCTAAACTAATCCCGAAAAGGAGATCGGCTTCTTTAAAAAAGTCAGGTTGTGGAGATTTGCTAAGAGTAGGTACTGATTTATTTTTCCCGTTGTCAGAGGTGCCTTTAAACAAGCTACTGTATGATACGTTTTCCTTCCTGTAGTTGTTTACTGCAGAGTTCAGAAATAAACGCCTCTCTTCCCTTTTATTCTTTGCCAGAATTTTAACCCTGTCTTTTTTTTCTATATAATTTTTTTGTACTGGGCATCCCCCAAAGTTGGCAGGATGACCAAATTGTTTGCAGTTAGTGCAAAAAGGGTCTTCTTTTGTGGCTAAGCTGCGAATGCAGGCCCCTGGAACATGTTGCGTATTACACTTTACGCATCTGTATTCAAGACTACAGTTTGCCGCGACATGGCCGAATCTCTGGCAGTTGAAACATTGAATTACTCCTACAGGTTTGGATTTGTCCCAACTGATCTTTTGTCGTAGGACAAATCTGATATTTACTAAATCCTCTGAGCTCACACCCGCTTCCAATTGTATTACGTGTATGTCGAGCACGCGGCCTTCCCTTCTAGACTTGGTAGTCGAGAAATTTCTAACACTGATTTTTTTTCCACCTAGCTGACCTAAGAGGTCCTCCGTTATCTCTTCGATAGAAAACGAAGCACCCACACCCTTCATGATAAACGTGCTTTTTTTTTTCTTTTGGTGTGAAGGTGAATGCGTCTACGTCCGCCTCCTTCATTTCTTTGAAAATGAATTGGTGGAAATCCGCATCATTCACAAAAATTTTTACAATACTCCTTCCTTTGTTAGTTTTAATATAGTAGTCAATGTTTGTCATCTTACTTCGTTCTAAGGAAGCTTCTACCATACATGTTACTATCTTTGACTCAAGGTCAAGAACCGATATGGGAGGACAGAACCTCCTCTTCTCGGGCGCTCTTCCATTTGTCACCCCACGCTTAGGATTTGTGCCCTTAGACCCCGAATACTTCACATTTAGCCCTGTAAGGGCCCTGACCGTATTTCCGCGCCCTTCGCTCACTCTCGCCCTTTTTGGGTGTGTATCACTATGAATTGCATATGAAACCCTTACCTTTTTACGATTTAGCTCCGGAAAATCTAAGTCGGTTTCGTCTGGTTGGGCTGCTGCTTCGTCCGAGATGTTTTCAATGAGTGATGTATCGCCCAGGATCTGGAAACTATTGGATGGTGCTGTCTGCCCGGTTGGGTTCCGGTTCGATGCTCCGATGATGACTGGAAGTTTATGTGCGCCTTCGGCGCTCCTTTTATAGGGGTGAGCACTTTTACGGTTAACTGTTTGCCACTGGTACTTCCCTCGTTGTGCGGCGGGATGATATTCGAAGTTTATGAAATTGCTGGAACTATTTCCGGTTTCGCATTCCATAAAATAGTTGTTTGTCGACGAGGTATTGCAATTTATTGTGTCAGGGATGGTTCCGGCGTTTTCGGCCAGATCCGGGAATTCGCGCCCTAGGGCCGCTCTGATTCCCTCGATGTCCTCCTTTGTAAGGAGGGTGTTCATATTTCACCTTTAGAAATGATGTACTCGCATAATTTAAGTATCATCAGTAGTACAAAAAATGTAAAATTCACATCAGGTGTATCAGGTTGTATAATATTAATACCAATCGTGCCAGTCAATTTGTCAAGTCAATTTATCCGTTATGGATTAGTCTCAAGTGATCAGTTTTGAACGTTTTGGTGACATTTGTCAAGTCAATTTATCCGTTAAAGATTAGTCTCAAGTGATCAGTTTTGAACGTTTTGGTGACATTTGTCAAGTCAATTTATCCGTTAAAGATTAATCTCAAATGATTAGTTTTGAACATTTGGTGACCCCGAACACGTAACTATCAACTTCGCTAACGAGATGGAGGACATCATTCAAGAACAGCTCCACCTGGGGAAGGAGATAGAAACTATCATCGTTAACTACAAGAAGGACTCGGCAACACGGAAGACTCCACAATATCTTACCAGCAGATTAGATGCCTTGGAAGCGAAGTGGAGAATATTTGAGCACAATCATCGGGACCTTCTGGAAAGCAAACCTACGGATTCGGAGTATTTCACCAGTGAATACTTCGGAAAAATCGGCGATGGATACAACAAGTTGAAGGCCGATATGCAATATCGACTTCAAAAACCTGATGATGCCTCTTCTGGTGACCAACACGACATCAGAATAGGATCAGAGATGAGAGAAAGCAGCCAGCAACTTGTGAATCCGACAATTGCAGCAGATCAACAAGACCTGGAGGTAATCAGACCCCTCTTCAGAAAACAACGGGCCTTGATCAATGTTTTAACGCGACTTGTTAATGACATTGAAGAAAGGATGAAGGGACCTCAATCAAAAACATACTATCGAGTGAAGATTGACGCTATCAACAAATATTGGGGGGAGATTGCCGACATAAACCAAACCATCTGGTCAACCTGCGAGAATCCTGAGCGTTTCGACTACAAAATAGATACAATATGCAAGTTGGAAAACTGGACCCAAGATGTCGTGATTAAGCTCATGGACTTAGCACAGCAGGGTCAGTCAACCGATCGGACCATCAGTTCTCCAAACGTGAAGCTTCCCAAAATTAACCTACCAATTTTTGATGGGAACTATTTAAATTGGAAGTCATTCTCGGATCTATATCGGCGGATGATTCATGACCAACAAATAAGCAATACAGAAAAAATGTATTATTTGTTGTCGAACCTAGCAGGAGAGCCGAAGCGATTGATCCAACACTTACCAGTAGCCGAAGAAAACTATATCTCCGCCTGGAACATTTTAGTTAGCCGATACGACAATAATCGGCTATTAGTGACCACAATACTTAACCGGTTATTAACTCAACCTACAGCGCAGCAAGAATCATCAAGTTGCGTTAAGTCACTACACGATGTCACTAGAGAATGTATATTAGGACTTGAAAACCTAGGAATTTCAACTAAATCATGGGATCCGATTTTAACGCATTTGATCACAAGGAAAATGGACAAATCGACCCACAGTTTATACGAACAATCACTGAAGAAACCCAAGGAAATACAAAGTACCAAGAAACTGTTGAATTTCCTCGAAGCGCGTTTTCATTCACTTCAAGCATTGGGAAGAAACTGCGTTCAACGATCACAAGCAGAACACCGGACCAGACCATCAACTTTGATAACAGCAGACACGACAAATTGACCAGCTTGTCAAAGTACACACGCCATATATTCATGTCCAAAGTTCTTGAAAATGGATACTAAAGAACGTTTTCAAGTAATAAAAAAACAACAACTGTGTATTAATTGTCTAAAGAGCGGTCACTTTGCACCCGAATGTATTTCGAGTAACTGCCGCAAATGTGATAAAAAACACAATACACTTTTACATGAAGAAGCTAAATCAAGTAATCCAAAGCCAAGTAAACCGACTAAGCCAAAGGTTCAGGTATTATCGACTTCAGATGCAGAAACACAATCTACCGTTCTCACATCAGGGATTGAAAGGGGAATCATTCCGGATACGTATTTCTTGCAACTGCAGTGATTCATATTCTGGACAACAACAACGAACTGGTTGAATGTCGAGCGATACTTGACTCTGAATCGCAAGTCAATTTTATATCTGCGGAACTAGCTAAACGAATTCGCTTACAACAGAAGAATTGCCATACTGCTTATACGCCAAACTTCTATCCAGGATAAACAAATTTTCGGTTGGAATTGAAGCAATAATACTACCGAAGATTACAGCTGATCAACCAAGCCGCGGTATAGATGTTCGTGGGTGGAAAATTCCAACAAATATCCAGCTCGCCCATCCGAACTTCAACAAGATCGGAAAAATTGATGTACAGATTGGAGCCGAATATTACTCTTCCCTCATGTTAAATGGGAAGATAGCGCTTGGCAAACATATGCCGACTTTACAAAATACTAATTTCGGATGGGTAGTATTGGGAAAAAACCCAAGACGCATCAATTTCAAAGACGTTCTGCGGAATAACGACACAAGATGACATCGAACTTAACATCCAAAGACTGTGGGAGATGGATGAAATCGACACCTCACAAATTTCACCATTAACAGAAGCGGAGCGCTATTGCGAAACATTCTTTGAGGAGACTACTACTCGTGATGCATCAGGTCGGTTCATCGTCAGACTCCCATTTCGGAAGGAACCATCAACTTTAGGAAAGTCGAGGGATATCGCAGTTCGCAGATTCATCAACATCGAGAAACGCATCAATAAAGATGAAGCCCTGAAAATTCAATATGCAGCCTTCATGAAAGAATACTTGATTTTAAACCATATGGAGAGATAAACAAGGCAGAGATAAACTTATCGCATTACTTCATTCCTCATCATAGTGTGATGAAACCCTCTAGTACCACAACTAAACTACGAGTGGTATATGACGCGTCATTTAAGACTTCAACGAACGTATCTCTCAATGAAATATTATTCAAGGGACCTGTAGTCCAAGATGATTTATTCAGTATCTTAATTCGCTTCCGGCTTCATAAATATGTCTTTACGGCAGACATCGAAAAGATGTACCGTCAGATATGGGTGGACCCGAGAGATCAACAATACCAATTGATCGTCTGGCGAGATGACTCGAACGAAGAACATGAATTCTACAAACTCAAAACGGTAACATATGGCACAACCTCAGCTCCATTTCTAGCTACGAAATGTCTACAAGCATTAGCTAAAGAGAGTCAGTCAACACACATCTTAGGATCAAGAATAGTTGAAACCGATTTCTACATGGACGACGTCATGACAGGTAGTAACGACCTAAAAGAAGCTCTTCAAATGCAAGCGGAGTTAAAGGGACTTCTTCGAAACGCTGGTTTCAATCTACGGAAATGGTGTTCGAACAATTCTATGTTATTAGCAAGGATACCAGATGCAGACATCGAGTTAAATTTAGATCTGGAGGACAAGGCGGATGAGGAAATCAAGACGCTAGGTATAACATGGATGCCTAAGATCGACTACTTTGCCGTCAGGACTAACTGGTCCGAAATGAAAAGAGTTACGAAACGGACAATATTGGCTGATATCGCCCATATATTCGATCCACTTGGTTTTGTGAATCCAGTCATCGTACAAGCAAAATTATTCTTGCAAAAGTTATGGATATTGAAACTAGACTGGGACACGGAACTCCCAGACACACTACAAACACAGTGGTTAATATTCCGAAAGGAACTACAACAGTTGAACGTCTGTCTTACCACCTCGAGATCACTACTACAAATTCATGGCTTCTCAGACGCGTCGCAAGAAGCGTATGGAATAGCAGTTTATCTGCGATCAACTGATACCCAAGGAAAGGTTGCAGTCAGATTATTATGTGCAAAATCCAAAGTAGCACCGACCAAAGCTGAGACAATACCAAGACTTGAGTTATGTGCTGCACGAATGCTAGCTCAAATGACCCATCGCCTTAAACAAATTTTACAACTAGCCGATGATCAACTATTCTATTGGTGCGATTCCCAAGTAGTCTTGAGCTGGATTAAAGCAGAATCTTCATCTTACAAGACCTTCATAGCTAATCGAATAGCCACGATTCAAAATTTGAGCAAGATCCGAAATTGGAGGTACGTGAACACCAAGGAAAACGCAGCGGATTTGGTATCAAAGGGACTAACACCGAAGCAATTAATAAATTCCTCTTTATGGCTTCATGGACCCGACTTCTTGAAGAAATCATCACAGGAGTGGCCTGCATCCAACGAATTAACAAAGCCCTGTTTGTTAGAGAAAAAAGGAGAAAGTGTTTTAATTGCAGCATGTCAGCAGCCCCACGTTATAGACATGATAAATCACCATAACTCATTCAAATATTTGACCCGCATAGTAGCATATATCCAACGATTTACGAGGAACCTACGAACTTCACATCAACGCAAACTAGGACAGCTCACCGCTGAAGAATTAAACGACGCACAAATGAAAATCATACAACATATGCAAAATAGAGAATTTAAAGACGAAATCAAACAACTAAGAAGAAATGGTCAAGTGGAACAACACAGCCGCCTAGCCAGTCTCACACCGTTTATCGACCATAATCAGATTCTTCGAGTAGGAGGAAGAATAGAAGCAGCAAATATACCATTCGACGCAAAACATATAATGCTATTGCCACAGCATCACCCTTTTACGCGTATATTAGCACTGGACACACACAAGGACAACTTGCATGCAGGACCTCAAACAATGCTGGGAATAATTCGTCAACGTTTCTGGCCATTGAAAGGAAAATTTCTTACTCGATCAGTCGTACAACAATGCGTTTGCTGCGTCAGAGCAAAACCAGTGCTATGCTCACAACTAATGGGAAACCTTCCCGCAACTAGAATACAACAAAATCGACCGTTCTACAATGCTGGAGTGGATTTCTGCGGACCCATCTGGATACACTTCAAAATCCGCAGTAAGAGACCACAAAAATCTTATATAGCGGTATTTTGCTGTTTTGCTACAAAAGCAGTCCATCTGGAGGTTGTATCAGATTTGACAACAGAAGGTTTTCTGGGTGCGCTAAAACGATTCTTCGCTCGAAGAGGCAATTCACGGAATATCTATTGCGACAACGCCACCAACTTTCTCGGAGCGTACAATAAACTAGAGGAGGTAAAAAAGATGATGGAGACAAACGAGTCTAAAAAAAAATTGCATCCCTGTCTAGCGAAGGGTATCGATTTCCATTTTATTCCACCGCGGGCTCCTCATTTCGGCGGTCTTTGGGAAGCAGCCGTAAAATCAGGAAAGCTATTATTATTCAAAACAATCGGGCCTATTACGAAACTCGACTCGATCAAAAAACTCACATTCTGCGACTATGAAACTCGACGAGTGCCTACTTGTCGAGTTTCACTCGAAAAAAAAAGCGCGAGTTAAGAGAACTGCGTATTATGAGAGCCGATCGAGTGAGTATTTTCTTATAAGAAATGTCAAACTCACTCGACTGCTGGAAATGAAGTGACTTTCCAATTGTCGAGTTTCATAATACCAACTTTAGCTCGAGTCGAGTCCAAATGTGAGTCGAGTTACTCACTCGACTCGAGTTTCGTAATAGGCCCGAATAAGTCCAGCTCCGTTAACATATGAAGAGCTAGAGACAGTTGCTATTGAAATCGAGGCAATACTAAACTCTAGACCCTTAACGCCTTTATTATCAAATCCGAATGATTTAACAGCACTAACTCCTGGTCATTTTCTCATTGGAGAAGCATTGACTAGCATTCCAGAGTCAACGTTACCAGCAGAGAACTCGTCTTTAATCACACGTTGGAAACTAGTTCAATATGTGAAATCAGAATTTTGGAAACGGTGGACCAAGGAATATTTAAGCGAACTACAACATAGGCGCAAATGGAACTGAACTTCAGCAAATATTGAGCCTGGGACTATGGTAATAATAAAAGAAGACAACATGCCACCTCTCAAATGGCATATGGGACGAGTTATCCAAACTATTAGAGGCGAAGACAACCTGGTACGAGTTGCAGACATTAAAACATCGTCAGGTGTGCTAAGAAGACCAATACATCGTCTCTGCGCTCTACCAACCGAACAAAAGGATGGCAGTACTACCGACACCTTGAGGTGTCGGTATGGCGGCCTTGAGGCCGCCATCGGATTTTGACAACACCAGTGATACTTTAGATCCACCGCCATCCAAGAAGAGTCGTCAAATAAATTGTGGTCTAAGCGCCATCACTTTAGTATTATTGGCATTGTTTGTCCCAACATTTGGGGAACAAACATCGGTTGAAATAAAACCCTTTATTTCACCGCCTGGTTTATATTTCGATAGCATGGGCTCAAACAACCTAATAACTGACGAATGGAAACTGATCGTATATTACAACATGACAACATACTGGCAGGAAGCAAAGGCATTGGACGAGGAATTATACAAGTTAGGTCAACTGTGTAACATATCTGAAAGTGGAAGATATTGCACTGCGATCTTCACTCAATTACAACATCAGCTTGACCAGATCCATGAAGTTAACAGACTATTGGTGCACAACAAAGCAGAAAATAGACCAAAAAGAGCACCACTTGAGATAATTGGTAACATAGCCAATTCACTCTTCACACTCTTGGATGAAGAATATGCTAAGAAATTGGCAAAGCAAATTGAACAAATAAAAGAAAACGAAATGCATATGAGGGATATGCTCAGAGCACATACATCAATAATCGAGTCAACTACAAATATACTTAAGAAAAATAGCATAGATATAAAAAATCAATTCCTACACATGGAGAAGGAAATGCAGGAATACTACTTGTTAAAAAAGGATGTTCAAACTCAACGAACTCAACAAATAGCAATGTCAGTAGCTGTTGACCTTTCACTAGTACTTCGAAATTACGAGAAAACACAAACGGCATTATTAGATGTGATTACAAATGTGCACCAAGGACAAATCAGCCCTCTACTAATAACACCGCCACAATTAGAAAGGGAAATAAATAATATCCAGCAACATCTACCATCAAATCGAAAACTACCCAAGGCAGAAGATCACACAGATTTACTTCAACTCTTCCATCTGATGTCGGTACAAGGACGGTCTACTACAGAATATGTTATTGCAGAGATTAAGCTTCCATTGCTCATAAACGAAGGATTTGAAGCTTTCAGAATATTCCCTGTGCCAATGATAGTAAATGGCAGCAATGCAGTTATTGAGCAAACAACTGACGTATTAATCATCAATTTGCACCGAGATCGCTACCTTCCGATTACAGTGACAGAGTGGAATACATGTAAACTACTAGTCAACGACGAAAACTACTGCAAACAAACACATCCGATCTACCACAAGGGAGCCGATAGTAACCAGTGTGAAATCAACATGTTAAATCACGAGCATTCATCAAACAAGTGTAAAACAATCGTGACAGATGGTCTTCAAAAATGGACTCAATTAAATAATCCCAACAACTGGATATATGCTGTGAATAAGAAGACCATCATTAACGTTGTTTGTGGGGAACAACTCACGCAGATGACACTTGTCAACACGGGCCTACTATCGTTTAAAGGAAGTTGCATGATAAAGGATGGACTAATGACAATATCCTCGCGGTCTACATTCCCAACTCAAATCAGATCTTCATTTATACCATCGTTTTATCCGACCTACAACTTTACAGCAGAAGTGTCCGAGAATGTATCTTACACATTCCCACCATTCCAACTAGATATAAAGGACATCGATATTCTTCAGAATGAGATCAAGAGACTAAAGGCTAACCAAGATGGTTCAAATGAAGTATCTTCTCGAGAAATCCATCAATTTTCCGTCGGCTACATGTCCATCTTACTAATTTTAGTAATACTGGTATATATTCTTTGGAGCAGATACAAAGCAAGACCCAGCCCACCTAAAGTAGCACCTAGGAAAAGGACACATACCGATTTTACATTCGAAGCTTAAGTTGAAGTCGGTCTTCAACGGCGGGGAGAATGTTCATATTTCACTTTTAGAAATTATGTACTCGCATAATTTAAGTATCATCAGTAGCACAAAAAATTTAAAATTCACATCAGGTGAAATATGTTGGACGTGTGATTTGCTGACGTTGTGTCTAGACACAAAGGTAGCAAATTACCTGTGCATATTTCAGGTGATGGGAATTGCAACTTTGGATACCTGCAACCGATTCCATTTTTATGAACTTTGCATACTGCTAAATAAGCATTCTTTAGTTTAGGAAATTTTGTATATATAGGCTAAGTTAATCTCTATATATAAAAATGAATGTTTGTCTGTCTGTTTGTCCTGTATAGGCTCCTAAACCACTCATCCAATTGCGATGAAACTTTGGTGATTTGTTGAGGGTACGCCCTCGATGGTTTCTGCGTTAACAAAATTATTTAACAGTTGGTGGTTCGCGAGTTATTTCAACATTTGAGTGTTTTTCATATGATTTAGCGGCAGTTCGTTTTTGGTGTATTAGTTATGCCTATTCCTATTACTAAATGGTATAAGAGGATAGTGGATGGAAGATGGAATATGGAGGATGAAAGATGGAGGATTTTGGATAGAGAATGGAGGATGGATGATGGAGCTTGGGGGATGGTAGATGGAGGATGGTGGATAGAGGATGGTGGATGGAGGATGGGAAATGGTGGGTGAAGGATGGTGGATAGAGGATGGAGGATAGAAGATGGAGGATGGTGGATGGTGGGCGGAGAATAGTGGATGGAGGATAGAGAATGGGGGACGATAGATGGAGGATGGTGGATGGTGGATAGAGGATGGTGGATAGAGGATGGAGGATGGTGAATGGTGGATGGAGGATGGATGATGAAAGATGGAGGATGGCGGATAGAGGATGGAGGATGGATGATAGAGCTATTTCAACATTTGAGTGTTTTTCATATGATTTAGGGGCAGTTCGTTTTCGGTGTATTAGTTATGCCTATTCCTATTACTAAATGGAATAAGAGGATAGTGGATGGAAGATGGAATATGGAGGATGGAAGATGGAGGATGGTGGATAGAGAATGGAGGATGGATGATGGAATTTGGGGGATGGTAGATGGAGGATGGTGGATAGAGGATGGTGGATAGAGGATGGTGGATAGAGGATGGTGGATGGAGGATGGGAGATGGTGGGTGAAGGATGGTGGATAGAGGATGGAGGATAGAAGATGGCGGATGGTGGATGGTGGGCGAAGAATGGTGGATAGAGGATGGAGGATAGAGAATGGGGGATGATAGATGGAGGATGGTGGATGGTGGATAGAGGATGGTGGATAGAGGATGAAGGATGGTGGATAGAGGATGGATGATGGAAGATGGAGGATGGCGGATGAAAGATGGAGGACGGTGGATAAAGGATGGTGGATGGGGATGGTAGATGGTGGATGGAAAATGGTGGATAGAGGATGTAGGATAGAGGATGGTGGATTGGAGATGGGGGATGAAGGATGGAGTAACGGGAGCAAGAAATGGGAGTAACGGGAGAAATGGTAGCAACGGGAGTAAAAGGAGCATCGTGAGAAACAGGAGCAACGGATCAACGGGAGAAATGGGAGCAACGGAGAAATAGGAGCAATGGATCAACGGGAGAAACAGGAGCAATGGATCAACGGGAGAAACGGGAGCAACGGGAGTAACAGGAGCGATGGAACAACGTAAGCGAAGCGAGCGTAGCCGCGGTACGCGGCTAGTTACTAATAAAGTTTAGTGTTTGTATAATATTAATACCAATCGTGCCAGTCAATTTGTCAAGTCAATTTATCCGTTATGGATTAGTCTCAAGTGATCAGTTTTGAACGTTTTGGTGACATTTGTCAAGTCAATTTATCCGTTAAAGATTAGTCTCAAGTGATCAGTTTTGAACGTTTTGGTGACATTTGTCAAGTCAATTTATCCATTAAAGATTAGTCTCAAGTGATCAGTTTTGAACGTTTTGGTGACATTTGTCAAGTCAATTTATCCGTTAAAGATTAGTCTCAAGTGATCAGTTTTGAACGTTTTGGTGACATTTGTCAAGTCAATTTATCCGTTAAAGATTAGTCTCAAGTGATTAGTTTTGAACAGAGGGTTTTTACACTTCTGGGCTTATTTGTGTCCGAAATAGTACTCTCGTTCTCTTGAGGGACTGATTGTGGTGGCAACGATGTCGGGATGTTGTTATCCGATGCCATGATGTACCTTATAAAGGCCGATTTATGTGGTGTTCTCAAGAACACGCGGTTTCACTGTATCTGCTTTGATGCCAGGCGCCCATGCGGTTTACCCACTCAAGCGGGGGACCACCTACGACGTTGTGCGACAGTGGAATATTAATTTATTTTCACCAGGAAATGACTAAAGGCACTTTGCCTTGCAAAAACTTTTAAAAATGATTCGATTTGGTGAAAGTTTTATTTGATCAGAATCTAACCACAAAACTTTTATGCGGAGAAAATTTTCGCTCACGAGACACGTCCGATCGCTGTCAAGTCTCCGAACTCGAACGAAATATCAAGCAGCGCTGCAATTACAAGAATAAGTATCCGCCGTCACCATCGAAAGAAGGAAGTAAACTAGTGTTAGTGAGATCACCACTTGCTCCCGTACATTGTCTAATGTCATCTCGGTTCAGCGCCCGCGTCCTCCAGAAGCAATCTGCAATCTGCGTCAACTGAGTCCTCGTATCCCAACGGTCGTTTGCCCTGAGCTCTCCCTTTCAGTGTGCGTTTGGGAATTCTTCCGTCGTCTATTCACTCCACATGGTCTGTCTACATATTATAGCTTACGAAATTTTATAAAAGTCGATGCGGCTGGGTCGTCATAGATGTTGATACAACTCATTGTTGTACCGGATACGCCATTCAGTGCCTTCTCTTACTGGTCCCAAAATTCTTCGAAGAATTCGTCGTTCAAATGCACCTACTGATTTTTCAGACGCGTTGGTGAGAGACCGCGTTTCGCTTGCATATAGTCACATAGGTCTTATTATGGTCTTATACAGGGTGTTTGGCACTCCGTGTGCCACCTTGTAAGGGGTTATTCCTTGATATATTTGGAGAAAAAATTGTTCTACAGGGTGGGTCAATTTTCAATATTAGTGGAGATACAGGGTGGTTAAGAAAAGTGTTTTTGACCGATACCCTCACTCACTTAAAACGTTATATCTTGAAAACGAATAATCACAAGGCAAAGTGTTATAACTCGTTTTTTAGGCAATCGAATTACCTTTCATTTGATGTAACAGTCTAAATTGTAACTGCACCCAATCTTGAGATATTTACTCGAAAATACAAATTTTTGCTACGTGAACCCTTAAAATTCAGTGATCAGTGTAGTTTTTCTCAGAAAACCCCACTATAAAAATGTAATTTTAATTTTATTTTTTTATGAGCCGTATTATTACCTACAAAAGCTGCATACATATGTATGAGTTACGATTAACATTTTGGAAGTAATAGGTAAAAATACATATCGCATAAAAATTAAATATTTAAAAAATCAGTGCATGTGCATGTTGATCTACGCTACTTGCTTGAATTGAAAGAATTTAATAATGGTTTTTATTTCAAATATTTTTATTTCAAATATTTTTATTTCAAATATTTTTATTTCAAATATTTTTATATATAATAAATGTTCAAAATGGCCATCTTCATTTTGAATGCACGCTAAAGCTCGTTTGGCGAGTGTTCTTTTGGTATTCATATTCCTCAACTGCTGCCTTACTTCTATTGCTGCCGCATCGATCTTGATATTTAAATCTTCAAATGTTTCTACTGGCGTTGCGTAGACAAAGTCCTTCATCCGTCCCCATACAAAGAAATCCAGGAGATCTTGCAGGCCAGTGTATCGGTCCATTTCTACCGATCCAGCGATTGCTATAATTGGAATTTAACCAATCTGTGATCTGTCGGCCGTAATGAGCAGGAGCACCATCGTGTTGGTAAAACATGGAAGCCAATCGAACCAGTGGAATATCATCCAACAAGTCCTGTAGATCATTTGATAAAAACTGTAAGTAATTGGAGCTATTTAGAGTACGCGGAAGCCTAATAGGTCCAAGTAAATCGTCACCAATCACACCTGCCCATAAATTGACGCTGAATCTGTGCTGAAATGATGCCGCTCTTCTTGTGTGTGGATTGCTCTCAGCCCACGTATGTAGGTTGTGGAAGTTTGTGATACCGTCTCTGGTAAATTGGGACTCATCCGTCCACAGAATATTGTTGAAAAAATTGTCGTCATCTATTTGTCAAGGAGCCAATTGCAAAACTCCATCCGTTTGGGGAAATCAATGGGTAGCAGCTCCTGTACTGGTGTGTGATGGTAGGCATGGAAGCGTTCCACCTTTAAAATACTCCAAACCTTCCAAGTAGATATGTTAAACTGCAATGCCGTCGGATACTGATGGATGGATCATTTTGCACTGCTTCCAGTATTCTTTCATCAATCTGAACAGCGATTATAGGCGCAGGATTTGCATTTACTCTCCTTGTTCTAACGCTGCCAGTTTCCCTAATTCTTCTGTAAACGTCTTGAAATACTCTCCTGCTAGGTGTCCGTCGATGAGGATGTCTCTGGTGGTAAAGCCTTCGCGCGGCTCGTGCATTTTGGTCACACTCTCCATAAATTAAAATCATGTCAGCATATTCTTCATTGGAGTACTCAGGCATTTTGAAATAATTTTTTAAATTCTACTGACACCTTCTTCTCTTAGCAACGTAACTAAAACTGAGTAAAATATGAAGGTAGTTTTGCTTTTATAGGCTTTTTATTTTGTAAGACACGCTATTAAAAAAGGCATAGCACCGCATCCAGTAGTACCTACCACGTCCACGTAAAAGCATCAATTAAGTTGAAACTCACTTACATTTCATTGTTTTCCTTCATACTTTAAATAGTAATAAATGTGCAATAAAAATACTGTAGTACTACCGACAAATTAAACAGGTTTTTAAACGTGGTCTACTTTATGGCACTGACTTTGAAATATGAAATACCTGTTACTTCCAAAATGTTAATCGTAACTCATACATATGAATGCAGCTTTTGTAGGTTTTTGCCTATAATCGGCTCATAAAAAAATAAAATTAAAATTACATTTTTATAATGGGGTTTTCTGAGAAAAACTACATTGATCACTGAATTTTAAGGGTTCACGTAGCAAAAATTTGTGTTTTCGAGTAAATATCTCAAGATTGGGTGCAGTTACAATTTAGACTGTTACATCAAATGAAAGGTAATTCGATTGCCTAAAAAACGAGTTATAACACTTTGCCTTGTGATTATTCGTTTTCAAGATATAACGTTTTAAGTGAGTGAGGGTACCGGTCAAAAACACTTTTCTTAACCACCCTGTATCTCCACTAATATTGAAAATTGACCCACTCTGTAGAACAATTTTTTTCTCCAAATATATCAAGGAATAACCCCTTACAAGGTGGCACACGGATTGCCAAACACCCTGTATATGCGAAGTTTGTTCTGCCTGTGCACTTTTTTCGATTTTAAGATCGGGAGGACCATGAAATACGTCTTATTTGCTAGTGTGATCCGTTGTTTTACTTCTACAACTATAAAAACTAGACGAACAAAAAATAGTACATGGATCACAAATGACATACTAAAACAGATACAGTAAAAAAAACTGTATAAGAAAATGATTTAAGTTCGAAATGACTTAAATAAACATAAAATATGAATACCACAAAAAAAAATTAGAAAACCAAGAAAATCAGACTAGCCAAAGAAAAATATTATAGCCAACAATTCGCAGAGACAGACGGGAACCCGGGGAAACTTTGGAATATTATCAGGGAGACCACTTCCATAGGTAGCAGTAGCGATATTAAAAAGGGAATAAACGAATTAGATTCGTCTTCTGGCACAATTAGAGATCATAAAGAAAATGCAAATCTATTAAACGATCACTTTGATTTTATTGCACTTTTATATAAGATATACAATCTTTTAGTACTATATATATATATATATATATATAAATAAACATAAACATAAACTTTGCTACAACTGGAACAACTCTAGCGGAAAGTCATAAAAGAGACCAGCGTTAATGTTTCTACAGACAGACTTGTCCACGTAGCTCTAAGACTCTCTCCTCTTCCCAACAGAGAAGGAAGAAATTGAAGTTATCATTTCGAATTTAAAAAGCAACGTAGCTCCGAAAATCAGTAGTATAACGACAAATGACTTAAAAACCGTGAAATCATTAATATCAGGCCCTTTATCAGAGGCTATAAATCTATCGTTAATCCAACCAATTTACAAAAGCGACTCAACCAGAGACCCGAATAATTATCGTCCAATCGTGTTGATCAGCTCGATAAAGTAAAATCTTCGAAAAAGTTATAAACGGCAGAATATTGAAATTTGTGAAAGAAAACTTTGGATTTGACGATCACCAATATGGATTCCAGGAAAAAAGTAAAACAACTCCAGCACTGATCGATACTATGCAATACATAAAAGAAGGGCTTGATAAAGAAACATATGTTGCATCTGTGTTTATTGACTTAAAAAGGGCTTTTGATACAGTGGACCCAATATCTTACTCCAAGTATTAGAAAAAGTAGGCATCCGCGGGAAAGCAAACTCAATTATACAAAATTATCTTCTCGATATAATAGGTGCGTTTTAATGCTCTCCAGAGTAGGATAGGATAGCATAAAAAATGTATGTACAAAATAACAACAACATTGCTGTTTTTACGATTCTTTATTACTTTTTTCCATAGATAGTAGGCTAGAATATAGATTTTAACCGGAATAGTTCCCCCAGTGAGCTCACTGGGGGAACTATGCGCGATAAATTCTCTAATGTAGCCTACTATCTATGGAAAAAAGTTATAAAGAATCGTAAAAACAGCAATGTTGTTGTTATTTTGTATATAAATTTTTTATGCTATCCTATCCTACTCTGGAGAGCATTAAAACGCACCTAATATAATATATATAATATAACTAATTATTATTATTATTTGGAAGCTAACTTTATAAGCAGGCTTACAGGGTTAACTGGTTAGCGCTGGCTACTAAGGCATTCGGCTTTTATTTTGTGTCTGTATTCTGTTTTCTTTGTATGCGTATATGGGAACAGGATACAATTTTTATATAGATTACATTAGTTTGTTTGTTTTAAAGGACAGAATAATTTTAAGATTAGCGATGTTCGTAGGATTTTTTAAATATTATGAAAGGTTACGGTTAGTTGTTGTACTAGTTGTAGAAAGTTGGTATTGGGTGCATTCATCTAGTATGTGGATAATGGTTTGGGGGGCTTCGCACGTTGTGCAAATGGGAGAGGGTTTCCCGTTGAGCAGGTGTTCGTGTGTTGATTTAGTATGTCCTAGTGATAACTTTGTATTCTACCATGCTGACATATGCTTGTTCCGATATAATCCAAAAATTTGGCGGTTATAGTCGGATTGCAGTGCGATAGGGTTTTTTAATGATGGTAGTTCTAATGTTTCACGGCCTCTCTCATCGGCCAGTGTATTTCCTGGTATTCCGCAGTGACCAGGGATCCAAATGATTTTTAATTTGTATGCATTTGAAATCAAAATATTTCTTATTTCGTTAATTATGGGGGTTGAGTTCCATGGAGAGTTTAGTGCCTTTATGACGGATAGGCTATCGGAACAAATGCAATATATTCCTCTATATTCTATGCTGTAACGTGCTGCTACTAGTATAACAATGGCTCCTGCGGTGAAGATTGATGCATGATCGTGCAGGAGTTTGTTTTTTATAACGGTGTTGTCAGCGAGGATGCATGCGTAAGCTGTTCCATTTAGTGTTTTGGAGGTTTCGGTATATATCGGCGTCCAGCCTGATGTCGTCAGGGGATTCAGGATCTCTAGGAAGAGTTGCTGGTATTTTTGGGCGGGGGTGAAATCTTTCGGGAAGGTGAAAAGGTTAAGCTTGAAGTTGGAAGTGGGGATGTTCCATGGGGGATCTGTGGGTTTATAATTGAAAGGTTGAGGTATCGGGAAGGTGAAGTGTTCTGTGTGGAAGAGGGATTTAGTTAGCGCTGACGGAATGCGGTTTTCAGTTTTCCTTTTTTGTAGGCTAATGAAGATCGAGCGCAGGGGGAGTGTTGATATACTTGCTTGAAAGCTACTTTTGAGAAACTGATTAGGATTCTGTGGGCATATGTAGAGTGGGCATGCCTGCTTCTGCTAGAAGGTTGGGAATAGGAGTAGTGCGGAAGGAACCGGCATTTCTGCGTACACAGGCGTGGTAGGGGCTTTGGATTTTGGCTATCGTAGATTTGGAGCAGTTCCCATAGATCGGTAGACCATAGTCAATCTACTTCTGTTGAATGCGAAGCATTTTAATAGGGGTATACGCTTTTGAAGTGAGGTGATTAGGGCATTAATATGATCATCCCAATTTAGTCTGCTATTAAAAGTTATCCCCAAGATTTTCAGTTTGTTTGTGCTACTGATGGTGATATTGCATATTGGGATAGGTTGGGGGTTGCAGTTTGTTTTCCGGCAAAAGTGTAAAAAAGTTATAAACGGCAGAATATTGAAATTTGAGAAAGAAAACTTTGGATTTGACGAGCACCAATATGGATTCCAGGAAAAAAGTAACACAACTCCAGCACTAATCGATACTATGCAATACACAAATGAAGGGCTTGATAAAGGAACATATGTTCCATCTGTGTTTATTAACTTGGCGTGTCCCCGGTGGTATATATACAATTTGTAAGGTATTGGTCAATTAATAGTAGATTGGTGCTTGGTGCAAGGTTCTCTTAAAGCTGTTTGTTCATCAGTTAAAACAGTTAAAAGGTTTTTGGTTCTAGCGAGCCAGGGCCCTTATCATAGAACACGAAACGAAATTTCGAGCAGCAAATTTCGTATAGTAGGCATCACAGAACTCGAAACATGTGACATTTTGGTCCGTTTTTCGTATATTTTCTCGTTAACATTTCAGCTTTCGAATTCAAGTAGTAGGTGTAAATTTTGTAAGCTTTTGTGATGTAAGTAGTCCTTCTTTGTTAAAAAAAAAATAGAAAATTACGTGAAAAACAAGAAATTTAATTATTGAGTACATGGATAATTATACATTTAGGGCGAAGCTAACAAATACAAATCAGTACAAAGTATTGGTAGAACTCAAAAAACAAAAATTGACAAAAATTAAAGCTTTAAAAAATTTAACTTGACTGAAAGGAACGTGAACTAGCTCTACGAGAAGTGAACGAAAAGTGAATACAAAAATGCAATTTTTATGTTGATTTTTGTTGAATGTAAAACAGTGTTTTTTATTTATTAAGTAGAGGTTCACAAAGTCTTGTTTTTTTAATTTAATAAAAAGTTTAAAATATCGCTTCTTAATCTTGTGGCTAATGAACCTTCTTGTAGATGATGATTCATGGCACAAATTTTTTTTCCATTATGTCTAACACCTGACTTAAAACTGTAGAGACAGTGGATTGAGACAGGCCAAGATTGAGCTCCTACCCTGTTCTTCTTTGATATCCATCCACGGCAAAGAATCTAAGCGCAGCTGCAACTTTCAACAAAGGTGGAATAGAAGAAGATCGTGTTGTTGTTTGGTTTGAACTCGGTCTGTAATTCATCTAAGATGTACTTAAAAGCATCCTTCGATAACCTGAAATTATTCTGAAACCTGAAGTATCTTAGAAATTATAAGAAAAATATAATGTACGAATTCTAAATCACACTTACTGGATGTTCGATATTTCAAATATTCGATTTATTTCAAATTTCCTTCCGAATAATTTTTAAATTTTGCTCCATGCGCAACTAAGATAAGGAACGGTCTTATCGATCGGGCACTGGAGGAGTGTGGATGCGTCTCGAGTTTATAAACCACGGAAAGATACGAACCACTTTAAAATTTGTTTTGTTCACTATTATTATTATTATAATATTATTAATTTAACAGATTAATGAGCAAGCAATTTGTAGAAAACTAAAACTAAAACCGAAACTGAAATTGAATAAACGGAAATTTGAATAAGCTAGTTTCTAACAAATTAAAACCAACAACTATTAATCATAATTTATTTATTGACTCGACTTCAAAATCTGATTCTGACATTGAATTTAACAATTAATTGTACAAATTGAAATGAAACTCTATTACGATTCGATTTAATGAGGTAAGTAATGCTTTCCATACGTTTCGTTCGTATTCAATGATACATCGGAGGAAATTTTTCGTATATAACTTTCAAGTTGTACGAAATTTCGTTTCGTGTTCTGTGATAGGGGCCCAGGACAGGCGATTTGAGAGAATCTTGTCTAGTGTTATTGATATAGATGGGCAAACGGTGTTACATGTCACACTGCGAGACAGATCTGGCCGGAGCTGGATCTAAAACGCTCTAAACAGCTGACTTTGCTCAAAAGGGCGAATATCAGCACCACAGTCGGTGTCCTGACCGGATACTGTCTTATAGGTCGACATGCTAAAAGACTCGGTCTCTTCTCAAACGACTTCTGTAGAAGCTGCCTGGATGAGGAGGAGGAGGAGACAGTCCTTCACCTTCTCTGTACCTGTCCAGCTCTATCAGCCAAAAGGAAAGTTCATCTTGGAGCTTACTTCTTCAACTGTCTCGGTGACCTTGCCTCAATGGAGGTCGCGAGAATCCAACGCTTCATTGCAAGCTCTAAATGGTTCGACGAGTAGGACCGGATTCGATGATCCTGTGGTAACACAACGGACCTTTTAGGTCTAAGTGTGTCCGTGTTCTCACGGGCAGCCACGCGTACCTACCTACCTACCATTATTGATATACACGGTAGCAATGATATTGGTCGGTATCTATTGGTTTCATCAACTTTGTTGTTAGGTTTCTTTATTGGGATAATGGTTGCACTTTTCCAAGTGGTAGGGATTTTTCCTGATTGGAAAATAGTGTTGTACAGATGAAAGAGTCTAACTTTTGTATTTACTGGCAGGTGTTTTATCATATCGTAGTTAATACGATCGTAGCCTGGTGTTATACCTTTCAGCGAGTGGAGGACTATATTTAATTCAATTAGGGTGATTGGAGTCTCAATTTTCTTTGCTGATGTTGATCGGCTTGTTGGTGTTTGCTGGCAAGTGGAAAGGGTGTTTTTCAGGGGTTCAAAGTTTTTATCATCTGATAACTGGGACCACGTCTGTGCATATACGTTACCGATATCTATATTGTTTATGATTGGTCTTTCTGTGGTTTTTAAGATTCGAATGTTTGTTGGCAGATTGTTTTGGGAAAGATTTCGGAGGTTTCTCCAAATTTCAGTTACTGGTGTATTTTTGTTTATTTTCGCTGTAAAGCTGATAAAATTATTTCTTTTTGCATCTTTTTTGTGCTTTCTGGATATAACATTCACTTTCCTGTAAAGTATGTTTTTTTCGGGTGATGGGTGCTTCTTTAGGGTGTTCCATTTGTGCTTTCTCTCCTCGTTCAGCTTTGAAAGATTTTTGTTCCACCAAGTTGTGGACTTGTGTTCGGTTGGAGGTCTGCTTGTTTGAGGTATGTTATGATATGCGCTGTGGATTATGGCTTTCTGGATGATTGCTGCTTCATGATTTGGATTATCTTTTTGAGGTTTCCTTGATAGATAGTATGTAATTGTGATTTCATAGCCCGTCCAGTCTGCTTTCGACGTTAGGAATTTTGGTCGAAATTCATGAGTTCGCAGGTTGGAGGGATTGGGGATATCAATGATAATTGGGAAGTGGTCGCTACCATGTAAATCGTCTAGGATATTCCAGTTGCAGTGCAGTGCTATTGAAGCTGAACAGATTGAGACGTCAATGTGTGTGAAGGAGTTGTGTGTCGAAAAATGGGTTGGAGAACCGTCGTTGAGAACTACGCAGTCGGTTGTTAGGAGGAAGTCTTCTATTTCTTGACCCCTTTTGTTTGAGATTTCTGAACCCCATGGGGTGCTCCAGCTATTTAATCTCCAAAAATTAAAGAAGGCAAAGATGAAGATTGTGTTATCGGCAGGAGAAAAGATGACGTGATGGATATACAGATTGTGGATTTTTAAATTTATGAAGAAGTTTATTTGAAGCCCTAGGTGGAGATTGTTTGATGAATGATTTAGTATATTATTTGGGATGCTTGATTTAATAGGGATTGCAATGCCGTTTTTGCTAAAGGTTATTGATGAGTGGTTTTTGAAGTGGGCTTGATATTGTTTTGAGACTCTCGGAGTGTGGCCATGTGGACAGTGGGTCTCCTGAAGTACTATAATATCAGGATCGAATTGTTTTATTAGTAATTCTAGATCGCAGAGATTATTATAATATCCTTTCATATTCCATTGGATGATTCTAAGACCAATCTTGGGGAAGAACTTAATATGGATATTTGATATTTGTTTTTCTGTTATGTATTCTGCTTGTAGATATTTGTAGTTTGGTGTCTCAACTCTCTTTTTTTTATAAGAAGTTGAAGTAGGCTTTTCTTTACTACGTTTGAAAAGGTAACTTCTTATGAGTTTTTCTCGACATCGGTATCCATCTCGTCATGAGATGAGTTAGAGCTTATTTGCGAGAGGGGTTGGAGGTTCATAGAGATATTTTTGTTTATGTATTGTTGTATTTGACGTAATTGATTCGTTTCGTTGCGAATAATTTGGTCGTTTTATTTTGGAGTTATTTTGGGGGTTTGCGTTTTTATATTTGTTGTAGTTGTTTCTGTTGGTGCTGTACTTTCATTATTTGTACTTTCTGTAGTTGCATAGGAAAGTGTATAGTGTATCCAATAGCTCGTTTTTTGTTGTTTGGCTCTTGTGTGTAACAGAGCGTTCCTGGTTTTTGATTGTGTGCTGGTTTGTTTGGTGGGTCCTGTTGTTTCGTGTGAGAATCGCGTCTTCTAAAGTTTCTGTAATGGTTTCTATGTTCGTATTGGGTTTATTTTGTGTGTTGTAAGTCTCCGTTGCTTTGTGGAATGGGATTTTGTTTATGGTTGATAGTTCAATTATATGTTTTTGTTTAACAAAGTAGGGACAATTTTTATTTGTGGATCTTTGTGGACCGCTGCAGTTGAAGCATTTGACTGTTGGGCATGAGGTTGGGTCGTGGATCGGGTTTGAGCAAACGTCGCATGAGGCTGTAGGATGAGTGCATCTCTTTTTGGTGTGCACCAGGCGGGGGCAAGTTTTGAACGCATCGGTTGTGGAATATATATTTCAACTTTCGCTTTGAAGAAGCCAAAATTTATCTCTTTCGGAGTTTCATATCGGGCGAAGGTTATTATATGGACTGGTGTGTTTACCGTTGTTTTTGTTTCAGGGTTGAATCGCGTTATTTTGCAGCAGTCAACAACTTGTTGTGCTTCTAATCCCTTAAATATTTCCTGATTTGTCATGTTTGTAAGTTCATGGCATCTAATTATACCTTTGTAGACATTGACTCAGATCGGAAAGTTTTTTTGACTTTAAGACATGTGCCGCATAAGACTCGTTTTTGGTTCCGAGCTGGTCGAATGAGATATTGAGGAATTCTTTAGAAATCGACTCAAGAGCTGTTGAAACGAGGAAAATATTGAGTGATTTTAATGGTTTTGAAGAATCTTTATTTTTAATCATTAAGAATTTTTGGCAGAAGTATTTTTTTTCAGCATAAACGATGAAAAGGGAAATTTTTTATTTAAATTGGTACTAATTTGTGTTTCTTGGGGGGGAAAATATTGAGTGATTTTAATGGTTTTGAAGGATCTTTATTTTTAATCATTAAGAATTTTTGGCAGAAGTATTTTTTTTCAGCATAAACGATGGAAAAGGAAATTTTTTACCCGCTCCCATGGTCTTTAAATCACTGCTTTAATGGTTTTTTATTTAAAAGCTTGTTACTGAACGGTGGAACTGTAATCGGCTCGGCAATAAAAATTAAAAGCGCGAGGCACTTGCGGTTTATGTAAGTTTGAATGTTGCTGGTAGATCACAAGAGCATCCGCGCATCCGAGCGGTCAACTGTATACAGGGTGTTTGGCACTCCGTGTGCCACCTTGTAAGGAGTTATTCCTTCATATATTTGGAGAAAAAAATTGTTCTACAGGGTGGGTGAATTTTCAATATTGGTGGAGATACAGAGTGGTTAAGAAAAGTGTTTTGACCGGTACCCTCACTCACTTAAAACGTTAAATCTTGAAAACGAATAATCACAAGGCAAAGTGTTATAACTCGTTTTTTAGGCAATCGAATTACCTTTCATTTGATGTAACAGTCTAAATTGTAACTGCACCCAATCTTGAGATATTTACTCGAAAACATAAATTTTTGCAGTTCAAGCAGTCCAATAAGGTAAATATTGATATCAAACCGTAAACCGATCCCCTAACACGAGACCAATTCATAAAGAATTTAGGAACTATCGATGATAAATTAAGCTGGACAATGCTCATTAACAGCATAATAAAGAAAACGGCACCGATCATAGGAGTTATAGGAAGAAGTAATTATCTACATACACACAACTATTTATCTTATCAAATATAACTTACGGTCTAATAATTTGGAGCCAATCATGTAAATATAACCTGGATAAAATGTATAGGATAATGAACAAAGCCATTAGCGCAGTATGTAATTTACCTAAACCGACGCCCTCGGAGGAACTTTACCAAACATATAAAAAGCTGAACATCTATAAACTGGTAAGGTTTGAGAGAATTAAGATGATTTACAGCGTCACAAATGATCTAATTAAAACTCCGACCAAATTACAAATGACCAATATATACAAAACTTTAATACACGAAACGCAAATTCAATTAGTAAGTAATATTGCCGAAGAACAGCTCGAATAAGAAATTATCATATTTTTCAAGCTATCAGAGAATTCAACGCGTTGCCTAAAAATATTCAGTTGGCGAAAAATGTCCGGCATCTGAAAAAACTAGCCAAGCGACATTTTCCCAATCCAAATATGCCGTGAAAAAAAGGAAGAAAAATAAAAGAAATAATGTATATATATATACATATATACTTTAAGATTGAAAAACTGTGAAAATTTGATCGAGCGAAAACCGAAACATATCACATTTTGTTTTAAATATTAATTACTGCCGGTTAAAAAAATCTTTCATCATTTTGAAGTTTGCCCCAAACGAGGAACTTTTACCGAAATCATATTGTCCCCAAAAGTTCTAAGAGTGGAGTTACAGTGAACGGTAGTCGAGTGATGTGCGATCAAATGATTTTTCGAAGTGGCAGTTCACAAACGACTTCTCGGAGATTCGTTTTTACGATTTCGTATATTCATCATTTTGTCGCATTAACGGCGATGTCGCCTATTCATAGATTGGGAAATTCTCCTGATGTTGCGTTAAGATTCCTCAATATTGCGAACAGAATATTCGAATTCATCGGAACGTTTTCTTCGCCGATGCTACCGCCGGGGAATCATTAATGAGTTCGTCGGCGAGAAAATTCTTCAAACCTAATAGGTTTGTTCTTTTTTCATTCATCCTCTTCACCTCTCTGCACCCGCTCAAGAGTTAGTGCAGAAAAGTGTAGAAGGTGTAGCCAAAAAGAGCAGACCTATTATCTTTTAGGGAATATCGGGCAATTAGTTATTTAGATAAATTGCAGGAAAACTGACTAAATTAATAATTTTAGTAAAACGCTAAATTTCAAAGATTATAGAGAGTAATAATTACCTCGAGACTCGTAGATTCTGAAAGCATATCGATTATTTTTAGCACTTTTCCATCCATATTAAAATTAATAGCTCCTATTTCGAAATCTTTCAACAAATTGTCGGCATCAGGGGCTTCGCGCAAGCAAGTTCTGCACATTTTTTTAAACTTTACATCGTTTTCGGTAATTGAAACCCCTTCTGCAGTTTTTCTCGTCAACAAATTCTCGTACAAATTTATATTGCTTAAGGAATTCCACATTTTTGAAAAGTGCCGTCGGTTTTGTTTAGTTCCCGTTCGACATGAAATAAAATCACTTTGACAGTCTCGCATCTGGCTCGAGGCGCCGCCACTCATATGTTAAACGAGAGAAGGTGTATCTTAGGAGCCTACATCCGACCGTTTCTTTATCTTAAAGAGCCGTACAGAATGAACGCAATCGTAGTCGGATTGCAATGTCAAAATGTCACAACGAGATGCAATGAAACGCTGTAAGTAAAGTAAACGCTGCATGAACACAATGACCGGATTGAGTTCAGTTCTATCAGTGTCAATAATCAAAGCGAAATTGATATGGACACAAAAATCGGTTAATTATTTTTAATGCTCATCGAAATCTCTTTCATTTGCTATTTTATTATTTTCTTCTTTAATAATATAGTGCATTTTAGGTTATGATAATGTCATATTTGACATTTCGATGCGTTCACTTGCGATCATTTTAAATATTATGCTTGAGTCACATACAAAGTAGAATGAGGCAGCGCGACGCAGCTTGACGCCGCCAATAAATAAGCAAGTCAGATAACTATTCACTGTCTGCGTCAGTTTGAGTTTTGATTAAATTTAAAATTTTCCAAAAAGCGTTCGTATTCGTGCAAACGAAGCAGCGAACAATTAAAAACGATTTTTAAGCTAATTTTAATTCAGTCCGGTCATATCAAGTAACGATTCGATATTTTAAAGATAAAAAAGTCACTTGTCGATTTTGAGGTTAACTACAGGCTACGGAAAAGTTCAGAGTTGACGAACATTTTTTGATGGCTGCGTAAGGCTGCCTTCGTCTACGTTCGTTGTGACTACCACAATGGAAATACACCGCGCTCAACTTTTTGACAGCTAGTCTGCCTCGGACTGCGTTGCCGTTGTGACTTAGGGGTTACGAACTTACTTGCAACCCATTCTGTTTAGCTACACACAATCATATGCATTTGAAACGCGTTTTTTCCCCTCCGTTATTTTGACACTCCAATCCGACTGCGATTACGTTCATTCTGTACGGCTCTTGACCACAAAGCTAAATCCACAACAAGCTATCATCAAACAGATGGCGCTACACCAAACATAAATTTGCTATCACGACATTCGCAGACATGAATGTCTTCGAGATTACGGGGTGCATTTGTCTCGATACCGTGTATTTTTCCCATAAGGCTTCTCGATGTCGTAGACAGGGCGATACATACTTGGCAGACGATTAAATCATTTTAATTAATTTTCACTCTATTCGTTTGGGAATCGTTTGGGAAAAGGTTTTTTAGATTTAGGAAAGCGTTATTTATTTAATATAAAAATGTAAATTTTTTGAGTGTATAGATAGCAGACACTCATATGAAAAAAATCAAATTATGGATAATTTGATTTGAAATCGTTTGGGAAACTTGTTAAATTTATCAATTTTATTTGGGAAAGAATTCTATTCATTCTGTGTTAATTAATCACAAAGTTCCATGTCGATTAAAGCAGAAGCAGAGAAGAATGTGTCCAACTGCCACCGAAGGTTTAATAATAATGTGTCCATGCTAGCTGTCAACAGTCACAAGTACCCAGCAGGCAAAGTTGCGTATACTATACAAAAAAAAGACAGATACAGGCGTCATATGATACTGTGCTTTCTAAAAAAAATCTGCTTATCTACGATTGAGTGGTTAAAATATTAATCTTAATTATAGAAGTTTAGCTTTAAACTAGCTGAAAATTATTGGTAATTGCAGTTTTTATATTAAAATATTAGTTTTGTTTATAGAAATGTTTGTACTTTTTTCTAGCAAGGAAAATAGCCTGTGTTATAACAGCATGATGGGGAGCAGCTACCATAGAAGCAAATTTGTTTAAGTTTTTTGTTGTTTTCCGGCGTCAGTGGAGTTTCTGGTATTAGTTTCAAGTTAGCATTAGCTTCCAGTTTTACATGTTTTTCTGATAAATTACAATTAATTTAGTTCATATTTTTTTTCTTGTCTGAATAAAATAAAATTCTTTTATATTACATTTTTTTATATTAAATTTTTTTACTTTACATACTTTTATATTACATTAAGATTTTTAGCTTTTGGAGTCTACTCCTCTATATAAATTACTCCGTGAGGTATGACTGTCGTTGACGCCGAGGAAGGGTAAATTTTATCCATTACATCATTACATTCCTGCCACTTTCCATTATTCCTCAAACAGTAGGCAATAAAATGTCCGGGAGTATAACCAATTACGCCTGCCAAACTATAAAAAAATCGCATTTCATTTTTTACTAAAATTAGTTATTATGATATTATTCCTTGTAAATGAACGAAACTTACCGAAAGTTACGGTCTATCTTGAGAGTAGTGGGAAAGTTTTCTAATTTAGTTGCCAAGTCGTATCTTTCGTGAATACTTGTCTTCACGTCTAACTCAATAAAGACATGCATATTGCAAGATGTAGTTAGTGACCAATCGATACGAGTAAATACTCGATACTTTTGTTTCGATCCAAGTAGTTTTTGTACTCTATACTTTCATTCAAGTAAATACTTGGTATCGAAAAAAAAAGCTTCGTATCGAATCGAAACAATCATCCATATTCATGTCATGTTCACGGCATCCGGCAACACTAAATTAACAAAATAACGTTTTCTTCGAACGCGTTTCATTTGTTCGCATTCATCTTTCACTTAAGCCGGGTGCCGCCATCGTTCAAAAAAATCAAGGGCGCGAGTGAGACTCGCCAATCGCCAAAAGAATTTGTTTTAAGTTTTTTTCTTTTCTTTTTTGTGGTGTGTCGTGTGTGTAAAATTCGATCTTTTGGCGATTGGCGGATGGTGATGTGGAAAGTAGAAGACTACGGCTTTTAAAACGGCATAGAGGAGCGCAAATCAAGTGGTTTTTGCAAAACACGAGGTATGAAAATTCAGTGTGCTTTAGTTATTGAATTTATTTATTTCATTTATAATTATTTCAGCAAGATAATTTTGTTGCGCTAAGTGCTACCGTTCTCGATCATCGCTATTTTGTCCAAATTGTTAAGAAGCCGCCACCTCCAACTGCTAGAAATTTGAAAAATAATAATAATATTAATATAAAAACTGCAATTATCAATAATTTTTAGCTAGTTTAAAGCTAAACTTCTATAATTAAGATTAATATTTTAACCATTCAATCGTAGATAAGCAGATTTTTTTTAGAAAGCACAGTATCATATGACGCCTGTATCTGTCTTTTTTTTGTATAGTATACGCAACTTTGCCTGCTGGGTACTTGTGACTGTTGACAGCTAGCATGGACACATTATTATTAAACCTTCGGTGGCAGTTAGCTTGGACACATTCTTCTCTGCTTCTGCTTTAATCGACATGGAACTTTGTGATTAATTAACACAGAATGAATAGAATTCTTTCCCAAATAAAATTGATAAATTTAACAAGTTTCCCAAACGATTTCAAATCAAATTTTCCATAATTTGATTTTTTTCATATGAGTGTCTGCTATCTATACACTCAAAAAATTTATATTTTTATATTAAATAAATAACGCTTTCCTAAATCTAATAAACCTTTTCCCAAATATTCCCAAACGAATAGAGTGAAAATTAATTAAAAATGATTTCATCGTCTGCCAAGTATATATCGCCGACATGTCTTCGAGAAATCTGCGAGATTCTCGCAGACGCAACCAACTGGGCTGGGGAATGTTTCCTTCAAGCGGTGGTGATACGCCTAAAATCCGTGTACATGAGCGTAATTTTTCATGAGAAGGAGAAAGAATGAAAATTGGATTGTAGTAGAAGTGAGATGCAAGTAGGTACTCTCCGGTGTCCAGTGTCAAAATAAAGAGACTGAAGAACAACAGTTTGTAGTGGAAGTGAGATGCAAGCATGATGCAAACTACATGTTGGGTGTAGAATGTCAAATTTAATGTTGCTGATTGGCTAAAGGCTTACCAATATTCATACTTCAGTTTCAGAACAATACCACGAATTTCAATTGCCGCAATTGCAATTTAAATTGGATCGTTTTTGGTTTTGGGGAGAATTTTTCAGCACTGCTAACGGATTTCACGTTGGACTTGACCCGACCGTCGACTGCCTTCCCCAGACTCAACACGTTCTTCTCTCGCCCGCTATGCCGCTTCCGGCATTTACCGAATAACGGTCCTTTTTTGCTGCCGCTCAGTTGGTGGCAGTTGCGGGTGCGGTCACAATTCAGCGTAATGCCGAATTTTGATCGCATTGGCAATCGCCCAGCAGGAAATTCGTGAGTTGTCTAACGACAACTCAACAATCTTAAAATTCTACTTCTGCTTCAGTACTACCAACATAAAACCCTCAAGAATTGGGAATGTTGTCACCAATGAAAATGTTAAAGTTGTCAAATTTGTTTCCACATACTTTTAAATTAAAAGCTCAGAAAAATCAACGGAAACAAAATATTTTCGTCCGCTCAAAGAAGAGACTTGTGACTGTTGACAGTTAGCATGGACACATTTTTTCCCTGCTTCTACTTTCGGTGGTAGTTAGCATGGACACATTTTTCTCTGCTTCTGCTTTCATTTAAATTCATCAAGCAGAGGAGAAAGCATTACTGCTTTCGGCGCTGCTTCTGCCACTGCTTCTGCCGCTGCTTCTGCCGCTGCTTCTGCCGCTGCTTCTGCCGCTGCTTCTGCTTTTATTGTGTCACGGCCGTTATCATTGATATTTTTTTAAGGTTTTCCTAGGAAAAAAAGATTTTTTTTTCTTTAACACCCTTGCCGAAAAGGTACCGGGGTAGGGTACCTGCTATGGAAATTTGAAATTTAGACTCATTTTTACCTTTTGCATTTCTGCGTATCGTATCACCATTGCGTATCATTCACTGAACGGATACAGTGTGGACACTACACGATTTTTCTTGTATCAAGAGTGCGTTGCATTTCAAAATCCACAATACGTGATTACAAGTGAACACGTGTCTCAGTTTCAACTGCAAATATGAGTTCACCGCGAATGAGCAAGATTGTGATATTACAAAATTTTTCCACGATTTCGCGACATATCTTACTATTGACGAATGGTAAAGTTGGAAATCTCCACCTGGTGGCAAAAAAAACAACCCTTTAAGATAGACAAATTTTTGTCAGCTGACTGTTATATGGCGGGTCGTGTGTAATTTTGTGATTTGGAGCTCGGAAAGTTTTCGATTCTTTCTTAATTTCATTATGAAAGACATAATAAAAATTGATGACGATCAGTGCGGTTGATAGTAAGGTATCCATTTCCGGTTCTACATTCCGAAAATGTTAGACTCAAACCCGCACAACGAAGTCAGAAAATGAACAATTTTTCTTTATGAACGGGCGGTATAAACTTCTAAATAACTTCACAAATGTTTAATATTCCGGAAAAAAGAAATATGGAATAATTTTTAAATTATTTAAAAGGAACATAAACCATTTTTTCGTTACATTTTTCTTTCATTTTGGTGCTTGAAATTAGTTTCTGAAAAAAATTAATTTTGTTTTTGATATGTTATGATACGTTTGTCCTTCTTATTTAGTTATGAAGTTCATTTAAATTCACTTTAAGTGATATTTTGGAGTAAAACACTTTTATTCGAGCTCAATCTCAATTTTGTATGAAAATCGCATGCAACTGCCAGTTTCTGTCTATCTTAAAGGGTTCCGAAATTTGCCACCAGAGCACATGGTATATTCGTCAATTGACGAATGGTAAAGTTGGAAATCTCCACCTGGTGGGAAAAAAACCCTTTAAGATAGACAAATTTTTGTCAGCTGACTGTTATATGGCGGTTCGTATGTAATTTTGTGATTTGGAGCTCGGGAAATTTTCCATTCTTTCTTAATTTCATTATGAAAGACATAATAAAAATTGATGACGATCGGTGCGCTTGATAGTAAGGTATTCATTTCCGGTTCTACATTCCGAGAATGTTCGCACAACGAAGTCAGAAAATGAACAATTCTTCCCTATGAATGGGCGGTAAAAACTTCGAATGTTTAATATTCCGGAAAAAAGAAATATGGAATAATTTTTAAATTATTTAAAAGGGACATAAACTGCTTTTCCGTTACATTTTTCTTTCATTTTGGTGCTTGAAATTGGTTTCTGAAAAAAATTAATTTTGTTTTTGATATGTTATGATACGTTTGTCCTTCTTATTCAGGGGCGGTGCTTGCATAGGAGCAATTGGAGCAGCTGCGCCGGCCGCAACATTTTTAGGGCGCCACACCTATTGTTCTCCCTATCTAAACAATTGTTTGGTCATGTAGGATTCAAATAAGTGCTAATAGGTAATACCTTTCAAACGCTACTTTAAAATAATTCGTTATGTCGATACAACCTTTAAACATAATTACTTAAAATACACTTAAAATAGGAATAAAGCCTCAGTTTCTAAAAATTACTTAGATTCAAAAATTCTTACATACGGCTGTCACGGAAAATGTTTGGGTAATATGGCACCAGAGAGCGAAACTAAATGTGTGTTTAAAACCATAGGGAAAAGCTTAAAAAAATATGATTATTGCCTTTTGCTTCGGGACATTCATTGTGCTCTAAAAAATCACAATTAAATGCATATTTTACTTCTTTGGTCACTAGGAAAGGATCCTTCACAATATGTGTCTTCACTGGCAGATGTCGAGTTCAGGAACGACGTTAACTTTTTGATTTGTTCAAGAAATACTATTTTCAACGGAATTTAAAAAATGTACGTACTCCTTGAACTGTGCGTGCGCGCATGCATACTCTACATATCTTAATATCGACCCACATGCATTTATATGCAGTGAAAAAGATCTTGCACCCTGGTAAAACTGAAATGTCGAAAAAGCCTCATTTTCACCACTTTCAGTACTTCTATCCGGGCTGAGCTGTTCATCATCCTGTATTACATCCACAGTCTTGACCAGGGCTACGTTTCGCTCCTTGAGATCTTTTGATATATTCTTCCATTGATTCTTATAAGATGCATGTTTGAAGACAATCACAGATGTTGATAGAATAAATTTGGCAAATCTTGCGGAATCAAGGCGATCCTTCGTATGAATAAGGAATGCACTTCGGTTTTGTTCTATGGTGCACATCTTTTAAATGGCGGAATGGCGACATTGCTGAAAATTGCGATATTTTTTTCATCCTAATTTGTTCTATGAAAACTCAATTCCAGATGAGAAAACTAGTCTAATTCTCATTTCTAAATATGTGTATAAACTATTTAACATTGCTTTGCCTAACAAAAGCTTGCACTTTAATAGAAAACTTGGTTTTTATCATTCAAGTCATGTACCCCCCATACAAAATTGTTGCGATTTGTATGGAGCTGTCATGTTTGTTTTGACTCTGGTTTTAGATGTTCAATTCAGTTGCGCGGCTATAGTTCAGAGGGCTCTGGAAGCATGCAACGCGACGCAGCACAGGAGACGATAGACTAGACTGGACTAGACAGACAACTGACGGTTTTAGCAATATTCACAGTTGTTCGCGTCTTCGAGAATCTCGCAGATTTCTCGAAGACATGCCAGCCTGTCTACGAGCTCGATATACTTAGAGTCACTTTATACGAACTAACACAAACATCCTTTATCTTCAGTACGGACATTGCGTGTTTCACTTGAAACCAGTAAATTTAAACTTTTTTTTGTAGTTGTCTCGGTTTTTAATTTTAAACATCCTCACGGAAGTAGGTGAACTCACTATTTACTGGAAAATTATTAAATTTCGAAATAAAAATCAGAAAGTTATAGAATATTGTGATTAAAAATCAAAATTTTATCACGCACACATTTACATTTTAGTATATCATTGACATTTCGAATTGTCAAGTTGTGTTGTTTCGCGGCCGCGATCTTAAAAGTTAAATTTTCCGGCACAATACCGCAGAAATTAAAAGTGATAGTGTTTCGAAAGTGATTGTGTGGAATCTAGTGTTGAGTTCCGTCGAAATGAATTAAATCGGTTCTTCTTTTCAATCGCATGACGGCGGCCGCCTGCCTGTCCGAAAAATCTCGTCTCGTTCTTAACTGATGGGCTGCAATATTTTCCTCCTAAGTTTGCTGCCATTGTACTGGAAATTAAAAGTTAAGAGTTACTTATAAATGAAATTAATATTTATTGTTAATTAAATAATTTAGTAATGTTGACATTTCGTTTGACATCCCACAATTTTGGGAAATGTCAATCAAAATCATGTGGGTTACATGTACACACACTAACACTATGTCATTTTAGAACCCGCGAATTCTGAAATTCGCGGGTTCTAAATGTTCTAAATATGTACCAAAAGTGGATATTGTCCGTACTTTAGATAATGGATGTTAGTGTGAGTTCGTATAAAGTGACTCTAGATAAACTTGGCAGACGATGAAATCATTTTTAATTAATTTTCACTCTATTCGTTTGGGAATCGTTTGGGAATATTTGGGAAAAGGTTTTTTAGATTTAGGAAAGCGTTACTTATTTAATATAAAAATATAAATTTTTTGAGTGTATAGATAGCAGACACTCATATGAAAAAAATCAAATTATGGATAATTTGATTTGAAATCGTTTGGGAAACTTGTTAAATTTATCAATTTTATTTGGGAAAGAATTCTATTCATTCTGTGTTAATTAATCACAAAGTTCCATGTCGATTAAAGCAGAAGCAGAGAAGAATGTGTCCAAGCTAACTGCCACCGAAGGTTTAATAATAATGTGTCCATGCTAGCTGTCAACAGTCACAAGTACCCAGCAGGCAAAGTTGCGTATACCATACAAAAAAAAGACAGATACAGGTGTCATATGATACTGTGCTTTCCAAAAAAAATCTGCTTATCTACGATTGAATGGTTAAAATATTAATCTTAATTATAGAAGTTTAGCTTTAAACTAGCTGAAAATTATGGATAATAGTGTTGTAACAAAAGACTAGATAAATAATTTAAAAAATTTTGAACTCTAATATTTGTTACCTTGTTGCTCATCTCTTGTGAATTGCAGTTTTTATATTAAAATATTAGTTTAATTTATTGAAATGTAACTCTTAATTAATTAGATCTGGTATTATGAAAACAGGCCTTAGGTTTCGACATTGTTGAAATTTCTGAATTTGCTACCTAAATTGTTAAGGAAACTTAGCTTTTATAAAGTTTCTTCCAAACCATCATATTAAGAAATCACCTATAAAATGGATTTACTAAAAATTAGCTGTAAATAATGTATCTTTTATACACTTTTGAAAAATTACATACAATTAGTTGTAAATGGTTTTGATGGACGAGTAATGAATGGTTGAACTATTAGTTTCAATAAGAATGACATTTTTCATGCTGTTATGACACTGGCTATTTTTGCGGCTTTAAAGCGGCTAGAAAATCCAAATGGAGAGGGATAGAGACTTTTACATACAATTTAGACATTGGTGTGAGAGAGACAGTCCGAACAGCAAAACTATGAGTAACTGTCAAAAACCAATCCATAATTGTCAAAAAAAAGCTGCAACAAAGCGCATCCGAGCAGTGTTTCGCAACATTCTAGCAGTTAATCCAAGAAAGTTCGGTACGTATAAATTATGGAAAGTGCCATGTAATGTTATGAAACGCGCCAGAACCGGTATTGTTCTTAACAAACCAGTTGTTAATTTCGTTTACTAGATGCCGCTAGCGTCGGAAAGAGCGGTATCTCTTTCTTTTAATGTTCGCCTTGTCGCACGATTGGCTATTATTGTACTTTTTTCTAGCGAGAAAAATAGCCAGTGTCATAACAGCATAATTAACACAGAATGAATAGAATTCTTTCCCAAATAAAATTGATAAATTTAACAAGTTTCCCAAACGATTTCAAATCAAATTATCCATAATTTGATTTTTTTCATATGAGTGTCTGCTATCTATACACTCAAAAAATTTACATTTTTATACAGTAGATGCCGCTTATAGTAATCACGGACAATGTTATAAGCCGCATTTTGTTATCAAAACAGGTTAGTTCCATTTTCCACAAACGAAATTTATCGCTTATTGGAATAAAAATTCGCTTTATGTTATCATTCGGGCCAGATTTCCGTACAACATTACAAGTTTTGTGGCTGTATTCTTAATCGCTCCTCTTTTTTCTTCATGTGAAAGTGATCAAAAAGGCAAAATAAAAACAATCTCAAAATTAAAGATGATTGCTCTTGGTTTTACATTTATGTAAACACAAGGCGATACATATCATAGATTACTATGAGAAATTTCAGTCTTTTCTTAGCTTCTGAAAACTATTGATGATGATCTCGTTCAACAGAATGAGCTCAACTTTGAGTAAGTTTTCGAGACAGTTTAATAGAAGTGGCGCGCTGCGCTGACAGATATGACCGAAGCTGGATCTAAAACGCTGTACAAGGCTAAAAAATAATATTAGATGCTTCGAGCAATCTATATTCAAGCGTAGGAAAATAAATGAGAAAAATTTTCCCCTTCGTCTATTGTTATCATCCGGTTAATGTTATTGTTTATGGCCGGTCCCAAAGTGATTACAATAAGCGGCATCCACTGTATTAAATAAATAACGCTTTCCTAAATCTAAAAAACCTTTTCCCAAATATTCCCAAACGATTCCCAAACGAATAGAGTGAAAATTATTTAAATGATTTCATCGTCTGCCAAGTATATATCGCCCTGCGAATGTCGGGATAGAAAAATGTCTTCACAATCAGCGCCATCTATATATTAATAGATTTTACTATATTTACTTGTGCTCATACTTCTTAAAATAAAGTAAACAAACATAATATTTAATGAAAAGAACTCTTTATTTAGTAATCAAAAAAACATTACTGTTGACGTCTCAGGAAATTTCAAGTAACAGGTCTGACTGCTTTCAGAACTCTAAAAATCTTTATTTGCTTTAGGTCTTATTTATACTACATACTCGTACAACATAATTAAAGAACTGCAATTTAGCAGTTTGGCAAAACACTTAAATGTACCTTAATAATAAATTATGCTGATGCGTACCTTGCAATATGTCGGCGCGTGCCGGCACCAATAATTTCTATCTATGCATAATTCGATATCAGCTTTTTTTGGTATCGAATGAAATTATTGTCGGCGGCACGTGTAGACATATTTGCACCGCACAAAGGTTAAATTACAATTTAACATCCTCCCCTACCGTGAACACTCGTGGTTGAGTTTCACTGATGGACCGTGGTCGAGGTTTAGGAGGAGATGGTGTCGCTAGGTTAGATTTTGGTTGGCGGCTTGGTCTCTGAAACCGTTGCCAGAGAAGATAGGTCACTACCAGGCCAAGGAGTGCTAGTGCTGTGTAGCTAATGGTGAATTGATGAATGTTTTGAGATGCCATTATATTTTCTGGTAGGCCTTCCTTCGTCTTCAGGATAGCGATGTCTTTGCTGATGTTATCTAGCTCCTTGCTGGTGTTTATGTCCATGATGGATTTGGAAGATGGTTTCTCTACAATTGGTGATGATAGATTGAAATTCAATACATTGGTAATGTTGGCTCTTGATGGGAACGATGTTCCGACATCCTTCGTGTGTGCATTGTATCCACTTATTGTCATCGTTGGTTGTCTTAGTTCACAATTGGCCTGAATGTTGAGTAGACCTTCTCCCGATAACTGCATTGTTGTAATTTCTTCGCTGCACACAATGTCAAAGTTGTAGGGGTTGTCGAAAGAAAATATCCAATGATTAGGTGATGAAAGTTGAATCCAAAATTTCCCAGGAGGTATTTTTTTTATGTTGCATAATGGTGAGATCTTGTCGTTGTGATTGAGGAGAGTCATTTCACAATGATGCAGCATTGATCTAATGTTGAACATTGGATGTAATTGTTTGCACACCCTTTTCCGTGACGTGATTGTTATGCAATCGTCAATTTCCTGTTTGTCCATTGCATAATATTTATCTCTATGCAAGTTTACGACGAGATATGTTGTAGAGGGCTCAATGTAGAAAAATGATCCATTATGACTCGTTGGTAATGGTATCAGGTTTAACAATTGAAATGACTCTTGGCTTATCAATGGAATTGTAATTTGGAATAGGATCCTGTTCAGTGCTATATGGGCGAGTGAGTGAGTTGTTTGTGAGTTTGTAAACGGTTTGTAAACGGTTATCAATGAACCTGCATTTGGGATCATCGTGTTTGTTGGTAGGTGTTCTTTTATTTTTGTTAGCTCCCCTTGTAGTTGGTCTGGTGTTATCAGATAGGGCGTAAGTTTGTCATTGTGGACACTTGTTACGATTTCGATAATCGTTGATTGTGTTTCCTTATATGATGTCATCAGTAACGCGGTTATTACTGCCAAGCTGTTAAATGTGTTCATGATGTGAGATTGGTTTATGGATGTTGCTATTGTGTTCAGCTGGTCATCGATTTCCTTGATGTGATGATCGATAAGTCTAAATTGATTCTTAATCTCCTCATCAGATTTTTTGAGAATATTCATCGTTGCTTCTAGTATAGATGTTTGGTTTCGTATTAGATTCGTTAAATGTATTTCGTTTCTGTTTACTTTGCTAATGGTTTCATCCATGTTTTTGGCGTACTCATTGTCCAATACCCCAAATAATGAGTGAGCTATATTTCCAATTACATCAAGAGCTGCACGTTTGTTGCGTGTGTGAGTGTCGATCAAAATTAGATTTCGGTGTCTGACGTTTTCCATATCGAATTGTAGTTGAGTTAGAATTGTTTTACACAATAGCTGTGTTTTAGCATTTGCGTATAGACAAATTCTATTGAGCTTACTTGTATATTCGACGAATCCATCAAATTCGGACCAATAGAGTGTTACATATAGGTAACTCTACTTTCATATATGTACTTGCATGGTGCATGCTTATCTGTACTTGCACTTATCTATAGCAGACGCAATTAAATCTGTTATTCGATACTTTCCTTGAATTTCGGCTATCGAGTCTAAAACATTAAAATTAAACATTCTTGTTTTAACTATCGGCAGATTTAATGGTTTCTTATTTTATGAAGACCTTTTTACTTATTGGAATATTGAGACCAAAATCTTTATGATCTTTTGGTACTTCGTTGCGGCTTGTTTCTTTTTTTAGTTTTCGGAATGTAGATAATATTTTACAGCATTTTTTTTAAATTACGGTTTGTTCGAATTCTTAGATTAAGGATACTATAATGATAAGAATTAATGACCGATCTTTGTAAAAGAGTCCTATATAAAGAACCGTTCGTGATTCTTCGGTCGTTATTCTCGGTTAGCACGCTTAGCGCAGGCACGTTTTTTAAATTAAATTAAAATAAAAACTAGTTTCAATTAAAACAGTTGTTTTTTTCTTCATATAAACGCGACGTAAAACAGACATATATGTTCACACATATAACAAGAGAGACAAGTTAAAGTGAACAATCAAATTCCATTCACCCTTGACTAGATCAACATGTCCTAGGTCTTCAAAAAAGATTCCTGGCTGATCCTTGAATGGAATCACTTCGACTGGCTGGCTTATTCCCAAGGTTGGAAGACATAAAAGTAGCAGCGTATTTATGATGATATTGCCTTGGTTCAGTTTCCGAGACTTGACTGTGGGTTCTGAATGGTTTTTTGTAGTTTCCGTGTGCCAGTTTGAGTTGATTGGTGAGAATTTTTTCTTTCGATTTGTTAATGATACGCTTGGCGTCTGAGTAGTCGAACTGTCTTGTCCACGGCTTTCAAGTGACTGTGCTGTTTCCAGTGGTAGCGGTGCTATGTTTCGGATTGCTCGCCGGAATATCCCAGATGACGTGGTTACATCCACTACTCGAATTTTGTTGTCTTGTCCCTTTATGCACCTTGAAATGGTTCCCATGTGCCATTTAAGAGGTGGCAAGTTGTCGTCCTTGAGTAATACGAAGGTGCCTGCTTGGATGTTTTGAACGGTTTTAGTCCATTTGTTTCGTGACTGCAGCTCAGTGAGGTACTCCCTTGACCATCTTTGCCAGAATTCTCTATGCAGTGCCTGCACTAGCTTCCATCGTGTTAATGAAGACTGTTTAGAAGCATCAAAATTTGCGTCCGGAATCGTTGATAACGGTTGTCCTATTAAGAAGTGCGCTGGTGTTAGGGCTTGTAGATCATTTGCATTTGATGATAGTGGTGTAAGCGGCCGTGAATTTAGAATGGCTTCTATTTGACATATAACGGTGTTGAGTTCTTCATATGTTAAGGAGGCGCCTCCGACGACTCGTTTGAGGTGATATTTTGCTGATTTGATTGCGGCTTCCCATAGGCCACCGAAGTGTGGAGAGTGTGGCGGAATGTGGAGCCATTCTATTCCTCTCTTACAGCATTCCATTTGCAGTGCTTCTTGTGTACGCTTCTCATGAAATAGTTCAGCTAGCTCTTGTAGTTCAGACTTGGCTCCAACGAAGTTAGTTGCATTGTCACTGAATATCTTTGCTGGATGTCCTCTTCTGGCAACAAATCGTTTTAGTGCCCCGATGAAGGCTAATGCTGTTAGATCCGAGACTAATTCCAAATGCACTGCCTTTGTGGAGAAGCATACGAACAGTGCAATGTATGTTTTAGTTGGTCGTTTTCCTCGAAGTTGGTAATGTATCATTACTGGCCCGCAGAAGTCGATGCCAACATGAAGAAATGGCCTTGCTGTTTGAATTCGCTCTGCTGGTAGATTGCCCATAATTTGTTTTAGCAGTGTCGGCCTTGTTTTTGCGCATTGTATACACTGTTTTAAAGTCGGGTGAGCTAATCCCTTGCCATTTAAAGGCCAAAAGGTTTGTCTTATGATGTATAACAAGGCCTGTGGCCCGGCACGTAAGTGTTTGACGTGCATGTTTCGAAAGATGAGTTTAGAGAATTCATGGGATGATGCAATCAACATTGGGTGCTTTGCATTGAAGGGTAGTTTGCTCTTCTGAATTCTTCCTCCAACACGAATGATGCCATTGTCATCCAGAAATGGTGCTAGACAGGTTAGTTTGCTACTGGATGCTACTACCCCATAGATTTTTAGGTGTGTGATATCTTCCGAGAAATCTTCCTTTTGCATTGATTTAACGATGAGTCTTAATGCCTTCTCCATGTTGCTTGGGCAGGGTTTGCCATATTTCCGTTTGTTCTCTGTTGTCCGACAATTCTCCGTAAATTGAATGATGACTGCCAGTACTTCTTGCAGTCGCTGAAAATTGTTGTGGTGTTGAATCTGCCTGATAATTGTAGTGTCTTCTGTAGTACTAGCGAGAACGTATTTTATTTTCCTTATCTCAGCAGCATTGATATCAGTAGCTGGCACGGTGGGGGGTTGTAAAATTATGTTCTGGTTTAAGAACTCTGAACCTTTAAACCACAATTGCGAAGAGAGAAGTTCCTGTGGCAATGCTCCTCGAGATATCAGATCAGCTGGATTTTGTTTGGAGCCTACATGCTGCCAAAGGCATCCATTTGAAGATGTTTGTATCGATGCTACTCGGTTAGCTACAAATGTCGTAAACTTGGATGACGGTGAAGCGATCCACGATAAAACTACAGTTGAGTCACTCCAGAGAAAGATTTGGTCTATTGTAAAGTTGAGTGCATCTTTTACTCGTTTCGTTAGATTAGATAACAGCTTGGCTGCGCACAATTCAAGACGCGTGATTGTACTTTTTTCGGAAGGTGCTATGCGACTTTTGGCACAGAGAAGAGTGATTGATATTTCGCCTGACATGCCTTCAGTTCGCAAGTAGAGACATGCTCCATACGCTTTTTCACTAGCATCAGCGAATCCATGTAGTTGAGTTGAAGATCGTTTTGAAAACATCACAGCATTCCTTGGTATTTTCAATGAGTTAAGTAAGGGTAGCTGCTGACGATAACTAATCCATTTCTCTTGTAGCATTGGTGGTAGTTCTGTATCCCAATCTAATTTTAACGCCCATAGTTGCTGCATATAGATTTTTGCTAGCACTACGACAGGGTTTACAAGTCCAAGTGCGTCAAAGAGCCGTGACATTTCTGATAAGACTGTCCGTTTTGTTATTGTTAATGAAGTTAATTGGGTTGTCTTGAAACCAAATTCATCTGCTGATGGATTCCAGATGAGTCCTAGGGCCTTAACGGTGAGCTGTTCTTCTATATTCGTGATGTTAAACTCTGTAATTCTATCTTGGCGCGGAATTGACTTCAGTAGTGTTACGTTTTAATTTCGACGTCGGAGTCATCTTTCCAGAGAATTAGTTGAAAATTTCGATCCTTTTTGTTCATTAGAATTTGCCGGTACATTTTTGTTATATCGGCTGTGAAAGCGTATTTATACCTTCTGAATCTCAATAGAAGTGTGAATAAATCACTTTGAATAGTGGGACCGGTCTTCAGTGTGTCATTCAGTGATAAATTTGAGGATGTTTTAGCTGATCCGTCAAAGACTACTCGTAACTTGGTAGTTGTGCTGTCTGGCTTTATGACGCAATGGTGTGGTAGATAAAAGTGAGGTGAGGCTTCGTCCATATTCTCTAAAGGTTCTACGTGACCAAGCTCTAAGTATTCATTTATAAATGATGAATACTCCTTATGAAGTTCAGGATTTTTTGTGAATCGTCTTTGTAGGCTCTGGAATCTTCGCAGAGCGATTGGTTTGGACGTACCCAAGCATGACGGATTTTGTGCAAATGGTAAACGCACAACAAATCCTCCATTGTCGTCTCTTGTGAATGTTGAATCGAAGAATTCTTCACATTCGGTTTCTTCTTCCGTGAGTTTCGTTGATGGTTCTGCAACCTCTTCAAGCTTCCAAAATTGTTCTACTAGATGTTCGAAGTCTCTCCCAATTCCGCAAAAGGCAGTGGTTGGTACTGCATTTTTGATCCTTCCCAGAATAATCCAGCCTAACGTCGTATTCTGGAGTAATGGAAGATCGTTTCGCATTTCAATTTTCCCTGTGTCCATTAGGACAGGAAACAACTCTGCTCCAAGGAGTACGTCTATGTTTTGTGGTTGATTAAAAGTTGGATCCGCCAATTTAATTGTTTCAGGAATAGGCCATTGGTTGATGTTGATATGCCCTTCGGGATGATAAGCCGTAATCTGGTTGAGAACAAGGGCTTCAAATTGGGCACTATAAGTGCTCGTTCGGGAGTTAAGGGTTAAATGGACTCTCCTCGAAGCCTTCTGGTTAGTATTGCCAATTCCGAGTATAGTTTGATTAGCAGATGTTCCTCTGAATCCTAATTTTTTGTGCAGTCTTTCGGTTATAAAGTTGAGTTGTGATCCTGAGTCAAGCAGGGCTCTGGCTGTTATTGTTTCTCCGTGTTGAGTGGTGAGATGTATTAGCGCAGTACCCAGAACAATAAGCGATGG
Organism: Beris morrisii; assembly: GCA_951812415.1. Classification (NCBI taxonomy): domain Eukaryota; kingdom Metazoa; phylum Arthropoda; class Insecta; order Diptera; family Stratiomyidae; genus Beris; species Beris morrisii. The sequence continues at coordinate 85,676,802 of OX638310.1, read as the reverse complement.
TGTTTCACTGTTTGGTTTGTATACTGCTAAGGTGGTTCCATTTGGCTCTTCTTGTTGTTGCGCGTTAGGAAGTGGAACTGTGCCTTCTTTGCTGTAATCATCATAGTGTAGTAATGTATGATACCGCTTGTTGCACTTAGTACAGCTGCGCGATGAGCAGTCCTTGACTGCATGTCCGATTCGTAGACAATTGAAACAGTGTTGATGTTTCGAGATGTGTTTTTTCCTTTCAGCTTGGGGCATTTCCAAAAAGTTTCCGCAGTTGTTTAGTGTATGCGATCCTTTGCAAAGAGAACAGGAATTGTTTGTGTGTTTGCTTGCTGTCAATGTTGTAGATCCTTGTTGATTCTTGAACTGAGGTCTTGAAACCTTGTTTCCAAGCGCCTCCAAAGATTGAAACCGTAGTTCCAAGAAGTTTAGAAATTGAGCCATAGTAGGTGGTTCTCGTGGTGAGTCCAGTGATTGTTCGAACAGCATGTGTGTGGTTTTGTCCAATTTTTTTAGTAGCAGAAATAGGACCAGTGGATCCCATGTGTCCACCTTTACCTCCAGCACCTTTAAACCAAGGATGCATTCTTGTGTCACGTCATGTAATGTCTTGACGCCTGATGATGTTTCTCCCGTAATTGTTGGTTGTGATATCAGCTTATTTAACATGGAATTTATTAAGAGACGTTTGTTTTGGTAACGTTCCTTAATAATGTTCCAGGCCGGCTCGTAGTTCTGATCACAGACTGTCATGTGGCGAATCAGTGCCTCGGCTTCACCGGTCAAGTTGGTTTTTAGGTACCATAGTTTCTGAGCGGATCCTATCTGATTTTGGTCAATCAGCTGAATGAAGAGATCGTGAAACTCCTGCCATACCAAATAGTTTCCGTCGAATTTTGGAAGAATTATTCTTGGTAGCTTAATATCACCTTTTCCAAGTTTTCTGGCCTCTTCGTTTGGTTGAGTTGTATCTTTCATGAGACGAAGCTGAATCTCTTCCATCCAACCTTCCACCTCGATGAAATATTTGATGTCGTAGTCATCCAGTTCTTTTAATCCAGCAGCTTCCAGTATTTTTTTGTGTTCTTCTTGGATGTCACGCCATTGTTTGGAAATGGCGTTTAGTTGCATTTCCGTAAATGCCCTTGGTAAATGGTCCTTAGTGGCTAGACGTTCCTCAATGCGCTTGAAGAGATGGGTTAATGTCGTCATCAGCATCTTCTGTCGTCTTATGAGAGAATTAACTGCTTCGTCTGATGACCTGGTGATACTCTTGGTATCCGAATTGGGTTGATCGTTTGAACAAGTAGAGCCGCTTTGTGCTACTTCTTCAAGGAGAGTCCTGATCGTTTGCGATGTCCTTTCAAAGATTTCCTTGACTTCCGCGTAATACTTGTTCCTAAAGTATTCGTGGTCCGTTGGGGTGTCAGCAGCAGCGAGTATGGATGAATGGTTTCCGTCAAACGCATTCCATATTGACTGCAGCTTCTCCAACCTCACCTTGAGGTAGTTTTCGTCCTTCCTGGTAACTGAATCCTTCTTGAAGTTGCGGATGATAACTTCAATCTGCTGGCCCAGCTCACGTTGATTGTTTAGAATTACTTCCATCGTAGTGATGTTGGATCACGTAGGGGTCACCAATGTTGACGTCTCAGAAAATTTCAAGTAACAGGTCTGACTGCTTTCAGAACTCTAAAAATCTTTATTTGCTTTAGGTCTTATTTATACTACATACTCGTACAACATAATTAAAGAACTGCAATTTAGCAGTTTGGCAAAACACTTAAATGTACCTTAATAATAAATTATGCTGATGCGTACCTTGCAATATGTCGGCGCGTGCCGGCACCAATAATTTCTATCTATGCATAATTCGATATCAGCTTTTTTTGGTATCGAATGAAATTATTGTCGGCCGCACGTGTAGACATATTTGCACCGCAAAAAGGTTAAATTACAATTTAACAATTACTGAGAGCAACAATAATTCACTTTATAATACATGCAAGAACATTTTCAGCCACTAACATTCGACCAAGAGGTGATGAAATGCAAGAAGATTAACATCATCTGAAAAGAGGAAACTCAAATTAAACCCGGTTGAAGCGAACTTATCAGAATAAAATTGTCACATACCACTATTCAGCCGTATTCTGTGCGAATTGAATAAATACGTACGACTAAATTCATTCCGAATTTAGTTTGCCAAAACTTTTCTAAATGGCAGACGTCATCTCAAGTCGATATCTTCGCTTTTCTGCGGTCGTTTCGGAACCCTATAAGATAGACAGAAACTGGCAGTTGCATGTGATTTTCATAAAAAATTGAGATTGAGCTAGAATAAAAGTGTTTTACTCTAAAATATCGCTTAAAGTGAATTTGAATGAACCTCATAACTAAATAAGAAGGACAAACGTATCATAACATATTAAAAACAAAATTACATTTTTTCAGAAACCAATTTCAAGCACCAAAATGAAAGAAAAATGTAACGAAAAAACGGTTTAAGTTCCTTTTAAATAATTTAAAAATTATTCCATATATCTGTTTACCGGAATATAAAACATTTGTGAAGTTATTTAGAAGTTTATACCGCCCGTTCATAAAGAAAAATTGTTCATTTTCTGACTTCGTTGTGCGGGTTTGAGTCTAACATTTTCGGAATGTAGAACTGGAAATGGATACCTTACTATCAACCGCACCGATTGTCATCAATTTTACTTTATTATTTTAATAATAAAGTATTGTTATCGATTTTTAAAAAAAAAAAATTTGCTGCCCTGAAAATTTTTTTTTCTACGTTTCATGACTAATAGACACCAAAAAAGCAAAAAAAAATTTCAGTCCGTCTGTGCGCCGTCCGCCGTACGCTAAACGTTTGAAAGCTTATAGTTCTCAAACTCTTTGAGCTATTAAGTTGAATTTTTTTTTGTTGGTAGACTGAGCAGACCCCTTCAAGTGGCCACCTTTTGAGTGGTGGGGGTATGAGGGAGGAGGTGGGGGAAGCGTTTTAGACGAAAAATTTTGGTTTCTAGATCTCAGTAACCGCATAGGCTAGGAGGCTGAAACTTAGAACTTATATAGAGCATCGATAGTGGACCCATTTGGAAAAAAAAATTATAATATGGGTAAAGGGGTGTGGGAGTGGGGGGAATAATAATGCATCCGAAATGCTCGAAAGCCGAGATCGAGACATTCTAAAATCCATATCTCCTAATCGGTTAATGTCACGAAATTAGAACTTAAAGAACATCTGTGTGTATACTAGGAGAATAGATCCGAAACAAATTTTTGAGAGGGGGCAGTGACGTACGGGGGTGGGGGTTGAAAAACTTTAGATTACGATATCTCACGAACGCATTGTACTAGAGAAATAAAATTTGGTTTCTGCATAAATGTTGACAAATAAAGTTTGCTGAAAGTAAAATTTTTTAAGGGGGCGGTGGAGCATGGAAGTGGATAGGGTAAGCATTTTTTTAAAAAATCACGTCTCATATATCAAGAACGGTGTAAGATAGATGCTTAAAATTTTTACCAGAGGTAGGCCTAATAGACCTCCAGCAGAAAAAAAATGTTCATGGATGAGGGTGTAGCGGGTAAGGGTGGGGGAGGGTGAAAAGTAAAAAGTTCCGATTTTTATACCTCGAGAACCTATAACAATATAAAGCTGAAACTTGGTATTTAGATAGAACTATAGTAGTAGCATGTTGGAAAAATATAATTTTTTATAGGAATAGTATGGTACGGGGGTGGGGGGTGTTTTTCCTAACTATAGAACGGCTTATGCTAGAAAGTTGAACTTCGGTACGTATATGTAAATCAACTAGAAAAGTAATTTTGATTAAAAAAAAATTCAAATATCCATTGCCGTTCGGAAGTGGGGCAAAAAAATGATCAGTGAAAATGGAATGCATATATTTTCACGATTTTCGTCATATCTATTAGGTCTTTCTAAATATCGAATTCTTTTTTTCCCACGGGTTCTTCATATAAATACCTAGAAAGTGTTTTCAGGATTTTTTAAAATTGGACCCCCAAGGTGGTGTAAAGGGGATTATACATTTTCACGAATTCAGCCGTATCCCTCAGGTCTGATTAGATATCGAATAACTTTTTACTTCCACGGGCTTTTTTAATAATCACCTAAAACTTGTTTTCAAGGTTTTTCCTTTTTCAACCCCTAAGAGTGTAAAAACGGGTTGAACACGTTTTCACGAATTCCGTCATATCTCTTAGGAGTGATAAGACATCGGATTGGTTTTCACTTCCTCGGGCTTTCTTTATATATATCTAAAAACTCATTTCAGGATTTTTGGATATTCAACCTCAAAGTGTGTGCAAGGGGGTTGCATATGTTTTTACAAATTCTTACATATTTCTAGTTCTAATGAGATATCGAACTCATTTTTACTTCCTAAGGCTTCCTACATAATCGTCAAAAAATTGATTTCAGGATGTTTGTTATTCAACTCCTATAGGACGTAAGGCTTTCGACATATTTCTCAGGATTGATGAGATATTAGATTGGTTTGCACTTCCACAGACTTTTTATATAATCGTCTTCAAACGCATTTCCGATTTCATGTAATGGCCCGAAACCAAATCACGAAAAACCTTCTAATGGCGTAACAACTGATATTATACTAGGACTAGATCTCGTCCCGGTGTATGACCCAATTATGTAATTCATATGTTATATGAGGCAGCGGCGTAAGTATTCTAGCGCGACCCCATTTTAACCGCATCCCGAACTTTTTTTTGGGTTTTCAGTCACATAGTAACCTGCACTGCATCTCAGAATTAAACTCGTTTCGAACTTCTACCCAAAAAATAATAAAATTGCGCCCAGACTGTTGGCAGATTTTCATTATGTCTTTCATAATGAAATTAAGAAAGAATCGAAAACTTCTCGAGCTCCAAATCAGAAAATTACACACGAACCGCCATATAACAATCAGCTGACAAAAATTCAATTGTCAATTGACGAATGGTAAAGTTGGAAATCTCCATCTGGTGGCAAAAAAAACAACCCTTTAAGATAGACAAATTTTTGTCAGCTGAATGTTATATGGCGGTTCGTGTGTAATTTTGTGATTTGGAGCTCGGGAAGTTTTCGATTCTTTCTTAATTTTATTATGAAAGACATAATAAAAAATCTGCCAACAGTCTGGGCGCAACTTTATTATTTTATGGGTAAAAGTCCGAAACGTGTTTAATGATGAGATACGGTGTTGGGTACTATGCGACTGACAACCTAAAAAATAACGTTCCAAATAGCCTCCTGGTTATTTTTTAGGTTGTCAGTCGCATAGTACCCAACACCGTATCTCATCATTAAACACGTTTCGGACTTCTACCCATAAAATAATAAAGTTGTGCCCAGACTGTTGGCAGATTTTTTTTATTTATTTACGTATTTTTTTTTATCAATAGAATAATTCATAGTAGTAAAAGCGAATTCGATCACATTAAACCTAAGAGATTTTCGGAATCAGTGAAATCTTGAACAATACCCCCAGGGGGTTTAATAGAGAAAAATACTTAAATCGGGGTTTTCCCCGACTACGTTTAAAGCTTATAGAAGTAAACGTGAATTCCAAATCTCAATATACCTTAGGAATATATCAGAATTCGTGAATATGTACACAACCACTTTACACCACTTTAGGGGTTGAATATCGAAAAATTTTGAAGACCGTTAGTAGGCGCTTATATAAATAGCCCACAGAAGTAAAATTGCTTTGATAGCTCGACATGTCTAAAAGTTTTAACGAAATTTGTGAAAATGTGGATTCACGGACAATTTTTTTACTCAACCTCTGAACGCCAATAAAAATATGAACTTTTTTTTGTTTTAATTACTCTAACAGTACATCTACATATACGTACTAAGTTTCAACTTTCTAGCATAAGCCGTTTCTGAGATATAAAAAACCACCCCTCTCCCCCGTACCTTGATACCCCTATCAAAAATTGTATTTTTCTAGGAAGTCTCCATAGTGGCTCTATATAACAATAAATTTTTAGCTTTCTATTCATTATGGTTTTCGAGAAATAAAAATCAGAATGTTTTCCTTTCTACCCCCTTTCACCATCACCCCCAACACCCACATTACCAAAATTTTTTTTCCTACTAGAAGTTTACCGACCCCAACTACTGTAAAATTTTCAAGATCATATCTGATACGGTTTCTGAGATATAAAAATGAAATTTTTTGAGAAATTGCTATCCCCCCACTTTCGTGCTCCACTTCCCCCCTCAAAAAATTTAATTTTGGTAGACTCCTCTTTTGATCCCATATACAGAAACTAAATTTTATCATCCTGGTGTAATTGGTTCGAAAGATATTGTAATCCAAAGTTTTTCACCCCTCACCCCCACACCCCACCTCCCCTCTTGAAAATGTTAGCACTTGTCTAATCTTGAAGTATCCCTAAGGACAACAACAAAGTTTCAATCTTCTGACATCAATGGTTCAGGAGATATCGATTTTAGAATGTTTCAATTCCGGCTTTCATGCGTTAAAGACTCATTGTTTTCCCCCCCACTTCCACACCCCTTAACCTATATCGACAATTTTTTTGCAATTGAGTCCATTATCATAGTACTACATAAGTTCCAAGTTTCAGCCTCCTAGCATAAGTGGTTCCTGAGATCTAGAAACCAAAATTTTTCGTCTAAAACGCTCCCCTCTCCTCTCCCATTGTACCTTCACTCCACAAAAAAATACCAGTGGTAGGGGTTCACCCAATCTACCCACCGTAAAAATTTCAATTTAATATCTCAACGGGTTTGGGAGCTACGCGCTTTCAAACGATTTTGCGTACGGCGTACGGCGGACGGCGTCTACGGCGGACAGACGGAAATTTTTTTTTTTTGCCTTTTTGGGGTTTACTAGTCCTAAAACGTGTAAATACAAAATTTCAGGGTAGCAAACTTTTTTGAAATTTCAGGTCGATCACAATACTTTATTATTAAAAAATAATAAAGTAAAATTGATGACGATCGGTGCGGTTGATAGTAAAGTATTCATTTCCCGTTCTACATTCCGAAAACATTAGACTCAAACCCGCACAACGAAGTCAGAAAATGAACAATTTTTCTTTATGAATATTTAAAAAGTCAGTGCAATAAAGTGAACCTCGTTTAAAAACCTGTTTAAATTGTCGGTAGTACTGAAGTATTTTTATTTCCCATTTATTACTATTTAAAGTATGGAGAAAATCAATGAAATGTAAGTGAGTTTCAACATAATTGATGCTATTAGGTGTCAGCAGAATTTAAAAAAATTAATTTCAAAATGACTGAGTACGCCAACGAAGAATATGGGGACGTTATGTTCATTTATGGAGAAATGCACGAGCCGTGCGAGCGCTTTACCATCAGAGACATCCTCATCGACGGACACCTAGCAGGAGAGTATTTCAAGGCGTTTACAGGAGAAGAGTCAAAATAATTTTAAATTTCTTTGGATTTCTAGGGGCAGATTGCTGATGAGAAGGGATGGGAGTTCAAAGAATATTCTCATTCACGCACTAACTGACTTCAGTTCTTTGAAATAGTTTTAAACTATACAGTTGTTGGCACTTGCGTCGATTGTCTCATTAATAAATTATAATGAATTCTATGACTATACTACCAAGTTCGTTCGAAGACGGTGGATATAAAACTGGGTGTCTTACAGAATAATTATGATTTAGTATGCTTTACAGAAACATTCCTTAATGATGGTGTTCACAGCTCAGAGTTATTTGATGCACGTTATAATGTATTTAGGAGGGACCGTGATTTGACTATGACTACAAAAAAAGATGGTGGTGGATGCTTAATCGCTGTGCATAAAAGATTCTGTAGTAAACGTGAACGGTGGATGGAAACAGATAACGAAGAACTTTGGGTATCTTTAATAATGAACACTTCCGCTTGTAATCTCTACCAATACAACATAGTTTTTAATCAAAACTTAAAGCTTCTAGATTTAGTCTGGTCTAGTTTTGTTCCACCAAAGATTATAGTAAGCAACAGTATTCATCCGCTATCTACTCTTGACAATCATCATCCAGCACTTAAAGTTAAGCTACTTGTGCAACCCACCTTACTTTTGCGAAACCTTGAGCATCCAAAATATAACTTCTTTCGTGCCAACTATCAACAAATAAATCTGTTTTTGAGTAACAAGGATTTATCATTATTTTCATCTCTGAATGTTTATGATGCAGTTGAGAAGCTATATCATTTTTTCTATGAAATAATCCACGATCAGGTTCCACTTTTTAAGCCCTCCGCTGAAAATAAGTACCCTTCGTGGTACCCACAACGTGCGATTAAAGCATTGAAAAAGAAATTTATTGCACATAAATTATATAAGAAATTTAAGTCAACTGAGCATTATAAAACGTTTGCCTATTTTAGATCACTTGCTAAAATTGAAATTAAACTATGCCACGAACGTTATATTGAAAACATTGAGCTTAATATCAAAACATACTGCAGTCACGATCGGCTGCAAGCCAATCGTATAATACTCTAGATGAATACTGAACTTCGATTTATATTGTAGTTGGGGATAAAGTAGAATTACGTGTGTGCATGTTGTATGTCCTTTATTAAGGACTCCCATTAGATTGCTACTCAAAACTAAAAGACAATATTCAGTGTTTAATTTCATATCTTGAACTGGGTAAGTCATCGAAAAAAAATTTCCTTTTTGAAGGACTTTTACATGGGAGGTGCAGGAAGGACTCACTCGATTTCTTACATATTTATCCCTTTCCTTGGAACTATTTAAAAATGAACGTGTACAAAATTTGAAATTCGTAAAAAATATTGTTGAACACTTGTCTTAAGGACATTTTGTATGGCAGCTACCAGAAGGAGTAAAAGGATTTCGCTGATTAGTAAACTCGAACTTTGTTTTTACTCAAAACTAATTTGTACAGAATTTCCAATTCATAGCTAAGAGATTACTTGAGTTATAGTGAGTTTCGTAAACTAAGTGAATACATTTTAACAGGATATTTGTATGGCAGCTACACGAAGGACTAATAGGATTTTCTTCATAATCATACATTTAGCTCCAACTATTGGAAAAATAACACATACAAAATTTCAAAGTCGTAGCTTAAACCCTTCTGAAGTTTCCAGCTAATATTCTTAAACACGTGTTTTAAGGACATTTTGTATGGTATCTACCAGAAGGAGTAAAAGGATTTCGCTGACTAGTAAAGTTGAACTTTGTTTTTACTCAAAACTAATTTGTACAAAATTCCGAATTCGTAGCTAAAAGATTACTTGAGTTATAGTAAGTTTCGTAAATTAAGTGAAGACGTTTTGACAGGATATTTGTATGGCAGCTACACGAAGGACTAATAGGATTTTCTTCGTAATCATACATTTAGCTCGAACTATTAGAAAAATAACACATACAAAATTTCAAAGACGTAGCTTAAACCCTTCTGAAGTTATCGGCCAATATTCTTAAACACGTGTTTTAAGGACATTTTGTATGGCAGCTACCAGAAGAAGTTACAGGATTTCGCTGACTAGTAAACTCGAACTTTGTTTTCATTTAAAACTAATTTGTACAAAATTTCCAATTCATAGCTAAAAGATTACTTGAGTTATAGTGAGTTTCGTAAACTAAGTGAATACATTTTGACAGGATATTTGTATGGCAGCTACACGAAGGACTAATAGGATTTTCTTCATAATCATATATTTAGCTCCAACTATTGGAAAAAGAACACGTACAAAATTTCAATGTCGTAGCTTAAACCCTTCTGAAGTTATCGACCAATATTCTTGAACACGTGTTTTAAGGACATTTTGTATGGCAGCTACCCGAAGGAGTAGGACGATTTTGCCCGTTAACGAACTTAGTCTTACAAATTCAACCAAACATCCAGATTAAAAATTTCAAGATCCTAGGTGAAGGCGTTCTTGAGTTATCGTGCTAACGGACTGACGGACGGACGGACGGACGGACGTCAAGCGGATTTGAGGTTTTTGGCCACAAATAAACAAAAAATAATATATAACTTTTTTTCGTCCGAGGCTTGGTTCTATGCGTTACAAACTTTTGGGCTGGATTAAACTTATAATACTCTATATGATTTCATCTAGAGTATAAAAAGATGTGAAGTTCTTTCACTCGTATTTTAAAAGTCTAAAACTGAATAATAATTTACCCCAGAATATGCACTTAAATGATTCTATAGCTACAACTCCGAAGCACTGCTGCAACCTGTTTGCGCAGTATTTTGAGAGTAATTATAGTAACAATAGCAATATGATACTAGCACAACCCAAACATCTTCTGCTATCGAATTGCCATATATTACAACTGAATCAGTCAAGAAAATTCTTGATAATTTGGACCTTAGTAAGAAACCTGGCCTGATGGAATACCAAATATGTTTTATAAAAATTGCTCTGATGCTTTAAGTGAGCCTCTATCTCTGATATTCAATAAATCATTGCAGGAAGGAACATTTCCTCAATTGTTCAAACGGTCCTTTGCGGTTCCAATTTTCAAAAGCGGGAATGCAGAAGACGTACAGAACTATAGACCGATTTCAATATTAAATTCATTATCCCTTATCTTTGAGTGAGTGGTCTATATTTCATTAATCCTATTTATAACTCCTTTTATCTCAGAAAACGAGCATGGCTTCATACCAGCATAGTCAACTGTTACCAATTTATCAATATTTACTGATTTTGTTGCAAATTCGATGGACAAGTCTCAGCAAGTAGATGTAATATTCACTGACTTCCAGAAAGCGTTCGATAAAATTCAACATAATATAATTCTCAGAAATAAGAAGATATTTGGGATGGACGAAAGCCTTGTGACCTGGTTCGGTTCATACTTAACTAATCGCGCTTAAAATGTTGTACTCAATGGTGTTATGTCCAGAGATATTCAACCTAAATCAGATGTCCCACAAGGGTCTATTCTCGGTCCTATCATTTTCTCTATTTTTATAAATGACGTTTCAAAGCAACTTACAACGCCCTCTCTTCTCTTTGCGGACGATTTGAAGCTCTATTCAGCCATTTCTAATGTAAGAGATTGCGTGAATTTACAGAGAAACATTGATCTTCTCATTTGCTTGTGCGATGATAATATGTTGCAATTAAATGTTAATAAGTGTTCGGTTATGTCCTTCTCCAGAAAGCGAAAGACCATTTATTTTGATTACAGACTAGATGGAATTGATCTGTCACGAACCTATGAGAAAAAGGATTTAGGTATTATTTAGGATCCCAAGCTTACTTTTAGTTCACATTTTTCGCAGCTTACGTCTCGAGCTAGTCGGATGTTGGGTTTCATATTTAGATGTAGTAAAAAATTCAAGAAGTCGGAAACTCTTAAATATCTATATGTAATACTTGTTCGCAGCATACTAGAATACGGAAGTGTGATATGGAATCCAATATACCAAGTTCATCGAGATAAGATAGAGAAAGTTCAAAAGCTGTTCACTCGACTTTTATATTTTAAGTTCAAACTCGAGCCAAATGACTACCCGGTTAGACTACAACATTTACGTATGTTATCTCTCCATCACAGAAGATTGTTGACTGACGAGCTTTTTTTGCACAAAATCGTATCCTTTAAAATAGTTTCACCAATTTTGTTATCCAAACTACAGGGTGTTTGGTACTCCGTCCACGACCTTGTAAGGGGTTATTCCTTGATATATTTGGAGAAAAAAATTGTTCCACAGGGTGGGTCAATTTTCAATAACAGTGGAGATACAGGGTGGTTAAGAAAAGTGTTTTTGACCGGTACCCTTACTCACTTAAAACGTTATATCTTGAAAACGAATGATCACAAGGCAAAGTGTTATAACTCGTTTTTTAGGCAATCGAATTACCTTTCATTTGATGTAACAGTCTAAATTGTAACTGCACCCAATCTTGAGATATTTACTCGAAAACACAGATTTTTGCTACGTGAACCCTTAAAATTCAGTGATCAATGTAGTTTTTTTAGAAAACCCCATTATAAACATGTCATTTTAATTTTATTTTTTTATGAGCCGTATTATTACCTACAAAAGCTGCATACATATATATGAGTTACGATTAACATTTTGGAAGTAATAGGTAAAAATACATATCGCATAAAAATCAAATATTTCAAAAGTCAGTGCCATAAAGTGGACCTCGTTTAATTTGTCGGTAGTACTGAAGTATTTTTATTGCCCATTTATTACTATTTAAAGTATGTAGGAAAACAATGAAATGTAACTGAGTTTCAACATAATTGATGCTTTTACCTGAATGGGGTAGGTAATACTGGGTGCGGTACTACGACTTTTTTAATAGGGTGCCTTACAAAATAAAAAGCTTATAAAAGCAAAACTACCTTCATATTTTTATCAGTTTTAGTTACGTTGCTAAAAGAAGACACCTTCTTATAAATAAAATAAAAAAAATAATTTCGAAATATCTGAGTACTCCGATGAAGAATATGCTGACATTGTGTTAATTTATGGAGAGTGTCGCGGAAATGGACAAGCCGCGCGAAGGCTTTACCATCAGAGACATCCCCATCGACGGACACCTGACAGGGGAGTATTTCAGGACGTTTACAGGAGAATTAAGGAAACTGGCAGCGTTCGAACAAGGAGAGTAAATGCAAATCCTGCGCCTATAATCGCTGTTCAGATTGAGGAAAGAATACTGCAAGCAGTGCAAAATGATCCATCGATCAGTATCCGACGCTTGGCATTGCAGTTTAATATATCTACTTGGAAGGTTTGGAGTATTTTAAAAGTAGAACGCTTCCATGCCTACCATCACACACCAGTACAGGAGCTGCTACCCATTGATTTCCCCAAACGGAATTGGCTCCTTAGTAGTAAGACAAGCGCTTTTGTATCACTGCTGAGTACGTGCGGCTGAGAGAAGCTATACCACCACAGGCGCAAAGTGTCGCGGCCTGTGGACTAAAAGTATGAGGGTAAATCGTGTGCTTTTTGTACGGGGAACCGGTTTTGGCGATTCGCGGATCGCTGTGGCGATATGTGTGTGCTAGTGTGTGTGTGTGATGGCATGGGCATGATGGCATGGGCATGATGGCATGGAGTAGGTTTTCAGGTGTGCTGATTGGTCGGGGGCTTGTTTTGTGCGGGATGACGTGATCGGAGTGAGGAGTTTGGGTATATTTTTTAGATAGAGAGGAGTATATGGTGTCTGTAGTGGCGGATGTGGAAAGACACTTTCAGCAAAAACAGCTGTGGAAAGACACTTTCGATCTTGTTTGCAAAAAAACAGCTGACGCACGTGCATGTACGTTGGTTCGTTGTCGGGTTGATTTTTTTGTATCTGCTAGAGGCACGATGTGCGTAAGTTTTGTTTTCGGTAATTTCGTGGGTTCGGAGGTGCATTAAGATTGAAGTTGAATGTTGACTTCCTTTATGCACCAGATTTCGCGTCGTTTTGTGCTTATTGTATGGTAATGTCTTTTGGACGATGCACGATGTGTGTATGTTTTGATTATCTCGTATTCTTCTTCTCATATATCCGATGCGAGTAATGTGCTTGCGAGTCAAGTTCGAGGTGATTTTTGATATGGGTGAATTACCGTGGGAATTTTAAGAACAAGTTTCATTCAAGGCGATCGTTTTGTTGTTGTGATTATTCTTATGACTGATAGGTGTTGGGTGATAATGATGAGAATTAAAGTACAAGTTTTCATTTGTTATTCTTTATTCAATTTGATATAGAATTTACACACTGTTTTAACTTTATTTTGATTACAGAATAGATTGTTTCTTAAGTAAAATAGGTTTTAGTAATTCTTCCATTTGTAAAATCCTGCGTTGAAATCTTAATCGATCTAAAGTATCGGATTGCCAAGTGCTCTTTCTACTAGATCTATATGCATACCCCCAGGCTACCATGTATTTAACAGAAACCTGATCACAAAAACTGACATGTTTATAATCTAGCGAAGGCATTGCACAGATTGAGTAATTCGACGATCAAGAAAAATATCACAATTGCCAGTAGAAGATATTTCAGCACTATAGGTAATGATGACGACCAACGTGATTTTTTGGACCAGTTTGTTATACGGTCCACAAACGTCTTTGCCGTTAGCGAAAACACAATCAGGAGACATGCGTAGATGTTCGGCTTCCACATCAGGAGGGGTAGAGAATGCACTCATTATCAGAGAGCAGAAGAAGCACCTGACGTAATCCTGCAAGTTGGTGTAAAAGAAGCCGCTTTTTACCAGCTTAAGAATTTTCCTCTCATCCAGATCCAAATTTTTGAATGTCTTTAGACGGTCGTATTCGTGTCTTAAGTTCAGCATGTTGACTAAAATCCGCACGTTATAGCACGTCTTTTATATCAATCCAGGAATTATGAGCTGATGGAAAACCAAGCCATTTTACGTAAACTTGATTGCCCCTTCTTTTTAGAATCTCTTCTACAAGGTATACATCGGGGTGTTTGACTCTTATTAACTCTAGTTCGTAGAACCCTCCTTGTATTATGTTCCCCTGATAGTCTTTGAGTATGTAAGTACGCGGCTCTGTATTATTTACTTCGTTTAACTGAAATATTTCGGTGGACCAGTTGGGGGTATATCCTTTCTCGAAAACATGCTTGTATTTGCTTACACGTACATGATCTCCTTTTTTGTACTTGGGGGTCGACGAGACCTTCACCTTACGGTAGACTTCTCCAAGAAGCTGAGCCTCATTCGAAGGCCCAACGTCTATAGGACGCATTTTTATGGTGCGATGCTTTGTCCTATTGTATTTGTTTATTAACCCTTTTAGTAACCCAGTCCACTTATAGCTGCCGTTTATACTAAATTCTTTCCACATCATGTTTTTTAGTGTTCGATTGAACCGTTCTACAATTGAGGCTTTCAATTGGCTAAAAGTAGAGTAGTGGTTGATTTCAAATTTTTTCATCAAATTACGAAATGCCTTATTAAAAAACTCTTTTCCATCATCTGTTTGCAAATTGTTTTGGAAACGTTGTTCATTAAAAATTGACTGTATTGCCTTGATAATCTCCCCAGCCCTTTTATTTTTAAGGGGCAAGGCCCACGAATATTTGGAGAATGTGTCTATGACTGTTAGAAGAAAATTAAAGCCCTTATTCTTTGTTGAATAAGAGCTCATATCCACTAAATCCGCCTGCCATAAGTCATCTATTCCGCGAATGGTCACACGACGACGGCTAAAGTTTCTACGAGCTGTCTTATGCAGTTCGTTAATAACCTGTCTTCTACTCATTTCATCATGTGTATAAATAGCGGACTTGTTTGCACATGTTTTATATAACTAATTTGTACAAAATTTCCAATTCATAGCTAAAAGATTACTTGAGTAATAGTAAGTTCCGTAAATTAAGTGAAGACGTTTTGACAGGGTATTTGTATGGCAGCTATACGAAGGACTAATAGGATTTTCTTCATAATCATACATTTAGCTCCAGCTATTGGAAAAATAACACATACAAAATTTCAAAAACGTAGCTTAAACCCTTCTGAAGTTATCGGCCAATATTCTTGAACACGTGTTTTAAGGACATTTTGTATGGGAGCTATCAGAAGGAGTAAAAGGATTTCGCTGACTAGTAAACTCGAACTTCCTTTCCACTCAAAACTAATTTGTACAAAATTCCGAATTCGTAGCTAAACGATTACTTGAGTTATAGTGAGTTTCGTAAATTAAGTGAATACATTTTGACAGGATATTTGTATGGCAGCTACACGAAGGACTAACAGGATTTTCTTCATAATCATATACAGGGTGTAACTAGTACTGAGGTTCAAACGAGAATGGGAGATAGAGAAACTTGTCCTGAGTAGAAAATCACTCTACACATACTCCCGTTTTTGCACCGTTAAGGAGATAGCGCGATTTTAAGGACGAAGGATTTTCATCGTACCTGTGATCACTGTTTGATCTCTAACTTCTGCTGTACTTAGCGTAACGTAATAATTCTGGGCTCGTTGGAAAGGACACAAATTCTTCTTTCTAATTGCTATCAACTGTGTCAATCAGTGTTATACTTTTTGAGAAAAATTCATTTAAATGACACAAAAATAATAAAAAATTAAAAAAAAATACAAAAAAGTCCTGTTTTCTCCAAGAAGGACCTGATTAACCATAAAATTTTATTACATTTTCGGAAAGCCCATAAAATTTCACTAAAAGTTTGAAACAGAATTTCTTCATATTTGCAACAACAAGTGAGTTCCTTGCACATGTTGGAAATACTGCTAAACACAGAATTTACCGCAAAACAGATGCAGTAATGAGCAACCATGTTAACAACACACGTATTGCTCTTATGTGTGGAAATTATGTTACAGGTAAGCAAAAATATGACAACTAATTAGATAGCGTCCATTTAAGTAAATAAACTAACATCCATTTAAGTTAATTAAGTAATATCCTTTTAAGTAGGGCGTGAAGTTTACCTGCTCCCTTAAGGAATAGGAATGACTTCGTCCTACGTAGATTTTTCTGCGATAAAAGCATCGGGAGGAAGCAGCAGCAAACAGAATGTCATAGACATCATTACGAGCAACATGGCAAGCAATAGGAGGTCTTTTACAACGGAAGAAATGGCAGACATGCACTTCGTGTATGGGTTGTGCGACGGGAATGCTAGGCGAGCCGAAAGAGTTTACCGGGAACGGTATCCGGACAGATCTCGGTACCCCCATTATCGGATGTTCATCAGCATTCATTGGAACCTTCGTGAACGAGGTACACTGCAGCCGTGGCGGGAGACACAACATCCGGGACGGCGACACTCGGTACCTGTGGCCACGGAGGAGCGCATACTGCGCATCGCGGCTAGGGACCCCACGGTAAGCACCCGGCGCATCGGCCATCGATTAGACATGCATTTATTTCGTCCTCACTATTATTAATCATACTCCTTCCTCGAATGCCGGGTGTCAAACCAGATTTACTTGAAGGGAACGTGCTTGATAACTGTTAGCCCCGCTCCTTTACAATTCAACCTATGAAGAAATTCTGTTATCAAACGTATAGTGAAATTTTATGGGCTTTCCGAAAATGTAATAAAATTTGGTGGTTAATCAGGTCCTTCTTGGAGAAAACAGGACTTTTTTGTATTTTTTTTTAATTTTTTATTATTTTTGTGTCATTTAAATGAATTTTTCTCAAAAAGTATAACACTGATTGACACAGTTGATAGCAATTAGAAAGAAGAATTTGTGTCCTTTCCAACGAGCCCAGAATTATTACGTTACGCTAAGTACAGCAGAAGTTAGAGATCAAACAGTGATCACAGGTACGATGAAAATCCTTCGTCCTTAAAATCGCGCTATCTCCTTAACGGTGCAAAAACGGGAGTATGTGTAGAACGATTTTCTACTCAGGACAAGTTCATCTATCTCCCATTTTCGTTTGAACCTCAGTACTAGTTACACCCTGTATTTAGCTCCAACTATTGGAAAAATAACACATACAAAATTTCAATGTCGTAGCGCAAACCCTTCTGAAGTTATCGACCAATATTCTTAAAAACGTGTTTTAAGGACATTTTGTATGGCAGCTACCCGAAGGAGTAGGACGATTTTGCCCGTTAACGAACTTAGCCTTACAAATTCAACCAAACATCCAGATTCAAAATTTCAAGATTCTAGGTGAAGGCGTTCTTGAGTTATCGTGCTAACGGACAGACGGACGGACGGACGTCAAGCGGATTTGAGGTTTTTGGCCACAAATAAACAAAAAATAATATATAACTTTTTTTCGTCCGAGGCTTGGTTCTATGCGTTACAAACTTTTGGACTGGATTAAACTTATAATACTCTATATGATTTCATCTAGAGTATAAACACACTGAATTTTCATACCTCGTATGTTTTGCAAAAACAACTTGATTTGCGCTCCGTTATGCCGCTTGAAACGCCGTATTTTTCAAATTTCTGGCAGTTGGCGGTGGCGGCTCCTTAACAATTTGGACAAAATAGCGATGATCGAGAACGGGTAGCACTTAGCGCAACAAAATTATCTTACTGAAATAATTATAAATTAAATAAATAAATTCAATAACTTAAGCACACTGAATTTTCATACCTCATGTTTTGCAAAAACCACTTGATTTGCGCTCCTCTATGCCGTTTTAAAAGCCGTAGTCTACTACTTTCTACATCACCATCCGCCAATCGCCAAAAGAATCGAATTTTACACACACGACACACCACAAAAAAGAAAAGAAAAAAACAAATTCTTTTGGCGATTGGCGAGTCGCACTCGCACCTCGCGCGCGTGATTTTTTTGAACGATGGCGGCACCCGGCTTAAGCGAAAGATGAATGCGAACAAATGAAACGCGATCGAAGAAAATGTTATTTTGTTAATTTAGTGTTGCCGGATGCCGTGAACATGACATGAATATGGATGATTGTTTCGATTCGATACGAAGCTTTTTTTTCGATACCAAGTATTTACTTGAATGAAAGTATCGAGTACAAAAACTACTTGGATCGAAACAAAAGTATCGAGTATTTACTCGTATCGATTGGTCACTAACTACATCTTGCAATATGCATGTCTTTATTGAGTTAGACGTAAAGACAAGTATTCACGAAAGATACGGCTTGGCAGCTAAATTAGAAAACTTTCCCACTACTCTCAAGATAGATCGTAACTTTCGGTAAGTTTCGTTCATTTACAAGGAATAATATCATAATAACTAATTTTAGTAAAAAATTAAATGCGATTTTTTTATAGTTTGGCAGGCGTAATTGGTTATACTCCCGGACATTTTATTGCCTACTGTTTGAGGAATAATGGAAAGTGGCAGGAATGTAATGATATAATGGATAAAATTTACCCTTCCTAGGCATCAACGACAGTCATACCTCACGGAGTAATTTATATAGAGGAGTAGACTCCAAAAGCTAAAAATCTTAATGTAATATAAAAGTATGTAAAGTAAAAAAATTTAATATAAAAAAATGTACTATAAAAGAATTTTATTTTGTTCAGACAAGAAAAAAAATATGAACTAAATTAATTGTAATTTATAAGAAAAACATGTAAAACTAGAAGCTAATGCTAACTTGAAACTAATACCAGAAACTCCACTGACGCCGGAAAACAACAAAAAACTTAAACAAATTTGCTTCTATGGTAGCTGCTCCCCAAAAAGTACAAACATTTCTATAAACAAAACTAATATTTTAATATAAAAACTGCAATTATCAATAATTTTCAGCTAGTTTAAAGCTAAACTTCTATAATTAAGATTAATATTTTAACCACTCAATTGTAGATAAGCAGATTTTTTTTAGAAAGCACAGTATCATATGACGCCTGTATCTGTCTTTTTTTTTGTATAGAATACGCAACTTTGCCTGCTGGGTACTTGTGACTGTTGACAGCTAGCATGGACACATTATTCCGTGCTTCTACCTTCGGTGGCAGTTAGCTTGGACACATTCTTCTCTGCTTCTGCTTTAATCGACATGGAACTTTGTGATTAATTAACACAGAATGAATAGAATTCTTTCCTAAATAAAATTGATAAATTTAACAAGTTTCCCAAACGATTTCAAATCAAATTATCCATAATTCGATTTTTTTCATATGATTGTCTGCTATCTATACACTCAAAAAATTTATATATTTATATTAAATAAATAACGCTTTCCTAAATCTAAAAAACCTTTTCCCAAATATTCCCAAACGATTCCCAAACGAATAGAGTGAAAATTAATTAAAAATGATTTCATCGTCTGCCAAGTACGTATATCAAGCTGTCTTCGAGATTTCGGGGAGCATTTGTTTCGATACCGTGTATTTTTCCCATAAGGCGTCTCGAAGAATCTCGCAGACATACCGACATGTCTCCGAGAAATCTGCGAGATGCTCGCCGACGCGACCAGCTGGGTTGCAGCAGTTCGGTTTCAGTCTTCACTGAAATGAGCTAATGAACACGAACACCTGATGGTTCGTTTGGTTTATGCCCGTTTGGCGCGACATGTACATAACTGCTGTCATAAATCGTGCGAGTGGAGGTTTGGTATTTGGTTCATTCGAGTGATAACGAATTTCCCAAATCCCGAACGAAGAATTTGAGAGGGATTTCTTGTGTGGCTATCGGTGCAACGTAAAACACACATCAAAGTGTCTATTTATTGAAGTTTCCAGTCGCTGTCCTTAATTTCGCAGAATGTATACGGTTTCCAAAGGTCCTAGTAAAATAGTTGCAAAAACACGAAGAGGTAAATGCAATGCTGAGCGGCCGGACAGAATTGCCCGAAGTGCGAACGGTTTTGCGCCTGTTTCATAACGCCTTTTCCACGTTGCAGGTCTATCACAAAACTATGAGAAGCTGGAGACGATCAAAGCAGCTGGAAAGAAGCCCGGAGATCCTGGCAGTCCCGATGAGTATAAGTACGTGGCGAATTTTAGGTTATTAACGCTGTTTCGTAATCAACCAAATTGTCTGGTCCGCCGGTTGTACAGCATCCGGAAATTCGTGCAATAACTTATTTTAAATATTAATTCAATGACCTTGCAAAAAGGAGTGGCACCTTTTTTTTTTTGATGACGAAACCGAAAACATTTTCAATCTGCTTCATAGATGACCAATCTAATAAGAATTATTTTCTAGTGTTCCGAGGCCTGTGTTCCAAACGACCAAAAGAGCAACGGTTCACTTCAGATCTGGTCAGATGGAAAAGGAAGTCCTTACACCGCAGCACGAGGAGATCGTCAAGTACATAAACGATTGTAAGTAAACGCCAAGGCGCCAGGCCTTCATTGACCGTTAATTGAATTGAGCGTCAGCAGACGATCAATCAAAATTGCACAATTAGTGTCTATGTTACAGCAGCTTTTGGCTGTGCTGTTTTTTCACTGTCGAATGTCTGCCACAATAAATTGTTTTTGCTGCCTTCACACGCCTTCTATAAATAAAATGAAAACAACTTATACGTTGTCCCGCATCGTGCGTCAACACTTCGATTTTAATGCCAAGCATAGAGATATTCTACTGCGCATCTCGGCATTTTCCAATAGTTTACAGTTGGTGTATTCCGTTTCCGTTGAAAGCGCGTCCCTCAAAAGACCAAAATAATTAATTAATTATTATTAATAGTAATAATACTTGCTTTACACTGTATGTCATGCCTGTCAAATTGCAGTAATAAGCAATGCAATATAGCGAGTTTGACCGAGCTGATACTGTGAGATTAATTTGAATTCGCTATTTCGCATCCCAGTTGGTCGCGTCTGCGAGATTTCTCGCAGATTTCTCGAAGACATGTCGGCCTGTCTGCGAGATTTCTTCGAGACGCCTTATAGGAAAAATACACGGTATCGAGACAAATGCACCCCGAAATCTCGGAGACATGTCGGCTGAATGTCGGGATAGCAAAATGTTTTCCAATCAGCGCCATCTATATATTAATAGATTTTTCTATATTTACTTGTGCTCATACTTCTTATAATAAAGTAAAAAAACAAAATATTTAATGAAAAGTACTCTTTATTTAGTAATTTAAAAAAACATCACTGAGAACAACAATAATTCACTTTATAATGCATGCAAAAACACTTTCACCCACAACATTTGACCAAGAGGTGGTGAAATGTTAGAAGATTAACATCATCTGAAAAGAGGAAACTCAAATTAAACCCGGTTGAAACAAACTTATCAGAATAAAATTATCACACACCACTATTCAGACGTACTCTGTGCGAATTGAATAAATACGTACGACAAAATTTATTCCGAATTTAGTTTGTCATGACTTTTCTAAGCGGCAGACGTCATCTAAAGTCTTCGATCTCTTCGCTTCTCTGCGGTCGTTTTCTGCACTTCAAATACATCGTGGTGGGAGCACATGTTTGTATTGCTATTTCGTTCTATCTAGTATTGAAGAAAGGTATGCAATATGATTCCTAAGGCTCAAACCATCGAGATTATGTCTCGAAAGAGACAAGCGACCAACTGGGATTGCTTATTACTGCAATGTAACAGACATGGCATACAGTGTAAAGCTAGTATTACACTGTTTGGCCAAGCGGTCAAATTACCTCGTGGTAAATTTTCAGCTTTCTTAGAACTCTTTCATGACACTTGTATTGATTGTCGCGCACATAGTAACAGAAACCGCGCTCGCATGACATTTATTCTTTCGGCGACTGCTGACTGGCAAATTAAGTTTGATTGTTACTTTCATAAATTATATATAATAGATTTTTACTGAACCAAATTTCAGCTTTCCTAAAACTCTTGCTACGACCCGATTTTTTTGATATCTTTGCGAGGGGGCTGACTGGGTGGGTCCCGCTGTTGGGGTGTCTGACCATTGTTTTTCAGTTTTTCATTGTAAAAACTACGTCTTGGTAAATGTTCAGCTTTCCTAAAACCCTTTCATTTTCTGATTTTTTTGACATCTTTGACAGCTCACTAGAGCCAGGTGTCCCCACGTCAGACCTGCTGACTCTAGTATGTTTACATATACCCTAAATGTAACCAAATACTAAAATATTAGCTTTCCTAAAAGTCTTGGGATTTTTTGTCGCGAGCTCTTGGACTATATGTTCTTTTTGGTTTCTTGCTTTTTGAATTACATAAATATTTCCTCTTAGAATGATAAATATTATGTTTATAAGTAACTGTAGGTTTTCATAAAAAGTAAAACTTGTTTCTTCAGTTATATTAAATTACAAATTAATTTATTAATTAAACATTCACTTTTCCATTAATCCATTTGGGTTATCACAATTTTCGTGTTCATACCTACTAAGATTTTAAATTTGGCAAGAAGAAGAATGCAAAACTCAATGCGCGGATGTGGTTTTTACACTCTATTTTTATACATATAGAGTATTATAAGTTTAATCCAGCCTAAAAGTTTGTAACGCATAGAACCAAGCCTCGGACGAAAAAAAGTTATATATATTATTTTTTGTTTATTTGTGGCCAAAAACTCCAAATCCGCTTGACGTCCGTCCGTCCGTCTGTCTGTCCCTTAGCACGATAACTGAAGAACGCCTTGATTTAGGATCTTGAAATTTTGAATCTGGGTGTTTGACTGAATTTGTAAGGCTAAGTTCGTTAACGGGCAAAATCGTCCTACTCCTTCGGGTAGCTGCCATGCAAAATGGCCTTAAATCACGTGTTCAAGAATATTGACCAATAACTTCGGATCGCCTAAAGCTACGACTTTGAAATTTTGTATACGTTGGTTTTTCAATAGTTGGAGCTAAATGTATGATTATGAAAAAAATCCTGGTACCTGCCATATAAAATGTCCTTAAAACACGTGTTTAAGAATATTGATATATAACTTCGGAACACATAAAGCTACGACTTTTAAATTTTGTATACGCTTGTTTTCCAATAGTTGGAGCTAAATGCATGATTATGAAGAAAATCCTATTAGTCCTTCGAGTAGCTGCCATACAAATATCCTGTCAAAATGTCTTCACTTAATTTACGAAACTCACTATAACTCAAGTAATCTTTTTGCTACGAATTCGGAATTTTGTACAAATTAGTTTTGAGTGAAAACAAAGTTCGAGTTTACTAGTCAGCGAAATCCTTTTACTCCTTCTGGTACCTTCCATACAAAAAATCCTTAAGACAGCCTCTCACTCTCACCTCGACGATCCAGCAGAAAAGAAGCCTCTTTCATCTCGTCTGGTTTCCAGGAAAGCGGGCGAGTTCGGCCAAAGCTCGCTCGTTCTCTCTGTCAAACAGGTTTTGGGCTAAAGTTGCCCGTCCTGAGCTTAAATTTTCGTGGGTGATGTTACATCGCGTTCAATGGTAGTTAGTCGGTAGCGAGGTGGAGCATTGAAAAACGTCTTGTAAGCATTCGCTAGGTTTTGTTGTAGATACTGCTTCCAAGTGTTGTGAACGGAGGCCTTGGAGTGAATATTTTGTCTTGAAAAAGTCAAAATATTCGACGGGAAAGGTAAGGTACGGGCAACAGTGGGCCAATTCCACCTACGTTCGAATTGGTGGCTGAAGTTCGAGCTGGAGCGACGCGCTTGCTGCCGCCCGGGCTAGCTGCGGCAGTGGGGGTGGCGGGGGGGGGGGGGGTGTACGTTGCTTGAACAATCAAACCATAAACCCTAGGCCTGTACAACAAAAATTATTCACGCCGACTTATCCAGGGTATTAAAATTTGGGATATCTTTCCGAATAGGTCATGAGAGACCGAGAAGCGATGGATTGCGCGACTTCGCGACTTGTCAGGGCGCTCTGGTGTTGTAGCGCCCTGTCTGCCCACCCTGCCTCAGCCACGACATTCCAAAAAAAATATCCGCGTCGTGGCCCCATATAGAGGTTCAGGGTCAAAAACATTTACCCGTGAGGGTCCATTAAATGGCCTTTAGCCTGTCATTTTTATTGTATCTAATAATTTTTAAATCAAACTAAAAAAAAAAACTGCAAAAAAAAATTACCCCGTCAAGTCCAGTCATGTCTTTATTATTGTAATTAATATGTATATTTTTTTCCATTTTATATATTTGGCCATTGTGAGGAGAGGTAGGTGTTTTTTTTTTATTCGGTACGGACCGCTTCTAAATTCCGATTCCGGATGATTTTAGTGTTAATATCGTCGGATCAAGTTAATTGTTTTTTTTGTATCGATCGCGACAGTTTTTTTAATCTTTTCCGATTTCGTTGGCGGTAGAAAAAATCTTCCAAAAAATTGAGAACTTGAGAATCGTCAATTCACACTCGAACACAAAACACAAAAACTCCTTCAAAATCCTGAAAACCCAAACTCTGCCTGTCATAAATTAAAAAAAAACCAACCTCTTTTTCATTCAATCCCAATAAAAATTCGATCAGTTTTTTTTCTTCGTACACAGCACTCACACGGGCGACCCAACACTAAGCGCCAACAATCTACGCCCCACACGGATCTTAATCAATTCAAATTCAGAGGAAAAAATAATTATTTATCTCCCTCAGCCGAAATATTTCTATATACAGGGTGTTTAGTACTCCGTGTGCCACCTTGCAAGGGGTTATTCCTTGATATATTTGGAGAAACAAATTGTTCTACAGGGTGGGTCAATTTTCAGTATCAGTGGAGATACAGGGTGGTTAAGAAAAAAAACTCGTTTTTTAGGGAATCGAATTACCTTTCATTTGATGTAACAGTCTAAATTGTAACTGCACCCAATCTTGAGATATTTACTCGAAAACACAAATTTTGGCTACGTCAACCCTAAAAATACAGTGATCAATGTAGTTTTTCTCAGAAAACCCCGTTATAAAAATGTCATTTTAATTTTATTTTTTTAAGAAACGTATTATTACCTACAAAAGCTGCATACATACATATGTATGAGTTACGATTAACATTTTGGAAGTAATAGGTAAAAATACATATCGCATAAAAATTAAATATTTAAAATCTCAAGAACTGTGTATGATAGATAGTAAAATTTTTTACCAGAAGTAGGTCTAATAGACCCCTAGTAGAAAAAAAAATTTTAGGGGTAAGGGCCGATTTCGGGTTGCAGCCAATCAGTAGCTCCAGTCGGGAACTGAGTGGAGCGGTTTAAGTTTTCGAACGATCTATATTGACCGGCCAAACCAGCCGATGATACAGATTTTGCTATAGGACTCTATAATGACCGGCCACACGAAAATTCAAAGACGTAGCTTTAACCCTTCTGAAGTTATCGGCCAATATTCTTGAACACGTGTTTTAAGGACATTTTGTATGGCAGCTACCAGAAGGAGTAGGACGATTTTGCCCGTTAACGAACTTAGCCTTACAAATTCAACCAAACATCCAGGTTCAAAATTTCAAGATCCTAGGTGAAGGCGTTCTTGTTATCGTGTTCACGGACAGACGGACGGACGTCAAGCGGATTTAAGGTTTTTGGCCACAAATAAACAAAAAATAATATATAACTTTTTTTCGTCCGAGGCTTGGTTCTATGCGTTACAAACTTTTGGGCTGGATTAAACTTATAATACTCTATATGATTTCATCTAGAGTATAATAAAATGGAAACAACGTCCATATATTGACCCATGCAAAATTCATGTATGGTCACTTAGTTAAAATTTGTATGTAAAATAAGTTGAATGATGGCATATAAAAGTTATTTACCTTTGATAAGTACGTACGTGCGATCATTCAACTTATTTCATGCGGAAAAAAAATTAAAAAGTGCATTGTTGGTCATTTGTGCGATATAATGCCCTCAAAACAATGCAATTATGTCGATCAACAGGTGCACCAACTTTACCGCCCAATTCGCATTGTTTTCATCGCACTATATTCTATGTTCAGTATGTGAACAGGTTGGGCCTCGGGCAGCACGAATCGCGTTGAATCTTTCTTCTAGCGTTGAACGGGTGTTCTGTGGTACTTCTGATAGGTTGATGTCGTTGTCGTCTCCTATGGTGTATGGTGGTATGGTGGGTATGGTATATGGGGTGGTGATGCCCAACCACTGCTCGAAAACATAAAGATTTGTCATTAGATCAGTGGAAATCTGTGTTATGGACCGATGAATCAAAATTCGAAATTTTTGGATCCAGGCGGCGCCAGTATGTTCGTCGAAATAAAGATGAGCGGTATAATCCCCAATGTATTGCGCCAACAGTTAAACATGGCGGAGGCGCCGTAATGGTCTGGGGGTGTTTCAGCTACGATGGTGTTGGAAAACTGGTCAAAATCGACGGAATAATGCGGAAGGAACACTATCACAATATTCTTCAACGAAGTGCCATTCCATCTGGCATTGGTTTGATCGGCAACGGATTTATCTTTCAACAAGATAATGATCCCAAGCACACCTCCCATCTGTGCATGAACTATCTACGGTCCAAGGAAGAGAATGGTGACGTCAACCCGATCGAATTATTATGGGATGAGCTCGGCCGGCAGGTGAAGAACATGCACGTGACCAGTGAAAAACAATTGTTCGACAGTCTAAAAGTGGCTCGGGACAATCTCGCAACTGAAACACTTCAAAAATTGGTCGAAAGGCTTCCCAGAATTTGCGCTGCAATCATCAAAGCACGGGGTGGACACGTTGATGAAAAAAACCTGATTTGACTTGTCGTGATATTTTCGGTATTTTTAAATATTTTTGTACAAAATTTGCGTGTAATGAAGATAAATCATGTTTCGTAGAAGTGGTTTTTTCACAGCAACGCGACCAAAATATTCCTGATGTTTGACAGTATCAACCGAAATTGGGTTCGTCAGGGTTTCCTTGATTTCGGCACGAATGCCTGGTGCTGTTTTGAACCGATTTTGCTTGCTCATCAATAAAATGTGTCGATCATCAGCTTGAGTTGTTTTTTTTGTCGGCCGGAGCGTTTTCGATTAATATTTGAGTTGGTTTCGGCGAACCGCTTCAACGTGGTTTCAACTCCACACTTTGAAA
The DNA here is from genome assembly GCA_951812415.1 of Beris morrisii. NCBI lineage: Eukaryota > Metazoa > Arthropoda > Insecta > Diptera > Stratiomyidae > Beris > Beris morrisii. The sequence continues at coordinate 85,649,404 of OX638310.1, read as the reverse complement.
CACCAACAATATTTGCGATTTCACGAATTGTTTTACCCACTTTTCTCAGAATAAGTATTTGTGAACGGTTTTCAAGTGAAATTTCCTTTTTTCGAGCCATTTTCAGCGATCACAATCGGTTTTGCGCGTGTAAACAATGACGGGAATGAATTTAACAGTTCTAGTGCACACAGAACACATCAGAGGGCGCAAAGAACCGTTATTTTTTTTGACACGCACTCAAATGATCCAGAATGACTGTTTAAGACATTAGCGCCCATATGAATGAATAGTTTAAAATAAAATAATAGTAATTATATTTGAAATTACAGCGCAAAAATGATGCTACTTAAAAATAAGAATTCTTGGTTCCTTCATAATTCCATCATTTTGACTCATAATAATTAGCTAATTTAATGCAAATGTATGTAAATCATAACAAAAAAGTCTATTTTCTAGTTTATATACAAGATTTTATCATAAAATGCTGTTGAACACAATAAAAAACAATCAGAAACTCAAAAAATCGATTTTTTGGATGATGTCCTTATACTTTTGCACGGTAGTGTAGGTACACGTCACCTACAATAGCACATTCTTTCAATTGTTCTTCTCTTAGTTCAAAATATAGTTGATGATTGAAAACTTTATCACTGGGATAATGATGCAATGATGCGACTGCTTCTTGTGAGGAATCGCAAAAAAAAAAAAATTTCCGTCTGTCCGCCGTACGCCGTACGCAAAATCGTTAGGAGGCGCGTAGCTCCCAAACCCGTTGAGGTATTAAGTTGAAATTTTTATGGTGGGTAGATTGGGTAAACTCCTACGACTGGCATTTGGGGGGGGGGGGGGTGTAAGGGGGGATGAGGGGGGAGCGTTTTAGACGAAAAATTTTGGTTTCGAGATCTCAGAAACCGCTTATGCTAAGAGGCTGAAACTTGGAACTAATGTAGTACTATGATAGTGGACTCATTTGCAAGAAAAGGGTCGATAAGGGTTGAGGGGTGTGGCAGTGGGGGGGAAAACAATGAGTCCAAAACGCTTGAAAGCCGGGATTGAAACATTCTAAAATCCATATCTCCTGAACGATTGATGCCAGAAGATTGAAACTTTGTGGTTGTCCTTAGGGATACTTCAAGATAAGACAAGGGCTAATATTTTTAAGGGCGGTGATGGGGTGTGTGTGGGGGGTGAACCACTTTGGATTACAATATCTTCCGAACCAATTACACCAGGAAAATAATATTTAGTTTATGTACATGGGATCACAAGAGGAGTCTACTGAACGTAAACTTTTTGAGGGGGGAGGTGGAGCACGAAAGTGGGGGGATAGCAATTTCTCAAAAAATTTAATTTTATATCTCAGAAACCGTATCAGATATTATATTGAAAATTTTACAGGAGTTGCGGTCGGTAGACCTCTAGTAGGGAAAAAATGTTAGGGGTGGGGGTGTAGGGGGTGATAGTGAAAGGGGGCAGAAGGCAAAAAAAATCGGATTTTTATTTCTCGAAAACCGTAATGAATAGAAAGCTAAAAATTTAGGATTATATAGAGCCACTATAGAGACATCCTAGAAAAAAATTTTCAGAGGGGAAGCAAGGTACTCCCGTACCTTGCTGAAGGGTGAAGGGTGGTTTTTTATGTCTCAGAAACGGCTTATGCTAGAAAGTTGAAACTTAGTATGTATATGTAGATGTGCTATTAGAGCAACTAAAGCAAAAACAAAGTTAAGATTTTTATTGGCGTGTTCAGAAGTTGATTAAAAAAAATGTCCGTGAATCCACATTTTCACGAATTTCGTTAAAACTTTTATACATGTCAAGCTATCAAAGCAATTTTACTTCTGCGGGCTATTTATATAAGCGCCTAGAAACATTCATCAACATTTTTCGATACCCAACCCCTAAGGGGGTGTAAAGTGGTTGTGTACATATTCACGAATTCTGATATATTTCTTAGGTATATTGGGATTTGGAATGCACTTTTACTTCTATAAGTTTTAAACATAGTCGGGGAAAAAGCCGATTTAAGTATTTTTCCCTATTAAACCCGCTGGGGGTATTGTTCAAGTTTTCACTGTTTAACCGAAAACATGTACTGCGACCCTCGCGGAAATCGAGGTAAACTTTGGAAGAAACTATTTAATGCTGCAGAAACTCAATTTTGTGCTTGTGCAACGACTGCATTAGCTAATAAATTCCCTTTTCATTACTGCTATACAAACTAATTTGTTTCAAACAATTTAGAAAGTATAAATTTGCTAATGAACACAGCTGAATATCTACTTGTCAAAACAAATCAAGCTATCATGTATCAAAATAAAACGAGTTGCCTAGTCTGAACACTACTTTTTTAACATGTTAAATTTACCTACTTAAATGCGTTTAAAATGCATAGTCTGTACAGGGTATTAGGTTTAATGTGATCGAATTCGCTTTTACTTCTATGGAATATTCTATTGATAAAAAAATACGTAAATAAATAAAAAAACTCTGCCAACAGTCTGGGCGCAACTTAATTATTTTCTGGGTAAAAGTCCGTGTTTAATGCTGAGATGCGGTGTAGGTTACTATGAGACTGACAACCTAAGGAATAACCAGGAGGCTATTTGGAACTTTATTTTTTAGGTTGTCAGTCTCGTAGTAACCTACACCGCATCTCAGCATTAAACACGTTTCGGACTTCTACCGATAAAATAATAAAGTTGCGTCCAAGACTATTGGCAGATTTTTTGTACTGTGGCTCGCTTTTGTTGAGTACTTATGATCCTGAAATGTGAGCCTGGCTTGTTCGAAGAACTTTGTAATGTTTTTTTTATATTGTCCATGGTGAGGTAGTCAAGGATGTCTCCGTATTCGAGAAGCATTTTTGTGAGTTTGATGTACTTCATTTGCATCTCACCATAATAGTCTACGGCAGTTAGAGACGTTGAAATCACTTGAATGCTGACTTGATTATGATCGACCTTTACGTACCATTTGCTCATGTGATTTACTGAATCTATGACTTGATTCATTTTGCTCCCGAACTCCTTGAGTTTATTGTTCATGATCAGGTCGGAGTGTGTTATGCGATTATTGATTAAGATGGCTTGTTGGGTAGTTGTTTGCAAGTTGTTTGCAAGATGTTTTGTTGATTTTGCTGTAGGGTCTCGATGTTCTTATATGCTTCATCATTGACTCCGAACACACTTGTTAGCAGATTGCCCAATATACCTCCTCATTGTCTTGGCGTTGAAGATTCTTTTTTGAGTATTTCATGAATTTGATGCAGGAGTTGATCGTTCACCTTATGATTGTAGGAGAAGCGATAATTCTCTAGATTTCTTACACATGTCATCAACTTGCTTCCAGGTCCTTGATATGTATTCTTTGTCTTCTATAATGTTTTTCAAGGGAAATCTTACTTCTAGTCTCAAATTGCCTCTAAAGATTTGAGTGCACCCCATCTTTTCTATTATAATATCCCCTGTGTGGTGAGACGACTTTGAAGTTATTTGGGATTGATTCATTAAAAATATCCGTTGCGCCTACGGTTAAAAGGGAAAACAGCATTATTGCTATGTTCAACAATATCTTGCTCAGGTACATGGAGCAATACGTCTTTTCTTTGTTATTGCCGGATCCTTTGGTGGTTCCTTCCTTTTGATGGTTTTTTTAGTGTTTCTTTTCGTAGTTGCAATATGTGACGTCGTCTAACCCGTTTTTGGGATCTCTATCGGCAATTGATAGAGATTTGTAATGGCTGTTTGTTTGAAATTGTTTCCGTGATATCTTACGGTTACCATTCGAATCTTCTCGTCCTCCCCAGCATGAACTTTGTGGATTCGTTCAAGTGGCCAATAAGTAAATGTCCGGGTGTAAAAGCCTCGAGGTCATTTGGATCACTGTGGCTGTTGCCGTACCATAGGTTACCGTGTTAAGTCGATACTCTTCAACGGCTCCACTCTTGTTGCGTCTCCACAAGATTCTCTGGAAGTCTCGATGAGATTCTGTTACTTGAATCTGCCTGAACATTTTTTCAATATCGTATTTGTATTTTCACCAACGAAGTAGGATTTGTGCGAGATCCTGCTGCAATGTTGTACTAGTAGGCTACTTCCGCCTAGAATGCGATTTAAAATTGACTAGAGTCTTGGCTGAAGAGTCGAACACTATACGTAGTTTTGTAGTGGTGCTATCTTCCTTGAAAACTGGATGGTGGGGCAGGTTGAACACATTCCTTTCGTCGCCGACAAAGGGTGTGACTATCCATGTGGCCAAGTTTCAAATATTTTTCCAGGAATTGGTTGTATTGAATTCCGAGTTCTGGATCTTTCTTTAACCGCTTTTCGACCTTCCGATATCGCCATATTTCGTGATTCGCCCAATGGTTTTATGTGGACATCATCCTTGAATGGAAGACGAACCACGTATCGTCATTTGACGTCTCTTTCGTGAGTGGTTTGGAATAATTCTTCACGCCTTGTTTCCGCTATGGATGGCTCTGCTTGCCCATCTTCACAGTCCATCTCGAAAAAATTTTCCATTTTTTGGTGAAATTTACCATGGAGACTATTTGTGTTTGTGCGTCGTCTGAAGCCATGCTCTTTCTGGAAATTATCCAGCCCATCTTAATCTTTTGGTATAGCAGAGGATCTCCTTTTTTCAAACATACGCGAGAGAAACGTCAGATCGCACTGACGTGCCCGGTTTGTTGCCGTGTGATAGCAATTTTCTCGTGAATTGAAGAGCGAAATCAATCCAATAAGTGCGTGTGACACACCCTCCCGTGATCCTCATCCCGGGTGAGCCCTCCTTTGTGACCCCCGTGACTATAAAATCAGTGAACAAATAAAACAATTTTTTGACGTTAGGGCCGTCGGCCCAAAAAACTCCTGTGGACTATCAAAACAATTAAAAGACTAGTGAAGCGCCTTAAGCGCCTGTGCTACCCGTGCGCGTACTTCCTAATAGATCACGGACAATAAAACACTACCGGTAAGTCTTAGTGAACCACGGACCAAATAAACTTGACGGAACCACTGACAGCTGGCATGGCCAGTAGGAACAAATTTTCCCCGCTGTCGGAAGCCCCGGACAATATTCCCTCTCCCTCCACATCCCCTAAAGGGAAAAGAGCGCGCGCCCGAGACACACCAACGGCCTCTAATGAATTCGCGGTCTCCTTCCCTAACACCCCCAACCTACCACAAAATCCGCTACTCCGACACCTAAATTCGTGGTAATCCAAACCACTGAACCTAACAAAAAAACCCTTCAACAACACAATGTGTTCGTGATTAAGAAAGGCGTGGACCAGATTTCCACCAAGTACTCTAACTCCTCCTTCCTGTGAGATGGAAACCTTCTTATTCTATGTGACAATGAGGCAATTGCCAATAAATTCATCAGTATCTCCAAAATCCACGATATCTCGGTAAATTGCAACCTGCACGGTCGGCTGAATACCTGCAAGGGTATGATCTACGCTTCATCACTGATATACCTGACCCAGGAGGAAATACTGGCGGGGCTCAAGGACCAGAATGTCCTGGAGGTCATCCAGCTCAAAAACGCAGTCACCTAAAAACCCTCCGGACTATTAATAATCACCTTGAACCTCTACACCAAGCCACCTCAACGTGGGTTTTGAGCGGGTTGAGGTTAGGGAATATTTCCCCAACCCCCTAAGGTGTCGAAATTGCCAGAGGCTAGGACATACAAAAAACCACTGCGAGGAGTCCGAGGCCTGTGGCACCTGCTCTGGGCCCGTACCCCACAACACCCCGTGTACAACACCCTTTTGCGTCAACTGCAAGACCGCGGGCCATCAGCCCAGCAGCAAGACATGTCCAACCTTCATAGAACAGAAAGATATCTTGAAAATACGTACGCAGCGCAAGTGCACTCAATATGAAGCCGGGAAACTGTACTTCAAAAACAGACCAACCGCTAGCACCCCCACGTACGCCCAGGCAACAAAAACAACTCCCACTAACCTTCCCCCCTACCACCAGACCAAACTCAACTCCTAATCACCCTCCTACTCCCCTCCTCACCCCCCTGACCAACTCCTTACCCCACAGCTCTAGCCCCCCACTTCCAGAAACCAACACCCCCATCACCCCCCCCCCCCCCGCAACAAAATTCCAACAACCACCAATAACAAACCAGCCTCCCCTCAACCAACACAGCGATCGCCTCCACCTCAAGCCAACAACAACAACACAAAGTACACTCCGTCTCCACCAACAACTCAGCTGAATCTTCAGCCACACACAAAACTTTAAAAACACCGCAGAAACAACAAGTCCTGGAGGAAATATCCGCTGGACTTTCACCCTATTCGAATGCCATCTTTCAAGATCTAGTTCGCCACAAACCCATTATACAAACGATCCCCACCGACGATATATCCAGTCCCATGGAGACTGTGATCGTCTCGGACGGATCAGAACCAGAACCCGATCTATAATGTTCCCACACGTGACACCATTGACCCCATCTCCCTTCCACCCCTCCCGTAGCCTCTGTATCCTTCAGTGGAACATCAGAAGCCTCTACTCCAATCGTCCCCACCTCGATATCCTTATCTCCCGATACCGACCCCTCATCATTCTACTGCAGGAAACCAATATTCTTCCGGGCGAAGAACCTCGTAGGTTCGGAGCCTACTCATATGTTGGATATAACACCCCTAGGGATACCAGACATGGCGGCGTTGCCATCCTGGTACACAACTCTATAGCCTCCGAACAGGTAGAGCTGAGTGTCAATTTTCTGGCTTGCGCCGTCACGGTCGGATCTGATCCCCCGCTGACTGTGGTGTCGGCTTATCTTGAGTGCGGGCAGGAAACCAATGCTGACCTGTCCAGTCTGTCAGATCAGCTTCCCGAGAACACCATTTATGGTGGCGACTTCAATGCGCACAGTCCCCTATGGGGGGGTGCGCGTTGGAATAGCAAGGGGAGGCTGGTGGCGGACTGGATTGAGGATGCATCCTTCGTCCTCCTCAACGATGGCTCGCCCACGCTCATCTCGACCGGATCCACCATGACGGCCATCGACTTGACACTCGCTCCCTCTAGGCTTGTTCCTTTCCTTACATGGGAGCTTCATACTAACCCGGAAGGCAGTCATCATACGATCGACTCAAGGCTTGGCCAACTATAGACCAACCACCAGATACGTCACTTCACGTGCCGGCTGGGATAAGTTTAGAGCTTCCATGGATAAAACGGCAGAGAGATATCCGAACTCGGAAAATGTGAACCAGGAGGCGGCTCGCCTCGTCAGGATACTCCATACTGCAGCAGCCTCAGCAATCCTCGTATCTTCCCCAAAACCCAATTCTTAGCCGCGATGGATGAATATTGACATTATAAACACAATTAAGTCCAAAAATGGAGCGTGGAAACATTTCCACAGACACCCGACAGATACCAACCTAGTAGCGTATCGTCGTGAGGCGGCAATCACCAAAAAAAAGGTTAAAGCTGGAAAAAGAGAGAGCGGAAACTCTTTTGCCCGCTCCATTGATCCCAGCTCTAACCTAGCCGATGCATGGAGAAAGGTTAAATCCATCTTCGGGGGTAGACCTCCTGGTTTAATCCCCAATTTACCAACCGATCTAGGATCCATCACGAACTCCCTGCATATAGCTGAACACCTCGCTCTATGCTGGACCAATTACTCTTCGGACTCTAATTTCTCCTCCGCACAACTTGCTGACAAACAGTCAGCACCCTGCAATTCTACAGTCCAGTCACCCGACCCAGATAGAACAATTGGTTACCCCATCTCCTTTGCGGAACTAAGTTCGGTGCTTAGTTCCTGCAAGGGATCAGCTCCAGGACATGACAGAATTACTTACGAGATGATCAGACTAGTAGACCTATACAACCTGATCCTAGCGCAGGGCTCCTTTCCGCACATGTGGAAGAGAGCTGTCCATATGCCAATCCGTAAGCGAACTAATTCTTCTAATACAACTTTGACCTCCAAGGATCTCCGTCCAATCTCGCTGCTCCCTTGCCTGTCAAGGGTCTTCGAAAAAATCTTGGGTAGGAGGCTTGGGATCCTACTGGAGGGTGTTTTGTCGGACGAGCAGAATGGTTTTAGACCAGGGAGAGGTACAACCTCTCTCCTGCTCGAGCTCGAACACTATGCCAGACGGACACTCGCCAACAAAAAGGAATATCATGTCCTCTCCCTCGATCTCGAAAAGGCCTTTGACCCGGTTGATCAAAACTATAGTCACAAATCAACTAACTATCTGGGGTACTGATGTCAAATTTATTCAAACGATTGATAATTTTCTCTTGTCTCGATCCATAATGGTGAGAGTCAATGGATACACCTTTAAACCTTATAGCATCGACATCGTCATACCACAGGGATCCCCCCTGTCTCCACTTCTTTTCAATGCATACATTCACTCTCTGTTCCAATGTCTAGCAGACATTCCCGGCACAGGTCACTTCATTTACGCTGGCAATATCCTCATCACCTCCCCCCATCCCTTTACCAACGACCTGTACAGACGAGTAAAAATACAAATCGACCAATGGTGCCTAAGAACCGGTGCTAAGCTACCCTTCGAAAAAGGGGAGCTACTAACCTTCTCCAGGAAACGAACGGGAAATTTAAGAAGAACAGTCTCCGATGAGACTCCCTACATCGCGCGGGACAAATGTAGGATCCTCGGCCTAATCTTCACTCCGAAACTATCCTGGAACGCGCACATAACACAAGTAATTACTGCGCTCCACAAACTCGGAAACCTAATTCGTGTTCTCGCGTCCAAACACCTCGGAGCAAGCTCGGCCGCTGTAACCCACGTTGCGTTAACCCTCATCCGCGGTTTCACACAATATGGTATCATGATATACGCTAACACCACAATAACCAATCGACGCAAGATTCAGGTCGCCATCAACCGCGTATTAAGGTTTGGCCTAGGCGCTTACCGCACCACTCCCATTGACTCCCTCCTAATAGAGTCAGGAGGGGAGAGCTTCGACACCCTGGCAGCAAAGGCGCAGAACAACATGGCGGCCAAAGGAATCATCAACACCAGAAGCATTCACCACCACAAGCATTCACCACCACACCATCTACAGCCTCCAAACTACAGGCCCTGACTCCACCAATCCAATGCTCCTAAACTCCTCCCTCCTGAAGGCCCGCTCGACCCTCCTATCCCACTGCCCTAATCTTCCCTCCCCAATCACTCCCCCAATTCCCCTCCCACCACAGATGTACACCACCACACAGCCAGAATTCAACTCCGGTACCCCAGGAAAGCCCACACTCCAGCAGCGACATACAGGCAGATTACATAGCCAACACTTAGAGGAGCTAAGCAGCTGTACCATATACTACACGGACGGTTCCAAAAGCCAGGAGCAAACAACGGCGGCTTTCGTTGCTTTTCGGCCTGGACTAGCTACAATTTTCAAACAACAAGCCTTCAAAATGGTCCCGGACAGTAGCATTTTCGAGGCGGAAACTTTCGCTATCTGCAAAGCTGCCCAGGACGCTAAAGAAGCCGCTACACCGGCCGCTATCTTCACGGACAGCAAAGCAGCAGTCCGACAATTCGCTGACCCGACAATTCGCTGACCCGACAATTCGCTGACCCGACAATTCGCTGCCTCCAGGGCATTATTCGGGACAATATCACAACCACGAGAGTCTTTTGGATTCCCGGACACGTCGGGATAGCAGGAAACGAGAAGGCCGACCAACTGGCGCGAAGCCGGATCTCCCCGCACGAAGAAGAAGCCATACCCCCCTACATAAGCTTCTTACGGCGAACGGCGAGGAAAAACATGGACGTACAACGAACGCTGCACTGGGCCAACCACACCACCTTTCTGGCGAAGCACTGGCCTAACACTAAGCCACCAGCCTACAGTCCCCAACTGAAGAGGAAAGACTCCGTCATCCTGGCAAGGCTCAGACTGGGTCACACCAGAATGACCCACGAATTTTTAATAAACAGGACTCCACGACCGGGTTGTCTCCTATGCCAAGAACCGTTAACCGTCGAACACGTACTTACCAGCTGTGTAAAAACCATCCGCTTCTTCCGCAACTCCGTCCCCCCACTTAACTCCCTCCTCGACCCATCCAATACTGACCTGTTCAATCTCTATCATTTTTACTCTTTATTGTCATTATTTTCATTTTACAGACTACTTTAATTATTACTTTCATTTTCATTATTTTATTTTTATTTTTTTTTTACTTTTTCTATTATTTTGTATTAATCCTTAACTCAAAACCTTGAATTACTAGCATTAAGAATGAATTATTTAGTAGTATTATTATTTTTACTCCTTTTTATTATTTTCATCATTTTCATTTCTATTACCTTCTCATTATTATTTTTATTATGTTTATTATTACATTTTCATTATTTTATATTTACCTTTACTATTTTCTATTATTTTGTATTAATCCTTATTTTCATTTCTATTTATATTATTATCGTAAATGTAGTGCGACGTGCCATATGCCCTTGTTGGCCTGGCCGAAATTTAAATGGGCCTTCTTATTGTATAAGGGGCACAATCCCAATAAATAAATAAATAAATCCTTTTTTGAAACCATTTTCAATGATGTCCTCATACACATATGCACCAAGAATGATATCAATTACGCTCGGCTTGTTGAAGTTTGGATCTGCCAGTTTTAAGGACCAAATCGGATTTGCCTTGTGGATATCTATTGGTTGCTCTGGAAGCACTGATGTTAACTTGGGCATAACAAGAGCATCAGTTAGAACGCTAAGGTTCGACGTGAATCTTGGTGTTATAGTAATTGAAATTCTTTTTCGCACGGTTTTCGTTTTAACACATCCGATTCCGGTGATGGTCGTTATTATGCTTTCTGGTTTTATGTTCAGCCTTTTGGCAGCTTTAGTGGATATGAAGGACGTTTGAGATCCTGGATCGATGACAGCTCTAAACTGTATCCTTTCTCCGGTGTTGGAATTTATGTTGATGAGCGCGGTTGCGAGCACAATTATTCCATGCTGTGGAGAAGCGATTTTCCCAACTGGCAACTGGGTTTTGTTTTCCTTCGTAGCCACGTTCACTGCTACGGCTGCCGACGTACATAGGGGTATTTTGCCAATCTAGCCGGTCAAAATTATTTATCAGTATAAATAGATTGTATAATTGAATTAACCTTTAGAAAGTGTTCTGCGACAAATATTGTTTATTTAGCGAGCAAGTTCTTTTACTTGCCCGCGACTTTCTGTGTTCTGCGACAAATATTGTTTATTTAGCGAGCAAGTTCTTTTACTTGCCCGCGACTTTCTGTTGAACGAATGCAAAATCCGTTCAACTATGACACATGTACTCGTATTTCGGTACAATACCGATGCACACTTACAAACTATTATTTTTATACTCTAGATGAAATCATATAGAGTATTATAAGTTTAATCCAGCCCAAAAGTTTGTAACGCCTAGAACCAAGCGTCGGACGAAAAAAAGTTGTATATTATTTTTTGTTTATTTGTGGCCAAAAACCTCAAATCCGCTTGACATCCGTCCGTCCGTCCGTCTGTCCGTGAACACGATAACTCAAGAACGCCTTCACCTAGGATCTTGAAATTTGGAATCTGGATGTTTGGTTGAATTTGTAAGCCTAAGTTCGTTAACGGGCAAAATCGTCCTACTCCTTCGGGTAGCTGCCATACAAAATGTCCTTAAAACACGTGTTCAAGAATATTGGTCGATAACTTCAGAAGGGTTTAAGCTACGACATTGAAATTTTGTATGTGTTATTTTTCCAATAGTTGGAGCTAAATATATGATTATGAAGAAAATCCTGTTAGTCCTTCGTGTAGCTGCCATACAAATATCCTGTCAAAATGTATTCACTTAATTTACGAAACTCACTATAACTCAAGTAATCTTTTAGCTACGAATTCGGAATTTTGTACAAATTAGTTTTGAGTGAAAAGAAAGTTCGAGTTGACTAGTCAGCGAAATCCTTTTACTCCTTCTGGTAGCTGCCATACAAAATGTCCTTAAAACACGCGCTTAAGAATATTGGCCGATAACTTCAGAATGGTTTAAGCTACGTCTTTGAAATTTTATATGTGTTATTTTTCCAATAGTTGGAGCTAAATATATAATTATGAAGAAAATTCTATCAGTCCTTCGTGTAGCTGCCATACAAATATCCTGTCAAAACGTTTTCACTTAATTTACGGAACTTACTATAACTCAAGTAATCTTTTAGCTATGAATTGGAAATTTTGTACAAATTAGTTTTGAGTAAAAACGAATTTTGAGTTTACTAATCAGCGAAATCCTTTTACTCCTTCTGGTAGCTGCCATACAAAATGTCCTTAAGACACGTGTTCAACAATATTTTTCGATAACTTTTGAACGCTTCAAGCTACCAATTTGAAATTTTGTACACATTCATTTTTAAATGGTTCCAAGGAAAAGGATAAATATGTAAGAAATCGAGTGAGTCTTTCCTACACCTCCCATGTGAAAGTCCGTCATAAAGGACATTTTTTCGATGACTTACCCAGTTCAAGATATGAAATTAAACACTGAATATTGTCTTTTAGTTTTGAGTAGCAATCTAATGGCAGTCCTGAAGAAAGGACATACAACATGCACACATGTAATTCTACTTTATCCCCATCTACAATATAAATCGGAATTCAGTATTCATCTAGAGTATTATACGATTGGCTTGCAGCCGATCGTGACTGCAGTATGTTTTTTTATTGCATTTTAACTTCACTTTGTTTTCACTAATTTGGTATGATTGGGACAAAGGTTTAACTGGGTGACTGAGAGGTTCAAATAATGTATGACCGCGATTTAAAATTGACTAACAGGTTTATTACTATTTCTAAAACCTTATATACAAAATTATTACGCTAATATTGCTCATGTTTACATGGTTTTCTTCTATGTTGCCATAGAAGGTATGTCGTAATGATTATGACACTAAACAAAACAATATAACCTAGGCTGAAATGATGAATATCCTTTGGATCTATATTGACGTCTAGTTCCTCGCGGCCTTGTAGTTCCTTTGTTCTTTGTTTTAGTTCTTCCAGATTCCTCGTGAAGGTTTCTTTTGAGCTAATATTCTTGCTTGGGTCGGTGTCACGTGTTGCTACGATGAATTCGGTGATATTCCTAGTTGGTACAAAGGCGGTGTTGAACGAACTTGTAAATAATTTATGTGCCTGTATTGTGACAAGTTTTTCTTTGATAGCACAGTCGCTGTATAACTCTATGATGCCAGAGTTTTCTAAAGTTATTTGCGATACGGAGATACCGCAAACAACATTCAAATCAATAATCTGTTTGACAACGTAAATCCAGTGGTTGGGGTTCAATAGCTGGATCCATCTAGGTGGCATTTCCATTTTAGCTACTGTGCATTTGGTTCTGTCCATAGTATGACTGATAAAGCTCATTTCACAGGCGCTTATCGGAGATCCTTTTCGGTAGAGGGGATGCAGTTGCTTGCAAATATAGTTCAAGCCTGGGGCTCTGTGGCAGGTGGTAAGCTCCTGATCCGACATCGGGTAGTACTGATCGCGATTTAGATTGGTGATCAGATAGTTCGTAGTGGTCTGCACTATCACGCTTGATTGATTGATGACGGTCAGTACTGGTACAATATGTAGTAATTCGAAATGTTCATCGGAGAACAGCGGAAGTTTCAATCTGAAGATCAGGTTTTCATCGATGATGCGTCCTTCAATAGTCATAAGATTGTAAAGTTCCAACAAATTCCCTGATTTTGCTGGTAATCTTAGATGTCGAGGTAAGTCGTCCTTGATCGCCATTAATTCTTGGAGCAGTTGCTCGGGTGCTAACAGTTGAGGGTTGATTTTTCCTTGATGGGTGTCGATGAGGACGTCTAATATCATTGCTTGTGTTCTTTGATAGTTGGTGGCTGTTAAGAGTAATTGTACGGATATTGCTGAAAAGGTCTGAGCTGCTTCTTGTGTTCATAGATCTTTGGTAATTTTATTCATTCGCTCCATGGTCACGTTTAATGCGATGTTTAGGTGCTCCAGGCTTAGACTAGTAGCTTTCTCCATTCTCATCATGATATTTGTAGTTGAGTCGATGATCGAAGTTTGATTTCTCAATAACTGGAGCAAATACCCGTCATTGCCCTTCATGTCCGTGATGATGTCGGTCATTTTTGCGGCGTAGTCAGCATCTAGCACTCCAAATAGTGAATTGGCAATGTTACCAACTAAGTTGAGTGCTCCTCTTCTTCCTCTTCGCGTTTTTGCATAAAGTGTAGGTCGTAACACCTCATTGTTGTTTTCAATGTCGTTCCACATTTGGCTAAATTGTGTTGCTGTAGAAGAGCATACGGGATTGTCTTGCATGTAGTGTCATATGTTGTGGAGTTTGTCCACCCCTGTTCGTATGGCGCGACTTTCTTCCCAGTATGGTGTCAAATTGTAGTGTACCACGAGGTTCCATTCGTTCAATACCAGGTTTGCTGCTCCTAAGCTTTCAAAGTATAAACCTGGAGATGTTTTGAATGGTGTGACCTTCACTGGACTTGTTATAACGGGAAGGATCAGACTCGTCCATAATAGTAGGCTGATAGGTGAATTGGAGATTCGTCGACTTTTGGTCCGTGAAGTCTGTATAGTCGTGTTGTAGCTAGGTTGAACATCTTCGGCGGTTCCGTTTGGAATGACTTGTTCCGTGATTTTATGTTTGTTGGCTCGTAATGAGTTGCTCCGAGGGATGCCGTCTGTTTCTTTTCCTTCAGTCTCTACCGGTATTGGTGCCAATTTATGTATCGGTCTTCTCAATACTCCTGTCGATGTTCTAATATCGGCTACTCTGATTAAACCATCGGCGCCTTTTATGCCTTTCAGTACTCTACCCATTTGCCATTTAAGGACATATCCTCCTTAATTACGACTAGCATGCCAGGTGTAATATTTTCACAGCGCTGCTTCCATTTGTAACGCTGTTGGAGTTCTGTTAAATATTCGGTTGACCATCGCTGCCAGAATTTTTGTTTGATGTCGTTGATAAGTTTCCATCTTTGGCAAAGACTGGTGTGTCTTACTTGTACATGAGCGTCTATTGAATTGGTGAGTGGTTCCCCAATCAAAAAGTGTCCTGGCGTCAGTGCTGTAAGATCATTTGCATCCGACAAAAGTGGCGTAAGTGGAAGCGAGTTTAAAATCGCCTCAATTTCAATTACTGCTGTTTCCATTTCTTCATAGGTGAGCGAAGCGGGCGTAAGATTTCTGACCAAAAAATGTTTGGCAGACTTGACAGCTGCTTCCCAGAGTCCGCCAAAGTGAGGTGATCTTGGTGGGATGAAATGAAAATCGGTTCCCTTTGGCGTACAGAAATTGACGATTTGTTGTTTTGTCTTCTCTTTGTACACAATTTCCTTCAACTCCGTTAGTTGATTCTTCGCACCGACAAAATTAGTGGCACTGTCACAATATAAATTCCTGCAGTGTCCTCTTCTGCCGATGAATCGTTTAAGAGCGCCAATGAAGGCTTCGGTTGTAAGATCAGTCACTAACTCCCAGATGCGTCGCTTTTGTAACAAAACAGCAAAAAAGGTTAAGTACGTTTTTTGTGGCCGCTTTTCTCTGATCTTAAAGTGAGTCCAAAAAGGACCTGCGAAGTCGACGCCGGCATTCATGAAAGGTCTAGCTGGCTGTACTCTATTGGCGGGTAGATCTCCCATAAGTTGTGTCATCAATTTCGGTTTGGCTTTTGCACATCTTACGCAATTCAGTGTGGTTGATCTAGCTATGGTTTTGCCCTTGATCGGCCAAAATCTTTGTCGAGCAATGGCTAATAAGGCCTGAGGCCCGGCATGAAGATGCTTAATGTGGAGTTCTTGAAAGATTAATTTTGTTATATAGTGTGCATATGGTAAGATGATTGGATGTTTGGCATCGTAGTTTAAGTCAGACGCTTCCAATCGTCCTCCAACTCGTAGAAGTCCAGCTTCGTCTAGAAATGGACTTAGACTGCATAACGGATCACTGTTGCTTAACTACTTGGTAGTTTTTAAAAGATGGATGGCTTCTCTAAATTCGTTGTACTGAGCCTCCTAGATTATGGTCTTCAATGAGTCTTCCAATTCTTCCACTGTTAGATGCGATTGCGAACGTTTGCTGCTGCTTCATGTTCGAATGTTTTTATTGAATCGTAACACGAGAGAAACGATTCGTTGAAGGCGATTAAATGAATTTCTATGATCAATCTCATGTATGAAACACGTATTATGTTGTACCACAGATAATGTTTTTTCTTCAGTCTAATTTCCGTCGCTTCGTGTTTTCCTGGCCAGCTTTCAGCTGGTCCATGAAGAAATGTTGGTCCATGAAACCAAAGTAAACAATTTTTTAGTTTCTCTGGTGCAATACATCCTTTACATCGTTTCTCAGAAGCGTCTGCGAAAACATGAAGCTGTGTACTTTGCGGTTGTTTACCACCGAAGATATGACCGAGGTATGTTGATGTTATTTAGCTCTTGTAAGCCTGTGCGGTATCTTAACCACATGGGAAGTGCAGCATCCCAGTCTAATTTGAGTTGATATAACTTCTGCAGGAACATCTTAGTGGTGATTGTAACTGGACTCATTAGTCCGAGTGGGTCAAATAATTTAGCAATGTCGGATAGTGCTAATCTTTTTGTAACTTTAGTTGATTCACTGTGCGGGCTCTTGATTTTAAATTCATCTGCTTCCGTCTCCTCTAGTCGCCAAAAGCGCTCCATCTGCTCATTGAGATTGGCATCCTCGGTACTGAAGATTCCGCACATGACGCATGTTGGTGCTGGAGCCTCTAGTTTACCTGCAATCACCCATCCAAAAACCGTATTTTGTAGTATTGGCAGGTTCTTCGCTAGTCGAATTTGACCAACGGAGAGTAAGTCGTAGTAGATTTCGGCGCCAATAAGCATGTCAATAAGGCCTGATCGATCGAAAGCTGGATCCGCTAGTTGAATGTTTTTCGGTATTGTCCATGTGGCTGTCTTCAGAGCTTGTGTTGGTTGCGGTGAAGTTATTTGTTGCACTACGACTGCATCTACGTTCTTCGAAAAATTTGTTATTCTGGATTGCAATAACAGTTTGATTCTATGATGAGCTTGTTGTGCTGTTCCGCCCAACCCTCGAATGCAAATGGTTGATTGCGTTTTCTGGAGCCCCAGTTTCTTCGAAGCGGCTTCAGTTATAATGTTGATCTGTGAGCCACTGTCAAGAATGGCTCTTAATTCCAGCGCTTGTCCCTTTTGATTCACGCCCTTGATGAGTACAGTGCTTAATAAGACGAGAGATCCTTCTGATGCTGAGGTCTCCGTAGATAAAGTGACTGAACTATTGTCGTCGGAAATAAGTTGATCCGCTGATGCTATTACTGGTTTAGGTTTCTCTGACTTGGAAGTTGTTCTATTGACTTGCGTAGTCGTTGATGATGGAGCCGGTTTGTTATGGTTGATGCTGTTCAAATGCAAAAGCGTGTTGTGTTTCTTCTCACATTTCAAACATGTTCTTGATGTGCACTGGCTGACGGTATGTCCGTCTTGTAGACAATTCAAACACAATTTTAACTGTCGTGCCTTGGTTATTCGCTCTGGTACGGCTAAACGTTTAAAAATTTCACATGCGAAGATTTTGTGATTTCCGCTACAGTTTTACAAGAGTAGGCGCTCCCCTTGTTAGACGTCAGAGTGAATGATTTGGTTGATGATGGCCTATTTCGATTTTGCATCTTGTTTGTGTCGTTGCCCAGTGCTTCGAGGGCTTGAAATCGTCGTTCTAAAAATGTCAGGAAAGCGTTTATCGTTTGTAGATCTCGTGGTTTCTTTAATGTCTGTTCATATAGACTATGCGTTGTCTTGTCTAGCTTCTTTACTAGAATATGAAGTAGCACAGGATCCCACGTTGATATGTTTATATTAATATTTTTTAGACCTAGCAGGCATTCCGTGGTAAGGTCATGCAATTTTTTTATTACAACGGCTGATTCAATTGTTGTTGGCTGCGACATCAATTTGTCCAGTAACGTTTTAACCATAAGTCGTTGATTGTTGTAGCGACTCTTCAGAATCTCCCATGCGGTATTGTAGTTTTCGTCCGTAATTGGAAGATGTCGGATTAAGCCTTCGGCTTGGTCCCCACAGTGCATAACTCGTGTGGCCTACACATGGTCAGATTGAGAATCATTGACGACCCTGTGGTTCATTTATAATTTGGTTTTTAAACACACATTAATAGTATAATTCATTTATATAATTTCACACGATTAATATTACATTTTAATTATTCAATTTCAATTATTTTACTAGTGTACTTCTTTTTATTACTGTTTATTTCAACGTTCTATTTATTCAATACGATCGCGTGACCAACTCCGGCGATAGTTCAAACTGAAGAGAAGGTAAAAAAATAGACCTGCTATTTTACTCGGTACATTATTTGATTTAAGGTCTTTAGTCCTCGGTATTGTAAAGCGCGTGAATTCAAATATTTCCCTCCGGGAAAATGGATAATTTTTATTAGAGTTTATTATTTATTATTGGAATCTAGCTCGCTAACATTATATGCCGGTTTTAGTCGATCAACTGAGATTGTTTGGTTTTTATTATTTATATCTAGGAGGAATTGTTTTCTAAAACGCCTTACGATCCTAAATGGGCCTTCATATGGTGCTTCAAGTCCTTTTCTTTTTTTGTCTACTCGTACAAATACGTATTTACATTTATCTAATTCGTTTGGAATGTAGATGTGAGGATTTAGTTTAGTTCGTGGTTCCTTAAATTTAACGTTCCGCATTTGTTTGCGCAATTTCTGAACCAGGTCTTGCGGATTGGTACTTTCTTTGGCTGTTTTTGGGATGAAGAATTCCCCTGGGACTTTTAATGCTTGACCGTATACTAGTTCTTTAACTGAAGTGCGCATCCCCAGGAGTACCAGGGCAATCTCTTCGCTCCAGTTGCCGCAGTTTCCCCGTGCTTTGAGTGAGGCTTTTAACTGGCGATGGATTCTTTCTATCATGCCGTTACTTTGAGAGTGGTAACTAGTCGTACTGATTCTGTGTGAACCTAGCAAAGAAGTTAGTTCAGCAAATAAATTGCTTTCAAACTGTACACCTTGGTCAGTGGCTATCTGTAAGGGGCAACCAAATCTAGAAACATACTCGCTTACAAATGTTTTAGCAACATCTGTTGCCTTGCTGGTTTTCATTGGGCACGCCTCGGGCCACCTAGTGAAACGGTCAACCATGGTGAGTATATAGACATGATAAATTCCTTAGCACAAGTGAACATTGTTGCTTTTCAACGCTTAAGCTAGTGGAGTGAACCAACGCACGGATCGGAACATATCATGAAGAAAGGACTAATTGTAATCTGCACGTAAGTCGAAAGCTTTGAACGATTCCATTCTTACCATTTCCTAACATTTATCAATTGACTAACATTTCCCAAAAATTAATAATTGATTGATTAAAATTGAAACAAATAAAGTTATTCGCTAAATAATTATATGTATATTATTTCTATAAGTGATTGAGTAGATAGATGAAAGAATTTTTTTTTGTGTTAACGTGATTACAAAAGTGAAGGCTATCGGTATTTAAATAAAGTGCATAAACGTATATAAAGTTTTAGTTACACAATCAATAACAAATCCTTCGAACTCGTGTTTTATTTGAAAACCAAAAATTTAAAATAATGGAAAATAATCTCGAAAACACGAACGCGAATATGAACCCAATTGCGAATGCAAATGTGGCCGCAAATATCGTTAACATCGATGTTAAATCCTTGCGTATTCCGGACGCAGTTAAGGACCTTCCTCGATTCGATGGGAATCCAAGACTTCTAAACGAATTTCTTAGTAATGTGGAAGAAATTCTTTCTATAATGGCCAATATAAACGGCACAAGTTACGCTACAATTTTGCTCCGAGCAATTCGGAATAAAATTGAAGGACCCGCCAACGAAGTTCTGAATATGTACGGAACTGAATTAAATTGGGGTGATATAAAACGTAACTTAATTTTACACTATTCCGATAAGCGTAACGAAACTTCTCTCATTAGAGACTTACATAATATAAGACAAAATAATAATAGTATAGAAAAGTTCCACAGTGAAGTAATTGAAATTTTATCTACAATGTTAAACAATGTAAAAATTAACGAAAATGACGCTAATGTGATCAAAGCAAAGAAAGAACTTTATTCAGAAATGTGTCTGAATGCCTTTCTGATAGGATTAAAAGAACCACTTGGGTCCACAGTACGGACCATGAAACCTTATTCACTAGTTGAAGCATTTTCATACTGCATGCGTGAACAAAATATATTTGGTAAAGGTTCGTTATCCACTCCAAAATTTTTTCTTTTATTTTTCTTCAATGTATTTTGCACTTTCAAACCAATTTCCGTTGGTTTCAATTCCGGGTCGATCTGAAATTAGGAGATATTGGCATCTAAAAATTGTGAATTTGCTCACTTTTTTGATGTCAAATGGTGTCAGCTGGACTTCACTATGACATTTCGCATGACACCAGAATTGCCATATCCAAACTTTTGTGGTATTTGTTCCACATGAAATTTACTCAAGCAAAAAATTAAATGGCGGGAAAAGTTTGAAAAAATGTAGTGCACGAAAAGTAGTTGGAGCGTAGCGCGCGTCAGCCAAACATGAACCCGAAAAGGGAGTCTTAATCCCTGAGCCCCGCAGGGCTGGACGAAAGGTAGTTGGAGCGTAGCGCGCGTCAGCCAAACATGAACGCGAAAAGGGAGTTTTAATCCCTGAGCCCCGCAGGGCTGCACGAAAAGTAGTTGCAGCGTAGCGCGCGTCAGCCAAACACGAACGCGAAAAGGGAGTCTTAATCCCTGAGCTCCGCAGGGTTGCACGAAAGGTAGTTGGAGCGTAGCGTGCGTCAGCCAAACATGAACGCGAAAAGGGAGTTTTAATCCCTGAGCCCCGCAGGGCTGCACGAAAAGTAGTTGGGGCGTAGCGCGCGTCAGCCAAACATGAACGCGAAAAGAGAGTCTTAATCCCTGAGCCCCGCAGGGCTGCACGAAAAGTAGTTGCAGCATAGCGCGCGTCAATCAAACATGTCATAATGGCGTCTCGAATTGTACTGGTTCGATGAAATTAAAAATTTTAAATCGGTTTTTTATAGTCGTGCAAGAACAATAATTGTTGAACATTTTTTCAAACTTTTCCCGCCATTTAATTTTTTGCTTGAGTAAATTTGATGTGGAACAAATACCACAAAAGTTTGGATATGGCAATTCTGGTGTCATGCGAAATGTCATAGTGAAGTCCAGCTGACATCATTTGACATCAAAAAGATGAGCAAATTTACAATTTTCAAATGCCAACATCTCCTAATTTCAGATCGACCCGGAATTGAAACCAACGGAAATTGGTTTAAAAATGCCAAATCCATAAGAGAAAAAAAAAATTTTTTTTCGGAGTTCCCCTTATACAACGAACTTTTTCCTATTATAGATCTAAACAACCGGGTTTTCGCCAAACAAATAATAATATGCCCCAAAACAGACAAAACCAATTTCAGAATTTCCAACAAAGGCCAAATCGGTTTAATCCACCCCAACAAATGCAGAATCAATATAATCCACCACAACAAAGACCTAACCAGTATAATCCACTACAACAAAGACCTAACCAGTATCCTAGAGCCCCCAATAATCAGATATTGCCCGGACCTGAACCTATGGATACGAGTTCCGGCAACACTAATTTTAGGCAAACAACGCGATACCAAGCACCCAATCGGCAGCCCCAAAATTCATATTTTAGATCGACTGGTCCAGCCAGATTCGTAGGAGAAGAACTTAATTCTATGACGAACAAACCCGGCCCAACAACATACGAGTACAATTCGCAAGATAATTATTATAATAACGAATATATGAACAATCAACAAGAGGAAAATAACTATTGGGCACAACCAAATGAATCTGAAGATCCTGCACAGATCGACAATGAACATTTTCAGATCGCAGCCCCGACGAACCAACCGGTTACGGAGGTCTTAACACTCATGGTTTTACCTAACCTTATATTAACATTTCAACCCAAACAGGTCAATATTTGAAATTCTTGATAGACACTGGAGCCTCTTCATCCTTTATTAACCCCGAATTGTGTTATTCTTAATACATTCGCGAAATTAAACCCACTATCATTACTACAGCTTTAAACACTCAAAAAAATTAATAAAAAGGTAAATCTCCCAGCCTTCATCGAATTTAATCAAACCGGATACCTCGAGTTTCTCCTATTTCGGTTTCACGGATATTTTGACGGTTTAATCGGGTTCGATACATTAAGAGCCCTAGGTGCAAAAGTAGACGTAGTAAATCGCACCTTAATCACAAATAACTCAGTAATTCCGTTGCAATTTAAACCCAACTTTATGTCGCAAAAATTTACAATCCCAGCAAACTCCAAATCAGTCAATTACCGATAGACATCCGAAATGGATATATTTACTTAAACTTCACTAGGATCAAACCACAACTTTATATTCCTGAAGGAGTATATAAATCTTCAGAATGGTATGGTTTGGTTGAAGTTGTAAATGAATCAAATGACGATCAAAACTTGCTACTTGAACAGCCCCTCAAAGCCGAATCATTTACAAATTTTGTTGAACATCCTTGTGAATTAAACTTTTCAGAAAACAGTGACTACAATTCTCAGGAAACCCCAAACCATGATGATATAGTTCAGTCTCTACGCTTGAACCATCTTAACAAAGAAGAACGGAAAAAGATAAGTAAATTGTGTAAACAATATCAGGACATCTTCTATAAATTAACCTTTACCAATAAAATAAAACACCATATCTCAACAACTGACAATATTCCAATATATACGAAATCATACCGTTATCCTTATGTGCATAAGGAAGAAGTCAGAAACCAAATAAGTCAAATGCTTAACCAAGCTATTCCCCATGGATTTCTCCTATATGGGTAGTACCCAAGAAGAAGGACGCTAGCGGAAGACAAAAGTGGCGATTAGTTATCGACTATCGCAAACTTAACGAAAAAACAATAAACGATAGATATCCTTTGCCGAATATTAGTGAAATTCTCGACAAACTCGGCAAATGTATGTATTTTACTACACTCGATCTAGCAAATGGATTCCACCAAATTGAGATGAACTCAAAGGACATGGACAAGACTGCCTTTACAGTCGAAGGCGGACACTACGAGTATGCTAGAATGCCCTTTGGTTTAAAGAACGCCGCTTCTACTTTCCAGAGAGTTATGGATAACATCCTGCAGGATCTTCAAGGTAAAATTTGTCTTGTTTACCTTGACGATATCATCATATTTTCTACCTCACTACAAGAACATTTAGAAAACACCCGAAAAGTATTTGATAGACTTCGGGATGCCAACTTTAAAATCCAAATGGACAAATCCGAATTCCTATGCAAGGAAATCTCATTTTTATTTCACCTTATTACAAACCAAGGAGTAAAACCCAACCCTGATAAATTAAAGGCAATCCAAAACTTTCCCATCCCTAGAAACCAAAAGGAAATTAACGGGCCTATTACGAAACTCGACTCGATCAAAAAACCCACATTCTGCGAGTATGAAACTCGACGAGTGCCTACTTGTCGAGTTTCACTCGACTTTTAGTGGAAAAAAAAGCGTGAGTTAAGAGAACTGCGTATTATGAGAGCCGATCGAGTGAGTATTTTCTTATAAGAAATGTCAAACTCACTCGACTGCTGGAAATGAAGTGACTTTCCAATTGTCGAGTTTCATAATACCAACTTTAGCTCGAGTCGAGTCCAAATGTGAGTCGAGTTACTCACTCGACTCGAGTTTCGTAATAGACCCGTAAATCATTTTTGGGTCTTCTCGGATATTACAGGAAATTCATCAAAGATTTTTCAAAATTAAGTAAACCTTTAACTCATTTCTTAAAGAAAGGTAAATCCGTTGATTTAAATAACAGTAGCTACATAAGAGCATTCAAAACTTGCAAAGACATTTTGATGAACGACCCTATTTTACAACATCCCGATTTTTCTAAGCCTTTTGTCCTAACTACTGACGCAAGTAACTTCGCGATTGGTGCTGTTTTGTCACCAATAGGAAGCGACAAACCAGTGTGCTACGCTAGCAGAACGCTAACAGATACAGAAACAAATTATTCAACAATCGAAAAGGAACTTTTGGCGATAGTATGGGCCACCAAATATTTTCGCCCTTACCTTTTTCGGGCGCAAATTCAACATAGTTACGGACCACAAGCCACTACTTTGGTTAATGAATCTTAAGGACCCAAATTCAAAACTAGTACGTTGGCGTTTAAAATTAGAAGAGTACGATTACGAAGTAGTCTTTAAGAAAGGAACTCAAAACTCCAATGCAGACGCACTCAGTCGTATACGACTTCCTGAACAACCAAATAATGAAATAGAAATAAATATAAATGACGTAGTAACAGATCAGGCGGAGCAGGGAACTAGTTATTCAACCATACACTCTGCATCAGAAAACTTAAACACAGGTATCCCTATCTCTGAGCGTCCGTTGAACGAATTCAATCTTCAAATTATCTTGGAAAGAAGTAATAAAACACCCAAAATTTCTCGAAGTACTATATTTAGAAATAAAAAACGCACCACCTTTCAATCAATAAATTTTACGGAAGACGATATTATCAAAATCCTGAAAGAATACATAGCTCCGAAAAAACTAACAGCAATTTTTACTGACAACGACACCTTTAGAACAATCCAAACTGTATACTCTAACCATTTTTCTGGAAATAAAAATTTTAAATTACTTAGATGTACTGAAATTCTAACAGACGTTATAGACAACGACGAACAGGACCGATTAATTCAGGACTACCACATAAAAACCAATCATAGAGGTATAAATGAAACTTTACAACATTTAAAACGACAGTATTTTTTCCCTTATATGTCAAGTAAAATTTCAGCGTCTATTAACAATTGCGAAACTTGTCAAACATTAAAGTACGATCGCAAACCCCAAAAACTCGCATACGAAAATCCGGAAACACCTCTAAAACTCCTCGATATCCGTCACCTGGATATACAGGGTGTAACTAGTACTGAGGTTCAAACGAAAATGGGAGACAGAGGAACTTGTCCTGAGTAGAAAATCGTTATACACATACTCCCGTTTTTGCACCGTTAAGGAGATAGCGCGATTTTAAGGACGAAGGATTTTCATCGTACCTGTGATCACTGTTTGATCTCTAACTTCTGCTGTACTTAGCGTAACGTAATAATTCTGGGCTCGTTGGAAAGGACACAAATCTTCTTTCTAATTGTGTCAATCAGTGTTATACTTTTTGAGAAAAATTCAGTTAAATGACACAAAAATAATAAAAAATTAAAAAAAAATTAAAAAAAGTCCTGTTTTATTACAGTTTCGGAAAGCCCATAAAATTTCACTGTACGTTTGATAACAGAATTTCATCATAGGTTGAATTGTAAAGGAGCGGGGCTAACAATTATCAAGCACGTTCCCTTCAAGTAAATCTGGTTTGACACCCGTCATTCGTCGAAGGAGTATGATTAATAATAGTGAGGACGAAATAAAAGAGTTGAAGTATAGTTTATTACGTTTATTTAGTTTATTACGTTTACAAATAATTTTCAACATGTCCGCCGTTGTGGAGCAAGCAGAAGTGGTATCGCCGACGAATGGCATTGGTGGGGTTCACACGCAGTAGTTGGGCTCGTAACTGATCGCATGCTTCGGTGATACGGGAAATGAGCTGTTCTCGTGTATGAATTTCCTCTGCGTAGACGATGCTTTTCAAATACCCCCAGACATAAAAGTCCATGGGAGTTAAGTCGGGAGATCGTGGAGGCCATGCAATGGGACCGCCGCGACCAATCCATCGATCCCGAAAATTCGCGTCGAGCCACCGACGGACATTAGCACCATAATGCGCTGGCGCTCCATCGTGCTGGTACCAAAACCTGACCAGTGCACGGAGTGGTATATCCTCTATGAGGTCTGGCAAAGTTTCCTCCAAAAATTCGGCATAATTGGTGGAATTGAGAATTGGGGGAAAAAATATCGGACCGATGAAAGTTCTGCCGATGATGCCAGCCCAAACATTCACACTGAAGCGATGTTGATGGGACGTATTTCGGCTGGTATGGGGATTTTCACGTGCCCACACATGCATATTGTGGAAATTTTGTATGCCATCGCGGGTGAATTGCGATTCGTCGGTCCAGAGAATTCTTCCGAAAAACGCTGGATGTTCGTCTGCTCGCAGTAACATGGTACGACAAAAGTCTCGCCGATATTCACGATCACCGGGCAACAGTTGTTGCACCGGTGTATTGTGATAGGGATACAGTCCTTCTCCTTGCAGAATTCGGAACAATTGCATGTGGTTGATGCCTAATCGATGGCCGATGCGCCGGGTGCTTACCGTGGGGTCCCTAGCCGCGATGCGCAGTATGCGCTCCTCCGTGGCCACAGGTACCGAGTGTCGCCGTCCTGGATGTTGTGTCTCCCGCCATGGCTGCAGTATACCTCGTTCACGAAGGTTCCGATGAATGCTGATGAACATCCGATAATGGGGGTACCGAGATCTGTCCGGATACCGTTCCCGGTAAACTCTTTCGGCTCGCCTAGCATTCCCGTCGCACAACCCATACACGAAGTGCATGTCTGCCATTTCTTCCGTTGTAAAAGACCTCCAATTGCTTGCCATGTTGCTCGTAATGATGTCTATGACATTCTGTTTGCTGCTGCTTCCTCCCGATGCTTTTATCGCAGAAAAATCTACGTAGGACGAAGTCATTCCAGTTCCTTAAGGGAGTAGGTAAACTCCATGCCCTGCTTAAATGGATATTACTTAATTAACTTAAATGGATGTTAGTTAATTTACTTAAATGGACGCTATCTAATTAGTTGTCATATTTTTACTTACCTGTAACATAATTTCAACACATAAGAGCAATACGTGTGTTAACATGGTTGCTCATTACTGCATCTGTTTTGCGGTAAATTCTATGTTTAGCAGTATTTCCAACATGTGCAAGGAACTCACTTGTTGTTGCAAATATGAAGAAATTCTGTTATCAAACGTATAGTGAAATTTTATGTGCTTTCCGAAAATGTAATAAAATTTGGTGGTTAATCAGGTCCTTCTTGGAGAAAACAAGACTTTTTTGTATTTTTTTTTTGTGTCATTTAAATGAATTTTTCTCAAAAAGTATAACACTGATTGACACAGTTGATAGCAATTAGAAAGAAGAATTTGTGTCCTTTCCAACGAGCCCAGAATTATTACGTTACGCTAAGTACAGCAGAAGTTAGAGGTCAAACAGTGATCACAGGTACGATGAAAATCCTTCGTCCTTAAAATCGCGCTATCTCCTTAACGGTGCAAAAACGGGAGTATGTGTAGAACGATTTTCTACTCAGGACAAGTTCCTCTGTCTCCCATTTTCGTTTGAACCTCAGTACTAGTTACACCCTGTATACAGGGTGTTTGGCACTCCGTGTGCCACCTTGTAAGGGGTTATTCCTTGATATATTTGGAGAAAAAAATTGTTCTACAGGGTGGGTCAATTTTCAATATAAGTGGAGATACAGGGTGTTTTTGACCTATACCCTCACTCACTTAAAACGTTAAATCTTGAATACGAATAATCACAAGGCAAAGTGTTATAACTCGTTTCTTAGGCAATCGAATTACCTTTCATTTGATGTAACAGTCTAAATTGTAACTGCACCCAATCTTGAGATATTTACTCGAAAACACAGACTTTTGCTACGTCAACCCTTAAAATTCAGTGATCAATGTAGTTTTTCTCAGAAAACCCCATTATAAAAATGTCATTTTAATTTTATTTTTTTATGAGCCGTATTATTACCTACAAAAGCTGCATACATATGTATGAGTTACGACTAACATTTTGGAAGTAATAGGTAAAAATACATATCGCATAAAAATTAAATATTTAAAAAATCAGTGCTTGTGCATATTGATCTACGCTACTTGCTTGAATTGAAAGAATTTAATAATGGTTTTTATTTCAAATATTTTTATTATAATAAATGTTCAAAATGGCCACCTTCATTTTGAATGCACGCTAAAGCTCGTTTGGCGAGTGTTCTCTTGGTATTCATATTCCTCAACTGCTGCCTTACTTCTATTGCTGCCGCATCGATCCTGATATTTAGATGTTCCAATGTTTCTACTGGCGTTGCGTAGACAAGGTCCTTCATCCATCCCCATACAAAGAAATCCATAATAGTAAGATCAGGAGATCTTGCAGGCCAGTGTATCGGTCCATTTCTACCGATCCAGCGATTGCTATAATTGGAATTTAACCAATCTGTGATCTGTCGGCCGTAATGAGCAGGAGCACCATCGTGTTGGTAAAACATGGAAGCCAATCGAACCAGTGGAATATCATCCAACAAGTCCTGTAGATCATTTGATAAAAACTGTAAGTAATTGGAGCTATTTAGAGTACGCGGAAGCCTAATAGGTCCAAGCAAATCGTCACCAATCACACCTGCCCATAAATTGACGCTGAATCTGTGCTGAAATGATGCCGCTCTTCTTGTGTGTGGATTGCTCTCAGCCCACGTATGTAGGTTGTGGAAGTTTGTGATACCGTCTCTGGTAAATTGGGACTCATCCGTCCACAGAATATTGTTGAAAAAATTGTCGTCATCTATTTGTCGTTCAAGGAGCTAATTGCAAAACTCCATCCGTTTGGGGAAATCAATGGGTAGCAGCTCCTGTACTGGTGTGTGATGGTAGGCATGGAAGCGTTCTACTTTTAAAATACTCCAAACCTTCCAAGTAGATATGTTAAACTGCAATGCCAAGCGTCGGATACTGATCGATGGATCATTTTGCACTGCTTGCAGTATTCTTTCATCAATCTGAACAGCGATTATAGGCACAGGATTTGCATTTACTCTCCTTGTTCTAACGCTTCCAGTTTCCCTAATTCTCCTGTAAACGTCTTGAAATACTCTCCTGCTAGGTGTCCGTCGATGAGGATGTCTCTGATGGTAAAGCCATCGCGCGGCTCGTGCATTTTGGTCACACTCTCCATAAATTAACATCATGTCAGCATATTCTTCATTGGAGTACTCAGGCATTTTGAAATAATTATTTAAATTCTACTGACACCTTCTTCTCTTAGCAACGTAACTAAAACTGAGAAAAATATGAAGGTAGTTTTGCTTTTATAGGCTTTTTATTTTGTAAGACACCCTATTAAAAAAGGCATAGTACCGCATCCAGTAGTACCTACCACGTCCAGGTAAAAGCATCAGTTATGTTGAAACTCACTTACATTTCATTGTTTTCCTTCATACTTTAAATAGTAATAAATGTGCAATAAAAATACTGTAGTACTACCGACAAATTAAACAGGTTTTTAAACGTGGTCCACTTTATGGCACTGACTTTTAAATATTTAATTTTTATGCGATATGTATTTTTACCTGTTACTTCCAAAATGTTAGTCGTAACTCATACATATTGTTGCGAGCTAGGGGTTCGCCGGGATTTCAAGTGAAACACAATTCGGTTAAAATAAAAATAAGTGATAATTTATTTAATCGCACTATTAATTCACAGAGTATATTCGCACTGTATGGCAGCACTTCCCGCTTATTCCATATATCGCTTTACTCGATCACTTTCGCTCTCTACCAACACGGTCGCGTATACACGCTGGCTGTCACAGCCGACGTAATAAAAATTACTATGTCTCTCGCTGAAAGCTTTATCTGCTTTTATACCACTTGACTGAGGTCGAGACTGTTCTTGAATCTTCGTTCGATGGTGTGTGTAGAATATTCTGGAAAGCATGAGAGCATTCCATGTGATCTTCTAGGCTGTTCTAATACATTCGATCGCATTCCATTAGAGGGGAAATATAGTCGTGTTGTTTCTCTTTATATACGTTTCTGATTGGGTTATTTTGCAACTAGGTATTCGGTTGTTGTTGTTTTCATTATGTGAAACGATCGAGTTGCGCGGTTGCCAGATTTACATGTAACATTACTCCCTCCTTAGTTCCTGTTCGTCCCGAACAGAGTCGATCCCCTCGTCATGGGCGCCATGGTACTTCTTTAGTCTATCGAGGTGTACCACTTTCATTTTAGTACGAGGTTTTTGATGCAACTGAATGCGGTACACAACATCATTTAACCGGTTGATGATTTGATAAGGTCCTTCCCAATTGCGCTGTAGTTTCGGTGACCTGCCCTTCTGTCGTTTGGGATTGTATAGCCAAACTAAATCGCCCTCTTGGAATCCTGATGAATTTGCCCGTTGATCATACCTCGTCTTCATCCGATCGGTTGCCAAATTAATTTTATCTCTGACCAGGTTGTAAATTGTGTGTTGTCGATGTCGAAGATCCGAGACGTAATCTTTTGGATGGGTTGGTTGGTCTGGTGGTACTCCAAACATTAATTCCGCGGGGACTCGAATATTCTTTCCGAAGATGACTCGGGAGGGAGTTTCTCCTGTTGTTGCGTGTACCGATGTTCTGTATGCCATTAAAAATAGAGGAATGTGTTGATCCCAGTCCTGTTGCCTTTCGCTGACGAGTTTCGATAGGTTCGAATTCAGTGTTCTATTGAAACGTTCCACCATTCCATCGGACTGTGGATGTAGTGGAGTTGTTCTCGTTTTGTTTATTCCCAGCATTTGACACACGTGTTTGAACGTTTGAGATTCAAAGTTGCGCCCTTGATCGGAGTGTAGTTCACGTGGAACTCCAAATCTGCTCACCCAGTTGGTAACAATTTGTTCTGCGACGGTAACTGCTTCTTGATTTGGAATTGCGTAAGCTTCTGGCCACTTGCTGAAATAATCGATGACCACAAGAATGTAGCGATTACCATTTTCCGATTCCGGAAATGGTCCAGCAATATCCACAGCAATTCTCTCGAATGGAGCTCCCACGTTGTATTGCTGCATTTCTCCCTTTGATCTGCGTTGCGGGCCTTTATTCGATGCACAGGTAGTACACTTACGACACCAATTTTCGACGTCATCTCGGAGATGGATCCAATAGAACCTCTCTCGTATCTTTGCCAAAGTTCTATTTACACCTAAATGTCCACCGGAAGTACCTTCGTGATACTCCTTCAGAATTTCCTCGACTTTAGAATGCGGGACGATAATTTGCATGAGATGCGATGTTCCGTCAGCGGTTTCCCATTTCCGTTTTAATAACCCACCGTCTAGGTGGAGGGAGTTCCATTGTGCCCAATAACTCTTTAAGGTTTCGCTGAATTGTGAGATGTCTTTCCACTCAGGCCGCTCCATTTTGTCCTTCCATGCCATGATCGGTGAAATATCCGGATCCTTTCGTTGGGCATCTTCCAGTTCTTGCTGATTCCATCCATCCTTTGGTTCGGTCGTTATTCGCTGAATGGTTTCTCCGACTTCTTTTTCTTCTACGCGGTGACAATGCTTGCAGTTTGGTGGACAAGGACGACGTGAGAGCGCGTCGGCATTACCGTGAATTCTCCCTCTTCGGTGAACAATTTCAAAATCGTAGGATTCAAGCCTTTCTATCCATCTTGCTACTTGGCCCTCGAGATTCGTGAACTGAAGTAGCCATTTAAGTGATGCGTGATCCGTTCGAAGAAGGAACTTTTGGCCATAGAGATATTTGTGAAAATGTTTTGTAGCTTCTACAATGGCCAATAGCTCTCGGCGAGTTACGCAATAGTTCTTTTCTGATTTTGAGAGTACTCGGCTGTAGTATGATAGCACTCTCTCTTGCCCGTCGATCTCCTGTGATAGTACTGCGCCGATACCGACATTGCTGGCATCAGTGTCTATGATGAAACTATGACCTGGTTTTGGATACGCCAGAACTGGAGAGTCGCAAAGTTGATTTTTTATTTTCTCGAATGCTTCCTGGCACTGTTGATTTCAAGTAAATGTCTTTCCCTTTTCTGTTAGCTGATGAAGATATTTTGCCGTATTGGCAAAGTCTTTTACGAATCGACGGTAATATGTCGCTAGTCCTAGGAAGCTGCGCAGCTGGTGTTTATCACTCGGAGTAGGCCAATTTTTCACCGCCAGTATTTTCTCCGGATCCGTCTTTACACCATCAGCTGAAACGATGTGACCCAAGTACTTTACTTCTGCACTAAACAAAGTGCACTTTTTCGGACTCAGCTTTAATTTTGCTGCTCGCAGTCGCTGGAAGACTTCCTGTAGATTTTTCAGATGTTCCTCGAAGGTTTTGCCGATAACGATCACATCGTCCAGGTAAACGAGACAAGTTTTCCAACTAAGGCCACGCAAAACAAATTCCATTAGTCTTTCGAATGTAGCTGGAGCATTGCACAGGCCAAACGGCATCACGATGAATTGCCACAGTCCGCTGCCGACAGAGAATGCTGTTTTCTCTCTATCATTTTCGTCTATTTCCACTTGCCAGTATCCACTTTTCAGGTCCAACGTTGAGAACCATTTAGCATCTGTCAGGGTGTCGATGATATCGTCGATTCTAGGTAGTGGATAGCTATCCTTTTTCGTAACATCATTTAATTGTCTGTAGTCCACACAAAATCGGGTACTGCAATCTTTTTTCTTAACCAGCACGACTGGCGATATCCACGGACTCTTTGATTCTTCGATTATTCCCTGATGCTCCATGGTTTTGACCATTGAATTCACTTCTCCTTGTTTCGCTAGTGGTACTCTTCTTGGGGGTTGACGTATCGGTGTAGCACTTCCGGTGTCTATACGATGCTTCACTAGGTTTGTTCTGCCATAGTCGTCATCACCGGTGGAGAAGACGTCGCTGAATCTTTCGATCAAATCCACTGCTTGCTTGTGTTGTGTTCCTCTAAGGTTGCTTGACTGAAGAACTGCTGATGTTACACTATTCTTCCTCCTTGAATTATTTTTAGAGGCTACGTC
Organism: Beris morrisii; assembly: GCA_951812415.1. NCBI lineage: Eukaryota > Metazoa > Arthropoda > Insecta > Diptera > Stratiomyidae > Beris > Beris morrisii. The sequence continues at coordinate 85,616,434 of OX638310.1, read as the reverse complement.
ATGATGCTCTTCAGTGTCTATACTCGTCACCGCTGAGATTGGTTCGCAGCTGGCAATTACATCTCCTTTCTTTACGCTGGTAATGCTGTTCGAAACGTTGAGCACTCTTATTGGTACAATCATCTTCTCATTTCTTTTTACTAGCGTTTTCCCAATATTAGACTTCGTAATGCAGGTGTCGTTTCTGGTTCGATGAGGTAGAATCGGTGGTCCCCGGGATCACCATCGAGCTCTGCCCAAATAACGTTCTCTGATGACTTTGGTATATCCGCATCTTCGCACAATATAACTCGCAGCTTGGTTGTGTTGGAGGATGTTATTTCCATTGGGATTTCGATGTTCCGCCACTTCATTATTCGTTGTCCTAGGTCCAGCTGGATACCGTTTGGTTTCAGAAAATCCATTCCAAGAATACACTCGTCGGTAATATCAGCTACCACGAATACATGCGAGAATGTCAAATCTCCAAGCTGGATGTCACGTGATATTTCTCCATGGACTGTAGTAGTTTCTCCTGTTGCTGTGCGAAGTGCGTACTTTTTGGTGTTGTGAAGCCAAGTACGGTCTACGAGGTCAGATCTTAGCACTGATCGTGTTGCGCCTGTGTCAATTGTTATTATACAGTTTAATTTGTCGACTCGACCACTCATGCATAAGTCGTTTTCACCACGATGTAGTCGAGAAACTGCGATGATGGTTCCGGGGGCGTCGATTCCACCAGCCAACTTCTGCCCCATGAAGTTGGCTTTTACTCGTTTCCCGGACTATGATTAGGCGAAGCGTGCTCTTGTGACGGTTCGCCTCGTTCTCCTTTTTGTTTAGCAGCGCAGCCGGAACAATAGTTGGTAGCTTTTCTTGGTTTTCGGCAGTCGCGTCTTAAGTGTCCTGCCTGTCCGCAATTCCAACCAGATCCTTCGCTCCGTTTGGTGTACTCCGTTCTCTGACATACACACTCTTCTGTTATTTCTCGAACTCGGTAGTTATTTCGCGAGCTTTGCTTGGCAGCTTCGAACGTAAGCCCATATACTAAGGCTTCGCCAATCGTTTTCTTTCCTGCCAATTTTAACGCCTGCTGGAGCTCTCTGTCCTGTACAGCATTGTTAAATGCGAAAACAGCTGTATCGTTGCGTTGCTCTGTTTGCGCATTGGGAAGCGATAATAGTGTAAGTCGTTCTATATCGCGCGCCAGCTCTTGAAGAGTTTCACCATTTTTTTGAGTTCGGTTGTAAAGTTGTGTTTTGTAGATCTCTCGCATGTGGTCACTGCCGTAATGAAGATCCAATGTCTGTACCAACGTCGAAAAATTTTGTTGCTGCTCCTGCGGAATTGTTTGGAGAACTTCTGCTGGTGGACCTCTTAGCGCCAATATCAAAGCCGTTCCTCGTTCCAAATCATTCCAATGATTATTTCTCACGGCAGCCTCAAATTGGGTCTTGTAGATAGCCCACGGTGTTTGCCCATCGAAGATTGGAGCTTTGAGATCTTTGTGTGTAACGTGTTCTGTTTTGATGACTCCAGTTGCTTTCACGTTATCAAAGTCCCTTTTTAGACGTTCAACTTCTTCAACAATCGCTGATGTCTTCTCCGTTATTTGATCTGCAAAAGTTCGAAGTTTCGTCTCCAGATTTTCTTCGATTATTTTACCCATGGTGTCTATTTTATTATTTAGATCTTCTTTTAGCTCTTTCGTCTGTTCGCTTTGCTGTTCCAATTTTTGGTTGAGGTCTTTTGAAGTCTGGTCTAGCTTCTCGTTAAGGTCTGTTGATGTCTGATCTTACTTCTGGTTGAGGTCTGTCGATTGTTGTTCTAGTTTTTGGTTAATGTCCGTTGAAGTTTGGTCTATTTTCTGACTGAGATCTGCTGAGAGGTCTGCTGATAGTTGACTTTGGTGGTCCATTTTCTGGCTTTGTTGGTCCATTTTCTGGCTAAGGTCCGTTGACTGTTGATCTAATTTGTTCATCATTTGCTGCATTAACTGCGACAGAGAATCTGGTGTACCAAAACTCTCCTCACCACTTCCTGCACGAGCTTCTTCGATTGGGAACTCGAAACTGTTTGCGTCCTTACCCTCAGCCTCAAGTATCTCGATCATACGGCTGACAAGCTTAGACTTGTTCCCTGTTGTAGATAATTCCCGTCTCTTCCCGAGCTCTTCCTTCAGCTCCGTTAATTTTAAATCTTTTAAATAACGCGGCATTTTCACTATCGATTTATTGTCCGTTAAAGATTTTTCCGCTATACAATTTCACTCAAATTCTCTTTTTCTCCGTATGAGAACTTTCCACTTCACTAATTCAAGATACTGCTCACTAGAGCACTCTAGATTGTTCGATTTTACAAAATTCTCCCTGTCCGTTCGAGAATCTTAACTTCACTTCACAGCGCACAAAATTCTCACTTTGTCCGTTCGAGAATTTTAATTTCACTTTTCCACTCGCGATTTTAACCCGAATTAATCCTTGAAATCCCACTTCTGACACCAATTGTTGCGAGCTAGGGGTTCGCCGGGATTTCAAGTGAAACACAATTCGGTTAAAATAAAAATAAGTGATAATTTATTTAATCGCACTATTAATTCACAGAATTATATTCGCACTGTATGGCAGCACTTCCCGCTTATTCCATATATCGCTTTACTCGATCACTTTCGCTCTCTACCAACACGGTCGCGTATACACGCTGGCTGTCACAGTCGACGTAATAAAAATTACTATGTCTCTCGCTGAAAGCTTTATCTGCTTTTATACCACTTGACTGTGGTCGAGACTGTTCTTGAATCTTCGTTCGATGGTGTGTGTTGAATATTCTGGAAAGCATGAGAGCATTCCATGTGATCTTCTAGGCTGTTCTAATACATTCGATCGCATTCCATTAGAGGGGAAATATAGTCATGTTGTTTCTCCTTATATACGTTTCTGATTGGGTTATTTTGCAACTAGGTATTCGGTTGTTGTTGTTTTCATTATGTGAAACGATCGAGTTGCGCGGTTGCCAGATTTACATGTAACAATATGTATGCAGCTTTTGTAGGTAATAATACGGCTCATAAAAAAATAAAATTAAAATGACATTTTTATAATGGGGTTTTCTGAGAAAAACTGCACTGATCACTGAATTTTTAGGGTTGACGTAGCAAAAATCTGTGTTTTCGAGTAAATATCTCAAGATTGGGTGCAGTTACAATTTAGACTGTTACATCAAATGAAAGGTAATTCGATTGCCTAAAAAACGAGTTATAACACTTTGCCTTGTGATTATTCGTTTTCAAGATATAACGTTTTAAGTGAGTGAGGGTACCGGTCAAAAACACTTTTCTTAACCACCCTGTATCTCCACTAATATTGAAAATTGACCCACCCCGTTGAACAATTTTTTTCTCCAAATATTTCAAGGAATAACCCCTTACAAGGTGGCACACGGAGTGCCAAACACCCTGTATAATAAAAATGTAATCTAATAAAATTCTGGTATGTCGATGTAAAAATAGGCAAAGTATACCAAATATATTCATTTAATGTAAATTTAAAATACTTATTTTGTTTATGTGGAACTGTGTTAACGGTGATGCGTCTTTTTCGATTTAGCTGCTTTCAGGCGGCTTTTCTTTTGATGAATCGTTGTAGTGTCCCGCGAAGAAATTGTTGTGGCTAACTCAATGTATGATTGAATGGTCCCAAAAACCAATTATAACGTGTATGATGGCTCTATCCGTATATCTAGGCTCATGTACTTGTATGTACTCCTCGTAGATCCCGATCTGAGTGTTTTGATAAACGATCCGTTGTCTTCGATAATTTTAAAAGTTTTAGACTCTCGTGGTTTTTGTGGTTTACAATTACATGTATTGTAAAATTGTTCGAAGAGGTCACCAATTGTGGAGATTGTTATCAATAACCACTATATTTGCGTATACAGCCTACTTAAGTGAGTAGGCACCACGAGGATAGGAATTGGGAGTAAAAGGTATAAAATAAGAACACGTTCACCTCGGACAGAGTCTGTTTTAAAAAGAACAAGTTTTTATTCTAAGTATCTTACGACTATCCTATTCCTACCGTTAAAACTAGTTTATTAATACAATTCATTATATACATCAACTGATGCTGCAAAATACAATGATGCTGTAAACGAAGTGAGATGACGAGTGCATTATGTACTCTGTAGCTACTGCGATAGTTTGGAATGGATTTTACTTTCGCTACTATCATATTACTACATAAGTTTCAACTTTCAGCCCCTCCAAAAGATACCACTCGTAGGGGTTCACCCATTCTACCTACCATAGAAATTTTAACTTAATATCGCTAGGGGTTTGAGAGCTACGCACCTTCAAACGGTTTTGTGTACGGCGAACAGACGGACATTATTTTTTGCTTATTTGGGGTTTACTAGTCCTAAAACGTGAAAATACAAAATTTCAGGGTAGCAAATTTTTTTTAAGTTTCAGGTCGATCACAATTCTTTATTATTAAAAAATAATAAAGTAAAATAGGCCAGAAATATTGCTTACTATTATTACCCTCTCAAAAGGGGAAATCTTGAAGCTGACCGTAGAACAGCCAAAAAAAACCATACGGGCTCAAGGAATCGAACAAGAGCCCCACTGTCTTCAAGGCGTCGATTCTATTACCGTCACCACGGTATACTTATTTTGTTTCGCCTCTACGAGCCCACTCCAAGCGAGCGCTGAGCTTCGCTCAGTCGAAGATATGTAGTATTATGTAATAATAGCTCTTATAAAACTTTTTAATTATTATTAATTATTAATTAAAATTATTATTTATTACTAAATAACTTAAACAACAATTTTTAAAGTTCGTTATAAATTCAATCAACCAAATTCTCGCTCGATATTTTTCGACTCTGTTTTCTTTCTTGTTTTTTTTCAGCGACCGGTTGATTGATTTTTATTGTGAATCAAAATCAAGCAACCGGTCACTTTGACTTTATAATGTGTGAAGTGTTTGCCACATGCGTTCCACACATGTAGCCCACACCCCACACACCCCCCTCCTAGAGGAGGACTAACGGTCCTTCTCGACACCTTAACGCTGCGCACCTGTATGTGCCTTGGTCCGTACCAAGGATGGAAGCGTTGTCCTCTATGCGAAAGTAACGTGTTTTAGCGCTTTTACGGGGTGCGTAGACGGATAGAACGGAGAATGAAAAGAGGGTTTAAGGCGGTCTATCGAAATGTTCTTCTCTTTGCTTTTAAAAGCAATTGTGAAGAACTTCTCGTGACGACGAAGTACCCTGAACGGACCTTTATAAGGCGGTTGAAGTGATTTCCTAACTTGGTCCTGACGTACAAACACGTGATCACAGTCTTTAAGTGATTTAAAGACGAATGTGTTCGTGGGTGTGTGAGAAGAGGGTGGTTTAGGCTTCACCGAACGCATGACCTCCCGCAGCCTTTGCACGTAGTCACTAGGTGAAAGTGTTGGTGTTGTGTTTGACTGTACGAGCTCGTACGGCAAACGTAGATTTTGGCCGTAAACCAGTTTGGCCGTATACCAGTTTGAGTGACACTTTAATAGTCTTTAAACCGTAGGTGGAAATTTTGGTGCAGTTTGCCGCAGTCAGGACCAAGTTTGGGTTCGCGGCGCGGCGGTCGATAAATTGTTTAGGGACCACTGAAATGTCCGCACCGGTATCCACAAGAAAGCGTAGGCCGGATGTTGCGTCCGAAATAATAAGGCGACTAGAGGTCGGACTCGTGTCGGAAGTCGCCATCTCCAACACCCGACCTAGTTTTTTGCTTTTGGAAACTTACACGGCCCGCGGCATTTAGTGGCCTTGTTTTCAAAACGCTTATGGTAAAAACAATAACCGTCGTTCGATGGAGACGAACTTGCTGATCGATAGCGTGACTTATTCCATTTATCATTGAAGCTCCGTTTAGAGCCTCGACTCTGCCTAGAAATTTGGGCAAGGTCGCCGACAGAAATTGCTAACGCAGCAATTTGACTTTGAAGAGTTTCCAAAGTCAACTGCTGCTTTGTAGATGTGCTTGCAATTTGCATAGAGTTTGACGACGTCTCCGCGATTCTGTCAGCGACCTGACTCAATTCCTCGAGAGAACCCGAAGACGAGGCCAAAATCGCTTGCGTCTGTGACGGTAGACGCTGAAGCCAGAATTTCTGCAACACGTCGTCCGTGAAATTGTTGCCGGCAAGCGACTGCATTTTGCCAAGTAACTGTGACGGTTTGCAATCTCCTAGATCTTCACCCCTAACCAATCGCTTCAGCTTCACGTCCTCAGATTCTCCGAATCTTCGGACCATCGCGTCCTTAAAATATGTGTATGGAGTATTAGGCAGAATGTGCTCAATGATATCCATCGCATTTTCACATTCCGCCGCACTCAACATGCTAAGCGCATGATTGAACCGCGTAAGTTCCGCCGTTATGGAAGCAGCCGCGAATTGGGCGTCCATTACGCGAAACCATGCAGCCGGGTTCGACGTCCAAAACGGTAGTTTCTGGATCGCGACCGCGGCCAATCGCGTAAAAGGGTTTCTAGCAGATGCGTCAATGTCGAGCCGAACCGTATCGTCAACGTTGGCCCGTGCCAACGGATTATTACCGTCTGCGTTAGACATTGTATTATATGCACAAATGAAACAGAAAACTGAACAGCAGAAAGAAAACACCAAAGTGGAAACACCGTAGCGGAACTACAATAGAGGAAGCAGATCAATAAAACTGCACTTTCACCACATCAACACTACCACAAAAAAGAAATTAACAAGTCTTACAAACTTCACCTAACCTAATGCCGCCTCAGAAATAGCCGATGCATTTGTTGATGCTGTTGCTGAAGGTGCTAGTGGCTCTCTTGCTGCTGATGCTGATGTTGTTGAAGATGTTGCCACGAACGTTGCTACTGGTGAAATTTAGATGTTCCGAAGGATTCTGGTCAATTATTCCAGAATTGATCTCGTTATGAATTTCTTGTTGTTGTGATTGGGATAATTCATAGGCTGCTGGAGATAATTACAATTAGACAAAGTCTCTGTCGCCGTTGCTTTGTGTCGTCGTAGGCGTAAAGTATTTCTTGAAGTACATATTCTTCAAACCTGCTAGAACCACTGTCACGTGAATTTTGTCGTGAATAAGCTTCATGCCAGTTGTTTTTCCGTAATTTATTCCTTAATTTCATGAAGGAGTTCTTCATTGTCGAGGGTCACCATTTGTAGTATTATGTAATAATAGCTCTTATAAAACTTTTTAATTATTATTAATTATTAATTAAAATTATTATTTATTATTAAATAACTTAAACAACAATTTTTAAAGTTCGTTATAAATTCAATCAACCAAATTCTCGCTCGATATTTTTCGACTCTGTTTTCTTTCTTGTTTTTTTTCAGCGACCGGTTGATTGATTTTTATTGTGAATCAAAATCAAGCAACCGGTCACTTTGACTTTATAATGTGTGAAGTGTTTGCCACATGCGTTCCACACATGTAGCCCACACCCCACAGATAGACCTGTCAGAGGAGTACTTAGGGAAATGTACCTGTATTCCTTGTACTTGGACCTAATCCTGGCGCGCATTTTGACGCCGTTGTTACTGCCCGTTCACCAAATTATCCTCTCCGGAAATGATTTCGCCTACCGCCACGCCAGCTACTTTCCGTAGCCAAATTCCTTTTTTTTTGTGCAAAACTCCGAAATTCCAAACAACCGTTTCTTCTTTCTTTTTTTTTTTAAAAAAATAAACTGCATCGTTCAAACTCCAACGGAAAAAGAGGCCGTTCTCCACTACCGTCAAGAACCAAAAAAGCCCCGGCAGAACGAGTTCTCTTCTTAAGTAGGCTGCGCCTCGGACATTTGCCCGTTTCGTTTCCAGCGTTCCAGTTAATCCCGGCAACAATTTCTGACGTTTTGTCGTGGTCAGGTTCGATTTTAAGGAAAACACTAGTACTCTGCTAACAATTACTTTATTTAAGTCCTTTACATTTAAGCATCTTTACAATTTAAGACTCCGAAAACAACTAACTCGTCGCCGAGGGTGACAATCCGTCCCGGCCGATATCTGCCAATCGTGCAGATATCGTTGGATCACACGCGCCGTGATTATTGACCTGATCGTTGATCAATGACCGTTGAGCTAATTGCATTGTGTCGATGATGCATTTCACCTTAAATCGGCAGTATGCAGTCAACCTCGAGCGGAAATCGTATCAGGTCATTCATATTGCTGTACGGGCATTATGCCGAGTTGATGACCCGTTGCACATGCTTTCGCGTAATAGAGGAATGATGGGCCAAGTAGGGCCTCGACATCCTTCCCCCCTTGAAAAAATTGTACCGTAGGGATTGTCATGCTCGACTTACACATAGTACACAAGGAATCTTAATTCAATAAAAAAAAAAATTTTTTTTTTTTTTAGGAAAATCTAAAATGAATAATAAAAAAAAAAAAAAAACATACTGCAGTCACGATCGGCTGCAAGCCAATCGTATAATACTCTAGATGAATACTGAACTCCGATTTATATTGTAGTTGGGGATAAAGTAGAATTACGTGTGTGCATGTTGTATGTCCTTTATTAAGGACTCCCATTAGATTGCCACTCAAAACTAAAAGACAATATTCAGTGTTTAATTTCATATCTTGAACTGGGTAAGTCACCAAAAAAAAATGTCCTTTTTGAAGGACTTTCACATGAGAGGTGCAGGAAGGACTCACTCGATTTCTTACATATTTGTCCTTTTCCTTGGAACCATTTAAAAATGAACTTGTACAAAATTTGAAATTCGTAGCTTGAAGCGTTCAAAAGTTATCGAAAAATATTGTTGAACACGTGTCTTAAGGACATTTTGTATGGCAGCTACCAGAAAGAGTAAAAGGATTTCGCTGATTAGTAAACTCGAACTTGGTTTTTACTCAAAACTAATTTGTACAAAATTTCCAATTTATAGCTAAAAGATTACTTGAGTTATAGTAAGTTCCATAAATTAAAAGAAGACGTTTTGACAGGATATTTGTATGGCAGCTACACGAAGGACTAATAGGATTTTCTTCATAATCATACATTAAGCTTCAACTATTGGAAAAATACTATGTACAAAATTTCAAAGACGTAGCTTAAACCCTTCTGAAGTTATCAACCAATATTCTTTAACACGTATTTTAAGGACATTTTGTATGGCAGCTACCAGAAGGAGTACAAGGATTTCGCTGACAAGTAAACTCAAGCTTCGTTTTTACTCGAAACTAATTTGCAAAAAATTCCGAATTCGTAGCTAAAAGATTACTTGAGTTATAGTGAGTTTCGTAAATTAAGTGAATACATTTTGACAGGATATTTGTATGGCAGCTACACGAAGGACTAATAGGATTTTCTTCATAATCATATATTTAGCTCCAACTGTTGGAAAAATAACACATTCAAAATTTCAATGCCGTAGCTTAAGCCCTTCTGAAGTTATCTACCAATATTCTTGAACACCTGTTTTAAGGATATTTTGTATGGCAGCTACCAGAAGGAGTAAAAGGATTTCGCTGACTAGTAAACTCGAACTTTGTTTTCACTCAAAACTAATTTGTACAAAATTCCGAATTCGTAGCTAAACGATTACTTGAGTTATAGTGAGTTTCGTAAATTAAGTGAATACATTTTGACAGGATATTTGTATGGCAGCTACACCAAGGACTAACAGGATTTTCTTTATAATCATATATTTAACTCCAACTATTGGAAAAATAAAACATACAAAATGTCAATGTCGTAGCTTAAACCCTTCTGAAGTTATCGACCAATATTCTTGAACACGTGTTTTAAGGACATTTTGTATGGCAGCTACCCGAAGGAGTAGGACGATTTTGCCCGTTAACGAACTTAGCCTTACAAATTCAACCAAACATCCAGATTCAAAATTTCAAGATCCTAGGTGAAGGCGTTCTTGAGTTATCGTGCTAACGGACAGACGGACGGACGGACGGACGGACGGACGGACGGACGGACGTCAGGCGGATTTGAGGTTTTTGGGCACAAATAAACAAAAAATAATATATAACTTTTTTTCGTCCGAGGCTTGGTTCTATGCGTTACAAACTTTTCGGCTGGATTAAACTTATAATACTCTATATGATTTCATCTAGAGTATAAAAATCTAGAAGATTACATGCATTAATATTTTCTCCTATTTGAGTGCTACAATGTCTAAGATATAAAATATAATTGTAAAGAAAATTTGGAATGCTAAATTGTTCTAACATTACATGTATGAATATTATTGTTTCCATTTGAGTGCTACAATGTCTAAGATATAAAATATAATTGTAAAGAAAATTTAGAATGCTAAATTGTTCTAACATTACATGTATGAATATTATTGTTTCCATTTGAGTGCTACAATGTCTAAGATATAAAATATAATTGTAAAGAAAATTTAGAATGCTAAATTGTTCTAGCATTACATGTATGAATATTATTGTTTCCATTTGAGTGCTACAATATCTAATATCAAGAAAATTTGATAAGCTTTTACACTAGCTGTAGGGCATTTCGCTTGTGGTGTGGTATGGCAGGAGGGGTCGTTGAAGTATCTTCCTTTCGTGGTGAAGTAGGTTTCTCATGGCGTGTCATGGCACCCATAGAAACTGCTGATGGTGGTTGGTCCTGGCCCGATAAAATTTCACTTTGCGTCTCCATTTGCTGCGTGGGTTTCTCCATATGGTCACGTTCAAGGATCGCTTCAATAGTGTGGTCGTAGTTGGTGGGGGACAGCTTACAGGCTCGCTTCTCGGGCTGTTGTCGAAATGGACTCGTATTTATATTGACTCTTCGACGCGTCCAGTAATGTTTACCAGCGACGTAAATAATGCCTACCGTGATTATCACTAAACTGGTAGCCGTCGCCGATATGAGTGTGAAATGTAGTGCCGTTGTTTGAGCTAGTTGTCGTCGATGGTTCTCGTTTCGGGTTTGCTCGGCAAGTTTCTCGATGACCCTACCCTCGGTTTTCCAGGTTTCGTCTAAATTCGATCCTTCAAGAACTGTGGGGTGTAGACGGTCTTGGGCCTGCAAATCAAGTTTGTTCATTACTTTGTAAGGCTCCTTGTATTCCTGAGCCCCCGCTAACGTCATATTGGGTCGTTCTTCTGGTATCCAGAGGTTGATGTCTCGCTGAGTGCTATCAATTGATGTTATGATAGCGTCCCCGCTTCGAAAACTGCATTTTTCTTTAATTGAAATAACGCCGAGGTTATTGATCTCTTGTATTTTCGTAGATGTGTTACGGCAATGGATTTCTATTTTACTTTTTGATCCCATGATGTAAAGCCAGCTATTCTTAGTCTCCATCTTCACGAAGGCACGCCATTTCTTAGTTCTCTTTGTGGAGCATTCGCTGGTATCCAAGCTATGTCCTCGGTAAAGGTTCAGCAAGCAGTTTCTCCCAATTGAGGTTAGCATCGGTACGTTACGTTCGCATAGAAAACGGTTCTCGGGCTCAGTAATTATTAATTGCTTGCATGATTTAAACGCGTCGTAATTTAAAACGGCATATTGATTCATGTCCGTGTTAGCGGCAAGAAAATCCCCATTCAAACTATAGAAGTAATACCCGGAGTCATCTATATGTGAGGGCACTGTGTATATTTTCGAGACCGTGAATTCTGTTTTTTCGGGTTGCGGTATATCGATTCGTATTAGTAGGCTGGCTTTGTCGACGATGGTTCTCACCGTAATTGTCTGTACCACGATGTGGTAGTTGAGAGCTTTTGTATCCAATTCACTATGATCCAATATTGTTGATATGATCTTCATCAGCTCTTCTGCGTGTAAAACTGCTGGATGTAATTTCCCCATATGGGATGTTTGAGCAATTCCCGTTATAGTGTCGAGTGAACTTGAAATTCGCCGGACTTCCATTTCGGCCAGTATCATGAATTCCGTGAGGTCGGTTCTTCTTTGTTCAATTATAAGTTTATCTGCTTGTCCATATAGCACTGGTGCCATTGAGGCATAGAGATGCAGTAGTTTCTTTCTCTCATTAGCGGCTTGTACTCGAGACTCGTTAAAAAGTTGGAAATTAGACTTTAGTATTGTAACTTGTTCCTTTATTAGATGGAATGACGCACTTTCTTTGTCGTCCAGATTTTTCAGCATGGTAGATATACGACGATTGTCATCGCTGTCCATTGTCCCGAACAACGTTTTGCTGAGCGCCTCCACTCCGTCGAAAAATGATCTCTTCTGCCGTGTGGTTCTAATTCCGAAGACGTAATGATCCATTTCTGTTCTCTTCTCCTGCAGATGGTTTACTCCTGATTTGAGTCCGTTGACAATGGATTGGCAGCGTGCATCATACGTATGTAGCTTTTGACACAGGCTAGCTGCCACGTCGGTACAATTGGCCACAAAACCCAGTTCCTCTTCAAAGTCCGGTATCTTAACGGTGGACAGAATAGTCCAGTGATTACTGTACCAGTTGAGTTTGCCCACTTCCTCGAATATAGCGCCGGTTGGCTCTATCTCTCTAATGGTGTATTCTGACCCGGTTAATACTTCCATGACTACCATCACCACCCAAATAATGTGCGATATACAGCTTATCATCATTGCTTACTGGGTATTCTTAAATCCTTCAATTCTATGCAACTCTTACTTTTACAGATTTATATTTATGAAGTTGTCTATCCTAATTTAGTTCCTGACTTAAACACTTAGTTTTGTATTCTTTATTTATTTATTTTTTTTTTTTTGAATCTGTTGCTCCCTTTTTTTTTTTTTTATACACAAAAATTTTGATCTCTTTATTTCAAGTGTTATTTTAAATATTTATGACACATGACTCTTACTGTATTTTTTTTTTGTTTATTATTCTTTCGGCTGTTACTCCATTCTTTTATCAAAAGAGCACTTCTTGGTACTTACTTACTTGTATTTGCTGTCTACTATAACTTACTGTCTACTATAATAATAGATGAGTCCTCGTGCGCATTGAGTTTGAAAATCTATAATCCTTGGATCCGGTTGCTGCTGCTATACTGGGTGAAATTCGGCATATGTGCGTAAATATATATTAGTTATCTGTAATAAAAACCGGTTTGAGATCTGTATTTTTGAAACCTGCAAGAGCCCTATAAAAACTTGTTACTTATATCGATTTGAATGCTACTTTGGAACCTATGAGTTAGATAATGCTCTATTTTACTTATTATTTTTTTTTTTCTTTTGTGTATAATATGGGTTCTGACAAAGGATTTCTTTACTTATACCAAAGTTTCAGTCTGTTGACATGTACCCGTTTCAGTCGTTTCCCAGTCAAAATAGTTACGTTCTCGGGTGAGTGTATGTCTATAACTTTATACGGGCCTCTGTAAATTGCACTAAGTTTTCCCGGTCTGGCCATATCCTTTAATAAAACCTCATCGCCGATATGCAAAACTGTTATTTTTGCAGATTTATCATAATATTTTTTCGATGTTTCTTTGGATTTCTCTAAGTTTTTTTTGGCCAACTGAAATGCTTTTTGTAATTGGTGTCTGAGTACTAAATGATACCTGTCTGGGTTATATACTGGTTCGGGGCTTCGCCGTAAATTGTTAGGAATTTCCGATACAAACCCAAATAGTGTTTCCATTGGAGTTAATTTCGTTCCTGCGTGCTTAGTGTTGTTGTAGGCATGGGCTGCGGGTCTAAGATACAAATCCCAATTTCCAGGATCATTATCCACGAAACTTCTTAGATAATTTCCCAGCCAGGAGTGTTGTCGTTCTACAGCATTGGACTGTGGGTGATACGCCGTAGTTTGTAATTTCGTGAGCTTCAGTAGTTTACATAAAGACTTGAAAACGTCCCCGGTGAAGTTAGACCCCTGATCGGTGACTATCTTCTGGGGTAGAGAGTAACGACTAATTATTTGCTCATATAAAACTCTGGCTACCGTATTGGCTTCCTGATTTGGGAGCGCTGCAAAGTCTACAAATCGCGTTAGATCATCCATCATTGATAAAATAAATTTATTTCCGGCTTCTGTTACTGGGAGGGGTCCGACTATATCAACGTATATTTTATCGAACGGTTTATCGGCCACCGGTGTAATGACCATAGGCATTTTCGTCCCGCGTGATGGTTTATTTCGCTGACACTTTGGACATTTTCGAATAAAGTTCTCCACATCTTTTTTCATCCCTTTCCACCTGAAGTAGCGTTGAATTCTGCCAAGAGTTTTGTATTTTCCAAAGTGTCCGGCCAGAGGAGTATCGTGGAAATGCTGAAGTATCTCCTTGATGTCCTTGGCTTGGGTTATGTTTTGAGTTTCTGGATTATATGACTTTTTCCGTTTGTATGTAGAGGATGTCGAGGATGAGTTTTTGTCACGTCGCCCACGGCGTTTATGGTCCTTCTTCCTATACCACTTGTGGTAACGTTCGAGCTTTGCTACCGCTTTCCTATTGGCGTGTCCGCGGTTATATAGATGAGCTATTGCCTTCACCTTTTGTTCTCGTCTCTTCGGGCTAGTAGGTATTTCCGTTTCGTTCACGTTCTTAGGTTCTAACACGACTGTTTCCTCAGATTGGGTATGGTCGACACTCCGTCCTTTGTCGTCTAGTGCTCCTTCTCCGCGCTGTTGCGAGCGGGTTACTACCATTCGAATTTCATCAACTACTTCGGTCGTTGGGATTCTACTTAAGGCATCGGCATTGGTGATACTTTTTCCCGGTCTATATAATACCTCGAAATCGAATTCAGACAGCTTTTGATGGAATCGCAACATACGCGATGTAGTATCTTTGACCCTTAACATTCCTCCCAGTGGTTTATGATCAATTATTACGTTGAAAGGCCTTCCGAGCAAGTAGCATTTATAATTTGTGGTGGCCCAAACAATTGCTAATAATTCTCGTTCTGAAGTAGAGTAATTTTGTTCGGCCTGATTTAGAGTTCGGCTCGCGTAGGCTACAGGTCTGCCCTCCTGCTCTAGTACGGCTCCCAATGATTCACCGCTTGCATCAGTGATCAAGGTGAATTCTTTGTCAAAGTCAGGATACCTTAAGAGTGGGCGAGAAATCAATTTCTCTTTTAGTTTATTAAAAGCGAGCTCACAGTGCTCATCCCATTCAAATTTAATGCCCTTTCTTAATAATCTGGTAATCGGTTTGGTTATCTCTGAAAAACCGGGTACAAACTTGCGATAGTAATTGGCTAACCCCAGAAAAGATTGCACCTCTCGAATCTTCCTCGGCCGAGGAAAGTTTCGAACAGCATCGGTTAGCCTAGGGTCAGGTTTTATTCCTTCTTGTGAACAGACGTGACCCAAATATGTAACTTCTTTGGCCAGAAATTGACATTTTGAGGGCTGTAATTTCAGATTACTTTCTCTAAATCTGCAAAAAATATCGTATAGTTTCTCGTTATGTTCGTCTAAATTTTTCGCGAATATAACTACATCATCTAGATATACAAAGCATTTCATACCCTGAAGACCTGTCAAGATTTGATTGAAAGAACGCTGGTGCAGTTTTGAGTCCAAAGGGCAGTCGTTTATACTGATAATGTTGGTAATTAGCACTGAAGGCTGTTTTTTCCCGATCGTTCTTGTCTATGAGGACTTGATGATATCCACTCGCCAAGTCTAGAGTAGAGAAATATCGCGAATGACCAAGTCGATCTAGAATATCTTCAATCAGCGGAAGTGGGTATGAGAATGAAATACATCGCTTATTTAGTTCTCTAAAATCGACGCAGAGACGAAACTTACGCACCTCACTACTTGAAGAAGATTTCTTTGGTACTAGGATCACTGGGAAATTGAATGGACTGTCGCTCGGTTCGATAATATCGTCATCTAACATGTTTTCGATCTGCTGCTTACATTCTTGTCTATGCGCCTCTGGCATGCGATATTGTTTTTTGTTAATCGGATTCGTTCCGTCTTGTAGTGGTATTCGAAACGTTTTCCGATTGGTGAATGTCAGCTTGTCCCCGGGAAGATGAAAAATATCGTTGAACTCGTAGCATAGTTGCGTCACTGTCTCTCTTTCTTCATGGTTTAAATTTTCGGATAAGTTGAGGGCATCCTTCATTAATTGTAATCTTTGGGCGTTCGGTCGTGGTGGGTTTTGGATTCTCGGTTTCCGAATGTGGTAGTCTTGCAATTTTAGTAATTTAGGGTTGAAATCTTCTATTACTACCTCTTCTGCATTAGAATTTATGATCCCAATAAAAATTTTACCTTCCACAGGTCTCACTAAAGTGTTACTACTATACACTCCTGGTTGGATTTCCTCTCGTAAACATACCATATCCTCTTTAATGCTAACAAGGATTTCTACTATCTGTTCCTGTCTGGGATTTATGCGGAATACACACTTTACATCGTGTATGGTTCCCATGCACTTTATCTCCTGTTGGATACTTGAGTTCATTTGGTTGCTAGTTTCGGTCCCGCTATCTTTCCTCACTGTAGGTTTATCTTCAGTCCTGCTTTGGACTATTTTCGTAACTTCTTGCGGGCATGCCCACATTCCCAACTTAAGGTTTCTACAATCAATAATTGCCTGTCCTTTTAAAAACGTCTTCCCAAGCAGCCCGTCTCCTTCGAAGGAGTTGGTATCATCGATAACTGTGAATTCGCATGGATATTCGTTACTTCCTATGCGAAGGATAGCATCGATATTTCCAAGTGATTTCTGTTCGGATCCGAAAAGTCCGCAAACGGTCTGTATTTTAGTTTTTCTAATCTCAATGTTTTTACTTAAACTCGTCAATTTAATTATATTACAACTAGCTCCCGTATCCACTAGTAATGATAGACGGTTACCTATTCCTACCTCCGAGGTCACAACTATATTAAAATTCCTATCAAGCTCTGTTCCGGCTGTAATTTCAGGGCACTGTCCTTTATAGAGGCAGCCCACATCGTGCCCTCGGGCTGCCTTTATTCGTTTCCCTTATGGTTGTCTGCGTTCTCCGCTAAGTATTTTCTTAAGCAGATTTCCGTATAATGATCCGGGGTTCTGCAGAAATCACAATATAAGTTTCCTGGGACGGACTCATCTCCGTTGACATTATTGATTCCTGCACATAGTACCTTCTCTTTTTGCGATGTGGGTTGTTCTTTTTGGTGCTGCGATGGTAGGCTCGTCCGGCAATTTTGAGCCTCATGTCCGTATCTATTACATCGAGTGCAATATAGATTGGATTTTCGTTGTCTGCAGTCCTTCGCAATGTGTCCGGGTTTATTACAAGAGTAACACGTAAGTTTTGCCCTGAGTGGGTTCGAGCCCTCGGCTTTTTCTCGGGTTCCACTTCCGTTGCTATTGGAGGTCTCTTTTGTTCCCTGGCCATGGTTCCTAGAAGTCTCTTCGCGTGTCAGTCTGGAAAAAGATGTCAGTTTCAGAAGTTGGCTTTTACTCGTTTCCCGGACTATGATTAGGCGAAGCGTGCTCTTGTGACGGTTCGCCTCGTTCTCCTTTTTGTTTAGCAGCGCAGCCGGAACAATAGTTGGTAGCTTTTCTTGGTTTTCGGCAGTCGCGTCTTAAGTGTCCTGCCTGTCCGCAATTCCAACCAGATCCTTCGCTCCGTTTGGTGTACTCCGTTCTCTGACACTCTTCTGTTATTTCTCGAACTCGGTAGTTATTTCGCGAGCTTTGCTTGGCAGCTTCGAACGTAAGCCCATATACTAAGGCTTCGCCAATCGTTTTCTTTCCTGCCAATTTTAACGCCTGCTGGAGCTCTCTGTCCTGTACAGCATTGTTAAATGCGAAAACAGCTGTATCGTTGCGTTGCTCTGTTTGCGCATTGGGAAGCGATAATAGTGTAAGTCGTTCTATATCGCGCGCCAGCTCTTGAAGAGTTTCACCATTTTTTTGAGTTCGGTTGTAAAGTTGTGTTTTGTAGATCTCTCGCATGTGGTCACTGCCGTAATGAAGATCCAATGTCTGTACCAACGTCGAAAAATTTTGTTGCTGCTCCTGCGGAATTGTTTGGAGAACTTCTGCTGGTGGACCTCTTAGCGCCAATATCAAAGCCGTTCCTCGTTCCAAATCATTCCAATGATTATTTCTCACGGCAGCCTCAAATTGGGTCTTGTAGATAGCCCACGGTGTTTGCCCATCGAAGATTGGAGCTTTGAGATCTTTGTGTGTAACGTGTTCTGTTTTGATGACTCCAGTTGCTTTCACGTTATCAAAGTCCCTTTTTAGACGTTCAACTTCTTCAACAATCGCTGATGTCTTCTCCGTTATTTGATCTGCAAAAGTTCGAAGTTTCGTCTCCAGATTTTCTTCGATTATTTTACCCATGGTGTCTATTTTATTATTTAGATCTTCTTTTAGCTCTTTCGTCTGTTCGCTTTGCTGTTCCAATTTTTGGTTGAGGTCTTTTGAAGTCTGGTCTAGCTTCTCGTTAAGGTCTGTTGATGTCTGATCTTACTTCTGGTTGAGGTCTGTCGATTGTTGTTCTAGTTTTTGGTTAATGTCCGTTGAAGTTTGGTCTATTTTCTGACTGAGATCTGCTGAGAGGTCTGCTGATAGTTGACTTTGGTGGTCCATTTTCTGGCTTTGTTGGTCCATTTTCTGGCTAAGGTCCGTTGACTGTTGATCTAATTTGTTCATCATTTGCTGCATTAACTGCGACAGAGAATCTGGTGTACCAAAACTCTCCTCACCTCTTCCTGCACGAGCTTCTTCGATTGGGAACTCGAAACTGTTTGCGTCCTTACCCTCAGCCTCAAGTATCTCGATCATACGGCTGACAAGCTTAGACTTGTTCCCTGTTGTAGATAATTCCCGTCTCTTCCCGAGCTCTTCCTTCAGCTCCGTTAATTTTAAATCTTTTAAATAACGCGGCATTTTCACTATCGATTTATTGTCGGTTAAAGATTTTTCCGCTATACAATTTCACTCAAATTCTCTTTTTCTCCGTATGAGAACTTTCCACTTCACTAATTCAAGATACTGCTCACTAGAGCACTCTAGATTGTTCGATTTTACAAAATTCTCCCTGTCCGTTCGAGAATCTTAACTTCACTTCACAGCGCACAAAATTCTCACTTTGTCCGTTCGAGAATTTTAATTTCACTTTTCCACTCGCGATTTTAACCCGAATTAATCCTTGAAATCCCACTTCTGACACCAATTGTTGCGAGCTAGGGGTTCGCCGGGATTTCAAGTGAAACACAATTCGGTTAAAATAAAAATAAGTGATAATTTATTTAATCGCACTATTAATTCACAGAATTATATTCGCACTGTATGGCAGCACTTCCCGCTTATTCCATATATCGCTTTACTCGATCACTTTCGCTCTCTACCAACACGGTCGCGTATACACGCTGGCTGTCACAGTCGACGTAATAAAAATTACTATGTCTCTCGCTGAAAGCTTTATCTGCTTTTATACCACTTGACTGTGGTCGAGACTGTTCTTGAATCTTCGTTCGATGGTGTGTGTTGAATATTCTGGAAAGCATGAGAGCATTCCATGTGATCTTCTAGGCTGTTCTAATACATTCGATCGCATTCCATTAGAGGGGAAATATAGTCATGTTGTTTCTCCTTATATACGTTTCTGATTGGGTTATTTTGCAACTAGGTATTCGGTTGTTGTTGTTTTCATTATGTGAAACGATCGAGTTGCGCGGTTGCCAGATTTACATGTAACAATATGTATGCAGCTTTTGTAGGTAATAATACGGCTCATAAAAAAATAAAATTAAAATGACATTTTTATAATGGGGTTTTCTGAGAAAAACTGCACTGATCACTGAATTTTTAGGGTTGACGTAGCAAAAATCTGTGTTTTCGAGTAAATATCTCAAGATTGGGTGCAGTTACAATTTAGACTGTTACATCAAATGAAAGGTAATTCGATTGCCTAAAAAACGAGTTATAACACTTTGCCTTGTGATTATTCGTTTTCAAGATATAACGTTTTAAGTGAGTGAGGGTACCGGTCAAAAACACTTTTCTTAACCACCCTGTATCTCCACTAATATTGAAAATTGACCCACCCCGTTGAACAATTTTTTTCTCCAAATATTTCAAGGAATAACCCCTTACAAGGTGGCACACGGAGTGCCAAACACCCTGTATAATAAAAATGTAATCTAATAAAATTCTGGTATGTCGATGTAAAAATAGGCAAAGTATACCAAATATATTCATTTAATGTAAATTTAAAATACTTATTTTGTTTATGTGGAACTGTGTTAACGGTGATGCGTCTTTTTCGATTTAGCTGCTTTCAGGCGGCTTTTCTTTTGATGAATCGTTGTAGTGTCCCGCGAAGAAATTGTTGTGGCTAACTCAATGTATGATTGAATGGTCCCAAAAACCAATTATAACGTGTATGATGGCTCTATCCGTATATCTAGGCTCATGTACTTGTATGTACTCCTCGTAGATCCCGATCTGAGTGTTTTGATAAACGATCCGTTGTCTTCGATAATTTTAAAAGTTTTAGACTCTCGTGGTTTTTGTGGTTTACAATTACATGTATTGTAAAATTGTTCGAAGAGGTCACCAATTGTGGAGATTGTTATCAATAACCACTATATTTGCGTATACAGCCTACTTAAGTGAGTAGGCACCACGAGGATAGGAATTGGGAGTAAAAGGTATAAAATAAGAACACGTTCACCTCGGACAGAGTCTGTTTTAAAAAGAACAAGTTTTTATTCTAAGTATCTTACGACTATCCTATTCCTACCGTTAAAACTAGTTTATTAATACAATTCATTATATACATCAACTGATGCTGCAAAATACAATGATGCTGTAAACGAAGTGAGATGACGAGTGCATTATGTACTCTGTAGCTACTGCGATAGTTTGGTATGGATTTTACTTTCGCTACTATCATATTACTACATAAGTTTCAACTTTCAGCCCCTCCAAAAGATACCACTCGTAGGGGTTCACCCATTCTACCTACCATAGAAATTTTAACTTAATATCGCTAGGGGTTTGAGAGCTACGCACCTTCAAACGGTTTTGTGTACGGCGAACAGACGGACATTATTTTTTGCTTATTTGGGGTTTACTAGTCCTAAAACGTGAAAATACAAAATTTCAGGGTAGCAAATTTTTTTTAAGTTTCAGGTCGATCACAATTCTTTATTATTAAAAAATAATAAAGTAAAATAGGCCAGAAATATTGCTTACCCTCTCAAAAGGGGAAATCTTGAAGCTGACCGTAGAACAGCCAAAAAAAACCATGCGGGCTCAAGGAATCGAACAAGAGCCCCACTGTCTTCAAGGCGTCGATTCTATTACCGTCACCACGGTATACTTATTTTGTTTCGCCTCTACGAGCCCACTCCAAGCGAGCGCTGAGCTTCGCTCAGTCGAAGATATGTAGTATTATGTAATAATAGCTCTTATAAAACTTTTTAATTATTATTAATTATTAATTAAAATTATTATTTATTACTAAATAACTTAAACAACAATTTTTAAAGTTCGTTATAAATTCAATCAACCAAATTCTCGCTCGATATTTTTCGACTCTGTTTTCTTTCTTGTTTTTTTTCAGCGACCGGTTGATTGATTTTTATTCTGAATCAAAATCAAGCAACCGGTCACTTTGACTTTATAATGTGTGAAGTGTTTGCCACATGCGTTCCACACATGTAGCCCACACCCCACACACCCCCCTCCTAGAGGAGGACTAACGGTCCTTCTCGACACCTTAACGCTGCGCACCTGTATGTGCCTTGGTCCGTACCAAGGATGGAAGCGTTGTCCTCTATGCGAAAGTAACGTGTTTTAGCGCTTTTACGGGGTGCGTAGACGGATAGAACGGAGAATGAAAAGAGGGTTTAAGGCGGTCTATCGAAATGTTCTTCTCTTTGCCTTTAAAAGCAATTGTGAAGAACTTCTCGTGACGACGAAGTACCCTGAACGGACCTTTATAAGGCGGTTGAAGTGATTTCCTAACTTGGTCCTGACGTACAAACACGTGATCACAGTCTTTAAGTGATTTAAAGACGAATGTGTTCGTGGGTGTGTGAGAAGAGGGTGGTTTAGGCTTCACCGAACGCATGACCTCCCGCAGCCTTTGCACGTAGTCACTAGGTGAAAGTGTTGGTGTTGTGTTTGACTGTACGAGCTCGTACGGCAAACGTAGATTTTGGCCGTAAACCAGGGGTGGAATCATGAATCTCGAAACGAGACTCTCTTTTCGAGTCTAGTTAAACTCGTTTCGAGTTCATCTTGGCAGCACCAATCTCGAGGCTAGTTTAAAAGTCGTATGGCCAAGATTATTAAACAGGAAAGTACTAGAATATTTCTGTAGGATGACATCTGACAGACAGTTGACTGATTAATTTCAATTTAGTGGCATCGGTTATTTTTAAAATGTTTTTCTTAGACAGCAGTAGTAGCGATGATGATGAAGTGTCTTGCATGAGGATAAAGCGTCGTGCATTAAGGGATGGAAGTAACCCTCTGTGTCTGGCAGAAAAGGAGTATTGTTTTTTTTATTAACGTAGCACTCACGCAATTTAGTTCAGTGATAAATTTTTATCTTTTTCTAGTTTTCGCAAACAGTTTAGACTTAGCAAAGCAGCTTTCAAATTTGTTTTAGACGGTAGTACCATGCGTTGTGGCTCAAGAGGTACAGGCATTCCACCTATTTTAAGGTTGGCCGCTACGCTAAACTTTTTAGGGTCCGGATCGTATCAAGTAGGAGTTGGGAGCAATTTTTTACTTGGGATGGCACAATCAACTGTCTCAAAAGTTGTTGCTGAGGTTATTTCCACTCTGGAGACAGACTTGTGCGAAAATTGGATAAAGCTAGATCCACAAAATTTCCACCGAATGAAGCAGTATATTTTTGCAAAATACAATTTACCTGGCGTAGTAGGTTGCATAGATGGTTCCCATGTTCTCATTTTAAAACCAAAAAATAATGAACATATGTATTTCAATAGAAAGGGGACACACAGTATAAATGTTATGATTGTAAGTTAATTTAATAATTTAATGTGAGCTTATATTGTCAAGGTACGTTATAATTTTTCCAGATATGCGATCATTCATATCGCATTTTAGCAATAAATGCGTGCTATGGAGGTGCATCCCACGATTCCTTTGTTTGGGGGTTGAGTGAGGAAAAAGAGTTTTTCGAGAATAGATTCAACTCTGGTGATAAAAACTCGTGGCTATTAGGTAATGTCAAGTGAACTTTTTGCAATATTTATTCTAGTGTATATCGTAATCGTAGGTGATAGCGGTTATGCCTTGGCACCCTGGTTACTGTCACCGTATCGTATGCCAAATAGCGAAAATGGAGAAACTCTTTTCAACACAGTTCACTCCAAGGCTAGAAGCTTGGTTGAGAGAACGATAGGTTTACTAAAAGGGCGATGGCGATGTCTACAAGATGAAAGAAGAATGAGGTATTCACCAGAAAAAGCATCCGCCGTTATAAGTGTAAGTGCAGCTTTGCACAACATTTGCCTGCACTTTAATGTCGGATTCAACTCATCTGAATTGTACTTGCCTGGGGCAAACGTCAATCTTAGTTCAGCTTGTGAGGAAACTTCGGATAGGAATCTTAAAAGAATAGCTGAAAGGACACGTAATGAAATAAAGAATTCTTTATTGAATATAAACATTTAATAATAAAAAAAATCACATTCCAGTGGTCATAATTCATTTCGTATTGACCATATTGCAAACCGTAAAAATAGTAAAGTAAAAACAAAAACAAAATATGAATCAAATTCAAGTCTTTTCTCCTCAATTTAAGTCTTTTCTCCTCAATTTAAGTTTTACATCATCTTCTCATGTCCAATTCCAGCTGCTTCAATCGATTCTCTTCAATTTTAGCCTCAAGTAACATTTTCTTCAATCTTAAAGATTCTGCGCGATATTTTGTCATCTCTTTTATGTTTTCTTTTTTGAGGTAATATTTTTTTTCTGCAAGTTTCACATCTTTTCTTCTTATTTCATTCTCCTCGTTCTTTTCTTGCAAAATGTTTGCCATTATCACATTTCCTTCTTCTAACTTCGAAATATACATTTTTTTTAAATTATCTTTCGTTGCTTTGGTTGACTTCCCACCAGCGTTGCTTGTGGTTGGTACCATTTCGGAATCAGATTGAGATATTTCATCAAGATTTTCGCTCAATGCTTCTTGCCTGGTGTCATTTTGATTAGAAATAGGAGGTTTTTCATAAATTGTAGTTGAAACGCCGTATGATTTCCGAAATGATATTCCTTCCACAGCAACTTCCAAGCCAGCAGACTCTATAACACTTAGCTCAAAAGCATCGAGCGACTTTTCCATATAAGGTCCGCCACCGGTTTTCTTCTTATGTGCTTTATTGAAGCGCAACTTGTTTTTAACTTTGTACTTATAGTCAGCCCAGACCTAAATTTATATTACAACAATAAGATGGTATGCATACGGTTTGACATCGGTTACCTTTTTCCATTCATGAGTTTTTCTTACTGGTGGTCCGTTTTCGTTGAGCTCAGTAGACAACGAATTCCATAAATCATGGACTACATTTTTCGAATTTAAAGCCTTCAAATGACCTTTGGCTAAATCTGAATGGTTCGCCATAAAATCAGTTAAAATTCTAATTTGTTCCCGGTTCACGCTTTGTGATATTTTTAAATCGCCGGTAGCCCTATTAAAATAAACACATACTCGAACCAACACCTTTCAATTTTATAATAATATACTTACATTTTAAAAAAAAATCTGTGTAATTCGAATGCTATACACTTGACGACTAAAATTTTATTGTTTCGAGTTGTCAAACAAAGCAAATTCGAGATTGGTAGTACCTAATTCAACTCGAAACTGGTACGATTTTTTTACTTCGAGCACATTACACGTCGAAACGAGATTGGTAGTACCAAATCAGCTCGAAAGTCGAAAACAAAGCTCGTTTCGAGATTCATGATTCCACCCCAGTTTGGCCGTATACCAGTTTGAGTGACACTTTAATAGTCTTTAAACCGTAGGTGGAAATTTTGGTGCAGTTTGCCGCAGTCAGGACCAAGTTTGGGTTCGCGGCGCGGCGGTCGATAAATTGTTTAGGGACCACTGAAATGTCCGCACCGGTATCCACAAGAAAGCGTAGGCCGGATGTTGCGTCCGAAATAATAAGGCGACTAGAGGTCGGACTCGTGTCGGAAGTCGCCATCTCCAACACCCGACCTAGTTTTTTGCTTTTGGAAACTTACACGGCCCGCGGCATTTAGTGGCCTTGTTTCCAAAACGCTTATGGTAAAAACAATAACCGTCGTTCGATGGAGACGAACTTGCTGATCGATAGCGTGACTTATTCCATTTATCATTGAAGCTCCGTTTAGAGCCTCGACTCTGCCTAGAAATTTGGGCAAGGTCGCCGACAGAAATTGCTAACGCAGCAATTTGACTTTGAAGAGTTTCCAAAGTCAACTGCTGCTTTGTAGATGTGCTTGCAATTTGCATAGAGTTTGACGACGTCTCCGCGATTCTATCAGCGACCTGACTCAATTCCTCGAGAGAACCCGAAGACGAGGCCAAAATCGCTTGCGTCTGTGACGGTAGACGCTGAAGCCAGAATTTCTGCAACACGTCGTCCGTGAAATTGTTGCCGGCAAGCGACTGCATTTTGCCAAGTAACTGTGACGGTTTGCAATCTCCTAGATCTTCACCCCTAACCAATCGCTTCAGCTTCACGTCCTCAGATTTTCCGAATCTTCGGACCATCGCGTCCTTAAAATATGTGTATGGAGTATTAGGCAGAATGTGCTCAATGATATCCATCGCATTTTCACATTCCGCCGCACTCAACATGCTAAGCGCATGATTGAACCGCGTAAGTTCCGCCGTTATGGAAGCAGCCGCGAATTGGGCGTCCATTACGCGAAACCATGCAGCCGGGTTCGACGTCCAAAACGGTAGTTTCTGGATCGCGACCGCGGCCAATCGCGTAAAAGGGTTTCTAGCAGATGCGTCAATGTCGAGCCGAACCGTATCGTCAACGTTGGCCCGTGCCAACGGATTATTACCGTCTGCGTTAGACATTGTATTATATGCACAAATGAAACAGAAAACTGAACAGCAGAAAGAAAACACCAAAGTGGAAACACCGTAGCGGAACTACAATAGAGGAAGCAGATCAATAAAACTGCACTTTCACCACATCAACACTACCACAAAAAAGAAATTAACAAGTCTTACAAACTTCACTTAACCTAATGCCGCCTCAGAAATAGCCGATGCATTTGTTGATGCTGTTGCTGAAGGTGCTAGTGGCTCTCTTGCTGCTGATGCTGATGTTGTTGAAGATGTTGCCACGAACGTTGCTACTGGTGAAATTTAGATGTTCCGAAGGATTCTGGTCAATTATTCCAGAATTGATCTCGTTATGAATTTCTTGTTGTTGTGATTGGGATAATTCATAGGCTGCTGGAGATAATTACAATTAGACAAAGTCTCTGTCGCCGTTGCTTTGTGTCGTCGTAGGCGTAAAGTATTTCTTGAAGTACATATTCTTCAAACCTGCTAGAACCACTGTCACGTGAATTTTGTCGTGAATAAGCTTCATGCCAGTTGTTTTTCCGTAATTTATTCTTTAATTTCATGAAGGAGTTCTTCATTGTCGAGGGTCACCATTTGTAGTATTATGTAATAATAGCTCTTATAAAACTTTTTAATTATTATTAATTATTAATTAAAATTATTATTTATTATTAAATAACTTAAACAACAATTTTTAAAGTTCGTTATAAATTCAATCAACCAAATTCTCGCTCGATATTTTTCGACTCTGTTTTCTTTCTTGTTTTTTTTCAGCGACCGGTTGATTGATTTTTATTGTGAATCAAAATCAAGCAACCGGTCACTTTGACTTTATAATGTGTGAAGTGTTTGCCACATGCGTTCCACACATGTAGCCCACACCCCACAGATAGACCTGTCAGAGGAGTACTTAGGGAAATGTACCTGTATTCCTTGTACTTGGACCTAATCCTGGCGCGCATTTTGACGCCGTTGTTACTGCCCGTTCACCAAATTATCCTCTCCGGAAATGATTTCGCCTACCGCCACGCCAGCTACTTTCCGTAGCCAAATTCCTTTTTTTTTGTGCAAAACTCCGAAATTCCAAACAACCGTTTCTTCTTTCTTTTTTTTTTTTAAAAAATAAACTGCATCGTTCAAACTCCAACGGAAAAAGAGGCCGTTCTCCACTACCGTCAAGAACCAAAAAAGCCCCGGCAGAACGAGTTCTCTTCTTAAGTAGGCTGCGCCTCGGACATTTGCCCGTTTCGTTTCCAGCGTTCCAGTTAATCCCGGCAACAATTTCTGACGTTTTGTCGTGGTCAGGTTCGATTTTAAGGAAAACACTAGTACTCTGCTAACAATTACTTTATTTAAGTCCTTTACATTTAAGCATCTTTACAATTTAAGACTCCGAAAACAACTAACTCGTCGCCGAGGGTGACAATCCGTCCCGGCCGATATCTGCCAATCGTGCAGATATCGTTGGATCACACGCGCCGTGATTATTGACCTGATCGTTGATCAATGACCGTTGAGCTAATTGCATTGTGTCGATGATGCATTTCACCTTAAATCGGCAGTATGCAGTCAACCTCGAGCGGAAATCGTATCAGGTCATTCATATTGCTGTACGGGCATTATGCCGAGTTGATGACCCGTTGCACATGCTTTCGCGTAATAGAGGAATGATGGGCCAAGTAGGGCCTCGACATCCTTCCCCCCTTGAAAAAATTGTACCGTAGGGATTGTCATGCTCGACTTACACATAGTACACAAGGAATCTTAATTCAATAAAAAAAAAAATTTTTTTTTTTTTTTTAGGAAAATCTAAAATGAATAATAAAAAAAAAAAAAAAAAATCTAGAAGATTACATGCATTAATATTTTCTCCTATTTGAGTGCTACAATGTCTAAGATATAAAATATAATTGTAAAGAAAATTTGGAATGCTAAATTGTTCTAACATTACATGTATGAATATTATTGTTTCCATTTGAGTGCTACAATGTCTAAGATATAAAATATAATTGTAAAGAAAATTTAGAATGCTAAATTGTTCTAACATTACATGTATGAATATTATTGTTTCCATTTGAGTGCTACAATGTCTAAGATATAAAATATAACTGTAAAGAAAATTTAGAATGCTAAATTGTTCTAGCATTACATGTATGAATATTATTGTTTCCATTTGAGTGCTACAATATCTAATATCAAGAAAATTTGATAAGCTTTTACACTAGCTGTAGGGCATTTCGCTTGTGGTGTGGTATGGCAGGAGGGGTCGTTGAAGTATCTTCCTTCCGTGGTGAAGTAGGTTTCTCATGGCGTGTCATGGCACCCATAGAAACTGCTGATGGTGGTTGGTCCTGGCCCGATAAAATTTCACTTTGCGTCTCCATTTGCTGCGTGGGTTTCTCCATATGGTCACGTCCAAGGATCGCTTCAATAGTGTGGTCGTAGTTGGTGGGGGACAGCTTACAGGCTCGCTTCTCGGGCTGTTGTCGAAATGGACTCGTATTTATATTGACTCTTCGACGCGTCCAGTAATGTTTACCAGCGACGTAAATAATGCCTACCATGATTATCACTAAACTGGTAGCCGTCGCCGATATGAGTGTGAAATGTAGTGCCGTTGTTTGAGCTAGTTGTCGTCGATGGTTCTCGTTTCGGGTTTGCTCGGCAAGTTTCTCGATGACCCTACCCTCGGTTTTCCAGGTTTCGTCTAAATTCGATCCTTCAAGAACTGTGGGGTGTAGACGGTCTTGGGCCTGCAAATCAAGTTTGTTCATTACTTTGTAAGGCTCCTTGTATTCCTGAGCCCCCGCTAACGTCATATTGGGTCGTTCTTCTGGTATCCAGAGGTTGATGTCTCGCTGAGTGCTATCAATTGATGTTATGATAGCGTCCCCGCTTCGAAAACTGCATTTTTCTTTAATTGAAATAACGCCGAGGTTATTGATCTCTTGTATTTTCGTAGATGTGTTACGGCAATGGATTTCTATTTTACTTTTTGATCCCATGATGTAAAGCCAGCTATTCTTAGTCTCCATCTTCACGAAGGCACTCCATTTCTTAGTTCTCTTTGTGGAGCATTCGCTGGTATCCAAGCTATGTCCTCGGTAAAGGTTCAGCAAGCAGTTTCTCCCAATTGAGGTTAGCATCGGTACGTTACGTTCGCATAGAAAACGGTTCTCGGGCTCAGTAATTATTAATTGCTTGCATGATTTAAACGCGTCGTAATTTAAAACGGCATATTGATTCATGTCCGTGTTAGCGGCAAGAAAATCCCCATTCAAACTATAGAAGTAATACCCGGAGTCATCTATATGTGAGGGCACTGTGTATATTTTCGAGACCGTGAATTCTGTTTTTTCGGGTTGCGGTATATCGATTCGTATTAGTAGGCTGGCTTTGTCGACGATGGTTCTCACCGTAATTGTCTGTACCACGATGTGGTAGTTGAGAGCTTTTGTATCCAATTCACTATGATCCAATATTGTTGATATGATCTTCATCAGCTCTTCTGCGTGTAAAACTGCTGGATGTAATTTCCCCATATGGGATGTTTGAGCAATTCCCGTTATAGTGTCGAGTGAACTTGAAATTCGCCGGACTTCCATTTCGGCCAGTATCATGAATTCCGTGAGGTCGGTTCTTCTTTGTTCAATTATAAGTTTATCTGCTTGTCCATATAGCACTGGTGCCATTGAGGCATAGAGATGCAGTAGTTTCTTTCTCTCATTAGCGGCTTGTACTCGAGACTCGTTAAAAAGTTGGAAATTAGACTTTAGTATTGTAACTTGTTCCTTTATTAGATGGAATGACGCACTTTCTTTGTCGTCCAGATTTTTCAGCATGGTAGATATACGACGATTGTCATCGCTGTCCATTGTCCCGAACAACGTTTTGCTGAGCGCCCCCACTCCGTCGAAAAATGATCTCTTCTGCCGTGTGGTTCTAATTCCGAAGACGTAATGATCCATTTCTGTTCTCTTCTCCTGCAGATGGTTTACTCCTGATTTGAGTCCGTTGACAATGGATTGGCAGCGTGCATCATACGTATGTAGCTTTTGACACAGGCTAGCTGCCACGTCGGTACAATTGGCCACAAAACCCAGTTCCTCTTCAAAGTCCGGTATCTTAACGGTGGACAGAATAGTCCAGTGATTACTGTACCAGTTGAGTTTGCCCACTTCCTCGAATATAGCGCCGGTTGGCTCTATCTCTCTAATGGTGTATTCTGACCCTGTTAATACTTCCATGACTACCATCACCACCCAAATAATGTGCGATATACAGCTTATCATCATTGCTTACTGGGTATTCTTAAATCCTTCAATTCTATGCAACTCTTACTTTTACAGATTTATATTTATGAAGTTGTCTATCCTAATTTAGTTCCTGACTTAAACACTTAGTTTTGTATTCTTTATTTATTTATTTTTTTTTTTTTGAATCTGTTGCTCCCTTTTTTTTTTTTTATACACAAAAATTTTGATCTCTTTATTTCAAGTGTTATTTTAAATATTTATGACACATGACTCTTACTGTATTTTTTTTTTGTTTATTATTCTTTCGGCTGTTACTCCATTCTTTTATCAAAAGAGCACTTCTTGGTACTTACTTACTTGTATTTGCTGTCTACTATAACTTACTGTCTACTATAATAATAGATGAGTCCTCGTGCGCATTGAGTTTGAAAATCTATAATCCTTGGATCCGGTTGCTGCTGCTATACTGGGTGAAATTCGGCATATGTGCGTAAATATATATTAGTTATCTGTAATAACAACCGGTTTGAGATCTGTATTTTTGAAACCTGCAAGAGCCCTATAAAAACTTGTTACTTATATCGATTTGAATGCTACTTTGGAACCTATGAGTTAGATAATGCTCTATTTTACTTATTATTTTTTTTTTCTTTTGTGTATAATATGGGTTCTGACAAAGGATTTCTTTACTTATACCAAAGTTTCAGTCTGTTGACATGTACCCGTTTCAGTCGTTTCCCAGTCAAAATAGTTACGTTCTCGGGTGAGTGTATGTCTATAACTTTATACGGGCCTCTGTAAATTGCACTAAGTTTTCCCGGTCTGGCCATATCCTTTAATAAAACCTCATCGCCGATATGCAAAACTGTTATTTTTGCAGATTTATCATAATATTTTTTCGATGTTTCTTTGGATTTCTCTAAGTTTTTTTTGGCCAACTGAAATGCTTTTTGTAATTGGTGTCTGAGTACTAAATGATACCTGTCTGGGTTATATACTGGTTCGGGGCTTCGCCGTAAATTGTTAGGAATTTCCGATACAAACCCAAATAGTGTTTCCATTGGAGTTAATTTCGTTCCTGCGTGCTTAGTGTTGTTGTAGGCATGGGCTGCGGGTCTAAGATACAAATCCCAATTTCCAGGATCATTATCCACGAAACTTCTTAGATAATTTCCCAGCCAGGAGTGTTGTCGTTCTACAGCATTGGACTGTGGGTGATACGCCGTAGTTTGTAATTTCGTGAGCTTCAGTAGTTTACATAAAGACTTGAAAACGTCCCCGGTGAAGTTAGACCCCTGATCGGTGACTATCTTCTGGGGTAGAGAGTAACGACTAATTATTTGCTCATATAAAACTCTGGCTACCGTATTGGCTTCCTGATTTGGGAGCGCTGCAAAGTCTACAAATCGCGTTAGATCATCCATCATTGATAAAATAAATTTATTTCCGGCTTCTGTTACTGGGAGGGGTCCGACTATATCAACGTATATTTTATCGAACGGTTTATCGGCCACCGGTGTAATGACCATAGGCATTTTCGTCCCGCGTGATGGTTTATTTCGCTGACACTTTGGACATTTTCGAATAAAGTTCTCCACATCTTTTTTCATCCCTTTCCACCTGAAGTAGCGTTGAATTCTGCCAAGAGTTTTGTATTTTCCAAAGTGTCCGGCCAGAGGAGTATCGTGGAAATGCTGAAGTATCTCCTTGATGTCCTTGGCTTGGGTTATGTTTTGAGTTTCTGGATTATATGACTTTTTCCGTTTGTATGTAGAGGATGTCGAGGATGAGTTTTTGTCACGTCGCCCACGGCGTTTATGGTCCTTCTTCCTATACCACTTGTGGTAACGTTCGAGCTTTGCTACCGCTTTCCTATTGGCGTGTCCGCGGTTATATAGATGAGCTATTGCCTTCACCTTTTGTTCTCGTCTCTTCGGGCTAGTAGGTATTTCCGTTTCGTTCACGTTCTTAGGTTCTAACACGACTGTTTCCTCAGATTGGGTATGGTCGACACTCCGTCCTTTGTCGTCTAGTGCTCCTTCTCCGCGCTGTTGCGAGCGGGTTACTACCATTCGAATTTCATCAACTACTTCGGTCGTTGGGATTCTACTTAAGGCATCGGCATTGGTGATACTTTTTCCCGGTCTATATAATACCTCGAAATCGAATTCAGACAGCTTTTGATGGAATCGCAACATACGCGATGTAGTATCTTTGACCCTTAACATTCCTCCCAGTGGTTTATGATCAATTATTACCTTGAAAGGCCTTCCGAGCAAGTAGCATTTATAATTTGTGGTGGCCCAAACAATTGCTAATAATTCTCGTTCTGAAGTAGAGTAATTTTGTTCGGCCTGATTTAGAGTTCGGCTCGCGTAGGCTACAGGTCTGCCCTCCTGCTCTAGTACGGCTCCCAATGATTCACCGCTTGCATCAGTGATCAAGGTGAATTCTTTGTCAAAGTCAGGATACCTTAAGAGTGGGCGAGAAATCAATTTCTCTTTTAGTTTATTAAAAGCGAGCTCACAGTGCTCATCCCATTCAAATTTAATGCCCTTTCTTAATAATCTGGTAATCGGTTTGGTTATCTCTGAAAAACCGGGTACAAACTTGCGATAGTAATTGGCTAACCCCAGAAAAGATTGCACCTCTCGAATCTTCCTCGGCCGAGGAAAGTTTCGAACAGCATCGGTTAGCCTAGGGTCAGGTTTTATTCCTTCTTGTGAACAGACGTGACCCAAATATGTAACTTCTTTGGCCAGAAATTGACATTTTGAGGGCTGTAATTTCAGATTACTTTCTCTAAATCTGCAAAAAATATCGTATAGTTTCTCGTTATGTTCGTCTAAATTTTTCGCGAATATAACTACATCATCTAGATATACAAAGCATTTCATACCCTGAAGACCTGTCAAGATTTGATTGAAAGAACGCTGGTGCAGTTTTGAGTCCAAAGGGCAGTCGTTTATACTGATAATGTTGGTAATTAGCACTGAAGGCTGTTTTTTCCCGATCGTTCTTGTCTATGAGGACTTGATGATATCCACTCGCCAAGTCTAGAGTAGAGAAATATCGCGAATGACCAAGTCGATCTAGAATATCTTCAATCAGCGGAAGTGGGTATGAGAATGAAATACATCGCTTATTTAGTTCTCTAAAATCGACGCAGAGACGAAACTTACGCACCTCACTACTTGAAGAAGATTTCTTTGGTACTAGGATCACTGGGAAATTGAATGGACTGTCGCTCGGTTCGATAATATCGTCATCTAACATGTTTTCGATCTGCTGCTTACATTCTTGTCTATGCGCCTCTGGCATGCGATATTGTTTTTTGTTAATCGGATTCGTTCCGTCTTGTAGTGGTATTCGAAACGTTTTCCGATTGGTGAATGTCAGCTTGTCCCCGGGAAGATGAAAAATATCGTTGAACTCGTAGCATAGTTGCGTCACTGTCTCTCTTTCTTCATGGTTTAAATTTTCGGATAAGTTGAGGGCATCCTTCATTAATTGTAATCTTTGGGCGTTCGGTCGTGGTGGGTTTTGGATTCTCGGTTTCCGAATGTGGTAGTCTTGCAATTTTAGTAATTTAGGGTTGAAATCTTCTATTACTACCTCTTCTGCATTAGAATTTATGATCCCAATAAAAATTTTACCTTCCACAGGTCTCACTAAAGTGTTACTACTATACACTCCTGGTTGGATTTCCTCTCGTAAACATACCATATCCTCTTTAATGCTAACAGGGATTTCTACTATCTGTTCCTGTCTGGGATTTATGCGGAATACACACTTTACATCGTGTATGGTTCCCATGCACTTTATCTCCTGTTGGATACTTGAGTTCATTTGGTTGCTAGTTTCGGTCCCGCTATCTTTCCTCACTGTAGGTTTATCTTCAGTCCTGCTTTGGACTATTTTCGTAACTTCTTGCGGGCATGCCCACATTCCCAACTTAAGGTTTCTACAATCAATAATTGCCTGTCCTTTTAAAAACGTCTTCCCAAGCAGCCCGTCCCCTTCGAAGGAGTTGGTATCATCGATAACTGTGAATTCGCATGGATATTCGTTACTTCCTATGCGAAGGATAGCATCGATATTTCCAAGTGATTTCTGTTCGGATCCGAAAAGTCCGCAAACGGTCTGTATTTTAGTTTTTCTAATCTCAATGTTTTTACTTAAACTCGTCAATTTAATTATATTACATCTAGCTCCCGTATCCACTAGTAATGATAGACGGTTACCTATTCCTACCTCCGAGGTCACAACTATATTAAAATTCCTATCAAGCTCTGTTCCGGCTGTAATTTCAGGGCACTGTCCTTTATAGAGGCAGCCCACATCGTGCCCTCGGGCTGCCTTTATTCGTTTCCCTTATGGTTGTCTGCGTTCTCCGCTAAGTATTTTCTTAAGCAGATTTCCGTATAATGATCCGGGGTTCTGCAGAAATCACAATATAAGTTTCCTGGGACGGACTCATCTCCGTTGACATTATTGATTCCTGCACATAGTACCTTCTCTTTTTGCGATGTGGGTTGTTCTTTTTGGTGCTGCGATGGTAGGCTCGTCCGGCAATTTTGAGCCTCATGTCCGTATCTATTACATCGAGTGCAATATAGATTGGATTTTCGTTGTCTGCAGTCCTTCGCAATGTGTCCGGGTTTATTACAAGAGTAACACGTAAGTTTTGCCCTGAGTGGGTTCGAGCCCTCGGCTTTTTCTCGGGTTCCACTTCCGTTGCTATTGGAGGTCTCTTTTGTTCCCTGGCCATGGTTCCTAGAAGTCTCTTCGCGTGTCAGTCTGGAAAAAGATGTCAGTTTTCTCACCTCACCCTCATAAAATACCGCAGCTTCTTTCACTGCACGTAGCGTTTCCACGTTTTTCCCAATTAGGTAGATCTGGGTATTTTTGTCTTTTATACCTGCCTTAAAGGTGGCTATGGCGTCCTTCTCTAATTCTTCCAACAACCCTCGGTCTCCCCCAGGATATTTATCCGAGACAGCGTCTTTTATTTGCAGCAAGATATCATGCATCCTCGTCGAGTAGTCCTCGGTGTCTACACCTGGTCGTTGTATGCAGTTTGCTAGTTCATTTCGTAACTCGTTCAGTGACGCTTTCGGGAGGTATGCCATATTTAGGATCTTTTCTAAGGTCTTGAAATCTGCGATAACCTCGGATGTAACCAGGTAGTAAGCATCCTCCACCAGCCGATACTTAATACACGTCAAGAAAATCGTTTTCTCGGTTTCCGAAAGCCAGTCATAAAGTGATCCGCTGCAATCTAAAAACCGACCCAATTCCTTTCCCAACTTTGGGGTTCTAGCTCCAGAGAACTGTGGTACATACTTTACCAGTGCATCCATGACCTTATCATATGTATCGTTTGATGTCATGATTCTTGTTATAGATTCGTTTTTAGGTGTCCCCTTATTGACAGTATTTTTTGGACCAGGTGATAGAAATTTATGGGAATCCTGCTGCTTCCTTGCTTCGCTACGATCTTTTAACTGACTTTCTAGATCGTGGTTTGACAATTCCGCCTCAGAAAGCTGTTGTCTCAAAACGGTCGCAGCCTTTTTGAAATGTTCTCTTTCCCGCGTGATTTCTTCCACTTGCTTTTCCCAGTTCCGTTTGTCGTTCGCAAAGGTAGCTAGAAACTCGGTGAGAAGAACATCAACAACTTCTCCACACCGCTCTGCATTCCACTTTGATTCGGTTAGTAAAATCTTCCCAGCCTCTCTATCTCCTAACTCAGACTCCAGGCGTTCCGCTAGAAACCTCCAGTCTTGGATATGGCCTTCTAATTTTCTCTCAAGAACATCAACCGTTTCTTTACACTCTTCGCTTTCCCGTACTAACGCTTGAACCTTTGCCAGTTCATCCCTTGTAAGAATGTTTGATCTTGGTATTGACATAACCAGGGACGACGATCAAAAAACAATTTTACGGGAAAAACCACGCGTTGTACATAGCCCTACTACGACAATGAATTTAACCCCCTGAGATTGTAAACTACTTTCCGTCTACAGCCATTTACTCGTCAGGCACTATTTGCCCTGATATCTGTATCTCTGTCGATAATGCTCTAAAAGTGGAAATTAAATATCTATACCAATGAGAAATTTACTAGTTAATGCCTCTACAACGCAAGCAGTATACCTCACTAAACGTAGACTCATCACTACTAACCACATCACATAAACGTCACATAAACTAATGCCCTTAAAAAACCCTCTATCCGTTCATAACAGAAAATCACTATTAACATCAACGATAAAATACTTGTATATAAGTCGACTTTTTCGATCAAAACTTGCAGTTCTAAATCATGCCTTTCTGTTGTATAAGTATGTAGTTTTAATAGTTTGGTAAAGTTTTTAGTTATATTGTAGTTAAAATTCATCAATTAGATTTTTGTTTTGCTTGCCATTTTCCTGTATATTTTTCTTCCCGTATGTTACGAAATTAAACAACTTGAAGCATTATATTCTTAAAAGTTGTATAGTTAGTAAGTTTGAACACTCATATATAATTTTCATAAAAAAGGAAAAACTTACCCCAAGTTCACACGGCATAATTCAACACACAAACTTCCCACTACACAGTTTTGCTTTTGTAATGTAATTTTAATTTATAGTTCACTACACAGTTTAAATTTTTTGTTAATGTTCACCTAAACAGTCACTTGTTTAATTTTTTAACCGGCTGCGCCATTTGTCGTGGTCAGGTTCGATTTTAAGGAAAACACTAGTACTCTGCTAACAATTACTTTATTTAAGTCCTTTACATTTAAGCATCTTTACAATTTAAGACTCCGAAAACAACTAACTCGTCGCCGAGGGTGACAATCCGTCCCGGCCGATATCTGCCAATCGTGCAGATATCGTTGGATCACACGCGCCGTGATTATTGACCTGATCGTTGATCGATGACCGTTGAGCTAATTGCATTGTGTCGATGATGCATTTCACCTTAAATCGGCAGTATGCAGTCAACCTCGAGCGGAAATCGTATCAGGTCATTCATATTGCTGTACGGGCATTATGCCGAGTTGATGACCCGTTGCACATGCTTTCGCGTAATAGAGGAATGATGGGCCAAGTAGGGCCTCGACAGTTTGACAGGACACTAAGCCGGGTCCAGCGTGTTGTTTCCCAAAAATATTCTCTGAGGGTTCTATTTGGCGGCCGAATTGCGGCCGGCCTCCTCCGTTCTGTCGTGATTCTTTCACCCCATCAGCTGCCGGAATTAGTAGAAGTAGTAGAAGTAGTGTCAGGTCACTGGCATTGGTATAATCGACGTGAACGGCGGTGTCGGAAGATGGATCGTAAAATTGTATGTCGCTCGCGAATGAAACTACATTTCCCTCTTCCCACCAGGTTTTACTTCCGGCTTGAAAGCCTTATCCGGTTCGCGGGAAGAACGTAGAGGAACCCAGTTCCAATAACATCAGCGATCCATCTGATCGGTTTTCGTATACCATGAGCAAGGCTACAAACCTTCAAATACTATTTTTTAGATAAGTTAAAACTAATATGACGTATCGCATAACATAAGCAAAATTTCAAATGTTTCTTTTTAGATCAATAACTAATACTA
The DNA here is from genome assembly GCA_951812415.1 of Beris morrisii. Lineage (NCBI taxonomy): Eukaryota > Metazoa > Arthropoda > Insecta > Diptera > Stratiomyidae > Beris > Beris morrisii. The sequence continues at coordinate 85,578,584 of OX638310.1, read as the reverse complement.
ATGCAACGGAAGTCTTCAGCGGTTAGTTGAATTCGGTGGTTCATCAGCCGCCGCATCCTCGGCTGGGCCTAAATTCGTATCTGATCAGGGCTGCTCGCCATTCCTTCTGTCAATGATTTCACCTAAAAAAGGGAAGGAATGTGTAGTGAAAGTGAACAAGACTTGGGCAACAATTGACATGTAATACTATTAATTGCCACAAATCAATACGGCAGTATACTGCTTACCACCAAATTGCAATATTCACAGACGACAATAGATAGTAAGCAGTACTATGCAGTTCTTGCATAAGAAGAGAATCAGTTCATATGTTGCGTATTTGTTTACCAACTGATCCACTTTTTATGTACTCTGTTGACCCTCAATATGCTCCCCGGTTGTGCTGAGATCATCCATTTCTACTATGAACTCAGACTTCCTCTTTCTTGGCAGGGGTTGTGGGGTTTTCCGACAAATCGTGATCTTTTGTCGTTTCTTTAATGTGCGTAGTCTGATAATATCCTCAGTGTTTTCTTCCTCATCTCGAAGATCCTTAATAGCTTTATTCAGGTTAATGATGCCACTGTTGTCTTTGTTAACATCCTTCAATTGATAGTTGCTTGTGTTTATTTGGGTAAGTTGATGGTACAAATTTGTTGACGGAATAAACGATGCGTGTATTTCTCCCACTCCTGCACCTTGTGATCGTATAGTGAACTCTGACAGCTTTATTGTGCATTTTGGTTGAAGTTGTAAGATGCCGCTCCGTGACAATTGTCCTGCTACAACTTTCTTTCCACAGATTACATTAAATCCATATTCTTCGTCTAATACAAAGATCCATGAATTGGTTGTGTGAAGATGGATCCAAGTCTTTGAGGGTTGATGATGCTAACATCTTGTTATGTCGAAGAAAGTTCATCTCGCAGTTACTGATGTTCGATTGAAGAGTGTAAATTGGATGCTGCTGTTTGCAGATTGTGCTGTCTCCCAGGGTAGTACAGGCTTGTAACTCGGTTACGGATATGGGATGAAGATTTACAATGATGTACTCCGCTTCTGGGCGAATAACTGCATACTTTTCTCCATGTTTAATTGGAACTGGAACAACATGAAACAGCTCCATTTAAGTGTTTCCACTATTACGTTCGTATTCGTGATTCTAACCTTTGCTGTCATTAGCTTGTGGTTAATCATTAGAGAGTTGCCTTCTTCGTTATCCCCAGGTAAGACTGTTTTCGATGGTATATTTTCTCGTATTATCCTTAGCTGTTTATACTCTAGATGAAATCATGTAGAGTATTATAAGTTTAATCCAGCCCAAAAGTTTGTAGCGCATAGAACCAAGCCTCGGACGAAAAAAAGTTATATATTATTTTTTGTTTATTTGTGGCCAAAAACCTCAAATCCGCTTGACGTCCGTCCGTCCGTCTGTCCGTTAGCAAGATAACTCAAGAACGCCTTCACCTAGGATATTGAAATTTTGAATCTGGATGTTTGGTTGAATTTGTAAGGCTAAGTTCATTAACGGGCAAAATCGTCCTACTCCTTCGGGTAGCTGCCATACAAAATGTCCTTAAAACACGTGTTCAAGAATATTGACCGATAACTTCGGAAGGGTTTAAGATACGACTTTGAAATTTTGTATGTTTTGATTTTCCAATAGTTGGAGCTAAATGTATGATTATGAAAAAAAACAAATAAGTCCTGCGTGTAGCTGCCATACAAATATCCTGTCAAAATGTCCTCACTTAATTTACGGAACTCACTATAACTCAAGTAATCGTTTAGCTACGAATTCGAAATTTTGTACAAATTAATTTTGAGTGAAAACGAGGTTTGAGTTTACTAGTCAGCTAAATCCTTTTACCCCTTCTGGTAGCTTCCATACAAAAAATCCTTAAGACACGTGTTCAACAATATTTTCCAATAACTTTTGAACGCTTCAAGCTAAGAATTTGAAATTTTGTACACATTAATTTTACTTTATTATTTTTTAATAATAAAGTATTTAAATGGTTCCAAGGAAAAGATAAATATGTAAGAAATCAAGTGAGTCCTTCCTGCACTTCCCATGTGAAAGTCCTTGAATAGGAAAAAAAATGTTCGGTGACTCACCCAGTTCAAGATATGAAATTAAACACTGACGATATTATCTTTTAGTTTCGAGTAGCAACCAAATGGGAGTCTTTAATAAAGGACGTACTTCATGTACACACCTTATTCTACGTTATCCCAAACTACAATATAAATCAGAGTTCAGTATTTCATATAGAGTATCATACGATTGGCTTGCAGCCGATCGTGACTGCATTATGTTTTTAAACTGGTGTTTCGGTAACTTTACTATAATTTCCATATAATTATTAAAGGGAAATCTTGTGTATAAAACTTTTATAGAGAACATTTTTTTTAGAAATATTATTCAGAACTGCGGGTAAGATACACGAGTGAGGAGAATAAACAAATTTAGAGAATATTTGGAAAATTATTATTTGTTTGGCTGAAAGCAACCAGTTCTACAATTCGACTTTGACCCGTTAGCAATGTTGTTGCACCTCGACTATAGCCTGAACTTTGCGCCGAAAAATAATAAAGCCGCGCCCAGAAAGATTTTTTATCTTGGGATATTTAAAGAGCGCGCAGCAGTTGGATTTCTGATTTAAAAAACGCTTGCAGTACAATCAGAATCATGAGGCGTTCGCTCTTTTATTGTTGTATCGCTGACAAAATTAGCCAAAACGGAAATCTACAGTTACAGTGATTTGAACTGATGTGTATTTGGTCGTCTTTAGCAGTCATCGTAGAACAAGTATAATCAATGCCTGCTGCATTCCTCCATGCAGTCAGCTATCCTGTCAGGGACTGGCTTAATTTATCTTAAGACCTAAAAGATAAAATGTCGCGTTATCGCGTTAAATTGTGCCCCAAAACCAAGCCGCTGGACTCGATAATACGAATTTCATTTTGTCGTCGCCGCTCATTACTCAATTATTGTGCGTGTGAAGTAAAATCATTTTAGAACGAAATCACTTATACTGTTTTTTAATAAATATAACATTTTCTTTGCAAATTACAGCATGGAATATGATTGTAGCACAAAATCCATACGATAGCCCACCATCACCAGATGGTAAACCAAGTAAGAAATTTTATTAATTAGCGGTAGTATTAATGATTAGTATTTTAAATCAAATTTTATATTTTTCTAGGTTCACCTTCCTCCACATCTTCCTGCTCGTCAACCTCATCTTCTTCATATTATTGTGTTGAACCCGCAAGTCCGGCATTGAGTGAATTCAAACCGTTCGATCTTGAGTCATGGTGGGGACGCCGCTTATTTAATAATATTACAAAAAGTCTGTGAATTTAGTGAAAGAAACATTCTCGTAGAATTAAGTAAATTTTAATTTAGTCGTCAGAAGAAGGTAATCAAAATATTTCATTATCAACGATGAAAACGTGTAAAGTGTAAAATTAAATGCAGGCCGTTTATTTTTTTTAGACTCTATACATTAGTCGTATGCAGAATTTAATTAATTTAATTTTGTATCGAGTCATATCAGCAGAACATGTTTGTTTACTAGATGCTGTTTTGGCATTAATTTGTAAAAAGTCTGTAGTTTTGTGCATAAATATTTCGAAGTTACTAAAGTTTAGATCAATCTGTTTAAAACAATATTTTTTTTATTTACACCAATAAATGGCTCTAGTCTGAAATTATTATTTTATCTTCACTTTCACTGGCATTTAACTACGCCAAATCCCTAACGTTCATAGTGCAGCAAACGTCCAATATGAATACTTTCAAATTTGTCTTAATACCTATAGTTTAAAGGATAAATAAAAAAAAACCTGCCAATAGTCGCAACTTTATTATTTATTGGAACGCGTTTATTGCTGAGATGCGGTGCTGGTTACTATACGACTAAAAACCTAAAAAAAAGTTCGGGAAGCGGTTCGAATGGGGTCGCGCTAGAATACTTACGTCGCTGCCACAAATAACATATGAATTACGTAAATGGGTTATATTTCGGAGCGCGGTCAAAGTTGTAGCATAATATCAGTTACGAGATTAGGAGGTTTTTCGTGATTTGGTTTTGGGCCATTACATGAAATCGGAAATGCGTTTGTAGGCGATTATATAAAAAGTCTGTGGAAGTGAAAACCAATCTGATATCTCATCAATACTAAGAAATATGTCAAAAGCCTTACGTCCTCTTGGAGTTGAATATCTAAAAATCCAGAAATCGACTTTTTGACGATTATGTATGAAGCTTTAGGAAGTAAAAATGAATTCCATATGTCATCAGAACTAAGAAATATGTAGGAATTTGTGAAAACATATGCAATCCCCTTGCACCCACTTTGGGATTGAATATCCAAAAATCCTGAAATGAGTTTTTAGATATATACAGGGTGTTTGGCACTCCGTCCGCCACCTTGTAAGGGCTTATTCCTTGATATATTTGGAGAAAAAAGTTGTTCTACAGGGTGGGTCAATTTTCAATAACAGTGGAGATACAGTGCGGTTAAGAAAAGTGTTTTTGACCGGTACCCTCACTCACTTAAAACGTTATATCTTGAAAACGAATAATCACAAGGCAAAGTGTTATAACTCGTTTTTTACAATCTAAATTGTAACTGCACCCAATCTTGAGATATTTACTCGAAAACACAGATTTTTGCTACGTCAACCCTAAAAATTCAGTGATCAATGTAGTTTTTCTCAGAAAACCCCATTATAAAAATGTCATTTTAATTTAATTTTTTTATTAACCATATTATTACCTACAAAAGCTGCATGAGTTACGATTAACATTTTGGAAGTAATAGGTAAAAATACATATCGCATAAAAATTAAATATTTCAAAAGTCAGTGTTTGCTTGTTGATCTATACTACTTGCTTGAACTGAAAGAATATAATAATAGTTTTTATGTTTTATTTAAATTTCTTTTATTATAATAAATGTTAAAAATGGCCACCTTCATTTTGAATGCACGCTAAAGCTCGTTTGGCGAGTGTTCTCTTGGTATTCATATTCCTCAACTGCTGCCTTACTTTTATTACTGCCGCATCGATCCTGGTATTTAGTAGATTTTCCAATGTTACTACTGCCGTTGCGTAGACAAGGTCCTTCATCCGTCCCCATACAAGGAAATCCATAATACTAAGATCAAGAGATCTTGCAGGCCAGTGTATCGATCCATTTCTACCGATCCAGCGATTGCTATAATTGGAATTTAACCAATCTGTGATTTGTCGGCCGTAAAGAGCTGGAGCACCATCGTGTTAGTAAAACATGGTAGCCAATCGTACCAGTGGAATATCATCCAACAAGTCCTGTAGATCATTTAATAAAAAATGTAAGTAATTGGAGCTATTTAGAGTAGGCGGAAGCATAATAGGTCCAAGGAAATCGTCACCAATAACACCTGCCCGTAAATTGACACTGAATCTATGCTGAAATGATGCCGCTCTTCTTGTGTGTGGATTGCTCTCAGCCCACGTATGTAGGTTGTGGAAGTTTGTGATACCGTCTCTGGTAAATTGGGACTCATCCGTCCACAGAATATTATTGAAAAAATTATAGTCATCTATTTGTCGTTCAAGGAGCCAATTGCAAAACTCCATCCGTTTGGGGAAATCAATGGGTAGCAGCTTCTGACTGGTGTGTGATAGGGATGTTAATATCGGAAAAAAATATGGATATTGAAAAAAATATCAATATCGGCTGACGATATATCGGAGAAAAATATCGATATATCGATAAATCGAATATTTTTTCCAATGAAAAATAAACTCCAATGCTGCATCAAACTTAACATTAATAAAAAATACGGCGCCTTTTAGCAAACCGAAGGCTAATAAATAAATGTCATTTGATTTCGTTCCCTTCGGTCACAGTTGCCAAATTTAGCTATTTTTAGAGTCTGAAATTCAATTTCAATTTTATCATTGCAATTTCAATATCTGAGAGTTTTTTGATTGAACTATTGGAAATGTTTGTGGAAAGTGGAAAATTCTTCTCAGTTGACTTAAAGCAAAATAATGCCTTTTTTTAATCGAAATAAAGTTTCCGGATAGAAATACTGTTATTTTTTATATATTATTTTTAAAAAATAAGGATAAAAGGGGCATAATAGAAAAAAGTGTTAAGAGCAAACTTGATTTTAATTATTTATTAATGAAATATTATATATTTACATATTTTTAAAATGTAAGCTTATTAGAACCGGGTACTTTTCTGAGACAGTTGTTAAGAATACTCGTTCCTTAATATGCTCTCCAGTAAGCCGACTGCGATTATTTGGCACCACAATGTTTATTGCCGACGCAACTCTTTCGGATGACACCGATGAGGCAGGGACAATCATGTATTTTTGACTGATATCCGACAGAACTGGTGTGAAATGACGGCTATCAAACCAAAATTTTATTGGATCCGAATCCGGTGTTCTCATCATGTTGGGTTGATCCAGGTACTGCTTCAACTTATTTGGGACGGACCCTTGACTTGAAACTGTCTGACTGGTAGAAGCTGCTTGCACTACGAGTTTTTCATGTCGAGACCAAAGTGATGTCGATGCAATTTGTTGTTTCAACAGAGATAGACTATGTGTGATCGAAAAAAGGTCCTCTAATACAAACATACTTGAAAGAGCAAGATAAAAAACCAATAACAACAAGGTACGGAGCGGTTAGATACCTGTACACAAGATAGTTGCCTGGTTGCCTCGTCGTACATAGGTTTGTGTTGGCACCTGAAGTGAAGATTTGCGTGCATGCGCCCGCATATGTCACGTGCCTTGAACCTAGCTTCGACCGATATCGTTTCCGTGATCGAAAATTTTTTTTCTACTTTCAACGTGTCTGGCATATCACATAAATAAGCAGAAATGCAGATTAAATGCAAAAAACCCTTTAGATTTCTAAAATATGATATACTTAAAAAAAATATCGAGTCCGATAGTCGGATTTCAATATCGATATATCGCTTTTTACAATATCGGTCGATATTATCGATACATCGTTCAAAAAATATCGCAATTTCGATATATCGAAATTTTTTTAACATCCCTAGTGTGTGATGGTAGGCATGGAAGCGTTCTACTTTTAAAATACTCCAAACTTTCCAAGTAGAGATGTTAAACTGCAATGCCAAGCGTCGGATACTGATCGATGGATCATTTTGAACTGCTTGCGGTATTCTTTCATCAATCTGAACAGCGATTATCGGCGCAGGATTTGCATTTACTCTGCTTGTTCTAACGCTGCCAGTTTTCCTAATTCTCCTGTAAACGTCTTGAAATACTCCCTGTCAGGTGTCCGTCGATGAGGATGTCTCTGATGGTAAAGGCTTCGCGCGGCTCGTCCATTTCCGCTACACTCTCCATAAATGAACACAATGTCAGCATATTCTTCATTGGAGTACTCAGGCATTTTGAAACTATTTGCTGACACCTTCTTTTAGCAACGTAACTAAAACTAATAAAAATATGAAGGTAGTTTGCTTTTATAGACTTTTTTTTTTGTAAGGCACCCTATTAAAAAAGGCATAGTACCGCACCCAGTATTACCTACCACATCTAGCTAAAAGCATCAATTATGTTGAAACTCACTTACATTTCATTGTTTTCCTACATACCTACTTTAAATGGTAATAAATGTGCAATAAAAATACTTCAGTACTACCGACAAATTAAACAGGTTCTTAGACGAGGTTCATTTATGGCACTGACTTTTAAAATATTTAATTTTTATGCGATATTAATTTTTACCTATTACTTCCAAAATGTTAATCTAACTCATACATATGTATGCAGCTTTTGCAGGTAATAATATGGTTCATAAAAAAATAAAATTAAAATGACATTTTTATAATGGGGTTTTCTGAGAAAAACTACATTGATCACTGAATTTTTAGGGTTGACGTAGCAAAAATCTGTGTTTTCGAGTAAATATCTCAAGATTGGGTGCAGTTACAATTTAGACTGTTACATCAAATGAAAGGTAATTCGATTGCCTAAAAAACGAGTTATAACACTTTGCCTTGTGATTATTCGTTTTCAAGATATAACGTTTTAAGTGAGTGAGGGTACCGGTCAAAAACACTTTTCTTAACCACCCTGTATCTGCACTGATATTGAAAATTGACCCATCCTGTAGAACAAATTTTTTCTCCAAATATATCAAGGAATAAGCCCTTACAAGGTGGCGGACGGAGTGCCAAACACCCTGTATAAAGAAAGTGCGAGGAAGTAAAAACCAATTCAATGTCTTACCACTCTGAAAAGGTATGACGGAATTCGTGAAAACTAGTTCAACCCCTCTTAGGGGTTTAAAAGGATAAAACTTACCCGTGGAAGTGAAAAGTTATTCGATATTTAATCTGACCTGAGGGATACTGCTGAATTCGTGAAAATGTATACAACCCCTTTACACCGCCTGGGGGGTCGAATTTTAAAAAATCCTTTCTGTTTCTGTTGCCGAAAAAAATGGACCTAAAGAAAGCCAGTAAATATTTTGGTGTTCTCAGGGCTACTCTTCAAAGCGGACGGAGTACGCTCTCAACACACTTAATTTCGTTTGAATTTATTAAAATCATATTGTTTGTCTTAATAGATCCATTGCCATATGAAATTACCCCTTGGAAGGGCTCACTTTTATGCAGTAGTGGGGCAAAGTGGGCACTTTGAAGTATGTATAGAAAGGAGTAGATATCTTTTTTATCACTTCACGAATATATGACTAAGCTAATATCCTAAGCTATTGATTTTGCGAGAAAAGAATTGTATAACTAGGTATTACCCATTTTACAGAATCTCGGTACAAACCTTAGGGGGCTTACTTTGCCCCACATTCCCCTATATCATTAAACCTAAGAAATACGTATGTCGGAAACTGAAAAATACGCTACTTCTTTACAGCCCCTTAGGGTTGAACATCTACAAATACTGAAATTAACTTTTTGGCGATTATACAGGAAACATTAGGAAGTAAAAATCAATTCGATATCTCATCAGATCTGAAGTCTGGGCGTGTGGCTGACCACTTCACCTCCTAGTGTTCCGTTGGTCTAGTAATGAAGTAACTGTAGCATTACTTCAAGGCCTAGGCCCAATTTGGGCTGTTGTGCCATTGATTATTATTATCTCATCAGATCTATGAAATATGTAGGAATTTGTGAAAATGCAAGCAGCCCCTTTACACCACCTTGGGGATTGGATTTCAGAAAATTCTTAAATCGGTTTGTAGGCTATTATATTATATAAAAACTCTGCAGAAGTTAAAGTCAAATTGATATCTCATCAAACCTCAGAGATATGGTGGAAATGGGGTTCAATATCAAAAATTCGTTCAGGATTAGTTTATATGTCTTAACTCCTAAGATATGACAGAATTCGTGAAAATGTGTTCAACCCTTTTATAACCTCTTAGGGGTTAAACAAATAAAAAACTTGAAAACCAGTTGTAGGTGATTAGAAAAGAAGCCCGTGGAAGTGAAAAGCTATTTCCCCCCTTACACCTCCTTAGAAGTCGAATTTCGAAAAATCCTCGAAGAACTTTCTAGGCATTTATGTGGGGAATTTAAAGAATACAATTTAATTCAATATTTTAGAATACCTAAGAAATATGACAAAATTCGTGAAAATATATGCATTCTATTTTCACTGATCATTTTTTGTCACCCTTCTTAAGATATAAAAATTATTTCTTTTTCCCTCACTCCCTACATCTACACCCACAAAACTTTTTTAATTGTGATTGTGAAAATTTTTATCCCCCCACTTCCATGATCCACAGCCGCCCTAAAAAATTTTATTTTCAGCAAATTCCATTTATTGACTAGTGTAAATAAACCGAATTTCCTTTCGTTAGTGCAATTTTTTCGTGAGATATTGTAATCTAAAGGTTTTTTGCCCTCCAAGCCCGCATGGCACAGGCCCGACTAAAAATTTTCGTTCCGCTATTCTTCTAGTATATCTCCAGATAAACATTAAGATTAAATTTTGTGACATTAACAGTTTCGGAGATATGGATTTTAAAATGTCTCGATCTCAGCTTTCGAGCGTGTCGAACGGTTTTTTTTTTCCCATTCCCAGCCATATCGACAATTTTTTTTGCAAATGGGTTCACTATCGAAGCTCTACATAAATTCCGAGTTTGAGCCTCCTGTCATAAGCGGTTTCTGAGATCTAGAAAGCAATATTTTCGGTCTAAATAGCTCAAAGAGTTTGGGAGCTACAAGACTTCAAACGATTTTGTGTACGGCGGAAAAAGTTTCAATAATAATAAAATATATAAATCTCAGAGAGAACTAATCCTGTTGGAGAGCACAAAGCTCGACTGAGCCCGTTTAAACATAAATTCATTAAGATGTCGAAGTCGGTATTTAAATAAAATCCACCACCTCATCACTCGTTCGCTCTTGATCTATTCTTCTTTCTTTTTCTATAGCGTTCCTACATTTTTTTTCCTTTTTTCCGATTTCATTAAAAAAGGATACTTTGTTTATATAATAATAATAATAATTGAATTAATCCCTTCATGCAAAATAGGCAACTCCTTCCAACTCAAAAAGTTTGACAGTGGAATGTTTCGCGGTAATGCATTTAATTTAAGTATCATTTCATAAATTGGGCCCTTCCTCATTCGATCAGTCCTAGGTCGATATGATTATCTTATAGAATTTCGATACCTTTTATCAAAATTATGTTTTTTCTTCGGTATATGTCATTGTATTTATATCTTATAGTAGTATCATTGTATTTATATATTATAGTAGTATCACGAAGCTCGCTTCGACGTTTTAACCGGCTTACACTAGAGGCGCTGCATGTGCTTTGCCAATTCCCTCTTATCCTACACGTTCGTTTCATCAGTTCATTCATTTCCTCGTTCTACTATCCAAGAGGTTGATTGGTTCCGGTGCGGCGCGCGGGGAAATTGTGTAGTGGAATATTTCTCTGTCAGTCAGTCTCATATAGCTTAGGTGACGTCGAATTTCAATTTCTTGCTGTGCAGACTGGGCGGGGAGAGGAAAGTGGAGGTTCATGTCTCGCACTATATTTTTTTTTCATCGTTTGGACGAATATTTTTTCCAGACTATTATTTTCTCGGAAATTTTGGAACTGTAGGCAATTCGACATTTCGGTTTTTCAATCCTGCTAAAGAATTTTTTTTGCAATGATATTATTTTTTGTATGGAAAATAATAATTCGACTGGTCCAATGAGAAATTAATATTTCTCAATGGACCTCTGTTTGCAACACTTCGGTGTGGAGCGAGATCGGGTGAAAATCCCATTTTATAAAATACCGACTTACGAAACTAAGTTAGAGCAGCGCATCTGAACGGTTAGGTTGAAAATTTATCCCGTTTCCCAAAATCACTATTGCCAAAATCTCGTTATTATGGGTAATATAAATGTCCGAGCCCGAACTCCCGAATTAATAAACATTAATTTACTTTATTATTTTTATACTCTAGATAAAATCATATAGAGTATTATAAGTTTATTATACTCTAGATGAAATCATATAGAGTATTATAAGTTTAATCCAGCCCAAAAGTTTGTAACGCATAGAACCAAGCCTCGGACGAAAAAAAGTTATATATTATTTTTTGTTTATTTGTGGCCAAAAACCTCAAATCCGCCTGACGTCCGTCCGTCCGTCCATCCGTCCGTCCGTCTGTCCGTGAACACGATAACTCAAGAACGCTTTCACCTAGGATCTTCAAATTTTGAATCTGGATGTTTGGTTGAATTTGTAAGGCTAAGTTCGTTAACGGGCAAAATCGTCCTACTCCTTCGGGTAGCTGCCATATAAAATGTCCTTAAAACACGTGTTCAAGAATATTGGTCGATAACTTCAGAAGGATTTAAGCTATGACTTTGAAATTTTGTATGTGTTAATTTTCCAATAGTTGGAGTTAAACATATGAATATGAAGAAAATCCTGTTAGTCCTTCGTGTAGCTGCCATACAAATATCCTGTTAAAATGTATTCACTAAATTTACGAAACTCACTATATCTCAAGTAATCTTTTAGCTACGAATTCAAAATTTTGTAGAAATTAGTTTTGAGTGAAAAGAAAGTTCGAGTTGACTAGTCAGCGAAATCCTTTTACTCCTTCTGGTAGCTGACATACAAAATGTCCTTAAAACACGTGTTTAAGAATATTGGCCGATAACTTCAGAAGGGTTTAAGCTACGTCTTTGAAATTTTGTATGTGTTATTTTCCAATAGTTGGAGCTGAATATATGATTATGAAGAAAATCCTGTTAGTCCTTCGTGTAGCTGCCATACAAATACCCAGTCAAAACGTCTTCACTTAATTTACGGAACTTAATATCACTCAAGTAATCTTTTAGCTATGAATTGGAAATTTTGTACAAATTAGTTTTGAGTAAAAATGAAGTTCGAGTTTACTAATCAGCGAAATCTGTTTACTCCTTCTGGTAGCTGCCATACAAAATGTCCTTAAGACACGTGTTCAACAATATTTTTCGATAACTTTTGAACGCTTTAAGCTATGAATTTGAAATTTTGTACACATTAATTTTTGAATGCTTCCAAGGAAAAGGATAAATATGTAAGAAATCGAGTGAGTCCTTCCTGCACCTCCCATGCGAAAGTCCTTCAAAAAGGAAATTTTTTTTCGATGACTTACCCAGTTCAAGATATGAAATTACACTGAATATTGTCTTGTAGTTTTGAGTAGCAATCTAATGCCAATCCTTAATAAAGGACATACAACATGCACACACGTAATTCTACTTTATCCCGTCTGTCCGTGAACACGATAACTCAAAAACGCCTTCACCTAGGATCTTGAAATTTTAATCTGGATGTTTGGTTGAATTTGTAAGGCTAAGTTCGTTAACGGGCAAAATCGTCGTACTCCTTTGGGTAGCTGCCATACAAAATGTCCTTAAAACACGTGTTGAAAAATATTAGCCGATAACTTCGGAAGGGTTTAAGCTACAACTTTGAAAATTTGTATGTGTTACTTTTTCAATAGTTGAAACTAAATGTAGAATTATGAAAGAAATCCTGATAGTCCTTCGTGTAGCTGCCATACAAATATCCTGTCAAAATGCATTCACTTAATTTATGAAACTAACTATAACTCAAGTAATCTTTTAGCTATGAATTGGAAATTTTGTACAAATTAGTTTTGAGTAAAAACGAAGTTCGAGTTTACTAATCAGCGAAATCCTTTTACTCCTTCTGGTAGCTGCCATACAAAATGTCTTTAAGACACGTGTTCAACAATATTTTTCGATAACTTTTGAACGCTTCAAGCTACGAATTTGAAATTTTGTACACGTTCATTTTTAAATGGTTCCAAGGAAAAGGATAAATATGTAAGAAATCGAGTGAGTCCTTCCTGCACCTCCCATGTGAAAGTCCTTCAAAAAGGACATTTTTTTTCGATGACTTACCCAGTTCAAGAAATGAAATTAAATACTGAATATTGTCTTTTAGTTTTGAGTAGCAATCTAATGGGAGTCCTTAATAAAGGACATACAACATGTACACACGTAATTCTACTTTATCCCCAACTACAATATAAATCGGTGTTCAGTATTCATCTAGAGTATTATACGATTGGCTTGCAGCCGATCGTGACTGCAGTATGTTTTAATAATAAAGTATTGTGATCGACCTGAAATTTCAAAAAAGTTTGCTACCCTGAAATTTTATATTTACACGTTTTAGGACTAGTAAACACCAAAAAAGCAAAAAAAAAATGTTCGTCTGTTCGCCGTACGCCGTACGCAAAACCGTTTGAAGGTGCGTAGATATTGAGATATTAAGTTGAAATTTTTGTGGTAGGTAGAGTGGGTAAACGCCTACGAGTGGTACCTTTTGGACGGGTGGGGGTATAAAGGGGGACGAGGGACGAGCGTTTTAGATGAAAAATTTTGGTTTCTAGATCTCAGGAACCGCTTATGCTAGAAGGCTAAAAGTTGGGACTTATAAAGTACTTTGATAGTGGACCCATTTGCAAAAAAATAGTCGATAGGGGTTGAGAGGTGTGCGAGTGAAACAATACGTCCAAAACGCTTGAAAGCTGGGATTGATACATTCTAAAATCCATATCTCCTGAACGATTAATGTCAGATGGCCGAAATTTTGCAGCTGTATTAAGGGATACTAGGAGATTAGAAAGGGGTTAACATTTTTAAGGGGAGTAGTGAGGTATGGAGGTGGGGGTGAAAAACTTTGAACTACAATATCTTCCGACTTAATTGTGCTAGGAAGATAAAATTTGGTTTCTGTATATATAATTACCAGTGGAGTCTACTGAATGTAAAATATTTGAGGGGGGAGGTGAAGCGCTGAAGGTGGGGGACAGCCATTTTTCAAAAAATTTAATTTTTATATCTCATGAACCGTGTCAGATATGATCTTGAAATTTTTAGAGGAGTTAGGACCAGTAGACCTCTAGCGGAGAAAAAAATTTGAAGATGTGTGGTAGGGAGTGATGGTGGGAGGTAGTTTTAGTAGTATTACAGGAGTAGTTAAAGCAAAAAAAAAAGTTTCAAATTTTATTGATGTACAGTGCTGGAGTAAAACAAATGTGCGTGAAAAGGGGTTTTTCCAACATTTTCATGAATTTCGTTATTTTAACCTAAAGAATAACCAGGAGGCTATTTGGAACGTTATTTTTTAGGTTATCAGTCGCATAGTGACCTACACCGCATCTCAGTATTAAACACGTTTCGGACTTTGGCAGATTTTTATACATATCTCGTAAGCGCCTCTTTAGTCGGATAAAAAAACGGATATAATTTTAAAAAGAAAATAATATTTTCAATATACAGTGTTTTTGGTACTCCGTGTGCCACCTTGTCAGGGGTTATTCCTTGATATATTTGGAGAAAAAAATTGTTCTACAGGGTGTGTCAATTTTTAATATCAGTGGAGATACAGGGTGGTTAAGAAGAGTGTTTTTGACCGGTACCCTCACTCACTTAAAACGTTGAAAACGAATAATCACAAGGCAAAGTGTTATAACTTGTTTTTTAGGAAATCGAAATACCTTTCATTTGATGTAACAGACTAAATTGTAACTGCACCCAATCTTGAGATATTTGTAGTTTTTCTCAAAAAATCCCATTATAGAAATGTCATTTTAATTTTATTTTTTATGAACCGTATTATTACCTACAGAAGCTGCATACATATATATTAGTTACGAATAACATTTTGGAAGTAATAGAAAAAAATTAAATATTTAAAAAGTCAGTGCCATAAAGTGAACCTCGTTTAAAAACCTGTTTAAATTGTCGGTAGTACTGAAGTATTTTTATTTCCCATTTATTGCTATTTGAAGTATGGAGGAAATCAATGAAATGTAAGTGAGTTTCAACAGAATTGATGCTTTTACCTGGATGTGGTAGGTAATACTGGGTGCGGTACTTTGCCTTTTTTAATGGAGTATCTTACAAAATAAAAAGCCTATAAAAGCAAAACTACCTTCATATTTTTATCAGTTTTAGTTCCGCTGCTAAAAGAAGAAGGTGTCAGTAGAATTTAAAAAATAATTTCAAAATGCCTGAGTACGCCGACGAAGAATAATAATATATAACTATTTATTTACAAGTAATATACGATTACACTTAAATTTACTATAGTGCAATTTACAAAAAGTATTGCCCTAGTAGCGAAATTTTTAATTTTAATAAGAAAGCGAGATTTTATGAAACGGTGATTTTGAATCAACGAGATTTTATGAAACGGGATTTTGGATCAACAAGATTTTATGAAACGGGATTTTGGGACAACGGATTTTTGGATCAACGGAACTTTGTCACAACGGGATTTTAGAACACGAATTTTAACCCGACTCCTTAGTTGGCAATAAATTGATCCACGGAACACATTTTTTCTGACTTTGCAACGAAGTCGGGCTCTGAAGCAAGAACTTTTCAGGAAAATGATATTTGATCTTCCGGAAAGTTAAACTATGACATCCCCTTGTCAGCACTATACTATAATCAGTACATAAGTACATATCATTTTCCTGAAAAGTTCTTGCTTCAGAGCCCGACTTCGTTGGAAACGATTGGCGAGAATACACGCTCTTAGCCTATTGTGGCCGCGGGCGTGGTATAACACGAAGTTTTTCAACTTCAAGCCTTGAATCTTACCTCTGTTTATCCACGGCTCCTGGATCAGAGCGACGTCGATGCGTTCCTCGTTGAGAAACGCACAAAGGTTGGCAGTGGCTGCCTTAGAGTGCTGCAGGTTTATTTGCACTATCCGGAACATCGGAAAGAGCGCACTCAACCTGGGCACCCCTGGTGCCTTCTATATCTCGCTGGTCGCAAGCGCCTGGATTGGCACTTGATGACCCCACTTCCGGTTTGTCGCCAGCGCCTGGGTTGGCGCTTACCGATCCCACTTCCGAGGTGTGAACCATGTTCTTGTCAAAGAACTTGACGGTCACCACCGCTATACCAAAGACCAGTCGCCCACCGTTCTCCTTGATGATGGAGACGGCGTCTGGCCCTAGTCGCAGCACGAAGGGTTGGCCTTCCTCCGTTGGTTCCTCCGCCTTAAAAATATCCAAGTCACCCGGCGGGATCCTTGGATTTTGGTATTGGAGCATGTCTAAGACATCCTCCTTTGCCATAATTGGCGCCGGCACCCATATTCTGCATTTAGGCCTATCGGGTACGTCTTCTCGTTGCACCACAGCCAACCGTGCATTTGGCCACGGGTTCACCAATGACGATATCGTCGCCTTCACGAATTCCAGAGAGGGCTCATCTAGACATTCGATCGTCCTGAACCCTCTGTGCCATCCTGTGGCGCTAAACTGCGGAGCCGGGAGACCCTGCTTGCTTCTGAAGCGGCTAAGCAACCCGCTACGTAGAGCCGCTAGGAGTAGCTTCCAGTTGCCTTCGGAAACTCTACCTTCGCTGTGGCCTAGGTCGATGATGGCCACCTTAAGGTGCTCCCTGACAACTGAGCTGAGTGTCTGCCGTTCTCCTTCTTGGCCTGGCAATTTCCTCGGCTTTTTTGGGTCTCTAGGACTATCCTCCTCGGACCGGAGCCTCTTGCTTGAGAACTCCTCTCTTGTTTTCTCCGCACGCACTCGCGCATCGCCAACTGGCAGCGCTGCTCCGACCCCCTTTCTGTTCTGCGATTGCGACAACCCGGGTTGCCCCGAACCGCCCCTCTCGACTCCGCGCATTGTACTACCACTAGTACTTGCTATCGGTGCTGATTTGGCGTGCCGGACTACGCGCCTTGTACTATTACTAGCACTGGCTTTCGTTGGCCGATCTTTTGTGTTGGCCTGAATTCGGTTCACGCTAGAACCCGGAGCCGCAACGGGGTTAGATGCTTCGTATTCAGTGATACGCGCCTTTAACCTCTGCATCGTTTTCTGATCTCGCTCCGTTAGGGAAGCCGGATCCTTTTCCAGGATCTTCTTCAGCAAAAATTTGTTCGTGTTATAGCGCCTATTGGCCATTTTGGCTTCCGAGTAACGGCGCCTGGCTGTGGCACGCACACGCGCGGGAGCAGCCTCGGTATTCCCGGCATTAGCCTCCAGCTGCCCAGATGAATCTCCTTCAGTAGGCCGTATGGCACACTCTGTCGGCTTCATCTCTTTGGCACTGGCTGCTCCGCCGTTTCCGTCTTTGGCCTCTCCCGAGGAGATTGCCGGCTCCAGCAGTCTCTCCTCCATCTCAGCATCGATGGTGTGCTGAGGACTCCTCAGGTCGAGCTCCTCGAGACTTCTCTCAAGTACCTCTTCCAGGAGACTCTCTATCGTCTGTGTTGTTGTTGTTGTGTTGTTTTTGTTGTTGTTACTATTCATCTTGGACCCACGAGTAGCGCGTGAAGGGGATGGTCGCCCATGGCAGAGCACCGCATTACCATGGGAAGGCTAATTAAAACCAGAGGTCGCCCGGTATCTGGAGTCTATCGTTCGCGACTGAGCTCTCCCTCAGCCATGCAGTCATCGGCACGATGATTTCCACCTTGACTTGGATATGGGAATACTAAGGTAATGGGAGGACGGCACGGGAGGTTAAAACACACAGTTGGGTACCTCAATCTTAATGGCCACAGCTGTTCTTGGACGAGTGATCATTGTAAATCCGGACTTTTATTTCGATTATAGGAAATCCGGAGTTATACCTTCGATACATATAACTGGCGCAGCCGTATTCGAACGCGAAAATTACGCACATGATATGCAAATAAATTAGAAGTGTTAAAAAATTATTTAAAGTATAAATCGATATCTCTAGTTATCGTTGTAAACCAACAGTTAAACGGGCTTAACCGTGAGTGAACCTAGTTTTCATTAGTGACGTTTCCAGTATTAATAGGAAGCAGTAGCCGAATTAGCCGACACAAACGAAATTGAGACACACATCGTGGGTTACAGAAAACTCAAAGTACTAAGGTAAAATAGAATAAGAGTGACTCAATTATGGACAACGAAGCGCAAGCAGCGTTAGGTCTATCCTTCCAAGAAGTAGCAAGACAGGCGAGGCACATATCCACTTACGATGGGCGGGCAAATTCGGCAACCGACCTAGAAGCCTGGATCGAGGAGTGCGCGCAAACATTGGCACTAATACGCCAACCGGCACCCCAACGAAATTACGTTTCTGGGATTCTGGTAAACAAACAAACCCCAAATTACAAGAACCTTAAGGGCTGCGTTTGGGATAACACAGTCCTACCACAGCATTATAATCGAGATGCATACAACTAACCCACGTGAACCGACTAATATCATCTTCGACACGCTTCGCTTACGTTGTTCCATCGCTCCTATTACTCCCGTTGCTCCCGTTTCTTCCGTTGATCTATTGCTCCTGTTTCTCCCGTTGATCCATTGCTCCTATTTCTCCGTTGCTCCCATTTCTCCCGTTAATCCGTTGATCCTGTTTCTCACGATGCTCCTGTTACTCCCGTTGCTACCATTTTTCCCGTTACTCCCATTTCTTGCTCCCGTTACTCCATCCTCCATCCCCCATCTCCAATCCACCATCCTCTATCCTACATCCTCTATCCACCATCCACCATTTTCCATCCACCATCCACCATCTACCATCCCCATCCACCATCCTCCATCCACCGTCCTCCATCTTTCATCCGCCATCCTCCATCTTCCATCATCCATCCTCTATCCACCATCCACCATCCTCCATCCTCTATCCACCATCCTCTATCTACCATCCTCCATCTATCATCCGCCATTCTCTATCCTCCATCCTCTATCCACCATTCTCCGCCCACCATCCACCGTCCTCCATCTTCTATCCTCCATCCTCTATCCACCATCCTTCACCCACCATCTCCCATCCTCCATCCACCATCCCCTATCCACCATCCTCCATCTACCATCCCCCAAACTCCATCATCCATCCTCCATTCCCTATCCACCATCCTCCATCTTCCATCCTCCATATTCCATCTTCCATCCACTATCCTCTTATACCATTTAGTAATAGGAATAGGCATAACTAATACACCGAAAACGAACTACCGCTAAATCATATGAAAAACACTCAAATGTTGAAATAACTCCATCATCCATCCTCCATCCTCTATCCGCCATCCTCCATCTTCCATCATCCATCCTTTATCCACCATCTACCATCCTCCATCCTCTATCCACCATCCTCTATCCACCATCCACCATCCTCCATCTATCATCCCCCATTCTCTATCCTCCATCCTCCATCCACCATTCTCCGCGCACCATCCACCATCCTCCATCTTCTATCCTCCATCTTCTATCCAAATCACCAAAGTTTCATCGCAATCGGATGAGTGGTTTAGGAGCCTATACAGGACAAACAGACAAACAGACAGACAAACATTCATTTTTATATATAGAGATAAGAATCTGTTTTTCAATAAAAATTTTAAAATCACAATTACCGATTTAAATCAAAACAAAAACAAGCCAATCGTATAATACTCTAGATGAATACTGAACTCCAATTTATTTTGTAGTTGGGGATAAAGTAGAATTACGTGTGTGCATGTTGTATGTCCTTTATTAAGGACTACCATTAGATTGCTACTCAAAACTAAAAGACAATTTTCAGTGTTTAGTTTCATATCTTGAACTGGGTAAGTCATCGAAAAAAAATGTCCTTTTTGAAGAACTTTCACATGGGAGGTGCAGGAAGGACTCACTTGATTTCTTACATATTTATCCTTTTCCTGTGAACCATTTAAAAATGAACTTGTACAAAATTTGAAATTCGTAGCTTGAAGCGTTCAAAAGTTATCGAAAAATATTGTTGAACACGTGTCTTAAGGACATTTTGTATGGCAGCTACCAGAAGGAGTGAAAGGATTTCGCTGATTAGTAAACTCGAACTTCGCTTTTACTCAAAACTAATTTGTACAAAATTTCCAATTTATAGCTAGAAGATTACTTGAGTTATAGTAAGTTCTGTAAATTAAGTGAAGACGTTTTGACAGGATATTTGTATGGCAGCTACACGAAGGACTAATAGGATTTTCTTCATAATCATACATTTAGCTCCAACTATTGGAAAAATACTACGTACAAAATTTCAAAGACGTAACTTAAACCCTTCTAAAGTTATCGGCCAATATTCTTGAACACGTATTTTAAGGATATTTTGTATGGCAGCTACCAGAAGGAGTAAAAGGATTTCGCTGACAAGTAAACTCAAGCTTCGTTTTTACTCAAAACTAATTTGTACAAAATTCCGAATTCGTAGCTAAAAGATTAATTGAGTTATAGTGAGTTTCGTAAATTAAGTGAATACATTTTGACAGGATATTTGTATGGCAGCTACACGAAGGACTAACAGCATTTTCTTCATAATCATACATTTAGTTTGAACTATTGGAAAAATAACGCAAACAAAATTTCAATGTCGTAGCTTAAACCCTTCTGAAGTTATCGACCAATATTCTTGAACACGTGTTTTAAGGACATTTTGTATGGCAGCTACCCGAAGGAGTAGGACGATTTTGCCCGTTAACGAACTTAGCCTTACAAATTCAACCAAACATCCAGATTCAAAATTTCAAGATCCTAGGTGAAGGCGTTCTTGAGTTATCGTGCTAACGGACAGACGGACGGACGGACGGACGGACGGACGGACGGACGGACGTCAAGCGGATTTGAGGTTTTTGGGCACAAATAAACAAAAAATAATATATAACTTTTTTTCGTCCGAGGCTTGGTTCTATGCGTTACAAACTTTTCGGCTGGATTAAACTTATAATACTCTATATGATTTCATCTAGAGTATAATCAAGATAACAATAATTATAGAAATAATTTTTTTAATCAAGCAAGATTTTCAAATAACAATTACGCGAACCCCCGGCAAAACACAAATAATTTTCAGTATAACACAAATAATGGCCGTCAGAAATAATCAGGTACAAAGACCAAATTACCAACAATGAAACAAGAACTTCCATAACAGAAACAGCTATTATCAACAGAATAATCAGGCTAATCATCAAAACTAGAATAGGTCTCAGAATAATAATTACAGTGCAAACCACAAAAATAACCAATACAGTGGAAATCAGTGTAGGCAGTTTAATCAAGTGCATAATCAAGAGCAGAATAATAACGAGAATAGGCAAGTCCCGAGGGAAGTACATCAGGAAGATGTCTCAATGAGGACAGTTGTATCAAACGTTTCACTACATAATCAAAAAGAATCATGCGAACATTTTCCGCTACCAGCCTCAGAGGTAGACAGGTACCAAATGTAAGGGTCAAGAGTAAAAGTACGTATCTATCGTTTCTAATAGACACAGGGGCGATGAGGAGTATTGTCAACGAACGTATCTGCGACCCCAAAAACCAACGTTTACTCAAAGAACCCATGCAATTAACTACAATTAACGGCAAAAACACAATTATGAAATATACAACGGTAAAGAAATTTGAAGAATTAGGTAAAGAAGTAGAAGTTAGATTTTTCATTATGAAGGAAGCACATAAGCTTTTCGATGGTATGATAGGGATGGATATACTTACATCAGCCGAAGCGGTGAAAGCGGTTAAGAAAATGGCAGTGAGAATAAGAGGTAAGGATATAAAGATGTATTTTTCAAAAAAAAGAGGAAGAAGAAAGCGATATTTACGAAGCGCAGATGTACAACGTAGAAGAGGATTTAGGAATCAAAGATAAAGAAACTAACTACCGAATAGAAAAAGACTTAGATAAGAAAGAACAAGAAGAATTAGAACGTATAAAGATAGAATACGAGGGTGTATTCGGATCAAGGAGGGATTTAACTTTAATCCACTGGCCCTGACAAATGTTCTCCACGTATCATCAAACGTACTGCTAATCTAATTGTAGCGCCTCTCACTTACATTTTTAACATGTGTCTAATTCAAGGTATCTTCCCGAAACAGTTAAAGCATGCTGTTATAACACCAATTTATAAATCTAGTGATAAACTAAACCCATCTAACTACAGACCAATTTCAGTGCTATCCACACTTTCAAAGCTTCTTGAAAAAATTATAAAAAAAAGAATGGTGAACCATTTAGACCTTAATAAAGTTTTAGTCTCGAACCAATATGGATTCAAAACCAACAGCAGTACATCAGATGCAATATACGACCTGATAAGCTATATAAACAACGCTATAAACAAAAATGAAAAAGTTTTCGCAATTTTTCTGGATCTTCAAAAAGCCTTTGATACCGTCAATCACGACATTTTGACACGTAAACTAAAGGGTGTGGGATTCGATGGGAAAACACTCTTACTTCTACAAAGTTTTCTATCAGGCAGATCACAAAGTGTTAAAATCGGTGACATCATAAGCAGAAACTTACCAGTGGTATGTGGGGTTCCGCAAGGGTCAGTCTTAGGACCGCTTCTGTTCCTTATCTACATAAACGACCTTGGAAAAGTCCTGGATAATTACTCCTTCGGGCATGTAGTGGCTTTTGCTGATGACACGGTCTTGCTTTTCAAAAGTGACAAGTGGGCCAGAACTCTTGCGCAAAATGGTCTTCAGTTAGTCTACAAGTGGGTCTGTAACCATAAATTGGCTCTCAACTCCAATAAAACGCAGTTCATGGCTCTTGGGTATACTTCTAAAAACTATATCAAACCGCTTTAGTCTAACTATAAATAATAAGGAGTTAAAACAAACTGAGACAATTAAATACTTAGGAATTATTATTGACAAAGACTTCAAGTGGGAAAAACATATTCAAAGCCTATGCGCAAGAGTTCGTAAAACGATATATAAATTTATAATTCTACGAAATTACCTTGATATTCATCTACTGAAAACAATGTATTATGCCATTGTACAGTCGTTACTCCAATATGGAATTATAGCTTGGGGCGCTACTTTTTCAAATAAGCTTGATCCAATATGTCATTTACAAGGCAAAATAATCAAAATTTGTTTGAAACAAAGTATTTTCTACTCAACTACTAAAGCCTTCCAGGAGTTCAACGTTCTTAACATAAGACAAATCTACGCTCTGACTGTTCTGAAATTTATTTTCAAAAACCTGTCTAGCTTCCCTCAACGAAACATGAATTATACCACGCGACTACTTAAAACAAATCCTCTAGTCACAACGAAATGTATGAAAGCGCTTACATCAAGACATGCCAGTGTTATAGGGCCCAGGCTGTTTAACGCTCTACCAGTAATTATTAAAAATAATCTAACAGCTCTGAACTATAAAGTGAAACTTAAATATTTCGTAATGAAAAGTTTTAAACTAATAAATATGATCATTTAAAAAAAAAATGCTGAATATGAAAAATGTATATAAATATTGTATTTCCTCTCATTTGTTTTCCTTCAAACGAAATGAATAATATTAATGTTTCTTTTTTGTTTTTTATTTATTGTTGAATTTTCAAATCTAATGAATTAGGTAAATAATGCTAATGATCCTTTTCTTTCTTTTATATTAAGAATGAATTTTATTAATGTTCCAATGAGTAATATTAATTACTACTCCACACACAAGCAATATAGCTCATGTGGAGCATTGTGTACATGTAAACGTATATGGAAAAATAAATTAATTAATTAAAAAAAAAAAAAAAAACTTTCACTCATGTAGTAAAACATGAAATTAAAACTTTAAACGAGAATCCAATCTATATAAAGCCGTACAAGTACGCACAATATCATGAAGTAGAAGTTCAGAAACAGATAGCAAGATGATGAAACAGGGAATAATAACAAGATCAAATTCACCCTATAAAGCTCCACTTTGTGTTGTGGCGAAAAAAGTCTCGAAAGACGGTAGTAAAAATTGGCGGATCGTGATTGATTTCCGTAGACTTAGTGAAAACATTATAACAGATAGGTAACCGATACCGGACATGCTGAAAATTTTAGGGAAACTTGGTAAATCAATATACTTTACGACACTCGATTTAACCAAAGGGTTTCACCAAATCGAGATGACAGAGGAAAGCAGACGAAAAACAGCATTCTCGACGAAAAGTGGCCACTACGAATATCTTAGAATGCCATTTGGGTTGAAAAATGCGCCGTCAACATTTCGTGCTACAGAAGCATTTACGACGCATTTGTCTCATACATGGACGATATAGTCATTTTTTCAATGACGTTTGAGGAACACGTAAAATCGATTCGTACAATATTAAAGACATTAAGACAAGCAAATTTAAAAGTGGAATTAAAAAGAGCAATTTCTTTAGGATTGAGACAGAATTTCTAGGGCATATTAAATCTAGGGACGGGATCAAGCCCAACCCCGAAAAAATTAAAACAATTGTAAATTATCCAGTCCCCGTACGCAGATGGAGATAAAACAATTTATAGGTGTCATGCGATACCCCGACTTTGAAAAAACTTTTGTATTAGCAACCGATGCATCTAGTAATTATGCGATTGGTGCAGTTTTATCCCAAGAGGATCACCCGGTTTGCTTCGCGTCGAGGACATTAGGAAATCACGAATTGAACTATAGCACAATAGAGAAGGAGTTTTTGGCCGTGAAACAAGTAGTTTGCTATATATCGTATCACGATCAAATTTCCACCTTTTTGGAAAAGTGATCCCGAAAAAGTATTACCACGTCATTTCTTCCGTAGAAACAGAAATTTTATTTTCCGTAAGTGATCTAATTAAAAACCCTCCGGAGGATAATAAATACGAATCGCTTAAGACACAGTTAATACAAAGATTCGCGGATTCTGAGAATCAAAACATAAAAAAATTACTTTCCGGTGTTAGTTTTACGGACAAAAAACCATCGGATGTGCTTCGCGAAATAAAGAACTTGGCGGGAAACAAGTTAACGGACGATTTCTTGAAATCATTGTGGCTCGGCGGTTTGCCACAAACGGTGCAGGCAATCCTAGTCGTTAGTACAAGACAGACAGTTTTGATAAGCTGGCACTAATGGCAGACAAGATAGTAGAAGCAAAAGAGCAAAATCCTTTCGGTCAGCTTCAAAAACAAATAGAGCAATTGACTGCTGAAATTGCTTCTCTGAAAGCACAGAGACCTTCGCGCTCGCGTACAAGATCAGGTTCTACAAATCGTTTTCGATCTAAGTCATTCAACAAAAACGGGAAGTTTTGTTTCTACCATTTCAAGTTCGGTAAGAACCCGAAAAAATGCACAAAACCCTGCCAATTTAAGCCCGAAATAACGGAAAACTAACGACCCTGAGCGAAACTAATACGACCAGCGCTCAGGATCTGAAAACATGTCGCCTATTCATACAAGATCCCTTAACCAAAAAATTTTTTTTAATAGACACGGGTGTCGTGGCTGGAAGCACAATCACTTAAAGACTTAAAAAAAAACACGAACTTCGAGTACAATCTTTTATTTCAGCACAATCATTTTCGATTCGTCACAACTATACATTGATTATCATATTTAGGGACCACGGAGCTACTTGATTCCTCGAGAATCGACACAAAACTAGCCGTTTTTCGGACTTGGGAAAATCGATCAGCAATTATCGCTTGGACAATTATTGTCCATCAGCCCGATAATTGCTGATCTGCATCGACCATCGATCAATTCTCGGCGGTTGACCCGAGTTGGCCAGAATTGATCGATAGTCGATGTTGCAAAAATCCCGCTGACCGCCGAGCAAAGGTATCCGGCCTTTAGTCCAATTTAAGTTTATCACCTCGCATCGGAAATTGCGACATAGTTCGAATATTGAACCCAATCACCGATACGAGGTGTGTGTAGGGAGAGTCGGGGTCAAACCGGACCATGACACGGGTGCTGATCTGTCAATATTCCCACCTTCATATATCGATCGCAAAAATAAATCAAATTTTAAACTTTTCGCCGCTAATGGAACCACTATAAGTACCTACTGCGAGAAGATGCTTACATTAAGCCTAGGCTTTCGCAGAAAATTTTGCTGGTCTTTCATTATCGCCGACATTGATAAACCAATTATCGGCGCAGATTTTTTAAATAATTTCAATTTACTGGTGGATATTAAAAACCGACGGCTTATCGACGACACAGCACAATTTATCACAGCAGCCAATCTAATAAATTACCCGAAATATAAAAACATAAAAACCATAATAAATAAAGACATTTTTACAAACATTTTAATAAAATATCCAAAAATAACTAAACCTAATAGTAACCCAAATTTCACAACAACAATAAAACAAACATAACGCATACGATTGAAACAACAGGTCCACCTATCTACTCTAAGGCAAGACGATTGAAGCCGGAAAAATTAAAATTTGCGAAAGAACATTTTCAAATCTTAATCAACCAGGGAATATGCAGACAATCAAGGAGTAGTTGGGCAAATCCACTACATCTGACACCGAAGAAAAATGGAGATTGGAGACCTTGTGGCGATTACAGAAGATTAAACGCAGTTACCAAACCAGACAGATTTCCAATACCACACCTGTCAGATTTTAACCACTTCTTATATGGAAAAAATATTTTCTCAAAGTTAGACTTAATAAAGGCTTACTACCACATTTTCGTAGAACCGTGCGATATAGAAAAAACAGCTGTCATAACACCTTTTGGTTTATTTGAATTTTTGGCAATGCCATTTGGACTTTGCAACGCTGCACAAACGTTCCAAAGGTTTATACACCAAGTACTCGGCGATCTCAATTTTTGTTTAGCTTACTTGGATGATATATTGATAGTAACGAAGAGGAACATCTTAAACACTTGGACATCATATTCAATCGACTGGATAAATTCAACATATCCCTAAATTCTTCCAAATGCATATTTGGAACCAACAAAATTACGTTTTTGGGCTATGAAGTAACCGAAACTGGAATTCGTCCAATACAGGAAAAAGCTGACGCGATAGCGAAAATGAAGAGACCTAAAATAACGAAGCAACTACAACGTTTCTTGGGAATGATTAACTTCTATCGACAGTGCCTCCCAAAAGCAGCAGAAACTCAGGCAGCATTAACAGATCTCACAAAAGGAAACAGAAAAGACAATAAACAACTTGAGTGGACTGACGAAGCCAGTCATGCATTCGAAAAATGTAAGAAGGATATCATCGAAGCAACACAATTGGCACATCCATGCTCCAATCTTCCACTAATTCTGATGACAGACGCATCAGACAAAGCAATAGGAGCTACATGGTGAAAACATGGAACCCCTCGGTTTCTTTTCACAAAAACTTTCAACGACCGAAAGGAATTATAGCACTTATGATAGAGAGCTTTTAGCGATCTATAAGTCTATTAAGCATTTTAAACACATGGTAGAAGGAAGAACGTTTATAATCCTAACGGATCATAAGCCGTTGACATTCGCATTTAGACAAAAGTCAGAAAAGGCATCGCCTAGACAATTTCGCCATTTAGACTACATATCGCAATTCTCAACCGATATAAAACACATCGAGGGAAAGAACAACACTGTAGCAGATATGTTATCCCGTTTAGAAACGATATCCATACCCGCACACAACTTTACTTCGACGTCTCAGTTGAACCGGCGAGACTCTTTGTTCCCAACACAATGCGGGAACAAATATTTAACCAAATTCACAACCTGGCTCACCCGGTTATTAGTAAAACGACAGCACTCATAAAAAAAAGATATATTTGGCCATCACTCAACACGGATATCAAGAAATGGACAAAATCTTGTATACCATGTCAACGGTCAAAAATAGGTAGACATACAAAATCTGAATATCAGAAATACCCGGAAGTCAATCAACGATTTCAACATATCAACATAGATATAATTGGACCTCTACCCAATTCAGCGAGATTTCAATACTGTTTGACTTGTATTGATCGTTTCAGCAACTGGCCGGAAGCAATACCTATACAAGACATCACCGCAGAAACCATCGCTCGCACTCTGTATACTAGCTGGATCGCTCGTTTCGGAGTTCCTGAAAAAATCACCACCGACCAAGGACGACAGTTCGAATGCGAATTATTTAAATCACTAACAAAAATACTGGGTATTAAGCACATTCGAACAACGCCTTATCATCCCCAAGCTAATGGAAAAATAGAAAGGTTCCACCGCACACTGAAAACAACATTGAAGTGTCACAACGAAAATTGGACATAAACACTTCCAACCGTCCTACTAGGTCTTCGGTCTGTCCTCACAACCAGCAACATAACGGCAGCTGAATTATTATATGGAACAACGTTACGACTGCCATGTGAATTCTTCGAAAATAGTAATGTCTAATGTAATCCATCGACTTTCGTCGGTACTCTTAGAAAGACAATGGAAAAGTTAAAACCAATACATACCAATTACCACAATCGGACCAACGTCTTCATACATCCAACGCTTATGAAGTCAACTCATGTTTTCGTAAGAAGGGATGCCATTAAAAAACCACTACAAGCTCCTTACGACGGCCCATATAAAGTTCTGTCAAAAACCGACAAATACTTTAACATTGAAATCAGTAACGCAACTAAAAATATTTCTATCGACAGGTTGAAGCCAATGTTCTCGGACAAACCTGTAGATGAAACCGATACCAACATGCCGTCTTCTAGAGATCCTCCAGTTTCAACAAATTTCACCACGAAATCCGGACGAACAGTAAAACAACCAGTACGATTTGCATCATAACGTTTTCACTGAAAGGGGAGCACTGTAGCGACGCTAAATATATCAAATTCAATTCAATTAAATATTTCCAATTCAATTTAACTAAATATCTCAAATTCAATTCAATTAAATATTTCCAATTCAATTTTATTTCAACAATTTTATTATCATATTTTTATTCATCTGACAACACTTTTTGGTTTAACGATTTAACTATTGAACTAAAACCGTTACCATTTTTATATAAACCAAAGCTGAAATAAATTTGATTTCTTTGTCAGTTATAACGTGATAGAAGTTGTTTGTATTACAAAGCTCTCTTACAAAGTGTAGCGTTGAGGGATTATTTTGTCCGGCGCATTTGGGGTAAGTAAGAGTGTCCTTAGTTTTTCGCGACGGTCTGCAGTCTATTTTTCGGAAATGATAACACCCTGATTCGTTTTATGTTTATTTATGTCGGCGTTTAGTTCGTAAGACCCGGGGTTATAAGCCGCGTACTCAAAGTTCATACTGTTTCGTTTCAATTCTACTCAGTTATCCTAATCTTAACCTTATACCTAATTCTATCTTACATTCTGTGGAGATCATCCTAATATTAATTTAAATTTTGTTTTAACCCGTTCTCTCTTTCTCGAATAATTTACTTACGTGTTAACGTACTAATTCCTCGCGTTATTTCAGGTTTTCCCGTGCCCGGAAGTGACGGCGACGCGAGTCTCCCTCGGGGATTCCACCCGGCAACTTGCGGTAAGTCTAAATGTTATGGTATTTATTTCCGATTTTTAATACTCTTTCTGCATACTTCTTCCCAGGTTCCGGATACAGAGCGACCGTCGGTCTTCGCCCAGGATTGTTAAACAGGTATACCATAAGTATTCTATAAATCCGCTAATAAGTTCTCCCTTTTTTTTCCAGACGTAATAATAGTTCTGTCGTGACATGTTTAATAAAATCTTTCAATTCCATTGATATATCAAAATTCTTTGTTTGTGGAGTAGAAAGGGAGTTATTGTCAAAACCTTCAACTTGACTACATATTACAGGCATATCTGCTTCAATTTCGTAAAATACGTCTGTCGGAATTTGATCTTCTTCACAGGACTTTCCGGCCTTTACACTTATCATATTTTCAATTGTCTCATTGAAATAATCAGTTTCGGGACATGTTCGTAGTTTACATTTTCTCGGCCGCTTTTCAGAAACACATGACTGCTTTCTAAATCTATGGAAAATGACAATAATATATAGTAATAAAATATTATTTTATCAAGTACATGTTTACATTTCTTCAGCCTCCGTATCCGTAAAAGATGCATATAATTTCTCTGTTTCTGCCTTCTAAATACGTGTCCGCGATCGCCTTGACAACGCAAGACATGGTGCACCAATTATCAGCCGATACAGATGTAGAAGTTCTTAGAAGCTTGTTGATTTCTATATCTTTCAAATGTTTTGGCCAATACAAAACAGAATTAACTTCCCAATTATAGGGCACCACACTAAACTGTTGTTCTCCATTTTCAATAGTTTCTACAATTTTAAACATTTTTAATATACACTTGAACTAAATAATATACACTTGAACTAAAGGAAAATAATATACACATTACACGTACACATTACCAAACCAGATCCGATGTGTAATTGTTTTGATATAGGCACCAAATACACAATAGGCACAAAATTGAGGTGGGGTACGCGTCTCTGGCTTAGTTTAAAAAACCTATTTGGGAATTGCAGCATTTTTGGCGCAAAATAGTTATCGCGCCTATTTGAAGTCAATCATAATTCCACCATCAATGGAAACTTTACCTATACAGAGTGTTTGGTACTCCGTGCACGACCTTGTAAGGGGTTATTCCTTGATATATTTGAAGAAAAAAATTGTTCCACAGGGTGGGTCAATTTTGAATAACAGTGGAGGTACAGGGTGGTTAAGAAAAGTGTTTTTGACCGGTACCCTTACTTACTTAAAACGTTATATCTTGAAAACGAATAATCACAAGGCAAAGTGTTATAACTGGTTTTTTAGGCAATCGAATTATCTTTCATTTGATGTAACAGTCTAAATTGTAACTGCACCCAATCTTGAGATATTTACTCGAAAACACAGATTTTTGCTACGTGAACCCTTAAAATTCAGTGATCAATGTAGTTTTTCTCAGAAAACCCCATTATAAACATGTCATTTTAATTTTATTTTTTTATGAGCCGTATTATTACCTACAAAAGCTGCATACATATGTATGAGTTACGATTAACATTTTGGAAGTAATAGGTAAAAATACATATCGCATAAAAATTAAATATTCCAAAAGTCAGTGCATGTGCATGTTGATCTACACTACTTGTTTGAACTAAAAGAATTTAATAATGGTTTTTATGTTTTATTTAAAAAAATTTTGTTATAATAAATGTTCAAAATGGCCACCTTCATTTTGAATGCACGCTAAAGCTCGTTTGGCGAGTGTTCTCTTGGTATTCATATTCCTCAACTGCTGCCTTACTTCTATTGCTGCCGCATCGATCCTGATATTTAGATCTTCCAATGTTTCTACTGGCGTTGCGTAGACTAGGTCCTTCATCCGTCCCCATACAAAGAAATCCATAATAGTAAGATCAGGAGATCTTGCAGGCCAGTGTATCGGTCCATTTCTACCGATCCAGCGATTGCTATAATTGGAATTTAACCAATCTGTGATCTGTCGGCCGTAATGAGCTCGAGCACCATCGTGTTGGTAAAACATGGAAGCCAATCGTACCAGCGGAATATCATCCAATAAGTCCTGTAGATCATTTGATAAAAACTGTAAGTAATTGGAGCTATTTAGAGTACGCGGAAGCCTAATAGGTCCAAGTAAATCGTCACCAATCACGCCTGCCCATAAATTGACACTGAATCTGTGCTGAAATGATGCCGCTCTTCTTGTGTGTGGATTGCTCTCAGCCCACGTATGTGGGTTGTGGAAGTTTGTGATACCGTCTCTGGTAAATTGGGACTCATCCGTCCACAGAATATTGTTGAAAAAATTGTCGTCATCTATTTGTCGTTCAAGGAGCCAATTGCAAAACTCCATCCGTTTGCGGAAATCAATGGGTAGCAGCTCCTGTACTGGTGTGTGATGGTAGGCATGGAAGCGTTCTACTTTTAAAATACTCCAAACCTTCCAAGTAGATATGTTAAACTGCAATGCCAAGCGTCGGATACTGATCGATGGATCATTTTGCACTGCTTGCAGTATTCTTTCATCAATCTGAACAGCGATTATAGGCGCAGGATTTGCATTTACTCTCCTTGTTCTAACGCTGCCAGTTTCCCTAATTCTCCTGTAAACGTCCTGAAATACTCTCTTGTCAGGTGTCCGTCGATGGGGATGTCTCTGATGGTAAAGCCTTCGCGCGGCTTGTCCATTTTCACGACACTCTCCATAAATTAACACAATGTCAGCATATTCTTCATTGGAGTACTCAGACATTTCGAAATTATTTTTTTTATTCTACTGACACCTTCTTCTTTTAGCAACGTAACTAAAACTGATAAAAATATGAAGGTAGTTTTGCTTTTATAGGCTTTTTATTTTGTAAGGCACCCTATTAAAAAAGGCATAGTACCGCACCCAGTATTACCTACCACATTCAGGTAAAAGCATCAATTATGTTGAAACTCATTTCATTGTTTTCCTACATATTTTAAATAGTAATAAATGGGCAATAAAAATACTTCAGTACTACCGACAAATTAAACGAGGTCCACTTTATGGCACTAACTTTTGAAATATTTAATTTTTATGCGATATGTATTTTTACCTATTACTTCCAAAATGTTAATCGTAACTCATACATATGTATGCAGCTTTTGTAGGTAATAATACGGCTCATAAAAAAATAAAATTAAAATGACATGTTTATAATGGGGTTTTCTGAGAAAAACTACATTGATCACTGAATTTTAAGGGTTCACGTAGCAAAAATTGGTGTTTTCGAGTAAATATCTCAAGATTGGGTGCAGTTACAATTTAGACTGTTACATCAAATGAAAGATAATTCGATTGCCTAAAAACCGAGTTATAACACTTTGCCTTGTGATTATTCGTTTTCAAGATATAACGTTTTAAGTGAGTAAGGGTACCGGTCAAAAACACTTTTCTTAACCACCCTGTATCTCCACTGTTATTCAAAATTGACCCACCCTGTGGAAAAATTTTTTTCTCCAAATATATCAAGGAATAACCCCTTACAAGGTCGTGCACGGAGTACCAAACACCCTGTATAGACACATTGAAGTCAGTGTGTTATTAAAAATCTCTTTTAGGCGCAGTATTAGGAAGTGTTACTTTATCTATATCCTACGTGAAACAAAGTAGGTAGTGCGTCTAATTAGACATAATTTAAATTACATTTTAGGAACTTTAGCGAAACGGTGAAGAACCATGTTCCGATGTTGCAACATGCTAGGCAAAATTACTATAAAGTAACATCAGATCAATTGCAATGGCGAACAGCAAGACGTAGTAGCTGCAGGAAGCCAAGGGAAGACTACGACGAAGTAGCGCAGCCAGCGCAAGCCAACGCAGCAAGACGTACCAGTTCGAAACTAATATGAAAACAATTAAACAGGCTTATGATAGTATGAGGGTTACTGTAAATAACAATTGGGAAACTACGACTGAAGTAATCACACAATTATGGACTAACAGCGCGTTAGACGATCTGATAGCCGAAGTCGATAAAATGATCGACAATATTAACTGCGCAAAGTCAGGAACCATGTCAAAGCCAGTATTAGATACCGAGGAGTTACTAAAATACAACATAAACATTAACCAAATCCATGATTTAACTATATGTAGATGTACTGGGCAAACAGGGGACATCCAAATTTGTAATTGTTATCACCATCCCTATTTTCTCAAATAAAACCCCGAAATCATATATTATAAAACCCATACCCATAGTCAACAACACTATTTTGGAAATATTGCACGAAAAAATTATTAAAATTGACGGAAAAATGTATCCATTTACGAAGTGTACAGGGTGTAACTAGTACTGAGGTTCAAACGAAAATGGGAGATAGAGGAACTTGTCCTGAGTAGAAAATCGTTCTAGACATACTCCCGTTTTTGCACCGTTAAGGAGATAGCGCGATTTTAAGGACGAAGAATTTTCATCGTACCTGTGATCACTGTTTGATCTCTAACTTCTGCTGTACTTAGCGTAACGTAATAATTCTGGGCTCGTTGGAAAGGACACAAATTCTTCTTTCTAATTGCTATCAACTGTGTCAATCAGTGTTATACTTTTTGAGAAAAATTCATTTAAATGACACAAAAATAATAAAAAATTAAAAAAAAATACAAAAAAGTCCTGTTTTCTCCAAGAAGGACCTGATTAACCACCAAATTTTATGACATTTTTGGAAAGCCCATAAAATTTCACTATACGTTTGATAACAGAATTTCTTCTAGGTTGAATTGTAAAGGAGCGGGGCTAACAGTTATCAAGCACGTTCCCTTCAAGTAAATCTGGTTTGACACCCGTCATTCGCCGAAGGAGTATGATTAATAATAGTGAGGACGAAATAAATGCATATGGTTGATGTCTAATCGTTTGAACCTCAGTACTAGTTACACCCTGTATTCATAGGCTTAAGAAAGAAATAGATTTTAACTATCAATGAAAACAAATAGAGATATCACCAGACATAAATGTCGATGAAATACGCAAAGGCACCTTGCTAATTACAAATAAAAAACCAAATAACATGAAATTGTCTCAAAATTGTAAAGACAACGATATTAATTTATCTCCAAATTCAATTTTAACATTCTCTAATTGTTCAGTAGTAATAAATAATCTAACTTATAAACATACTGCAGTCACGATCGGCTGCAAGCCAATCGTATAATACTCTAGATGAATACTGAACTCCGATTTATATTGTAGTTGGGGATAAAGTTGAATTACGTGTGTGCATGTTGTATGTCCTTTATTAAGGACTCTTATTTCATTGCTACTGAAACCTAAAAGACAATATTCAGTGTTTAATTTCATTTCTTGAACTGGGTAAGTCATCGAAAAAGGATTTTGAAGGACTTTCACATGGGAGGTGCAGGAAGGACTCACTCGATTTCTTACATATTTATCCTTTTCCTTGGAACCATTCAAAAATAAACGTGTACAAAATTTCGAATTCGTAGCTTGAAGCGTTCAAAAGTTATCGGAAAATATTGTTGAACACGTGTTTTAAGGATATTTTGTATGGCAGCTACCAGAAGGAGTAAAAGGATTTCGCTGATTAGTAAACTCGAACTTCCTTTTTACTCAAAACTAACTTGTACAAAATTCCGAATTCGTAGCTAAAAGTTTACTTGAGTTATTGTGAGTTTTGTAAATTAAGTGAATACATTTTGACAGGATATTTGTATGGCAGCTACCCGAAGGACTAATAGGATTTTCTTCATAAATATATATTTAGCTCCAACTATTGTAAAAATAACACATACAAAATTTCGAAGACGTAGCTTAAGCCCTTCTGAAGTTATCGACCAATATTCTGGAAGACGAGTTTTAAGGACATTTTGTATGGCAGCTACCAGAAGGAGTAAGAGGATTTTGCTGATTAGTAAACTCCGACTTTGTTTTCAATCAAAACTGACTTGTACAAAATTTCGAATTTGTAGCTAAAAGATTACTTGAGTTATAGTGAGTTTCGTAAATTAAGTGAATACATTTTGACAGGATATTTGTATGGCAGCTACACGAAGGACTGAAAGGATTTTCTTCATAATCATATATTTAGCTCCAACTATTGGAAAAATAACACATACAAAATTTCAATGTCGTAGCTTATACCCTTCTAAAGTTATCGGCCAATATTCTTGAACACGTGTTTTAAGGACATTTTGTATGGCAGCTACCAGAAGGAGTAAAAGGATTTCGCTGATTAGTAAACTCCGACTTTATTTTCACTTAAAACTAACTTGTACAAAATTCCGAATTCGTAGCTAAAAGATTACTTGAGTTATTGTGAGTTTTGTAAATTAAGTGAATACATTTTGACAGGATATTTGTATGGCAGCTACACGAAGGACTAAAAGGATTTTTTCATAATCACATATTTAGCTCCAACTATTAAAAAAATAACACATACAAAATTTCAAAGACATAGCTTAAACCCTTCTGAAGTTATCGACCAATATTCTTGAACACGTGTTTTAAGGACATTTTGTATGGCAGCTACCCGAAGGAGTAGGACGATTTTGCCCTTTAACGAACTTAGCCTTACAAATTCAACCAAACATCCAGATTCAAAATTTCATGATCCTAGGTGAAGGCGTTCTTGAGTTATCGTGCTAACGGACAGACGGACGGACGGACGGACGGACGGACGGACGGACGGACGGACGGACGGACGGACGTCAGGCGGATTTGAGGTTTTTGGCCACAAATAAACAAAAAATAATATATAACTTTTTTTCGTCCGAGGCTTGGTTCTATGCGTTACAAACTTTTGGGCTGGATTAAACTTATAATACTCTATATGATTTCATCTAGAGTATAAAAATAATATAATGAAGCATGATCACATATTGTACGTACAGGCGCATCTGATACTTAGCCAAACGGAAATCCACTTGGAGGACCTAGAATTGATTGAAATAGAGCATCAGAAAGAATTGGAATTGATAAAAATTAGGCACAACAGGCCACCTGGCCGTATCCATATATATTTGTTGTGGCACACCACTAATTTTTTTAGATTCCTTCATACTTATTTAGAATAAACCTTTGTTTTTAGATTAAATTTAACGTAATGTAATTTGCCAACATATTAAATAAAAATTAACAAAAAAAAACGTACTTCATTATAAAACTAGCTATAAAATTAAATACACGGTCATAATTTTCATCACATGGTTATTGGCGCGAACAAATATTTCATTTGATTGACGATCAATTTCAGCTTTTGTATAACCTTTTTGTTTAATAACTACAGCTAATCGTTGGGCATTGGTTCCACCAATTTTACTTTATAATTTTTATACTCTAGATGAAATCATATAGAGTATTATAAGTTTAATCCAGCCCAAAAGTTTGTAACGCATAGAACCAAGCCTCGGACGAAAAAAAGTTATATATTATTTTTTGTTTATTTGTGCCCAAAAACCTCAAATCCGCCTGACGTCCGTCCGTCCGTCCGTCCGTCCGTCCGTCCGTCCGTCCGTCCGTCCGTCTGTCCGTTAGCACGATAACTCAAGAACGCCTTCACCTAGGATCTTGAAATTTTGAATCTGGATGTTTGGTTGAATTTGTAAGGCTAACTTCGTTATCGGGCAAAATCGTCCTACTCCTTCGGGTAGCTGCCATACAAAATGTCCTTAAAACACGTGCTCATGAATATTGGTCGATAACTTCAGAAGGGTTTCAGCTACGACTTTGAAATTTTGTATGTGTTATTTTTCCAATAGTTGGAGTTGAATATATGAATATGAAGAAAATCCTGTTAGTCCTTCGTGTAGCTGCCATACAAATATCCTGTCAAAATGTATTCACTTAATTTACGAAACTCACTATATCTCAAGTAATCTTTTAGCTACGAATTCAAAATTTTGTACAAATTAGTTTTGAGTGAAATGAAAGTTCGAGTTTACTAGTGAGCGAAATCCTTTTACTCCTTCTGGTAGCTCCCATACAAAATATCCTTAAAACACGTGTTCATGAATATTGGTCGATAACTTCAGAAGGATTCAAGCTACGACATTGAAATTTTGTATGTGTTATTTTTCCAATAGTTGGAGCTAAATATATGATTATGAAGAAAATCCTGTTAGTCCTTCGTGCAGCTGCCATACAAATATCCTGTCAAAATGTATTCACTTAATTTACGAAACTCACTATAACTCAAGTAATCTTTTAGCTACGAATTCGAAATTTTTTACAAGTTAGTTTTGAGTGAAAAGAAAGTTCGACTTAACTAGTCAGCGAAATCCTTTTACTCGTTCAGGTAGCTGCCATACAAAATGTCCTTAAAACACGTGTTTAAGAATATTGGCCGATAACTTAAGAAGGGTTTAAGCTACGACTTTGAAATTCTGTATGTGTTATTTTTACAATAGTTGGAGCTAAATTTATGATTATGAAGAAAATCCTATTAGTCCTTCGTGTAGCTGCCATACAAATATCCTGTCAAAACGTCTTCAATTAATTTACGGAACTTTCAATAACTCAAGTAATCTTTTAGCTATGAATTGGAAATTTTGTAGAAATTAGTTTTGAGTAAAAACGAAGTTTGAGTTTACTAATCAGCGAAATCCTTTTTCTCCTTCTGGTAGCTGCCATACAAAATGTCCATAAGACACGTGTTCAACAATATTTTCCGATAACTTTTGAACGCTTCAAGCTACGAATTTGAAATTTTGTACTCGTTAATTTTTAAATGGTTCTAAGGAAAAGGATAAATATGTAAGAAATCGAGTGAGTCCTTCCTGCACCTCCCATGTGAAAGTCCTTCAAAAAGGACATTTTTTTTCGATGAATTACCCAGTTAAATATGTGAAATTAAACAATGAATATTGTCTTTTAGTTTTGAGTAGCAATCTAATGGCAGTCCTTAATAAAGGACATAAAACATGCACACACGTAACTCTACTTTATCCCCAACTACAATATAAATCGGAGTTCAGTATTCATCTAGAGTATTATACGATTGGCTTGCAGCCGATCGTGACTGCAGTATGTTTTTAAATTCTTTCTTTGTAACTTGTTCAATTCTTCCAGAAATTTCGACCTTAGTTCAATATTCAAAAATTTATGGTTTCTAATATGACGTTCCAACTCATTTATTCGTCGTGCCCTCAATAAAATTCGAGTTGTCAACCCCATAGTGCGATAAACAACCCCAAACCATTACGCTTCCGCCGCCATGTTTCACTCTAGGTGTGGGTTTCCTTTTGAAGTACCGTATTTGGCTTTTGCCCTATTTTTTGGAGTCTATCTGATCCAAATAGGTTGTATTGTACATGTATATACGAGTATGTATATAATGTATTGTATGTATATCAACAAATATTACGTTTTTCCAAAGCTTTGAAATGTGTATATTCTTTTGCAAAGGATAATTGCTTTTTATACTCTAGATGAAATCATATAGAGTATTATAAGTTTAATCCAGCCCAAAAGTTTGTAACGCATAGAACCAAGCCTCGGACGAAAACAAGTTATATATTATTTTTGTTTATTTGTGGCCAAAAACCCCAAATCCGCTTGACGTCCGTCCGTCCGTCCGTCCGTCCGTCCGTCTGTCCGTGAACACGATAACTCAAGAACGCCTTGACCTAGGGTCTTGAAATTTTGAATCCGGATGTTTGGTTGAATTTGTAAGGCTAAGTTCGTTAACGGGCAAAATCGTCCTACTCCTTCGGGTAGCTGCCATACAAAATGTCCTTAAAACACGTGTTCAAGAATATTGGTCGATAACTTCAGAAGGGTTTAAGCTACGACATTTAAATTTTGTATGTTTTATTTTCCCAATAGTTGGAGCTAAATATATGATTCTGAAGAAAATCCTGTTAGTCCTTCATGTAGCTGCCATACAAATATCCTGTCAAAATGTATTCACTTAATTTACGAAACTCATTATAACTCAAGTAATCTTTTAGCTACAAATTAAAAATTTTGTACAAATTAGTTTTGAGTGAAAAGGAAGTTTGGCTTTACTAGTCAGCGAAATCCTTTTACTCCTTCTGGTAGCTGCCATACAAAATGTCCTTAAAACACGTGTTTAAGAATATTGGCTGATAACTTCGGAAGGGTTTAAGCTACGTCTTTGAAATTTTGTACTTATTATTTCTCCAATAGTTCGAGCTAAATGTATGAATATGAAAAAAATCCTATTAGTCCTTCGTGTAGCTGCCATACAAATATCCTGTCAAAACGTCTTCACTTATTTTACGGAACTTACTATAACTCAAGTAATCTTTTAGCTATGAATTGGAAATTTTGTACAAATTAGTTTTGAGTAAAAACGAAGTTCGAGCTTACTAATCAGCGAAATCCTTTTACTCCTTCTGGTAGTTGCCATACAAAATGTCCTTAAGACACGTGTTCAACAATATTTTTCGATAACTTTTGAACGCTTCAAGCTACGAATTTGAAATTTTGTACACGTTCATTTTTAAATGGTTCCAATGAAAGGAATAAATATGTAAGAAATCGAGTGAGTCCTTCCTGCACCTCCCATGTGAAAGTCCTTCAAAAAGGAAATTT
This sequence comes from Beris morrisii, assembly GCA_951812415.1. NCBI lineage: Eukaryota > Metazoa > Arthropoda > Insecta > Diptera > Stratiomyidae > Beris > Beris morrisii. Next base: position 85,538,241 of record OX638310.1, on the reverse strand, counting down.
TTTTTCGATGACTTACCCAGTTCAAGATATGAAATTAAACACTAAATATTGTCTTTTAGTTTTGAGTAGCAATCTAATGGCAGTCCTTAATAAAGGACATACAACATGCACACACGTAATTCTACTTTATCCCTAACTACAATATAAATCGGAGTTCAGTATTCATCTAGAGTATTATACGATCCGATCGTGACTGCAGTATGTTTTTTTATTAATTTCACTAATTAGTGACAAAATTGACGAAATAAAGGATATATTATTGCGTCAAAATGAGTGTCTTGCAAGGCAGTCGACTATACTTGAAAAATTAGCTAAAACTATAATCCAACCGCAAATTGATTTAAAAATCTTTCCAATTGAAAATCTTGAAGATATTGTAAGCGCCGAGGAGAAAATAAAGGGTATTCCTTCTCGTGAATTTGTAAGACAATTTATTATTACGTATTATATAAAATAATAAATATCAACAACGATTTTACAGGTTACCTATTTACATTCCATTATTGGGAGGCAAGAAATCCGGAAATGCATTCCGTTGTTTTTAACGGAAGAATTCCTATTGACCGTGAACTGGGACGGTCAACAAAAAAAAGATCCCTTTGAAAAAAAAAAATTGTTCTCGCAATATGTATACGGTAAGATGATTTTAATTTATTCATTATGGAAATCAACATTTCTTTTACACAGATGCCGTGAATTATTCCTTAACTCGTGAGGAGTTTGAAAAAGAGATGAGGGTTGGAATCCGAGGTCAAAAGAACAAGGTGCACTATGGGAACCATATTAACAAAAATAATAAATAAATAAATCACAAGACAATAAATTTTTTCTTGTTTCATGTTTCTTGCTTATCTTTTCCCTGATCTTATCTTTAACTTTATTTTTGATTTTTATTTAATGGCTTTATGCCTTAAATTCTTCGTAGGAAAGTAAGGTCGATAAGAATTTTATTATCCGTACATCGAATTTTATTTTGTGGTCATCTAGTTTATAGTTTTACTTTATTATTTTCTAATAATACAGTATTGTTATCGATTTTTAAAAAAAAAAAATTTGCTACCCTGAAAATTTTTTTTTCGCGTTTCATGACTCGTAGACACGAAAAAAGCAAAAAAAAAATTTCAGTCCGTTTGTCCGCCGTACGCCGTCCGCCGTACGCAAAATCGTTTGAAGGCTCGTAGCTCTCAAACTGTTTGAGATATTAAATTGAATTTTTTTTATGAATAGAGTGGGTGGGCCCCTTGAAGTGACCAAATTCTGAGGGGTAGGGGTGTGAGGGGGGAGGAGGGGAAGCGTTTTAGACGGAAAATTTTGGTTTTTAGATCTCAGCAACCGCTTATGCTAGGAGGCTGAAAATTGGAATTTATGTAGAACTTTGGTAATGGACCCATTTGCATAAAAATTGTCAATATGGGTAAAGGGGTGTGGGAGTGGGGGAAAAATAGTGCGTCCGAAACGCAAAAAAGCCGAGATCGACACATTCTAAAATCCATATCTCCTAAACGGTTAAAGTTACAAAATTTAAACTTAATGAATATCTGTAGGTATACTAGGAGAATAGATCGCAAACAAATTTTTGAGTGGGGGCAGTGGGTGGGGGGTAAAAAACTTTAGATTATGATATCTCACGAAGCAATTGCACTAGACAAATAAAATTTGGTTTGTGTATAAAGGTTGACAAATGAAGTTTGCTCAAAGTAAAACCTTTTTGGGGGGGCGGTGGATCATGAAAGTGGAGGGGAAACGAATTTTTCTAAAAAATCACGTCTCATATCTCAAGAACAGTGCGAGGTAGATGCTTTATTTTTACCGGAAGTAGGTCTAACAGACCCCTAGCAGGGGGTGAGGGTGTAGAGGGTGAGGGTGGGGGAGGGTGAAAAGGAAAAAGTTCCGATTTTTATATCTCAAAAACCTATAATGATATAAAGCTGAAACTTGGTATTTAGATAGAACTGTAGTAGTAGAAAAATATAATTTTTTATAAGGGTAGTATGGTACGGGGGTGGGGGATGTTTTTCCTATCTATAGAACGGCTTATGCTACAAAGTTGAAACTCGGTATGTATATGTAAATCAACCAGAAAAGTAATTTAGATAAAAAAAAATTAAATATCCATCGGCGTTCGGAAGGGGGGCGAAAAAATATATCAGTGAAAATGGAATGCATATATTTTCACGATTTTCGTCATATCTATTAGGTCTTCCCAAATATTTAATTCATTTTTATTCTACGGCTTCTTCATATAAATACCTAGAAAGCGTTTTTAGGATTTTTTAAAATTCGACCCCTAAGGGGGTGCAAAGAGGTTGTAAACTTTTTCACGATTTCTACTATATCCCCAGGTCTTATCAAATATCGAATATCTTTACACTTTCACGGGCTTGCGTAATAATCGCCTAAAACTTGCATTTAAGTTTTTTCCTTTTTCAGTCCCTAAGAGGATATAAAAGGGTTGAACAAGTTTTCATAAATTCCGTCATATCCTTTAGAAGTGATAAGTAATTCAATTGTTTTTACTTTCTCGTGCTGTTTTCATATCTATCTATTAACTCCTTTCAGGATTTTTGGATATTCAACCCCCAAGTGGGTGTAAGGAGGTTGCATATGTTTTTACAGATTCCTACATATTGCTTAGATCTGATGACCTATCGAATTCATTTTTACTTCCTAAGGTTTCCTATATAAGAACCAAAAAGTCTATTTCAGTATTTTCAGATTTTCAATCCAGTTGTATGCTTTTCAAAGGTTCGACATATTTCTTAGGTTTAATGAGATATTAGATCGCTTTTCATTTCCACAGACTTTTTATATAATCGCCTACAAACCCATTTCTCAATTTTTGGATATTCAACCCCAAGGGTTTGCATATGTTTTCACAAATTTTTCCACCCCTTAGTTCTGATGAGATATAAAATTGGTTATTACGGCATTTGATGTAATGACCTAAAAACTTATTTCACGATTTTTCGAATTTTAAGAACCAAGAGTGTGAAGAGTTTACTTATGTTTTCACAAATTTTTCAAAATCCCTCGTGTCTCATGAGATGTGAAGTTGGTTCTTATGAAATCGTTTTCGAAATTCAAACCCCAAGTGGAAGTAATGAGTGTGTATACGTTTTAACAATTCGTGATATCTCTTAAGTCTGATAAGGCAACAAATTCGTTTTCTCTTCTATGGGTTTTTAGTGTACATAATATACCGAAATTCGTATAGTCTACAGGGGCTTTTTCAATGTTTAATTGGCTAAAAATCTTTATTTCAAATATTTTTATTTTAAGAACAAAATTAACTTTCCAAGAAACTTCATAATCTCGAAACAACTGATGATATGCTCCGACTTTGACCGCTCCCGAACTTTGACCCGAAAAATAATAAAGTTTCGCCCAGACCATTGGCAGATTTTTATTTAGAACTAGCCGCGTACCGCGGCAACGCTCTCGTTTGTATAGTACTATACTATCGAAACTGCAAAGCCACCGGTTTCTAGTCTTGCTTCCCGTTGCTGCATCGCTCCTGTTACTCCCGTTGCTCCCGTTACTCCATCCTCTATTCTCCATCCTCTATTCTCCATCCTCTATCCACCATCCTCCATCCTCCATCTTCTATCAATTATCCACCGTCCTCCATTTTCCATCCTCCATCCTCCATCCACTATCCTCTATCCCCTATCCAACATCCATCGTCCAACTTTATCATTTGGTAATAAGATCGCATAACTAATACACCGAAAATGAACGAAATGGCGCTAAACTATATGAAACACACTCAAATGTTGAAATAATTCTTGTACCACCAATTTTAAAATGATTTCGTTAACGCAGAATCCTTCGCGGCGTGCCCTCAAGAAATCACCAAAGTTTCATCCCAATCGGATGAATGGTTTAGAAGCGTATACGGGACAAACAAACAGACAAACATTCATTTTTATATAAAGAGATTAAAATTTATTAAAAAAATTAACAACAACAATAATCCAATAATAAGATCAAGCATCAATAATTTCTTGTTCAGTTGAGGATGTTTCTTTTTGGAAATTGAAACGCTTTCCAATTAATCGGGCAAAGCACTTTACTTACTTTACTTTACTTTAGCTTAGAAAAAGCTAATTGTAATTCCTTAGGGAATGCGCTTTGCATTTGCTTAGGAAAAGCGCTTTATAAGCGTTGAAATGATAGCGAGGCCCAAGCGCTTTATAAGCGTTGAAATTATAACAAGGTCCAAGCGCTTTATAAGCGTTGAAATTATAGCGAGGTCCAAGCGCTATGTAGCAATGACATGCAATGTTAAATTTAAGTGAACCCAAAGCATGTTCAAAGCGGTTTGCTGCTTTAGCAAAGCGCTTGCATATCGGTTATAAAGCGCTTTTTTTTCGCTGGGAAAATACTACAATAATAATAATAATATTCTACTCACATGTGATCACTAATTTTACTCTTTGAATTTAAAATAACACTTAGCACTTCACGAACACTGAACACTAAGAGTGCGAATGCGAAGAATAGCGCGCTTCTTTCGATAAGTCGGGAATCCCGTAATATATGGCAATTTACGCAGAACTCTAGAATATATATATAAATAATATCAAAATGAAAATTGGCATCTGCTTTGCTCTCGCTCGTTTCAAAGCGCTTTCAAAGCACTTTAATGTTTCTGGTTACCAAAGCGCTTTATATGCGCTTTAAATCAATGCGCTTTGCAATTTTTCGCTGGGTGGTGCTTCAATGCGTATGTGTGTGTGTATGCGATGCTGTTTCGAAGTATGTTGCCACTTCGGCTCATACTGCGGAAAGTGTGTTGCCACAGTACTCCCCTTCTGGAGGCAGAATCATCTATATTTTTCCGGAATCGTGACTCTTCGTCCGCTACGAGTATTTTTGTTAGGTGGAGTGTCTACGTCATCGCTTGTCATGAAGGCAGGTTTAAGACGATCGATCGAAATATTGGCTGGACGTCCTCGTTGATCAACTTTGAAGAATTTCGGCGATTGTTTGATGATATTGTAGGGACCATCGTAGGGATGCGTTAAGCTGGGCCGAACCGAGTCATTTCGAACAAAGACGTGTGTTGACGAGCTAAGTTCTTTGGAGTTAAATGGCGTTTTAGTCGTATGATGTGCCGTGTTTGAAACGGATAGACGCTTCACAGTTGACCTCAGCTGTTTCAGCACTTCGCTTTCAGATTTGAGATGACGCTGTTCCTCAACGAATTCACCCGGTATCCGAAGTGATGATCCGTATACCAATTCGGCTGGTGTAGCATCAATGTCTGGTTTGTACGCGACGCAAAGTCTAAGCCGAATGAGAGGCAATTCGTGGACCTATCTAGTAGAATCGGTGCATAGTATTGTCGCTTTTAGCGTACGATGCCATTTTTCAATGATTCCGTTGCATTGTGGATGATACGGTGTTGTACGTAGATGCGTTGAGCCAGTGTACCTCAGGAGTTCGTTGAACTGCGTTGACTCAAACTGTCATCCTTGATCCGATGTAACAGCAGCTGGGACCCCAAACCGTGATATCCAGTGGCTGATGAGTGTTTCAGCGACTAATTCAGCAGTTTGAGCAATCATTGGAACAGCTTCAGGCCATCTTGTGTATCGGTCAATTATTGTAAGGCAATAACGGTAACCGTTACATAAGGGAAGAGGGCCAATGATGTCGATGTTGATGTTGGAGAATCGTTTTGTTGGTGGTGCGTATTTCGCTGGAGCACTTACAGTGTGCCGATGAATCTTCGAACGTTGACACTGTACGCAGTTGCGCGCGAAATTAGAAGCATCCTTTCTGATGCCAGGCCAGATGAATCGTTGAGTTGTGAGCTTGACGGAATTTCGAATTCCAGTATGAACCAAATTATGCGTGATGGCCAGTGCTGAGTTTCGAAACTGTTTTGGGATAAACGGTCGGATCCGATTGGTGGAACATTCACAGGTCACAGGCAATTTGAGCGGTGATGCCTGGAATGGAAAAATGTTTAATAATTATCGATGACTTATTACCTTCCATTTGTTGTAGTTGACGAAGTTCTTCATCAGATTGTTGTTTTTTAGCGATTTCATCATAATTAAGTCGCTGTTCAACTGTACTGATGCGTGAAAATAAGTAGGCAGTGACATTCTCTGTACCGGCGATATGTCGAATATCGGTCGAGAACTGGCTGATATAGTCGAGGTGTCGAACCTGACGTGGTAAAGCTTGAAGTCCAAGTTTTGTTGAAATGCAGAGACCAATGGTTTGTGGTCAGTATAGATGTGATCGAGTCTTCCCTCAATCATGCATCGAAAATGTCGGACGGCTAAATACATTGCAAGTAGTTCACGATCGTACGTGCTGTATCTGCGCTGTGTTTTGTCAAGCTGCTTCGAAAAGATTCCTAGTGGTTGAATGCGGTTTTCAACCACTTGGTGAAGTACAGCACCTACGGCGGTATCAGAGGCATCGACGCACAGTGATAGTTGTGCGTTTGGTACTGGAAGTGCAAGGAGAACGGCGTTGGCTAACTCTGATTTGCATTTTTCGAATGCGTCGTTCGAATCAGTAGACCAGAATTGCGATTCTGGCGACATGCGAATTGCGAAAATTCCGCATATTTCCCTTCATTTTCGAAACAGGGAAATTTGTCGGTTTCATGAGGCAAGGCTGTTGGCGAATATTTTCGTGACCTTCCTAGGTATTCAAATTGAAATTCGCATATGTGAATTGAGGAAACTGTTTGTTGTTCGTTTCATGTTTGTTGAAAATATTAGGTCAGTTCTTTTTGACTGATTGATTGGTTGAAGGGTGTTGGAGTGGGGGGAAGGACAATGAGTCCGAATTGCTCGAAAGCTGAGGTTAAAACATTATAAAATGCATATCTTCGGCAGAACCTAGTCAAGGACTAAAATTTTGAAGGAGGGGAGTGTGGGCGTAAAAAACTTTGAATTACAATATCTTCCGGACCAATTATACCATGAATACAAAATTTGGTTTCTGAAGATACGATTACAAGTCGAGTCTACTGAAAGTAACATTTTTGAAGGTGGAGCGCGGAAGAGAGGGGACAGCCATTTTTCCAAAAATTTAATTTTTATATCTCAAAAACCGTGCATATATGACCTTACAACTTTTACAGGAGTTAGGCCCCTAGCGTAGAAAAAAGTTGTGAGTGTGTTAAGGGTGATGGTTCGAGAGGTGGGGGGAAGGAAAAACTCTGATTTTTATTTGTAGAAAACCGTAAAAGATGGAAAGCTGAATATTTACGACTATGTAGAGCCACTACAGAAACATCTTAGAAAAATAAAAAAATTAATTATTATCAATTAAAACCTCAAATCTCTGGGGATTTTCATTTATGGTATTCTTGAAAATGTTATAATTAACGATTATAACTAATTTTTCAATAACTAAAGATTTCTCAATAAGGCGAAAAAAGAAAAGTCGTATCGGAAAATTCGTTTGGTCGCGTGCAATGTGTACGGCGCCTTTTTAATGTTTACCTTAAGATGAAGGAGAACTTTAGGATCTACACCATTACCTATAAATGGCTCCAGCTCTCTGAGGAAATCTTGCGCTAACTGCGGAGTCAATCGATGCATTTTGTGGAATCTAAATACACAGATAGTTATGTACATTTCACTATATGGATTGTGTGAGTCACGTAATAATTTCCTTGTTATTCTCGCTCTATTACGAGATTTTTCGTTCAAAATTGGGAAGATTGCATCCATTTTATCACACATTAAATTTAAAATAGTTCCGTTTTTACTGACTGTTTCTGTCAACGACAAATGTCAAAACTTTAGTGGGGCACGATCAAAACACAAATGAAGCCATTTTCGAAATGGGTTATGTTCGAATATCAATTTTGACATATTCGAAGTTAGCGAAAAATTCGCAAGGGAAATTTGCGAATTGTCGTCAGAATCGCGGCCCAGATGAGTGGTGTGCGATCGTTCTTCTTGTTGCCGATGATCAAAGCCTGCAGTGTTGATTGGTATGAAACGGTTGCCCCTAGAGAGAAGAATGAGGGGTCGGAAGGTCTTCAAACAAGAAGATCCATCCTATAGGCTTTCTTATTTAGCCATTTTTTTTCAGCGCTAAAATAACCAATACAAAAAAAGAAACCAACCAAAAAAAAAAGAAACAAACAATATTAAAAAACAATTACCTGTTGACTACTGCATTCTCTTTTTTTCTTTGTTTAAGTATTTTAATTTTTATTTATACGAGTATGTCAGTCCGAGTCAGTTTCTGTCCATTCGTTGTCATGTTATATTTTAATTTATTAATGCAACTTTGATTTATTTGGTTTGTAATTTCTTTTCTATTTTATTTTTATTTAATTTAATTCCATTATGATTCTATTTTTCTGTATTTTTATACTCTAGATGAAATCATATAGAGTATTATAAGTTTAATCCAGCCCAAAAGTTTGTAACGCATAGAACCAAGCCTCGGACGAAAAAAAGTTATACATTATTTTTTGTTTATTTGTGGCCAAAAACCTCAAATCCGCTTGACGTCCGTCCGTCCGTCCGTCCGTCCGTCCGTCCGTCCGTCTGTCCGTTAGCACGATAACTCAAGAACGCCTTCACCTAGGATATTGAAATTTTGAATCTGGATGTTTGGTTGAATTTGTAAGGCTAAGTTCGTTAACGAGCACAATCGTCCTACTCCTTCGGGTAGCTGCCATACAAAATGTCCTTAAAACACGTGTTCAAGAATATTGGTCGATAACTACAGAAGGGTTTAAACTACGACATTGAAATCTTGTATGTGTTATTTTTCCAATAGTTGGATCTAAATATATGATTATGAAGAAAATCCTATTAGTCCTTCGTGTAGCGGCCATACAAATATCCAGTCAAAATGTATTCACTTAATTTACGAAACTCACTATAACTCAAGTAATCTTTTAGCTACGAATTCAAAATTTTGTACAAATTAGTTTTCAGTGAAAACGAAGTTATGGCAGCTACGAATTTGAAATTTTGTACACGTTCATTTTTAAATGGTTCCAAGGAAAAGGATAAATATGTAAGAAATCGAGTGAGTCCTTCCTGCACCTCCCATGTGAAAGTCCTTCAAAAAGGACTTTTTTTTCGATGACTTAACCAGTTCAAGATAAGAAATTAAACACTGAATATTGTCTTTTAGTTTTGAGTAGCAATCCAATGGCAGTCCTTAAGAAAGGACATACAACATGCACACACGCAATTCTACTTTATCCCTAACTACAATATAAATCGGAGTTTAGTATTCATCTAGAGTATTATACGATTGGCTTGCAGCCGATCGTGACTGCAGTATGTTTTTTTTTAACTTTTATAATTTTATTTATTTATTTGTTTTGTTGCATATTTATTTGTTTTTTTGGCGTCACTTTCTTTTAATTTTCATTTAAATTAAATATTGGTGGCCGAAGACTTCTGCGAGTCAGTCTTTTTGCTTTGTGGTCACGATCAGGAAAACCGCATACGCCGACTTCGCAACTTGCAACGTCAATTTGCGAACGATTCCGTCGTTACGTTGTGCATTTAATGGTCTCGGGGAACAGCGCTACGATTTTTAAAAATAACTCGCAATTTCCTCTAATTCACTTTTCTTAATTTTAATTTTCACACTCAAGCGCTTAAACTTTTCATTATTCTTTCCTAACCTCTCTTTTTGCCAGCTGTCAGAAACTCAAAAAAACCCCAAAAACCACCATCGAACTAACTTTTTGTGTGGAATTGGTGTGGATCACAGTAATGCCAACTGCATTAATTGGTCCACACCAATTCCCACAGATGACACTACAACATTGACTGTTCGCCGTTGTCTACAACGCCGAACAGGCTAAAAAAGGCAGCTGTGAGCTCCGTTTGCGTCTCATGCTCACGACTGCAGTGACCGGGCACTCTCGGAGTTTGTCACTCGCTCCAGTCACTGACGAAGGTCTTTGGAGTGTTACACTCCCACACGTTTGCCTCCGAGATCTTCTAGCTCATATCGCGAGTTGCTAGCACACGACGGATCCTGCACTTCAAGAACTTCTTGGCAAGTTTGGCGTTATAATTTTGTGCTGCTGTGGACAGGGGAAAGTTTCTTCTGTACACTTCTGTCCTTCTCTAAATTGAGTTTGAGCCGCACGCATATTATAACGCCTACTGCTGTTCTCGTGTGCGACCTGAATATTCGTTTGTGCCAGTTTCCTCACGATAGGAGTACCTTCTCTGGGACCCAGTTGCAAGTCTACATCACCTAGCGCTTTCAAACGATGCAACAGAGCGTAGTCATCCCCATGCGACATCTTGTGAGTCCCAAACAAAACCTGATAGGGCGAAAACTTAGTGGCTTGGTGAATTGAACTCCTAAGAGAAAATCCTATTTTGCTTAAGTTTTCGTCACATCGAGTCTGGTCCTCCACGATGAACGCACGGAGTCCAGCTAAAACTGAACGGTTGACTCGCTCTGAAGCATTCGCTTGAGGCGAGTATTTTGGGGTATATAGGTGTTTAACCCCATACTTAGAAAGCATGGAGTTAAATGTCGCCGACTTGAACTGAGACCCATTGTCGGAGAGAATTGTCTCGGCGGTACCAAACATATGGAAGACATCCCTCTCCAAAAACGTCGTGATCTCACCCGCCGTAACTCTTCTTAGGGGATGAAGGATGGGAAATTTTGACAGATGGTCAAGGACAACAAGAATAGCCAAGCTCGATGGAATCCAAAGATTCCAGGCACAATCCGGCACAATCGGGCACCGTTATAGGGCTCTGTACGCTTGTAAACGTAGCCATCTCTAACGCATACGTCAGGAAGCCGAGGGGCGTTTGCCTCCACAGTTGACTTCAGATCCTCATACTCCGGATTCTGAAACTCTGAAGAGTTCAAGTCAACCATGGGTGCAACGTCGATCAGCGCATTTAATTCGTCTTCTTATACGCGAGAGAGGGCGTCGGATACAATATTCCGGCTCCCACGACGATGTTCGATCACGAAGTCGAAGCCTTGCAACTTCAAACTCCAGCGAGCCAAACGTCCACTGAGATCCTTTTGAGACATCAGCCATTTGAGACTCGCATGGTCCGTTATAATCTTAAACGATGTCCCTTCCACGTACGCTCTGAATTTTTTCACGCTCAGCACAGCGGCGTATCATTCAAGCTCTGTAACACTGTAGTTGCGTTGAGCGGAATTGAGCTTCTGGGACATGAATGCAATAGGAGATCCATCATTGTTCTCTTGGAAGAGAACACTCCCCCCTCCAGATTTGCTAGCATCGCATTGAATCACGAATGGTCTAGTGAAGTCTGGATTTACCAATACAGGGGCCGCAGTTAACATGGCCTTCACAGACTGAAACGCAGTTTCCGCCTCTGAAGTCCAAGTAAATCCGTCGCCCTTTTTCAGCGTGTCTGAGATCGGTGAGACCACAGCTGCAAAGTTGAAAATGAATCGTCGATACCATCCAGCCATACCAAGAAAGCGTCTAAGCTGACGTGCGGATTTCGGCGAAGGGTAATCAACTATGGCCGAGACTTTTTCCGAATCTGTCTTCAGGCCTCCATCTCCAATAATGTATCCGAGGTACTTCACTTCCCTCAGACAGAACTTACTTTTTCCCACATTGATTGTAAGTCCAGCCTGCCTTAGGCATTCGGCAACTTCCGCCAACAAAACCAAGTGGCGATTGAAATCCTCCGAGATCAACAATAGATCGTCCAAGTAAACAAATACTTGGTCCTTCAGTTCGGGTAGGATAACACGTTGGGGTGCATTGCACAACCCAAATGGCATCCGGGTGAAATGATAGAGGGGTCGTCCGGGAATGGTAAACGCCGTCATTTCACGGGACTTAGTCTCGAGAGGAATCTGCCAAAAGGCGTTCTTCAGGTCAAGACTGGTTATGTAGTTGGCTCGTAGTAATCAACTAAGGATTCCGTCGATATGTGGAAGTGGATATGCTTCCTTTTTCGTCACATTATTCACCTTTCGAGAATCCAAACACAACCTGACTTTCCCTGGTTTCCTCACGAGCACTACCGGCGAACTCCACAAACTAACCTCTATTGCCATACATGAGGTTTTGAATCGCAGGCGATACTGGGTAGTGTCTTTGTTTGATGGGGCGCGCTTCTCCTACGTCGATTTCATGTTCGAGAACGTTAGTCCTTCCCAAACCGTGAAGTTCGAAAGAAGGGAACTTGGACTTAACGTTCTCTAAACGTTCAACATCTTTGCTCGTTAAAGAGTGCATCGCAGTAGCATCACGTTGCGAAGAGGTGGTTTGTGTGTTGACACAACTGATAATGGATGGAGCAAGATGGAAGGCTCGCCAGAAGTCTACCCCAAGATATAGATCCTGAGATAAACTCGACACGATGTAAAGGGTAATAGTCTGTGTAACTCCACGAAATTGAATTTCGGTCGTCACACTTCCCACTACCCTCTGTGAAGCACCATCAGCTGTCTTCACCTCGTGGCAAATCGGCTTCCAATGCACTTGCGCTCGCTCAAGGCGTTCTAGTGCATTGGCACCTAGGCAACTAATGCTCGCACCACTGTCTAAAAGACCTTTAACGTTTACATTGAAAAGGGAGACCATAGCATATGGTCATCGACAGCCATCGACATTACTGCCTTCTTTCTCTCTCGAACTTTACGCCAAAACGCGCGTAAACGTAAAGTCGCCTTTTTAGGAGTTGGAATAGGGGAAGGTTGAAATGTGGAACAAGAAGAAATATTTACTAAAGGGGATTTTGAATCGTTAAAAATCCTGTCGCGTGCCTCCATGTACTCCTTCAGTCTTACATGGTAAGGCTTCCGAAGTACAGGTGCTTTGCGAACAGGAGGTAGGGATTTGGAAAGAATTACGACTGAATGAGACTCGGTCGAGGCATTTGTCAAATCCGGTGGTTTTGTCAGGTCCGGTGTATTTGACCTGACTGGTGATGCGTCACCATCACCACCAGTTGCGGAGATCGAAGAGTCTCCTACATTTTGGGTGGCTGCTGAAGTGGCTTTGTCCGTTCCGGAGTTTTCCCGATTGCAACGAGCACAATGCGGTCGTAAAACGTCTTTTGTTCCGCAGCCATAGCAGAAAATACCCCTGGGAGCTTCTGCACATAGTCGGTAACTGTGACCTGTACGCTCACAGTTCCAACATTTTAGTGAAGCCCCAGATGTAATTGCTGCCATGGCTTCGGAACCATCGCGCTCAAACCTCTGCAGGAGGCTCCACGACCTCAGCAACTCGGGTATGACTCGAGTAGCCGTATCTGGTGGACCGTCTAATATCTTCGACTCTGGACACTATCTGTCGAAGATGGTCAAGCGACCGAATTTGTTGCTGCGTGCTTGGCAACAAATTTCCCCGCACCAGCTCCACGAACTCTCCGTCGTGCATCGGATTTCACAGCAAGTTACGGAGCTCACACAAGTCCTGCTCGAACATCTGATAGGACTCGCTTGGGACCTGACGTCTGGCTAACATTTGCCGTCTAATGTCCCAGTCACTTGCTTGCACACCCCATGTCTGCAAAAATGCAGGTTTTAAAACCGCCCAAGTTGGCATTGGATTGGCCCTGTGCCAGGTCCAGAACCAACTGTTCGGGCGGCCGTCAAGCAGCATGTAAAAGTTGCGTGCGAGCAAGTCCATATCCGCGTTCAGCTCGTTGGTCGCAAGAGCCTCGGCGCGATATATAAGTTCCTCCGCTCGCAACACCTTAGCGTCTCCATTAAATTTTAGGCGCCATGTCCGCATGGGACTTGTGGTGTTGCGGCGTCTATAATTTGGTCCGGTGCTCCTACGATCAGAGAACTGAGTGACCGGATATTGTGGTGGCTGAGCCCTCTCAGGTGCTCGAGCAGCACTAGTAGCTCTGGAGGTGTGGTTTGTTGTACGTGAACGATCACTGCGCGACTCTTGGAATTGATGAGATCGCTCCTCCCTCAGCACAGTGCGAATCAGTTGAGTGATCTCATCAACTCCAAGAGTCACACGTGCCTCTTGTGTCGTCATCGGTTGTAGTGGTAGTTGTAGTTGTGGTGGTTGTGGCAGGTTTTCCGAAGGTAGTGGTAGTTGTAGGTGTGGTGGTTGTGGTGGTAGTGGTAGGCCCATTCCCTTCCCTTGGTCGGAGAACACTGTTCCGTCCGGAGCGTAGAAGGCTTGACCGCCGCCCAGCTCGTGTGGAGGATCCAAATTTGGCTCCCTAAGGAGAGAAACTCCATCTCTTTGAAGTTGTGGGACCGTTAACTGAGCCCTGCTTCTTGTCAACGGTCCAGGGGCGGCTATCGCTCCCTCTACTCCCCGGAAAGACCAATAGTCCGACTTGTCCAGAACGTTTCGACAAGTGGGACAACTCTGCTTTTCCCTCACCCACTTCTCTATGCACCTCTCGTGGAAATGGTGCCCACATTTTGTGCGGACTTCATCGTCCAGTCCCACCCACTCCTGGCATATAGTGCACAGCACGTCTTTAACCCTTTGTTCCGGTGTTCGTGACAGTGGCATGGTGTATGAAAGAAAGAACCCAAAAGAGAAATCTAAAAGAAAATAAATCTATCAAATAATCTACCCTACACTAAACTAAATATTCAAATTAAATATAAATAGAAAACTAAAACAAAATAAATTCAAACTCCAAAATATATGTAGATTTCTAAAACTAACAACGCAAAAATAAATGTTCTAAAAGAAATCATATACTACAAAAAAATAATAATACAAATAAATTCTAATAACTACCTACATAATAAATTTAACTACCATAACCAAAAAGAAATAAACTAACTAAACCAACTAAATTTAAACTAACAAAATAACAACTTAATCTAAGAAAAATTAGACTAAGCCAACAAAAAAAATAAATTCAACAACTAAATCTAAAAATTTAAACTACGAAAACTACTATAAACTAAAAAAAAATACTATTCAAAGATATAATAATTAACAAATTTTAATAATAATGAAATATAAATAATTCACCAGCTAATAATACCATACAAGAAGAAAAGGAATAATTAACTAAGGATACGAAAAAAAAAATAACCTAACATGCAAAATAGAAAAACGCCTATAATAAATAAATAATTACATAGGGAAATATATTAACTACAAGAATATTCCTCAGACTAAGGATTCAAAAAAAATAAGTAGATAAAAATAAAGCTAATCAAACCAAAAGAAAAGAACATTATGATGCGTCAAATGTAGCGAAGCAATCAAATTCGAATACGCGACTATCACCTCAAAATTTGATAGTAAAATAAAAATAAATATATATAAAAATCGACAAAAAAAATTAAAGAAACGAAAGCCAAAAAAAATCATGCAACTTTAAATAAATAAGGCTCAAAAACAAAACAAATAAAAAAATCGATTCTTCGAAATTATAGAATATCAACAAAAAAAAAATCAAAAAGCAAAACCAAAATCAACTAAAATCGAAGCAAAAGAAAACTTCATTAAAGCGAAAAAAAAATTCAAAAATCAAAACGTGATGGATCTTCTCGCTATCCACCTCCCAAACCTCATCCTCTCTCCTGCTAGGTCGAGTTGAAAGGCAAATCTCAGCCTCTTCAACTTCCTGGGAAAATTGGAATCGAGAAAATATAAAAAAAAAAATGGGATAAAACAAAAGAAAAATAAAATAAAATGCAAATAAAAAAAAAATAAAAAAAAATAAATTGTTCTAAAACTTAAAATTTAAAAAAAAATATACTACATAATTTTAATTTAATTTTACGTTATAGGAACTCTAAAAGGATGGAATAAGGAAATAAGGAACTCTTTTGAAGACTTCAGTATTATCTTCTCCTCACCATTCTAAAACATATATTGCAGGTAGTCTGCCCAATCGTCTAACGACTTGCCCGCTAAGTCAAGGAAAGCCCAGCTTTCAAAAGGGTACCTACAATACATCAGTTAGATGGGTCTTGAAGACCCCACTTAACCCACAACAAGCCCAATTCGAACCCACAGATAGAAAAGGCTGCCCCTTCATATGGATTTCTGATGGCGCCTAAAGGTTGCCAACTGAAAACTGTCAATATGAAGGTTTCACAATGTCCAGCTGCAAATTCGAACCACACTAGAAGTAAGTGAAGTAACCAAAGAGCTTGTTCACTTGACTTGTAGGTGCTGTTTAAGCGTTATTTTAAGTCGCTACCAGACAAATTTTAAGTCAGTTTGATGTGACACTTTTTATGCGGCATTTTTCCGACTCTCGCATATTGTCCCATCACGCGTTGTGAATTACGCGCTGGTTGGGCGCCATTTTGTTGTGATCGGAGGCCTTGGAGTGGTTATTTCGACTTAAAAAAGTCAAAATAACCGAAGGGAAGGTTGGGGATCGGGAAACAGTGGTCCAATTCCGCCTACGTCCGAATTGGTGGCTGAAATGCAAACTGGAGCGACGTGCTTGCTGGCTTCCGGGCTAGCTGCGGCTGTGGGGGGGGGGGTACGTTGTTTGCACCTCAGACCATAAAACCCATGGCCTGTACAACAAAAATTGGGATAAGATTCCCAATCGGTCATGAGAGACCGAGAAAACTCCCCTTAACTCGACTGGCGCTGTTGTTGTGCGCCGTCTAGCCCACCCTACCTTAGCCATATCTGTCCTCAGAAAATATTTAAATATGGCCCCTAGAGAGAGGAATGAGGGGTCGGAAGGTCTTCAAACAAGAAGATCCATCCTATAGGCTTTCTTATTTAGCCATTTTTTTTCAGCGCTAAAAATTTAAACCAATACAAAAAAAGAAACCAACCAAAAAAAAAGAAACAAACAATATTAAAAAAAAAATACCTGTTGACTACTGCATTCTCTTTTTTTCTTTGTTTAAGTATTTTAATTTTTATTTATACGAGTATGTCAGTCCGAGTCAGTTTCTGTCCATTCGTTGTCATGTTATATTTTAATTTATTAATGCAATTTTAATTTATTTGGTTTGTAATTTTTTTTCTATTTTATTTTTATTTAATTTAATTCCATTATGATTCTATTTTTCTGTATTTTTTTTTTAACTTTTATAATTTTATTTATTTATTTGTTTTGTTGCATATTTATTTGTTTTTTTGGCTTCACTTTCTTTTAATTTTCATTTAAATTAAATATTGGTGGCCGAAGACTTCTGCGAGTCAGTTTTTTTGCTTTGTGGTCACGATCAGGAAAACCGCATACGCCGACTTCGCAACTTGCAACGTCAATTTGCACACGATTCCGTCGTTACGTTGTGCATTTAATGGTCTCGGGGAACAGCGCTACGATTTTTAAAAATAACTCGCGATTTCCTCTAATTCACTTTTCTTAATTTTAATTTTCACACTCAAGCGCGCACCAAAAAACTTCACCTTAACTTTTTTTCTCCCGCCTTTTCGTCCGCGCCAAAAACCGACTTTCCTAACCTCTCTTTTTGCCAGCTGTCAGAAACTCAAAAAAACCCCAAAACCACCATCGAACTAACTTTTTGTGTGGAATTGGTGTGGATCACAGTAATGCCAACTGCATTAATTGGTCCATACCAATTCCCACAGATGACACGACATATGTACGGGAACACAAAATCAAGACCCCGCAACACCTCGTGAATTAAACGTTGGAACGTTTGGGCAGCGTTACGAAGCCCAAACGTCATGAATGAAAATTCAAACAATCCGAAAGGTGTTGTGATTGCGGTCTTAGCGATGTCATCGGGATGGATAGGCACTTGGTGAAATGCCTTTTGAAGATCGATCTTCGAAAAGATGATTCTATTCGCCAATATGTTAACGAAATTACTTAAGTACGGCAGTGGATAGCGGTCTGGGATGGTTTGCGCGTTGAGCAAACGGTAGTCGCCACATGGGCGCCAGGTGCCATCTTTTTTAATCTTTAGGTGAAATGGACTCGACCAATTGTTGCTTGATGGTCGGCAGATTCCGGCTCGCATCAAGCTTTCGAATTCGGAGCGCACACTTTTCAGCTTGTCCAGATTGAGTCGCCTAGGACGAGCGAAAACTGGTTGTCCTGTGGTTTCGATACGATGTACGGTGGTTGTCGTAGTTGTCGTGCCGAGTGGAGATAGTCGTGTAATATCACTGAATTCAGCAAGTAGATCGGAAAAATTTTGACTGATGTTGTAGGCTTTGATTAATTTGTCACTGAACGCGATTGCAGCCTGCTCACATTGAATGTTCAGTGTTGTCATGTTATCGATGAGGCCATTGCGACGAAGATCGACAAGCAGGTTGAAATGGCGGATGAAATCAGTGCTAATGATTGGTGATGTGACGTCTGCGACGATGAATGCCCACTCAAACTCTCGCCTTAGTCCAAGATTTAGTTTGAGTGTGCATTGACCATGAACACTGATTGGTTCTCCGTTTGCCGCAAAGAGACGTGTCGTAGTTGTATATATTGGTGTATTTGTTGTTTTCAGCGGTGGAATGACTGAAACGTCAGCGCCAGTATAGATCAAAAAATTTTGATTGGATCGACTGTCGCGTGCTTGTAGACGGAATATGTCGCAGTTCTTTACGGACGATGATCCGTCATTGTCATCGAGCCGGATGTTAGCAAGTCATTAGGTCTGTTCTTTTTGGCTACACCTTCTACACTTTTTTACACTGACTTTTGAGTGAGTGCAGAGAGGTGAAGAGGGTGAATGAAAAAAGAACAAACCTAATAGGTTTGTTCTTTTTTCATTCATCCTCTTCACCTCTCTGCACCCGCTCAAGAGTTAGTGCAGAAAAGTGTATTCTAGTGTAGAAAGTGTATGCAAAAAGAACAGACCTATTGGTTGTTGGCCAGAGCATTTGGCGCTGGCGTGTTGGTGCGTTTGTGACGGCATGGACTACGACAATTTCGTGCCGAACGTCCATACCGTACATGATACCAACACTCGTTGTTGGAGAGAGTGTCGCTTTCGGATGAGCGGACTGCTCGATTACTACCGCGACTTTTTGACCTTGCGCAGGATAAGCTGCGATGTCTTTGATTCGTCCCAAACCGTTGGATCGTGTTGATGAGCTGAACAATGGCGGCTTTAATTTCAGCCACTTCACTGCTTATAGTAGGCTGAGCTGGCTTTTGCTCCACTTGGTTAATGTGTTTCGTGTTGAGCACATCAGTGACCGAGTCAGCAATTTTCGCGTATTCAGTCGCGGCTCCTGTTGAAGCCGCTACCACAGCTCGTGCTGGATCAGGGAGACGTTGTAGCCAGAGTCCTTTGAGCGTCGTCTCACTCACAGATTCACCGGCCACACGTCGCATTTCGTAGAAGAGCTGCGATGGCTTTTTATCGCGATTTAGGCGTCGTTGTTCGCTGTCGGCGTAGTAGGCGATGATCTCTTTGCGTATGTACGCAAATGTACGAGTCGTCGGTGCAGCAGGAATAACGTCTTGGAGTTCCATCGTGACCAGTGTTACCGCGAGGCGGTTTTTTGAGGTAGCAAAGTCTGCTACCTTTTTCAAAAAAGAGGTAGTAGAAACCGAATTTTAATAATAATACAATAACATTAACATATAGTAATGTAAAATAATAATGGATTACATTCTTGTGCGTTGCACTTTCTGTTTTCAATTTAACTTTCGAGAATTATCGTAAAAATGTAGTGTTTCATAACTTGAAATAGTAGTGCAGTAAATTTTAAAATTAAAAAAAGGTAGTAAATCTGCTACATATGTAGTAAAACGGTAACGCTGATCGTGACACACGGGTTCAGTGTGGCGAGGGCGGTCGCAAATTTTTGAGCTTCTCCGCGAATTTCCGAAGCCGTAAACCAAAATTCGAGGCTTATAAACCACGCTTCCA
Source organism: Beris morrisii (assembly GCA_951812415.1). Taxonomy (NCBI): domain Eukaryota; kingdom Metazoa; phylum Arthropoda; class Insecta; order Diptera; family Stratiomyidae; genus Beris; species Beris morrisii. The sequence goes on along the minus strand of OX638310.1, from coordinate 85,518,483 downwards.
TGTTTGCCGGCTGGGGTGACGGAATCGGTAGACGCGCGAATGCCGCTATTTCAGCTTGCTGGGGCAATGCTGTCATCTGTGTTTGTCCATCTGCAGTATTCACTAAGCTCTGAATTCGGTCCGGGCTGGGCGACATTGCGTTTACTTAGCTTTGAAAAAAGCCCTTTAATATTTCTTTTACTTGCGACTTGTAGTCGCTTTAATTGAGAGTTTTAAAAAAAACCGATTTGTTCGACGTGGCTTTCAGAAAAGCCGATATGTATTAAATGTGGCTTTAAGAAAAAATTATTTTGTTGGCAGGTTGAAACGCAGTTGCGTGTTCAAATCACGCCGGGGTCCCCAGTTTTGGGGCTCGTGCCACAAATTAAAAGTCTGTTGGTCGATAGTTGAATTTATTTATTAAAGGTTACTTGTTAGATATTCACTCGTTGGCAGCTCGCAGTAGACTCCTTTTTCGTTCCTGTCTCGCTCCCTTATATACCAACGTTTATAGGACTTGGTTCTCATACCGTTTGATGTGTGTGTGCATACGTTGAAGAGTTGGTACTTTTTTTTTTTTTTTTTTTTTTTTTTTTTTTTTTTTTTTTTTTTTTTTTTTTTTTTTTTTTTTTTTTTTTTTAACGAGGAGTAAAAGCATCGAAAGCCTAAGTCAGTGCGGGACTTTAACCCGCTAAACATCTCCTCAGTCGTACGGATGGATCCTCCCGGAACCACCGTTAGGTATTGCGTCGGGAGGCCGTCATAGCAATATTGCTAAAAACGTCAGTTATTGTCTGTCTAGTCTAGTCAGTCGTCTCCTGTGGTGCGTCGCGTTGGATGTTTCTTATTCGCTCAAAGCGGCGAAGTGTCGACATAATCCGTGCTGCTGCAGTCTGGAAAACTTGCCACTTGAGGGCTGTGCCACAAATGTGTCTAACGAGGTTTTCTACGGTCGGAGCTTCTCCGAAGGCCTCCGCAACCTCGGCTCGGTCGACGTCGAAGCGCGGACAGTGCAGTAAGATATGCCACGCGTCCTCAATCTCGTGGGGGCAGTTGGGACAGAACGGGTCTTCCTCATGCTTAAAGCGGTGAAGATACTGCTTAAAACAACCGTGTCCGCTGAGCAGCTGGGTCACATAAAAGTCCACTTCTCCGTGTTTGCGGCTTATCCAGCTGTCTATGTTTGGGATCAATGTGAATGTCCATCTTCCTTTGTTCGCGCTTTCCCAGCGTCCTTGCCATTCCTGGATACTGCGCCGTCGCTCGTCCACTTTCGATGCTTCATCTGCTGCTACGTAGAGTCGCTGAAGTTCACACGCTATTATGTCAATTGGTAACATTGCCGATATTACTCCGATTGCTTCATCGGACACTGTTCGAAAGGCACTAGCAATCCTTAGTGCACTAAGACGATAGATTGATCGGATTCCGGCTATATACGATTTCTTCTTCGTTGCATCTGCCCAGATCGGTGCAGCGTATAGCATTACGGAACTCGTGACCGTTGCTAATAGTTTTCGCCTGCTGGAGCGTGGTCCTCCAATGTTTGACATGATGCGTGAGAGTGCACCATTCACCTTTGAAGCCTTTTCGCTGATCGCCAGAAGATGGTCCTTGAAGGACATCCGGGTGTCAATTAACACCCCAAGATATCGCAGATTTGGCTGCGAGATGATCTCGTGCTCTCCGGCTCTGAATGTAAAAACTTCGCGCACTTTTCGAGAGCTCAAAAGAACCGCCTCCGTTTTATGCGAAGCCAACTCTAGGTCCGCACTACTTAACCAGTTCATAATTCTATTGATCGCTTCACTGCACAGAACTTCCAAGGTGTGGATATGTTTCGCTACTACCACTAGTGCGATATCATCCGCGTAGCCAACCAATGTGGTGTCCATTCGAAGCTCGATGCAAAAAACGTCATTATACATGATGTTCCATAATGTGGGGCCAAGCACTGAGCCCTGTGGGACTCCTCGTGAAACGTCGTAGCGCTTGACGCCGTCCTCGGTGTCATACAGAAGAACTCTTCCTTCGAAGTAGTTAGCTATGATTCGCTGTAGGTATCCCGGTACGTTGAAACTATTTACTGCTTGCATTATTCGCAACCAGCTCGCTGAGTTGAAGGCATTCTTGACGTCAAGTGTTACCACTGCGCAGTACTTTTTGTCGCCGTTTTTCCATCTTTCACCGGATGTCGCATCACGCGCAATTCTCATAACAGCATGGATGGCGTCGATGGTGGATCTCCCTCGGCGAAATCCAAATTGTTGCTCAGATAGACCTCCAGGTCTCTCGAGCGACTCCTGCAGTCGGTTACTGATAATGCTCTCCAGTACTTTTCCCAATGAGTCCAGCATGCATAGTGGCCGGTATGCCGATGGTTGTTCAGGTGGCTTCCCGGGCTTCAATAGCAGCACCAGTCTTTGCAGCTTCCAAAAAGCGGGGAACACTCCTTCATTGAGACATGCTGTGTACATCCTAGCGAACGTCTCGGGATCCTTCCGGATGGCCGTTTTCATCGCTACGTTAGGGATGCCGTCCAGACCAGGTGCTTTGTTGTCGGTCACTTTACGTAGTGTCAGTAGAACCTCTTCAGCTGTCACGGGAATAATATTACCCATATCTGCGGGTAGATGATATATTTGCGTCCGTTCACTCTGTGGTGGAAAGAGTGCCGCCACTACGCTGTCCATAAGCGCAGGATCCGAGGGTTGCGGTGCTCTGGGTCCTCTTACTCTTTTCATCACTACCTTGTACGCCTTGCCCCAGGGTAGTTGGTACTTCAATGCGTATGTGTGTGTGTATGCGATGCTGTTTCGAAGTATGTTGCCACTTCCGCTCATACTGCGGAAAGTGTGTTGCCACAAGCCCTTCTGGCATCATAACATTTTGCATCAGCAAAATGATAAAATGTATTAAGATTAAGAACACCACCTACCGGTCAAAAACTGTAAACCCAGGCTTGATTCGGCTGTGAAGAATAGAGAGGTGTCAACAATTATATATACTTACTGTAACTTGCTTTTTTTAATAAATACACTCGTATGTGATCATTGTAAATCCGGACTTTTATTTCGATTATAGGAAAATCGGAGTTATACCTTCGATACATATAACTCTTTCTACACTTTTCTACACTCGTTCGAAAGCAGGTGTAATTTCTTACACTTTAGTGTAGCCATCTGTCAAACTTGATGGTTGCAGATAAGACTGACTATTAGTATTTATGGAAATTCTGTTTTCAATGAATACGTACATGCAAGAATATTGTATAGCAATAAATTTGCATTGATAGAAGTGAAAGAATAAAGTAAATAAAAAAGTTCGAAATTTTAGCTGTCACGTTTCTACACTAACGCGTTCTTTTTGCGCGATCTACACTCTACACTTTTCGTGTAAATTGTATTACACTTAAAGTGTAGGCTATACTAAACTACACTAAAGTGCATACTTAACCTGGTAAAAAGAAGGAGTTCCATCACAGCGTCGGCTGTAAAAACAAAAAAAATACTATATTATTAAAATAATAAAGTAAAATACATAGGAAAAAATTTAATCATGCACAGGAAATAATTAAATTATGATTAAAATCGGTCCATTTTTCAAAACCGCTTTTGGAAATCAATTTTAAAGATTGTAAATGTATAAATTGTCCAGGAAAATACCTCTTTCATATTACACCTCTCACCTTTAACTTTTTTTTTGAAAATAGAGTGAATGGAAAAATTGAGCTTGATGAATGCGAGCATCAATTGAGAAGACAGATGATGAAACGCAAAGATATTAGAATCTCTTTATATAAGACCAATATAAAATCAATCAATAAAGCTTTACGATTGGCGACCAAACTCTGGTGGCTATTAGAGCTTTTTATACTAATATTTGTAGTCCACTGTAAACATGAATCCAAAAGCTCTGTTTTTATATTGTTTGGAAAGTAAACGTCACCGATTCCGAAATCGGTAAATTTGAATAAAACAGGATCTTTACATTTATTTGTCATTATTAACTAGTTATGGAAGGCGAAAAACTGCAAGAAATAATTGAAAAAAAATTGTGTTTAATATTTAACATCGGGTTAAATATTCGTGCTCTTATTTGCGATCAGGGTTCTAATAATTGAAAATGTGTTATGTCATTTTTTTCTTTCACTCCCGGTTTAGCTACAGAGACGGGCGTGGCGAAGGTATTGGGTACCAACAAAACTAAATGTCACATGACAACAGTACTTGGGCGCAATTTTGCGGAAAATTTCGACAACCTGTCGCAATCGGCTTCGGATCAGCCAGCCTCACTCCTCGGCAGTCCAGTGGCAAAAGAGGCTTCGGTCATCGTATTCCATTTCGAGGAATCCTCGTTTCCTGCAAACGCTCACTCGTTCTCCATGCCAGCGTTGCAGTATTTGGTCCAATTGGCCTAATGTTGGTATTGATTTTCTTGAATAAAGTTCCATGGCCCTCTACTTAATGGCATGAGCCAACGCTGCTCCTTAGTCAGGTTTTCGCGCTGAATTATGCGCGGGTCGGTTCTCAGGTGTTGGTAACGTTTTCATGTCTTTAAACGCGGACCTCCATCCGTTCAAGTTCGAGTGCCAATTCTTCCTCTCAGCGAAAGAAATACTTCAAAATGAAAAAAAAAACTAATTTATTGAGCCAAACGTAAAGCAAATTACCTTAGCAGCCGTCGGCACGCGAAACCCATCTTCCCGAATACCATATTCGAGCCTTGCGGGCCTTCGCTATTCTAAACGTAACAAGTGTTTTAAACTAATGAAAATTTCTAAAGAAACACCTTTTTTAATGTTTGTTATTCCATGACCATCGGCGAGAAGTCTTAGATTTTATGTTGTTGGTTTTTCTGCGCAAGAATTGTTCATGGAAAACGAAAGAGTCAACAAATTTAAAAAGAAATTCTATACTGCGAATATTACATCAGTAATAACAATATTTTGATATACTGTCATATAGAAGTACTTCAAACACGTGTGTAGATATCTTCAGTATGCTTCAGCCAGGAACTTGAAGTCTTTGAAAAGGGAAAGTTTTATAGGATTTCAGTGATTTGCCATCTACCTACAGTTTCAGAAATACTGGCATGTTTAGCTATCGTTTGGTGGCTACTTGAAGGAGAAGGTCATTATTCGCATTTTTATACTCTAGATGAAATCATATAGAGTATTATAAGTTTAATCCAGCCGAAAAGTTTGTAACGCATAGAACCAAGCCTCGGACGAAAAAAAGTTATATATTATTTTTTGTTTATTTGTGCCCAAAAACCTCAAATCCGCCTGACGTCCGTCCGTCCGTCCGTCCGTCCGTCCGTCCGTCCGTCCGTCCGTCCGTCCGTCCGTCCGTCCGTCCGTCCGTCTGTCCGTTAGCACGATAACTCAAGAACGCCTTCACCTAGGATCTTGAAATTTTGAATCTGGATGTTTGGTTGAATTTGTAAGGCTAAGTTCGTTAACGGGCAAAATCGTCCTACTCCTTCGGGTAGTTGCCATACAAAATGTCCTTAAAACACGTGTTCAAGAATATTGGCCGATAACTTCAGAAGGGTTTAAGCTACGACTTTGAAATTTTGTTTGTGTTATTTTTCCAATAGTTCGAGCTAAATGCATGATTATGAAGAAAATCCTGTTAGTCCTTCGTGTAGCTGCCATACAAATATCCTGTCAAAATGTATTCACTTAATTTACGAAACTTACTATAACTCAGGTAATCTTTTAGGTACGAATTCGGAATTTTTTACAAATTAGTTTTGAGTAAAAACAAAGTTCGAGTTTACTAGTGAGCGAAATCCTTTTACTCCTTCTGGTAGCTGCCATACAAAATATCCTTAAAACAGGTGTTCAAGAATATTGGTAAATAACTTCAGAACTGTTTAAGCTATGGCATTGAAATTTTGTATGTGTTATTTTTCCAATAGTTGGAGATAAATATATGATTATGAAGAAAATCCTATTAGTCCTTCGTGTAGCTGCCATACAAATATCCTGTCAAAATATATTCACTTAATTTACAAAACTTACTATAACTCAAGTAATCTTTTAGCTACGAATTCGGAATTTTTTACAAATTAGTTTTGAGTAAAAACGAAGCCTGAGTTTACTTGTCAGCAAAATCCTTTTACTCCTTCTGGTAGCTGCCATACAAAATGTCCTTAAAACACGTGTTCAAGAATATTGGCCGATAACTTCAGAAGGGTTTAAGATACGTCTTTGAAATCTTGTACGTAGTATTTTTCCAATAGTTGAAGCTAAATGTATGATTATGAAGAAAATCCTATTAGTCCTTCGTGTAGCTGCCATACAAATATCCTGTCAAAACGTCTTCTTTTAATTTACGGAACTTACTATAACTCAAGTAATCTTTTAGCTATAAATTGGAAATTTTGTACAAATTAGTTTTGAATAAAAACGAAGTTCGAGTTTACTAATCAGCGAAATCCTTTTACTCCTTCTGGTAGCTGCCATACAAAATGTCCTTAAGACACGTGTTCCACAATATTTTTCGATAACTTTTGAACGCTTCAAGCTACGAATTTCAAATTTTGTACACGTTCATTTTTAAATAGTTCCAAGGAAAAGGATAAATATGTAAGAAATCGAGTGAGTCCTTCCTGCACCTCCCATGTGAAAGTCCTTCAAAAAGGACATTTTTTTTCGATGACTTACCCAGTTCAAGATATGAAACTAAACACTGAAAATTGTCTTTTAGTTTTGAGTAGCAATCTAATGGCAGTCCTTAATAAAGGACATACAACATGTACACACGTAATTCTACTTTATCCCCAACTACAATATAAATCGGAGTTCAGTATTCATCTAGAGTATTATACGATTGGCTTGCAGCCGATCGTGACTGCAGTATGTTTAATTCAGTATTCTGTATTCTGATTCTAAATTCGTGTGTTCGGAAAAGAAGATTTGGGGTATTTGGCTACAATTGAACAAAACTACTATAAACACCAAATTTTCATAGGCCGAGCAGAACAATTCGTTCTTGTAGTTTATCTAATAAATTAAATGATCATAGAAACGCTGGTTTCATTTGGACGTAGAATTTTTAGAACATTCTAGGAAATGAACAAAAATATCGCGAAATTTGAACTAGCACTATGAATATTACCGCCATACGCCTCATATTTACATATGTACTCGTATATAGCTAAAAATGATGTCCCATTAACAATCCGATACAAAAAACCTGCCTTTGATTGATTATTTGTTGTTAATTGGCGAGCTTTCACTCCAACATACAGTGGGTCAAAACATAAATTCTAAAACTTTCAAATAGCCACCGGAGTTGGGTCGCCAATCGTAAAGCTTTTTTTTTTGCTTGGGACATCTTATAGTTTCTACTGTCTTTGTGAAACGCCACCTAAGTTTTGTAAAAAGAGGCGATAAAAGATAAAATGCTTAGAGAATTAGTAGAACTTAGAATTTATTAATCACGATTTTTATTTGAATCCTGTATTGCACGTGTGATTTAAAAATAATATCTTAACAACTAATCTAGTAACATTATAATAATGTTTGTATTAAAATAAAATCTTCTAAACACTAAATTTATTGTTGGCTCGAAGTTAATATGTTCTTTAATGGCATTATTTACGTCAAAGTTTTTTCATGAATCATTTCCTGTACTTTTAGACTTTGAAAGTAATTTATTAGTATAGCGCAAAAGTTCTCGCAATTGTACTATCTGAAAATATATTTTAAGCAACAAAGAAGTAAAGTTTAACAAATAAATTTACCTCGTCTGTTTTCTTTGCCTGGAGCGCAAAGTATTTACAACATATCGATTCCGTTTTCCTTTGAAGGCTTTGATACTTGATCAGTAAGTCGTCATATTTGGCTTGAATATTTTCCTTATCGCTCAATGTACTTTTCAGTAAACCTTCCTTACGGGATAATGTTTTTAAGCACCGTTTGTGAGAAAGAGACAACTCATCATATCTGTGATAGTGGAATGTAGAGAAGCCAAATAGATGCATACAAATTCTTACCTGTATTGCATTAAAACGGGACTGACTGTATCCATATGTCCACCATCCAATGAATTAATGGAGGAATCTACAGTTCTAGAAGATGAGCTTGCTGATGAGTCTACTCCTTTCATCACTTCAAGTAGTCGTTCATTTCGACTACATTCTCTAGACAGTTTCTCTTCTAGCTCACTGGTTTTATTTTTCTGTCCACTAACAGCTAATTTAAGATGTCTTTCCAGTTTCTGAGATTCAGATAAACTTAGCTGCAGATCAGAGAGCGTAGATTCTATTTCAGTTAGCAGCGGTATGGTATGTATACTAGAACTGGATATGCTGGACACATTATTGGTCAAAAGCATTTGGAGATAGTTTAATTATTTCAATAATATCTCATCAATACAAAACATCATTAGATACTTGTCCATTAACCCTTAAACCGATGGAAACTATTTGTTGATGTTTTAATCCGAAACCGAACCGTTACAAAATCGAGGAATTTTTGATTTGACACATTCATCAAAATCTAGTAGCTTTGAAAGTATTTATGTAGATCCGAAGTTACACTTTGTATATTTTTTGGTAGCGAAGACCATATGGAGTGGTTTTTTCGTTTTGAAATGGGATATTCTCAAAATACTTGTTTATAAAATCCTCAAAGGTGAAATCTCAAATTTTTAAAGTTGGTCAAATTGCAAATCTCCTAATTTCAAGATGTGGCAAAATTTCCAATTTCGAAAGTTCAAAATTCCCCAATATAACAGAGAAAAATATCAAGTAATTCACGAAGGTAGAATAAAAAATCTGGACTGAACTTTATTATTTTTATACTCTAGATGAAATCTGAGAGTATTATAAGTTTAATCCAGCCCAAAAGGTTGTAACGCATAGAACCGAGCCTCTGACGAAAAAAAGTATTATATTGTATTTTTTTTTATTTGTGGCCAAAAACTCCAAATGCGCTTGACGTTCGTCCGTCTGTTCGTCTGGCTGTCTTTCCGTTTGTCTGTCCATTAGCACGATAACTCAAGAACGCCTTGAAATTGGATCTTGAAATTTTGAATCTGGATGTTTGGTCGAATTTGTAAGGCTAAGTTTGTTAATGGGCAAAATCGTCCTACCCCTTCGGGTAGCTGCCATATAAAAAGTCCTTCAAACACATGTTCAATATTATTGGCCGATAACTTCAGAAGGGTTTAAGCTACGACTTTGAAATTTTGTACGTGTTAATTTTCTAAATGTATGATTATGAAGAAAATCCTATTATTTCTTTTTGTAGCTGCCATACAAATATCCTGTCAAAATGCCTTCACTTAATATACGGAACTCACTATAACTCAAGTTATCGTTAAGCCACGAATTCGGAATTTTGTGCAAATTTCGATTTTACTGGTCAGCTAAATCTTTTTACTCCTTCCGGTAGCTTCCATACTTCCAAAAATGAATAAAGCTCCAGGTGTGGGTGGTCTCCTGTATGTCCTTCTCAAACATCTTCCCAAAAAACCCGTCACCTTATTGAATTATCAATTTAAATTGCTGTGTAAAACTAAGCTACTTCCCAAAAACTTGGAAGCACGCAAACGGTATACCTATTCCTAAATCTGGCAAGGACCCTAGCTGTCCTAAAAAAAACTTTCAACCCATTAGCCAATAACCTAGTGACAGCCGATGGTATCAAACCGTTGCCTGAATGAGCCGAAGTAATAAGGAAATTTCCCAAACCGAAGCACGCCAAGGAGCTAAAAAGTGTCCTCGCTTCAATTAACTTTTATCGAAAGTTCGTCCCGGACGCACTCGAGCACCAAGTGATTCTCATTGCTATGATCGACGGCAATAAGAAAAACGACCGAACGCCACTCGTCTGGAATGAGAAAAGAGAGATGGCTTTCGAACGGTTAATTTAACGGTGAGCTACCGGGTATCATTAACTAGGAGTGAAAGGGATGGAGATATTGACAGATAGAGGTGGAGAATCAAACGTGTGTACACCGATACGTAGTATATAAGTTAATTTTGTCCCGAGGCGTGTACGTTTTAACTGAAAGATTACCGGTTAATGCTACGGCGGACTAAAACGGTAAATTTCTTGCTGGGATACACTTTGTACTGAAATCAAAATTTATCCTCCTGCCCTAATGGTTCTTAAGATACCGTAAACGAAAGCTTTTTACCCAACACCCCTGCACAAAGCTCCCGCCCACCCTAAAAATATATTACAATATTAGTTTACTCCCCTAATGTGCTCACAAATAATCAAAAAGACTCAGGTTTATGCACTAACCATTTTGGAGATATTGTAGCGAAACTACCTTTTCGGCGACTAAGCAGCCTCGGTAGGGCTCCAGATTTATAAGAAGGCTCTTCGGATCAGTACAGCACATTTCTGCCGGCTAATCAGGAGCGTGGGGGGTGAATTTGGACCCGAAGAGCACTCCTCCTTGTATGTGCTGAAATTAATAAAATTAAGAATGGGCTGGTTGGAAGGTGAAAAGGAAATCAAATAAAGCGGCTACATGTTGTGGAAGCCCCTGGCATGCTCACGGAGCGTCACTACTCCATCTGAAAATTATTAGCTGATGCTGTTATGACACTTGTCATGTTATGTTATGAAACGCGCTAAGATCAGTATTTTTTGTAACAAATCAGTTGTTAATTTCGTCTACTAGATGCCGGTAGCATCAGCAAGGGTATTTTTTAGCGGTAATCTCTTTCTCTCTATATTGGTCGCCTTGTCGCACGATTGACTTTTATTGCACTTGAAACTAGCGAGGAAATAGCCAGTGTCCTAACAGCATAAGAAAAAAAAAACACCGACATCTACAGTCCAGGTAATCTAATGCTGAAACTAAAATAGGAATAACAAATAATATAAATGAAATAACGTTAATTTAACTTAATGAGATATATTATTAGGGTCGCAAAAAAATTACTTTGATCGATAATTAGATCGTTTTAATATAAAATGGTGAATGTTACGATAGGGCTTGATGTTGCGTACGTAATGATCCAAGTGTCGGGGGGCCTTTCATTCCTTGGGGGCCTCTATGGTCGTTGCAGGCTACAGGGGTTGCGGCACCGGTTTTTATGTCGTGTGTTTTTACCTTTTCGTTTGATTCAAATATTGTCCCGCACTTCAATTACATAATTAGTTTTGTTTTTTTTATACTGCACAAGTTTTTTTTGTTTCTTGTTCTCAACTTTTATAGTTCGTTGCACTGATTTTTTTCTCTGTGGTGCACCACTTCACACCCGTAATTTTTAATTCTTCTCCACTTAATGTTTTTTTTTGTTTTTTTAATGTACTATATTTAATGTAACGTATTATATTATAAGGTAATTTTTCGTTTATCTTCGCACAGCGCACAACCTGCTTCACCTCGTTCTTCCAATCGAATCCCCTGTGCGTTTTTCCTTCCTCCTGATTTTTCTGCCTTTTTCCCGTTGTGAAAAAAAACGGTTTTTTCCCTTGGTGTTTTACGCGGGAACAAACATTGGCGCATTTTCGAATCTCGCCACTGTACCGCGCGAAGGTTGAGCCCGGGTCTTAAAATTGCTGTTGGCGGGTTTCGAAGTCGCGCTCTCAGCGTTTGGCTCTATATATCCTGGCTTACAACCAAAAATTCCACCAAATTGGTTGAAATATTTGATGATCAAATATTATGTAATCTTCAGCGCCACCTTCCTTTAGTATAGGATTGCTATGGCGGAAATTTAGCTAAGTTTATAAGTCTCGGATCGTAAATTTGATTTCGAGTGCAATATATAGAAATTATGCTCAGCAATTCCACCAGCTGTAAGGGTGTTTCGGATAGTAGGCATGATACACCCTCTGACGAGTCTATGCCCTCCGATGACGAAACAGCTCCTTCGGACCTAGTCCAACACAATCTTATGAAACTGGCGTATCCAGTGAAAGTTTTCCAACGGTCATGTCCTCTAGGACAACGATTAATCAGCAGTCGAGGATTTCGTGTTGGGGTTTCTCACCAGAAACCCTACTGACGCCGGAAAACAACCAACATTTAAATCAAATTTGCTTCTATGGTAGCTTACCATGAAAAAATTCCATTCTTAAAATTAGCGAAAAAATAAAATTGCTGTTGCCGGGTTTCGAAGTCGCGCTCTCAGCGTTTGGCTCTATATATCCTGGCTTACAACCAAAAATTCCACCAAATTGGTTGAAATATTTGATGATCAAATATTATGTAATCTTCAGCGCCACCTTCCTTTAGTATAGGATTGCTATGGCGGAAATTTAGCTAAGTTTATAAGTCTCGGATCGTAAATTTGATTTCGAGTGCAATATATAGAAATTATGCTCAGCAATTCCACCAGCTGTAAGGGTGTTTCGGATAGTAGGCATGATACACCCTCTGACGAGTCTATGCCCTCCGATGACGAAACAGCTCCTTCGGACCTAGTCCAACACAATCTTATGAAACTGGCGTATCCAGTGAAAGTTTTCCAACGGTCATGTCCTCTAGGACAACGATTAATCAGCAGTCGAGGATTTCGTGTTGGGGTTTCTCACCAGAAACCCTACTGACGCCGGAAAACAACCAACATTTAAATCAAATTTGCTTCTATGGTAGCTTACCATGAAAAAATTCCATTCTTAAAATTAGCGAAAAAATAAAATTGCTGTTGGCGGGTTTCGAAGTCGCGCTCTCAGCGTTTGGCTCTATATATCCTGGCTTACAACCAAAAATTCCACCAAATTGGTTGAAATATTTGATGATCAAATATTATGTAATCTTCAGCGCCACCTTCCTTTAGTATAGGATTGCTATGGCGGAAATTTAGCTAAGTTTATAAGTCTCGGATCGTAAATTTGATTTCGAGTGCAATATATAGAAATTATGCTCAGCAATTCCACCAGCTGTAAGGGTGTTTCGGATAGTAGGCATGATACACCCTCTGACGAGTCTATGCCCTCCGATGACGAAACAGCTCCTTCGGACCTAGTCCAACACAATCTTATGAAACTGGCGTATCCAGTGAAAGTTTTCCAACGGTCATGTCCTCTAGGACAACGATTAATCAGCAGTCGAGGATTTCGTGTTGGGGTTTCTCACCAGAAACCCTACTGACGCCGGAAAACAACCAACATTTAAAGCAATTCATATTGTTTTTATGTTTTTCAATTTCAAGATTGGATAATTTCCTTTTTCCGCCACGCACTAGGACGCGACTTGCAACAATCGTGGGGACGACCCAACCCAGGGGACAAGTCTCATAAGCCGGGCATGGAGTTCTGAATCATTTGAATAGTAACTACGTGTTTTTTAAAATATATGCCGCAAACGTTCTAACCCTTAATGTCCTTGCCATGGAATGTTCCCAGTAATTCACCATTTTCATCTTCCAGTTGATACGACACCGTCCCGATTTTTGTTCTTATTTTTGCTTTAACGAACTTAGGCGCTAATTTCGCAGCGAAACTTTCCGAGGCCTTACTCTGTACATAATTGTGTACATAAACTATTTGCCCTGGTACGTAACTTTGTGGTCGACTTCGTAAGTTGTAAGTAAGTGCGCATTTCGCGTATGCCTCTTCAAGATTCTTGACAACTACCCCTTGCAGCAGTCGAAGACGCTCAATGTGCGGATTTATCAGAATATCTCCTTCTCCAAGAGAATTTAGTGCTTTAAGTAGCTCGTAATCGGAGCCATGCCGAACTACATGGTAACCGAACATCAACAAATGTGGTGAAAATCCGGTAGACCCGTGAACCACATTTCTCAGTGCGGAACATATTTCCCCCAAACTATCATCCTATTTTCGGTGATCATCACCGATATATGCGCGTATGGCTGCTAATATGGAGCGATTTACCCTCTCAGATGCATTACCCTATAAACCAAACATCGATGAAGAGGCGATGAAGAGGCAGCGAACAGTTTCGAAACTTGTCGCTGAAAAAAGATTATCAGTTGGGAACAAGTTCAGCTATGTACTTGCTGTCTGTGAATACGTGTGAGGTATTCGCATTTCTTTCTTGCTCGTACTGAAATGCATCCGACCATCTCATCCGCACTCGTCGACATGAGAGATCTCCTATCGCGCATTGTATTTGAAATTGGAATGAGCAAGAACGAGATGGTAATACGTGCACTCACTGAAGAGTATGTATGAAGGGAGTATGAAGTAGACCTGACCAATCATCGATGAAAGGTAGGCCTGACTTATAGGCGAATTCTGCCTTACCGGTCGACACTGCACCGATGGACGGGGTCCGGTCATATTGGAATATAATTCCAGTGGTCGTCGACTAGTGCAACGAAAAGACAACTTTCAATCGACTAATGCAATCGAAAGATGAATTTCATTACACTAGTCGTCAGAGTTATGGGTTCCGGCATCATATTCGCATGTAGAAAACAATAGCGCTGTGCGCAGTTCAACATCTAAGTTTGAAATGGCATTTGCCGGCGAGTAAGCACTTGATGATAATACGTGTCGTGTAGGACGTTTAGTCTTTTTCTCTCGCTAAAGGCGGAAAAGGTCGGCATGTTTACGTTCTTGAGGAGAAGATGGGGAAATATTTACTTTTCGTTTTTCGCCACAAACACAAGCGCACGAGTTAACATAGTAGTAGTTTGTACATAAGAACCCATGAATTTTTCGTGTTTTTGGTTTATAGGGTAGCCTGCGGAGAATAAAACGGGGACAAGATGTGTTTGATTCCATAGTGTGTTACGGATCCATCCGTAACTATAAGTCGACCTTGAAAGAAATAGAGCAAATCATTATTTTTGAATTCCGAATTATATTGGAGCTTACTTACCTCCGAATTGCTTGTTTTTTTCTGATGTCTTCCACTTTTCCTGGGGCGAATAACGCTCGTAGCACGAGCACCTAAAAATAAACCAAGTAAGAAATATTAGTATATTTGTTTTCAGTAAACACGGAGAAGAGGCGGAAAACGAAGGAATTAGGATTATTAATGTAACACTAGGGTAGATTAGTTTTAGGGTTAGCGTTAGTATTCAAGATTAGTAAGGAATTTATCGAAATGGAAAAAAAAGGTACTCACGAGAGATAGACTTGGCTGCACAACAAACTTAAATACTTCAATTGCCGTAACCGAACACCAAAATCAAACCTTGTGACAAAATTGGCATACTTACATTCGTTCGATGGTTACTCCGTCCTGCGTAACCGTTGACTCCGTCCTGCGTTCCGTTCAACCCTAAAATGAGAAAGAAGAAAACATTTTAGTTATAAACACCGGTGTTGAATGGAAGGAACGAACTACCACCGAGGGCACGATCATGTTCACGGAAAACACAGAACGATCCCGGAAAACACAGAACGATCACGGAAAACACAGAAAACAATTAACACGGAAAATACGACAGAAGAAATACAGCACAACACCGCACAAATGTCACAACAACGAGAAACGTCATCCGACGACAATATCGACGAGCACTGCACGAACCGCGAGAAAGTGAAGTCGATAAGACAGATCCGCGAGGTTTGGGTCCATGCTAAAAAGTCGGATGGTGAATATTAAGTGGACACCGAATCCAACGCGAGTGAAAAGCTAACGAAGTACGAGAAGTTTTTAAACTGGAGCGAATGACCGTGACGAAGCGAGTATTGAACCGTGAAACGGAGTTTAGCGGTTGAAAAAGCCCAACAGAGTCTTCGCGGAAGGTGAAGAACAAGAAAACGGTCTCTTTTGGATTTTGGCAGTGAGACCGAGCGGAATTTTTGGAGAATTTTTGATACGTACGTTTTTTTTGGATTTTCGACGGAGGAGACTCGAGTACGACGAGGGATTAAAGTCAAGTAGAGTTACGGTGGAAATAAGAGCAGACATCGCGGGACAACGCACCAGCGGCGCCCTAAATATTAAGATAGAGACGTGTAGGAATTCGTTAGGAGGAACGAGTAAGTTAAAATTTGAGTAGAGTAGCTTCATATACTATTCCCTAGAATTACGATCTATAATCGTTATATTAGACCTTCTTTTGTTTGAATTACAATACCTTCTTTTTGAAATATTGCGTATCTTTTGTAAGTGTTGTGACGTGTTTCAGCCTTTTTTCCGTGTGGATAGTTTGAAGCGAAAAGAGTAGAAGTGATTTCCCCGATTTAGTGGTTCGGACGGGGTAAATCGTGCAAGAGCGGGTTCCTTAAATTCAGGAACCACTGGCGCCCACGACCCTTCTCTGGATTTGGTCGGCAATGACCCGTTCGCCCCCTTTTTGGTGCAAGGGGGTTGTAATTGCGGTTTTAAAACCGTTACCGCGAGATTGAACCGTAATAAGTGATCAAGTAATTTTTTAAATGTCTTAGAAGTGAACTGCACACCGTTGTCAGAATGGATGAATTCGGGCACTCCGTATGTCAGGAACAGTTCATCCTCTAAGAATTTGGTTACCTTTTCAGTTGTAGCGCTGGACAATGATTTCAACCATACAAACGTTGTATATTGGTCCAGAACGATGAAAATGAATCTATTTCCCGCATAAGATCTTGGGTGTGGCCCCAAAAAATCAATGTATAACCTATGAATTGGCCTGATTATCTGAATTTGTTTACCCATTGGAGGTCGCGTGTTATAATTGGGAGGCTTACTTTCTTTGCAGACTTCACACGAATTAATGTATTGGGACACTTGCATTCTGTATGGTCAAGTTTGAAAATAAGTCGGGGTGGTCTGCCACGTTAGTCATGAAATCAACGTACTCCTTGTCTTTAAATACATCGGAATTTAGATTCAGGTAAGGTCAATAGCATCTATTGTATCACAAAACACTCGTGAGAAAGCATCAGGCACAATGTTTTGACTGCCCTTTCGATGCTCTATGTTGAAGTTGAACGCTTGGAGTTTAAGACTCCATCTAGCTAGTCGACCGGATAAGTTCTTCTGGCTCATCAACCATTTCAGACTAGCGTGGTCTGTAATGATAGTGAATTGCAATCCTTCAACATATGCACGAAACTTCTTGATACTTTGTACGGCAGCAAAACACTCTAATTCAGTCACGCTGTAGTTCCGTTGAGCAGAGTTTGCTGACATAAACGCTATAGGATGTTCTTCGCCTGACTCTGACTTCTGGAAAAGGACACTCCCAATGCCGGTTGCACTGGCATCACACTGGATGAAAAATGGTTTGGAGAAATCTGGGTTTATTAGCACCGGAGCTGAAGTTAATAACGTTTTTATATGTTCAAATGCAGTATTGGCCGCGTCATTCCATACAAAACGTTGATTCCCTTTCAGTAGGTCGGTTAGTGACGATGCAGCCGACGCGAATTTAGGAATAAAACGCCTGTACCACCCTGCCATGCCCAAAAATCTACGAACTTCTCGTGCTGATTTGGGAATTGGATATGTCGTAATGCTGGAGATTTTCTCGGGATCTGTCTTAAGAATCCCATCACCAACCACATAGTGCAGCTATTTAATCTCTCTCAAGAGGAACTTGCTCTTCTCCACATTAATCGTTAGATTAGCTATTTTAAGAAGCCGTGAAACCTCGCGAAGAACGTCGAAATGCTCGTCAAGAGTGCTGGACGTTATCAACAGATCATCCAGGTAGACAAATATCCGATCATGAAGCTGGTGCGGGATAACTTTGTGCATCAAGCGAAACATGGTCTGAGGAGCGTTGCACAGCCCGAAAGGCATGACAGTAAACTGATATAAAGGACTGCCAGGAACTGTGAATGCCGTCTTGTCTCGGGAATCTGGATCCAGCGGAATTTGCCAAAACGCATCCTTGAGGTCAAGACCTGAAATATAACGCGTAGACTGTAAACGTGCCAGAAGACCGTCAATAAGAGGTAGAGGGTAAGCATCTTTCACCGTAACTTCATTTAGACGTCTGGCATCTAGACACAACCGAACCTTACCAGGTTTGTGAGCAAGTGAAACAGGAGAGCTCCATGAACTGTTCGATTCCTCAATAACGCCCATGGACAACATTCGATCTAACTCCTCGTCCAGAAGTTTCTGTACGACCGGTGAAACAGAGTAATGTCGCTACTTAATTGGTTTTGCCGTTCCGGTATCTATCTGGTGAGCCAATATAGTAGTTTTTCCTAAACCAGTTTTGTTGAACGAGGGAAAAGAGTCCACAATCCGGTGTAAATGCTCTTGTTCGGTTAAAGACAGGGTATGAAATTTACCGTCAGGAAGGGGTGCAAGGGTTTGGAGTTCATTCACTTGAAATGGAACCAAATTAAATGTATCCCAAAAGTCGATGCCAAGGTAAAGCGTATTCTTCAGAGAGGGTACTACTAGGAACCGTATCATGCGAGTTCGATCCCCATACGTAACTAGAGTTCGAACATATCCAACTACATTGCTCTTTTCTCCATTAGCAGAGGTGACTTGGGTTCGAAGAGAGTGTACGGGAAGAGAGAGTTTTTTAATAAGGTCCATTAAACCTGCCCCCAAAACGCTAGAACTCGCCCCACTGTCTAGAAAACCTCGCATGACTTGTTCTTTAATACTGATATCGGCGTATGGTCGGTTATCTCCAGGTAAATTAATGATTGACTCAAGGCAAATTTGTTTAATATGGCGTCTGAGCCTCCAATAACGTCTTGATTGGTCTAATCGTCGAATTCGGTGAAAATTATGTTCGTGTTCAGGGGTTGTTTGCGTGGATTGTTCAGTTTTATTAATCAAGGTATAAACGTGAGTAGATTGAGTATCTACAGTCTCCGTCTTGCTTACTCCGGATCTGTTTTGGATGCTGTTTCGGCTGTAGCTTGGTTGGAACTTTGCCACGCTGCAGTGTGACCCGTTCCCGATTGCATCACACTCCTCGGAGGGTTTCCCGAAGTTTGAGGAGTACATCGACATCTAGGTTTTACCGTATTTTTGGCCCCGCATCCAAAACAGAACATCTGTGAAATTGGCTTGGGACAATTAGTGAATGGATGGCCGATATCACTGCAATTCCAACAGATTTCCATGCTATTAGCACGGTTTGGTGTCGATCTAGGTAGAAACCGCTGATGTGAGTGGAATGCAAAAATATCTCCCTTCATAGCATTATTCATGTCCAACGAAAAGTCAATTTCCTGGATCTGACGCCTACCCGAACAGTTTAAGTCTGCATCGTATCCAACTCTTTTCCACGCTGCTTCGATTGCTACACACTTTCGACGCAACATCTGTGCAGATGTAAATTCCAGTTCAGCCAAGTGAGCCTGTAATCCCGGACGCATATTCCGTAGAAGAACTTGCTGTACATAGTCATCAGACGCTGGGACGCTACAAAGTCGCTGAATAGTTCCTTGGCCTTTTGATAACGAGCATCAATAAGTCTTCGGACATCCAAGTCTATAGTCTGAGTAGCGAACCGCTCTCTTAAGGCAACACAGCAATCATCCCAACTAGGATTCTCACTCTTTTCGAGGAATGCCCATTCGGCAGCATTTCCTTTAAGAAGGAGATGTAGATTATCGACCAAAATTTGGTTTGAAACACGATTTGTATCTGCGAGACGCTGGACTCGGAAAAGAAACCGATCGATATTTAAACCCGATACTGAACCATCAAATACCAGCCCCCATTTCCACATATTCGTCGAACCATGACTGCTAGTCGGTATTGACGGAATATTTGTTCTTAAAACAGTGCTAGTCAGAGGAGTTCGAATTGGCAACGGATTTATTTCTTCGCATTGAGGCTGACGGAAAGTGTAGTGTTGATCGACTACCGGAGTAGTTTGATTTGCTAAGCGAGTAATACCGAAAGCTGAACGATCAGTCCAGGACGTGATCTCATCAAATTGGTCTTCCAATAAACCAACGTCTGCTATGCTATTGGTTAGTGATAAACTATCACAAATTTTTGATAATGTCCGAGTAGCACAAAGCAAGGCCTCGCATTGCTCTTTAAACTCGCACGTATGGTTCGACAGACGTTCAATACGTCAGCTGTAATGAAGGATTTGGGACATGTAGGAAAAATAAAAATAATAATAAGAAATAAAAATAAAAAAAAAAATATATATATAAATAAATAAATCCAAAATATACGAGTACTCAATTAAAATCCAAAAAATAATATACGTATATGTGATTTAGTAATTAGTACTATGTACCTTTGATGATATACAAAAACAACATGAATTGCTTAATGATTGTTCAAATCGAACCTAAAAACATACTGTAGTCACGATCGGCTGTAAGCCAATCGTATAATACTCTAGATGAATACTGAACTCCGATTTATATTGTAGGTGAAGCAGAATTACGTGTGTGCATATTGTATGCCCTTTATTAAGGACTGCCATTAGATTGCTACTCAAACCTAAAAGACAATATTCAGTGTTTAATTTCATATCTTGAACTGGGTAAGTCATCGAAAAAAAATTTCCTTTTTGAAGGACTTTCGCATGGGAGGTGCAGGAAGGACTCACTCGATTTCTTACATATTTATCCTTTTCTTTGGAAGCATTCAAACATTAATGTGTACAAAATTTCAAATTCGTAGCTTGAAGCGTTCAAAAGTTATCGGAAAATATTGTTGAACGCGTGTCTTAAGGACAATTTGTATGGCAGCTACCAGAAAGAGTAAAAGGATTTCGCTGATTAGTGAACTCGAACTTCGTTTAAATTTAAAACTAATTTGTACAAAATTTCCAATTCATAGCTAAAAGATTACTTGAGTTATAGTAACTTCCGTAAATTAAGTAAAGACGTTTTGACAGGATATTTGTATGGCAACTACACGAAAGACTAATAGGATTTTCTTCATAATCATACATTTAGCTCCAACTATTGAAAAAATAACACATACAAAAATATATTCAGCTCAAACTATTGAAAAAAAACCACATACAAAATTTCAATGTCGTAGCTTAAACCATTCTGAAGTTAGCGGCCAATATTCTTGAACACGTGTTTTAAGGACGTTTTGTATGGCAGCTACCCGAAGGAGTAGGACGATTTTGCCCGTTAACGAACTTAGACTTACAAATTCAACCAAACGTCCAGATTCAAAATTTCATGATCCTAGGTGAAGGCGTTCTTGAGTTATCGTGTTCACGGACAGACGGACGGACGGACGGACGGACGGACGGACGGACGGACGTCAAGCGGATTTGATGTTTTTGGCCATAAATAAACAAAAAATAATATACAACTTTTTTTCGTCCGAGGCTTGGTTCTATGCGTTACAAACTTTTGGGTTGGATTAAACTTATAATACTCTACAGGGTGTAACTAGTACTGAGGTTCAAACGAAAATGGGAGATAGAGGAACTTGTCCTGAGTAGAAAATCCTTCTACACTTACTCCCGTTTTTGCACCGTTAAGGAGATAGCGCCATTTTAAGGACGAAGGACTTTCATCGTACCTGTGATCACTGTTTGATCTCTAACTTCTGCTGTACTTAGCGTAACGTAAGAATTCTGGGCTCGTTGGAAAGGACACAAATTCTTCTTTCTAATTGCTACCAACTGTGTGAATCAGTGTTATACTTTTTGAGAAAAATTCATTTAAATGACACATAAATAATAACAAATTAAAAAAAATACAAAAAAGTCCTGTTTTCTCCAAGAAGGACCTGATTAACCCCCAAATTTTATTACATTTTCGGAAAGCCCATAAAATTTCACTATACGTTTGATAACAGAATTTCTTCATATTTGCAACAACAAGTGAGTTCCCTGCACATATTGGAAATACTGCTAAACATAGCATTTACCGCAAAACAGATGCAGTAATGAGCAACCATGTTAACAACACACGTATTGCTCTTATGTGTGGAAATTATGTTTCAGGTAAGTAAAAATATGACAACTAATTAGATAGCGTCCATTTAAGTAAATTAACTAACATCCATTTAAGTTAATTAAGTAATATCCATTTAAGTAGGACGTGGAGTTTACCTGCTCCCTTAAGGAACAGGAATGACTTCTTCCTACGTAGATTTTTCTGCGATAAAAGCATCGGGAGGAAGCAGCAGCAAACAGAATGTCATAGGCATCATTACGAGCAACATGGCAAGCAATAGGAGGTCTTTTACAACGGAAGAAATGGCAGACATGCACTTCGTGTATGGGTTGTGCGACGGGAATGCTAGGCGAGCCGAAAGAGTTTACCGGGAACGGTATCCAGACAGATCTCGGTACCCCCATTATTGGATGTTCATCAGCATTCATCGGAACCTTCGTGAACTCCCGCCACTGCAGCCGTGGCGGGAGACACAACATCCAGGACGGCCACACTCGGTACCTGTGGCCACGGAGGAGCGCATACTGCGCATCGCGGCTAGGGACCCCACGGTAAGCACCCGGCGCATCGGCAATCGATTAGACATCAACCACATGCATTTATTTCGTCCTCACTATTATTAATCATACTCCTTCGGCGAATGACGGGTGTCAAACCAGATTTACTTGAAGGGAACGTGCTTGATAACTGTTAGCCCCGCTCCTTTACAATTCAACCTATGAAGAAATTCTGTTATCAAACGTATAGTGAAATTTTATGGGCTTTCCGAAAATGTAATAAAATTTGGTGGTTAATCAGGTCCTTCTTGGAGAAAACAGGACTTTTTTGTATTTTTTTTTAATTTTACTTTATTATTTTTTAATAATAAAGTATTGTGATCGACCTGAAATTTCAAAAAAGTTTGCTACCCTGAAATTTTGTATTTACACGTTTTAGGACTAGTAAACACCAAAAAAGCAAAAAAAAAAATGCCCGTCTGTCCGCCGTAGACGCCGTACGCCGTCCGCCGTACGCCGTACGCAAAATCGTTTGAAGGCGCGTAGCTCCCAAACCCGTTGAGATATTAAATTAAAATTTTTATGGTGGGTAGATTGGGTGAACCCCTACGACTGGTATATTTTCGAGGGGTGGGGCTAGAAGGGGAGAAGATAGGGGAGCGTTTTAGACGAAAAATTTTGGTTTCTAGATCTCAGGAACCACTTATGCTAGGAGGCTGCAACTTGGAACTTATATAGTACTATGATAATGGACTCAATTGCAAAAAAATAGTCGATCTTGGTTAAGGGGTGTGGAAGTGGGGAGGAAAACAATGAGTCTTTAACGCATGAAAGACGGGATTGAAACATTCTAAAATCGATATCTCCTGAACAATTGATGTCAGAAAATTGAAACTTTGTTGTTGTCCTAAGGGATACTTCAAGATTAGACAAGGGCTAAAATTTTTAAGAGGGTGGTGGGGTGTGGGGGTGGGGGGTGAAAAATTTTGGATAACAATATCTTCCGAACCAATTACACCAGGAAGATAAAATTTTGTTTCTGTATATAAGATCACAAGAGGAATCTACCGAAACTAAATTTTTTCAGGGGGGAGGTGGAGCACGAAAGTAGGGGGACAGCAATTTTTCCAAAAATTTAATTTTTATATCTCAGAAACCGTATCAGATATGATCTCGAAAATTTTACAGGAGTTGGGGTCGGTAAACTTCTAATGGGGGAAAAAATGTTGGGG
The DNA here is from genome assembly GCA_951812415.1 of Beris morrisii. NCBI lineage: Eukaryota > Metazoa > Arthropoda > Insecta > Diptera > Stratiomyidae > Beris > Beris morrisii. Next base: position 85,495,075 of record OX638310.1, on the reverse strand, counting down.
GTGTGGTTGTAGGGGGTGATGGTGAAAGGGAGTAGAAAGGAAAACATTCTGATTTTTATTTCTCAAAAACCGTAATGAATAGAAAGCTAACAATTTAGGATTATATAGAACCACTATGGAAACATCCTAGAAAAAAATTTCAAAATAACCAGGAGGATATTTGGAACGTTATTTTTTAGGTTGTCAGTCGCATAGTACCCAACACCGTATCTCATCATTAAACACGTTTCGGACTTCTACCCATAAAATAATAAAGTTGCGCCCAGACTGTTGGCAGATTCTTTTTATTATTTTTGTATCATTTAAATGAATTTTTCTCAAAAAGTATAACACTGATTGACACAGTTGATAGCAATTAGAAAGAAGAATTTGTGTCCTTTCCAACGAGCCCAGAATTATTACGTTACGCTAAGTACAGCAGAAGTTAGAGATCAAACAGTGATCACAGGTACGATGAAAATCCTTCGTCCTTAAAATGACGCTATCTCCTTAACGGTGCAAAAACGGGAGTATGTGTAGAACGATTTTCTACTCAGGACAAGTTCCTCTATCTCCCATTTTTGTTTGAACCTCAGTACTAGTTACACCCTGTACATGATTTCATCTAGAGTATAATAATACGCGGTACTAAAATGCAACATCACAAACATCGGCAATCTGAAGATGAGGACATCGACGCGCACTGCGGCTACTCGATGCAAATGTTACCTTTTAATAAAACTACCGAAAGGTATTGTTAATTACCAGTGATAAGCTCCAAATGGGCTTGGCACAGAAGATGCACTGGACCTTCAACAACAAAATTTACGTCACGACACAAATGAAAATGCTCTGAGGGTAATGATGAAGGGAATGATAAAAAAAACAATTGACATAGCTCACGTAATGTTTCCCACGAATTTGTTCGTCACGAAATCGTTTAGCTTCACGGTATTAAAGGCTTGTAATTTGTATTTAAGGGTTATTAAATGAATAAAATAAAAATAAAAAGAAACTAAAGAAAAAATTAAACTTTTGAATGAAATGCGATGTGAAACAAAACCTTACAAATGTAGTATTGTGTCTATGGTGCTAATCTCCATGGTCGCGAGCCAAAGCTTAGCATCAGAACAAAATTTTTAATAATTTTTATAATTCGTCGAAACGAATTTAAATAATAACTAGGTCAAAACCATAGATTTCATTTTCATATGAAAGGAAATTGTTCCTTTTTTTAAAAAAACAATTGCAATACTAAATTGACATTATACCGATGTATTAGCATTCGAAAATTCAAATATAACGAAACTTTTAATAAAAATACAACAAATCTCACCAGCTATAGCGCCACTTCACACACACTATAACCAGATACCGCACTACCGATTGAGCTGTACCGCGAAATTTGCCTATCAACCGTAAAAGTTGATTGACCGATCGATACGAAAAGCCATATACGGGACCTATGCCAAATTATAAAAAAACTGTTAACGAACAAAAAATTCCCTACACCGTAACTTGGGCTGTAGTTGTAGCGAAACTACCTTTTCGGCCACTAAGCAGCCTCGGTAGGGCTCCAGATTTATAAGGAGGCTCTTCGGATCAGTACAGCACAGCATGCCGGCTAATCAGGAGCGTGGGGTGAATTTGGACCCGAAGAGCACTCCTCCTTGTATGTGCTGAAATTAATAAAATTAGGAATGGGCTGGTTGGAAGGTGAAAAGGAAATCAAATAAAGCGGCTACATGTTGTGGAAGCCCCTGGCATGCTCACGGAGCGTCACTACTCCATCTGAAAATTATTAGCTAAGAAAAAAAACACCGACATCTACAGTCCAGGTAATCTAATGCTGAAACCAAAATAGGAATAACAAATAATATAAATGAAATAGCGTTAATTTAACTTAATGAGATATATTATTAGGATCGCAAAAAAATTACTTTGATCGATAATTAGATCGGTTTAATATAAAATGGTGAATTTTACGATGGGGCTTGATGTTGCGTACGTAATGATCCGAGTGTCGGGAGGCCTTTCGTTCCTTGGGGGCCTCTATGGTCGTTGCAGGCTACAGGGGTTGCGGCACCGGTTTTTATGTCGTGTGTTTTTACCTTTTCGTTTGATTCAAATATTGTCCCGCACTTCAATTACATAATTAGTTTTGTTTTTTTTTTATACTGCACAAGTTTTTTTTGTTTCTTGTTCTCAACTTTTATAGTTCGTTGCACTGATTTTTTTCTCTGTGGTGCACCACTTCACACCCGTAATTTTTAATTCTTCTCCACTTAATGTTTTTTTTTTGTTTTTTTAATGTACTATATTTAATGTAACGTATTATATTTTAAGGTAATTTTTCGTTTATCTTCGCACAGCGCACAACCTGCTTCACCTCGTTCTTCCAATCGAATCCCCTGTGCGTTTTTCCTTCCTCCTGATTTTTCTGGCTTTTTCCCGTTGTGAAAAAAAACGGTTTTTTCCCTTGGTGTTTTACGCGGGAACAAACATTGGCGCATTTTCGAATCTCGCCACTGTACCGCGCGAAGGTTGATCCCGGGTCTTTCGAAATGTCTTTCGGTGAGTTTCTACATGTTTATTTTTTTATTCTTGTAAGCTCTGGTACGTTATACAAATATCAATAAATGAGAAAATATAATAATTAATAGTTAGATTCCCTTGACTGTAGCGAGAAAAGAAGATGAAGAAGAAAAGAAAAAAACTTCACAAGAAAGAGAATGCAATTCATATTGTTTTTATATTTTTCAATTTCAAGATTGGATAATTTCCTCTTTCCGCCACGCACTAGGACGCGACTTGCAACAATATGTATTTTAGAATGTCTCAATGTCTCGCTTTCGAGCATTTTTACCGGATTATTTGGCTCCTCACTTTATGATGCGCGATTGCGAGATGTTCGGAAAATCGCAAACAGCCAAATTTACTATCAAGCCAACAATCGAATTTAGTAAATGGATTATATACGAGTCGATGGCCCAGTTTGATGGTTTGTTCGACTCGTTGGATTGTTTGAATTCGATGGGCTATTCAAGTAGCCGAGTGGACGGTCGAGTCGGTTCGAATCCCTGCAAGAAATTTACCGGTTAAGTCCGCCGGAGCTCCGTCATAGCATTAACCGGTAATCTTCCAGTTAAAACGTATAGGCAGTGCCTTTACGTTTGGGGGTGTAAGTGGTGCGGCGCACCAGGGCGCCAACGTGCCAGAGAAGCCGAATGTACCCTGGCGCGCCTTGGAAATTCAGTGTTCAAACGCTGAAGGCGAAATAAAGGTGTCGGATGAAAAAATCTCAAGAGCGCCTTCGGCTCTTGCTGTTCCAAGAATTTAAGCGTAGAGAGGCGCCGACGAAATTATAAGAGCGACAAAGTCACTGAAAAGTGCAAGAGATTCAGTACTTGAGCGCATATATGTACATATCTTCTGTCTACTATATTACTAAATACAGGGTGTTTGATACTCCGTGTGCCACCTTGATGTATTTTGAGAAAAAAATTGTTCTACAGAGTAGGTTAATTTTCAATATCAGTAGAGATGCAGGGTGGTTAAGAAAAGTGTTTTTGACCGGTACCCTCACTCACTTAATAAGTTATATCTTGAAAACGAATAATCACAAGGCAAAGTGTTATAACTCGTTTTTTATGGAATCGAATTACCTTTCATTTGATTTAACAGTCTAAATTGTAATTGCACCCAATCTTGATATATATACTCGAAAACACAAATTTTTGCTACGTCAACCCTAAAAATTCAGTCATCAATGTAGTTTTTCTCAGTAAACCCCATTATAAAAATGTCATTTTAATTTAATTTTTTTATGAACCGTATTATTACCTACAAAAGCTGCATACATATGTGTGAGTTTTGATTAAAATTTTAGAAGTAATAGGTAAAAATACATATTGCATAACAATTTAATATTTAAAAAGTCAGTGGCACTTTTATACAAAAAGAAGAACATGTTGATCTACACTCCTTGCTTGAACTGAAAGAATTTTGCAGAGATGACTCACCAAATCATCACCTTTGTACGGTGCTTCACTGTTTGTTTCACGCAGTCTGGATGAAATCTCTCACCTAGACGCCTTCTGACGTATTGCGCTTTATTGGCAAGAATTTCGAAAGTGCTTTCATCACTAAAGCACACCTGAAATAATATTCATTGCTATGAAAATTTACGTAATTTTAATTAAGTTACGACCAAACGCAGTGAATAAAGTATAAAACTATAAAGATAAAATATATTTACATATTTCCAGAAGTCCAAATCTTTGTTTTGATAGTTCCTTGCCCAAAGCAAACGTTTTGCTTTCATCGCAGGAGTCAGTTTAGGCTTACGAGCGGGTCTACAGGCTTATCCAGCTGAAGAAGCTTACGGCGAACAGTTCTTTCACTGGCTAGTACATTACTCTCATTTAATTGAGTTGTGATCTAATTCGTGGAAGCAAAACGGTTTTCCACGCATATTTTCTTGAAGAGTCGTTCACCCCGTGGTGAAAATCTTCATTATTTTGAACATTTCCTTTAATTCGTTTTACAGAAGCCTCAGAAATATTCAATCTCCGTGAAATTTCCCGATTCGAAAAAATTTTGGTATCGATCAAGGCCTTCACTTCGTGGATTTTCTCTTTCGTGAGATCTCTGGCTCTACCCATTTTTCAAATTTTAATTAAACTTAAATGTCTTTGAAAATAATAAGAAAGACTTCTAAATTACAACACAGTTCATAAACATACAAAAATCCTGCAATACTGAGGCAAAAACCAAAATACGTCCTTCTTGTTCAAAACCGTCGCGTAGACAAATGTTGGTTCCTAGATCTCAGGAACCGCTTATGCTAGGAGGCTGAAATTTAAAACTATGATCGTGGACCCAATTGCTTAAAAAATTGTCGATATAGGTTGAAGGGTGTGTGAGTGGGGGGAAAAATAATGTGTCCGAAACGCTTGAAAGCTGGGATTGAAATATTCTAAAATCCATATCTCCTGAACGGTTGATGTCAGAATGTTGAAACTTTGTGGTTATCTTAAGGGATAATAGAAGATTAGATAAGGTCTAAAAAATTTAAGGGGGGGTAGTGGGGTGTCGAGGGGGGGGGTGAAAAACTTGGGACATCAATATCTTCCGAACCAATTACAGCAAGAAGATAAAATTTGGTTTCTGTATATAGGATTACAAGTGGAGTAAACTTTTTAAGGACGGAGGTGAAGCACAAAAGTGAGGGGCTATTCCTTTCAAAAAATTAGATTTTTATATCTCAAGAACAGTACCAGATATGATCTTAGAAATTTTACAGGAGTTAGGCCCAGTATATTTCTAGCAGGGAAAACAATTTCGAAGGTGTGATTGTAGGGGGCGAAGTCGGGAGAAGGTGAAAAGGAAAAAAATCTGATTCAATATTTTTCGGGAACCGCAAAGGATAGAAAACTAAAAATTTACTACTATATTGAGCGCATTCTAGAGAAAGAAGACAGGCACTGTTACGGGTCAATTCCGGATGTCACCCTGCAACGAAAGAAGAGAATTGTTTAGTGGAATAAAATATCGCATTTTTTTAAATTTACCAACTTACCAAGAACTTATTTGTTGAGCTCCCTGCAAAATCACCACTCAAACCATCCACATCCGAGTCAACCAAAAATATCGAATTAGTAGAAGTCAAGTAACGAGAATACATGGAAGAAGAGCTGGATGCGAAGTTTGAATTTGTAGGATTAGTAGGATAATTGTAATTAGGATAAGGACCAGGAATTTTATTAATAGGGCTAGGATTAGTTAGGTTTAGGACTACGAGTTGATAGAGGTAGTTAGGTACGTCGTACGTCGTCAAGCATCAACGCGAGGGCCCACCCCCAACACCGAATCTCGGCTTCGCCCTTCGCACACACACATCCACTTACCAAGCTGACCAATAGCAATTGTCGCTGAATACTGCGCGGAGCGAAATTAGCCGCTAGAAGGCGCAATCGGGTCAACAATGTTGGGTTCGAATCCTGGATGGACCGATCAATAAATAAATAAATGTAAGTTTGGAAGTCGGGATTAACGACCTAGCGCGAGCGATCGTTGAACCGAAACTGTCTTTTAAACCCAAGTAACCGTCCCGAAAGCTGACCGAAGTTTTCGTTTTAAGAAGGAAAGGGTCTGGGAAAGTACACCTGTGCGATTTCGCACCTACCACTTACACATTAAATATGGAAAGTGTAAATGAATAAGGGAAGATTATGGTAGATTTAAACAACGAATTCAACATTTATCGGAAGGGAAAGGACTGTCGGCTTTGAAGATATGAATGACAATGTATGAAATTTATTGTGTGAGGAAAAGAAGAGTAGATTGGTAAATTAGTGCAATTTGGATCCTTGTAAATAAAGGAAAAATTGATTGCTAAATCTATGCGTTATATAGGGAGGAAAGGGTGGGTGTTTTTATATTTGGAAATAACAATTGAATTAAATATAATATTGGACAATGAAAAGGATAGTAGAGTAAATCCGAGTGATTTCGCACCTCGTAAGTTTGAGCAAGGGTAAATGGGGTAAGTTCGTAATGTTTAACATCTTTGTTAGTTTTTTTAGTGTTGATTTTCATGTATTTTCAGTTTTGTGTTCATATGTCTATACCGAGTTAAAATTTTTTCAGCAATTAGATATTTTGCAATAAGCTGCTAATAATAGTGTATTTTCGCGATCATATTGACTTTTAAAATTTAAATACCGTAATGTTTTCTTTAGCTTAACTTCACCAAATATAGTTATAAATCTCTATTCGATGATAATTTCATGAAGATTGTTTTCCAACAAGCACCAGCTCAATATGATACAGTAGATATTAGTAATATTCAAATATTAGTTTAGATATTATAATACCGCGTAATGAATATATTCGTATTAGGTGATATCACCATATATCGGTATGGACCCATCACTATTCAGAATTGTGATTTTTACGGGGTTTTCCGCCAAATGAAGATGAAGTTAGCGGGATTTTTTTTTGAAAAATTACCTAATCGCAAGTTGACTTACATTGCGGGTTAGCCCTAATTTATTGTGAAAAGCTTAAATTTATTACTTCAAAATTGTGATTTTTACGAGGTTTTCCGCTAAACGAAGATTGTAAGAAGTCTTTTTAATGTATAAAAAAATACTCTTTATTTTAATACAAAAAAATGATTTATTGATTTTTTCATTTCTACTACTGCCCTCGTTGAATGTCCAAAAAGAAAAGCGGTTTGAAAAGATTCTGTTTCACACTTTTATACTTGCGGTAAACAGAAAGGTTAGTGTTGACAGATAAGCTCTTTTGCTTACACGTGAAATTGAGCTCACGGCACTTGAACCGTTGCTCCGTTGACAGATAATTTGAAATGTATCACTGTGGAAGAGTACGGCACTTGAACCGTCCCTTCTAGACTTATTATCACAAATCTTATGGGAAAAAGCACGGCACTTGAACCGCCAATTTCCTTTATTGTTTTGATCGAGAAAGCACGGCACTTGAACCGCCAATTTCATTTATTGTTTTGATCGAAAAAGCACGGCACTTGAACCGCCAATTTCTTTTATTGTTTTGATCGAAAAAGCACGGCACTTGAACCGCCAGAAAAAATGAGTTGTTTAACGCACGAGGTTGCAATTGAAAAAGAGATTTATTTTTGTGATGTGGGTTCTTTTATGACAATTAATTGCCTTATAAGCATAGTCTGCATGAGCATGGGAAGATGTCTCGGCTGGTCATTAACGTCCGGATTAAGTTACCAAACATTTAACGACGCAGACATCTTCCCACACACATGCTAGACTATGCCTTCAGGTAGCGGATTATTGTTATGGCAATGTCAGCAAATCGTGTACTCGGTACTTAGTTCGCATGCAATTGCATATTGGAATTTTCTTGCACACAATTTGCTGACATTGCCATATTACATGAACAAAAAAAAAAAATTTTTAATTTATAATGTATGTGCTGCTGAACATTCTCCCCGCGTTGAACTCCGTTCAATTTGATTATACGTTGATGGAGAAGTCTTGTTGTCGAGCCAGTCTGGGCGCTGGAGTAGGTTGCTCATCATCCTCCATCCTCCATCCTCCATCCTCCATCCTCCATCCTCCATCCTCCATCCTCCATTCTCCATCCTCCATCCTCCATCCTCCATCCTCCATCCTCCATCCTCCATCCTCCATCCTCCATCCTCCATCCTCCAGGATCCATTATCCATCCTCCATCCTCCATCCTCCATCCTCCATCCTCCATCCTCCATCCTCCATCCTCCATTCTCCATCCTCCATCCTCCATCCTTCATCCTCCATCCTCCATCCTCCATCCTCCATCCTCCATCCTCCATCCTCCATCCTCCATCCTCCATCCACCATCATCCATCCTCCATCCTAAATCCTCCATCCTCTATCCTCCATTGTCCATCATCCATCCTCCATCCTCCATCCTCCATCCTCCATCCTCCATCCTCCATTCTCCATCCTCCATCCTCCATCCTCCATCCTCCATCCTCCATCCTCCATTATCCATCCTCCATCCTCCATCCTCCATCCTCCATCCTCCATCCTCCATCCTCGATCCTCCATCCTCCATCCTCCATCCTCCATCCTTCATCCTCCATCCTCCATCCTCCATCCTCCATCCTCCATCCACCATCATCCATCCTCCATCCTCCATCCTCCATCCTCCATCCTCCATCCTCCATCCTCCATCCTCCATCCACCATCATCCATCCTCCATCCTCCATCCTCCATCCTCCATCCTCCATCCTCCATCCTCCATCCTCCATCCTCCATCCTCGATCCTCCATCCTCCATCCTCCATCCTCCATCCTTCATCCTCCATCCTCCATCCTCCATCCTCCATCCTCCATCCTCCATCCTCCATCCTCCATCCTCCATCCTCCATCCTCCATCCTCCATCCTCCATCCTCCATCCACCATCATCCATCCTCCATCCTAAATCCTCCATCCTCTATCCTCCATTGTCCATCATCCATCCTCCATCCTCCATCCTCCATCCTCCATCCTCCACCCTCCATCCTCCATCCTCCATCCTCCATCCTCCATCCTCCATCCTCCATCCTCCATCCTCCATCCTCCATTCTCCATCCTCCATCCTCCATCCTCCATCCTCCATCCTCCATCCTCCATCCTCCATCCTCCATCCTCCATCCTCCATCCTCCATCCTCCATCCTCCATCCTCCATCCTCCATCCTCCATCCTAGATCCTCCATTCTCCATCCTCCATCCTCCATCCTCCATCCTCCATCCTCCATCCTCCATCCTCCATCCTCCATCCTCCATCCTCCATCCTCCATCCTCCATCCTCCATCCTCCATCCTCCATCCTCCATCCTCCATCCTCCATCCTCCATCCTCGATCCTCCATCCTCCATCCTCCATCCTCCATCCTTCATCCTCCATCCTCCATCCTCCATCCTCCATCCTCCATCCTCCATCTTCCATCCTCCATCCTCCATCCTCCATCCTCCATCCTCCATCCACCATCATCCATCCTCCATCCTAAATCCTCCATCCTCTATCCTCCATTGTCCATCATCCATCCTCCATCCTCCATCCTCCATCCTCCATCCTCCATCCTCCATCCTCCATCCTCCATCCTCCATCCTCCATCCTCCATCCTCCATCCTCCATCCTCCATCCTCCATCCTCCATCCTCCATCCTCCATTCTCCATCCTCCATCCTCCATCCTCCATCCTCCATCCTCCATCCTCCATCCTCCATCCTCCATCCTCCATCCTCCATCCTCCATCCTCCATCCTCCATCCTCCATCCTCCATCCTCCATCCTCCATCCTAGATCCTCCATTCTCCATCCTCCATCCTCCATCCTCCATCCTCCATCCTCCATCCTCCATCCTCCATCCTCCATCCTCCATCCTCCATCCTCCATCCTCCATCCTCCATCCTCCATCCTCCATCCTCCATCCTCCATCCTCCATCCTCCATCCTCCATCCTCCATCCACCATCATCCATCCTCCATCCTAAATCCTCCATCCTCCATCCTCCATCCTCCATCCTCCATCCTCCATCCTCCATCCTCCATCCTCCATCCTCCATCCTCCATCCTCCATCCTCCATCCTCCATCCTCCATCCTCCATCCTCCATCCTCCATCCTCCATCCTCCATCCTCCATCCTCCATCCTCCATCCTCCATCCTCCATCCTCCATCCTCCATCCTCCATCCTCCATCCTCCATCCACCATCCACCATCATCCATCCACCATCATCCATCCTCCATCCTCCATCCACCATCATCCAGTCTCCATCATCCATCGTCCATTGTCCATCCTCCATCATCCATTCTCCATCATATATCCTTCATCATCCATCCTCCATCCTCCATCCTCCATCCTCCATCCTCCATCATATATCCTTCATCATCCATCCTCCATCCTCCATCCTCCATCCTCCATCCTCCATCCTCCATCATCCATCCTCCATCCTCCATCCTCCATCCTCCATCCTCCATCCTCCATCCTCCATCCTCCATCCTCCATCCTCCATCCTCCATCCTCCATCCTCCATCCTCCATCCTCCATCCTCCATCCTCCATTCTCCATCCTCCATCCTCCATCCTCCATCCTCCATCCTCTATCCTCCGTTGTCCATCCTCCATCCTCCATCCTCCATCATCCATCCTCCATCCTCCATCCTCCATCCTCCATCCTCCATCCTCCATTCTCCATCCTCCATCCTCCATCCTCCATTCTCCATCCTCCATCCTCCATCCTCCATCCTCCATCCTCCATCCTCCATCCTCCATCCTCCATCCTCCATCCTCCATCCTCCATCCTCCATCCTCCATCCTCCATCCTCCATCCTCCATCCTCCATCCTCCATCCTCCATCCTCCATCCTCCATCCTCCATCCTCCATCCTCCATCCTCCATCCTCCATCCTCCATCCTCCATCCTCCATCCTCCATCCTCCATCCTCCATCCTCCATCCTCCATCCTCCATCCTCCATCCTCCATCCTCCATCCTCCATCCTCCATCCTCCATCCTCCATCCTCCATCCTCCATCCTCCATCCTCCATCCTCCATCCTCCATCCTCCATCCTCCATCCTCCATCCTCCATCCTCCATCCTCCATCCTCCATCCTCCATCCTCCATCCTCCATCCTCCATCCACCATCATCCATCCTCCATCATCCATCCACCATCATCCATCCTCCATCCTCCATCCACCATCATCCAGTCTCCATCATCCATCGTCCATTGTCCATCCTCCATCATCCATTCTCCATCATATATCCTTCATCATCCATCCTCCATCCTCCATCCTCCATCCTCCATCCTCCATCCTCCATCCTCCATCCACCATCCTCCATCATCCACTCTCCATCCTCTATCCTCTATCCTCTATCCTCTATCCTCCATCCTCCATCCTCCATCCTCCATCCCCCATCCTCCATCCTCCATCCTCGATCCTCCATCCTCCATCCTCCATCCTCCATCCTCCATCCTCCATCCTCCATCCTCCATCCTCCATCCTCCATCCTCCATCCTCCATCCTCCATCCTCCATCCTCTATCCTTCATCCTCCATACTCCATCCCCTATCCTCTATCCTCTGTCCTCCATCCTCCATCCTCCATCCTCCATCCTCCATCCTCCATCCTCCATCCTCCATCCTCCATCCTCCATCCTCCATCCTCCATCCTCCATCCTCCATCCTCCATCCTCCATCCTCCATCCTCCATCCTCCATCCTCCATCCTCCATCCTCCATCCTCCATCCTCCATCCTCCATCCTCCATCCTCCATCCTCCATCCTCCATCCTCCATCCTCCATCCTCCATCCTTCATCCTCCATCCACCATCATCCATCCACCATCATCCATCCTCCATCCTCCATCCACCATCATCCAGTCTCCATCATCCATCCTCCATCCTCCATCCTCCATCCTCCATCCTCCATCCTCCATCCTCCATCCTCCATCCTCCATCCTCCATCCTCCATCCTCCATCCTCCATCCTCCATCCTCCATCCTCCATCCTCCATCCTCCATCCTCCATCCTCCATCCTCCATCCTCCATCCTCCATCCTCCATCCTCCATCCTCCATCCTCCATCCTCCATCCTCCATCCTCCATCCTCCATCCTCCATCCTCCATCCTCCATCCTCCATCCTCCATCCTCCATCCTCCATCCTCCATCCTCCATCCACCATCATCCATCCTCCATCCTAAATCCTCCATCCTCTATCCTCCATTGTCCATCATCCATCCTCCATCCTCCATCCTCCATCCTCCATCCTCCATCCTCCATCCTCCATCCTCCATCCTCCATCCTCCATCCTCCATCCTCCATCCTCCATCCTCCATCCTCCATCCTCCATCCTCCATCCTCCATCCTCCATCCTCCATCCTCCATCCTCCATCCTCCATCCTCCATCCTCCATCCTCCATCCTCCATCCTCCATCCTCCATCCTCCATCCTCCATCCTCCATCCTCCATCCTCCATCCTCCATCCTCCATCCACCATCATCCAGTCTCCATTGTCCATCCTCCATCATCCATTCTCCATCATATATCCTTCATCATCCATCCTCCATCCTCCATCCTCCATCCTCCATCCTCCATCCTCCATCTTCCATCCTCCATCCTCCATCCTCCATCCTCCATCCTCCATCCTCCATCCTCCATCCTCCATCCTCCATCCTCCATCCTCCATCCTCCATCCTCCATCCTCCATCCTCCATCCTCCATCCTCCATCCTCCATCCTCCATCCTCCATTCTCCATCCTCCATCCTCCATCCTCCATCCTCCATCCTCTATCCTCCGTTGTCCATCCTCCATCCTCCATCCTCCATCCTCCATCCTCCAGTCTCCATCATCCATCCTCCATCCTCCATCCTCCATCCTCCATCCTCCATCCTCCATCCTCCATCCTCCATCCTCCATCCTCCATCCTCCATCCTCCATCCTCCATCCTCCATCCTCCATCCTCCATCCTCCATCCTCCATCCTCCATCCTCCATCCTCCATCCTCCATCCTCCATCCTCCATCCTCCATCCTCCATCCTCCATCCTCCATCCTCCATCCTCCATCCTCCATCCTCCATCCTCCATCCTCCATCCTCCATCCTCCATCCTCCATCCTCCATCCTCCATCCTCCATCCTCCATCCTCCATCCACCATCATCCATCCACCATCATCCATCCTCCATCCTCCATCCGCCATCATCCAGTCTCCATCATCCATCGTCCATTGTCCATCCTCCATCATCCATTCTCCATCATATATCCTTCATCATCCATCCTCCATCCTCCATCCACCATCCTCCATCATCCACTCTCCATCCTCTATCCTCCATCCTCCATCCTCCATCCTCCATCCTCCATCCCCTATCCTCTATCCTCTATCCTCTATCCTCTATCCTCTATCCTCTATCCTCTATCCTCTATCCTCTATCCTCTATCCTCTATCCTCTATCCTCTATCCTCTATCCTCTATCCTCTATCCTCCATCCTCCATCCTCCATCCTCCATCCTCCATCCTCCATCCTCCATCCTCCATCCTCCATCCTCCATCCTCCATCCCCCATCCCCCATCCTCTATCCTCTATCCTCCATCCTCCATCCTCCATCCTCCATCCTCCATCCTCCATCCTCCATCCTCCATCCTCCATCCTCCATCCTCCATCCTCCATCCTCCATCCTCCATCCTCCATCCTCCATCCTCCATCCTCCATCCTCCATCCTCCATCCTCCATCCCCTATCCTCTATCCTCTATCCTCTATCCTCTATCCTCTATCCTCTATCCTCTATCCTCTATCCTCTATCCTCTATCCTCTATCCTCTATCCTCTATCCTCTATCCTCTATCCTCTATCCTCTATCCTCTATCCTCTATCCTCTATCCTCTATCCTCTATCCTCTATCCTCTATCCTCTATCCTCTATCCTCCATCCTCCATCCTCCATCCTCCATCCTCCATCCTCCATCCTCCATCCTCCATCCTCCATCCTCCATCCTCCATCCTCCATCCTCCATCCTCCATCCTCCATCCTCCATCCCCCATCCCCCATCCTCTATCCTCTATCCTCCATCCTCCATCCTCCATCCTCCATCCTCCATCCTCCATCCTCCATCCTCCATCCTCCATCCTCCATCCTCCATCCTCCATCCTCCATCCTCCATCCTCCATCCTCCATCCTCCATCCTCCATCCTCCATCCTCCATCCTCCATCCTCCATCCCCCATCCTCCATCCTCCATCCTCCATCCTCCATCCTCCATCCTCCATCCTCCATCCTCCATCCTCCATCCTCCATCCTCCATCCTCCATCCTCCATCCTCCATCCTCCATCCTCCATCCTCCATCCTCCATCCTCCATCCTCCATCCTCCATCCTCCATCCTCCATCCCCCATCCCCCATCCTCTATCCTCTATCCTCCATCCTCCATCCTCCATCCTCCATCCTCCATCCTCCATCCTCCATCCTCCATCCTCCATCCTCCATCCTCCATCCTCCATCCTCCATCCTCCATCCTCCATCCTCCATCCTCCATCCTCCATCCTCCATCCTCCATCCTCCATCCTCCATCCTCCATCCTCCATCCTCCATCCTCCATCCTCCATCCTCCATCCTCCATCCTTCATCCTCCATCCTCCAACCTCCATCCTCCATCCTCCATCCTCCATCCTCCATCCTCCATCCTCCATCCTCCATCCTCCATTCTCCATCCTCCATCCTCCATCCTCCATCCTCTATCCTCTATCCTCTATCCTCCATTGTCCATCCTCCATCCTCCATCCTCCATCCTCCATCCTCCATCCTCCATCCTCCATCCTCCATCCTCCATCCTCCATCCTCCATCCTCCATCCTCCATTCTCCATCCTCCATCCTCCATCCTCCATCCTCCATCCTCCATCCTCCATCCTCCATCCTCCATCCTCCATCCTCCATCCTCTATCCTTCATCCTCCATACTCCATCCTCTATCCTCTATCATCTATCCTCCATCCTCCATCCTCCATCCTCCATCCTCCATCCTCCATCCTCCATCCTCCATCCTCCATCCTCCATCCTCCATCCTCCATCCTCCATCCTCCATCCTCCATCCTCCATCCTCCATCCTCCATCCTCCATCCTCCATCCTCCATCCTCCATCCTCCATCCTCCATCCTCCATCCTCCATCCTCCATCCTCCATCCTCCATCCTCCATCCTCCATCCTCCATCCTCCATCCTCCATCCTCCATCCTCCAACCTCCATCCTCCATCCTCCATCCTCCATCCTCCATTCTCTATTCTCCATTCTCCATTCTCCATCCTCCATCCTCCATCCTCCATCCTCCATCCTCTATCCTCCATTGTCCGTCCTCCATCCTCCATCATCCATCCTCCATCCTCCATCCTCCATCCTCCATCCTCCATCCTCCATCCTCCATCCTCCATCCTCCATCCTCCATCCTCCATCCTCCATCCTCCATCCTCCATCCTCCATCCTCCATCCTCCATCCTCCATTCTCTATCCTCCATCCTCCATCCTCCATCCTCCATCCTCCATCCTCCATCCTCCATCCTCCATCCTCCATCCTCCATCCTCCATCCTCCATCCTCCATCCTCCATCCTCCATCCTCCATCCTCCATCCTCCATCCTCCATCCTCCATCCTCCATCCTCCATCCTCCATCCTCCATTCTCCATTCTCCATCCTCCATCCTCCATCCTCTATCCTCCGTTGTCCATCCTCCATCCTCCATCATCCATCCTCCATCCTCCATCCTCCATCCTCCATCCTCCATCCTCCATCCTCCATCCTCCATCCTCCATCCTCCATCCTCCATCCTCCATCCTCCATCCTCCATCCTCCATCCTCCATCCTCCATCCTCCATCCTCCATCCTCCATCCTCCATCCTCCATCCTCCATCCTCCATCCTGCATCCTCCATCCTCCATCCTCCATCCTCCATCCTCCATCCTCCATCCTCCATCCTCCATCCTCCATCCTCCATCCTCCATCCTCCATCCTCCATCCTCTATCATCCATTGTCCATCGTCCATTACTCCATCCTCCATCCTTGTTGAATGCAATATATGAATTAATTTAATGATGACAAATAATCAAAAGGTAGCTCTGAGAACAACAAAAAATATACAGCCGAACTGAGTTCTGTATATTTGTTTGAGTGTCAATGACTTGAACAAAAATACGGTTCAGAATTCAATACTCCCACTTTTTTTACAAGTCGATGCCAACATTTACTGAATAAAAAACATACTTATTCGCAAAAAAAAAAACGTTAATTCTTTGGCATGACACTCAAACAAATTGATGTTTTGGCTTCGACAGTGCCTTTGTCATGATATCGGCTGCTTGGTCATCCGTCTGAACATATTTCAATTCGAAAAGCCCGTCTTCGAACTTCTCTTGGATGAAGTGATACCGCACGTCGATATGTTTCGTCCTCTTGTGAAACTCCGGGTTTTTCACAAGTCGAATTGCGCTCTGGTTGTCCATGTAAAATATTGGCGCATTATTGTTGTCCTGTAGAAACTCGCTCAAAAGATTCTTCAGCCAGACCAATTCCTTTATGGCATGAGATGCTGCCATGTATTCCGATTCCGTTGTTGATAATGCGACTGACTCCTGTCGCTCCGATTCCCAACTGATTACGCTTCCGCCAAACATGAAAACGTAACCTGACGTCGATGTGCGTGTTATGACGTCGCCTGCATAATCCGCATCACTGTATCCACAAAAATGCAAGTCGTTTTCGTTCTCGAAACGAACTCCCATATTCATTGTGCCTTTGATGTATTTGAGAATGCGTTTTACTGCATTTACTTGTGCTACAGCTGGTTTTTCCAAGTATCGGCTGACACTTCCAACTGCGAAGCTGATATCTGGCCTGGTTCCAACGGCCAAATACATCAAGCTTCCAACTGCCTCACGATATGGAAAGTCAATCTCTCCGTCTGCCTCAAAATCGCCAAGATTTTGTGAATTGTCCAATGGCGTTGACACTGCATTACAATTTATCATATTAAGGGCCGTATTATTCACTTCGGGTTATATATAACCTCTGGTCAATTCCAGTTTTTCCAGAGATTTGGTATTATTCACCTCTGGTTATTGTTTTTAACCGGTGATTCGCTGGTTTTGTAATCAGTGATTAAAGTTACCCAGGGAAAAATTTAACCGGTGAAAAAGTTCCAGTTTACTACGATACCCAGGGATTTAACCGGCGATTTGACAAATTTTGTATTATTCACGATTGAAGTTATGTCAAGATCTCATTTGTGAGATAATTGTAGTGATTCTGACGAAGAAGACGACTGGAGCGTCGCCAATATAAAATGGCACTACGAATCAACATCGACATATGTGACGACAAAGACTGTTTCTGCCGATTCCAATTTACAAAGCCAACAAAATTTTATTCCCTTTCACCGTTCTCTACCCTTACCCCTTACACCCGCTCCCTGTAATTTTCTGCTAGGGGTGTTTCAGGCCCAACTCCCGTATTAATTGTAAAAAAGTTCTAAAGATATGAGAAGTTATTTTTTATAAAAATTCTTATACCTTCCATGATCCATCGCCTCACTAAAAAAATATATTCAGTAAACTCCTATTGTCCATCTTTAAGCAAAAACCATTCATTTTTCTGGTTTAATTGGTTCGTGAGACATCGCAATGCAAGGTTTTTTACCACCCACCTACGCCGCTGACCACTCTTAAAAATTTATTTTCGGCCTATTCGCAGAGTTCCTAGTCTACAAGCAAGTATCAAGTTTTAAATTTGTGACATTAACCGTTCAAGAGATTTCGATTTTAGAATGTCTCGACCTAAGCTTTCAAGCGTTTCGGACACATTGTTTTTGTCCGAACTCCCGAACCCCTTCACTTATATAAAGATGTTTATTGCAAGTGGGTATACAATATTATAGATCTATGTATGTAAGTTTCGAATTTGAGCTTCCTTGCGTAATTGGTTCCTGAAACATAAAAATCAAAGTTTTTCGTCTAAAACGACACCCACATCGCCGCTCACCCCTCTACCAGAAACTTTATCACTTGAAGGCGTCCACTCAATCTACTCTACCAATAAACTTGAATAGCTCCAAGGGTTTGGGAGATGCAAGCGTTCAATTGACTGTACGCACTGTGAAATCCAATCACCCGGTAGCACACACTCAGAAAACTCTCGGAATTAAATGGGATGGTTCTCGTTGAACGTGTGAACTGTGCATCACACACATCGTTTGTACTGCTCCCAGATCCGCAACCATGAAAAAATTGCAGCCAAGAATTCTCATTTTTCCTGAAATTACAAATTTAAATATTCACAACAAATAAAAATGTCACATTCTGTAAATAATTAATAAAATTTTTGACGTTTGACTGGAAAAATAATGGAAAAATGGAAAACCAGCCGTTAAGATAACCCGACCTATTAAATCGCTAACCAGAGGTGAATAATACAATTTCATATCCAGAGAAATTAATCAGTGATTAAAGTAATAAAATAACCCGAGCTGAATAATACGGCCCTAAAACGATCAAGTACCTTTCGTGCGTAACCTTGTTGATGCATGTGAATCCTTCCGTCCGATCGCTGATCAATTTCGAGTCCTAAAAAACATTCCAGCTCGAAAACCTTGATCTCAAATTCTTTTTCCAGGTGTTTGATGACTGATTGGATGGGCTCTCGCTTCTCCGCTGCAATTAGTCCGTCGTCGACGTATATTGCCAAAATCAGCATTCCATCTTTGCCACTGCAAACGAAAACGCACGGATCCGATTCGTTCGCTTTGAAACCGAATTTGTTCACAAAAGAAGTGAACTTCTTATTCCAACAACGTGACGCTTGTTTCAAACCGTACAAACTTTTCATCAGTTTGCACACTCGCCCGCTTTTGTCGTCGTATCCAATTGGCTGGCTCATATAGATTTTCTCCTCCAAATCGCCGTTTAGAAAAGCAGTTTTCACGTCGAATTGTTTCAGTTTCATTCGTTTTGCTGCCGCCAATGCCAGGATCGCTCTGATCGACGTGAACTTTACCACCGGACTGTAAGTTTCGTGATAATCGATGCCGTATTCTTGTGTGAAGCCTCGCACTACTAATCGCGCCTTGTCTCGATCAATGCTTCCATCTGGATTTTGCTTCATCTTGTATACCCATCGATTGTCGATCACCCTTTGGTCAGCTGGTGCCTCGACCAAAATCCATGCACGATTTTTTATGAGTGAATCATATTCATCATCCATTGCTCGCTCACACTGCTTGTGATCATCGGATCGAACTGCCTGTTCGTTCGTCTTTGGCTCTTCGCTGATTGTCAACAATGCGTAGTGATTTTCAGATGCAAAATACGATAAATTTGATAAACTTTTCGCCGCTGTGATAACACTTCGATCGCGTAGTCGCTGACCGATAACATTTCTGTCATCAAGATCGCATATCGCGCCACGATGCTCTTGTCGTTCCGGTGCAATAAAATCTTTCGCATTTCCATCATTTAGAGTATTATCATCCTCGTCTCTCTCGTCTTTGTTTGCTTTTTCTTCAATTCTGATATCAAGTGTGGCCATGGATTCCTCTAACAAAAATACAACATCTCGAGAGATTTCGATTTTTCCAGTCTTCGGATTCCAAACTCGATATCCTTTCGAATGATTGTCATAGCCAACAAAAATGCATTTGACTGCCTTTGGATCAAGTTTCAAACGTTTCTCTTTGGGAATGTGGATGAAAACTTCCGTGCCAAAAGTACGCAAATGATCCAGCTTTGCCTCTTTTCTGTGCCATAATTCATACGGTGACTTGTCCGCCACTGTGCTCGTTCCGCTTCGGCTTAACACATGAACTGCGAAATTTATTGCTTCGGCCCATAACTTCTTCTCAATTTTTTGGATTGAAGCATTGTTCTTGCTGATTCGACAATAGTTCGCATTTCCCGCTCCGCACAGCCGTTTTGCTCGGGCGTATATGGCACAGTTCGCTGGTGATGAATATCCAAATCCTCGAAAAAGATTTTCAATTCCTCGTTGACAAACTCCGTGCCATTATCAGATCGAACAATACGAACGTTATGGCCGTGCTCCTTCTGAATTAGCTTCCCACATTTCTTCATGATACTTCAGACTTTTGCTTCATGAAATAGACAAAACGAAAATGTGAGTAATCATCTTTCAATAACAAGAAATATCTGGAGCCGCCTATCGAAACTTCTGTAAATTGGTGTGAATTATTTCGCCGCATGACTTTGATCTTTCCTCGCGACTTTTAAAGCTGCCTCGATGATGTTTACCATACACGCAAGCTTCGCACATAAAATTCTCGTCGATAAAATCAATATTACGGCCTCGCCAAAACTTCTTCACATGCGCTAGATTCTGGTGACCAAGTCGCTCATGCCATGAACGAAGCGATTCCTTTTTGACTGCTATATTTGCGACAGCCTCGTCCTGTGATGGTTGAATCACCCTGAATAGCATTTGAAATAATCCCTTCCGGCGAACTCCCACTGCAACAACATTTCCGTCCTTCAGTAGTTCGCAGCGCTTGCTATTCATACACAAATCATATCCTTGATCCGTCACCTTTCCTGATGAAAATAAATTCATCTGAAGATCTGGTACGTACAAAACTCCTATGACTCGCTTGCGAAACCAATTGTGGGTCATTTAGACGGACTCTACTGTGTCCACCTAAATGGCTCACAAATAATCCGTGTACCAAAATTGTCGAGATGCACTTAGCATCACAAATCGACCGTTAGGTCATCTTTTGTATGGAGTTAAAATTTGTCCAAATGCACTCGGCATCACAAATTGACCGTTAGGTCACCTTTTGTATTTTGCATTAGAATTTGTAGCAATGCACTTAGCATCGTTAATATTTTGTAGAAGGGATTTACCAATTGTTATTTTTAAGTGTATAAATAGTTTAAGTTTAAAGAAATAAAATACAGTGGTAAATTGGATCCGGACCGAGAGGTCGTTTTTTGCTTTCTCGCCACTCGCTACCCAGGAAGTAGAAACCAATAAGATCTCAGTTCTGGTCAGGACTGAGCTCTAATATAAAAGGAGTACGAGCAATTTAAAACACATTTTCAGTTCTTATCAGAACTACATACTTAAACTAAAGGAGTAAACGAAGAGCTCTTATCAGAGCTGAGGCAAACGCTCGCCCCCGGACGCAGGCAAGTTGTTTTTTCCCGACGCCTAAGTCGACGCTCGCCCCCGGACGCAGGCGGCCGACACCGACGTGATTCGGTAATTCGCCCCCGGACGCAGGCGGCCGACACCGAAGCTTCTCGGTAATTCGCCCCGGACGCAGGCGTTTTAGTGCCGATTACGGACGCGACGCCAGTCACAACGCTCGCCCCCGGACGCAGGCGACTGGGAATTTCACCGACAGCGAGCGTCGTAAACTGGACCCGCTCGCCTCTAGCACCGCCGGCGCATATTTATCTCAGCCATCGGCGACGCGGGCTCCACTTCATAAATTGGTGTGGCCCACCAGCTCAACAGGTGCGCTACATAATTGGTGACCCCGACGTCGGCTCCACAAAATTGAGAGACCCGACGTGATAACACGCATCCTGGAAATACAACAGATGAAATCATCAGCAGCAACACAGAAACCACAAAAAGAAAAGAAAAGTTAAATCACATCGAGCTCAGCATCAACAGCAGCATTTCTTCGTACTACAATAGCAACAAGCCGCAACCAACAACACCTGGAAAAAGGCAGAATGCAGTTTTAAACACCGAGTATCATCAAAATAAGGAAGAAACGTATGTAATTGTTTTTTTTTCACTCTATATATTTTTTTTTACTTGATTGCTTTTACATTATTTTTGGAAAATACAAAGTGTAAAATATTGTGAAACTGGTGGAATTCGACTCTAGTGCGCGCGACAAAATTTTATTAGCACGGTTTGTAGTGAAAACATTTTTCCTGTGATACTTTCACCACACGCATTTCATTTTTATACTCTAGATGAAATCATATAGAGTATTATAAGTTTAATCCAGCCCAAAAGTTTGTAACGCATAGAACCAAGCCTCGGACGAAAAAAAGTTATATATTATTTTTTGTTTATTTGTGGCCAAAAACCTCGAATCCGCCTGACGTCCGTCCGTCCGTCCGTCCGTCTGTCCGTGAACACGATAACTCAAGAACGCCTTCACCTAGAATCTTGAAATTTTGAATCTGGATGTTTGGTTGGATTTTTAAGGGTAAGTTCGTTAACGGGCAAAATCGTCCCATTCTTTCGGGTAGCTGCCATACAAAATGTCCTTAAAACACGTGTTCAAGAATATTGGTCGATAACTTCAGAAGGGTTTAAGCTACGACATTGAAATTTTGTACGTGTTATTTTTCCAATAGTTGGAGCTAAATATATGATTATGAAGAAAATTCTGTTAGTCCTTCGTGTAGCTGCCATACAAATATCCTGTCAAAATGTATTCACTTAATTTACGAAACTCACTATAACTCAAGTAATCTTTTAGCTACGAATTCGGAATTTTGTACAAGTTAGTTTTGAGTGAAAAGGAAGTTCGAGTTTACTAATCAGCGAAATCCTTTACTCCTTCTGGTAGCTGCCATACAAAATGTCCTTAAAACACGTGTTCAAGAATATTGGTCGATATCTTCAGAAGGGTTTAAGCTACGACATTGAAATTTTGTATGTGTTATTTTTCCAATAGTCGGAGCGAAATGTATGATTATGAAGAAAATCCTGTTAGTCCTTCGTGTAGCTGCCATACAAATATCCTGTCAAAATTTATTCACTTAATTTACGAAACTCACTATAACTCAAGTAAACTTTTAGCTCCGAATTCGGAATTTTGTACAAGTTAATTTTGAGTGAAAAGAAAGTTCGAGTTTACTAATCAGCGAAATCCTTTTACTCCTTCTGGTAGCTGCCATACAAAATATCCTTAAAACACGTGTTCAACAATATTTTCCGATAACTTCTAAACGCTTCAAGCTACGAATTTGAAATTTTGTACACATTAATTTTTGAATGGTTCCAAGGAAAAGGATAAATATGTAAGAAATCGAGTGAGTCCTTCCTGCACCTCCCATGTGAAAGTCCTTCAAAAAGGACATTTTTATACTCTAGATGAAATCATATAGAGTATTATAAGTTTAATCCAGCCGAAAAGTTTGTAACGCATAGAACCAAGCCTCGGACGAAAAAAAGTTATATATTATTATACTCTAGATGAAATCATATAGAGTATTATAAGTTTAATCCAGCCGAAAAGTTTGTAACGCATAGAACCAAGCCTCGGACGAAAAAAAGTTATATATTATTATACTCTAGATGAAATCATATAGAGTATTATAAGTTTAATCCAGCCCAAAAGTTTGTAACGCATAGAACCAAGCCTCGGACGAAAAAAAGTTATATATTATTTTTTTTTTATTTGTGGCCAAAAACCTCAAATCCGCCTGACGTCCGTCCGTCCGTCCGTCCGTCCGTCCGTCCGTCCGTCCGTCTGTCCGTGAACACGATAACTCAAGAACGCCTTCACCTAGAATCTTGAAATTTTGAATCTGGATGTTTGGTTGAATTTGTAAGGCTAAGTTCGTTAACGGGCAAAATCGTCCTATTCCTTCGGGTAGCTGCCATACAAAATGTCCTTAAAACACGTGTTTAAGAATATTGGTCGATAACTTCAGAAGGGTTTAAGCTACGACATTGAAACTTTGTATGTGTTATTTTTTCACTAGTTGGAGTTAAATATATGATTATGAAGAAAATTTTCTTAGTCCTTCGTGTAGCTGCCATACAAATATCCTGTCAAAATGTATTCACTTAATTTACGAAACTCACTATAACTCAAGTAATCTTTTAGCTACGAATTCGGAATTTTGTACAAGTTAGTTTTGAGTGAAAAGGAAGTTGGAGTTTACTAATCAGCGAAATCCTTTACTCCTTCTGGTAGCTGCCATACAAAATGTCCTTAAAACACGTGTTCAAGAATATTGGTCGATAACTTCAGAAGGATTAAAGCTACGACTTTGAAATTTTGTATGTGTTATTTTTCCAATAGTTGCAGCTAAATATATGATTATGAAGAAAATCCTGTTAGTCCCTCGTGTAGCTGCCATACAAATATCCTGTCAAAATGTATTCACTTAATTTACGAAACTCACTATAACTCAAGTAATCTTTTAGCTACGAATTCGGAATTTTGTACAAGTTAGTTTTGAGTGAAAAGAAAATTCGAGTTTACTAATCAGCGAAATCCTTTTACTCCTTCTGGTAGCTGCCATACAAAATGTCCTTAAAACACGTGTTCAAGAATATTGGTCGATAACTTCAGAAGGATTAAAGCTACGACTTTGAAATTTTGTATGTGTTATTTTTCCAATAGTTGTAGCTAAATATATGATTATGAAGAAAATTCTGTTAGTCCTTCGTGTAGCTGCCATACAAATATCCTGTCAAAATGTATTCACTTAATTTACGAAACTCACTATAACTCAAGTAATCTTTTAGCTACGAATTCGGAATTTTGTACAAGTTAATTTTGAATGAAAAGAAAGTTCGAGTTTACTAATCAGCGAAATCCTTTTACTCCTTCTGGTAGCTGCCATACAAAATATCCTTAAAACACGGTGTTCAACAATATTTTCCGATAACTTCTGAACGCTTCAAGCTACGAATTTGAAATTTTGTACACATTAATTTTTGAATGGTTCCAAGGAAAAGGATAAATATGTAAGAAATCGAGTGAGTCCTTCCTGCACCTCCCATGTGAAAGTCCTTCAAAAAGGACATTTTTTTTCGATGACTTCCCGAGTTCAAGGTATGAAGTTAAACACTGAATATTGTCTTTTAGGTTTGAGTAGCAATCTAATAGCAGTCCTTAATAAAGGACATACAACATGCACACACGTAATTCTACTTTATCCCCAGCTACAATATAAATCGGAGTTCAGTATTCATCTAGAGTATTATACGATTGGCTTGCAGCCGATCGTGACTGCAGTATGTTTTTTTGTTCATTTGTGCCCAAAAACCTCAAATCCGCTTGACGTCCGTCCGTCCGTCTGTCCTTGAACACGATAACTCAAGAACGCCTTCACCTATGATCTTGAAATTTTGAATCTGGATGTTTGGTTGAATTTGTAAGGCTAAGTTCGTTAACGGGCAAAATCGTCCTACTCCTTCGGGTAGTTGCCATACAAAATGTCCTTAAAACACGTGTTCATGAATATTGGTCGATAACTTCAGAACGGTTTATGCTACTACTGTGAAATGTTGTATGTGTTATTTTTCCAATAGTTGGAGCTAAATATATGATTATGAAGAAAATCCTGTTAGTCCTTCGTGTAGCTGCCATACAAATATCCTGTCAAAATGTATTCACTTAATTTAAGAACCTCACTATAACTCAAGTAATCTTTTAGCTACGAATTCGGAATTTTGTACAAATTAGTTTTGAGTGAAAAGGAAGTTTGAGTTTACTAGTCAGCGGAATCCCTTTACTCCTTCTGGTAGCTGCCATACAAAAAGTCCTTAAAACACGTGTTCAAGAATATTGGTCGATAACTTCAGAAGGGTTTAAGCTACTACATTGAAATTTTGTATGTATTATTTTTCCAATAGTTGGAGCTAAATGTATGATTATGAAGAAAATCGTAATAGTCCTTCGTGTAGCTGCCATACAAATATCCTGTCAAAACGTCTTCTTTTAATTTACGGAACTTACTATAACTCAAGTAATCTTTTAGCTATAAATTGGGAATTTTGTACAAATTAGTTTTGAGTAAAAAGAAAGTTCGAGTTTACGAATCAGCAAAATCCTTATACTCCTTCTGGTAGCTGCCATACAAAATGTCCTTAAAACGCGTGTTAAGAATATTGGCCGATAACTTCAGAAGGGTTTAAGCTACTTCTTTCAAATTTTGTACGTGTTATTTTTCCAATAGTTGGAGCTAAATATATGATTATAAAGAAAATCCTATTAGTCCTTCGTGTAGCTGCCATACAAATATCCTGTCAAAATGAATTTACTTAATTTACGGAACTCACTATAACTCAAGTAATCTTTTAGCTATGAACTCGGAATTTTGTACAAATTAGTTTTGTGTGAAAACGAAGTTTGAGTTTTACTTATCAGCGATATCCTTTTACTCCTTCTGGTAGCTGCCATACAAAATATCCTTAAGACACGTGTTCAACAATATTTTTCGATAGCTTTTGAACGCTTCAAGCGTTGAAATTTTGTACACATTAATTTTTGAATGGTTCCAAGGAAAAGGATAAATATGTAAGAAATCAAGTTAGTCCTTCCTGCACCTCCCGTGTGAAAGTCCTTCAAAAAGGACATTTTTTTCGATTACTTACCCAGTTCAAGATATGAAATTAAACACCGAATATTGTCTTTTAGTTTTGAGTAGCAATCTAATGGTAGTCCTTAATAAAGGACATACAACATGCACACACGTAATTCTACTACTATCCCCAACTACAATATAAATCGGAGTTCAGTATTCATCTAGAGTATTATACGATTGGCTTGCAGCCGATCGTGACTGCAGTATGTTTTTTCGATGACTTACCCAGTTCAAGGTATGAAGTTAAACACTGAATATTGTCTTTTAGGTTTGAGTAGCAATCTAATAGCAGTCCTTAATAAAGGACATACAACATGCACAACGTAATTCTACTTTATCCCCAACTACAATATAAATCGGAGTTCAGTATTCATCTAGAGTATTATACGATTGGCTTTCAGCCGATCGTGACTGCAGTATGTTTTTCTGTAAAATTCGACTATATTTTTCTTTTTCGGTTCGTTTAGCGAATTACAAGTGAATTAACTCTTTCCTGGTCAAGTTACGTGCACTGTAAAAGTGATTTTTATTTTTCGCCAAACGCTACGTTTGGACAATTCCAATTTAACGCACGCTTCTGTGTCATTTCTATTGAAGATGACAGAAGAAGAGGTTGAAGTTGCGTTCATTAAACTCCCAACTTTTTGCGAAAAGGCACCCTCTGCTTGGTTTTTGGCAGCAGAGGCTCAATTCGCTGCCAAAAAGATCAGGACAGACGAGAGTAGATATGCATACGTTCTAGCTTCACTTCCTGTCGAGGCAATCATTCGGTGATCGATATACTAAATACTCCTCCCGAGTCCAATAAATATGAAAATTTAAAGTCTACGTTGATTAAGCGCCATAGCGCCTCAGAGGAAAGAAGACTAGAACAATTGCTAAACTCGGAGGACTTTGGCGATCGTAAACCTTCGGAGGTATTTCGACATATGTCAAACCTTGCAGGAAATATTTCCGCCATAGATGACACTCTGATACAAACTCTCTGCGAACGAAAACTGCCCGCAACAGTTTCCATTCCTTTAGCAGTCGCGAAAGACCAGAGATTCGAACAGAGACTCGAATTAGCAGATAAAATGTGGGAAGTGACCCAAAAACCGAGTATTAGTGCGATTGTGTCTACGCGTGATAACGAAATAGAATCACTCAGAAAAGAGATTAGTGAGCTCCGGAGCACCATCCTTGATTTCACTCGCGATCGAAAACCTAACCGCAATCGCAGTCGTACTCGGGGAAATAGTAGGTTTATTAAGGATTGGCAACAAAAACGGATTACTCCTTACCTGCAAATTACAAGATAGTCCACCATATCGTGACTACGGGACATCTTCCGTTTTCCAAAGCCAGGCGTTTAAAGCCCGAAAAACTAACTACAGCTCGAACAGAATTCGACCATATGTTGCAGTTGGGAATCTGCCGTCCTTCTTCTTCACCCGTCTCTTCAGCTTTACATTTGGTGCCCAAAAGAGACCCCAACGATTGGCGCCCTTGTGGCGACTATCGTCGTTTAAACGACGATAGTCACACCCGATCGTTATCCGATTCCACAAATCCATAATTTTTCGCTTCAGCTTCATGGATTATTACGATTCAAATTACGCGATACGGTCTTCAAACCGCAATTTAAAACCCCCTTGCACCAAAAGGGGCCGAACGGGTCCTTGCCGGCCAAACCCAGAGAAGGGTCGTGGGCGCCAGTGGTTCCTGAGTTTAAGGAACCCGCTCTTAACACGATTTACCCGTCCGAACCACTAGATCGGGAATCATTCTTAAATTTTTCACTTTAAACTACCCTATGCACGGAAAAGGGGCTGGAAAACGTCACAAACATTTACAAGGATACGCACTATTCAAAAAAAGGTATTATAATTCAACAAAAGAAAGATCTACTGTAACGGTTATACTATTGTAATCCTAGGTAAAATATGTGACATTCCTCTACTCCTACCGAATCCCTATACGTCTCTAAACTCAATATGATATACTTTTAACTTACTTACTATCTTAATATTTAGGGCGCCGCTGGTGCGTCGTCCCGCGATGTCTGCTTCAACGATGTCTGCTTTTGTCTACTATCCTTGGCTTTAATCGCTCGTCGAACTCGAGACTCCTCCGTCGAAAATCAGGAAAAAATCGTACGACTCAAAGATTCTCCTCCCACTTCTCTAATTCCTTCTCCACTGTTTTGTTGGGCTTCTGCGCTTAATTCTGCTCGGTCTGATGTGAAATCCAAAAAGAGACCGTTTTTGAGTCCGGCACTTCCCGCGAAACCTCGGGTCAGCTTTTTCATCGGTAAAAATCTCCGTTTGGGTCAATGAACGTTTTCTTTAGGTCATTCGTTTAATTTTAATAACTTCCCGTACTGATTAGCTTTTATTTCGGTTGATTCGGTGTCCACTTTATATTCACCATCCGACTTTTATCATGGACCCAAACCTTGCTGATCTGCCTTATCGACTTCCCTCTCTCGCGGTTCGTGCCGTGCTCGTCGGTATTGTCGTCGAGTGACGTTTCTCAATGTTGTGACATTAGTGCGGTGTTGTGCTATATTTCCGTGATCGTTCTGCGTTTTCCGTGTTAATTGTTTTCTGTGTTGTGCTCTCGTTAAATGTCTTCTGGGTGTCGTTCATGTTAATTGTTTGTTCGTACCGTGCTCCTCTGTGTTAATTTGTTTGGTTACCACCGATCTATCAATAACTGAAGTGATTCCTTGCTTCTTCGTTTCAGGTTTGACGGAGTCAGCGGCTACGCAGGAAGGAGTAACCATCGGTGAGTGTAAGTATTACGATTAGGCTGCATACTTGTTTTTGATGTTGTGTGCTTCGGTTCGGTTACGGATACGGTTCCGTGGGAATAACAATATTTATGTTGGTTGCGTCGACGAAGTCACGTCTCTCGTAAGTATCCCCTTGTTTTTGATACGATTAGTCACTTGACTACTAACACTAGCCCTAAATCTAATTTACCCTGATATGACATAATAAACCTGATTCCTTCGTTTTTTTTTTCCGCCTCTTCTCCGTGTTTACTGAAAAATAACTAATACTTCTTAATTGGTTTACTTTTAGGTGCTTGAGCTAAGAGCGTTCATCGCCTCAGGAAGAGTGGAAGCCATACAAAAAAAACAAGCAATTCGGAGGTAAGTAAACTCCAATATAATTCTGAATTCAACAATAAAGATTTGTTTTATTTCTTTGCAGGTCGACAATATAGTTACGGATGGATCCGTAACATTCCCCCCTTACGTAACAGAGAATTTCCTAAATTCTCAGTGGTGTCGGCGGTAAATCCTCTCACGTAAGAACACTTAAATTATTATTTATTCTAATATTATACCCATAATCCCCCCAAAAATTCTCGTAATCCCTCTATTCCAAGAAAATATTAATGCTTCGTACTAACTTGGATTATCTCTTAAAATATTAATGCTTCGTACTACTTGGATTATTTCCTACAATGTGGCTTCAAGTCTTTAGCGTGCCATATTCCACCATGTTTCCCGTCTAAACCTTCTAATTCATAAGTCCAAGGAGACACTCGCTTCCGAACCACGAATGGACCGATGTACTTCGGGGCTAAATTAGCCGAGAAAAATTTCGACGCGTCTGACACGACGTAATTTTTCCTTAGGACATGGTCATTTGGGAGGTAATCCACATCTCGCCGTCTTAAGTCATAATTTTTCTTGGTTTGGTTAGCCGCACGCTCGAACCGCAACCTAATATCGTTTCTAACATCCTCCAAAGCCTTGGCTCGGTCAATAGGATCCTTACATGACGAAGATGGGACGTCAGGTTGATCTGGTGACTCTATCACCACGGTCATATCCCTCCCGAAATTGGCAAAGTATGGCGAAACCTTCATCACTTCATGCGTGGCGGTTCGTATCGCACAACCTATTTTGGAAAGATTTTCGTCCCATTTCCGGTGATTCTCATCGACATAGGCTCGCAGCATCGTTTTTACGGACTGGTTGATTCGCTCTGCAGGGTTAGCCTGAGGGTGGTAGAACGCAGTGAATTTAATTTCGGTTCCATATGACTCCACCATACCCTTAAACTCCCTCGATCGAAATTGTACACCGTTGTCGCAAACCAACCATTTTGGTACTCCAAACAATAGAAACACTTGATCTTCTAGAACTCGTGAAACAGCGGCCGCCGTTGCCGCTCTAAGTGGAAACAACAACGCGAACTTCGAGAAATAGTCCACAACCGTGAGGATAAATGTCGAACCTCTAGATGAGCGCGGAAGTGGTCCTACCAAATCCACACAAATCATCTCCCACGGTTGTTTCGCTTCGCCGCACCTTGTAGCCATTAAACCTGCCGGTAATCTCCGCTCGGGTTTTATTGCCTGACATGTTTGGCATGCTTGAACATACTTTCGTATGTCACACTGCATCTTAGGCCAATAAAAACTTTGCCTTACCCTGTCAACTGTCTTTCGCACTCCAAAATGTCCCGATTTCGGATCATCATGGCACCTCCGCAGAACATCCACCCGCTCCCCCTTCGTTGGTACCCTCTTCCACGAACACTCCTCACTGAGTTCTGGATATTTGGATGGAACATGCTTCCATAAGGTGTTCCCTTGTACTCGCCATGAGGGATATTCTGCAGATTGCTTCGGCACCGTCTCCAGCATTTTTGAATACCATCGATCAGTTTCCACGACTGAAAACAACGTTTCCACCAACGGTACGGACCTCGACAACGCATCCGGTACCAGATGTTCCTTGCCTTTTCGGTGCACGATCTCGTAATCGTATTGTTGAAGACGTACTGCCCAACGCGCCAATCTGCCTGTCGGATCCTTCAAATTGTGAAGCCACACCAAAGAATGGTGATCTGTTATCACGCTAAACCGACTCCCCTCAACGTAAGGTCTCAACTTCTCTACTGCCCATAAAACAGCCAAGCATTCTTTCTCCGTCGTTGAGAACTTACGTTCAGACTTCGTCAGCGATCGACTCAGATAACAGATCACTTTTTCCCCGTCTGACTGTTCTTGCGTGAGTACTGCCCCCAACCCGAAATCGGAAGCGTCGGTCTGGATCGTAAACGGTAGCTCGTAGTCGGGGCAGGTTAAGATAGGTGCCGTGGATAATTTCACCTTCGCCGTCGAGAAAGCCCTATCGCAATCTGCATCCCATGCAAATTTATGACCCTTCCTCAAAAGCGAAGTCAAAGGTGCAATTAACGTTGCAAAATCCGGTATGAACCGTCTATACCACGATACCATGCCTAAGAACTGCCGAACCTCCCTGATGTTCTTAGGCGCCGGAAATCGAGCTAAACTTTCCACCTTATCTGGATCCACATGTAGTCCATACTCATCGACAACATAGCCCAGATAGCGCAGTTCTGATCTACAAAACTCACACTTCTCTTTTGATACCTTCAGCCCAGCCTCTCTCAGTCTTCGGAATACTTCTCGCAAGATTTCAGTGTGCTTTTCGAAGGTTTGTGTCACCAGGACTATGTCGTCGAGGTACACAAACACATATGGCTCCAGATCGGCTCCCAAAACTTGGTCGATCAACCTTTGCCAAGTAGCCGGAGCATTTTGTAGTCCGAAAGGCATACGGTTGAATTCAAACAAACCTCTACTCGGAACTGTGAAGGCAGTATACTGCTTGGAGTTTTCAGCCATCGGAACCTGCCAATACGCGGATTTAATATCTAGAGAAGATAGGTACTTGGCGTCTCGTAATTTATCTAGCGTCGCCGAAACGTATGGGATGGGATATGCATCTCGCTCTGACACTTTATTTACTTTACGAAAGTCCACACAGAATCGAAAGGAACCATTTTTTTTTCTCACCAGTAGTATTGGAGACGACCACGGACTTTTTGACGGTTGCACTATTTTCGCCTCAAGCATATCTTTTAGTTCGTGGTCTATATCCTTCTGCCTGACTGGCGACACCGGATAATAACGTTGTTTGATAGGCGGAGAGTTTGTTTTAATCGTATGCTCTACCACCGATGTCCTGCCGAGCCCCTCTCCCATACTACCCAACTCTTCTTCAAGCAGATCGTTCAACTTCTTCAACTCCTCCTCTCCCAATTTTGATCTAGGCTGCAAGAATTCAACCGTTGCCACGTCTAACATGCTGCTCAGGTCCACCTGTCCTCGTCTAAGATCCAACACGATACCAAACTCCCTCCAAAAGTCGGCCCCCAATATGACCGTATGTGGAAGTCTCTTCACCACTAAACACTTCATCCAGCGTGTACAACCATCGACCCTGAATGGTATGCAGACCACCCCATCCACCTGACAAACATCATTATTCGCTAGACGAATTTCATGTGCGGATGTTGGTTGCAGTTCAATCCCTAGCTTCCTTAGACTTTCCCATCCTTTACCTCCCCATATCGTTCTTGAAGCCCCTGAGTCCAACAAACCGATGAAGTCTACTCCAAAAACGTCAACCAGTAGATGCGGACGATTGTCGCCACACATCGGAGTCAAAGCAAAATCTAGATGTACGGGTTTTGTCGCTTTGACCTCCGCACTCACTACCCCGCATTTTAGTGAGCACTCGGTTCGTTTCCCGAACTAGTACTGGGTTGGTTTTGCATGGCTCCAATACCCTCCGGATTGCAATTCGGACATTTCGACCGGAAAACCCCTACTTTCCCGCAGCCGAAGCATCGTCTGGCTTCGTTGCACTCGCTAGCAATATGCCCGTTCTTTTTGCAATTGTAGCATAGTATTGTTTGTTTCCGCGTAATGTGGTGTGTTTGGTTAGGGCCACCTGTGCTTCCATCTTCGAATCTGTTGCATTCAACTGCGTCTACATACGCTAAATCTGCTTCCAAAATGTTCGCACGGCGAGTAGGAGGTGGTATAAATGCTTCCACCGAGATTCTTGTTGCCTCCAAGGTTCGGCCTAGAATTACCAGCTCATCCACCGACTTTACTGTCACTAATGCGAGTTGTGCCTGATAGAATGGCAAAATGTTTCTCCTTATTATTCGTAGCTTCTCACTGTCAGTGGGTATATTCGAGAGGCGTCGGAACAAATTCTCCATTATTGCTGTATACACCCCTATGGATTCATTGCTTCCCTGAGTGCGACGCCGAATTTCGTCCATAAGCCGATCGTCATAATCAGGCGGTAAAAATTCTGCACGCAATTCGGCTACCAATCCGTTCCAACTCTTACATCTAGTCCTAATTGCCCTCAGCCAAATGAGCCCTCTGCCCTCGAAAAGATCCACCGCGGAGCGAAAGAGCAACGACTTCGATACCCCCCGAGCTTGGCGTAGTTCTTCTACCCTTTCGAGAAATGAACATAACGTGTTTGGTTCGCCGCTAAATTTAATATTCCATTTAGCTAATCTATTCGACTCATTGTTATCCACATTAGTTGCAATACTCCCCTTTGCATCGACAACTTCCTCCTCCTCGTCCTGAACATCCTTAGCTTTGTCGTACAGAGAACCTAACAATATTAGAACTGATGCCCGAATTACTCTTTTACTTTTCTGTTCTTCATCTGTACACTGAGCGCCCTCCATTCTTCTAAAACACCACTGGATTTTTGCATTTAATTTCTTGTATGCTCCAGACGAAGTGTCTCCCACGAATGTCTCCAACAACCCCTCAATTTCCTTGCACTTAGCCTCTGTCGCTGCCAAATCTTCCGCGAATGTGAAAGGGTATTCCTCCTGCGAGAAAGAAATTGCTCCTTCCCTTTCCACACGCAAAGCTGTTCGTAGCGCCTTACGCATCGCGTCTACCGAATCTGACTCTAGCCCTCGAATAGCCATTTCGTATGACAATTCCTCTTGGCTGAGTCTATCTACATCGATTTTTGACATGATTCACTAATATGCCCACCCGTAAAGAAATAAATAACTACCAGAAAGAGTACACACAAAAAAAAATTTTAAAAGAACACACAAAAAAAAATATTTCCACGCAAAAACCTTCACTTATCTGAAACTCCGAATTGCTTATTAATTCTCCTCTCACAATTTCCCTAACACGTTGGGCGCCAATTATTACGATTCAAATTACGCGATACGGTCTTCAAACCGCAATTTAAAACCCCCTTGCACCAAAAGGGGCCGAACGGGTCCTTGCCGGCCAAACCCAGAGAAGGGTCGTGGGCGCCAGTGGTTCCTGAGTTTAAGGAACCCGCTCTTAACACGATTTACCCGTCCGAACCACTAGATCGGGAATCATTCTTAAATTTTTCACTTTAAACTACCCTATGCACGGAAAAGGGGCTGGAAAACGTCACAAACATTTACAAGGATACGCACTATTCAAAAAAAGGTATTATAATTCAACAAAAGAAAGATCTACTGTAACGGTTATACTATTGTAATCCTAGGTAAAATATGTGACATTCCTCTACTCCTACCGAATCCCTATACGTCTCTAAACTCAATATGATATACTTTTAACTTACTTACTATCTTAATATTTAGGGCGCCGCTGGTGCGTCGTCCCGCGATGTCTGCTTCAACGATGTCTGCTTTTGTCTACTATCCTTGGCTTTAATCGCTCGTCGAACTCGAGACTCCTCCGTCGAAAATCAGGAAAAAATCGTACGACTCAAAGATTCTCCTCCCACTTCTCTAATTCCTTCTCCACTGTTTTGTTGGGCTTCTGCGCTTAATTCTGCTCGGTCTGATGTGAAATCCAAAAAGAGACCGTTTTTGAGTCCGGCACTTCCCGCGAAACCTCGGGTCAGCTTTTTCATCGGTAAAAATCTCCGTTTGGGTCAATGAACGTTTTCTTTAGGTCATTCGTTTAATTTTAATAACTTCCCGTACTGATTAGCTTTTATTTCGGTTGATTCGGTGTCCACTTTATATTCACCATCCGACTTTTATCATGGACCCAAACCTTGCTGATCTGCCTTATCGACTTCCCTCTCTCGCGGTTCGTGCCGTGCTCGTCGGTATTGTCGTCGAGTGACGTTTCTCAATGTTGTGACATTAGTGCGGTGTTGTGCTATATTTCCGTGATCGTTCTGCGTTTTCCGTGTTAATTGTTTTCTGTGTTGTGCTCTCGTTAAATGTCTTCTGGGTGTCGTTCATGTTAATTGTTTGTTCGTACCGTGCTCCTCTGTGTTAATTTGTTTGGTTACCACCGATCTATCAATAACTGAAGTGATTCCTTGCTTCTTCGTTTCAGGTTTGACGGAGTCAGCGGCTACGCAGGAAGGAGTAACCATCGGTGAGTGTAAGTATTACGATTAGGCTGCATACTTGTTTTTGATGTTGTGTGCTTCGGTTCGGTTACGGATACGGTTCCGTGGGAATAACAATATTTATGTTGGTTGCGTCGACGAAGTCACGTCTCTCGTAAGTATCCCCTTGTTTTTGATACGATTAGTCACTTGACTACTAACACTAGCCCTAAATCTAATTTACCCTGATATGACATAATAAACCTGATTCCTTCGTTTTTTTTTTCCGCCTCTTCTCCGTGTTTACTGAAAAATAACTAATACTTCTTAATTGGTTTACTTTTAGGTGCTTGAGCTAAGAGCGTTCATCGCCTCAGGAAGAGTGGAAGCCATACAAAAAAAACAAGCAATTCGGAGGTAAGTAAACTCCAATATAATTCTGAATTCAACAATAAAGATTTGTTTTATTTCTTTGCAGGTCGACAATATAGTTACGGATGGATCCGTAACATTCCCCCCTTACGTAACAGAGAATTTCCTAAATTCTCAGTGGTGTCGGCGGTAAATCCTCTCACGTAAGAACACTTAAATTATTATTTATTCTAATATTATACCCATAATCCCCCCAAAAATTCTCGTAATCCCTCTATTCCAAGAAAATATTAATGCTTCGTACTAACTTGGATTATCTCTTAAAATATTAATGCTTCGTACTACTTGGATTATTTCCTACAATGTGGCTTCAAGTCTTTAGCGTGCCATATTCCACCATGTTTCCCGTCTAAACCTTCTAATTCATAAGTCCAAGGAGACACTCGCTTCCGAACCACGAATGGACCGATGTACTTCGGGGCTAAATTAGCCGAGAAAAATTTCGACGCGTCTGACACGACGTAATTTTTCCTTAGGACATGGTCATTTGGGAGGTAATCCACATCTCGCCGTCTTAAGTCATAATTTTTCTTGGTTTGGTTAGCCGCACGCTCGAACCGCAACCTAATATCGTTTCTAACATCCTCCAAAGCCTTGGCTCGGTCAATAGGATCCTTACATGACGAAGATGGGACGTCAGGTTGATCTGGTGACTCTATCACCACGGTCATATCCCTCCCGAAATTGGCAAAGTATGGCGAAACCTTCATCACTTCATGCGTGGCGGTTCGTATCGCACAACCTATTTTGGAAAGATTTTCGTCCCATTTCCGGTGATTCTCATCGACATAGGCTCGCAGCATCGTTTTTACGGACTGGTTGATTCGCTCTGCAGGGTTAGCCTGAGGGTGGTAGAACGCAGTGAATTTAATTTCGGTTCCATATGACTCCACCATACCCTTAAACTCCCTCGATCGAAATTGTACACCGTTGTCGCAAACCAACCATTTTGGTACTCCAAACAATAGAAACACTTGATCTTCTAGAACTCGTGAAACAGCGGCCGCCGTTGCCGCTCTAAGTGGAAACAACAACGCGAACTTCGAGAAATAGTCCACAACCGTGAGGATAAATGTCGAACCTCTAGATGAGCGCGGAAGTGGTCCTACCAAATCCACACAAATCATCTCCCACGGTTGTTTCGCTTCGCCGCACCTTGTAGCCATTAAACCTGCCGGTAATCTCCGCTCGGGTTTTATTGCCTGACATGTTTGGCATGCTTGAACATACTTTCGTATGTCACACTGCATCTTAGGCCAATAAAAACTTTGCCTTACCCTGTCAACTGTCTTTCGCACTCCAAAATGTCCCGATTTCGGATCATCATGGCACCTCCGCAGAACATCCACCCGCTCCCCCTTCGTTGGTACCCTCTTCCACGAACACTCCTCACTGAGTTCTGGATATTTGGATGGAACATGCTTCCATAAGGTGTTCCCTTGTACTCGCCATGAGGGATATTCTGCAGATTGCTTCGGCACCGTCTCCAGCATTTTTGAATACCATCGATCAGTTTCCACGACTGAAAACAACGTTTCCACCAACGGTACGGACCTCGACAACGCATCCGGTACCAGATGTTCCTTGCCTTTTCGGTGCACGATCTCGTAATCGTATTGTTGAAGACGTACTGCCCAACGCGCCAATCTGCCTGTCGGATCCTTCAAATTGTGAAGCCACACCAAAGAATGGTGATCTGTTATCACGCTAAACCGACTCCCCTCAACGTAAGGTCTCAACTTCTCTACTGCCCATAAAACAGCCAAGCATTCTTTCTCCGTCGTTGAGAACTTACGTTCAGACTTCGTCAGCGATCGACTCAGATAACAGATCACTTTTTCCCCGTCTGACTGTTCTTGCGTGAGTACTGCCCCCAACCCGAAATCGGAAGCGTCGGTCTGGATCGTAAACGGTAGCTCGTAGTCGGGGCAGGTTAAGATAGGTGCCGTGGATAATTTCACCTTCGCCGTCGAGAAAGCCCTATCGCAATCTGCATCCCATGCAAATTTATGACCCTTCCTCAAAAGCGAAGTCAAAGGTGCAATTAACGTTGCAAAATCCGGTATGAACCGTCTATACCACGATACCATGCCTAAGAACTGCCGAACCTCCCTGATGTTCTTAGGCGCCGGAAATCGAGCTAAACTTTCCACCTTATCTGGATCCACATGTAGTCCATACTCATCGACAACATAGCCCAGATAGCGCAGTTCTGATCTACAAAACTCACACTTCTCTTTTGATACCTTCAGCCCAGCCTCTCTCAGTCTTCGGAATACTTCTCGCAAGATTTCAGTGTGCTTTTCGAAGGTTTGTGTCACCAGGACTATGTCGTCGAGGTACACAAACACATATGGCTCCAGATCGGCTCCCAAAACTTGGTCGATCAACCTTTGCCAAGTAGCCGGAGCATTTTGTAGTCCGAAAGGCATACGGTTGAATTCAAACAAACCTCTACTCGGAACTGTGAAGGCAGTATACTGCTTGGAGTTTTCAGCCATCGGAACCTGCCAATACGCGGATTTAATATCTAGAGAAGATAGGTACTTGGCGTCTCGTAATTTATCTAGCGTCGCCGAAACGTATGGGATGGGATATGCATCTCGCTCTGACACTTTATTTACTTTACGAAAGTCCACACAGAATCGAAAGGAACCATTTTTTTTTCTCACCAGTAGTATTGGAGACGACCACGGACTTTTTGACGGTTGCACTATTTTCGCCTCAAGCATATCTTTTAGTTCGTGGTCTATATCCTTCTGCCTGACTGGCGACACCGGATAATAACGTTGTTTGATAGGCGGAGAGTTTGTTTTAATCGTATGCTCTACCACCGATGTCCTGCCGAGCCCCTCTCCCATACTACCCAACTCTTCTTCAAGCAGATCGTTCAACTTCTTCAACTCCTCCTCTCCCAATTTTGATCTAGGCTGCAAGAATTCAACCGTTGCCACGTCTAACATGCTGCTCAGGTCCACCTGTCCTCGTCTAAGATCCAACACGATACCAAACTCCCTCCAAAAGTCGGCCCCCAATATGACCGTATGTGGAAGTCTCTTCACCACTAAACACTTCATCCAGCGTGTACAACCATCGACCCTGAATGGTATGCAGACCACCCCATCCACCTGACAAACATCATTATTCGCTAGACGAATTTCATGTGCGGATGTTGGTTGCAGTTCAATCCCTAGCTTCCTTAGACTTTCCCATCCTTTACCTCCCCATATCGTTCTTGAAGCCCCTGAGTCCAACAAACCGATGAAGTCTACTCCAAAAACGTCAACCAGTAGATGCGGACGATTGTCGCCACACATCGGAGTCAAAGCAAAATCTAGATGTACGGGTTTTGTCGCTTTGACCTCCGCACTCACTACCCCGCATTTTAGTGAGCACTCGGTTCGTTTCCCGAACTAGTACTGGGTTGGTTTTGCATGGCTCCAATACCCTCCGGATTGCAATTCGGACATTTCGACCGGAAAACCCCTACTTTCCCGCAGCCGAAGCATCGTCTGGCTTCGTTGCACTCGCTAGCAATATGCCCGTTCTTTTTGCAATTGTAGCATAGTATTGTTTGTTTCCGCGTAATGTGGTGTGTTTGGTTAGGGCCACCTGTGCTTCCATCTTCGAATCTGTTGCATTCAACTGCGTCTACATACGCTAAATCTGCTTCCAAAATGTTCGCACGGCGAGTAGGAGGTGGTATAAATGCTTCCACCGAGATTCTTGTTGCCTCCAAGGTTCGGCCTAGAATTACCAGCTCATCCACCGACTTTACTGTCACTAATGCGAGTTGTGCCTGATAGAATGGCAAAATGTTTCTCCTTATTATTCGTAGCTTCTCACTGTCAGTGGGTATATTCGAGAGGCGTCGGAACAAATTCTCCATTATTGCTGTATACACCCCTATGGATTCATTGCTTCCCTGAGTGCGACGCCGAATTTCGTCCATAAGCCGATCGTCATAATCAGGCGGTAAAAATTCTGCACGCAATTCGGCTACCAATCCGTTCCAACTCTTACATCTAGTCCTAATTGCCCTCAGCCAAATGAGCCCTCTGCCCTCGAAAAGATCCACCGCGGAGCGAAAGAGCAACGACTTCGATACCCCCCGAGCTTGGCGTAGTTCTTCTACCCTTTCGAGAAATGAACATAACGTGTTTGGTTCGCCGCTAAATTTAATATTCCATTTAGCTAATCTATTCGACTCATTGTTATCCACATTAGTTGCAATACTCCCCTTTGCATCGACAACTTCCTCCTCCTCGTCCTGAACATCCTTAGCTTTGTCGTACAGAGAACCTAACAATATTAGAACTGATGCCCGAATTACTCTTTTACTTTTCTGTTCTTCATCTGTACACTGAGCGCCCTCCATTCTTCTAAAACACCACTGGATTTTTGCATTTAATTTCTTGTATGCTCCAGACGAAGTGTCTCCCACGAATGTCTCCAACAACCCCTCAATTTCCTTGCACTTAGCCTCTGTCGCTGCCAAATCTTCCGCGAATGTGAAAGGGTATTCCTCCTGCGAGAAAGAAATTGCTCCTTCCCTTTCCACACGCAAAGCTGTTCGTAGCGCCTTACGCA
This sequence comes from Beris morrisii, assembly GCA_951812415.1. Lineage (NCBI taxonomy): Eukaryota > Metazoa > Arthropoda > Insecta > Diptera > Stratiomyidae > Beris > Beris morrisii. The sequence continues at coordinate 85,454,559 of OX638310.1, read as the reverse complement.
TCGCGTCTACCGAATCTGACTCTAGCCCTCGAATAGCCATTTCGTATGACAATTCCTCTTGGCTGAGTCTATCTACATCGATTTTTGACATGATTCACTAATATGCCCACCCGTAAAGAAATAAATAACTACCAGAAAGAGTACACACAAAAAAAAATTTTAAAAGAACACACAAAAAAAAATATTTCCACGCAAAAACCTTCACTTATCTGAAACTCCGAATTGCTTATTAATTCTCCTCTCACAATTTCCCTAACACGTTGGGCGCCAATTATTACGATTCAAATTACGCGATACGGTCTTCAAACCGCAATTTAAAACCCCCTTGCACCAAAAGGGGCCGAACGGGTCCTTGCCGGCCAAACCCAGAGAAGGGTCGTGGGCGCCAGTGGTTCCTGAGTTTAAGGAACCCGCTCTTAACACGATTTACCCGTCCGAACCACTAGATCGGGAATCATTCTTAAATTTTTCACTTTAAACTACCCTATGCACGGAAAAGGGGCTGGAAAACGTCACAAACATTTACAAGGATACGCACTATTCAAAAAAAGGTATTATAATTCAACAAAAGAAAGATCTACTGTAACGGTTATACTATTGTAATCCTAGGTAAAATATGTGACATTCCTCTACTCCTACCGAATCCCTATACGTCTCTAAACTCAATATGATATACTTTTAACTTACTTACTATCTTAATATTTAGGGCGCCGCTGGTGCGTCGTCCCGCGATGTCTGCTTCAACGATGTCTGCTTTTGTCTACTATCCTTGGCTTTAATCGCTCGTCGAACTCGAGACTCCTCCGTCGAAAATCAGGAAAAAATCGTACGACTCAAAGATTCTCCTCCCACTTCTCTAATTCCTTCTCCACTGTTTTGTTGGGCTTCTGCGCTTAATTCTGCTCGGTCTGATGTGAAATCCAAAAAGAGACCGTTTTTGAGTCCGGCACTTCCCGCGAAACCTCGGGTCAGCTTTTTCATCGGTAAAAATCTCCGTTTGGGTCAATGAACGTTTTCTTTAGGTCATTCGTTTAATTTTAATAACTTCCCGTACTGATTAGCTTTTATTTCGGTTGATTCGGTGTCCACTTTATATTCACCATCCGACTTTTATCATGGACCCAAACCTTGCTGATCTGCCTTATCGACTTCCCTCTCTCGCGGTTCGTGCCGTGCTCGTCGGTATTGTCGTCGAGTGACGTTTCTCAATGTTGTGACATTAGTGCGGTGTTGTGCTATATTTCCGTGATCGTTCTGCGTTTTCCGTGTTAATTGTTTTCTGTGTTGTGCTCTCGTTAAATGTCTTCTGGGTGTCGTTCATGTTAATTGTTTGTTCGTACCGTGCTCCTCTGTGTTAATTTGTTTGGTTACCACCGATCTATCAATAACTGAAGTGATTCCTTGCTTCTTCGTTTCAGGTTTGACGGAGTCAGCGGCTACGCAGGAAGGAGTAACCATCGGTGAGTGTAAGTATTACGATTAGGCTGCATACTTGTTTTTGATGTTGTGTGCTTCGGTTCGGTTACGGATACGGTTCCGTGGGAATAACAATATTTATGTTGGTTGCGTCGACGAAGTCACGTCTCTCGTAAGTATCCCCTTGTTTTTGATACGATTAGTCACTTGACTACTAACACTAGCCCTAAATCTAATTTACCCTGATATGACATAATAAACCTGATTCCTTCGTTTTTTTTTTCCGCCTCTTCTCCGTGTTTACTGAAAAATAACTAATACTTCTTAATTGGTTTACTTTTAGGTGCTTGAGCTAAGAGCGTTCATCGCCTCAGGAAGAGTGGAAGCCATACAAAAAAAACAAGCAATTCGGAGGTAAGTAAACTCCAATATAATTCTGAATTCAACAATAAAGATTTGTTTTATTTCTTTGCAGGTCGACAATATAGTTACGGATGGATCCGTAACAGGATGTACAGTTTTTTCAAAAGTGGATTTGGTTCGAGCATACCATCATATTCCGGTAGCAGAAGAGGACGTGTGTAAGACGGCAATCACGTCACCGTTTGGACTTTTTGAGTTCACACGGATGCCTTTCGGTTTGCGCAACGCAGCACAAACCTTTCAGCGCTTTATGAACGAAGTAACGCGAGAACTCCCTTTCGTTTTCGTCTATATTGACGACATACTAATAGCAAGCAAGTCTCACGCAGAACATGCAGATCACCTTCGAAAGCTGTTTGTACAACTAACTTCGTATGACCTCAAAATCAATAGGGCAAAGTGTATTTTCGGCGTTGACGAAATTGATTTTTTGAGCCATAACATCAATAAAGACCGAATTCTACCGTCACAAATCGGCATTCAAGCTATTAAAAACTTTGCAAGTCCGAACTCTCTTCGGCTTACTCAGCGTTTTGTGGGAATGGTAAATTATTACCACAGGTTCATCCCTAAGCTGGCAGAGTTCTTAGCACCAGTTCACACCCTTGTCGCGCAGTATTCGAATAAAAAACATAAAAACAAAACATTTGAGTGGCCACAAGAGTGTGAAGACGCAATTACAAAAATTAAAAAAGCTATAGCTGCTGCAACGCTTCTGGTTCACCCTTTGAACGATGCCAAATTACGACTCACTGTGGACGCATCAAATATTGCAGTGGGCGCCGTGCTAGACCAGTTAAGTGAAGCCAAACATTGAGAACCTTTAGGGTTTTTCTCTAAAAAGTTGAGTACTGCCGAATGCAAATATTCTGCTTTCGATCGCGAACTTTTAGCAATATACCTTGCAATCAAACATTTCGTACATTTCTTAGAAGGTCGTTGCTTCACTGTTTACACGGATCACAAACCCCTAACAACAGCACTAACGACGAAAGCGGATTGAAGCCCTAGGCAAACACGGCACTTAGATTTTATCGCTCAACATACGAGCGATATACGTCACATCAAAGGCCGTGACAATGTAGTGGCCGACTTATTATCTCACGTCTCAGTATGCTCTGTTGGTGTCGAGAAATTAACTATAAAGAACCTGATTGAACTTCAGAAGAGCGATCAGGAATTGGAGAAAATGCATTCGGCACCCAGGTCAAAAGACTCAAAATTCAAACTCGAAAAGCGAGTTTTTCCTACTATAAACGATCCGGTATGGTGCGAAGTTATGAAAGCACAATTTCGCCCCTACGTACCCACAAACCTCCGTACAGTGGGTTTTAAGTCGCTACATGATATGACACACCCCGGAATACGCGGTTCAAGAAAATTAATCAGCGATAGGTATTTTTGGCCAAGTATGAACGCCGATATTAAGCGTTGGGCCGAAAGTTGCATTAGTTGCCAACGCGCCAAAATAACACGGCATACTAGGGCACCGCTTGGCGATTTTGCACTACCAAACAGAAGATTCGATCATCTGCATATGGATCTGGTCGGTCCTCTGAAGCCTTCAAATGGTTTTAGCTACCTTTTGACGATCGTTTCACCCGTTGGCCAGAGGTATATCCGCTTCGAGACATCACAGCTAGCACTGTCGCGACAACCTTCTTTCGAGAATACATCTCTCGTTTCGGTGTACCTTCCAAAATTACTACCGATCAAGGCTCACAATTCGAGTCCAAGTTGTTTTTCGAACTGAATTAATGCCTTGGATCTCACAGAATTCGCACGACGGGTTATCATCCCCAAGCAAACGGAATGGTCGAGCGTTTTCACCGCCAGTTAAAAACAGCGTTAAAATGTCGCGAAAACCAGACGCATTGGGCAAAAGACCTCCCCGTCATCCTCCTAGGACTTCGAGCAGCCTTCAAATCAGATTTGAACTGCTCCCCTACGGAATTAGTTTACGGTCAGGCTTTAAGACTTCCAGTCGAGTATTTTATTGACAACACTGACGGCGATTTCGAACCAACAACTTTTGTCACCCAACTGCGCGCCAAAATGAACCAACCCAAACCCAAAAACACTAGAAAAAACAATATCCCAGTTTACGTTCCAAAAGAATTGGAAAACTGCTATCAAGTATTTGTTCGAGTCGAAGGTATTTCACCGGGTTTACAACCGCCATATGAAGGTACTTACACGGCCATTAGGAAATTTAGAAAACATTATGTGGTAAAGATCAATGAAAAACATTCATCAATCAGCATAGATCGCTTAAAACCGGCTTTCATTTTAGAACCGAATTCCGATGGTACACAAAAGAAAATAAATTTCTAGTAGAATCAAGTAAATTTCAAGTAGAATCAAATAAATTTCAAGTAGAATCAAGTAAATTTCAAGAAAATCAACCTTTGTTATTATTATTTTTTATACTCTAGATGAAATCATATAGAGTATTATAAGTTTAATCCAGCCCAAAAGTTTGTAACGCATAGAACCAAGCCTCGGACGAAAAAAAGTTATATATTATTTTTTGCTTATTTGTGGCCAAAAACCTCAAATCCGCTTGACGTCCGTCCGTCCGTCCGTCCGTCCGTCCGTCCGTCCGTCCGTCTGTCCGTTAGCACGATAACTCAAGAACGCCTTCACCTAGGATCTTGAAATTTTGAATCTGGATGTTTGGTTGAATTTGTAAGGCTAAGTTCGTTAACGGGCAAAATCGTCCTACTCCTTCGGGTAGCTGCCATACAAAATGTCCTTAAAACACGTGTTCAAGAATATTGGTCGATAACTTCTGAAGGGTTTAAGCTACGACTTTGAAATTTTGTATCTATTATTTTTCTAATAGTTGGAGTTAAATATATGAATATGAAGAAAATCCTTTTAGTCCTTCGTGTAGCTGCCATACAAATATCCTGTCAAAATGTATTCACTTAATTTACGAAACTCACTATAACTCAAGTAATCTTTTAGCTATGAATTCAGAATTTTGTACAAGTTAGTTTTGATTGAAAAGGAAGTTCGACTTTACTAGTCAGCAAAATCCTTTTACTCCTTCTGGTAGCTGCCATACAAAATATCCTTAAAACACGTGTTCAAGAATATTGGCCGATAGCTTCAGAAGGGTTTAAGCTACGTCTTTGGAATTTTGTATGTGTTAATTTTCCAATAGTTAGAGCTAAATGTATGATTATGAAGAAAATCCCATTAGTCCTTCGTGTAGCTGCCATACAAATATCCTGTCAAAATGTATTCACTTAATTTACGGAACTCACTATAACTTAAGTAATCGTTTAGCTATGAATTCGGAATTTTGTACAAATTAGTTTTGAATGAAAAAGAAGTTCAGGTTTACTATTCAGCGAAATCCTTTTACTCCTTCTGGTAGCTGCCATACAAAATGTCCTTAAAACACGTCTTCAAGAATATTGGACGATAACTTCAGAAGGGTTTAAGCTACGTCTTTGAAATTATGTATGTGTTATTTTTCCAATAGTTGGAGCTAAATGTATGAATATGAAGAAAATCCTATTAGTCCTTCGTGTAGCTGCCATACAAATATCCTGTCCAAACATCTTCACTTAATTTACGGAACTCACTATAACTCAAGTAATCTTTTAGCTATAAATTGGAAATTTTGTACAAATTAGTTTTGAGTAAAAACAAAGTTCGAGTTTAATAATCAGAGAAATCCTTTTACTCCTTCTGGTAGCTGCCATACAAAATGTCCTTAAAACACGTGTTCAACAATATTTTTCGATAACTTTTGAACGCTTCAAGCTTCGAATTTGAAATTTTGTACACGTTCATTTTTAAATGGTTCCAAGGAAAAGGATAAATATGTAAGAAATCGAGTGAGTCCTTCCTGCACCTCCCATGTGAAAGTCCTTCAAAACGGACATTTTTTTTCAATGACTTACCCAGTTCAAGATATGAAATTAAACACTGAATATTGTCTTTTAGGTTTGAGTAGCAATCTAATGGCAGTCCTTAATAAAGGACATACAACATGCACACACGTAATTCTACTTTATCCCCAACTACAATATAAATCGGAGTTCAGTATTCATCTAGAGTATTATACGATTGGCTTGCAGCCGATCGTGACTGCAGTATGTTTTTTTTTTATTTTTTCGCCTTCGTCTGGAAGGGGGGGTGATGTGGGTCATTTAGACGGACTCTACTGTGTCCACCTAAATGGCTCACAAATAATCCGTGTACCAAAATTGTCGAGATGCACATAGCATCACAAATCGACCGTTAGGTCATCTTTTGTATGGAGTTAAAATTTGTCCAAATGCACTCGGCATCACAAATTGACCGTTAGGTCACCTTTTGTATTTTGCATTAGAATTTGTAGCAATGCACTTAGCATCGTAAATATTTTGTAGAAGGGATTTACCAATTGTTATGTTTAAGTGTAGAAATAGTTTAAGTTTAAAGAAATAAAATACAGTGGTAAATTGGATCCGGACCGAGAGGTCGTTTTTTGCTTTCTCGCCACTCGCTACCCAGGAAGTAGAAACCAATAAGATCTCAGTTCTGGTCAGGACTGAGCTCTAATACAAAAGGAGTACGAGCAATTTAAAACACATTTTCAGTTCTTATCAGAACTACATACTTAAACTAAAGGAGTAAACGAAGAGCTCTTATCAGAGCTGAAGCAAACGCTCGCCCCCGGACGCAGGCGAGTTGTTTCTTCCCGACGCCTAAGTCGACGCTCGCCCCCGGACGCAGGCGGCCGACACCGACGTGATTCGGTAATTCGCCCCCGGACGCAGGCGGCCGACACCGAAGCTTCTCGGTAATTCGCCCCCGGACGCAGGCGTTTTAGTGCCGATTACGAACGCGACGCCAGTCACAACGCTCGCCCCGGACGCAGGCGACTGGGAATTTCACCGACAGCGAGCGTCGTAAACTGGACCCGCTCGCCTCTAGCACCGCCGGCGCATATTTATCTCAGCCACCGGCGACGCGGGCTTCACTTCATAAATTGGCGTGGCCCACCAGCTCAACAGGTGCGCTACACCAATCACTGCCATTGAATGCGCGAATGTTGATATAGCTTTTGCCTTGAGCCAAAATTTGTTTACCATTTCCGATCTTCACTGGTTCTGATATTTCGGTAAAATTTTCGAACCTTTCGCACTTGTGACTCATATGATTTGTCGCACCCGAATCGAAAATCCATGTGTCTTTGTCCTCGCTTGCTGCTGTGTGACAAACGAAGACCTCGACCGAACTCTCTTCACGCTTTCCGTTGAAATTATTCTTCTTTTCGGGGCAGTATCGTTTCCAATGGCCGTTTTTCCCACATTTAAAGCATTTTCCTTTTAGCTTGTCGCTTTTATTCGTCACTTTGTTGTTGCTGTTTGACGAATTTCCATTTTTGCTTTTCTTGGGAAAAGTTCGCTTGGCCATCAGCGCTTCCACCTCCTCAATTTGTCCCTGCGATCCCAGACGGAGTTCCTCCGCCATCAGTCGCGCTCGCAGATTCGCCAAGGTTTGACTTTCAGGGCTTGCAGATTCCCATGCACTGTGAAAATGATTGAATTCGGCAGGTAATGTCATCAAAATTTTCGATACCACCATGGAATCAGATATGATTTCTTTTTGATCTCGCAGTTGCTGCACGATCTCCATTAATTTTGATAAAAAACTCGAAATGTCATCACCTGCCATAATATTTTTACTGTAAAAATAAAATATTTGCCTTCGATGTTTGCTCATAAGTGCTCTTGAGCATCGTCCACATCTCACTTGCCATCTCACAGTTCATAATCTGCAACAGCGCCTGCTTTCAGCATGCCGTCGAAATAATTCGTCTTGCCTTGGTGTCCTTTTTCTTCCAAGCTGTAATTTCCGTTGTATAATTCTCGTACGCAAACTTTGGTTTCGCCTCAGTTCCGTCGACCACATCGAACAAATCGCTCTCCTCCAAAATCATACGAATTTGAAATTTCCATGTCAGCCAATTGCTGCCACCTTCCAATCTTTCTATGTTCATTCGATCGCCTTCCATTTGTTGCTTTCAAAATGCCGACTTTGAGAAAAAAAAAACCACAGAAGAATAATTTCAATTTTAGTTCAAAATTTGTCCAGAGAGATCTGGGCCCATAACCTGTTGAATGCAATATATGAATTAAATTATTGATGACAAATAATCAAAAGGTAGCTCTGAGAACAACAAAAAAAAACAGCCGAACTGAGTTCTGTATATTTGTTTGAGTGTTAATGACTTGAAAAAAAATTCGGTTCAGAATTCAATAATCCTCTATCCACCTTCATCCATCCTCCATCCTCCATCCACCATCATCCACCCTCCATCATGCATCCTCCATCCACCATCATCCAGTCTCCATCATCCATCGTCCATCGTCCATTGTCCATCCTCCATCCTCCATCCTCAATCCTCCATCCTCCATCCTCCATCATCCATTCTCCATTCTCCATTCTCCATCCTCCATCCTCCATCCTCCATCCTCCATCCTCCATCCTCCATCATATATCCTTCATCATCCATCCTCAATGCTCCATCCTCCATCCTCCATCCTCTATCCTTCATCCTCCATACTCCATCCTCTATCCTTTATTGTCCATCATCCATCCTCTATCCTCCATCCTCCATCCTCCATTCTCCATCCTCCATCCTCCATCCTCCATCCTCCATCCTCCATCCTCCATCCTCCATCCTCCATCCTCCATCCTCCATCCTCCATCCTCCATCCTCCATCCTCCATCCTCCATCCTCCATCCTCCATCCTCCATCCTCCATCCTCCATCCTCCAGCCTCCATTATCCATCCTCCATCCTCCATCCTCCATCCTCCATCCTCCATCCTCCATTCTCCATCCTCCATCCTCCATCCTCCATCCTCCATCCTCCATCCTCCATCTTCCATCCTCCATCCTCCATCCTGCATCCTCCATCCTCCATCCTCCATCCTCTATCCTCCATCCTCCATCCTCCATCCTTCATCCTCCATCCTCCATCCTCCATCCTCCATCGTCCATTGTCCATCGTCCATCGACCATCCTCCATCATCCACCCTCCATCCTCCATCGTCCGTCCTCCATCATCCTCCATCCTCTATCCTCTATCCTCTATCCTCCATCCTCCATCCTTTATCCTCCATCCTCCATCCTCCATCGTCCATCGTCCATCGACCATCTTCCATCATCCACCCTCCATCCTCCATCATCCATCCTCCATCCTCCTCCATCCTCTATCCTCTATCCTCTATCCTCTATCCTCTATCCTCTATCCTCTATCCTCTATCCTCTATCCTCTATCCTCTATCCTCTATCCTCTATCCTCCATCCTCCATCCTCCATCCTCCATCATCCATCCTCCATCCTCTATCCTCTATCCTCCATCCTCCATCCTTCATCGTCCATCATCCATCCTCCATCCACCATCGTCCATTGTCCATCGTCCACCCTCCATTGTCCATCCTACATCGTTTATCATCCATCGTCCATCCTCCATCATGCATCATCCATCGTCCATCCTCCATTATCCATCGTCCATCCTCAATCCTGAATCTTCCATCGTGAATCCTCTATCCTGAATCCTCTATCCTGAATCCTCCATCCTCCATCTTCCATTTTTCATCTTCTATCCTCCATCCTGAATCTTCCATCCTCCACCATCCATTTTCCATCTTCTATCTGCATCATCTCAAAAATTCGCAAACCTTTAAGATCCACGAGCCGTGATGTTCCGCGAACCGCAAGATCAGCCGTGAAGATCTGCAAGCCACAAAGATCCGTAAAGATCTGCTGAGCCGTCGAGATCCGCGAACCGCGAAGATCCGTAAAGATACATCGTTTTTTTCAATTGTGATTTGATCCAGTTGAAAATAACACACTTAATAAGAAATTAAATTCATCTGAGCTTTGCCAGTTTTCACGCATACGCGTGTACTACCATCTAGCGGTAGTAATTTTCAACGGAGAATTCAGTTCTCAAAGTGACGTCATCAGCGTCTGAGTAGAAAATTTTATAAAAATTCATCTGAGCTTACGCATACACATGCGTGAAATGTATGGCGAGCTTTTAGAAAACTCTCATGTACGCAGCATACAGATAGAGCAGCCGTGTCCATGTGAGTTGGCTGCAGTAAAGATACGTAGTCGGTGCTTGGGGTTTTATTGAACCCGACAATCACATTCGACTGAACGTTCTGATCAACTAACTAGATACAAATAATATTATGATGCTAACTACATCCTTCTAGGAGTGTGAACCCAGCAAATACAACGATTCGTTACCAATTTATTATCAATTCGAGAAAGCGAACTATGACTTCGATATCGAACCGATTTCGGTACCGGTTCCGGTATTGAGAAAAAAGGAATGTATTCAGATTTGATATCGAATCGAGATTTGAAGAAATCTTAAACTCTTTTTAAGTAGTGGTATTTTTATGTAGTAGTAGTAGTTTTATGCAGATGTGTAATATAATCGTATCATACAAAATGTTATATGTTCTTCATTTGATGCATCAATAATTATTTTTCTCTACATAAAAATACAAATTATGCAGACCTAAATGGAAATGTGGAACCATATTGGCTTTTGTTTGAGATTAAAATGACACCTAGCATATGGTAAATACATTAATCCGTTTCTTTATTCACATGCGTCCTCTGCGGCATGGTAACCATGAAATCATTGCACAAATTATGTCACTCTGTACCTCAACAACTACCGTTCTCTGTTCTACATACCTGTGTTTCCTTTGAACTGAAAACGTCGGAAAAGTATATGCGAGTTCAACACAATTTTCTGCTTGAGATGAATTAGAGAGTCTTGAGTATAGTGTATACAGCCCGTATCAAAATATGTATGAAAAGCTTTATTTTGCACGGTAATAATAAACAGACAGACGATAAGTGGAGCAAATTTTTCCGAGATATCGCGTACGGCCATGTGTCAGTGAAATTACAAGCTTTGGCATAATGGCATAAATACGCCAATTTCTTCATGTTTATAGCTTGGAAATATGTTCCTGCAAAAAGGCTTATCTTAGTTTATCCGGCGATTATCTGTAGCTGGAAACATTATTTCTAATATACTTTTGTCCCAATTCGGGACTAGGGCTTATTTCTCCACAACATCAACTTGAATCCGTTGCCTCTTAATCCAACATAAAATGTTGACCCACGCAAATGCACACACTCCCACGTAGATTACACGAAATCGAGGCGACACAAACATAAAGTTGATGGACTGAGCTGGGAGCCAAAAAATACAGGATCTCAGAAATGTGGGCGCAAATTTCTCTTTTAGTTCGAAGAGTGGATCTTGCACTTGTTCCATTAGTGACATACCTAAACATAAGATTAAAAAAGATAGCTTTAGTGATTATTCGAGAATATCTGGATAAAATTATATATACCAGTGTAAAACATTACGAGAAGTACAGGTGTAAGCAGAAACTGATCGAGCAAAAGTTTTTTCACAATTATCCTTCGCGTGGTGCCTGGTAAAGTTCTATCCAACCACTTATACCTAAAATTAAAAATTATTGATTTAAATTACATCATAAAAATCGTGGCATCAACAGGATATGACAAATTCACTATCGCATTATCCCTAAAGGACGTGAGATCTAAATCATTCAATAATAAACTTCTTTATATCGTGACAATCATATTTATACTCTAAATGAAATCCGAGAGTATTAAAAGTTTAATCCTGTCCAAAAGTCTCGGACGGAAAAAGTTAAACATTATTTTGTGTTTATTTGTGGCCAAAAACTCCAAATCCGCTTGACGTCCGTCCGTCTGTCTGTCTGTGCGCATGATAACTAAAGAACGCCCTGACATAAGATCTTGAATCCGGGTGTTTGGTCGAATTTATAAAGCTAAGTTAGTTAACGGGCAAAATCATACTACCCCTTGTTCTTCGGGTAACTGCCATACAAAAAGTCCTTAAAACACGTGTTCAAGAATATTGTCGATAACTTCAGACCGGTTTAAGCTACGACTTTGAAATTTTTTTAGGTGTTGATCTTCCAACAGTTGGAGCTGAATGAATGATTATGAACAAAATCCCCCTCGTGTAGCTGCCATGCAAATATCCTGTTAAAATGTCTTCACTTAATTTACGAAACTCACTATAACTCAAATCATTAAGCCACGAATTCGAAATTTTGTTCAAATTAGTTTTGAGTGAAAACAAAGTTTGAGTTTACTAGTCAGCTAAATCCTTATACTACTTCTGGTAGCTTCCATACAAAAAATCATTGAGACACGTGTTCAACAATATTTTTCGATATCTTCTGAACGCTTCAAGCTTGGAATTTTAAATTTTATACACAATAATTTTTAAATGGTTCCAAGTAAAAGGATGAATATGCTAGAAATCGAGTGAGTCCTTCCTGCACCTCCCATGTGAAAGTCCTTAAAAAGGGATATTTTTTTTCAGTGATACCTAGTTCTAGACATGAAATTAAACACTGATGATTCGAAACTTGGTGAGTATACCATATGTACCTACATTTGCTCGAAAAGTAATCCCGATAAAAAAATATCCATTAAGGCCGGTTTACAAGGTAGTGACAAGCAATTTTACTTTATTATTTTTTAATAATAAAGTATTGTGATCGACCTGAAATTTCAAAAAAGTTTGCTACCCTGAAATTTTGTATTTACACGTTTTAGGACTAGTAAACACCAAAAAAGCAAAAAAAAAAAAATGTCCGTCTGTCCGCCGTAGACGCCGTACGCCATACGCCGTCCGCCGTCCGACGTACGCCGTCCGACGTACGCCGTACGTCGTACGCCGTACGCAAAATCATGTGAAGGCGCGTAGCTCCCAAACCCGTTGAGATATTAAATTGAAATTGTTATGGTGGGTAGGTTGGGTGAACCCCTACGACTGGTATATTTTCGAGGGGTAGGGGTACAAGGGGAGAGGAGAGGAGACCGTTTTAGACGAAAAATTTTGGTTTCTAGATCTCAGGAAACACTTATGCTAGGAGGCTGAAACTTGGAACTTATGTAGTACTATGATAATGGACTCAATTGCAAAAAATGGTCGATATTGGTTAAGGGGTGTGGAAGTGGGGGGGGAAAACTATGAGTCTTTAACGCATGAAAGACGGGATTGAAACATTCTAAAATCGATATCTCCTGAACAATTGATGTCAGAAGATTGAAACTTTGTAGTTGTTCTTAGGGATACTTCAAGACTAGGCAAGGGCTAAAATTTTTAAGGGGGGTGGTAGGGTGTGGGGGTGGGGGGTGAAAAACTTTGGATTACAATATCTTCCGAACCAATTACACCAGGAAGATAAAATTTAGTTTCTGTATATGGGATCACAAGAGGAGTCTACCGAAAATTTTTGAGGGGGGAGGTGAAGCACAAAAGTGAGGGGACAGCAATTTTTCAAAAAATTTAATTTTTATATCTCAGAAACCGTATCAGATATGATCTTGAAAATTTTACAGGGGTTGGGGTCGGTAAACTTCTAGTAGGGAAAAAAATGTTGGTGGTGTGGGTGTTGGGGGTATTGGTGAAAAGAGGTAGAAAGGAAAACATTCTGATTTTTATTTCTCAAAAACCATAATGAATAGAAAGCTAACAACTTAGGATTATATAGAGACACTATGAAGACATCCTAGAAAAATAAAATTTTTGATAGGGGTATCAAGATACGGGGGAGAGGGGTGGTTTTTTATATCTCAGAAACGGCTCATGCTAGAAAGTTGAAACTTAGTACGTGTATGTAAATGTACCATTAGAGTAATTAAAGCAAAAAAAAAAGTTCAGATTTTTATTGGCATTCAGAGGTTGATTAAAAAAAATGTCCGTGAATCCATATTTTCACAAACTTCGTTCAAACTTTTAGACATGTCAAGCTATCAAAGCAATTTTACTTCTGCGGGCTATTTATATAAGCGCCTAGTAACGATCTTCAAAATTTTCCGACATCCAACTCCTAAGGGGGTGTAAAGTAGTTGTGTACTTGAATATGTACACAACAATATGTATGTAACCAGGAGGCTATTTGGAACGTTATTTTTTATGTTGTCAGTCGCATAGTAACCTACACCGCATCTCATCATTAAACACGTTTCGGACTTCTAACCATAAAATAATAAAGTTGCGCCCAGATTGTTGGCAGATTTTTTACTGAGATTGTGAGAGAGCTAGCTTATCGAATTTTCAAGGGGGTTGAAGCAACCGCTGCTATGAAATTCATGTACACTCCCCACCTGCTTATGGCAAATCATTTTAGTTAAGAGCGAGACAACTAACAGAAATGTAATGGAACTGAAGCAGGCGTTGTAAGAATTTTCTATGTGTCCAACGCTTTTTATGGTTTGTATGTAATCGTGTCTAGTGTTTTTACTCTAAACGAAATTTGAGAGTATTATTTTATTATACTCTAGAAAAATAAAAGTGTTATATTATCTGTGCGCACGATAACTCAAAAACGCTTTGACCTAGGATCTAGAAATTTTGAGCTGCCGTAGAAATATCCTGTAAAAATATCATCTCACAATTATAACGGAACTCATTATAACTCAAGAAATCGTTCAACCACGAATTTGAAATTTTGGTGTCTATTAGTTATGAAACGTGGAAAAAAAATTTTCAGGGTAGCAAATTTTTTTTTTTTTTTTAAAAAAATCGATAATAATACTTTATTATTAAAATAATAAAGTAAAATGGATTGCGAAGAAGAAATTAATTTTTTGGTTTGTATTATCTTTGAAAATTTCGAATCTGGAAAAGAAAAAAAAGTCCTAATCTTTGGTTAAAAGAAATTTCGGCCATGGTATAAACGCCAAAGTAACTATAAAATTTAGTATTGCAAGGAGCTACAAATATCGAATTTTTGGCGAAGTAGAGATGTCAGAGTAGAAAATTACGAGCAGTAACCATAAAAATATCTCAGTTCGAGAACTTTTTATGGCAACAAAAAATGTTGTCACAAACACATTGACAAAAATATCTTCAACACTTTTTGCCGGATATAATACCTGTTCGTTTCACTCCTGATCAGTTCGTCATTAGATATTTTCCTTCTCCCTCACAATCTCAGTAAAAATTGTTTGTCGTCTACATGGTGACAACCGGCCTTTAGCATTTATTTTCAGGAATTTCGTCATATCTCTTAGGTCTTCTTCAATATGAAATACACATTGTAGAATGGTTTTAGTAATTCAGAAACTTTATCAAAATTTCAGCTAGGGTTGTTCGATTTCGATTCGATTAATCGAATAATCGATTATTTTTTCTAAAAAAATCTATTTTATCAATCGGTATGAGTGATGTTGATTAATCGACATAATCGATTAGTTAACGAACAATCGAACAAATTTCAACAGTAAAAAGATTCTGTATTCGACAGATTTGGCAATAATTTACTACGAAATTAGCTGCAATAGAAAAAAATTGTGCATTCATGAAGAGATCCAGCAAAACACGTTTGGTAATAACAACCCAGCAAGCAAAACTTCGTTGAGAAAATTGCTTCCTATGTCAAATTATAGGAATTATTTTACTCCTGCTGTTTCTTCCAGTCTCAAATTCGGAACTGAATCGCCAACTCTAGCTAAAAGTAAATACATCCACTTACTTTTATGCTTATCTCCTTACTTATTTACTGGAGACCTCTTTCTATTATACTTACTTTATAACAAAATTCTAATACCCTTTTCCAGTAATTATATTGTGAGTCATTCCACCAAGAATCGCCAAAGGTGTGACCTTACCATCTCCGATTCTTTTGAAAATTTTTGTACGTGAAGAACTAGTGAAGAAAATAATTGAAATTCAATTTCTTGTTTTATCTCATTTTTTTTGTTAGTTATAGTATGTTAAAGTTTTCGTAAAAATGGTGTCCGATTCCTCTTTGAAAATTCATATCTCTGGTAATTTCTATCCTAGAATAATAATAAAATAGGGCTTATTTTAAAGGGGAAGGTTGTTGCAATATAAAAAAAATATGAATAAAAATTATCATAACAATTTTTTTCCAAGGATAACGATTTTGTCTCAAGGGGATCGGGGTCACAAAAATCGAAGAAATTCAGGGGTTCTCAATTAAGGCTAGTTTAGTTCTATAATATTTTAATTAGATTTTTTTGACCCCCATCCCATTGAGATCCCAAGTTGATTTTTTGGTATGTTTTGAAAAACAATATAATATACCAAATACAAAAAAATAAAAAAACATACTGCAGTCACGATCGGCTGCAAGCCAATCGTATACTACTCTAGATGAATACTGAACTCCGATTTATATTGTAGTTGGGGATAAAGTAGAATTACGTGTGTGCATGTTCTATGTCCTTTATTAAGGACTCCCATTTGATTGCTACTCAAAAGTGTTTAATTTCATATCTTGAACTGGGTAAGTCATCGAAAAAAATGTCCTTTTTGAAGGACTTTCACATGGGAGGTGCAGGAAGGACTCACTCGATTTCTTACATATTTATCCTTTTCCTTGGAACCATTTAAAATTGAACGCGTACAAAATTTAAAATTCGTAGCTTGAAGCGTTCAAAAGTTATCGAAAAATATTGTTGAACACGTGTCTTAAGGACATTTTGTATGGCAGCTACGAGAAGGAGTAAACGGATTTCGCTGATTAGTAAACTCGAACTTCATTTTTACTCAAAACTAATTTGTACAAAATTTCCAATTCATAGCTAAAAGATTACTTGAGTTATAGTAAGTTCCGTAAATTAAGTGAATACATTTTGACAGGATATTTGTATGGCAGCTACACGAAGGACTAATAGGATTTTCTTCATAATCATACATTTCGCTCCAACTATTGGAAAAATAACACATACAAAATTTCAAAGATGTAGCTTAAACCCTTCTGAAGTTATCGGCCAATATTCTTAAACACGTGTTTTAAGGACATTTTGTATGGCAGCTACCAGAAGGAGTAAAAGGATTTCGCTGACTAGTAAAGCCAAACTTCTTTTTTCACTCAAAACTAATTTGTACAAAATTTCGAATTCGTAGCTAAAAGATTACTTGAGTTATAGTGAGTTTCGTAAATTAAGTGAATACATTTTGATAGGATATTTGTATGGCAGCTACTTGGTTTATTAAGGACTGCCATGAGATTGCTACAATACGTACGCTAAAAGATAATATTCATTGTTTAATTTCATATCTTGAACTGGGTAAGTTATCGAAAAAAAATGTCCTTTTTGAAGGACTTTCACATGGGAGGTGCAGGAAGGACTCACTCGATTTCTTACATATTTATCCTTTTCCTTGGAACCATTTACGTGTACAACATTTCAAATTCGTAGCTTGAAGCGTTCGAAGGTTATCGAAAAATATTGTTGAACACGTGTCTTAAGGACATTTTGTATGGCAGCTACTAGAAGGAGTAAAAGGATTTCGCTGATTAGTAAACTCGAACTTTGTTTTTACTCAAAACTAATTTATACAAAATTTCCAATTCATAGCTAAAAGATTACTTGAGTTATAGTAAGTTCCGTAAATTAAGTCAATACATTGTGACAGGATATTTGTATGGCAGCTACACGAAGGACTAATATGATTTTCTTCATAATCATACACTAAGCTCCAACTAATGGAAAAATAACATATACAAAATTTCAAAGACGTAGCTTAAACCCTTCTGAAGTTATCGGCCTATATTCTTAAACACGTGTTTTAAGGACATTTTGTATGGCAGCTACCAGAAAGGTTAAAAAGATTTCGCTGACTAGTAAACCTTAATTTCCTTTTCACTCAAAACTAATTTGAAAAAAATTCCGAACTCGTAGGTAAAAGATTACTTGAGTTATAGTAAGTTTCGTAAATTAAGTGAATACATTTTGACTGGATATTTGTATGGCAGCTACACGAAGAACTAATAGGATTTTCTTCATAATCAAACATTTGGGTCCAACTATTGAAAAAATAACACATACAAAATTTCAATGTCGTAGCTTAAACCCTTCTGAAGTTATCGACCTATATTCTTGAACACTTGTTTTAAGTACATTTTGTATGGCAGCTACCCGAAGGAGTAGGACGATTTTGCCCGTTAACGAATTTAGCCTTACAAATTCAACCAAACATCCAGATTCAAAATTTCAAGATCCTAGGTCAAGGCGTTCTTGAGTTATCGTGCTAACGGACAGACGGACGGACGGACGGACGTCAAGCGGATTTGAGGTTTTTGGCCACAAATAAACAAAAAACAAGCCAATCGTATAATACTCTAGATGAATACTGAACTCCGATTTATATTGTAGTTGGGGATAAAGTGGAATTACGTGTGTGATTGTTGTATGTCCTTTATTAAGGACTGCCATTAGATTGTTACTCAAAACTAAAAGTCAAACTTCAGTGTTTAATTTCATATCTTGAACTGGGTAAGTCATCGAAAAAAATGTCCTTTTTGAAGGACTTTCACATGGGAGGTACAGGAAGGACTCACTTGATTTCTTACATATTTATCCTTTTCCTTGGAACCATTTAAAAATGAACGTGTACAAAATTTCAAATTCGTAGCTTGGAGCGTTCAAAAGTTATCGAAAAATATTGTTGAACACGTGTCTTAAGGACATTTTGTATGGCAGCTACCAGAAGGAGTTAAAGGATTTCGCTGATTAGTAAGCACAAACTTCGTTTTTACTCAAAACTAATTTGTACAAAATTTCCAATTCATAGCTAAAAGAATACTTGAGTTATAGTAAGTGCCGTAAATTAAGTGAAGACGTTTTGACAGGATATTTGTATGGCAGCTACACGAAGGACTAATAGGATTTTCTACATATTCATACATTTAGCTCCAACTATTAGAAAAATAACACATACAAAATTTCAAAGACGTAGCTTAAACCCTTCTGAAGTTATCTTGAAGACGTGTTTTAAGGACATTTTGTATGGCAGCTACCAGAAGGAGTAAAAGGATTTCGCTGACTAGTAAAGTCGAACTTTCTTTTCACTCAAAACTAATTTGTACAAAATTCCGAATTCGTAGCTAAAAGATTACTTGAGTTATAGTGAGTTTCGTAAATTAAGTGAATACATTTTGACTGGATATTTGTATGGCAGCTACACGAAGCACTAACAGGATTTTCTTCGTAATCATATATTTATCTCCAACTATTGGAAAAATAACACATACAAAATTTCAATGTCGTAGCTTAAACCCTTCTAAAGTTATCGACCAATATTCTTGAAGACGTGTTTTAAGGACATTTTGTATGGCAGCTACCCGAAGGAGTAGGACGATTTTGCCCGTTAACGAACTTAGTCTTATAAATTCAACAAAACATCCAGATTCAAAATTTCAAGATCCTAGGTGAAGGCGTTCTTGAGTTATCGTGCTAACGGACGGACGGACGGACGGACGGACGGACGGATGGACGTCAGGCGGATTTGAGGTTTTTGGACACAAATAAACAAAAAATAATATATAACTTTTTTTCGGCCGAGGCTTGGTTCTATGCGTTATAAACTTTTGGGCTGGATTAAACTTATAATACTCTATATGATTTCATCTAGAGTATAATAATATATAACTTTTTTTCGTCCGAGGCTTGGTTCTATGCGTTACAAACTTTTGGGCTGGATTAAACTTATAATACTCTATATGATTTCATCTAGAGTATAAAAAGAACAAACCTAATAGGTTAGAGGGTGAATGAAAAAAGAACAAACCTGTTAGGTTTGTTCTTTTTTCATTCCCTTTCTACACTTTTCTGCACTCGCTCAAGAGTTAATGCAGAAAAGTGTAGAAGGTGTAGCCAAAAAGAAGAAACCTATTAATAGAGAAGAATTATCCATTTTATGAGCTCCTAATCATAAAATTACACACGAACCGTCATAGTTCCTTTCTCATAAAACGTGATATCGGAAAGGAGGAAACCTACCCAATGTACATAAAACAATTTAGCAAACTTACCACGAGTAGAGAGTCGGTGAGTAGACCAAGGTACCCATTATTGCATACCGGCCCAGCGTTGGAGTATCGATTTCCTGTTGCGGTTTCGCCTGTAACGGAACAAGCTTAAGTATCACTTAACATTTTTCACTCTTGACATCACGATCACTTGTTTCACATTTTTAACTCGTTTATATTATACTTAACACTTTGTTACCAAAATTTTTCGCGTAATAAATTGCTGCGAGAATTCAGCGCCGACATATAACGTTCCGTATACGAAGCAGTTTGCTATGAAAGGATGCTTGGCAAATAACTTTCGTGCTGCAGTTGCCATGATGTTTATGCTTAAGATTATATTCCTTCCAGACGTAATTAAAACCTTGAGCGATTTTCGGGTGGAAAATTTTAAATGAAAATTTTGTTCGAACACGAAACTCGCTGGTAGCCAGCAGTAAGCATAAAGAACTGAACATCAAAGTTACTTTTTCATTGCGGGAAAGTACTACACTATACAGTGGTCCGTAAAGTGATTTAAATTGATCGCCTAATCAATTGTACTCACTCGCCGAGCGTTAAAAAAATCACTATCATGACATAGCCATGAATACATACATACAAAACATACTTACAAAATATAAATACATAATGCACATGAACACAGCATACATATACTCCAATGAAAACTGCTTTTAAACCTCATGTGGGATTTATCCGCAACGCCAACAACTATACAGGGTGTAACTAGTACTGAGGTTCAAACGAAAATGGGAGATAGAGGAACTTGTCCTGAGTAGAAAATCGTTCTACACATACTCCCGTTTTTGCACTGTTAAGGAGATAGCGCGATTTTAAGGACGAAGGATTTTCATCGTACCTGTGATCACTGTTTGATCTCTAACTTCTGCTGTACTTAGCGTAACGTAATAATTCTGGGCTCGTTGGAAAGGACACAAATTCTTCTTTCTAATTGCTATCAAGTGTGTCAATCAGTGTTATACTTTTTGAGAAAAATTCATTTAAATGACACAATAATAATAAAAAATTAAAAAAAAATACAAAAAAGTCCTGTTTTCTCCGAGAAGGACCTGATTAACCACCAAATTTTATTACATTTTCGGAAAGCCCATAAAATTTCACTATACGTTTGATAACAGAATTTCTTCATATTTGCAACAACAAGTGAGTTCCCTGCACATGTTGGAAATACTGCTAAACATAGAATTTACCGCAAAACAGATGCAGTAATGAGCAACCATGTTAACATGCTCTTATGTGTGGAAATTATGTTACAGGTAAGTAAAAATATGACAACTAATTAGCGCATCCATTTAAGTTAATTAAGTAATATCCATTTAAGTAGGGCGTGGAGTTTACCTGCTCCCTTAAGGAACAGGAATGACTTCGTCCTACGTAGATTTTTCTGCGATAAAAGCATCGGGAGGAAGCAGCAGCAAACAGAATGTCAAATATTCATTACGAGCAACATGGCAAGCAATAGGAGGTCTTTTACAGCGGAAGAAATGGCAGACATGCACTTCGTGTATGGGTTGTGCGACGGGAATGCTAGGCGAGCCGAAAGAGTTTACCGGGAACGGTATCCGGACAGATCTCGGTACTCCCATTATTGGATGTTCATCAGCATTCATCGGAACCTTCGTGAACGAGGTACACTCCAGCCGTGGCTGGAGACACAACATCCAGGACGGCGACACTCGGTACCTGTGGCCACGGAGGAGCGCATACTGCGCATCGCGGCTCCCTAGCCCCACGGTAAGCACCCGGCGCATCGGCCATCGATTAGGCATCAACCACATGCATTTATTTCGTCCTCACTATTATTAATCATACTCCTTCGGCGAATGACGGGTGTCAAACCAGATTTACTTGAAGGGAACGTGCTTGATAACTGTTAGCCCCGCTCCTTTACAATTCAACCTATGAAGAAATTCTGTTAACAAACGTCTAGTGAAATTTTATGGGCTTTCCGAAAATGTAATAAAATTTGGTGGTTAATCAGGTCCTTCTTGGAGAAACAGGACTTTTTTGTATTTTTTTTTAATTTTTTATTATTTTTGTGTCATTTAAATAAATTTTTCTCAAAAGTATAACACTGATTGACACAGTTGATAGCAAGTAGAAAGAAGAATTTGTGTCCTTTCCAACGAGCCCAGAATTATTACGTTACGCTAAGAACAGCAGAAGTTAGAGATCAAACAGTGATCACAGGTACGATGAAAACCCTTCGTCCTTAAAATCGCGCTATCTCCTTAACGGTGCAAAAACGGGAGTATGTGTAGAACGATTTTCAACTCAGGACAAGTTCCTCTATCTCCCATTTTCATTTGAACCTCAGTACTATTTACATCCTGTATATGTATTAGTAGTTTGGGAAAAAATAGTACTAAGACTCATTGATTGCAAAGACACGTTCCTGTATCCTTGCAAATTGTGCTGCATGTATAATTTTGCATGCGACCAGCTCGAAAACGCTTCTGGTAGTGCGGACTCTGCTTCCAGGTTCAGTGCTATTCAGATTGTTAAATTTCACTTCAATATTCTTGGTCGTGGGTTTAAAAACTTTGTTCTGAATCCGATTTTTCATGGGCTTTTCCATCGCCGTCACGGATCAAAACGAGAAAATATACCAGTCCATTGGAGAATCTTTTTATACTTTAGATGAAATCATATAGAGTATTATAAGTTTAATCCAGCCCGAAAAGTTTGTAGCGCATAGAACCGAGCCTCGGACGAAAAAAAGTTATATAATATTTTGTGTTTAGTTGTGGCCAAAAACCCCAAATCCGTTTGCTGTCCGTCCGTCCGTCCGTCTGTCCGTCCGTCCGTTTGCACGATAACTCAAGAACGCGTTGGCCTAGGAAGTTGAAATTTGGTTACCACCAGTAAAATGGAAAAAGTAAGGCTAAGTTCGTTAATGGGCGATATCCTTCCACTCGTATTCACATTTATTGCTCAAATGCTTCAAGTTAGGAGCTTGAAATTTTGAATACTTAAAGTTTGCAATATTTGAAACGAAAGTTCCGAATATGATGCAAATCGAATGAGTCCTTCATGTAGCAGCCTACAAAAGTCCTTCAAAAATGTATACAAGTTACAGAATCCACTATAACTCTAGTACGAGTTAAAGCAGGGAATCAAAATTTTACAGGAATTAGTTTTATATCAAAAGCAAGACCGAGTTCATTAATTAGCGCAATCCATCAACTCCTTCGGGTAGCTGTCATACAAAAGTTCTTAAAACACGAGTTCACCAATATTGAACGATAACTTTAGAACGCTTTAAGTTACGACTTTGAAATTTTGTATACGTTAATTTTATAATAGTCGCAGCTGAAGGTATTAATATGAAAAATATCCCGTAAGTCCTTCATGTAGTTGCCATACAAAAATTCTGTAAAAATGTCCCAACTTAATTTATGGAACTCACTATAACTCAAGCAATTGTTTAACCATCCATCGAGTAGCCACTATACAAAAGTTTCTACCTGTAAATAATTGTATGTGCACTCCTCATTCTTTTGATATATTCCCAACTAAAATATAAATCGGAGTTCAGTATTTCATCTAGAGTATCATACGATTGGCTTGCAGCCGATCGTGACTGCGTTATGTTTTGGAACGAATTCGAATATTTTATTATCCGAAAGCGCGGTGTTTTAATATAAAACTCTGGAATTGACGAACCCTCTAGAGTCGATACTGAATAACAAATGTTCAGAATCATAGCAATATGCAATGTGTTTCATATAACAAAAATTATCTTTCAAAAAATAAGCAATTTAACTCCACATTTTTATACTCTAGATGAAATCATATAGAGTATTATAAGTTTAATCCAGCCGAAAAGTTTGTAACGCATAGAACCAAGCCTCGGACGAAAAAAAGTTATATATTATTTTTTGTTTATTTGTGCCCAAAAACCTCAAATCCGCCTGACGTCCGTCCGTCCGTCCGTCCGTCTGTCCGTTAGCACGATAACTCAAGAACGCCTTCACCTAGGATCTTGAAATTTTGAATCTGGATGTTTGGTTGAATTTGTAAGGCTAAGTTCGTTAACGGGCAAAATCAGGAAGGACTCACTTGATTTCTTACATATTTATCCTTTTCCTTGGAACCATTTTAAAATGAACTTATACAAAATTTGAAATTCGTTGCTTGAAGCGTTCAAAAGTTATCGAAAAATATTGTTGAACACGTGTTTTAAGGACATTTTGTATGGCAGCTACCAGAAGGAGTTAAAGAATTTCGCTGATTAGTAAACCCGAACTTCGTTTTCACTCAAAACTAATTTGTACAAAATTTCCAATTTATAGCTAAAAGATTACTTGAGTTATAGTAAGTTCCGTAAATTAAAAGAAGACGTTTTGACAGGATATTTGTATGGCAGTTACACGAAGGACTAATAGGATTTTACATTTAGCTTGAACTATTGGAAAAATAATACATACAAAATTTGAAAGACGTAGCTTAAACTTTTCTGAAGTTATCTGCCAATATTCTCAAGCACGTGTTTTAAGGACATTTTGTATGGCAGCTACCAGAAGGAGTAAAAGGATTTCGCTGACTTGTAAAGCCAAACTTTGTTTTCACTCAAAACTAATTTGTACAAAATTCCGAATTCGTAGCTAAAAGATTACTTGAGTTATAGTGAGTTTCGTAAATTAAGTGAATACATTTTGACAGGATATTTGTATGGCAGCTACACGAAGCACTAACAGGATTTTCTTCATAGTCATACATTTAGCTCCAACTATTGGAAAAATAACACATACAAGATTTGAAAGTCGTAGCTTAAACCCTTCTGAAGTTATCGACCAATATTCTTGAAGACGTGTTTTAAGGACATTTTGTATGGCAGCTACCCGAAGGAGTAAGACGATTTTGCCCGTTAACGAACTTAGCCTTACAAATTCAACCAAACATCCAGATTCAAAATTTCAAGATCCTAGGTGAAGGCGTTCTTGAGTTATTGTGTTCACGGACAGACGGACGGACGGACGGACGGACGGACGGACGGACGGACGGACGGACGGACGTCAGGCGGATTTGATGTTTTTGGCCACAAATAAACAAAAAATAATATATAACTTTTTTTCGTCCGAGGCTTGGTTCTATGCGTTACAAACTTTTGGGCTGGATTAAACTTATAATACTCTATATGATTTCATCTAGAGTATAAAAATTTGTACACTGAAAAATTTTTTTTTCACGTTTCATGGCTAGTAGACACGAAAAAAGCAAAAAAAAATGTCAGTCTGGCTGTCCGCCGTACGCAGTACCCCGTATGCCGTACGCCATACGCCGTACGTCGACCGCTGTACGCAAAATCGTTTGAAAGCTCGTAGCTCCCAAAGCCTTTGAGCTATTAAATTGAAATTTTTTCTAGGAATAGACTGGGGTGTAAGGGGGAACTAGGGCAAGTGTTTTAGACGGAAAATTTTGGTTTCTAGATCTCAGCAACCGCTTATGCTAGGAGGCTGAAATTTGGAATTTATATAGAGCGTCAGTAGTGGACCCATTTGCAAAAAAATTGCCGATATCGGTGAAGGGGTGTGGGAGTGAGGGGGGGGGGGGGAAATGCGTCCGAAACGGAAAATAGACGAGATCGTCACATTCTAAGATCCATACCTCCTAAACGGTTTACGTCACAAAACTGAAACTTAATGGATATCCGTAGGTATACTAGAAGAATAGATTGGAAATAAATTTTTGAGTGGGGGCAGTGGCGTATGGTGGTGGGGGGTAAAATCTTTAGATTATGATATCTCACGAACCAAATGCACTAGCAAAATAAAATTCCGTTTGTGAATAAAGGTTGACAAATGAAGGTTGCTGAAAGTAAAATTTTTTAAGGGTGCGGTGAAGCATGGCAGTGGAGGGGATAGGAATTTTTCTAAAAAATCACGTCTCATATCTCAAGAACAGTGTGAGAGAGTAAGTAGACCTAATAGACGCCTAGCAGGATAAAAAAAATTGTGGGTGATGGTGTAAATAGTGAGGGTGGGGGAGGGTGAAATGGAAAAGGTTCCGATTTTTATATATTGAGAACCCATAATGATATAAAGCTGAAACTTGGTATTTAGATAGAGCTATAGTAGTAGCATGTTGGAAAAATATAATTTTTTATATGGGTAGTATGGTACGAGGGTGGGGGTGTTTTTCCTATCTATAGAACGGCTTATGCTACAAAGTTGAAACTCGGCATGTATATATAAAGCAAATATGAAAGTTATTAACATAAAAAAAATTTCAAATATCCATTGGCGTTTGGAAGGGGGCAAACAAAATGATAAGTGAAAATGGAATGCATATATTTTCACGGTTTTCGTCATATCTATTAGATCTTTCCAAATATTGAATTCATTTTTATACTCTAGATGAAATCATATAGAGTATTATAAGTTTAATCCAGCCGAAAAGTTTGTAACGGACGAAAAAAAGTTATATATTATTTTTTGTTTATTTGTGCCCAAAAACCTCAAATCCGCCTGACGTCCGTCCGTCCGTCCGTCCGTCCGTCCGTCCGTCCGTCCGTCCGTCCGTCTGTCCGTGAACACGATAACTCAAGAACGCCTTCACCTAGGATCTTGAAATTTTGAATCTGGATGTTTGGTTGAATTTGTAAGGCTAAGTTCGTTAACGGGCAAAATCGTCCTACTCCTTCGGGTAGCTGCCATACAAAATGTCCTTAAAACACGTGTTCAAGAATATTGGTCGATAACTTAAGAAGGGTTTAAGCTACGACTTTGAAATTTTGTATGTGTTATTTTTCCAATAGTTGGAGCTAAATGTATGATTATGAAGAAAATCCTGTTAGTCCTTCGTGTAGCTGCCATACAAATATCCTGTCAAAATGTATTCACTTAATTTACGAAACTCACTATAACTCAAGTAATCTTTCAGCTACGAATTCGGAATTTTGTACAAGTTAGTTTTGAGTAAAAAGAAAGTTCGAGTTTACTAATCAGCGAAATCCTTTTTCTCCTTCTGGTAGCTGCCATACAAAATGTCCTTAAAACACGTGTTCAAGAATATTGGTCGATAACTTCAGAAGGGTTTAAGCTACGATATTAAAATTTTGTATGTGTTATTTTTCCAATAGTTGGAGCTAAATTTATGATTATGAAGAAAATCCTGTTAGTCCTTCGTGTAGCTGCCATACAAATATCCTGTCAAAATGTATTGACTTAATTTACGAAACTCACTATAACTCAAGTAATCTTTTAGCTACGTATTCGGAATTTTAATCAAGTTAGTTTTGAGTGAAAAGGAAGTTCGAGTTAACAAATCAGCGAAATCCGTTTACTCCTTCTGGTAGCTGCCATACAAAATGTCCTTAAAACACGTGTTCAAGAATATTGCCGATAACTTCAGAAGGGTTTAAGCTACGTCTTTGAAATTTTGTATGTGTTATTTTTCCAATAGTTGGAGCTAAATGTATGATTATGAAGAAAATCCTATTAGTCCTTCGTGTAGCTGCCATACAAATATCCTGTCAAATAGCCTTCACTTAATTTACGAAACTCACTATAATTCAAGTATTATTTTAGCTATGAACTCGAAATTTTGTACAAATTAGTTTTGAGTGAAAACAAAGTTCGAGCTTACTGATCAGCAAAATCCTTTTACTCCTTCTGGTACCTGCCATACAAAATGTCCTTAAGACACGTGTTCAACAATATTTTTCGATAACTTTTGAACGCTTCAAGCTACGAATTTGAAATTTTGTACACGTTCATTTTTAAATGGTTCCAAGGAAAAGGATAAACATGTAAGGAATCGAGTGAGTCCTTCCTGCACCTCCCATTCGAAAGTCCTTCAAAAAGGACATTTTTGTTCGATGACTTACCCAGTTTAAGATATGAAATTAAACACTGAATATTGTCTTTTAGTTTTGAGTAGCAATCTAATGGCAGTCCTTAATAAAGGACATACAACATACACACGCGTAATTCTACTTTATCCCCAACTACAATATAAATCGGAGTTCAGTATTCATCTAGAGTATTATACGATTGGCTTGCAGCCGATCGTGACTGCAGTATGTTTATTCTGCTGCTTCTTCATATAAATACATAGAAAGTGTTTTCAGGATTTTTTGAACTTCGACCCCTAAAGGGGTGGAAAGGGGGTTGTATACTTTTTCACGAATTCCGCCATATCCCTCAGGTCTGATCAGATATCGAATATCTTTTCACTTTCAAAACCCGTTTTTAAGTTTTTTCTTTGTTCAGCCCCTAAGAGGGTATAAAAGGGTTGAACACGTTTTCACGAATTCCCTCATATCTTTAAGAAGTGATAATTGGTTTTTACTTTCTCGTGCTGTCTTCATATTAATCTATTAATCTAACAGGATTTTTGGATATGCAACACCCAAGTGGGTGTAAGGAGGTTGCATATCTGACAATATATCGAACTCATTTTTACTTCCTAAAGTTTCCTATATAAGCACCAAAAAATTAATTTCAGTATTTTTAGATATTCAATCCCAAGGGGTGTAAGGGGGTTGTATGCTTTTCAAAGCTTCGACATATTTCTTAGGTTTGATGAATTATTAGATCGCTTTTCACTTCCACAGACTTTTTATGTAATCGCCTACAAACCCATTTCTCAATTTTTCGATATTCAACCCCCAAGGGTTTGAATATGTTTTCTGATGATATATAAAATTGATTATTACGGCATTTGATGTAATGACCTAAAAACCGATTTTTTGAATTTCAAGAACCAAGGGGGTGTGAAGGGTTTGCTTACGTTTTCACAAATTTTGCAAAATCCCTCGTGTCTCATGAGATATCAAGTTGCTCCTTATGAAATCGTCTAAAAACCTGTTTCACAATTTTTTCGGAATTCAAACCGCAATATAATGGGTTTTCATACGTTTTAACAATTCGTCATATCTATTAAGTCTGATAAGACAACAATTTCGTTTTTGGTTGGTTGGTTGGTTTAAGTGGCAGCCCTGTCACCCAGACAGAGCTCAATTAGTTCAGAGGCCGTTTTGGAACCACAAACTCGTGTTAAACTCGGATGTTAAGGGTTGTTGATACTGGGGAATACAGAAGATGAATGTGAGAAAGGTTGATTGAATTGGATCGCTATAGCCACCCTGTGCTGTTCAGGAAAAGTAATAACTCTCCAATCTTCTTCCCCGAAATCTCCATCAGGTCCCCGTAGAAGGGCTTGCCTAGCGCTCGCTCTCGGGCTCTAGCTAGAGCCGGACACTTGCAAAGGAAATGAACAAGCGACTCTCGCTCATTAGTGTCCTGGCAGCTGCGGCAGTGTACATTGAATGGAATGCCCAGTTTGGCCGCATGATCCCCGGCCAGTGACCTGTACTGATCGCCGTGATTCTGGAGACGTCTGCCCGGGTCTTGTATAGAAGTTCTTCTGACTTGGCTCGGTTGTAAGATGGCCACATCTTCCTAGATATGGCGCAGGTAGTTAGGCTTTTCCATCTGGAATTAGCCGCTGTCTGGAAGTGTGAGAGTATGACCCTCTTTACGACTCCTAAAGGAACGTGGACTAGTTCCGCAAGAGAGCCGGGAAGAGCGGAGCCCTCCCTTGCCAGTTGCCCCGGGACCCAGAGCACAGTGACTTTGAGCCGTTCCGCCAAACCGGCTAGTTCGTTACGGCATTGCTGAACTAGTTTAGAGGAGGTGGTAGCCGAATCTAGTGCCTTGATTGCGGCTTGGCTGTCGGTGAAAATGACGATGTTGTGTTTTGGCGATGAGTCGTGTTTTAGTGTACGACAAGCCTCCCGGATCCCCAGTATCTCTGCCTGGAAGACGCTAGCGTGGTCCGGGAGGCGGTAGGACTTAGCGATATTATGTGTATCTGAGAATATTCCTGCCCCGACCCCGCAGTCCATTTTCGAACCGTCGGTAAATATTATCGTGTCGAAGTCTGCTTCCACCGCACCGTTCTTCCACTCCTCTCTAGTTGAGAAACCAACAGAGAATCGTTTCGTGAAGCTCAGTTTGGAAAAATTTAAATTTCGTTTTTACTTCAATGTGTTTTTAGTGTACATAATATACCGAAATTCAAATAGTCTACTATGCACGGGCCAATGTTTAATCGGCTAAAAATCTCTATTTTAAATATTTTTTTTAAGAACAAAACTAACTTTCCAAGAAACCTCATAATTTCGAAACAACTGATGATATACTCCGACTTTGACCGCTCCTAAGCTTTGACCGAAAAATAACAAAGTTTCGCCGAGACCATTGGCAGATTTTTAAATATGTTTATAAACTATTACTTTATTATTTTAATAATAAAGTATTTAACTTTGCTTTGCCTAACTGCACTTTAATAGAAAACTTGGTTTTTATCATCCAAGTCATGCACCCGCCATAAAAAATTGTTGCGATTTGTATGGAGCTATCATGTTTGTTATGACTCTGGTTTTTTATGTTCAATTCAGCTGCGCGGCTATCGTTCAGAGGGCTCTAGCTATGACTACGGCTTGATAAGATTTTGGCTTAACGATCACATTTCTCTAAGCAGTTCATTCTAAAGATTGAGTTCATATAAAAGTATAGCGTATCTTGTTTCTCTAATTATTGGACTATCTCAAATATAAAATGTTACACTATATTCTCCGAGTACAGTTTTCGAGTTTATGTGTTTAATTCGGTACATAATCTAGTTAATGTTGAGTTTTTTTTTCATTATTAATCTCATACATGTAGTACATAAAGAATATCAGAGTAATTTGCCGTATCTGCATTATATGTTTGAAGACGTGTACATATGAAGAAAAGATAATAGATATGTTCAACGATGATGAAATTATAAAACTTATTATTCGACTTCTGGATTATGTTCGTGGAGAGTGTTGTGTTGTTCAGGTGGCTAGATTTCTCGTACATATTACATGTATGTAATTTGTCAACATCGAGATGCAATGTCAATTTTGTTCCGATCTGTCGAATTGATTTGCTTCCAGTGGTTCCCACCACAGTGTCGGGGGTAAAAAATGTGGTAATATTGACGAATGGTAAAGTTGGAAATTTCCACCTGGTGGCAAAGGGAAATTTGAAATTTTTGTCAGCTGACTGTTATATGGCGGTTCGTGTGTAACATGGATGTAGTAGTATAACAGGTTCGGTGATAAATAAAATTTTTTTCCAATTGCGTTTGTATGTGTTCAGTGCAGGCGTTAAAAAAGCCAAATGTGCGGGCCGCAATATGAAAGGGATTTTATTTTTCAACGCCGACGCTGTTATGAAAACAACTCTAGAGCAAAAAAAATTGACAGGCTAGCACATATACAGGGTGTTTGGTACTCCGTGCACGACCTTGTAAGGGGTTATTCCTTGATATATTTGGAGAAAAAAATTGTTCCACAGGGTGGGTCAATTTTGAATAACAGTGGAGATACAGGGTGGTTAAGAAAAGTGTTTTTGACCGGTACCCTTACTTACTTAAAACGTTATATCTTGAAAACGAATAATCACAAGGCAAAGTGTTATAACTCGGTTTTTAGGCAATCGAATTATCTTTCATTTGATGTAACAGTCTAAATTGTAACTGCACCCAATCTTGAGATATTTACTCGAAAACACCAATTTTTGCTACGTGAACCCTTAAAATTCAGTGATCAATGTAGTTTTTCTCAGAAAACCCCATTATAAACATGTCATTATACTCTAGATGAAATCATATAGAGTATTATAAGTTTAATCCAGCCGAAAAGTTTGTAACGCATAGAACCAAGCCTCGGACGAAAAAAAGTTATATATTATTTTTTTTTTATTTGTGCCCAAAAACCTCAAATCCGCCTGACGTCCGTCCGTCCGTCCGTCCGTCCGTCTGTCCGTTAGCACGATAACTCAAGAACGCCTTCTCCTAAGATCTTGAAATTTTGAATCTGGATGTTTGGTTGAATTTGTAAGGCCAAGTTCGTTAACGGGCGAAATCGTCCTGTTCCTTCGGGTAGCTGCCATACAAAATGTCCTTAAAACACGTATTCAAGAATATTGGTCGATAACTTCAGAAGGGTTTAAGCTACGGCATTGAAATTTTGTTTGTGTTATTTTTCCAATAGTTCGAGCTAAATGTATGATTATGAAGAAAATCCTATTAGTCCTTCGTGTAGCTGCCATACAAATATCCTGTCAAAATGTATTCACTTAATTTACGAAACTCACTATAACTCAAGTAATCTTTTAGCTACGAATTCGGAATTTTGTACAAATTAGTTTTGAGTGAAAACAAAGTTTGAGTTTACTAGTCAGCGAAATCCTTTTACTCCTTCTGGTAGCTGCCATACAAAATATCCTTAAAACAGGTGTTCAAGAATATTAGTAGATAACTTCAGAAGCGTTTAAGCTACGGCATTGAAATTTCGTATATGTTATTTTTCCAATAGTTGGAGCTAAATATATGATTATGAAGAAAATCCTATTAGTCCTTCGTGTAGCTGCCATACAAATATCCTGTCAAAATGTATTCGCTTAATTTACGAAACTTACTATAACTCAAGTAGTCTTTTAGCTATGAATTCAGAATTTTTTACAAATTAGTTTTAAGGAAAAAGGAAGCTTCAGTTTACTTGTCAGCGAAATCCTTTTACTCCTTCTGGTAGCTGCCATACAAAATGTCCTTAAAATACGTGTTTAGGAATATAGGCCGATAACTTCAGAAGGGTTTAAGCTACGTCTATGAAATTTTGTACGTAGTATTTCTCCAATAGTTGAAGCTAAATGTATGATTATGAAGAAAATCCTATTAGTCCTTCGTGTAGCTGCCATACAAATATCTTCTCAAAACGTCTTCACTTAATTTACGGAACCTACTATAACTCAAGTAATCTTTTAGCTATGAATTGGAAATTTTGTACAAATTAGTTTTGAGTAAACAGGAAGTTCGAGTTTACTAATCAGCGAAATCCTTTTACTCCTTCTGGTAGCTGCCATACAAAATGTCCTTAAGACACGTGTTCAACAATATTTTTCGATAACTTTTGAACGCTTCAAGCTACGAATTTCAAATTTTGTACAAGTTCATTTTTAAATGGTTCCAAGGAAAAGGATAGATATGTAAGAAATCAAATGAGTCCTTCCTGCACCTCCTTCAAAAAGGACATTTTTTTACGATGACTTACCCAGTTCAAGATATGAAACTAAACACTGAAAATTGTCTTTTAGTTTTGAGTAGCAATCTAATGGCAGTCCTTAATAAAGGACTTACAACATGCACACACGTAATTCTACTTTATCCCCAACTACAATATAAATCGGAGTTCAGTATTCATCTAGAGTATTATACGATTGGCTTGCAGCCGATCGTGACTGCAGTATGTTTTTAATTTTATTTTTTTATGAGCCGTATTATTACCTACAAAAGCTGCATACATATGTATGAGTTACGATTAACATTTTGGAAGTAATAGGTAAAAATACATATCGCATAAAAATTAAATATTTCAAAAGTCAGTGCCATAAAGTGGACCTCGTTTAATTTGTCGGTAGTACTGAAGTATTTTTATTGCCCATTTATTACTATTTAAAGTATGTAGGAAAACAATGAAATGTGACTGAGTTTCAACATAATTGATGCTTTTACCTGGATGTGGTAGGTAATACTGGGTGCGGTACTATGCCTTTTTTAATAGGGTGCCTTACAAAATAAAAAGCCTATAAAAGCAAAACTACCTTCATATTTTTATCAGTTTTAGTTATGTTGCTAAAAGAAGAAGGTGTCAGTAGAATAAAAAAAATAATTTCGAAATGTCTGAGTACTCCAATGAAGAATATGCTGACATTGTGTTAATTTATGGAGAGTGTCGCGAAAATGGACAAGCCGCGCGAAGGCTTTACCATCAGAGACATCCCCATCAACGGACACCTGACAGGAGAGTATTTCAGGACGTTTACAGGAGAATTAGGGAAACTGGCAGCGTTAGAACAAGGAGAGTAAATGCAAATTCTGCGCCTATAATCTCTGTTCAGATTGATGAAAGAATACTGCAAGCAGTGCAAAATGATCCATCGATCAGTATCCGACGCTTGGCATTGCAGTTTAACATATCTACTTGGAAGGTTTGGAGTATTTTAAAAGTAGAACGCTTCCATGCCTACCATCACACACCAGTACAGGAGCTGCTACCCATTGATTTCCGCAAACGGATGGAGTTTTGCAATTGGCTCCTTGAACGACAAATAGATGACGACAATTTTTTCAACAATATTCTGTGGACGGATGAGTCCCAATTTACCAGAGACGGTATCACAAACTTCCACAACCTACATACGTGGGCTGAGAGCAATCCACACACAAGAAGAGCGGCATCATTTCAGCACAGATTCAGCGTCAATTTATGGGCAGGCGTGATTGGTGACGATTTACTTGGGCCTATTAGGCTTCCGCGTACTCTAAATAGCTCCAATTACTTACAGTTTTTATCAAATGATCTACAGAACTTATTGGATGATATTCCACTGGTACGATTGGCTTCCATGTTTTACCAACACGATGGTGCTCCAGCTCATTACGGCCGACAGATCACAGATTGGTTAAATTCCAATTATAGCAATCGCTGGATCGGTAGAAATGGACCGATACACTGGCCTGCAAGATCTCCTGATCTTACTATTATGGATTTCTTTGTATGGGGACGGATGAAGGACCTAGTCTACGCAACGCCAGTAGAAACATTGGAAGATCTAAATATCAGGATCGATGCGGCAGCAATAGAAGTAAGGCAGCAGTTGAGGAATATTAATACCAAGAGAACACTCGCCAAACGAGCTTTAGCGTGCATTCAAAATGAAGGTGGCCATTTTGAACATTTATTATAACAAAATTTTTTTAAATAAAACATAAAAACCATTATTAAATTCTTTTAGTTCAAACAAGTAGTGTAGATCAACATGCACATGCACTGACTTTTGGAATATTTAATTTTTATGCGATATGTATTTTTACCTATTACTTCCAAAATGTTAATCGTAACTCATACATATGTATGCAGCTTTTGTAGGTAATAATACGGCTCATAAAAAAATAAAATTAAAATGACATGTTTATAATGGGGTTTTCTGACAAAAACTACATTGATCACTGAATTTTACGGGTTCACGTAGCAAAAATTGGTGTTTTCGAGTAAATATCTCAAGATTGGGTGCAGTTACAATTTAGACTGTTACATCAAATGAAAGATGATTCGATTGCCTAAAAATCGAGTTATAACACTTTGCCTTGTGATTATTCGTTTCAAGATATAACGTTTTAAGTAAGTAAGGGTACCGGTCAAAAACACTTTTCTTAACCACCCTGTATCTCCACTGTTATTCAAAATTGACCCACCCTGTGGAACAATTTTTTTCTTCAAATATATCAAGGAATAACCCCTTACAATGTCGTGCACGGAGTACCAAACACCCTGTATAGCATTGCCTCTCTTTCGTACCCGATGTATTATCCTTCTCTTAACGAATTAGTCTCACATACAGGAACTTTACACACTACAGCCGATCCAGTTATACTACTCCATCCATGGTGTGTAATTTTGTGATTTGGAGCTCGGGAAGTTTTCGATTCTTTCTTAATTTCATTA
Source organism: Beris morrisii (assembly GCA_951812415.1). NCBI lineage: Eukaryota > Metazoa > Arthropoda > Insecta > Diptera > Stratiomyidae > Beris > Beris morrisii. The sequence continues at coordinate 85,419,250 of OX638310.1, read as the reverse complement.
TGAAAGACATAATAAAAATCTGCCAACAGTCTGGGCGCAACTTTATTATTTTTTGGGTGGAAGTTCGGAACGAGTTTAATTTTGAGATACGGTGTAGGTTGCTATGTGACTGAAAACCCAAAAAAATTGATGACGATCGGTGCGGTTGATAGTAAGGTATTCATTTCCGGTTCTACATTCCGAAAATGTTAGACTCAAACCCGCACAACGAAGTCAAAAAATTAACAATTTTTCTTTATGAACGGGCGGTATAAACTTCGAAATAACTTCACAAATGTTTAATATTCCGGAAAAAAGAAATATGGAATAATTTTTAAATTATTTAAAAGGAACATAAACCATTTTTTCGTTCCACTTTTCTTTCGTTTTGGTGCTTGAAATTGGTTTCTGAAAAAAATAAATTTTGTTTTTGATATGTTATGATACGTTGGTCCTTCTTATTTAATTATGAAATTCATTTAAATTCACTTCAAGCGATATTTTGGAGGAAAACACTTTTATTCGAGCTCAATCTCAATTTTGTATGAAAATCATATGCAACTGCCAGTTTCTGTCTGTTCCGAAATTTGCCACCAGAGCACATGGTATATTCGTTAATTGGAAATAATTGAATATATCACCAGCGCTGTCGTTTGTACTACTATAGTAGTATTTGTACTACTATTGTACTTCATGTACTACTGTACTACTCCTTTCAATTTTGGACTACTCTTTTCTCAAAAATTAAATTATCGAAAAATTCAGAAGAGGATATTACAACATACATGGCAAATGCGCGGTATCAGGGATTGCGAATGATTTCGATTCTCTTGTTTTTGTTTTGCGACTGCGTGAGACTTATTATTTTTATACTCTAGATGAAATCATATAGAGTATTATAAGTTTAATCCAGCCCAAAAGTTTGTAACGCATAGAACCAAGCCTCGGACGAAAAAAAGTTATACATTATTTTTTGTTTATTTGTGGCCAAAAACCTCAAATCCGCTTGACGTCCGTCCGTCCGTCCGTCTGTCCGTGAACACGATAACTCAAGAACGCCTTCACCTAGGATCTTGAAATTTTGAATCTGGATGTTTGGTTGAATTTGTAAGGCTAAGTTCGTTAACGGGCCAAATCGTCTTACTCCTTCGGGTAGCTGCCATACAAAATGTCCTTAAAACACGTGTTCAAGAATATTGGTCGATAACTTCAGAAGGGTTTAAGCTACGACATTGAAATTTTGTATGTTTCATTTTTCCAATAGTTGGCGCGAAACATATGATTATGAAGAAAATCCTGTTAGTGCTTCGTGTAGCTGCCATACAAATATCCTGTCAAAATATATTCACTTAATTTATGAATATCACCATAACTCAAGTAATCTTTTAGCTACGAATTCGGAATTTTGTACAAATTAGTTTTGAGTGAAAAGAAAGTTTGAGTTTACTAGTCAGCGAAATCCTTTTACTCCTTCTGGTAGCTGCCATACAAAATGTCCTTAAAACACGTGTTTAAGAATATTGGCCGATAACTTCAGAAGGGTTTAAGCTACATGTTTGAAATTTTGTATGTGTTATTTTTCCAATAGTTGGAGCGAAATGTATGATTATGAAGAAAATGCTATTAGTCCTTCGTGTAGCTGCCATACAAATATCCTGTCAAAACGTATTGACTTAACTTACGGAACTTACTATAACTCAAGTAATCTTTTAGCTATGAATTGGAAATTTTGTACAAATTAGTTTTGAGTAAAAACAAAGTTCGAGTTTACTAATTAGCGAAATCCTTTTACTCCTTCTGGTAGCTGCCATACAAAATGTCCTTAAGACACGTGTTCAACAATATTTTTCGATAACTTTTGAACGCTTCAAGCTACGAATTTGAAATTTTGTACACGTTCATTTTTAAATGGTTCCAAGGAAAATGATAAATATGTAAGAAATCGAGTGAGTCCTTCCTGCACCTCCCATGTGAAAGTCCTTCAAAAAGGACATTTTTTTCGATGACTTACCCAGTTCAAGATATGAAATTAAACACTGAATATTGTCCTTTAGTTTTGGGTAGCAATCAAATGGCAGTCCTTAATATAGGACATACAACATGCACACACGTAATTCACTTTATCCCCAACTACAATATAAATCGGAGTTCAGTATTCATCTAGAGTATTATACGATTGGCTTGCAGCCGATCGTGACTGCAGTATGTTTATACTCTAGATGAAATCATATAGAGTATTATAAGTTTAATCCAGCCCGAAAAGTTTGTAACGCATAGAACCGAGCCTCGGACGAAAAAAAGTTTTACACTATTTTGTGTTTAGCTGTGGCCAAAAACGCCAAATCCGTTTGCTGTCCGTCCGTTCGTCCGTCCGTCCGTCCGTCCGCCCGTCCGTCCGTTTGCACGATAACTCAAGAACCCGTTGGCCTAGGAAGTTGAAATTTTGTTAGCACCTGTAAAATGGAAAAAGTAAGGCTAAGTTCGTTAATGGGCGATATCCCTCCACTCCTTCGAGTACCTCCCGTACAAGAGTCCTTAAAACACGTATTTACAATTATTGCTCGAATGCTTTAAGTTAGGAGCTTGAAATTTTGAATACTTAAAGTTTACAATGTTTGAAACGAAAGTTCCGAATATGATGTAAATCGAATAAGTCATTCGTTTAGCAGCCTACGAAAGTCCTTCAAAAAAGTATAAAAGTTACAGAATCCACTATAACTCTAGTACAAGTTTAAGCAGGAATACAAAATTTTACAGGAATTAGTTTTATATCAAAAGCAAGACTGATTTCATTAATAAGCGCAATCCATCAACTACTTCGGGTAGCTGTCATACAAAAGTTCTTAAACACGAGTTCACCAATATTGAACGATAACTTTAGAACGCTTTAAGTTACGACTTTGAAATTTTGTATACGTTAATTTTATAATAGTCGCAGCTGAAGGTATTAGTATGAAAACTTTTCCGTAAGTCCTTCATGTAGTTGCCATACAAAAATTATGTAAAAATGTCCCAACTTAATTTATGGAACTCAGTCTAACTTAAGAAATCGTTTAACCATTCATCGAGAAACCACTATACAATAGTTTCTACCTGTAAATAAAAGGTCATGCAATAATTGTATGTGCACTCCTCATTCTTTTGATATAATCCCAACTAAAATATAAATCGGAGTTCAGTATTTCATCTAGAGCATCATACGATTTGCTTAGCGTTATGTTTTTGTTTTGGTATGTAAAAGATTTCTTGAAAATGGTGTTTGCCTCCACTTTTCAACTTCATATCGTATTTTAAAGGGGCGCAAATAAAATATTCCGCTGAAATTTAAAATATCAAACTTCTAAGAATAAATGTATTACAAAACATTGGTTTTGTTTAAGTAATTAGTAGTAGCTCTTTTAATTAAAGACGGAAACTATTTAAAATTTATGATTTTAAGAGCTGACCATATTTCTGCCATAGTAAAATTAAGACCCTCGTCATTTACGAGCAAGTAATCAAAGTAATTCTAATTTTGCTGCGAAATAGTTGATGACCCCTGATGTTCGTAGATTTTTTACGCTGTTCCTTTGAAATCTCAAGTTGATTTTTTGATATGTTTTGAAAAAAAAAGAATAATGAAAATACATATAACATAAAGAAAACAAAATATAAGAAACATAAAAAAAAATTGACTTTTTGAGACATTCAAGGAATAAGGACAAAACCGTTATCCTTGAAATAGATTTATAAACATATTTTTTTTTGTAAATTCTCATAACCTTCTCCTTTAAAATTAGTCCCAAATTATTATTCTATGATAAAAACTATCGGAGATTTGAATTTTCAAACAGGATTCTGGCATCATTTTCACATAATCTTTAACGTACTAAAACTAAAAAAATTAAATTACGATTTTTTTTTAATAATTCTTCGATTAAACACAGTTTAAAGAATCGGCGATGGTAAGGCCACAAATTTCGTTATTTTTAGCGATTTTTAATGGAATGACCCTATATATATGTACTAACTCTTCGATGTTATTATGCGATTCCGAACCTTAAATACTACTTGAAATATTTGTGAGAAATGAAACTTTTTTTTTATTTTCTTTTCTTCTTATCTACAAATTTATTTCAAATATCGCTAGTAAATAATTAAATAAGGTTACAAGATATAAAAAAATATAAATTAAATTGTTGATCTACCTTATAGTTACGGTCCGCATTCGTCCACTGGTGATTCGGGAAAGGGTTAGGAATTGGGATATTAGCCTCGTGTTGGTGCTAAATCGCGATGGGTGCGTCTAATGGAGTTTGGGGTGCGATCGATCTCCAACAATCGTGGCAACATTCTCCCTCCCGGTATGCAGATCGCTTGCCGGTCGGCCTACCTCGCGTTCGATTGAATTGATCTTACCATCTTTTTGCACGTCTATGACCGCTAATTTTACAGCTGGTCTAGTTAGAACACCGCTAGACGTCTGAACTACTGCCTGCCTTACCTGGCCAGATCTGCAGTCGCTAGTATCAAGTACAATCCCTCTTTTCCATACATTTCTTGGTTGATTTTCGTCAACGATTACTACCAAGTCACCCTTCTTAATTGGATCTACTTTATCAAACCATTTCGAGCGTTGAGTTAGTTCCGGAAGATATTCGCGAACCCATCGCTTCCAAAATGAATCAGCTATCTGCTGTGAAAGCTTCCAGTTTTTTCGAAGCACTAACGGGTGGTCACTGAATATTCCCAAAGGCTTATCTCCGTTAGAATTTCCTAACAAGAAATGGTTCGGGGTCAGAGCCTCTTGGTCCGACGAATCAAGTGGGATATAGGTTAGTGGTCTGCTATTTACGATCATCTCCACTTCCATCAGTAAAGATCTGAGAAGTTCTTCATTTATAGTACGCGCCGGCATTATTTGTTTGAGCGTATGTTTGATTGATCGTATCAGCCTTTCCCAACTCCCTCCCATATGAGGTGATGCGGGTGGATTAAAATTCCACCTTAAAGGTTTTCCTGGAAAAGTTTGATCCTGAAGTTGAAGCACATTTATTTTACTAAATTCTCTGCGCAGCTCTTCGTCAGCGCCTCGAAAATTAGTACCATTGTCGCTATAGACTTCCTTTGGCATTCCTCTTCTGGCGGCAAAATTTCTCAAGGCGAGTATACATGAATCCGTTGATAATGTATTAGCGATCTCTATATGGATTGCTCTTACGGTCAGGCAAGTAAATATAACTCCCCATCTTTTTTCTACTCTACGGCCTAGTGTTACTTGCATAGGACCGAAGTAATCGATACCAATATAGGTAAATGGTCGAGTGAAGGATGCCAGTCGTGCATATGGAAGGCTTCCCATTTCGGGAGCTTTCGGCACTGCTCGAAAAATTTTGCACCTTCGGCATAGCTTTACCGTCTTCTTTAGAATGGATCGGAGGGTGGGAATATTGTATTTTTGTCTTATCTCGTTAATCACGGTTTCATGGTTATAGTGGTGAAATTTTCTGTGATAATGATCGACCAATAATTTGGTAACTAAGTGTTGTTTTGGCAATAAAATTGGTCGCTTAGTATCATATGCAATACCTGGAGCTACGTCAATGCGACCTCTAGCTCGTAGAACTCCAGAATCATCTAAATATGGCAAACATTTATAAATTGGACTTGATTTAGGGATTGTTCTTTGCTCCATGTTGTGATCAGTCCCGGCTCTTTGAAGTAAGAGAGTTTCTTCTGAATAATGGTCGAATTGGGCGAGTTTATATAATTCATTTTCGGCAAGATTGAGTTCTCTTGGAGTAATTGCACCGGTTTCCCGAATTACATTTTTTCGGATATTTGAAATAAAACGGAAAACAAAGGCCACTGTTCGTAGTAGGCGCAACCACTTGGAGAAGCGACTTACATCTATAAAGCTCTCAAGATTCTGGGTTGTATAAGAAGGGTGAACTTTTGTTTCTTCGGAGTTATCCTCGGTCAATGGTTTTATGTTTATTGGCCACTGGTCTTCGGGTTCTAAAAGAAAGGAAGGGCCAGTAAACCAACGACTTTCTGAGTTAATGTGTAGACTGCTGTTGGACCATTTCGTTGCATCATCAGCTACATTCAACTGTGAAGGTATCCATCGCCAGTCTGTTGGGTTGGTTGATTCCAGAATTTCGCCCACCCGAAAGGCTACGTATTGCTTGTAGTTTTTTGAATCTGACTGCAGCCAGAACAAAACAGTTTTGGAATCCGTCCACAAAACGCGTTTGCTAACTTTGAATGAATGTCCATCCAGAATATTGTTAGAAAGTCTCGTTCCAAGTAATGCAGCTTGCAGCTCAAGTCGCGGTATAGAGACTTGCCTTTGTGGGGCTACTTTCGTCTTTGCGGCTATAAGAGAACATTCTACGCCAACCGCACTGACGATACGGAAGTAAGCGACTGCGGCATAAGCCGAATTGCTAGCATCAACAAACACATGAAGTTCGATGGATAAGTGTTTTGTTGATTCTAGATTGCTATAGCATCTCGGAATGTGAAGTTTTCCCACTTCATGAAATCCTTGAACCCACTTTATCCACTTCTGGAAAAGATCGTCGGTGAGCTCTTCGTCCCATTCTATGGACGCTCTCCAGACGTCTTTTAATAAGATTTTCCCGCAAACGACAAAGGTAGATATTAAACCGAGCGGATCGAAGATAGACATTAGAGTCCTAAGGAACTCCCGTTTTGTTGGTCGACGGACTCCGGAGATAATGTCGGGGTCCAGCTTCGACAGCTTAAGGGAGTACGTAAACGTATCTGTCGATGTGTTCCACAGCATTCCAAGCGTCTTCTCAGTGCAAGGTTCGGATTTATTGGCCAATGATTTCGAGTCCTGGATTATGGTTTCACCAAGTGCCTCTACGACCTTAGGTGAATTAGATGTCCATTTACGAATTTTAAAACCACCCTGTATGTGCACCAATTTGATTTCTTTGGATAGCTTAATCGCTTCTTCTACAGTATTTACGCTAATTAGCATGTCATCCACGTAATGATTTTCAATGATGGCTTTCGTAGCCAAAGGAAATTTATCTTTGTAATTATTAGCATTAAGGTTTTTAACGTATTGCGCAGAGCTTGGTGAACAAGCCGCTCCAAAGGTCATCACTTGCATAATGTATATATCGGGTTTGTCACTCTTTGGGTCTGCTTTCCACAAAAATCTTTGGGATTGCTGGTCTTCCTTACGAACCACGACTTGGTGAAACATTTCCTTGATATCAGCTGTGACTGCAATAGGCCGTTCGCGAAACTTGTATATAACTTGCAGTAGGGGGGCTACTTGATCCGGACCAGGAAGTAATACGGAGTTAAGGGATAAGCCGTTAACCTTGGCGGCTGCGTCCCACACTATTCTCATTTTCCCGGGTTTGTTTGGATTAGTGACTGTAAATAGCGGTAGGTACCACGTTCTGGGGTACGAAACCTCGAGATCATCGGATGACAATTTCCGAATATAGCATTTCTTTTCATAATCGTGAATTGTCTCCCGAATACTCTTTCCGAGTTCTGGATTTCTAGCCATTTGTTTTTCCAAACACATAAAACGGTTATAGGCCATATGGTAGCTATCCGGCAGAACCACTTTGTCATATTTCCAGAGTAAGCCTGTTTCGAATCGTTCGCCTATTTTGCTGGTAGTAGATAGCATAATCTGTTTCGCTCTGATGTTATCCCTGGAGTCCAGAGCACTGTCCAGTATCTTAATTCCGATATTTTCCAAACTAAAAAAATGCTTGACTAGCTCGTGTAACTCCTGCCCATTTTGACAGTTACACATATGGAGACTATGGTGCATATAGTTTGCATGGCATCGGTTAGACACAGTGGAACCGCAATGCCCATGAATAACCCATCCCAAACGGGTTTTAGTTGCGACAGGTTCGTAAGATTTTCCTTCCCTCGCCTCGATCGGAAGACCTAGTCTTCCATTATCAATTCCAATTAAAATCTTAGGAATGGCTTCGCTATAGGAAGCCAATGGAAGTTTTCGCAAATGAGGATAAGTCGAAGAAAGCTCACGGAAAGACACTGATTGCATTGGTAAATTAAGTTTCGGCACTGTTCTCACATTTGATATTTTGTGTATTTTGGCATTTTCATGTGTTCCGGAAATTTTAATTGAAACTCGACGCGAGTTATGCTCGTAACGGATAGTATCGCCAGTCCATTTCAAACATAGACTGTCTCTTGTACCACTCAAACCTAGCTCATCTGCAGTCTCGTCTTCTACTAATGTCACAGACGAACCTTCATCAAGGAAAGCGTAGGTATTTAAAGATGTACCAGAGCCATATAATGTTACGGGAACAATCCGAAAAAGAATGGTTTCACTTGCTTTGTGATGTGTATTGCTATCAGAGTGAGGTATTGAAATTGTGTTAGGAATATTAGAACTAGAAGGAGTAGTGCTGTCCTTATTCGTATTATGTAACAATGGGTGGTGTTTAAATTTACAACCACACACATACGGGACACTCTACATTCAAATTGATCGTGGCACTTTAGACACTTCCGACACAGTTGATACTCTTTAACTTTACCCCACTTTTCAGAATGTTTTAAGTCTTTGAATTTATAGCAATTCTCTACACTATGTATTCCCTTACCACATATGACACAGTTCTCCACCTCTGGACTTGTAGATCCTTTTGAAGAGATAGAGAGGTATGATTTATTTTGGTTTTGTTCGTGTAAGTGAAGGTAACTCTTTCCATCCGTCGAGTTTCGTTCTCTTTTTGATCCTGACTCCTAACTTTCACTTAATGGCATAGTAAACGTAACTTGGCTAGCGGCTTGAGCAATTTGAAATAGCCAGTTGCCTAGTGTTGATAAATTAACAACAGCCAAAGTTTGTTTATGTAGGGCCCACGACAGTTTGATTTGGGCTGGAAGCTTATCAACTATCTCTTGGATAAGCATTGGATTGCATAAATGATCTGGTAAACCGGATGCTTCAACCGTAGCGCAAAGATTTTGCACGGATAGTGCGAAGGTAATTAGAGTGTCTAAACGCTCAGCTTTAGGTGAAGGTTGACCCTTAATTTGGTTCAAAATGGAATGGATAATAACTTCCGGTCGGCCGTATAGAAGTCTAAGGGTTTCGATTACGTTCGAGACTGTATGGGGTAGAAGTAAGCGACTTCTTACCGCTTCTAAGGCCTTACCCTTTAAGCATCTTTGTAGCCTCATAAGGTTCTCCTGATCTGAATATCCACATGTGAGAGTTGTTCCCTCGTAAACGCTGATGAATAGTGGCCACTCGTAAGGGTCGCCATTAAAGGTTGGCAGATCTTTCGACACAACTTGTCTCGCGGCTAGTTGACTTGGATTTAACACTTTACGCGAATCATAACCCCCATTAGACGCACTCAATATATTTTCATAAGTATTATTATTCGCACTAGAAGAATTAGGCACTGTAAATGAACTTGATTTGTTCTGAATAACCGGTGGGAGTGCACAATTGGACATAGAATATTTTGGGGCACACATATTTATTACGGAGGATATTGGCTTATTGTATAAAGTTGTAGGATTAGTAAAATTTGACTGACTTACGATTGCTAACGTTGGTGTCGTTGTTAATGTTTTCTGCATTAATTTTTCTGGCGGTGTAGATGTAACAAACTGTAGGTTCTTCACTGCAGAAGGCGGTGCTGTTATATTTGGGCAAATCAAGTTATTGGTGGGTGCCTCGGTGAATTTGTTGACGATCGAATCTGACATCCAATTTATTACCGCCTGTTTGGTACTAACGGGTTGATGGGTCGGAGTGACCGGCATTCTGGCTACAGCTACCTCATCTTCGTCATCGGTATCGATGGTACTTAGAATTTGGTACTTACGGGACAGAAACTCCATCTCCAGTTTTCGTTCTTCTTCTAATTTCAGCAATCGAAGAGATGTTTTCCTTGAAGAGCAGCGCGAACTCTTACGTGAGTTTACGGAAGGATGATTGATGGTGGTGGCGTCTACAGCGGTGGTAAGACTTCTTTGCGTCTCGTCTGGGCCGCACTTCGGACAAATAAACGCTTTATCCGCAATGGAATCGTTGACTCCGACGCAAGCGAAGTGGTACCAGGCATTACATAGGTCGCACTGTACCATAGGTCCATCATCCGATTCGGTGCATAATCCGCAGCTTGAAAATACCTGTTTTCCCGGTGGTGTACGGCTGAGATTTGTTGAGGCTCCAAACGGTGTTGAGTCCATACCGATTAAATTCTAAATTTGTAGCTTATTGAAATATTTGTGAGAAATGAAACTTTTTTTTTATTTTCTTTTCTTCTTATCTACAAATTTATTTCAAATATCGCTAGTAAATAATTAAATAAGGTTACAAGATATAAAAAAATATAAATTAAATTGTTGATCTACCTTATAGTTACGGTCCGCATTCGTCCACTGGTGATTCGGGAAAGGGTTAGGAATTGGGATATTAGCCTCGTGTTGGTGCTAAATCGCGATGGGTGCGTCTAATGGAGTTTGGGGTGCGATCGATCTCCAACAATCGTGGCAACAACTACTATTTTTCACGTAAATGCACTACTTTCCAAAATAACAAAACGACAGCACTGCTTGTGACCTACATACTGCCACTTCACAAAGTCAAGGTGGTAAATATCAATATCAATAACCTACAGAGAAAAATATCAACCAACAAACGTGCATAAAGGTTCTTGATAAACACCCTATCAATATCATCTCATAAAGTGAAAGGAATAATTACCACAAGCAATTACCTACATAACATGTACAAGTCTGCCTATCGTAATTAATTATTCGGAACCGAGGCTCCAGCCACCTACTAACATGTGTCATGCTTCCTACATCCTCACCTAGGTCCATCACGTTACATGAAGAAAGGGCACACTTGTAACCTACATTCTACCGACAAAAGGTAAACATCAAGCAACACACAAGAACCGGCTTCTCGCTAATTATCTACCTGGAACCGAGGTTCTAGTTAACTAGCAAACATCCTAAGCCACCGCATGGCGAAAAGAAGAATCAAAATGCATATTGCAACTAACCAATTGGAGCCGAGGCTCTAATTAACAAGACTTGCAGTTACCCCCCAACACACTGACCCCGAACAAAATCTCTACAAGCCAACTCGATTGCCGCTTATCTCCACCACAAATAGGGCCTGACTTAATCCCCACGTGATGCACGCATGAATATATCAGCATCATCAACCAATCTTACTTACTCTCTTCAAAGGTTACTTGAGTTCACGTAAGTTTCAGATTTTCATCCAAGTCAATACAATTCATCAGGCCAGTGTTAGGTAATTGAAAATATTTGTTAATATCAATTAACTGAACATTTAATTTCTTTAATTTTATAATTGTAGTTTTATAATGATTTACTAATTTATTAGCTTATCAAATTCTCACTAATATTAATTATTCACTTTTAAAAATTAATAATCTTATTTAAATTATTTATTTAATAATTATATGTATGAATTAATTATTCATTTAATTATTTATGATTCCAAGATTTATTTTGAATATAATTGATCTTAATAGATCTTATTCATTTAACCGTTTTTATTAAACTGACTTTCCACATTCCACATTTTATTTTTTATTTTTCATTAACAAATCCCGAGTACTTGATCTCTATTCAATAATATAGAAATCAAGCACTCTGAATAATTAATTGATTAATTTTACAGTAAATTTCTAATTTTAAAATCAACCAAATAAACGTCAACTGCACCACCACACCAGAGCGAGAAAATTATCGCTACTACCGACCTCCTCACACCACAGACTTTTGCCTTCACTACTGCACCCATTACCATGCCCTTCAAAAGGTACAACTTTTGACCACAGTAAGTCCATACTAAAACACGTTTTACGCACGTGGAGTCTATTGCGGTTGTCCACTTCGCACGTAGTGCATAAGATATGAAAGTTGCACCCTTACTACTTTGGTCGTTCGATTTGGAAATACGCTGCAGATCTGATTCTTCTCGAGTGTACGGCCAAGGTCAATTCCGCCAAAGGGCTAATTATCTATAACTATACCTTGATTTGAGTTTCATTTTAGTGTCATTACTAAGAACTAAAGGAAATCGAGACTTGAAAGAAGTGAACAACCATTTTATAGTGAATGGCAAAAATAGATTCAACAACATTTGGTTCACAAAATGTAATTTTCTCAACTTTTTACGATGGTAAAATTAAGGAGGGGGGGGGGCAAGTGCCCCCTCTTGTCCCCTTATGGGTGCCCATGACGTCATTCCTAGTAACCTATATAAGCTAATACCATTCGTGTTTCAATCATAAGTATAATACGAACATCAGTATCTGCTCGTACTACAGATATTTGTTAAATTAAAATAAACAGTGTACTTATTGTATATACATATATGTACATATTTCATGTTCATATTACATTAATATTAAATCATAAATTGATTCACTATTCACTAAACACATGCTGCTACAGTTACTGCACTGGGCTCTGGAACTTTTCGAGTAGAACAGAATTACAAGTAACTAAAGCAACAATAACCACAAGCAGATGGGGAGGATCAATCAACGTGTCAAATCAATTGAACTGCTGTTGTTACAGAATTTTACTTTAATCCTTGATTTTCAGACTGCATACATGGAAAATGAATTTTAGATGAATTAGCTGTCAAGAATTGATTGATGAGCTTACCCATCGTTGTTCTGCTAGCACAGCGCAAAATTGAATTGGAACTGGAACACTACCAACCAGTTTAGAATATTTTAATTTAGTCAATATCTCGAAACTAATGAAATCTGGGAATGGTATTTTCCTGCAGGAGTTGAAATACATGATACTTTAAAAATTTCGGATTCATTTCATAGTGAATGTGATGCTGGCATAAGAATCTCATATAGGTACCGTAAAACGTCATTCAAATTCATATAACTGACCACCATACAGCCAAGCATATAAACTTTAATTATCATGATGTTCTATTATAAATGTCGGCACTAATCGAACAATGAGAAACATTTTAGCGTTGAAGTAGATGAAATCATATAGAGTATTATAAGTTTAATCCAGCCTAAAAGTTTGTAACGCATAGAACCAAGCCTCGGACGAAAAAAAGTTATATATTATTTTTTGTTTATTTGTGGCCAAAAACCTCAAATCCGCTTGACGTCCGTCCGTCCGTCCGTCCGACCGTCCGTCCGACCGTCCATGAGTCAGTCCGTCCGTCCGTTCGTCGTCTGTCCGTCCGTCCGTCCGTCTGTCCGTGAACACGATAACTCAAGAACGCCTTCACCTAGGATATTGAAATTTTGAATCTGGATGTTTGGTTGAATTTGTAAGGCTAAGTTCGTTAACGGGCAAAATCGTCCTACTCCTTCGGGTAGCTGCTGTTTCCAATAGTCGGAGCTAAATATATGATTTTGAAGAAAATCCTATTAGTCCTTCGTGTAGCTGCCATACAAACATCCTGTTAAAATGTATTCACTTAATTTACGAAACTCACTATAACTCAAATAATCTTTTAGCTATGAGTTCGGAATTTTTTACAAATTAGTTTTGAGTGAAAACAAAGTTCAAGTTTACTAGTCAGCGAAATCCTTTTACTCCTTCTGGTAGCTGCCATACAAAATGTCCTTAAAACACGTGTTTATGAATATTGACCGATAACTTTAGAAGGATTTAAGCTAGGACATTGAAATTTTCCCTTAATTTACGGAACTTACTATAACTCAAGTAATCTTTTAGCTATGAATTTTGTACAAATTAGTTTTGAGTAAAAACGAAGTTCGAGTTTACTAATTAGCGAAATCCTTTTACTCCTTCTGGTGCTGCCATACAAAATGTCCTTAAGACACGTGTTTAACAACATTTTTCGATAACTTTTGAACGCTTCAAGCTACGAATTTGAAATTTTGTACACGTTCATTTTTAAATGGTTCCAAGGAAAATGATAAATATGTCAGAAATCGAGTGAGTCCTTCCTGTACCTTCCATGTGAAAGTCCTTCAAAAAGGATTTTTTTTTCGATGACTTAACCAGTTCAAAATTCGAAATTAAACACTGAATATTGTCTTTTAGTTTTGGGTAGCAATCTAATGGCAGTCCTGAAGAAAGGACATACAACATGCACACACGTAATTCTACCTTATCCCCAACTACAATATAAATCGCAGTTCAGTATTTATCTACAGTATTATACGATTGGCTTGCAGCCGATCGTGACTGCAGTATGTTTATACTCTAGATGAAATCATATACAGGGTGTTTGGTACTCCGTGCACGACCTTGTAAGGGGTTATTCCTTGATATATTTGGAGAAAAAAATTGTACCACAGGGTGGGTCAATTTTCAATAACAGTGGAGATACAAGGTGGTTAAGAAAAGTGTTTTTGACCGTTACCCTTACTCACTTAAAACGTTATATCTTGAAAACGAATAATCACAAGGCAAAGTGTTATAACTCGTTTTTTAGGCAATCAAATTATCTTTCATTTGATGTAACAGTCTAAATTGTAACTGCACCCAATCTTGAGATATTTACTCAAAAACACCAATTTTTGCTACGTGAAGCCTTAAAATTCAGTGATCAATGTAGTTTTTCTCAGAAAACCCCATTATAAACACGTCATTTTAATTTTATTTTTTTATGTGCCGTATTATTACCTACAAAAGCTGCATACATATGTATGAGTTACGATTAACATTTTGGAAGTAATAGGTAAAAATACATATCGCATAAAAATTAAATATTCCAAAAGTCAGTGCATGTGCATGTTGATCTACACTACTTGTTTGAACTAAAGGAATTTAATAATGGTTTTTATGTATTATTTAAAAAAATTTTGTTATAATAAATGTTCAAAATGGCCACCTTCATTTTGAATGCACGTTAAAGCTCGTTTGGCGAGTGTTCTCTTGGTATTCATATTCCTCAACTGCTGCCTTACTTCTATTGCTGCCGCATCGATCCTGATATTTAGATCTTCCAATGTTTCTACTGGCGTTGCGTAGGCAAGGTCCTTCATCCGTCCTCATACAAAGAAATCCATAATAGTAAGATCAGGAGATCTTGCAGGCCAGTGTATCGGTCCATTTCTACCGATCCAGCGATTGCTATAATTGGAATTTAACCAATCTGTGATCTGTCGGCCGTAATGAGCTGGAGCACCATCGTGTTGGTAAAACATGGAAGCCAATCGTACCAGTGGAATATCATCCAATAAGTCCTGTAGATCATTTGATAAAAACTGTAAGTAATTGGAGCTATTTAGAGTACGCGGAAGCCTAATAGGTCCAAGTAAATCGTCACCAATCACACCTGCCCATAAATTGACGCTGAATCTGTGCTGAAATGATGCCGCTCTTCTTGTGTGTGGATTGCTCTCAGCCCACGTATGTAGGTTGTGGAAGTTTGTGATACCGTCTCTGGTAAATTGGGACTCATCCGTCCACAGAATATTGTTGAAAAAATTGTCGTCATCTATTTGTCGTTCAAGGAGCCAATTGCAAAATTCCATCCGTTTGGGGAAATCAATGGGTAGCAGCTCCTGTACTGGTGTGTGATGGTAGGCATGGAAGCGTTCTACTTTTAAAATACTCCAAACCTTCCAAGTAGATACGTTAAACTGCAATGCCAAGCGTCGGATACTGATCGATGGATCATTTTGCACTGTTTGCAGTATTCTTTCGTCAATCTGAACAGCGATTATAGGCGCAGGATTTGCATTTACTCTCCTTGTTCTAACGCTGCCAGTTTCCCTAATTCTCCTGTAAACGTCCTGAAATACTCTCCTGTCAGGTGTCCGTCGATGGGGATGTCTCTGATGGTAAAGCCTTCGCGCGGCTTCTCCATTTTCGCGACACTCTCCATAAATTAACACAATGTCAGCATATTCTTCATTGGAGTACTCAGACATTTCGAAATTATTTTTTTTATTCTACTGACACCTTCTTCTGTTAGCAACGTAACTAAAACTGATAAAAATATGAAGGTAGTTTTGCTTTTAAAGGCTTTTTATTTTGTAAGGCACCCTATTAAAAAAGGCATAGTACCGCACCCAGTATTACCTACCACATCCAGGTAAAAGCATCAATTATGTTGAAACTCAGTTACATTTCATTGTTTTCCTACATACTTTAAATAGTAATAAATGGGCAATAAAAATACTTCAGTACTACCGACAAATTAAACGAGGTCCACTTTATGGCACTGACTTTTGAAATATTTAATTTTTATGCGATATGTATTTTTACCTATTACTTCCAAAATGTTAATCGTAACTCATACATATGTATGCAGCTTTTGTAGGTAATAATACGGCTCATAAAAAAATAAAATTAAAATGACATGTTTATAATGGGGTTTTCTGAGAAAAACTACATTGATCACTGAATTTTAAGGGTTCACGTAGCAAAAATTGGTGTTTTTGAGTAAATATCACAAGATTGGGTGCAGTTACAATTTAGACTGTTACATCAAATGAAAGGTAATTCAATTGCCTAAAAAACGAGTTATAACACTTTGCCTTGTGATTATTTATTTTCAAGATATAACGTTTTAAGTGAGTGAGGGTACCGGTCAAAAACACTTTTCTTAAGCACCCTGTATCTCCACTAATATTGAAAATTGACCCACCCTGTAGAACAATTTTTTTCTCCAAATATATCAAGGAATAACCCCTTACAAGGTCGTGCACGGAGTACCAAACACCCTGTAGAGTATTATAAGTTTAATCCAGCCCAAAAGATTGTAACGCATAGAACCAAGCCTCGGACGAAAAAAAGTTATATATTATTTTTTGTTTATTTGTGGCCAAAAACCTCAAATCCGCTTGACGTCCGTCCGTCCGTCCGTCTGTCCGTGAACACGATAACTCAAGAACGCCTTCACCTAGGATATTGAAATTTTGAATCTGGATGTTTGGTTGAATTTGTAAGGCTAAGTTCGTTAACGGCAAAATCGTCCTACTCCTTTGGGTAGCTGCCATACAAAATGTCATTAAAACACGTGTTCAAGAATATTGGTAGATAACTTCAGAAGGGTTTAAGCTACGACTTTGAAATTTTGTATGTGTTATTTTCTGAATAGTTGAAGATAAATGTATAATTATGAAGAAAATCCTATTAGTCCTTCGTGTAGCTGCCATACAAATATCCTGTCAAAATGCATTCACTTAATTTACGAAACTCACTATAACTCAAGTAATCTTTTAGTTACAAATTCGAAATTTTGTACAAATTAGTTTTAAGTAAAAAGAAAGTTTGAGATTACTAGTCAGCGAAATCCTTTTACTCCTTCTAGTAGCTCCCATACAAAATGTCCTTAAAACACGTGTTCAAGAATATTGGTCAGAAGGATTTAAGCTACGACTTTGCAATTTGGTATGTGTTATTTTTCCAATAGTTGGAGCTAAACGTATGATAATGAAGAAAATCCTATTAGTCCTTCGTGGGGCTGCCATACAAATATCCTGTCAAAACGTCTTCACTTAATTTACGGAACTTACTATAACTCAAGTAATCTTTTAGCTATGAACTCGGAATTTTGTACAAATTAGTTTTGAGTGAAAAGGAAGTTCGAGTTTACTAGTCAGCAAAATCCTTTAACTCCTTTTAGTACCTGCCATACAAAATATCCTTACGACACGTGTTCAACAATATTTTCCGATAACTTTTGAACGCTTCAAGCTACGAATTTGAAATTTTGTACACATTAATTTTTGAATGGTTCCAAGGAAAAGTATAAATATGTAAGAAATCGAATGAGTTCTTCCTGCACCTCTCATGTGAAAGTCCTTCAAAAAGGAAATTTGTTTTCGATGGCTTACCCAGTTCAAGATATGAAATTAAAGACTGAATATTGTCTTTTAGTTTTGAGTAGCAATCTAATGGCAGTCCTTAATAAAGGACATACAACATGCACACACGTAATTCTACTTTATCCCCAACTACAATATAAATCGGAGTTGAGTATTCATCTAGAGTATTATACGATTGGCTTGCAGCCGATCGTGACTTCAGTATGTTTTTTTTATACGTTTTATGACTAATAAGCACCAAAAAAGCAAAAAAAAATTTCAGTCCGTCTGTGCGCCGTCCGCTGTCCGCCGTACGCAAAACGTTTGAAAGCTTATAACTCCTAAACCCTGACGTTGATTTCAGGATGTTTGTTATTCAACTCCAAAAGGACGTAAGGCTTTCGACATATTTCTCGGGATTGATGAGATATTAGATTGGTTTGCACTTCCACAGACTTTTTATATAATCGTCTACAAACGCATTTCCAATTTCATGTAATGGCCCAAAACCAAATCACGAAAAACCTTCTAATGGCGTAATAACTGATATTAAACTAGGACTAGACCTCGTCCCGGAGTATGACCAAATTATGTAATTCATATGATGTATGTGGCAGCGGCGTAAGTATTCTAGTGCGACCCCATTCTAACCGCTTCCCGAACTTTTTTTTAGGTTTTCAGTCACATAGTAACCTACACCACATCTCAGAATTAAACTCGTTCCGAATTTCTACCCAAAAAATAATAAAGTTGCACCCAGACTGTTGGCAGATTTTTTGATATGTTTCGAAAAACAGTATAATACTCAAAATATAAAAAAATAAAAAAAAAAAAATTGCTTTTTGAGATATTCAAGGATAAAGGACAAAATCGTTATCCTTGAAAAAAAATTTTAAGGATAAATTTGATTCGTATTTTTCTTATTTTGCGACAACCTTCCCCTTTAAAATAAGTCCTACTTTATTATTCTATGATGAAAATTAACAGAGATATGAAAAAGCGACACATTTTTTGCGAAATCTTTAACATACTATACCTAACAAAAAAAAATCTGCCAACAATCTGGGCGCAACTTTATTATTTTTTTGGGTAGAAGTTCGGAACGAGTTTGATTCTGAGATGCAGTGTAGTTTACTATGTGACTGAAAACCTAAACAAATTCGAGAAGCGGCTAGAATGGGGTTGCGCTAGAATACTTACGCCGCTGCCACATATAACATATGAATTACATAATTAGGACATACTCCGGGACGAGGTCTATATCAGTTGTTACGCCATTAGAAGGTTTTTCGTGATTTCGTTTTGGGCCATTACATGAAATCGGAAATGCGTTTGTAGGCGATTATATAAAAAGTCTATGGAAGTACAAACCAATCTAATATCTCATCAATCCTGAGAAATATGTCTAAAGCCTATTGGAGTTGAATAACAAACATCCTGAAATCAACTTTTTGACGATTATGTAGGAAGCCTTAGGAAGTAAAAATGAATTCGGTATCTCATTAGAACTTAGAAATATGTAAGAATTTGTGAAAACATATGCAACCCAATTGCACCAACTTTGGGGTTGAATATCCAAAAATCCTTAAATGAGTTTTTAGATATATATAAAGAAAGCACGAGGAAGTAAAAACCAATCCGATGTCTTATCACTTTTAAGAGATATGACGGAATTCGTGAAAACGTGCTCAACCCGTTTTTACACTCTTAGGGGTTGAAAAGGAAAAAAACCTGAAAATGAGTTTTAGGTGATTATTAAATAAGCCCGTGGAAGTGAAAAGTTATTCGATATCTAATCAGACCTGAGGGATACGGCTGAAATCGTGAAAATGTATACATCCCCTTTACACCACCTTGGAGTCGAATTTCAAAAAACCCTGAAAACACTTTCTGGGTATTTATATGAAAAATCCGTGCAATAAAATGAATTCAATCTTTGGAAAGACCTAATAGATATGACGAAAATCGTAAAAATATATGCATTCCATTTTCACTGATCATTTTTTTTCCCCACTTCCAAAAGCCAATAGATATTTGATTTTTTTTTTTTAATCAGAATTACTTTTTACGTTGATTTACATATACATACCAAATTTCAACTTTCTAGCATAAGCCGTTCTATAGTTAGGAAAAACACCCCCCATCCCCGTACCACACTACCCCTATACAAAATTATATTTTTCCAACATGCTACTACTATAGTTCTATCTAAATACTAAGTTTCAGCTTAATATCATTATAGGTTCTCGAGATATAAAATTCGGAACTTTTTACTTTTCACCCTCCCCCACCCTCACCCTCTACACCCTCATCCATGAAATTTTTTTTTCTGCTGGGGGTCTATTAGGCCTACTTCTGGTAAAAATTTTAAGCATCTATCTTACACTGTTCTTGAGATATAAGACGTGATTTTTTAAAAAAGTTCTTACCCCCTCCACTTCCATGTCCAACCACCCCCTAAAAAAATTTTACTTTCAGCAAACTTTATTTGTCAACCCTTATACACAAACCAAATTTTATTTCTCTAGTGCAATTTGTTCGTGAGATATCGTAATCTAAAATTTTTCAACCCCCACCCCCGTACGTCACTGCCCTCTCTCAAAAATTTGTTTCGGATCTATTCTCCTAGTATACCTACAGATGATTATTAAGTTTTAATTTCGTAACATTAACTGTTTTTGCGTTTTGGACGCATTATTTTTCCCCCCCCCCCTCCCACACCCCTTCACCCATATCAACAATATTTTTGCAAATGGTTCCACTATTGAAGCTCTATATAAATTTCAAGTTTCAGCTTCGTAACATAAGCGGTTGCTGAGATCTAGAAATCAAAATTTTTCGTCTAAAACGCTTCCCCCACCTCCCCCCTCATACTCCCACCACCCAAAAAGAGGTCACTTCAAGGGGTGTACCCAGTCTATTAAGGAAAAAAATTTCAATTCAATAGCTTATAGGGTTTAGGAGTTATAAGCCCCCAAACGTTTTGCGTACGGCGGACGGCGCACAGACGGACTGAAAATTTTTTTTTTGCTTTTTTGGTGCTTATTAGTTATGAAACGTATAAAAAAAAATTTTCAGGGTAGCAAATTTTTTTTTTTTTAAAAATCGATAACAATACTTTATTATTAAAATAATAAAGTAAAAATGATATAAAAAAAAATTAAATCATATTTTTTTTCACTAATTCTTGAAGTACACAAATTTTCAAAAGAATCGGCGATGGTGAGGCCACAAAATTGGCCTTTTTTTGCGATTCTTGATGGAATGACCCAAATATAACATTTGATAACATATGTCGATCTTAAATTCGATTCCACATTTGAGCAAAGATGTTAGTTGAAAAATATCACCGGATGCATTTCTTGCTGAATGGTCAATCGTCGTAAGAGCTGGACTGCCAATTGTTTTCCACGTTGTTCGTGAAATCATAGAAATATCCGAAGCAATGTCGATTTGCAATCGGACAGGAACAGAATTAATTTTGATGTTGATAAACTTACGGCATTTCTCGTAGTCTATCTTTGACTCCATAAACAGACTGTTGGTTTTGGGCTTGTTTATATACTTGTTAGTCTTCGGCTTGTTATTTCCGGCATTGGTTCTTGGTTTAGAAGATTCGCAAAAGCCTTCTTTGTGTCCAATGTTTCCACATTGAGTACACTTGTGCTTGTACTTACAAAATCGAACGTAGTGCATGTCACCACAAAACCAGCATGCGCGTAGCTGCTTTGTCGAAGAATTCCGGTGTTCGTTTGAGTCATTTTTGTTGTTATGGACGTTCTTTTTTATCCATTGAACTGCAGGTGACTGCTTTTCCATCATCTTTGTGTCATGTTCCAATGACATCAAACGATTTGCCTCCTCAGTAAGTGCATGAATAGTCACTTCGGAATCCGTTTCGATTTTGGACAAACTCACAAACATCAAACATTTGAATTGAGCGCTAGTAAGACTTGCTAAGTTAAAATTTTCGCAGTGTTTGTTCACTGTTCCTGCAAATGTAATGAAGTCATCACTGTGCTTTTTTTTGTGCGCAGGAAGGTGAAAATCTTAAAAGACACTAAGATACCCGCGCGACCATCTTAGTAGTGTGGGATCCAAACCCACTAAAAACACCACCCTTTGTGGATTAAACTAGTCTTCATTGATCCATTGATGCTCAACATATAGAATCTAACATGTAATACAATACAATACAACATTACAAATACAGCAAATCAAGAGGTTTGGTTCTATTCAGCCATCTCATTTGATTATGAATATCAAGAAGTCTGACTGCCTCAATGTTGACGTGATGCTGTAGCCTTCCATGTATAACAGCATTCTTTTTTATTACACTAGCTACATTAAGGATCCCTAGGTCCCGGTGTAGATCGTTGTTTCGTACATACGACGGAGCATTGACTATATTACGTTGTACTTTGTTCTGGAAAGTTTGAATTTTCTAAATGTGAGTATGTTTAGCACACCCTCATATTTGACTACCATATGACCATACAGGTTTTAGTGTTTGTTTATAAGTTAATATTATGTTATGAATTGAAAGTTTAGACTTATGTCCCAAAAGCCAGTTTAGTTGTCTGTATCTAATTTGCAGTTCAGCCTTTTTCTTTTTGACATGTTCTTTCCATCTTAACTTAGCATCAAGCCTTATGCCTAAGTATTTGGCGTTTGTCGGTACTGATGGGCCGGCAATTATTCTTCGATTTTATAACCTCAAATTATTAATCAATTGTTTAGCGTGTAATTCTTTATTCTCAATTGATTCTCAATTCAGAGGGTTATAAATGTTCCTTAAATGAAGGATTATAATGATAAATATAAATATAATGATAAAGGATTATATGACCTACTTTCTTACGTGTTCTACTGCGCCACGTTGCTACACTTTTGACGTATTGCACTTTTGACGTATTGCACCACCTTGATCTATTAACGTGTTGCCAGCTAATCCCCCTTCTTGTGGCACTACGGTTCAAGACTGCCAACACTCCCCCCAGTATACCGAGAATTTGGTCTACTTTTTTAGCGCGAACGTCAAGAACGGCAATTTTTACGGCGGGCCTTTCGTAAACACCAGTAGCGGTTTGCACCGTGGCCCATCTTACTTGTCCGTCTTTCCCAGCGTGCACTTCGATCACCCTTCCCTTGGGCCAGCAGTTTCGTGGGCTTGTGGGGTCGACTAGCACGACTATGTCACCTACTTCGATTGGTTTCACCTGGTTGAACCATTTCGTGCGCCTGGTTAGGGTAGGAAGGTACTCTCTGATCCAACGTTTCCAGAAAAGGTCCGCATACTGTTGTGAGGTGTGCCAGTTTCTTCGAAGTGATGCTCCTTCATCGCTAAATTCTGCTGGTGGTTTCGATCCATTTGAAGATCCGAGGAGGAAGTGATTTGGCGTTAGGGCTTCGGAATCTTCATCATCTACTGGGACGTACGTTAGGGGGCGTGAATTAATTAGTTCTCAATTTCTGTCAGCATATTGCGAAGCACTTCATCCGTTGGATTTCGACTGGGCATGATTTGATACAGGATCTTCTTTACGGACTGTACCAATCTTTCCCAACTGCCGCCCATGTGGGGGGATACGGGTGGAATGAATACCCATTTCGTATCTTCGGTGGTAAATTCTTGTATAAGCTGGTTTTGATTTACTTCCTGAAGGGCTTCCCGAAGTTCTCTACTCGCACCCTTGAAGTTCGTGCTGTTGTCGCTATAGATTTGAAGCGGTGTGCCACGCCGAGCGATGAAATTTCGGAGCGCCATGATACAGGAATCCGTCAAGAGCGTATGCGCTATCTCCAGATGAATAGCACGGATGGTTAAGCAGGTTATTAACACTCCCCATCTTTTCTCAGTCCGTCTTCCAACTGTCACGGAGAGCGGGCCGAAGTAGTCGATTCCGACGAACGAGAAAGGCCGAGTGAAGGTTAATAGCCTTCCAGGAGGAAGATCTCCCATAATCGGAGCTTGTGGAGAAGCGATTTAGTTTTTGTAGAGTTGACAGTCCCTTTTTACTGCCTTTAGAGCCACTCTTAGCCGGGCGATGTAGTACTTCTGGCGAAGCTCGTTGATGACGGTTTCATGGTTGCGGTGATGATATTTACAGTGCGCGAGAGGGAGAATAATAAGACGTTTTGTGTCTCTGCAGTAAGGAATAGCGTCGATCCTTCCTTTAGCGCGCAGAATACCATCTTCGTCAAGATAAGGTGACAGACGGAAGAGTTAACTTGATCGTTTGATGACATTCGGCTTGGCATCGTTAGCTTCTAGAGTGGCTATTTCGTCTCGGTAAGCCTCCCTCTGTGCTTGTCGGTAGGGAATTCCTTTTGATTTAATGAGTAGCTCTTGGGTGATAACTCCAGGGGCTTCTGGTGTTCTGTTCACCCTTGCCTTTAGGTTATGTACGTATGTTAGTACTAGCGCTGTCACTCGCAATAAGCGGTTCCAGTTGGAATATCGCTCCACTTCTATTAGGGGTACGGGTACTGATTGATGAAACATGTGCGGCCTTATTTCTTCATTCATTGTATTTCCTATATGAGTGTCGCACTTCTCCCATTCGTCTTCGGGGTCCCATAGAAATTGTGGGATCTCGCTTACCCGGAACGCTACGAACTGACTCCGGTGATCTGATCATATCCAGCAAAGAACGTTTCGCGAGTCGGACCAGAAATAGCGCTTGGATATAGTGATGGAATGTGATTGCATGATAGTAGCTGATTGCCTTGCACCTAAGACGGCTGCCTGGAGCTCGAGCCGCGGTATGGAGAGCAGTTTTAAAGGTGCGACCCGTGTCTTCGCGCCAACTAGGGCACACTCTATATTCGTTCCAGTATGGAATCTGAAGTATGAAACGGCGGCATAGCCGTTCTCGCTGGCGTCCACGAACGTATGAAGTTGGATCTTGGTCTGTTCGTTGTATTGGGTTACACTTTGATAGCATCTCGGTATCTGGATCTTGTGAATTCCCGGTAGGATTCTTAGCCAGTTTGTCCACTTTTCGTATTGGCCATCAGCTATTTCCTCATCCCAACCGATTCCTGAGCGCCAAACTTCTTGTAGCAGTACCTTGGGATACATAAGGAGGTTCGCCACGAGGCCCAACGGGTCGAAGGTTGACATCAAAACTCTGAGAAGTTCGCGCTTTGTAGGGCGTTGATCGTCGGGAGCCTTGTTTGTGATGATTCCTACCTTAAATGTAAATTCGTCGGTCGAGGTGCACCAATACATGCGTAACACCTTTTCGGTATCGCGTTCGGTTCCAATGCTCAGATTTTTCTCCTCCACTAGATCTTCATTAAGTGCCTTGAGCACCTTCGGGGAGTTCGAGATCCAGCAACGTATTTCAAATCCGGCCTGAGCATGTACGAATATGACGTCTCTGGCGAGCTTAATCGCTTCCTCTTCGGTTTCGACGCTGTCGAGTAGGTCGTCAACGTTGTGATTCTCGATTATTGCCTGTGTTGCTCTGGGAAACTGGTCACTAAACTCTTGTGCGTTTGTATTTTTTACATATTGGGCGCTACTTGGGGAACACGTTGCTCCGAAGGTCATGACTTGCATCACGTATACCTCTGGTTCCCTGCTCGCATCTCCATCACGCCACAGGAATCTTTGGGCGTGTTGGTCGTCTTCGTTGATCATAACCTGATGGAACATCTCCCTAATGTCACCGCAAATGGCTACTTTTCTCTCCCGGAACTTATAGATCACTGATATTAGTAAAGCCGTTTGATCGGGCCCTGTTAGTAGGACCGAGTTCTGTGAGATACCGCGTACCTTCGCCGCAGCGTCCCAGACGATTCTCACCTTCCCAGGCTTGTTGGGATTTATTACAGGAAATGTCGGCAAATACCATGTGCGCAAACCTCTATGATGGATTTCTTTTTCGGACAACCTTCGAATGTATCCCTTCTTTAGGTAGTCCTTAATTTGAGAATTCAGGATCTCTTCAAGTTCAGGATTTCGGTTCATTTTCTTCTCCAGACAAATCAGTCGTTTTGTCGCCATTTCCCTGCTATCCGGCAGGTTGATCTCGTTATATATCCATAGCAGACCAGTTTCGAACCGACTGCCCTTCCAAAGAGTAGAGCGTTGGAGTATGTCGCGTGCTCGTTGATCATCGTTGGAGATGAGGATATGGTCCGGTCTGGAGACGCCTGCGGGTTCCAAGGAGAAATAACGCTTGACCATTCTGTCGAGTTCATTGTCGACATTATTGCTACATTCACAGAGGTGGGGCTGTGGTGAAACGTATATTTAATGGTCTCTGCATGTGTTTTCTCGGCGTAGGCACCATAGGCCATCCAGCCAAGTCGAGTCTTTGAAGCTATAGGTTGTTGTGTTTTTCCTTCTCTGGACTTAAGAGGGAGTCCGAGCCGCCAGCTGTCTAGACCTATTAGTATGCGCGGGGTGATCATTTCGTATGATTCGATTGGCAGTCCTTTCATATGAGGGTATCGTTCGGCCATCTCCTGCATCTTGATTGACTGAGACGGAAGCTCTAGTAACTTCACCGTGTGGACGTTCCCTAACCGGTACTTCTTTGTTGTATTTTGGGTTTCAGAGATATCGACGTCGATTCTACTGGAGGTTTCTCCGAAGCGGGAGGTGTTGGCAGTCCAATTAAGGCACAGCGGCTCCAATACGCCTGATCATTTTAATTCGGCCGCTATTTCTTCATCGACCAAGGTGAGCGAGGATCCATCGTCTAGAAAGGCGTACGTATTTACCTTGGACGGTGATGCTTTAGGGTGCAACCATTCACTCCGCAGACCTTTTTCGATCTACATCGAAGGGCCCCGTGTGCTTTGAGGCACTTTCGGCAGAGGCCATGCTCCCTAATCACTGCCCATTTTGAGCTATGACTAAGGTTTTGGAACATTTCACAGATTGCGGCGGAAGAACATGTCTTTTTGCAGATGCGGCAAATCTTAGCTGATTCTGTGCGATTAATTTCGACTTGTCCAAGTTGACCTGGGTGATTTCCTGAGTGAGTGTGAAAGAAGTTTTTCTTTTCTGTCTCGCCTGTAGATGTAGGCCATGTGACGGATCTAGCTGCCTCCGCCATCGTGTATAGCCATGCACTGAATTCGGATAGGGTTTCAGCGAGTAGCGTTTGTTTATGCAAAGCCCAGTTCAGTCTGATTGAAGGAGGAAGTTTGTAACGACTCGTTTTTTCATAGCCGAGGTAGGACTCAGTGGGTGTCCGGGTTCGCTACAAAACATTTATTTTGATGACTTCACTATTTATTAAATTCATAAATTCAGATTTCATATATGGTAATGTGACTTTCGACGTCTCCGTTCTTCGGGTTCTCTCTGCTTCTGCTTCAGGCACTCTCAGCTTGGCTCTGCTCTGTTTCTTGCCCTTCTCTGCGTCTGGTCTCTCTCTGCTCGACTCTCCGCTGCTTCAGAATTTCTCAGCTTGGTTTTCGCTTCTGCTTCTAACTTTAGCTACTTCGTCCTTTGCTACTTCTGGCGTTCGCTGCTTCTTTTCCTCCGCACTACATGCCCATTCTGCTGTTCGGTTTGTCGCTGCTTGGTCTTTGCTCTGTTGCCCCGGGGTGTCTCTACCGAGCCCAATGTCGCGTCGTCCTTTGCTGCTTGGTCTTTGCTCTGTTGCTCGGGGTGTCTCTACCGAGCCCAACGTTGCGTCGTCCTTCGCTGCTTGGCTTTCTCCGATATCTGGCTTGTCTCTGCATGGTATATCGCTGCGTGGCAGCTTCTGGCTTCTGCTTCTGACTCTCTCCACTTGGCTCTGCTTCTAACTTTCGATGCTTCGTTTTCTCTGTTCTACATGTCCATTCTGCTGTTCGGTTTGTCGCTGCTTGGTCTTTGCTCGGTTGCCCCTTGGTGTCTCTACCGAGCCCAACGTCGCGTCGTCCTTCGCTGCTTGGCTCATCGCTGCTTGGTCTTTGCTCTGTTGTTCGGGGTGTCTCTACCGAGCCCAACGTCGCGTCGTCTATTGCTGCTTGGCTTTCTCCGATGTCTGGCTTGTCTCTGCATGGTATATCGCTGCGTGGCAAGCTTCTGGCTTCTGACTCTCTCCACTTGTCTCTGCATGGTATATCGCTGCGTGGCATGCTTCTGGCTTCTGCTTCTGACTTTCGCTGCTTCTGCTTCTGGATCTTCTCTGCTGTTGGTTTCCTCTGCGTCTAAGGGGGCTGCGCTTGGACTAGAAGCGGTGTTTTATTGTCATGCAGTTCCAGGTTATGTGATTCGGATTCATCGAACACACCCTCACACAAAGTGGAGACTGGACAGTGACGCCCATAGTCTTCTCCTGACGTCTGATGTTCTCTGTTTAGACTACGCTGCTGACTTTCTCTGCTTCTGGGGTGGCTACGCTTGGACTAGAATCGGTGTCTTACTGTCGTGCAGTTTCAGGTTATGTGATTCGGATTCATCGAACACACCCTCACATAAAGTGGAGGCTGGACAGTGACGGCCATAGATCCAGTTCATTCGAGGTTCCAAAGCTAGTGTATTAGAGGATTCATCAAACCCAAACAAAGCCAGGAAGATCGAGCTCGGCAAGTCTTAAGTTTCTCAGGCGGGTCAATAAAACCACAACCTTCGTCCCAAAAGACTCGCCGCCCAGTGGCTACCTTCTACATTTTCGCTCGCCCTTAAATTTCGATGAGAACACTCAGAGACCGTGAATTATAATTTTAGCAATTTTTGTTTGTGGTAATTTTCATTGTTTTATAATTCGCGGTGCGTGCCTGCTCATGCCGGTATATAGTCTCGGTGGGTTTTTGTATAGAATTTGCCGGCGGGCTTAGTCAGCCGCGCAACACCGCCTGTGGTTTGTTGTGGTTCCCGCTAGCATACAGGCTTTTTTTTGCTCCGGCACCCTTTTTTTTATAACTAATTCTTCCCATGTTCTATGTTCCATGTTCTATGTGCTATGTTCTATGTTCTCTGCTTCGCGCGTGTGTTATGTATTTAGTAATACATTTTTGTTTTGTTTCTTAATTTTCTTTATTTCTATGTTAATTCATGTTACACCCTTTTTTATTCTTTTGTGTTTGTGTGTGTGTGTGTGTGTGTAAATTTAGTATTGTTCTTAATTCTATTGTATTTTGAGTGTGTGGAAATTTGGTAAAATTTCCATCTTCACACTTCCTCCCTATTTATTTTTGGAAGCGCTGACGTTGCAGGTGTAATTTCCGGATCGTGTGATTCTTATGTTGTAGATCTAGCGTCCGTGATCCTGTCTCCAATTCATGCGTCGTCCTCGTTGGTGCGTTTTTAACGCTTCGTCAATCTGGCGTTGGATCTCCTTTGGTAGGTGAGCTGCGTCTGCTACTTCCTCGTCTTCCTCGCTTTGGCTGCTGCCGTCCACCTGACTGCTCATGTTCAGGTCACTACTGTTGCTGTCACTGTCACTACTACCACTGGTGTCCGGGTCCCTTACGTTGTCGGCTACTATCTCACCAGCGGTGAGCTCCGTGGTAATTTTCTTTCGTAGGGCCGGCATGTCGGATAGGGCGAATGCTGTGCCTGCACCTTGCGCCCGTTGTGCTGCGAGCGTGCAGCAAAATACGCCGCAATCGAAGCCATTGGTTTGGCGTGGTGCTCCCTGGGTTGCTACCGTCTTGAAGTTTCCAGCTCCTACGCCCGTGGTACTGCGCAAGTAATTCTCCAGTACTGCCAACTCTGCAGGAATGCCACCGCCCCGTGGATCGTAGTACTCTATTGTCCGCGTTTCCCGGTGGATGATGTCCAAGCACCAATGATCCCCGAACATGTGGAGGGGGACCAAGATGTAGCCGTCTCCTATGTAGCCGGGTTGTTTCCACCGCCGGACTCCCTCGATGCCCTCCTTTACCAGGCATGGTAAGAAGAAAGTGTTTAAGGCGTCGACCAGTGGCGATTTTGAATGTTCCCTGTTGTGTTTCACCAATAGTTCCACGTAGGCGTTCATCACGTTGTCATTTACCCATTGTTGAGGTAACAACGTGTTCAGGTCCCTCTGGGTTAGGGAGATTTTCCCTATTCTGGCGATCTCGGCGTCCAAGGTGGGAGTGGGCTTTATTTCGGCGTCCTGAGTCCGGGCCTTTTTTGCAGGTGGTGATCCTGTCGTAGCTTCCATTCGTCGCACTACTTCAGGAGTCTTTGTTATGTAACTCATTTCACTTTATTTGGTTTAAAAAATTTTTGTTTAACTTATTACTTTTGTTTGGACACTTGCCTCGACTATGGCTGATGAATGACTGTACCAGGCCCTTGTTGGACGGCAGACCTTTACACCTCGGTCTCGACTCTGGTGGTCTTTAGCCCATGATGGGTCCCGTTATATTTTTTTTTATATTACTTTTTTTTTTCACCATATTGTTTGTTCTTTGCTATCCTCTCACTGTTCATCATTGCACTAAATGATAATTCTCTAACTGTTAAATCACTGCCTGTTAGATAGCTGTTTGTTATTTCATTGTCTGAAGATTCGCTAACTGTTAATTCACTGTTTGCTCTGCACCGTTGATCAATTCACTGCCTGTTTTCCTTGTCAATATTCGTTTTGTGAAGTCCCTGCTTGGGCGCCATTGTAACGACTCGTTTTTCCATAGCCGGGGTAGGACCCAGTGGGTGTCCGGGTTCGCTACAAAACATTTATTTTGATGACTTCACTATTTATTAAATTCATAAATTCAGATTTCATATATGGTAATGTGACTTTCGACGTCTCCGTTCTTCGGGTTCTCTCTGCTTCTGCTTCTGCTTCAGGCACTCTCAGCTTGGCTCTGCTCTGTTTCTTGCCCTTCTCTGCGTCTGGTCTCTCTCTGCTCGACTCTCCGCTGCTTCAGAATTTCTCAGCTCGGTTTTCGCTTCTGCTTCTAACTTTAGCTACTTCGTCCTTTGCTACTTCTGGCGTTCGCTGCTTCTTTTCCTCTGCACTACATGCCCATTCTGCTGTTTGGTTTGTCGCTGCTTGGTCTTTGCTCTGTTGCCTCGGGGTGTCTCTACCAAGCCCAATGTCGCGTCGTCCTTCGCTGCTTGGTCTTTGCTCTGTTGCTCGGGGTGTCTCTACCGAGCCCAATGTCGCGTCGTCCTTCGCTGCTTGGCTCATCGCTGCTTGGTCTTTGCTCTGTTGTTCGGGGTGTCTCTACCGAGCCCAACGTCGCGTCGTCCTTCGCTGCTTGGCTTTCTCCGATGTCTGGCTTGTCTCTGCATGGTATATCGCTGCGTGGCAGCTTCTGGCTTCTGCTTCTGACTCTCTCTACTTGGCTCTGCTTCTAGCTTTCGATGCTTCGTTTTCTCTGCTCTACATGTCCATTCTGCTGTTTGGTTTGTCGCTGCTTGGTCTTTGCTCGGTTGCCCCTTGGTGTCTCTACCGAGCCCAACGTCGCGTCGTCCTTCGCTGCTTGGCTTTCTCCGATGTCTGGCTTGTCTCTGCATGGTATATCGCTGCGTGGCAAGCTTCTGGCTTCTGACTCTCTCCACTTGTCTCTGCATGGTATATCGCTGCGTGGCATGCTTCTGGCTTCTGCTTCTGACTTTCGCTGCTTCTGCTTCTGGATCTTCTCTGCTGTTGGTTTCCTCTGCGTCTAAGGGGGCTGCGCTTGGACTAGAAGCGGTGTTTTACTGTCATGCAGTTCCAGGTTATGTGATTCGGATTCATCGAACACACCCTCACACAAAGTGGAGACTGGACAGTGACGCCCATAGTCTTCTCCTGACGTCTGATGTTCTCTGTTTAGACTACGCTGCTGACTTTCTCTGCTTCTGGGGTGGCTACGCTTGGACTAGAAGCGGTGTCTTACTGTCGTGCAGTTCCAGGTTATGTGACTCGGATTCATCGAACACACGCACACATAAAGTGGAGGCTGGACAGTGACGGCCATAGATCCAGTTCATTCGAGGTTCCAAAGCTAGTGTATTAGAGGATTCATCAAACCCAAACAAAGCCAGGAAGATCAAGCTCGGCAAGTCTTAAGTTTCTCAGTCGGGTCAATAAAACCACAACCTTCGTCCCAAAA
This sequence comes from Beris morrisii, assembly GCA_951812415.1. Lineage (NCBI taxonomy): Eukaryota > Metazoa > Arthropoda > Insecta > Diptera > Stratiomyidae > Beris > Beris morrisii. The sequence goes on along the minus strand of OX638310.1, from coordinate 85,387,487 downwards.
GACTCGCCGCCCAGTGGCTTCCCTTCTACATTTTCGCTCGCCCTTAAATTTCGATGAGAACACTCAGAGACCGTGAATTATAATTTTAGCAATTTTTGTTTGTGGTAATTTTCATTGTTTTATAATTCGCGGTGCGTGCCTGCTCATGCCGGTATATAGTCTCGGTGGGTTTTTGTATAGAATTTGCCGGCGGGCTTAGTCAGCCGCGCAACACCGCCTGTGGTTTGTTGTGGTTCCCGCTAGCATACAGGCTTTTTTTTGCTCCGGCACCCTTTTTTTTATAACTAATTCTTCCCATGTTCTATGTTCCATGTTCTATGTGCTATGTTCTATGTTCTCTGCTTCGCGCGCGTGTTATGTGCTGTATTTAGTAAAACATTTTTGTCTTGTTTCTTAATTTTTTTTATTTCTATGTTAATTCATGTTACACCCTTTTTATACTCTAGATGAAATCATATAGAGTATTATAAGTTTAATCCAGAACCAAGCCTCGGACGAAAAAAAGTTATATATTATTTTTTGTTTATTTGTGGCCAAAAACCTCAAATCCGCCTGACGTCCGTCCGTCCGTCCGTCCGTCCGTCCGTCCGTCCGTCCGTCCGTCTGTCCGTGAACACGATAACTCAAGAACGCCTTCACCTACGATCATGAAATTTTGAATCTGGATGTTTGGTTGAATTTGTAAGGCTAAGTTCGTTAACGGGCAAAATCGTCCTACTCCTTCGGGTAGCTGCCATACAAAATGTCCTTAAAACACGTGTTCAAGAATATTGGTCGATAACTTCAGAAGGGTTTAAGCTACGTCTTTGAAATTTTGTACGTGTTATTTTTCCAATAGTTGGAGCTAAATATATGATTATGAAGAAAATCCTTTTAGTCCTTCGTGTAGCTGCCATACAAATATCCTGTCAAAATGTATTCAGTTAATTTACGAAACTCACTATAACTCAAGTAATCCTTTAGCAACGAATTGGGAATTTTGTACAAGTCAGTTTTGAGTGAAAACAAAGTCGGAGTTTACTAATCAGCGAAATCCTTTTACTCCTTCGGGTAGCTGCCATACAAAATGTCCTTAAAACACGTGTTCAAGAATATTGGTCGATAGCTTCAGAAGGGTTTAAGCTACGTCATTGAAATTTTGTATGTGTTATTTTTCCAATAGGTGGAGCTAAATATATGATTATGAAGAAAATTCTGTTAGTCCTTCGTGTAGCTGTCATACAAATATCCTGTCAAAATGTATTCATTTAATTTACGAAACTCACTATAACTCAAGTAATCTTTTAGCTACAAATTCGGAATTTTTTACAAGTTAGTTTTGAGTGAAAAGGAAGTTCGAGTTTACTAATCAGCGAAATCCTTTTACTCCTTCTGGTAGCTGCCATACAAAATATCCTTAAAACACGCGTTCAACAATATTTTCCAATAACTTTTGAACGCTTCAAGCTACGAATTTGAAATTTTGTACACGTTTATTTTTGAATGGTTCCAAGGAAAAGGATTAATATGTAAGAAATCGAGTGAGTCCTTCCTGCTCTTCCCATGTGAAAGTCCTTTAAAAAGGACATTTTTTTCGATGACTTACCCAGTTCAAGGTATGAAATTAAACACTGAATATTGTCTTTTAGTTTTGAGTAGCAATCTAATAGCAGTCCTTAATAAAGGACATACAACATGCACACACGTAATTCTACTTTATACCCAACTACAATATAAATCGGAGTTCAGTATTCATCTAGAGTATTATACGATTGGCTTACAGCCGATCGTGACTGCAGTATGTTTTATTCTTTTGTTTTTTTTTGTGTGTGTTTGGGTGTGTGTGTGTGTATGTAAATTTAGTGTTGTTCTTAATTCTATTGTATTTTGTGTGTGTGGAAATTTGGTAATATTTCCATCTTCACAAGTTTGTCTACCAACTCTTTTAAGAGAGATGGATTGTACGCATTCGTCGCAAGGCTGCACGCTTCCATTGAGGCACACAAGTTCTGCACGGCTAGTGCGTAATCGATTATTGTGTTCAGCTTTTCGGCTTTAGGTGCTGGTGCACTCCTAATCTTTTCCATTAGAGTGTGTATGATGATCTCTGGCCTTCCGTAAAGCATCTTTAGTGTGGAAATAACTCCCGCGACGCATGAGGGTAAGAGTAATCTACTCCTTACGGCGTCAAGGGCTCTACCTTTTAGGCACCGTTGGAGTCGTATCATGTTCTCCTCGTTGGACAATCCACACATGCGAGTTGTCCCGTCGAAGGTTGAGATGAATAACGGCCACTCGTCAGGGTTGCCGCTGAAATTCGGTAACTCCTTCGGTGTTGCTTGTCGAGCAGCTAGTTGGCTTTTGGTTAGCTGTGGAAACTCGCCTGGAATTTCGGTGATTGTTTGATTATCGCCAAGTTGGACTGCATGGGCTGGTTTCACCGGTTGGCGAGTCTGTTCGACGCCCGCACTTGGGACGCAAACGGTTTGACTGTCTGCAATCTTTACGGTGGCAACGGTATTAGTGAGTTGTTTTACCTGAGACAAGTTGGTTAGAGTCTTCGGCATCATTACACGAGGAGGCTGACTTTGGCTTTGGCACATCGGGTGCGTGTCCTCTCCATTTGTATGAGGATGGTTTGCAGCCTCTTCGGTGTTGAGCAGCCATTGTTTGACCTTTGACTGTAGATGAGCTTCGCGGTCATCGACGACTGATGATTTCTCACTGGCCAGATCATTGAGTAGTCGGTACTTTTTATCCAGATATTCCTTGTCCTCTTGTTCTTGCAATTCCTTCGCAGCGCGTTCTTCTTGGTCGCGCCTCGTTTGCAAGTCACGTTGCTGACGATCTCCAGCCTTCCTCGCGGCGCGTTCCTCTTGGTCGCATTTGGACTTTAGGGCCCGTTCCTCCTCCAACTTTTGAAGGTTCAGCTCCATGCGTTTGACAGATGAGGCTTTAGAAGCTTCCGATCGTGTATTTTGCTTCGATCTCTAGCAATTCTACGTATTGTCTTGGAAACATTTTATTTAACTTGTGTATAAGACCTTTGTGCAATACTTAATCAAAGACTTGAGCCACGTCTAGGAATATTGCAGAGCATATTCGCTTTTCCTCCAATGCCTTTTCTATAACATTTGTTTTTCGATGGACTTGGTCTAATGTTGAATGTTGTTGTCTAAATCCAAATTGGTGGTTTGGTATTATATTTTTCCTTTCTATTATGGGCTTGAAATTGTCGGCAACAGCGAGATGGGTGTATATGATTTTACTTCTTTTGGAGGTTTTCCCGGTTTTTGTATCATAATCACTTCCGCCACTTTCCATACACCGGGCACGTGTCTTAACCTGAATGCTGCATTAATTAGGTTTGTTAGTCAGATCAAGGCTTTCTTAGGTAGCTGCTTCAATATTTCCCCTGTTATTAGATCAAATCCTTTAGATTTCTTTGTTTTTATGCTTACCCTAATTTCTTTGGTTACTTCCATTAGTGTGGCTCTCTGGATTTCCAATACTTCCTGATTTCCTGCTTCTTCCAGCAATTCGTCTCAGTAGATCTCATTTGGTTTGAATATTTTTTCCATTTGGTCAGCGAAAACTTCGGATTTTTGTTTATTTTGTATTGCCCATGTTCCGTCTTCTTTTCTTATAGGTGGTATTTGCAATCTTGGCCTTTTGCGCTTTCTTGTTGCTTTCCATAACGAGTAGTCTGTATCTTCGTCTGCTGTTAGTTTTCCTAGGTAATTATTTATGGATTCTTGTTTAAATTGTAGTATTTGTCTTCTAAGTTTTGTCGTTTTGTTATTTAATTCAGTTTTATCATGGGTCGCGTGTTTGTTGCAACCTTTTTCTTGCTCTTCGCTTTACTTGAAGTAACTCTATAATCTCACTTGGGTAGTTATTTGCAATAGCTTCGTGTGTGTAATTTCTAGCGTTGTTTCAAGCAGAATGTTGTATGTCGTTAATGAGTCTCTCTGCCTCTATGTCCAGTTGTTCTTTAATTCTCAGTTCAGCGTTTAAAGTAATTTTCTGTTCCACTTCCAGTTGAAAGGTAGTCCAGTCAGTCGTCTTGTTTATTAGTAATGTTCCTCTTTCTTTTTATACTCTAGATGAAATCATATAGAGTATTATAAGTTTAATCCAGCCCAAAAGTTTGTAACGCATAGAAACAATCCTCGGACGAAAAAAAGTTGTACATTATTTTTTGTTTATTTGTGGCCAAAAACCTCAAATCCGCTTGACGTCCGTCCGTCCGTCTGTACGTCCGTCCGTCTGTCCCTGAACTCGATAACTCAAGAACGTCTTCACCTAAGATCTTGAAATTTTGAATCTGGATGTTTGGTTGAATTTGTGAGGTTAAGTTCGTTAACGGGAAAAATCGTCCTACCCCGTCGGGTAGCTGCCATACAAAATGTCCTTAAAACACGTGCTCAGGAATATTGGCCGATAACTTCAGAAGGGTTTAAGCTACGACTTTGAAATTTTGTATGTGTGAATTTGTCAATAGTTGGAGCTAAATGTATGATTATGAAGAAAATCCTATTAGTTCTTCGTGTAGCTGCCATACAAATATCCTGTCAAAATGTCTTCACTTAATTTACGGAGCTCACTATAACTCAAGTAATCGTTTAACTGTGAATCCAGAATTTTGTACAAATTAGTTTACTAGTCAGAGAAATCCTTTTACTCCTTCTGGTATCTTCCATACAAAAAATCTTTAAGACACGTGTTCAACAATATTTTCCGATAACTTTTGAACGCTTCAAGCTACGAATTTGAAATTTTGTACACATTAATTTTTGTATGGTTCCAAGGAAAAGGATAAATATGTAAGAAATCGAGTAAGTCCTTCCTGCACCTTCCATGTAAAAGTCCTTCAAAACGGAAAATTTTTTTCGGTGACTCACCCAGTTCAATATATGAAATTAATCACTGAATATTGTCTTTTAGGTTTGAGTAGCAATCAAATGGGAGTCCTTAATAAAGGAGATACAACATGTACACACGTAATTGCAGTTATACAGTTGTGGTTAGTCAAGTGTGTTTCCGTGATTAGGCACAAGTCGATTTTTTTGTGTTTAAGAATATTTCTAGCTCATGTTTTTTGTTTTGGATTCCGTTAGCATTCCATGTAACTGTGCGTAGTGGACTGTGGTCTAATATGGTTGTCTGTGAGCTACTGCTCTCACGTTTTTATCAGCCAATTTTTCAAGTCTAGTTAATATGCTATTTATTTTACTCATCTTTTTCTGCATCATTTGCATTAAGGTTTGTTGATTGTCCTTTTTTGAATTTAGAGAGTTTTGATTAGTTTGTTATACTTCTGCAAATGATACCTTATCCGTAACTTTTCAGGATAATGAAATCTTTGGTTGAGCTTTCTCTGGTTCTTTCGACTTATTTATATTGTTTCTTCTTTTCTGCAGCTCCTTTGTTACTAAGCAACCTCTGTAATTGGCAATATTTTTTGGCTTACTGCAAACTGCGGTAAGATGCTTGCCACCGCATTTAACACAACTAGCTTCCCGTTTGATCGTCGTCTCTGCTAAACATGACTCGATTCGTATTTGCTGTGGGTACGACTTCACTTGCCTCACCTTGACCCTCTCTGATCTCTCCCTGTCTCGTCCCTCTGTGTGGCCTTTGCTCTCCCTGTCTTCGTCCTTCCCTATCTGCAATTCCTTCCCTGACGCTGCGCATCGTTGCTGCTTTGCTCTGCACGTCGTTGCTATGCATGTCGTGGTTCGCTGTGGTCGTCGCTGCCTGGCTGTTGTCTTCGCTTGCTGCCTCTGCTTGCTGTCTTCGCTTCTTTCGTCGTCCTCACTTGGCGTGGTCTGGACACGAACTAATTGGTCTCAAGCTATCAAAGAGGAACTTTAAGTCCACATTACCTTGTCCAGCTTGGCAATCGATTAGAGACGGTTGTTCGGTCAGAACAGTAGTCAATGTTGCTACAAGAGGAACTTTAAGTCCACATTGCCTTGTTAGCGGACTAGTTACTACTGACTGACCCCGTTCTTGTCGTTCGCTGTTCCTTATATAGGTACTCGTCAACCGGTTTTCCTGACGATTTTGATTTTTCACTGTTTTATGATTCGGGGTTGGTTTATGCAGTCCCCAGTATATAGTCTTTTCGGATATTGCGTTCTTTTCGGTGGGTTTTATCCAGCCGTACAATGTCGCCTGAGGCATTTGTTGCGGTCCCACCGGCTTTTTCAGGCATTTTGCCAATGTGCATTTTTTTCTTAACTTTGTGTTTTATGTCGTGCCTGTGTTTCCCTTTTCCTTGTTCCTTTATGTTTTGGTGTACTATGTTCTTCGTTCTACGTTTATAAGTTTTTACAATTCAGTGTTGTTTATTTGTCGTAGTTTAAGTTTTTAATTCAGTGTTACATGTTTTGTGTTTGAGCTGACGATAATAAAGAGAAGAAAAAAAAAACCACGGCTTCTCGGGGTTCGAACCCGGGACTCCACGATCTCCGCACTCTCGTCTTCTCCCCAACACCACGGCCGACTCCTCTGGCGTTGCTTCAGCGGCCAACTCCAACTTCTCCAGGCACCGGCCTCGCTCAGCCGAAGAAGGGGAAGTTCGGGATTATTTTTATGAACCGGGCACTATAAAAACTAGGCGCCACCTAATCTTCTTGCCGCGAGGGAAATTAGGAAACCTCGTTCTAACACCTTAAATTGAAACACTCTTTTATCGACTGTAAATTCACAAAATGTTCTTTATTCGCTGGACAAACAAGTATGGAAATGGTCGTGTTCCGGCGCTAGCAATCTTCCACTTCACGCGTAGCGAACCTTCTTTCTCGCTTCTACGCCGACCGTGAGACTCCGACTCTAGCGGGCCTACCTGTAAGGAAAAGTAAAGAAAATGGGGACCAGTTTTACCTACGACTTTCACGAGCCGCCGCTACCGTAACTGCCGTCCGTAACCTCGGGAATTCCGCTTCTAGATCACTATCGATTTCCGTATTTTTCCTCCTTTCACTCACTCCGTGTTCCGATACCACTCCGTTTTCGGCTTCTCACAATCTTCCCACGTTACCACTGCGATTTTCTTTTCTTTCTTATTAAACTCCGCGTTCCAAAACCACTCTCCTTTTTCCTCAACTCTCAATGCCACAAAGAACCCCGCTCATCGCGGTACGTCCCCTTTATAGGTTTGTCGCGTACGTTCGGCTAGTCTCGGCTTCGCCATGTCCACTTCCCCTTTTTCTTGATGAAATACGCCCCGCATCTTTAAGACATAAGACAGATCTCGTACTAGTTATACATGTCCATAGCTAGTAACGCGCGCAAGGTTTATAAACAAACTCCGAGTGACGTTTCTTAATTCTCGTCTAGTTTGCATACAAAAAGAGTTCGCGCGGGAAGACTCTACCGGTTGTTTCGAACTTCCTCGGCTACCGTCGGCCAATTCGCTCCAAAACGTCTCGAATGGGAAATTTCTTCCGAAGTTTTAAACTTTGGCGGGATCCGGAAGCTGAACCCGCTATTCGTTTTCCAGGTGCTGGAGCCGGTCCCGAGCTTCCGGAATTCACCTACGGAAACATAACTCGTGAGAAACGGGGCCGGACTGATGGAAACTGGCTTGTCCTGCTACCGCAGAAGATGCGCTGTGTTGCTTTTGTGGTACGGAGGACCTCAAGATTTGTCTTCCAAGGAGTACTCGTCCGAAGGATCCATTCAAGACGCAGCCGGACGACAGTAGTAAGCGCCGGCGAGAGGTTCCCGATCTGACAACAACTTCAACACACGCCTCCGTAACACATAAGCTTTTCCCTTCCTTACAGGATATGACGTCGACAGCTAGAGTGGCGCGGTTCAATTCGTACGCAACACGAAGAAAAGAGCAAGAAGGAAACGCAGAACGGCGAACTTTACCGCTGCCATCGCTCGGAACACTATTTTGTGAAATTTTGTGTGTTACTTTTTCAATAGTTGAAGCTAAATGTATGATTATGAAGAAAATCCTATTAGTCCTTCGTGTAGCTGACATACAAATCTCTTGTCAAAATATCTTCACTTCATTTATGAAACTCACAATAACTCAAGTAATCTTTTAGCTACGAATTAGGAATTTCATACAAATTAGTTTTGAGTAAAAACGAAGTTCGAGCTTACTAATCAGCGAAATCCTTTTACTCCTTCTGGTAGTTGCCATACAAAATGTCCTTAAAACACGAGTTCAAGAATATTGGTCGATAACTTCAGAAGAGTTTAAGCTACGACTTTGAAAATTTTTAGGTGTTATTTTTCCAATAGTTCAAGCTAAATGTATGATTATGGAGAAAATCCTATTAGTCCTTCGTGTAGCTGCCATACAAATATCCTGTCAAAACGTCTTCACTTAATTTACGGAACTTAATATAACTCAAGTAATCTTTTAGCTATGAATTGGAAATTTTGTACAAATTAGTTTTGAGTAAAAACGAAGTTCGAGTTTACTAATCATCAAAATCCTTTTACTCCTTCTGGTAGCTGCCATACAAAATGTCCTTAAGACACGTGTTCAACAATATTTTTCGATAACTTTTGAACGCTTCAAGCTACGAATTTGAAATTTTGTACACGTTCCTTTTTAAATTGTTCCAAGGAAAAGGATTAATATGTAAAAAATCGAGTTAGTCCTTCCTGCACCTCCCATGTGAAAGTCCTTCAAAAAGGACATTTTTTTTCTTTTAGTTTTGAGTAACAACCAAATGGCAGTCCTTAATAAAGGACATACAACAGGCACACACGTAATTCTACTTTATCCCCAACTACAATATAAATCGGAGTTCAGTATTCATCTAGAGTATTATACGATTGGCTTGCAGCCGATCGTGACTGCAGTATGTTTTTTTTGCTGTTTCTTTAGATTTTCGACGTCTCAATGATTACTGTTTTATGTTTATCGATATCTATTTCATCTATTTTAGACGAATAAATGATGCTAATATTATCCTTCTCCACTTCTGATGACTGGGCTGCCTTACGTTTCTTGCTTGGTCTTTTCTTTTTTATTATCCAGTTTGTTTCTTTCTGTACATCTTCTTCGTCAGTCTCTGTTCTGTGGTCATCATTGTTACACTTTTTTCCTTTGTATTTATGGCCAATTACAGGTCTAAATTTTCTTTTTTTAATGTATTTACCTCCTCTTGTAGCATGGTTGTCAATAGTTCTAATTTATTTAGTCTGTTCCTGAGTTCTTCGTTTAACTTCTCCAGCTGACTAGTATCATCTGTTTTCGACATTGTGTCGTTGTTTTCTGCAACTTCAGTACTTACTTCCATTGATTCTTCTGTCATTGTAATCTTGTGTGCTGTTTTACTCTCATCATTTAGTCCTAATGAATTCGTTGCAACATTTTCCTTAGTTGTTGATGTTCCGATTAATTGTAATGTCAATTTGGTTGGTGATCTTATGATTTTTTTATTTGCACCAAATGGGTAAGATGTTGATTTTGTAATTTGTAATATGTCCCCTACATCTACGTCTTTTTATACACTAGATGAAATCATATAGAGTATTATAAGTTTAATCCAGCCCAAAAGTTTGTAACGCATAGAACCAAGCCTTGGACGAAAAAAAGTTAGATACAATTTTTTGTTTATTTGTGGCCAAAAACATCAAATCCGCTTGACGTCCGTCCGTCCGTCTGTCCGTGAACACGATAACTCAAGAACGCCTTCACCTAGGATCTTGAAATTTTGAATCTGGATGTTTGGTTGAATTTGTAAGGCTAAGTTCGTTAACGGGCAAAATCGTCCTACTCCTTCGGGTAGCTGCCATACAAAATGTCCTTAAAACACGTTTTCTAGAATATTAGTTGATAACTTCAGAAGTTTTTAAGCTACGATATTGAAATTTTGTATGTATTATTTTTCCAATAGTTGGAGCTAACTATATGATTATGAAGAAAATCCTGTTAGTCCTTCGTGTAGCTGCCATACAAATATCCTGTCAAAATGTATTCACTTACTTTACGAAACTCACTATAACTCAAGTAATCTTTTAGCTACGAATTCGGAATTTTGTACAAATTAGTTTTGAGTGAAAAAAAAGTTTGGCTTTACTAGTCAGCGAAATCCTTTTACTCCTTCTGGTAGCTGCCATACAAAATGTCCTTAAAACACGTGTTTAAGAATATTGGCCGATAACTTCAGAAGGGTTTAAGCTACGACTTTGAAATTTTGTATGTGTTACTTTTCCAATAGTTGGAGCTTAATATATGATTATGAAGAAAATCCTATTAGTCCTTCGTGTAGCTGCCATACAAATATCCTGTCAAAACGTATTCACTTAATTTATGGAACTTACTATAACTCAAGTAATCTTTTAGCTATGAATTGGAAATTTTGTACAAATTAGTTTTGAGTAAAACCGAAGTTCGAGTTTACTAATCAGCGAAATCCTTTTACTCCTTCTGGTAGTTGCCATACAAAATGTCCTTAAGACACGTGTTCAACAATATTTTTCGATAACTTTTGAACGCTTCAAGCTACGAATTTGAAATTTTGTACACGTTCATTTTTAAATGGTTCCAAGGAAAAGGATAAATATGTAAGAAATCGAATGAGTCCTTCCTGCACCTCCCATGTGAAAGTCCTTCAAAAAGGACATTTTTTTTCTATGACTTACCCAGTTCAAGATATGAAATTAAACACTGAATATTGTCTTTTAGGTTTGAGTAGCAATCTAGTGGCAGTCCTTAATAAAGAACATTCAACATGCACACACGTAATTCTACTTTATCCCCAACTACAATATAAATCGGAGTTCAGTATTCATCTAGAGTATTATACGATTGGCTTGCAGCCGATCGTGACTGCAGTATGTTTGTTTTTTGTTTTGTGTTTGGCTCATTTGGGTCCCACGAGTATACTCGGAAACCCCGATTGGGCCGGCTTACTGGGGTAAGGCTAGATACTGTGAGTATTCGCACGGTCACCCACAGGACACCGTTCGCGGCTGCTAGATACTCAGCAGCCAACTGCTCCCTCGGCACGGTACGTCATGACACCACTGGATTGAGTAGGATGGTCCGCGAAGTTTTATTCATGAGCAAGCTCACTATTCAACTTTAACCACAGAGCTAATCAAGCTATCCGTGGCCGTTCCTTTATCCGCCACCTGAGGACGCGCTCGATAGTGGGCGTTGAACAGTGACATCTTGTTACGGTTCAAAACCGCATACCGAGCTAGTCAGTCACCCGTTCTTTTCCTTTTTTCAGGGCTACCACCCAGGCATGATACATCAAGTGAAGACTCGTAGTAGCCCAGCGCGTTGCGGAATTTCCCCGGCGTGGACTGAGTAGCAGCCTATGGAAATAGAATATAAACTTGTTATATGATTTGATATGAAAACACCGACTACACCCCTCCCAGTTATGATTTTGAGAAAAATTTCCTTACAGCCATCCCAACCCGTCTAGAATGGGAAAGGGATTCGGTACGGACGGAAGAGTCCGCCCACATATATACGGACGGCTCCAAAACTGAAGGCGGGGTAGGTGGAGGTGTTTTCTCTGATATGCTTAACATTAGCAACTCCTTCCGCCTTCCGGACCACTGTAGTGTCTTTCAGGCGGAGCTTATGGCGATCAAGGAGGCCTTGTCCTGGCTGAGGTGTAATGTAATATCTACTATGGATATTAGCATTTTCACAGACAGCCAAGCGGCAATAAAATCCTTAGAATCGGCCTCGACAACATCAAAGGTCGCCGCAGAATGTCGATCATCTCTTAAGGAGATGGCTGAACAGTTCAATATTCTCCTGTGCTGGGTGCCAGGACAGAGGGACATTCCAGGGAACTGCATGGCTGACGAACTCGCTCGACGCGGTACTACCCTTCAGATTATGCCGGAACACCGGAATCTGGGTGTGCCTCTCTCTACATGTAAACTGCTACTGAGATTGGACTCAATTGAGAAAACCAACTCAAGATGGGCAAACGGTGTTATATGTCACACTGCGAGACAGATCTAGCCGGAGCTGGATCTAAAACGCTCCAAAAAGCTGACTTTGCTCAAAAGGGCGAATATCAGCACCACAGTCGGTGTCCTGACCGGACACTGTCTTATAGGTCGACATGCTAAAAGACTCGGTCTCTTCTCAAACCACTTCTGTAGAAGCTGCCTGGATGAGGAGGAGGAGGAGACAGTCCTTCACCTCCTCTGTATCTGTCCAGCTCTATCAGCCAGAAGGAAAGCTCATCTTGGAGTTTACTTCTTCAACTGTCTCGGTGACCTTGCCTCAATGGAGGTCGCGAGAATCCAACGCTTCATCGCAAGCTCTAAATGGTTCGACGAGTAGGACCGGATTCGATGATCCTGTGGTAACACAGCGGACCTTTAAGAACTAAGTGTGTCCGTGTTCTCACGGGCAGCCACGCGTACCTACCTACCCTATATGATTTTGAAATGGATATGGGAGTATTTCAACTGTATGGTGGTATTCCGGACTATGGGAGGCGGTAAAGTTCGCGGTTCTACAATTCTTTTTACTTCCTTTTTTTCTTGCTTCCGACATACATTTGTGTCGCAGGGCCCCTCTGGCTGTCGTCTACGAGTCTTCTAGGGAGGGAAAGATCGGAGGGATATTAGTTGATACATTGGATCGGAATGGTGAATAATGTCACAGCATATACCTCTCGCCATGGCTTAGCGCTGTCGTCCGTCTGCCGCTTCGAATCTATATCTTCCTCAGCCCAATGCACCGACGTTTGAAGGAAGGCACGCTACTTCCGACGGACCTGTTCCGATTCCCTCGTATGCTGCTTCCGTAGGTGAATTCCGGAGGCAGCGGGAACTCAAGGACAGGCACAAGCAGCTGTTCAGAATACGGAGAGGGTTGTGGTATAGACGTTATACTTACCTTGTAGGGTTGGACTTCCCGCCAGGATTCAAACATCGCACCAGAATTTCCCATCCAGGAGGAGAAGCTCGAAATTACCGGAAGCGTTTTCTCGTGCGAACGCTGGAGTTTTCCGTTGTAGAGGAGCGAAGGTTGGAGGTATTCTGTAATAACCTACGTGAAAGATCCTCGGTGCGGTAGAGTGGAAGACCTGGAGTAGTCGGTGGCGGTAGCAGCGATAGAACGAGGAGTTGGAGGAGCCACGGAGTATCGGTCGGCAGCTACGGCAGCGGCGAGTGTAAGATTAATATACGTACAATATTTGGGTTTGGTCACCTTTCTTTCTTTTTTTCCCCTTTCCTCCTTAGAGAAGAAACGTGCGCGACCGTGGGAAATTGCGCTGAAGAATCGGGCAAAAAGGATTGCGTCTCGATTCGTAGTAAGCCGGGACCTTATGTATCAATAATACAGGAACCATGGATTCGCAATAGGCGAGTTTGTGGACTGGATTCGATCCAAGGAGGCCGGATCTTTTACGATGAAGGATCTGAACGACCGCTTGCCTGTCTATTCATATCAAACATGATAGAGGCTACGATGTTGAGGCAGTTCACCTGTCAAGATATTGTAGCAGTCAAAATGTCTAACGTACTGGAGGGTAGGAGAAAAGACATAATAGTAGTATCGGCTTACCTTCCGTATGACTCGTTATTACCTCCCCCATCCAGGGAGCTGACCGGGCTCGTTAGATTCGCGGACACCAATAACTTACAGCTTGTCATTGGATGTGATGCTAATGCTCAACACACTGTTTGGGGCAGCAGCAAATGCAATCCTAGGGGTGAGCGGTTATTGGAGTTCATTATGGCGTCGTGCCTTGTAGTAAACAACACAGGCAACAAGCCAACGTTTGTTACGACGAGGCGGACGGAAGTGATAGATATGACGTTGTCTTAACTTAAGAGCGGTTCAGAGACCGACTGGGATTACTACCGGACAGCGCAGAGGGAATACAAGAAGCTGGTTAAGACATCAAAACTATCCTCTTTTAGGAACTACTGCGAGAGTCTGGAAGGAACCAGGGAAACAGCTAGGTTGCACAAAGTCTTTCAGAAAGACAACACGGCCAGGCTTGACACCCTGTTGAAACCTGATGGTACATATACCACTTCGAAAACGGAGTCACTAAGAACCCTCTTTGAGACCCATTTTCCAGGAAATCAGGTGATCGAAAGCGATCAATGCGTGGTTCAGACACTCTGTCCGACCAAGGACAGAGCGCCCAGGCGTAGTTGGTATAAAGCGTCCGCTGTAGTGACTGCTGAGAGGGTGAAATTTGCAATTTCATCGTTTGACAGCTACAAGTCACCAGGAGTGGACGGTGTCTATCCGATAATGCTAAAAGAGGGAGCAGTTGTTATAGTGCCGATCCTCAGAAAGATATTTTCTGCATGCTTGGCGCATGGATACATACCATCTTCATGGCAACCGGTCAGAGTAGCGTTCATCCCGAAGCCAGGGAGAGACGACTATACCTTGCCCAAAAGTTTTAGGCCAATCAGCATAACATCGTTTGTTCTGAAAAGTCTGGAACGACTGGTAGAGAAGCACATTAAGGAAGTGGCTCTCAGAGCGCATCCTCTTTGTTCGAAACAACATGCGTATCAGAGCGGAAAGTCTTGTGATTCAGCGCTCCACTCTCTGGTATCCAGAATAGAAGGGGCGCTGGACCGGAAAAAGTACGCGCTGGGCCTTTTTGTGGACACTGAGGGTGCTTTTGATAGTGCGCCCTTTGAATCACTGTGTGATGCTGCCAAAAGACATGGGGTGGATGACTTTTTAGTCAAGTGGATTCACTATATGCTCACACAGAGAATGCTATTCGCGGAGGCGGGGGATGGGCAATATGCTACAACTGGGGTCAGTAAGGGCTGTGCTCAAGGCGGGGTCCTTTCGCCATTGTTGTGGAGTATGCTCATCGACTCTCTGCTTCTCGAACTGCAGGATCTGAATATTCACGTACAAGCTTACGCTGATGACGTGGCTGCACCAGCTGTTGGGCTATCGCTCAGGGATGTCTGCGACAAAATGAAGAGAGTCCTATGAGTTATAGATGGCTGGTGTGAAAGACACGGACTTTCTGTGAGTCCTAGCAAAACCGATCTAGTTTTGTTTACTAGGAAAAGAAAAACAGAAGGTTTAGTGTTACCTATGCTGAAGGGTGAAACTATTCAGCTCTCGGAGAAAGTTAAGTATCTTGGAATTATCCTGGATTGCAAGCTTCTCTGGAAGGAACATGTAGATACAAAGGCAAACCGTGCGCTAGTAACATTCTGGCAGTGCCGGAGAGCTTTTGGAAGAACATGGGGCCTTAGGCCTTCAATGGTATATTGGCTATATACGGCCATTATAAGACCCATCCTAATCTATGCATCAGTGGTTTGGTGGACTAAGTCCGAGTGTGCATACATTAGAACTAGTCTCGCTAAACTACAGAGGACAGTCTGCATCGGTGTAACAGGTGCCTTGCGCACCACACCGGGTGCGGCACTCGATGCACTGCTCAATCTGCCACCGCTTGACATTGTTGTTCAGGCGGAAGCAATGAGAGCTACACACAGACTAATGAGATTAGGTCTGTGGAGGAAAGAGCATTGCACGGGTCATGGAGAAATGGCTCGAAGGTTGTCTGGGAACCCTATCTTCGATATGCCATCGGATGCTATGACTCCGATCTGTATGCTCAATAGAAAATATCAGGTGGAGATCCCGAGTAGGGTTGAGTGGGAAAACCAGTCCGCATTGCTTAGCGGATTCACTGATATATTCTACACGGACGGTTCAATGACTGAAGACGGGTCGGGAGCTGGAATGTATCTGCAGACTGAAGATCTCAGGTACTCTTTCGCCATAGGAAAACATTTTTCGGTATTTCAAGCTGAAGTTTATGCAATCCTTAAGGCAGTAGAATGGATTATAGAGGGAAAATGGAGAGCCAGGATGATCTGCATTTGCAGCGACAGTCAGGCCACTCTACAATCCCTAGATAATCCAATCGTCTTTTCGAAGATGGTACTTGAGTGTAAAGAACGGTTGAATTATGTTGGCAGATTCAATGACTTAAAGCTCATATGGGTTCCAGGCCACCAGGGTATAACTGGCAATGAAATAGCTAATGCATTAGCAAGGGCAGGATCGGAGTCAGCCATGGTCGGACCAGAACCAGTTTTCGGTGTGCCGGTTGCCTCTGTTAGGGCTGCCACTGCTGAGTGGGTGAGTAAATCACACATTGAGAGATGGCGACTTGTTCCGGGAATGCGGCAGACCAGAAACCTTGTTGACGGACCAAGTGGACGAACCGCTTCTTTTCTTCTCAAATTGAGCAGGAAAGAATGTAGTAGTATGGTTGGTGTCCTCACAGGGCATAACTCGTGTGGCCTACACATGGTCAGATTGACAATCATTGACGACCCCATGTGCACTGCTTGCGACGAGAGCAACGACACAACGGAACATTTCCTTCTCGAGTGTCCAGCTTACTCTTTTGCGAGAGTGCACGTATACGGCGTCGATGTGATGAGGATGGAAGAACTCCGTTCTCGTTCCCTACCTGAGCTCTTGAAATTCGTGAGGAGGACGAAAAAGTTCGGGTAGAGACTGGGGGGACTCGAGTGCAATGGGCAATAATTGTCTGAGTGCTCAAGATGCGCGGCCTTGCTGAGTATCTTCCCCCGCTTCAAACAACAACAACAACAACAACAAGCCGGGACCGCCGGAATAAAGTAAATAAATAAAGTAATTTTTGAATAAAGCTTATGGTGAATTTTTAATTTGAACCGAAATAAAGAAGTGTCTTCGCCATTTCGTTAGGAGAGGTTTCCTAATTTTCCTCACGTTAAGTCCAGATTAGGTGGCGCCCTGTGTCGTTTAGGTACGCGATGTTATAAGATATTCCCGAACTTCCCCATCTTCGGCTGAGCGAGGCCGGTGCCAAGTTGAGTTGGAGTTAGCCGCGGAACTTCGGCCGAAGACAACGGCTGTGGTGTTGAGGGAAAGACGCGAGTCCGAAGAGCGTCGAACCCCGGGTTCGAGACCCGGACATTTTATTTTCATTGGCCGTTTTTTTCCTTCCTAAAACCACTAGACCGGCGTCTCAACGCACCCCTTTATTTGGAGGGTAATACACTGCTTGCCGAAAATCTCGCTCAACTTAGTTTTAGTCCCTTTGAAGCTGAGATTGCGTGGCTCTTGTTGCAAAATGTAATTTTAGTACCTTGTATGAGCTATAGAATCTATCTTCCTCACCAGCAAGCGAACTTTTGCAGCGCCATTTAAATGCTTCGCATCTTCTTCAAACCTATCCGAATGTCGAGCGTACCAACTCTCGACAATTATGCCATTATCTGGATCATAGTAATTATACTCACCCATGCTTCTGGATAAGGACTCCATTGTCCTTTCCACCGATGACTGCGTATTAGGTATATCGGTAGCTGCTGACCTTAATGATGTTAATTGAGCAAATTTCAGTTTGTTTTTTCATCCAAATTTGTTGCTGCTTGAAGAATTCAAGCATTGCTGGGTCCATTTTAGAATCCTCGTCGCCAAATATGTTATGGATTTAAGATATATTTTATTACAAATTAAGGAAAGAAACTTTAACAAATTAAATAAATCAAATTGAGAAAATGCGATTTGAAGTAACTCAATTTTCTAATGAACTTCATTTCTTCTTTCAAACTTCCAGCATATTCCGTTAAACTGGATGAATAGTAGCATATCCTACAAAGTATAGTAGCATATACAACAGTAATATACGATATATACTACATCTACTATACTACTCGCGGGGTGGGATCCCTATCGAGCGCGTCCTCAGGTGATGGATAGAGGAACGGCCAGAGGTAGCTTAATTAGCTCTGTGGTTAAGGTTCAATAGTGAGCTTGCTCATAAATAAAACCTCATAGACCAACCTACTTAATCCAGTGGTGTCATGACGTACCGTGCCGAGGGAGCAGTTGGCTGCTGAGTATCTAGCAGTCGCGAACGGCGTCCTCTGGGTGACCAGGCGAATACCCACAGTATCGTAGCATTACCCCGATATGCCGGCTCTATTGGGGTGGACCGTATTTTCCGAGAATACTCGTGTGACCAATGAGCGATATAAAAAATTAAAAAAAAAACGATAAAGAAGAAGACATGGGTCAGGTCATCATGCAAAGTGGTGACAGCAGTGATGGGTCGGACTTTGACATCGATGTCAGTAGCCTCAGTCTCGATGATATCCCAGTGAACCAAAGTCAACGGCTATATCCGTGGTGGAATATGATGCCGAAACACCGGATTCGTAAGGGGGTAATCGGGAGACCCAGGCTACAACAGCATGGGTCAGGTCATCATGTAAAGTGGCGACAGCAGTGATGGGTCGGACCTTGACATCGATGTCGGTAGTCTCAGTCTCGATGATATCCCAGTGAACCAACAGTCAACGGCCATATCCGTGGTGGAATATGATGCCGAAACACCGTATTTGCAAGGGGGTAATCGGGAGACCCAGGTTACAACAGCAAGGCAGGAGACCAAACTACCTGAGGCAGGAATTCGAGTGAAGCAACCGCTGCGCACGAAGTCTGGCTTGGGTAAAAAACACAAGTCTCCAGCCCAACTAGCACTCCAGCAAATTCGTCAGGCAAGATTCGTGCTGTGTAAACTTGTTAACAAGGACCCTAGCGACTTCAATACCAAAGAGCGGGAGAGGCACTTGTGGGCGACCAAAGTCGTACGGGACGCGGAGGAACTCCGGAAGAAAAAGGAGAAGCAAGGAACATCGGCCTCCTCTTTATCCCCAACGGAATTGCAACCGTACCGTTAAGCTCGGCAGTGAAGAGTGGCGGTACGCCCAAACCTGGTTGGTTGGTTGGTTTACGTGGTGGCCCGTCTGACGAAAACAGGGCCATATTAGCACAGGAAGCGCCGTTTTGATACCACAACTCGTTTAACCTGGTCGTTGAGGGCTGATGAAGTATATGTGTAGTTTTACAGAGACCTAGGGCTTGAATGGATTATCATATCCATCCGGAGCTGTTCAAGAAGGTAATCAGTTCTCCTATCCTGTTTTTCGAGATCTCATCGAGGTTATTGAAGAAGGGTTTGCCTAGTGCGCGAAGTCTGGCTCTAGCTAGGGCGGGACACTCGCAAAGAAGGTGAATGGCAGTTTCCCTCTTATTTGCATTCCCACATTGCACCTGTAGTTCCGACGGCTGCAGTTCTCTGAACCTTACTGAGTTTGTTTATGTTGTAACTCTTACTCAATGCTGGCCACCAGGCAAGCGATCCGTAGGTAAGAATTGGACGTATTATGGCTGTGTACAACCACAGAACCATTCTTGGTTTAAGTCCCCACTTTTTGCCGAAGGTTCGTTTGCAGGCGTAAAAGGCGATACGTGCTTTCTCCGCCCGTTGTTCTATATTTAACTTCCAGCTGAGCTTCGTATCGAGCACAACTCCAAGATACTTCGCACTGGATGATAATGGTAGTTGATGGCCGTTTAGGCGAGGGAGGTTAAAGTTAGGTATTTTGGTTTCAGTGGTGAAGACCATCAGTTCCGTTTTGTCCGGGTTTACACCCAGGCCGCAGCTAGTAGCCCACGTGTTTACCTTACCCAGCGCACCTTCCATGATTTCACTAATCACTGAAGGGAACATCCCTGATACCAGTATAACCACGTCATCCGCATACGCCACCACCCTAACCCCTTCCCTCTCCAGTTTTGCTAAGATCTTGACCATTAGCTAGAGTAGGGGCGAGATAACACCACCCTGGGGTGTTCCTCTGCACACAGATTCAGATCAAATGGCTGTTCCCTAAGCTCGAGTGGATAATTCTTGTACTCAACATGGATACTATCCAGTCGCTGAGACATTCCTCGACACCGAACTCGATGAGAGATTCTTGAATGGCCTCAGTATGAACGTTATTAAACGCACCTTCAATGTCTAGGAAGGCAGCTAGGGTATACTGTTTGCAATGCATTGTGTATTCAATTGTTCGCACAACCTCATGCAGAGCAGTCTCTGTGGATCTTCCCTTGAGGTATGCATGCTGGGATTTTGAGAACGGAGATCTGTCCAGGATCTGTCGCAAATGGATGTCTAAAATGCGCTCTAGTGTTTTCAGTACAAAAGAGGTCAAACTAATGGGTCTGAAATCTTTCGCGAGTTCATCACTACGCTTGCCCACCTTCGGTATGAACACCACTTTAACTTGTCTGCAAGTCTGGGGCACATAATTTAGGGAAATGCAACATCTAAAAATCGTCACCAGCCAAGGGGCTACTATGTCTTGTAGCTTCTGCAGCATAATTGGTATTATACCGTCGAGGCCAGGAGATTTGTACGGTAAAAAGCTATTGATTGCCCAACAGGTCTTCCTCTCGTTGACAATCAATGTAGTGTCGTAGTCTGATGTTCGCCGGTCACCCTGAAGGCTTTGGGTGTCCACGCGGCTATCCCTAGATCCGGGAAAATGAGTGCTCATTAAGAGCTCCAGTGTCTCGGCAGTGGAGTCTGTCCAGTTCCAGTCTACACGCTTCACAAACGACGGGTTCGTGTGCTGTTTGGACAGTATCTTACTGATTCTCGCAGAGTCACGGGTGCACTCAATGGATTGGCAGTAGTCCACCCAAGCTTGCTTCTTGGCTGTTCTAACAAATTTTTTGTAAAATATATTTTTAAGCAATCCTTATAAGGTTGCCAGTACTTGTGTTTGTAGCAGATGTTGAAGACATCTCTGGTAATCTTCCTGAGATTGGATAAGTCTTCGTTCCACCACGGGGGGAGCGTTTTCTTACTATATTTCACTGGACACGATGCCTTAAAGGCATCCAGCTCTTCTATAGTGCTAGGGGTCAAGTTAGGTATGTTTAAAAGTTTTGCCTTCACGACTTGCCGGAATTTCTTCCAGTCAATTCGCTTCGGGTTTCTGAACGGCTTGGGGGTATCGATCGTGATACTCACATTGTATAGGATCCAGTTATGATCCGAGAATGATCTTAAACTGGATACTCTCCAGTTTTCAATCTTAACTCTATCATTGTCTGTTAGTAGTGTAACATCCAGCACCTCCTCCCATCCCTGAAATCTCTCCGTACTGGGGAAGATAAAGGTAGGGGTATTGCCAGTGTTACATATAGAAAGGTTAGTATTAATAATAAAATCAAATAAGGACTCACCACGTTCGTTGATCTCTGAGCTGCCCCATAGCGTGTGTCTAGCGTTGTCATCACATCCGATCAGAAGGTTTTCCTTCTTGATTGTGATTTTGGATGTCAGTTGTTGTAGTTCTTCTGGCGGTGCCGGTCTGTCATGAGCCATGTAGGCAGAGGCGATGTAAAGATCTTGGTTACTAAGCTCCAGCTTAACCACTGTTAAATCTGCAGAACTGAAGTTAGGGCACATAAAGGCGTTTATGTGCTTTTTGATTAGAATACAAGTTCTGGGCTTACCTTGATCCTGGCGGTTTGGTTGTAAAATAGGTTGAAGTTTGTTGTTTGGAGTCCTTTTACGGTTAAATCTCTAACCCAGGGCTCCTGTAAAAGGCCGATGTCTATATCCTCCTCTTCTAGGAAGACTAAAAGGTTATCCGAGGCACTCTTCGAGTGCTGCAGGTTAACCTGGATGACCTTCACGCCCAAACCTAGTTCCAAAGCGGACAAAACGGGATGCAGCCAAAAGGCGGCCCGGACCGCTGTGACTAGGCAGAAAGCTAAACCTGGACCAGTCCCGAAAAGGACGAGGTCGGAGGATAACGACAATCAGAGTCCTTCCAAAAAACTTAAGAGCACTACCACCAGTCAGAAGATCCCAGCCACATATCGTGATGCTGTAGCGGATAACCTGAAGGCGGCAGTAGTGAACCGGGGAAACCCGGAACTAAAAATCCCCGACGACCGTTGGACAATAGTCTCTACGGAGTTCTTCAAGCGGGTTATAGGAATCTGTGAAAATCCTAACGCGAAGACTCCGGTGTACAGCGACAGCGGTCGAATACGGGGAATGCGAATCATTCGCTGCCAAGACCAGCATGTGCTGGCCTTCTTGAGGGCTGCAGTCGCTACAATGGGAGAGCTTTGGGAAGGAGCTAGGCCCGAAATCCTCCAGTGCAATCAGTTCCCGGAAGCGACAATAGGTCCGGTTTTTATTCCTGGACCTCCTATTCAGCCCCATCTGGTGCAAATTGCTCTGCGGAGGCAAAACACTAACATCCCGTCTGACGAGATATGCGTTGCCAAAGCGGAGAAAGTAGGACAGACGGGCCAAAGCTTTATCCTCCACTTTGGCCCCGCTGCAGTCCGTCATATCATGGACAACTCGGACCGAGTGTCTTTCAGCCTCGAAGCCGTGAAAGTTAAAATCCTTGATCGGAAGGAGCCGACTAAGGAGGAAAAGACCAACGATGACGCCCCTGAAACACAGGATGGCTATTACATCACGAAACGAAATCCTGGCCCATCGGGGATCCGGAAATAGATTCCGAACAAAAACTCTAATTTAGCAGCTTGGTGATGAAGATAGCCCAGATAAATCTCCACCATAGTAAAGCGGTATCGGCCAATCTTTTAGCGCTCTTCGACGAAGAACATATTGACATCGCGTTAATTCGAGGACCATGGATACACTGTAACCAGATCCAGGGACTGAGAAGGCATGATCTCAATATATAAAATAGCAAGGACAACGGTAAAATTTGCTCTTGCATTCTCGCAAGGAAGTGCTTCCGCCTTTTCTTTGTCCCGTCATACAGTTTCGGCGATCTTACGGTCTCCAGATGCGAAAGGTATAACTGCCTGGAACCATTCTTTCTGACTTCTGCATACTTGTCCCACGACAATGACTCACCACCCGAAGAATTGTTTAGACTAGTAGATATGGTTACCGAGAAGAAACTCGACCTCATAGTGGGATCTGATGCGAATGCGCATCACACCCAATGGGGCAGTAGTAATATTAACGAGAGAGGTGAGTCCCCTTTTTCAATTTATTATTTTTTCCTCTCTGCTAATCTGTAATCGGGGTAATACCCCAACTTTTATAAATATAATTAGAAGAGAAGTTCTTGACCTAACCCTGGCATCTGACTCAGAGCGACTAAGGGTCGAGAATTGGAGGTATCGGATAAGCCATCTCTTTCGGATCACTGCCTGATAACCTTCAACGTAGAATATCATGTAATTCCCTTTAAACCTTTCAGATACCCCAAGAAAACAGATTGGAAAAAAATTTACGAAATTGGTAAATGAACAACTGATCACACGAAGTATGGATACAAGACAGAGCAGAACTCGACACTGCGGTGGAGGAACTGACCTCCGTGCTGCGTGATGCATTCGAGAAAACTTGTCCAATCAGCAGACCATCCACGAAAAGACTTTCTTCCTATCGGGTGGAATGTCGAGGTTAAGACCCGACGTGTAGGAGCTTGAAAACTCTTCAACAGAGCTAAATTTAGTGATTCTGTAGAAGACTGGCAGCTCTACAAGCAAGGTCTTAAATGCCTCAAGAAGACTATTAGGCAAGCAAAGAAATCGTCCTGGGCTAACTTCTGCGAGTCAATAGAATCAACAAATGAATGGGCAATATTAAGAAAGTTTCTCTCTAAAACTCCAACGATGAATACCTTCATCCAGGATGGCGGAGGAAACTGGAAAGAATCTCCCGAGGAAACTTTACAGCTTCTGATGACCACTCATTTCCCCGATTGTTCACCAGCTAGCAACACTGACCCTGTCAGTTACGATCATAGTCAAGAAGAAGGAAACCAAGCCTTGTCCAACTCAATAGTTGATATTGACAAAATAAGCTGGGCAATCGGATCTTTCTCTTCATACAAATCGCCAGGACCCGATGGAATTATACCAGCAATGCTGCAACACGCGGCAGATTCGGTAATTCCTCGGCTAATGGTGATCTTCACAAGCTGTATTCAACTGAATCATGTTCCATCGCAATGGAACAGGGTTCGAGTAGTTTACATACCTAAGGTGGGTAAACCTAGTCACACTACTGCGAAAGATTTCGTACCGATAAATCTTACGTCCTTTATTCTCAAAACCCTTGAGAGGATATTGGACAATCACATTCGCAACAGAATTCCGCGCAACCAATTATCAAAATCACAGCATGCCTACACAAAGAGCAAGTCGGTGGATACAGCCTTACATGAGGTAGTGTCAACAATTGAAAAATCACTCCCATGTAAGGAGAACACACTTGCCGCTTTCCTTGACATAGAGGGTGCCTTTAATAACGTTCGATGCTCGAATATTATCAGCGCAATGCTATCAATGGAAGTGGAAACCGAGATTTTCAATTGACTTGACTTAATGGTACGAAGCAGGATTATTGAATTCGAACTCGGAGAGTGTCTTATCACAAAGTCAGTCTCCAGAGGCACCCCGCAAGGAGGTGTGATCTCACCCTTACTTTGGCATCTTATAGTCAACAAAATCCTTATGGAACTTGAGAACCTCGGCATCAAGGCATGTGCATACTCCGCCGACGTAGTCATCCTTGTCTCAAGGAAAAATTTACCGACAATTAGTAGTTTGATGGATAGAGCACTCAACAAACTATGAAAATGGGCCGACAACTGCGGCTTAGGGGTAAGTCCCTCTAAAACTGTGCTGGTCCTCTACACGAAGAAGTACAAAATTTCAGACTTTGCGTTACCAAAGATAGGAAGCGATGAGCTTCATCTTTCCAATAGCGCTAAATATCTCGGGGTTGTCCTAGACAAGAAACTCAGCTGGAAACTGAATCTGGAAGAACGCGTTAAAAAAGGGTATAACGCATTTTACGCATGCGGAAAGATTGTTGGAAACAGGTGGGGTCTTGTAGCGAAACTACCTTTTCGGCCACTAAGCAGCCTCGGTAGGGCTCCAGATTTATAAGGAGGCTATTGGGATCAGTACAGCACATTTCTGCCGGCTAATCAGGAGCATGGGGGGGGTGAATTTGGACCCGAAGAGCACTCCTCCTTGTATGTGCTGAAATTAATAAAATTAAGAATGGGCTGGTTGGAAGGTGAAAAGGAAATCAAATAAAGCGGCTACATGTTGTGGAAGCCCCTGGCATGCTCACGGAGCGTCACTACTCCATCTGAAAATAATTAACTAAGAAAAAAAAACACCGACATCTACAGTCCTGGTAATTCTAATGCTGAAACCAAAATATGAATAACAAATAATAAATGAAATAACGTTAAATTAACTTAATGATATATATTATTAGGATCGCAAAGAAAGTTACTGTGATCGATAATTAGATCGTTTAAATATGAAATGGTGAATTTTACGATGGGGCTTGATGTTGCGTCCGTATTGATCCGAGTGTCGGGAGGCCTTTTCGTTCCTTGGGCCTATATGGTCGTTGCAGGCTACAGGGATTGTGGCACCGGTTTTATTTCGTGTGTTTTTAACTCTTCGTTTGATTTTTAAAATATTGTTCCGCACTTCAATTACTTAATTAGTTTATTAGTTTATTAACTTTTGTAGTTCGTTGCACTGATTTTTTCTCTGTGGTGCACCACTTCACACCCGTAATTTCATTCTTCTTGTCCACTTAATGTATTTTTTTCTTGTTTTTTTTTTTTTTAATGTACTATATTTAATGTTGCGAATTATAATTTAAAGTAATTTTTCGTCTTTTTTTCCGCACCGCGCACAACTTGCTTCACCTCGTTCTCCCAATCGAATCCTCTATCGTCTCCTTCCTTCTGATTTTTTTGCCTTTTTTTCCCCTTGTGAAAAAAACGGTTTTTTCCCTTGGTGTTTTACGCGGGAACAAACATTGGCGCATTTTCGAATCTCGCCACTGTACGGCGCGAAGGTTGAGCCCGGGTCTTTCGAAATGTCTTTCGTTGAGTTTCTACATGTTTATTTATTTTTTTTTTCTTTTAAGCTCTGGTACGTTATACAAATAGGTATCAATAAATGAGAAAATATAATAATTAATAGTTAGATTCCCTTGACTGTAGCGAGAAAAGAAGAGAAAAAAAAACTACGCAAGAAAGAGACTGCAATTCATATTGTTTTTATAATTTTCAATTCATTAAGGTTGGATAATTTCCTCTTTCCGCCACGCACTAGGACGCGACTCGCAACGGTCTTCAACCAAAACTAGTACTCTGGATGTACACAGCCATAAGAAGACCAATCTTAAGCTAAAGTACAGCGCTTAGCATGCACTGGGGTCACTAGCGCACTCAAAACCTCTCCCATAGCGGCATTGGAAACTCAACGACTTCTTGGAGTGTAATATTGATAGGGAAACGGACTTCACTATGCCAGAACTAGATTTCATTTGGGAATTTTCTATCAAAATCCCACACAGAGACGACTGGAATGAAGAACGCTACCTAGACAATAGAACCACAATGATCTTCACCGAGGGTTAGAAAATTATTTCTGGCACGGGCGCGGGGGTATTCTCACGGGAAGTCGAGATTCACGAGGCCTACAGGCTACCGGACGATGCCAGTGTATGGTATTTCAAGCGGAAATCTTTGCAATACTTCAGGCTTGCAAAATTATTGCGGCAAAGGTGTATGGAACAGATGACATCACTATTTGCATTGACAGACAAGCAGCCATTAAGGCCCTTAGCTCGAACGCAACACGATCAAAACTAGTTAGACAATGTCGGGGTATTATTAACACTATCGGCACACGGCACAATTACCCTCTGCTCTGTACCAGGTCACTGTGGAATTCAGGGTAATGAGCAAGCTGATGAACTCGTTCGAGCAGGCTCCAGCCTAAGCTCACTAGTGGAGGACCAGCACATTGCTATTCCCATCGGATCCATAAAACAGTCTATAGACTCACTATGCGTGCAGTCAATAGATGGTCAAACCTAACTACATGCTCAATATCAAGAACTCTTTGGCCTGAATATGATTACGGAAAAAGCAAGTATATCCTGAGCCTGAACAGAAATGATGTTAGTACACTAATCGGAGTGCTCACAGGGCACTGCCTGATCGGTAGACACGCTAGACGATTGGGAGCCGAGGCAAATGATCTCTGTCGTAGCTGCGGTAACCCAGAAGTGGAAGAGTCAATCTTCCACGTCGTATGCGAGTGTCCGGTCCTATCGGGAACGAGAAGACGGAACCTGGCCGCTTACGTTTATCGGCTTAATGACATTGCACTGGATAGGTAGAATAAATAGTGTGAGCAGTGCAATTGTAACTAGGCTGGTATGCCTTGCCCTCTTAGATGACAAAGAAGGTTCATCTCCTTTTTTATTATTCTGAACCCAAAGTGGATTTATTGGTAGGAATCGTGTACCCCTTCCCTTGCAGGGTAGTCGTGTTGGTTCGGCAGTACTGTCTTTATTTTTAAACAAGTCTTGCTCTTCATCTGGCTTATCTGGTAATTCTGCTGGTTTAATTGGTAGAGGGCACACCTTATGAATTGCTCTGCATAGTTCTCCTGATGCGGTCTTGACGTCCACAACGCGTGTTAGATTGTAATAACCTTTAATGGCTCGTATGATGCTACCCATTCGCCATTGCAACGGAGGTACATTGTCTTTCTTTAAGAGAACCAGAGTTCCTGTTTCTACGTTCTTGCACGGATGTCTCCATTTATACCGATTTTGTAGTTCGTAGATACTCTGTTGACCATCTCCGGCAGAATTCTGAATGTATAGATCAACCAGCTTCCATCTAGCCACCGTGGTTAAATTTTGAATATTTCCAGTGGAGTCTGGTATTGTGACAAGAGGTTCTGCAACCAAAAAATGTCCTGGCGTTAAGACCTACAAATCGTTCGGGTTTACGGATAATGGTATTAATGGTCTTGAGTTTAGTTCTGCTTCAATTTGTTCTATTACTGTACAAATGTCTTCATAGGTTAGTGAAACACCTTTCATCACTCGTCTAAAATGGGACTTTGCGGATTTAACTGTTGCTTTCCACAGTCCTCCAAAGTGCGGTAAACGAGGCGGAATTTAACTCCACTGAATTCTCCTTTCTAAGCAGTGCTTGAATAGCCCAGAAGGCAGGCTATTTCGCTTTTTAGAGCGTCGTGTAACTCTTTGAGGTCTAACCGTGCTCCCATGAAATTTGTAGCATTGTCAGAAAAGATCTTTGCTGGATAGCCTCTTCTATCGATGAATCTTTTTAGTGCTCCGATGAATGCATCAGTGGTCAAATCCGAAACTACCTCAAGATGTATCGCTCTTGTAGCGAAACACACAAACGCCGCAATTTGTGCCTTGGTAGGTCGTTTTCCTCGAAGTTTGTAGTGAATTTCTTTCTAAATGTAAAGCATTTTGTAGAATTAGCGTGATTATTGCTTCTGCGTCCTGGGTGACATGTTTCTGCATCTTTTGCATGGCCAATGTGCTACCACATTGTTTAGATGTTAGAACGAATTTTCGTGGTTAACTCGTTGCACAAAATGTGATTTCTGTTCAGTACAGCTCAAGGAAACCTTTGGTTTTTTAATTTCTTCGGGTAAACTGATTGTTGATTGAAGTGTGTAGGTTGATATATTCAGATCTGGATCTTGTAAGAATTCAGGACCGTGGAACCAAAGGCTGGATCTGTACAATTCTTCTGGTAGCACCCCTCTGAAAACTATGTCTGCTGGATTAGACTTTGATTTTACGTACCTCCAATGATTATTTTTTGTTCGTTCTTGAATGTAAGCTACTCGATGAGCTACGAATTTCTTTGGATTAGCAGAAGTTGCCTGGATCCATGAAAGCAAAATCTGAGAGTTAGTCCAAAGAACTGTGTTTTCTACGTGAATGTGGATGCTTCTTTGATGTACCAATTGAGTCATGAGTTTGGCGGCGCAGAGCTCTAGTCTTGCCAATGAGATAGTCTTGATTGGTGCTACCTTTGATTTCGAGCATATAAGTCGTACCATGATATTACCAATTGAGTTCCTTGGTCGCAAGTAAATCACAGTTCCGCCTTAAGCTCGGCATCTAAATCTAGTTTCCTTTCCAGGCTTAGGAAATGTTTTATAGCAATATCCTTCAATTGGCCCAAGGATGATAAAGATTGTTAGAATGGAAGATTGAGTATTAGTAGTATTCATAAAAAAGCTTATTTCAGTCGCTGGTTTTCAATATTGACGGTGTTGATGCCACAGAAACCAGACGATGTCGTATTTGATGTTTTACCCAGAACAACCCATCCAAATGTTGTGTTTTGCAGAGTGAGTAAGTTGTTTCCGAGCTTGATTTGTCCTATTGACAAAAGTATTTTAAAGAGTTCTGCTAAAATTAAGACGTCTATTTTGCGTGGAATGTTGAATGTTTTATCTGCTAATTGAATATTCTTAGCGATTGGCCAATCTTTCACCGGTATGTAATCATTCGGTTGATCTGATGGTATTGCTGGAAGAACAAATGATTCTATTCTCAAATGAGAGAATGCATTTTAATATTGGCTCTTTTATGTGATTTTAGACTGATGCTGCCAATCCCTGCTATATTTCATTCTTGTTGATGTGATGAAAGTCCCAATTTTTTGAAGAGCTTTTCTGATATGAAATTCAATTGCTAGCCTAAATCGAGTACTGCACGGCATTCGACTGGTCTTCCTTGATTGTCCATGATTTGAATGTTTGCCATAGCTAAGAACACGTGATTTGTTCTTGGATATATTGCATGAGTTGATGCCATACTTAGAGGCTCCTTCTTCGCTTCGGTTTGTGGTTTGACGTTCTCCTGATGAAGAAGGGTGTTGTGCTTGTCCGGACATTTTGAACAATGTCGTGATGCCTTGTGGCCTTCCTTCAGGCAATTTATCCATAATTTTAGAGCCTTCACCTTGTTAAATCGAGCGGTTGGTTGCAGCTGTAAAAATTGATCGCAGAAGTAAATTGGGTGAGTTTTATTACAGATCCTCTTGTTGAAACTAAAGCTGATGTTCTCCCTTTAGTGTGAGCAGCTAATAGTTAGCGTTTATGATTTCCAAGCGTCTCCAATGATTTGAAGTGACGCTCTAGAAACTGCAATAAGCTGGATAGTCCTTGTAGTTCTCGCGGAGAAGTCAAAGACTATTCGTAGAGTGTATGCGTTGAGAAATCCAATTTTTTGCACTAAAATGTAGTGAAGAAACCGATCCCAATCCTTGATGTTTAAGCTTAAGTTTGTTAATCCAGATAGAAATTCCTTGGTTACGTCATGGATTGATTTCATGGAAATCGATGAGTCGGACTGAGCTGACGGCTGTGATATCAACTTGTCCAAAAAAGCTGATACAATTAACCGCATGTTGTTGTATCTGTCCTGGAGCATTTTCCAAGCTGCATCATAATTGTTTTCCGAGATGGAAAGATGATGTATTAACTTACTGACCTCTCCAATTTGAAATGAAAAACCAGGAAGCGAAAGATAAGAACGACAATACTATTAAACGGTGGGTATTATTACCTTACATAGAAGGTACCACAAATCAAATCGGCAGAGTACTCAAGAAAGCTGACATACGGACGACCTATTCTACGGCAACTACGATCCTAGGCATCCTAGAAAACCAAAACCTTGCGGGTCTTGCAACAAAGTCTACATAGGAGAAACAGGACGGACCATCAGAACAAGGATTCGTGAACATCAGCGCTGTACACAAAAAAACCAGGTCCACTCACCGGCAATTGCGGAACATGCAGCGGTAGAAAACCACTCAATCGATTTTAACAACGTTAAAATATTGGCCAAGACAAAACACTACCATCAAAGAATCGTAGGGAAAGCGATTGAGATAGCCAAACACCCACAAAACTTAAACCGAGACGCTGGATACAGCCTCTCTTCACTTTGGCTACCTGCTCTACGTTTTGGAAAAAACACTGTTCATCAAAAATCATCGATCCCAAAAACCGATTAAGCTTAGATTTCATAAATATCCCCTTTTAATTAACTCCGCTCCTTTTAATAGTTTTATGACTACCTTTATTAACGTAATTTCCCCCATTGTTTTTAATTGACTCGTTTGTTTAAATATTGTAACCTTTTTTCTACCCGCTTTCATATAAAAACAGTTTGTAAAGATATTGTCGATCAGTTTGATAAAGGACTCAGTCGAGTCCGAAACGTCACGCAAAAATAAATAAGAACAGTATTGAACCTGGAAAACTTGTTGTTTGAACTTCAAACATAAATTCCACCTTATACGAGCCGGACTGTAGGACAACTGCGACAGCATTGACTGTAAGACTGGAAGAGTCAACGGCAGTAAAAGCTTCACGGCCCTATAAAGGCTCGGCCCGCCTTGACTCGACCTTCTAGTTATCAAGTTACATTCGGCGACTTATCTAAGCAGCGATTCGCTCCCGGCTGATTTCAGCGTTAAGTCGTCAAAACACCATACGGTAACTATCAACAACAATACCAAAGCGGAAACCTTTGAAATTAGTCTCTACGCTGTACCAGCTGGGGACTCCTTTCAAAAGTAGCACGCTCAGCAGAAATTTTATTTTCTATCAACCTCTATCATACCTCTATCCTCCTCACTCACATGTCACTTCTCACCATTTTTCATCTTCGGCAAACTCGCCAAAATCCCATACTCTCTCGCAAGTCTCAATCTTGTATTCGATCACCTGATCGTTCTCATTTGTATTTTCAAGAAACGGATTACTAAACGAGGAACGGTCTGTAGAGGTCGGCGAGATTTCGCGGCAAGTGCGGACGATTTTTGCGGGGCTTTTGAAAAGTGGAACCGCTCGAGGAAAGGTCGAGACGCGAAAAGAAATTTGAACGAAAATTAGTTTTTTTGAAGAAAAGAAGCGTGGGAAAAAAGAGGTGATATGGCGAGGAACGAGGTCGGGAGGCAGAAATCTGGACGAAGTTAACATTGGAGTTACATCCGAAAGAAGCTGTGCAAAGGAGTGAAAAAGAGCAGACTTCGTGGGACAACGCACCAGCGGCGCCCTAGATTTAAGAAGGTAGAGTAGAGTAGGATAGTTTTGAGTAAGTTTAGAATATCAAAATTAGTCATTAGTGGAATTCTCTCGTATAGTCATTTATTATATTTTTATTTTTATATCATTTATAAGGATTACTTGAATTATATTACTTTATATTTTATTACAACATTGTGTTTTGGTGAATTTCTGTGACGTATTTCAGCCTTTTCTCCGTGTGCATAGTGAGGTTTGAAGCGAGTAGTGTAAGGAGTGATTTCCCCGAATTAGTGGTTCGGACGGGGTAAATCGTGTAAACCCGCTCCTTAAATTATGGCGCCCACGACCCTTCTCTGGGTTGGCCGGCAAGGACCCGTTCGCCCCCTTTTGGTGCAAAGGGGTTTCAATTGCGGTGTTAAGACCGTTACCGCGTTTTTGAACCGTAATAACCGTCAAAGCTTCGAAATGAATTCTTCGGAAGGTTGACTGCTGTATGAACACTGGCTATTGCTTGTGGCGCAATACCAACTGGAAAATCACAAGATTTATCACATCGGGGTCACCAAATTTAGAAACATTGAAAATTCTCTTTTCTCTATTCTAGAATTTGATCAAAGAAAAAGCAATTAACTTGTTTTCTCTTGATAATTCCAGAATGAAAATAAGACTTTGTGGTCAAGAAAGAGAAAGCCCGCAGTCAAACTATGTTGAATGTCCGACTGGACTTTAGTCAGTATTTTTAGATACAAGGTACATATATCCTTTCTTGCACAATTACATCTGTCTCTAAAATTGATCTTATTGTGCCTATATCTCTTTTTATCGCTTGCTCTAATTATTTTTATCTCATGTTATCCCTTGCTCTAGTTATTTATATCTCTTCTGATCCTTTGCTCTAATTATTTCTATCTCTTATGTAACTGTCAATTGTTGTTTATGTGCATATGTGTGTGTGTGTGTAGTTCAAGCGCACTTGCATAGATCATAATTTGATATTCTTCTATGATTTATCTATAAATCTCGCACTACATGCACTTTTCATTTTAGTCTTATTTATTCCCCTCGCCTATATAGGCGATGCATACGCACAAAAACACAAAATCTTTCCTTTGTTTTCTTTCCCGAGCACCAATCCATTGTAGTGGCATTGAACGATTGAAAATTTTCTCCTTAACAAAGTAATGTTTTTGTTACTGTAGGTACAGCTAAATTAAAAATGGAATCGTTTTTTTCAGTTTGAATTGAAACTTTCATTAATAAAGATCTATTGATAAATAATAATCAATCATTAATAACTTTTTAATAAAAACTTTAATCAAAAATTGAACTCAATTATAAACGACTCGCATTATCAAAATATGTCAATTTATATATCCTTAAATTTTATTGATTTTAAAAAAAGTTAATTTATATGTTGTATAATTCTCAATTATTGTTTTAAATTATTATTACAAGTTTCATTACGAAAGATTTAAAACGTTCTGGAGAAATTAATTTGAATTGTGTTGGTTTGTGATATTAAATAATTTATCAAATCAAGCGAACATCAAAAGGTTAATTATTTAAACATCTTCTCAAAATTACCTGAAGAATTAAATGGAGAAGATTCAAAATTTATTTTTAATACGAAGAGGATTATTAAACAACCGAAAAAATTCAAAACCCAACTCAACATAGTAAAAGGATTGGCAACTACATTATATAGCAGACTCTCTTCAACATGTACCGTTGCTGAGCCGAAAAACTGCATGTTTCCGCGATAGCAGGGAAAACAAAAGAACATCACTTACACTGATACCCTTTCGCGTAAAATTTCCGATTGCCGCCTCTGATCGTATCCATTTCTTGCACATTCTATCTCAAAAACGAATCGATTTTATTCCTAGCACAATATTTTTTCTATCACCTAGCACCTCACATGATCCGCGGCCGCAGACTTTCGCTTGCACTTGTATTTCAATTTTACGCCTCAGCTTGCATAAGCAATATGCTTCGGCACTACCTCAATTTTCCCTACGAATACATTACGCACAACAATTGACACTCTTTCGCATTTTTGAATAAGATGTAACTTTACTACATACCTGAAATTCACTTGCACAGTATTTATTCTTTCTCGTGTCACTAAAATCGTCAGATGTATCCCCGGTACTTCTTGTTTTATTTATTTTTATACTCTAGATGAAATCATATAGAGTATTATAAGTTTAATCCAGCCGAAAAGTTTGTAACGCATAGAACCAAGCCTCGGACGAAAAAAAGTTATATATTAGTTTTTGTTTATTTGTGGCCAAAAACCTTAAATCCGCCTGACGTCCGTCCGTCCGTCCGTCCGTCCGTCCGTCCGTCCGTCTGTCCGTGAACACGATAACTCAAGAACGCCTTCACCTAGGATCTTGAAATTTTGAATCTGGATGTTTGGTTGAATTTGTAAGGCTAAGTTCGTTAACGGGCAAAATCGACCTACTCCTTCGGGTAGCTGCCATACAAAATGTCCTTAAAACACGTGTTCAAGAATATTGGTCGATAACTTCAGAAGGGTTTAAGCTACGTCTTTGAAATTTTGTATGTGTTATTTTTCCAATAGTTGGAGCTAAATATATGATTATGAAGAAAATTCTTTTAGTCCTTCATGTAGCTGCCATACAAATATCCTGTCAAAATGTATTCAATTAATTTACGAAACTCACTATAACTCAAGTAATCTTTTAGCTACGAATTCGGAATTTTGTACAAATTAGTTTTGAGTGAAAAGCAAGTTCGAGTTTACTAATCAGCGAAATCCTTTTACTCCTTCTGGTAGCTGCCATACAAAATGTCCTTAAAACACGTCTTCAAGAATATTACCAATAACTTCAGAACGGTTTTAGCTACGTCTTTGAAATTTTGTATGTAGTATTTTTCCAATAGTTTGAGTTAAATGTATGATTATGAAGAAAATCCTATTAGTCCTTCGTGTAGCTGCCATACAAATATCCTGTCAAAACGTTATCACTTAATTTACGGAACTCGCTATAACTCAAGTAATCTTTTAGCTACGAATTCGGAATTTTGTACAAATTAGTTTTGAGTAAAAAGGATGTTCGAGTTTACTAATCAGCGAAATCCTTTTACTCCTTCTGGTAGCTGCCATACAAAATGTCCTTAAGACACGTGTTCAACAATATTTTTCGATAACTTTTGAACGCTTCAAGCTACGAATTTGAAATAGTTCCAAGGAAAAGGATAAATATGTAAGAAATCGAGTGAGTCCTTCCTGCACCTCCCATGTGAAAGTCCTTTAAAAAAAACATTTTTTTTCGATGACCTACCCAGTTAATGATATGAATTTAAACACTGAATATTGTCTTTTAGTTTTGAGTAGCAATCTAAAAGCAGTCCTTAATAAAGGACATACAACATGCACACACGTAATTATACTTTATCCCCAACTACGATATAAATCGGAATTCAGTATTCATCTAGAGTATTATACGATTGGCTTGCAGCCGATCGTGACTGCAGTATGTTTTTTTGTTTCTAGTTACACTGCGATGTTCTCTGAACAAAATCCAAAACCGTTTTGCGGCTTGGTGATCATGCGGCGACTTGTTGCGTTGACTGTATCCTTGTGAAAATAGTGTCTCCCGTGCCAACAGTCTGTTCTTGGCTTGTGTCTACGTTCCTTGCGCCAGTAAGCCTGACATATATGATAATCTTTTCTCGTTACTGTCAAACTACATAAATATTCGTTATCCCTAATCATCCTTCATCATATGTGGCGATTTTAATTTACCTTCTGTTCTTTGGTCACCTAACTTTGAGTCGATTCTCAATGTTACTGCTAACGCTCTCTCTTCTAAAGTAGCGTCTTTTTTGTCACTCTGTTCTCTCAAGCAGATCAATAATGTAGCAAACCACCATGGTAAAGTTTTAGATCTAGTGTTATCCAATTGTGATAGCATTCAAACTAATCTATATACTTCAATATCTCCTTATCTTAAAATTGATCCATATCACCCTCCTCTTGCACTCTCCTACAGGTTTACTTCGTCTTCCCGTAAGTCAATGCCTAATGTGAAAAAATTGAACTTTAGTAAGAAGGACCTTAGCTCCATTGAACTCGCTCTGGGTAGTTTTGACTGGAATGCTGCCTTCGCTCATCATGGTATTGAAACATCAGTTCAGATTTTCTATGATATTCTTAATGGACTTATTCACAGCTACGTTCCCTTACGTAAGCTCCCTAAAAATAATCCTTCGGTCTAGTCCAACACTGAAGTCGCTAAAGCACTTCATCTAAAAAATGTAAGCCGCTCTCGTTACTTGAGGTCT
The DNA here is from genome assembly GCA_951812415.1 of Beris morrisii. Taxonomy (NCBI): domain Eukaryota; kingdom Metazoa; phylum Arthropoda; class Insecta; order Diptera; family Stratiomyidae; genus Beris; species Beris morrisii. The sequence continues at coordinate 85,351,426 of OX638310.1, read as the reverse complement.
GGTTCTGAAGAAGATAAATCTATGTTCCATCGCTACCGTTGCCTGGCAAAATCTTCAATTAGATCGGCTATACGTACTTACATAGCCAAAGTTGAATCATCAGTCAACCGTAGAGAGACAAAACTTTTTTGGTCTTATGTTCGCACTTTACGGTCCTCTCCTTCTTTCCCTACTGAAGTGAGTTATAATAGCTCCACCGCTACCAACTCTCAAGAATCTTGTGAGCTCTTTGCACAATACTTCTCGTCTGTGTTTTCTTCCCCTACTACACCTTCATTCATTTCTCATAGCTTCGAAATTTCCCCTACCCATTTTCCTCTTCCCTTCATAGCTCCCTCTGTTATTGAGCATCTCCTTGGAGCACTAGACAGTGGTGTGAAGGGTGGTCCCGACGGCTTGCCAAACTTATTCTTAAAGCCACTTTCGTCTTCCATGTGTATTCCTCTCTCCTTTTTGAAGGAATATTCCCATCATTTTGGAAACAAGCCTCTATCATTCCCATCCATAAGAAAGGCGATGCAGCTGTAGTCACAAATTATCGTCCCATTTCAATGTTGTCTTGTTTCTCAAAAATATTCGAAGGCATCTTTCATGATCACTTATATGAAAACATAAGTCACCTCATTCTCCATGAACAGCATGGTTTCTTCAAAGGCCGCTCTACTGCTTCTTATCTTTCAGAATTCACAAACACAGTAGCAAAAACGCTTAATTGTAGAAAACAGTTGGATGTTGTCTACACTGATTTCTTCAAAGCTTTTGATTCAGTTGATCATAGCTTGCTTTTGTCAAAATTGCAAGCTTGCGGAGTCGCTCTTACTCTATTGGAGTGGTTTGCGTCCTACCTTGCTGAACGAAGTTTTAGTGTAGTTCTTAATGGATGTTCATCTACTGTATTCTTCCCGCTCTCTGGAGTTCCTCAGGGCTCAATACTTGGCCCACTCCTGTTCATATTCTTTGTTAATGACCTACCCCTAAACGTTCACTCTTCATTCCTTTTCTAGGCTGATGACCTCAAAATCTACAGGGAGATATCTTCTAGGAGTGACTGTATCCTATTATAGTCTGATCTTAATGAACTAACCATATGGTGCTCAATTAATCGCCTTCCCCTTAATGTTAGCAAATGCCATAAAATGACCTTTACACTGAAACACACAGTTATACTCTTCGATTACACCCTGAACTTCACCCTTCTCATCGAAGTATCCCAAATTCGCGATCTAGGTGGTTCGACCGCAGACATAAATTTGACATTCACTTCCAAAACATTATTTGCACTGCATCTAGACTGTCTGGCTTCATTTCGAGATCCGCTTATATGTTCTCCAATATTCAAACGTGCGTCCAGCTCTACCTGACACTTGTTCGCAGCGGATTGGAATACTGTTCTTCTATTTGGCTCACTCATTATAGTTGTCACATTGAGTCTGTTCAGCATCGATTCACTCAGTTACTCCTCTTCAAATATAACCTACCCTATTGCTCCTACAGTGAACGTTTATCCCTACTCAATATTCCCTCACTGAATCAGCGCAGATTGTATCTTGATGAGTGTATTCTATTTAAAGTTGTTAACGGTATTATGAATTCCACCTTGCATCTTAACCTTGAGTTTCGTTCTACCCCGCGACCGAGTAGGTCAGTCTCTGTATTTGCGCCAGCTGCGGCTTCAACTAATGTTTACTTTTATTCCCCACTGGTTCAACTACAGAGAAATCATGATAGGCTCCAGGTTGGTTCTCTGTCCACATCTTTTTTCGCATTCAAAACCTTAGTTAAGTCTTTAATTTTTATAGGCTAATGTTTAAATTAACTGAATTTCTCTTAGCATTAACTATTCTTACAATAATTTTCTTCCTGTGTTCTTTATTACTTTCTTTCTACCTTTTTCTTTTTTATATAAATTTTCTTTTTTCGCTCCCGCTTTTTTTTTAATTTTTCTCTATTAAACATATTGTGTAATTGGGTTTTTTAAATCTGTACAGTGTGTCAGAAATAAATAAATAAATACAGACGAATTATATCTCTAATGAGTTCCTTTGATATAATTCCTTTTAATTTTACAAAAATTCAAAAAGTTGGGAAAACTTCCTTAATTCCCAAACCTTCCTTCAAAAAATTTCTTTATCTGATTGGTCCCCTTATTCTATCAGGTGAATAGAATTACCGTCATGCCAGAGGATAGAGGAGGGATATCCTCGAATCCCGTATGGCTAACTTGAGCAATAAAACCCGTGGATTTAATTAAAAATTTAACAAATAAATTCATCCCAGCCATAACCTGAAGACATTACCGTGTCAGAGTAGTTTCATTCAAACACAGACTTTTCCTTAATTTACATAAATTTATTTATTATTTTCTGTCTATTCGTTTAGCAAGTGAATATTTGAATGTGTGGTGTCCATTTGTAATTCTATTGTGGTCCGGTTTGCCGGCACCTTTTGTCCTACTACTGTTTATCTGCAGCACATTATAATTTCCGGAGATAAATTAGCAAGCACGAAATAACTTTTTCCTTCGCTACCTTTTCTCACTTTTTTATGATAATTTCCGCGGCCCTTATCGTACTGTGTCGTCATTTCAAATGAAATTTTCCCCGAGGTGTGGAAAAATGAAAATGGCGCCATTGGAGCTGTTTAGCTGAAAGCGAAGACAAAGTATACGGACAAAATGTAAACGCTACAGGAAAAGTGGTGTGGTCCTACGTCCTAGAGGTGAGAAACGAAACAAATTATGCAAATGAGTGTGTTGAAGTACCGAGTTCAGTTCACGCTCATTAATCTTCCTCATATCGCCAAAGATCCGCACCCTGTTTAACATGATGCTCAAAATGGCCAAAGCGAAATGGTGGTTTGCTAATGGGACATGATGACTGCCGGATCTTTACGGTTTACCTCGTAATTCACATCAGCTAGTTCCAGATATTAATGTCGGATTTAAGAAACTCATTAATTAATCCAAATTTTTTACTTGTTCAAGTGATGCTCAATTTTTTATTGAATGATTAACCACGTAAAGTGTTGGATCTTTGAAATTGAAATCGTTGAAACCTATCACATGGATGTAAAGTTGAACTTCTTCAAGGAGCGAGTGCCGAGTGGTATTAAACAGCTGTGCATAAGCGTTTTATTCGATGCAGCAGATTCGCTCCCGCAAAGTAATGTTTTCTATCGCGTCTGTTATATTCCTCCTAAAGCCTAGTATTGTGTTCCGAGCGAAACAAAATGAACTGTCAAATCCCATATAAAAAAAATTAATATTTCGCTCACTTTTCGCGACGAAATATTTCGTTCGTTTTTCAGTACTGTGTTCATGGGTGGAATGAACATTTGCAGTAGTCACTAAAAAAACATTTTAAAAAATGTAAAAAAAGGTGTCGGGTCCAACAAAAAGGGATGATATTCACAGAGTCGGTTTTCTTTATATTAATATTTCCACTTACGCTTGTATGCAAATTTGTGATATTTCCACTTACGCTTGTATACAAATTTGTGATATTCATTTTCCCAAGAAACTCTACAATCGCTCGTCGTATGGCAAAAAGATGATGTGCAAAGCTTACTTTTTGGTTGCTTTTAATCTGGAAAATTTGGGGGGGATATTTCTCCGAGAAAATGATCAATGAAATTATAAATTCATCTGAGCTTTTACCAGTTTTCACGCATATACATGAGTGAAATGTATGGCGAGTATCTAGAAAGCTCTCATGTACACAGCACACAGATAAGGCCGCCGTGTATATGTGAGTTCTGTGCAGTAAATAACGTCCGGTCGGTGCTTGGGGTTTTGAACCCGACAAGCACATTCGACTTAACGTCCTGATAGATGGTGCTTGGTTTCGTTTCAAATTGTATGGTACCCTTTTATGATTAGAGATGAGACGAATATATTAGTATTCGCTATGATATTACTAATATTTGGATATATTAGATATTAGGAATATGCCAATATCAAATATTCGAATATCATGATATTCTTTTCCCATCGACCCCTTCTCATACCATGGATTTACCGATCTATTTATTCTTTATTTAATTGGATCCAAATTGCACTAATTTACCAATCTACTCTTCTTTTCCTTATACAATAAATTTCATACATTGCCATTTATATCTTCAAAGTAGACAGTCCTTTCCCTTCCGATAAATTTTGAATTCGTTGTTTAAATCTACCATAATCTTTCCTTACACATTTGCACTTTCCTTATTTAATGTGTAGGTGGTATTTGCGAAATCGCACAGGTGTACTTTCCCAGACCCTTTCATTCTTAAAGTGCCTGCCTTCTTTCTCTAGAATGCGCTCAATATAGTAGTAAATTTTTAGTTTTCTATCCTTTGCGGTTCTCGAAAAATATTGAATCAAATTTTTTTCCTTTTCACCTTCTCCAACATCACCCCCTACAATCACACCTTCAAAATTGTTTCCTGCTAGAAGTCTACTGGGCCTAACTCCTGTAAAATTTCTAAGATCATATCTGGTACTGTTCTTGAGATATAAACATACTGCAGTCACGATCGGCTGCAAGCCAATCGTATAATTCTCTAGATGAATACTGAACTCCGATTTATATTGTAGTTGGGGATAAAGTGGAATTACGTGTGTGCATGTTGTATGTCCTTTATTAAGGACTGCCATTAGATTGTTACTCAAAACTAAAAGACAATATTCAGTGTTTAATTTCATATCTTGAACTGGGTAAGTCATCGAAAAAAATGTCATTTTTGAAGGACTTTCACATGGGAGGTACAGGAAGGACTCACTTGATTTCTTACATATTTATCCTTTTCCTTGGAACCATTTAAAAATGAACGTGTACAAAATTTCAAATTCGTCACTCTCCTATTATACCCACAGATCTTCATTAAGTTTTAATTTCGTGACATTAACCGATTAGTAGATATGGATTTCAGAATGTCTCGATCTCGGCTTTCGAGCGTTTCGGAAGCATTATTATTCCCCCCACTCCTACACCCCTTCACCAAATCAGCATTTTTTTTTGCAAATAGGTCCACTATCGATGCTCGATATAAATTCCAATTTTCAGCCTCTTAGCCTAAGCGGTTACTGAGATATAGAAATCAAAATTTCCCGTCTAAAACGCTTCCCCCACCTCCCCCCTCACACCCAAAATTTGGTCACTTGAAGGGGTCTGCTCAGTCTACCAACAAAAAAAATTCAACTTAATAGCTCAAAGAGTTTGAGAGCTATAAGCTTTCAAACGTTTTGCGTACGGCGGACGGCGCACAGACGGACTGAAATTTTTTTTTGGTGTCTATTAGTTATGAAACATGAAAAAAAAAATTTCAAGGTAGCAAATTTTTTTTTTTAAAAATCGATAACAATACTTTATTATTAAAATAATAAAGTAAAATGAAATTAACCACAAAAAGAAATGATTGGAGTTGGCATACGCCGAAAGCTAAAATTTGAATAACTAATAGGGCTTACATGTTGGGGTTGCTGGAAAAAAATCTCTCCGTTATCTGCCAACTCCTCGTTGGGTGCCCAAGGTAGGGAGGGCCCTTACAGGAATCCCGGTTCCGCACCGCATAGGTTTTACAGGAGCCTTCGCTTATGTTTTCTTGTCCTTTTTTTTCTGTTGTTTTCTGCGGCACCACAAAAATTCACCATAATTTCTTTTTCTTTTTCCTTACTAAGTGACCGGCGCGGTCGAGATTCGGCTCCCAACTGACGTTTGACTTTACTTTGCGCACTGCCTTATCGAGACATCCTCTCCTCGTTTAACATTACTCCGTGGATTCTTGGGTAGTACACGTCTTCGCATGCGCATGTGGCGTTACCCAGCAAATAATTTTCCTCCGCGAGTGTTCGGTGTATTTTTCCAGATGTTTTGGTATAAAAGGGAAATTATCCAGCAGATATTTTTATGCCGAATAAGCGTTCCATCACACATCGCATCTTTCCACTGGGTTGCATCATTTCGTTGAAGAGCCTCATCGACTGTAATAGGATCGCCGTCATTCGTAATTGCACTCAATGCATTGGCGTAGACAAACTTCGATGTTGGATTTAGTCGATTGGATCTTCATAGCTCAGTATTTTCCTCTAAGCTATATTCCATATCTGGAACATAATCAGGATCTTGATTAAGTGAATCCTCTTTTGTTGTATCCGGATCATGAAAACTTTCGTAAAGTTCACAGTCTGTGAGATCCACCCCCATTGCATCCAAATCAGTTTTCAATTCAGTGCCTTGCTCATAAGCGTGCCCTGGCCTGAAATCTGGCAGGGGACAGGGGCCGAATGGCTCAGAAGATACGACTTCTTCCGAAAGGCACACATGCTTTTCATACAAGTTCGTCCGTTTTGTGCTTACAAATTAGATGTTCGTATAAACAACGAATGATTAGTCTTAGATTGCGAATTTAAATTTTTTTATACGTTGCTTTTCCACTAGCTGCAGTTGAACGAAAAATAATAATAATTGAAATAATTCCTATGCAGTGCCGTCCTAAGATATTCGGCACCCGTGGGCTACTAAAAATAATGCGCCCCCCGTCACAAGAAAATACAATTTTGAAGGCTAGTGGAAGCGGCAAATACAAAATATAAAAGTTTCAGAATTAGACAACTTTATACCTTCAGATTTGTAAAGGTTAAATGATTCTGTATTTCGTTTCGTTTCGTTGTTGTAAAGAAGTATAATCAAATAATGCTTTCAATTGTAGTATCAACTTTTTGAGGTAATATATTAGTTTTATCTATGGTTTCTAATATTTCGCTACAAAATTCTACCATAATAGCAGTTTCCAGTGAGTTGAACTCATTTAACAACCCCTCATCCTCAAATTTTGTTGCAGGCTTTTGAAAATTATCTTCGAAAATTTTATTCAAAGCATATTTCAAATTTTTATAGATGGAAACAATTGCCTTCACTGAATCAGCTCTTGCTGACCAACGAGTGTCGCTTAATTTTTTGGGCACTTTGTTTTTTTAATGCTAGCGTACTCGTATCTTTCAAAATTTCCCATCTTGATGTTGACGCGGCAATGAAATTGTATAGATTTTAAAGAAATAAAAATAATTTAGTTGGTTGTACGTAGTATTACGCCGTTTTACGTAGTATTCCTCTCCAATTAAATTTAAAGAATGTGCTGCACGGGGTACATAAATATCAAGAATTTTATTGATTTAATGCGCGCTTGGAGGCCGCTGTATATACCCGACATATTAGAAGCATTATCATAAGATTGCCCTCTACAATTTTCCAAATTGATATCAAAATCAGATAATAATTTTAAAATACAATCTTTCATTTCTGCGCTCTGCGCTCATCAATAAAAATTGCCGCTCCCAAAAGGCTTGCGTCCGAGGGCTATAGCCCATTTAGCTCTGTGGTTAGGGTGGCCCTATTTCTATGAGTCTTTGTTCGAGTAGCAGCTATAAAAAAATCCTGTAAAAATGTCTTCACTCAATTTACGGAACTCACTGTCTTTTAGTTTCGAGTAACAACCAAAAGAGAGTCCTTAAAATTGGATTCAATGTTCATGATTGAGAGATTCGAGAATCTATCTTGAGTAGTAGCAGCGATGCTAGATTTGAAGATTTTTCTTCAATTCGAAGATTTTTAACGTTCTCGAAAATTTGAAGATTTTGATAGATATGTGGAAGCTTTTTTTGTATTCGTAAGATGTTTTCTTCAATTTCGATACGTTATTATAGGGGTGTGGAAGTGGGGGGGGGGGAAACAATGAGTCTTTAATGCATGAAAGACGGGATTAAAACATTCTAAAATCGATATCTCCTGAACAATTGATGTCAGAAGATTGAAACTTTGTTTTTGTCCTTAGGGATACTTCAAGACTAGACAAGGACTAAAATTTTTAAGAGGGTGGTGTGGTGTGGGGGTGTGGGGTGAAAAACTTTGGATTACAATATCTTCCGAAACAATTACACCAGGAAGATAAAATTTAGTTTCTGTATATGGGATCACAAGAGGAGTCTACCGAAACTAAATTTTTTGAGGGGGGACAGCAATTTTCAAAAAATGTAATTTTCATATCTCAGAAACCGTATCAGATATGATCTTTAAAAGTTTACAGGAGTTGGGGTCGGTAAACTTCTAGTAGGGAAAAAAATGTTGGTGGTGTGGGTGATGGTAAAAAAGGGTAGAAAGGAAAACATTCTAATTTTTATTTCTCAAAAACCATAATGAATAGAAAGCTAAAAATTTAGGATTATATAGAGCCACTATGGAGACATCCTATAAAAATAAACTTGTTGATAGGGGTATCAAGGTACGGGGGAGAGGGGTGATTTTTTATATCTCAGAAACGGCTTATGGTAGAAAGTTGAAACTTAGTACGTACATGTAGATGTACTATTAGAGTATTTAAAGCAAAAAAAAAGTTCAGATTTTTATTGGCGTTCAGAGGTTGAGTAAAAAAAATATCCGTTAATCCACATTTTCACAAACGTCGTTAAAACTTTTAGACATGTCGAGCTATCAAAGCAATTTTACTTGTGCGGGCTATTTATACAAGTGCCTAGTAATGATCTTCAACATTTTTTGATATCCAACCCGTAAGAAGGAGTAAAGTGGTTGTGTACATATTCACGAATTCTGATATATGTATATCTAAGGTATATTGAGATTTGGAATTCATTTTTACTTCTATAAGCTTTAAACGTAGTCGGGAAAAACCGACTTTAGTATTTTTCTCAATTAAACCCCCTGGGGGTATTGTTCAAGTTTTCACTGATTCCGAAAATCTCTTAGGTTTAATGTGATCGAATTCGCTTTTACTACTATGAATTATTCTATTGATAAAAACATACTGCAGTCACGATCGGCTGCAAGCCAATCGTATAATACTCTAGATGAATACTGAACTCCAATTTATTTTGTAGTTGGGGATAAAGTAGAATTACGTGTGTGCATGTTGTATGTCCTTTATTAAGGACTACCATTAGATTGCTACTCAAAACTAAAAGACAATTTTCAGCGTTTAGTTTCATATCTTGAACTGGGTAAGTCATCGAAAAAAAATGTCCTTTTTGAAGAACTTTCACATGGGAGGTGCAGGAAGGACTCACTTGATTTCTTACATATTTATCCTTTTCCTGTGAACCATTTAAAAATGAACTTGTACAAAATTTGAAATTCGTAGCTTGAAGCGTTCAAAAGTTATCGAAAAATATTGTTGAACACGTGTCTTAAGGACATTTTGTATGGCAGCTACCAGAAGGAGTGAAAGGATTTCGCTGATTAGTAAACTCGAACTTCGCTTTTACTCAAAACTAATTTGTACAAAATTTCCAATTTATAGCTAGAAGATTACTTGAGTTATAGTAAGTTCTGTAAATTAAGTGAAGACGTTTTGACAGGATATTTGTATGGCAGCTACACGAAGGACTAATAGGATTTTCTTCATAATCATACATTTAGCTCCAACTATTGGAAAAATACTACGTACAAAATTTCAAAGACGTAACTTAAACCCTTCTAAAGTTATCGGCCAATATTCTTGAACACGGATAAGGATATTTTGTATGGCAGCTACCAGAAGGAGTAAAAGGATATCGCTGACAAGTAAACTCAAGCTTTGTTTTTACTCAAAACTAATTTGTACAAAATTCCGAATTCGTAGCTAAAAGATTAATTGAGTTATAGTGAGTTTCGTAAATTAAGTGAATACATTTTGACAGGATATTTGTATGGCAGCTACACGAAGGACTAACAGCATTTTCTTCATAATCATACATTTAGTTTGAACTATTGGAAAAATAACGCAAACAAAATTTCAATGTCGTAGCTTATACCCTTCTGAAGTTATCGACCAATATTCTTGAACACGTGTTTTAAGGACATTTTGTATGGCAGCTACCCGAAGGAGTAAGACGATTTTGCCCGTTAACGAACTTAGCCTTACAAATTCAACCAAACATCCAGATTCAAAATTTCAAGATCCTAGGTGAAGGCGTTCTTGAGTTATCGTGCTAACGGACAGACGGACGGACGGACGGACGGACGGACGGACGGACGGACGGACGGACGGACGGACGGACGGACGGACGTCAAGCGGATTTGAGGTTTTTGGGCACAAATAAACAAAAAATAATATATAACTTTTTTTCGTCCGAGGCTTGGTTCTATGCGTTACAAACTTTTCGGCTGGATTAAACTTATAAAGGGTTTTCCAATAAGGACTTGACAACTTTTTTTCAAAATAAAATGCAAACCATTTGAGATATTTCAAAAACTTTATTATCGGGTTGAAGTACAATCAAAACATTTATGAATGGAACTCGACTTCGTTCATATGGCCACCGCGGGCACGTTTGCAGCGGTCGATTCGTTGGACCCAATTTTCGATGACTCGGCCACACATTTCGGCCGAAATGGCTGCTATTTCGTGTTCAATGTTGGCTCTGAGCTCTTCCAACGTCGTCGGCTTGTTGGCATAGACCAACGACTTGACGTGGCCCCAAAGAAAAAAGTCCAGAGGCGTTAAATCGCACGAACGAGGCGGCCAATCGACTGGTCCATTTCTTGAGATAACACGCTCATCAAACTTACTCTTCAATAAATCGATTGTAACGTGTGCTGTGTGGCTTGTGGCACCGTCCTGTTGAAACCACATGTTGTCCAAGTCCATATCTTCCAATTCGGGACAAAAATAATCGGTAATCATGGCGCGATAACGATTACCATTCACAGTAACGGGACGATCATTATCGTCGACGAAAAAATATGGCCCTATGACGCCGCCAGCATGCAAACCGCACCAAACAGTTATTTTTTGTGGATGAAGTGGTCTTTCATGAAGCACATGTGGATTTTCACCGGACCAATAACGCATATTTTGCTTATTGACGAACCCACTGAGCCAAAAATGAGCTTCGTCACTGAAGATGATTTTGCGATGAAATTGATCATCTTGGCGCATCTTTTCCAGAGCCCAATCGGAGAACGTACGTCGCTTCAAATGGTCCATCGGCTTCAATTCTTGAGTCAGCTTGATCTTGTATGGGTGTAAACCAAGATCCTTACGCAAAATTCGCCATAACGTGGTCTGGGCGATGCCCAACACTTGAGAACGCCGTGGAATTGACTGATTTGGATCATTTGCTACGGACGTTTCAACGGCAGCGATATTTTCGACACTTCGACCAACCCGTTGTCTCACTGGCACGGCAACATCACACAACGAATATGTAGACTCAAATTTTTGCACTAAACTTGTTACTGCCTGTCTACTAGGGCGAGAATTACGACCGAAAATCGGAGTTAACGCTCTTAAAGTAGCGGTCACCGACTCCGAATTTCTGTAGTAAATTTTTATAATTTGCAGACGTTGTTCCTTCGTGTACTTTACCATGATAAAAATGTTAAGTTTACTGAATAAATTGACAGTGACAGTTCGATGATTAGTGAAAGGGTGCGTTCACAAATTGAATTCAAAGTTGTCAAGTCCCTATTGGAAAACCCTTTAATACTCTATATGATTTCATCTAGAGTATAAAAATCTGCCAACAGTCTGGGCGCAACTTTATTATTTTATGGGTAGAGGTCCGAAATGTGTTTAATGATGAGATGCGGTGTAGGTTACTATGCGACTGACAACCTAAGAAATAACCAGGAGGCTATTTGGAACGTTTCCGTTTCCTTCTTTCATTTTAATTAAATCCTTTGAATTCATGTGCCCTAAGCGACGGTGCCATATATATTTACTGGAACTGTGTACTGACATAAGGCTAGTGCTGTGTTTCTGCAGTCCGTTTAATCGGTAAACATTATTAACTAGTCTCGCGGTAGCTAAAACTCTATTTTTATACTCTAGATGAAATCATATAGAGTATTATAAGTTTAATCCAGCCGAAAAGTTTGTAACGCATAGAACCAAGCCTCGGACGAAAAAAAGTTATATATTATTTTTTGTTTATTTGTGCCCAAAAACCTCAAATCCGCTTGACGTCCGTCCGTCCGTCCGTCCGTCCGTCCGTCCGTCCGTCCGTCCGTCCGTCTGTCCGTTAGCACGATAACTCAAGAACGCCTTCACCTAGGATCTTGAAATTTTGAATCTGGATGTTTGGTTGAATTTGTAAGGCTAAGTTCGTTAACGGGCAAAATCGTCCTACTCCTTCGGGTAGCTGCCATACAAAATGTCCTTAAAACACGTGTTCAAGAATATTGGTCGATAACTTCAGAAGGGTTTAAGCTACGACATTGAAATTTTGTTTGCGTTATTTTTCCAATAGTTCAAACTAAATGTATGATTATGAAGAAAATGCTGTTAGTCCTTCGTGTAGCTGCCATACAAATATCCTGTCAAAATGTATTCACTTAATTTACGAAACTCACTATAACTCAATTAATCTTTTAGCTACGAATTCGGAATTTTGTACAAATTAGTTTTGAGTAAAAACGAAGCTTGAGTTTACTTGTCAGCGAAATCCTTTTACTCCTTCTGGTAGCTGCCATACAAAATATCCTTAAAATACGTGTTCAAGAATATTGGCCGATAACTTTAGAAGGGTTTAAGTTACGTCTTTGAAATTTTGTACGTAGTATTTTTCCAATAGTTGGAGCTAAATGTATGATTATGAAGAAAATCCTATTAGTCCTTCGTGTAGCTGCCATACAAATATCCTGTCAAAACGTCTTCACTTAATTTACAGAACTTACTATAACTCAAGTAATCTTCTAGCTATAAATTGGAAATTTTGTACAAATTAGTTTTGAGTAAAAGCGAAGTTCGAGTTTACTAATCAGCGAAATCCTTTCACTCCTTCTGGTAGCTGCCATACAAAATGTCCTTAAGACACGTGTTCAACAATATTTTTCGATAACTTTTGAACGCTTCAAGCTACGAATTTCAAATTTTGTACAAGTTCATTTTTAAATGGTTCACAGGAAAAGGATAAATATGTAAGAAATCAAGTGAGTCCTTCCTGCACCTCCCATGTGAAAGTTCTTCAAAAAGGACATTTTTTTTCGATGACTTACCCAGTTCAAGATATGAAACTAAACACTGAAAATTGTCTTTTAGTTTTGAGTAGCAATCTAATGGTAGTCCTTAATAAAGGACATACAACATGCACACACGTAATTCTACTTTATCCCCAACTACAAAATAAATTGGAGTTCAGTATTCATCTAGAGTATTATACGATTGGCTTGCAGCCGATCGTGACTGCAGTATGTTTATTATCCAAGAAGTAACACATCTCATTACAAAACTTAACTGTGTTGCCTTTCTTTGTTATCTGGCTGACTGACAGTAAATTTGTTGTTAGATTTGGCACATGCAATACGTCAGTCATTGTGATGTTCGAAACTGTAATACCGTTCTCAATCTGTAAATTTACTTTACCACTAAACTCAACTGGAAGTTTAGCATCATTTGCAACGATGATCTCCTTGATCTTTGTGGAAGTTGGATTCTGTAAACACTTTTTATTTGCCGTCATATGCGTTGACGCACCAGAATCGATGTACCAATCGTCACTTGAGTAGTTCGTAGATTAGAGTACTGCTCCAAACGCATCAAATTTAGCTGTTTCAGGATTCTTTTCCCATCCAGATTTTGCTGTTTCAGGATTCTTTTCCCCTCCAGATTTACCTGTTTCAAGATTCTTTTTGGACCGATTGCAGTTACTAGCCATGTGGCCGTATCCATTGCGGGAATAGAACCGAAAACCTTTCTGTTTCTTCTTATTTTGTCCTCATCTCTTTTAACCGAAGAACGCGTTTTCACTGACATCTTCCAATAATTTTGTTTTGATTGAATCATTGGTAATTTTTATTCCGAAGCTTTCAATAGCCATGATCATGGCGTTGTATTTGTCGGGAAGACCGGCCAGCAGGAAAGTTCCTATCCATTCTTGGTCCATATCCCAGCGATACCAGACAGCTTATGTACTGTGCTCATGATCTTGTTCACGTAGTCTTCTATCGATGAACAGTTGACTAACTGGGTTGTAACAAGAGCTCGGATCAATCCGATTTTGCGGGTGAGACCATAATCCTCATAGGATGATTTGAGGTTATCCCACGCTTCCTTTGGAGTTGTCGCCTTTTTTAAATGTATATAATTGATAGGCTCATTTGAGAGGCAAATTATTGATTACGCTTCAGCATTTTTCCTTACATCAGCCTCCGATTCGGTTAAGTTCCAGATTCAGGTAGGTACGCAATGCAAACTCCCACGTGCTGAAATTTCCTCGACCTTTTAATTTTTCTACCGAACCGAGCAAATTGGATTTAGCGTTCGACATATAATAGCGATACTCACTACGACCCGATCGCGTATCAAACGAAAAACTATTTTTCTTTTTTACAAAAAACACTTTAATGCACCGGGCGTACTGGGCCCATAACCTGTTAAAGTTTCGTCGATTGAAAAGACATCACTTACTGCGCGATTGTCGAGACAAGAGAGAACATTTTATTGTTATAATCCATGAAGTATAAAAGTTATAATCTACGAAGTATAAAGGTTATAGATTGAGAGTGACATTAAGTGTTATACATTAAGTGCTATACATTGCGTGTATATTTAATTCTAATAATTTAACAATATCTTTGGTGGTAAACTACCTCACTACCTGAAAACTGTAACCTGAAAACTGTAACCTTAACTAGATTGGAGCTATGTGCCGCAAAATTAGCAGCGGAACTCACCCATCAACTCAAAAGTGACTTGAAAATGTTAGATCAAGCGTGTTTCTATTAAACTGAATGAGACGAATCGTATTAAACTCCACCAGAGAAACTAAAGAATTGTTTACATTGAGGCTTTCGAACAGTGACAAAGGTATAGATCGGACGTAGGTATTAATACAGAATTGAAAAGATTGCGTGAATTTTTAATTTGAATTAATTACAGTCGCGACACTACAAGTCAGTGATATGTTCCGCAAGTTTTTATACTCTAGATGAAATCTGAGAGTATTATAAGTTTAATTCAGCCCAAAAGTTTGTAACGCATAGAACCGAGCCTCGGACGAAAAAACTCCAAATCCGCTTGACGTCCGTCCGTCCGTCCGTCTGTCTGCACGATAACTCAAGAACGCATTGACCTAGTATTTTGAAATTTTGAATCTGGATGTTTGGTCAAATTTGTAAGGTTAAGTTCGTTAATGTGCAAAATCATCCTACTCATTCGGGTAGCTGTCATACAAAAAGTAATTGAAACACGTTTTCAAGAATATTGGCCGATAACTTCAGAAGGGTTTAAGCCACGACTTTGAAATTTTGTATGAATTGATTTTCCATTGATTGAAGCTTAATGTATGATTATCATGACAATCCTATTAGTCCTTCGTGTAGGTCCTACACAAATATCCTGGCAAAATGTCTTCACTTGATTTACGGAACTCACTATAACTCAAATAATGGTTTAGCCACGAATTCGGAATTGTGTACAAATTAGTTTTGAGGGATAACGAAGTTTGATTTTTCTAGTCAGCGAAATCCTTTTACTCATGCGGGTATCGTCCATCCGAAAAATTCTTAAGTCACGTGGTCAACAATATTTTCCGATTACTTTATAACGCTTCAAGCTAGGAATTTGAAATTTTGTACACATTCATTTTTAAATGGTTCCAAATATATAAATCATATAAATATGTAGGAAATCGAGTGAATCCTTCCTGTACCTCCCATGTGAAAGTCCTTGAAAAAGAAAAAAAGTTGTCGGTTCCAAATAGCCTCCTGGTTATTATTTAGGTTGTCAGTTGTATATTAACCTACATCGCTCCCCAGCATGAAACGCGTTGCGGACTTCTACCCAAAAAATAATAAAGTTGTGCCCAGACTATTTACAGATTTTTATACTCTAGATGAAATCATATAGAGTATTATAAGTTTAATCCAGCCCAAAAGTTTGTAACGAATAGAACCAAGCCTCGGAGGAAAAAAAATTATAAGGGGTGTTTTTTTAGGTGCATGAGAACTTAAAATTATAATACAAGACAGAAATATTGTTGGAATGAAATTTTTTTATTATATTCTGATAGATACTTTCATGCATTTATTTTTTTAATATGATTTTCGTCATATGTCCGCCGCGGCTACGAGTTACATGGTCCATTCGATCAGTCCAATTTTTGACTACTTTTTCCAATAAATCTGGCCGTATGGCGTCAATAGTGGCTTGAATATTGGCTTCCAATGCTTCAAGAGTTGCTGGTTTGTCGGTATAAACCCATGACTTAATATGGCCCCATAAAAAGTAATCCAGAGGCGTTAAATAGCACGAACGAGGGGGCCAGTTAACAGAACCACTTCTGGAAATCAAGTTGTCACCAAATTGATTTTGTAATAAGTCGATTGTTAAGTGTGTTGTATGGCAAGTTGCGCCATCTTGTTGGAACCAAATGTCGGCGATGTTTAGCTGATTAATTTTTAGAAACAAAAGTTCAGTCAGCATGGATCGATAGCGCTGGCCATTCACCGTAACGGCAGCTCCTTCCTCATTTCGAAAGAAATAAGGACCGATGATGCCGCCAGCGTGTAAACCGCACCATACAGTCAATTTTAATGGATGGAATGATGATTCGTTAAAAGAAGAGTAAAATTAGTGCGAAAACGATCAATAACTGCACGGATTGCTTGCTCACTAGGCCGATTATGTTGACCGTTAAATGGACGAAGTGCTCTATGAACTTCGCGAACAGATTTATTTTTTTCAAAGTAAATTTCCACAATTTGGAAGCGTTGTTCTGGCGTTAAATGATTCATGATGACTTGCCAAACCTTACTGAACAGAAATGTCAACACAGTTTGACATTCTCAGCTGTCAAACCACAGTTATCAATATCGATAGTTCTCATGCACCTAAAAAAACACCCTTTATATTAGTTTTTGTTTATTTGTGAACAAAAACTCCAAGTCCGCTTGACGCCCGTCCGTCTGTCTGTCTGTCCGTTAGCACGATAACTCAAGAATGCCTTGAAAAAGGATCTTCAAATTTTGAATCTGGATGTTTGGTTGAATTCGTAAGGCTAAGTTCGTTAACGGGCAAAATCATCCTACTCCTTCGGGTAGCTGCCATACAAAATGTCCTTAAAACACGTGTTCAAGAATATTGACCAATAACTTCGGAACGCCTAAAGTTACGACTTTGAAATTTTGTGTACTTTTATTTTTCAATAGTTGGTGCTAAATGTATGATTATGAAGAAAATCCTATTAGTCCTTCGTGTAGCTGCCATACAAATATCCTGTTAAAATGTCTTCACTTAATTTACGCAACTCATAATAACTCAAATATTCTTTTAGCTAAGAATTCGGAATTTTGTTCAAATTAGCTTTGAGTGAAAACAAAGTTTGAGTTTACTAATCAGCGAAATTCTTTTACTCCTCTTGGTAGCTGTCATACAAAATATCCTTAAAACACGTGTTCAAAAATATTTTTCGATAATTTTTGAACGCGTCAAGTTACGAATTTGAAATTTTGTACACATTAATTTTTGAATGGATCCAAGGAAATATATAAATGTGAAAGAAAACGAGTGAGTCCTTCCTGCATCTGCTATATGACATTCCTTCAAGAAGGAACATTTTTTTTCGGTGACTCGCCCAGTTAAAGATATGAAATTAAACACTGAATATTGTCTTTTAGTTTTGAGTAGCAATCAAGTGGTAGTTCTTAATAAAGGACATACAACATGCATACACGTAGTTCTACTTTATCCCCAACTTCAATATAAATCAGAGTTCAGTATTCGTCTAGAGTATTATACGATTGGCTTGCAGCCGATCGTGACTGCAGTATGTTTTTTATTTATTTCCATATTTTTTTTACCAATAGAAGATTCCATAGAAGTAAAACCGAATTCGACCAATTTAAACCTATGAGATTTTCGGAATCAGTGAAAACTAATTTGAATAATACTTTACACCCCAGTATTTAACATTGACAAATACTTAAATACTTTTTCTCCGACTATGTTTAAAGATTTTAGAAGTGAAAGTGAAATAAAGCCTTACCTTTGTTTTGCTTTAATTTCTCTAGTAGCGCATCTACACATACGTACTAAGTTTCAACTTTCTAGCATAACCCGTTTCTGATATACAGTAGATGCCGCTTATAGTAATCGCGGATAATGTTATAAGCAGCATTTTGTTATCAAAACAAGTTAGTTCCATTTTCCACAAACGAAATTCATCGCTTATTGGAATAAAAATTCGCTTTATGTTATCATTCGGGCCAAATTTCCATACAAAATTACAAGTTTTGTGACTGTATTCTTAATCGCTCCTCTTTTTTCTTCATGTGAATGTGATCAAAAAGGCAAAATAAAAACAATCTCAAAATTAAAGATGATTGCTCTTGGTTTTATATTTACGTAAACACAAGGCGATACATATCATAGATTACTATGAGAAATTTCAGTCTTTTCGTAGCTTCTGAAAACTATTGATGTTGATCTCGTTCAACAGAATGAGCTCAACTTCGAGTAAGTTTTCGAGACAGTTTAATAGAAGTGGCGCGCTGAGCTGACAGATATGACCGAAGCTGGATCTAAAACGCTGTACAAGGCTGAATTTGCTAAAAGGGAGTTATGTATACTACACCACCCACGAAGACCACACATTATCGGCAAGCATTTGGCTTGGAACGATATAAGTAGGTCTTATCTTTTAAGAGCAACAATATCTGTAATCCATACTTGCCAAAACAAAGTTCGTATGCATAAGCATTTTAATACAATAAGAAATTAATTGCGGACCATGCAATTGTAAAATCTAAATCATAAGATTCAAAATTGATATGCCAGTAATAAAATTACGTTCAACCAAGTAACAAGTCTTTGGGTATTCTTTTTTATTTAACACTTAACCCATAACTGGCGCAGTCGGAAAACTCGTGCATACACGCTACAAGTGATTTACGTTTCAAGTAATTACGTGCAAGTGATGTTTTTTTTTACTATCGACTTTGGAAATATCTTCACGATATTTTTAAAAAAACCCTAATTGGTGGGTTCAACCAAAGTTCGAAAAAGAAAAACAATAAAGAGGTCACTCGGAACCGAAATCCGAAACAGTGCTAAGAACTTTGGAAATATCATCACGATATTTTTAAAAAATTTTGTGTACTTTTATTTTTCAATAGTTGGTGCTAAATGTATGATTATGAAGAAAATCCTATTAGTCCTTCGTGTAGCTGCCATACAAATATCCTGTTAAAATGTCTTCACTTAATTTACGCAACTCATAATAACTCAAATATTCTTTTAGCTAAGAATTCGGAATTTTGTTCAAATTAGCTTTGAGTGAAAACAAAGTTTGAGTTTACTAATCAGCGAAATTCTTTTACTCCTCTTGGTAGCTGTCATACAAAATATCCTTAAAACACGTGTTCAAAAATATTTTTCGATAATTTTTGAACGCGTCAAGTTACGAATTTGAAATTTTGTACACATTAATTTTTGAATGGATCCAAGGAAATATATAAATGTGAAAGAAAACGAGTGAGTCCTTCCTGCATCTGCTATATGACATTCCTTCAAGAAGGAACATTTTTTTTCGGTGACTCGCCCAGTTAAAGATATGAAATTAAACACTGAATATTGTCTTTTAGTTTTGAGTAGCAATCAAGTGGTAGTTCTTAATAAAGGACATACAACATGCATACACGTAGTTCTACTTTATCCCCAACTTCAATATAAATCAGAGTTCAGTATTCGTCTAGAGTATTATACGATTGGCTTGCAGCCGATCGTGACTGCAGTAAAGAGGTCACTCGGAACCGAAATCCGAAACAGTGCTAAGAACTTTGGAAATATCATCACGATATTTTTAAAAAAACCCTAATTGGTGGGTTCAACCAAAGTTTGAAAAAGAAAAACAATAAAAAGGTCACTCGGAACGAAAATCCGAAAAAGTGTAAAAAAAAAAAAAAGAAAAAAAGAAAAAAAAAAAAAAAAAAAAAAAAAAAAAAAAAAAAAAAAAAAAAAAAAAAAAAAAAAAAAAAAAAAAAGTGCGTATTCAAGTACAACTAAAGGCAGTAACAAGGTAAGCGAATTTTACTACTCAAAAAATGAACAACGAAGAAGGAAAGATAAACGAAGGAGTGAAAGATGCCCCCCTACCATTGAAATTGTCATTCGAGGACGCTATTAAGGAAGCAAGAAGAATCCCAATATACGAGGGCAACAATGCTAAATACGAACTACAGAGTTGGCTACAAGAAACGGACAACATCCTTAAACTAGTTCCACAAGGCCCTGAATTCGATTATATACTAGGAATCATAAGGTCCAAAATTCAAGGACAAGCTTTGAGGACCATCCAACGGCATACAATATCAACGTGGAACGACATCATCCAGGCATTACTTCAGGTGTTTGGAGTAACACAAAACTTCCAATCAATATTAAACGAAATAAATAGAATAAAACCTACCGAAGATGTAGAATATTTATATGAGATTTTATTAAATTTACTTTATAAACTAAACACTAAGTATAATCAAACATTAAACAAAAATAATTACCACGAATTTAAGCCTAGTAGAAATGAAGCATTAATATTTAATAAATTCATAAGCTGTATTCCCGATTTCAAATCATGTATAGTGATTGCTAGAGGGGTCAATAATATCACTGATGCACGCAATCTTTTAAAAACTCACGAAAATAATAATACTGAAAATTGGGAAAATAATTTTGGGTACAGGCAAGATAATTATTACAAAAATAATAGATTTGGCAATAAGAGATATAATAACCAGCCTTGGTTTAAAACACCAAACTATAACAACTATGGTAGATACCCACCACCAACCTATCAGAACCACGGACAGAACCCTGCAATTCACCAGAATAATGATAAAAACAATTTTAACCATGGATACTCCAACAGTTATCCAAGAAATCAAAATAATTTTAACAATTATAGACCAAATTTCAGGCAAATGAATAACAATCGCAATTCAAATTATAATGGTAACCCAAATAATCGTTATCAAAACTATAATGGAAATCCAAATAATTGGCATCAAAAATATAACAACCCAAATCAAAATTATTACGGAAATCCAAATAATTATTATCAAAATTATAATGGTAACCCAAATAATTATAATCAAAATTATAACAGAAACCCAAATAATAATAATCAAAATCAGCATAATTATAATGGTGCATTCTCAGGTCAGACAAATATTCCAGACGCATCAATGAGAACAGCAAGGATGCAACCAATGGATATTGACGGTTCTAATTATCATAATGCGTATAACAACGATTTTACAAGTCCCGTTACTAGTGATGATATCACACAAAATGTTGCTTATAATAGCAATAATTCAAATAATAATACTAGCAGCGATAATGCTCAAAATTTTCAAATAAAAGCCTCCACGGCAAACTGCCATATGTAACAATAAAAAATGATATAAAAAATCTTAGACTCTTGATTGATACAGGTGCTACTACTAGCGTACTAAATCGTAATATTTGCGATCCGGTATTAGTTTCAAGTATGAGAGACCCCTTAAAATTAAATACGATGCACGGATCGATATACTTAACAGAAAAAGCAATAGTGCCAGCAATGAAAGAATTCGGAATAAACAAAAATCTGGAATTTTACATAACTGACTTTCATACATTTTATGATGGCTTGATAGGTACAGATATTTTGGTACCTTGTAATGCGCAAATTGATATATCTGGTAGAAAAATCACATTAAATAACGTTATAAATACATTATTTTTCCAAGAAAGCGAAGAAAACGAACTACATAATTATGAGAAGGAGGTAGAAATTAACGAAGTAGACAGATGGATGACAGAATCAATTGAAATTTTTAAAGCAAATGATAAAGAGGGATTAAAGATTAGAGATAGCCACTTAAACGATGAAGAAAAAACAGAACTTGACAAAGTCATTAAAAAGTATGAAGGAATATTTTATAAAGAAGGGGATGACTTAACATTTACACACAAATTAAAACATAAAATTAACACTACCTCTAATAAACCAATTTACACAAAAAACTACAGATACCCATATGTGCATACAGCGGAAGTAGATAGACAGATTAAAGAAATGTTGTATCAGGGCATAATTAGAAAATCAAACTCACCTTTTTCAGCACCTATATGGGTAGTACCAAAAAAAATGGATGCTTCAAGAAAAGCAAAATGGCGATTGGTTACAGATTATAGAAAATTGAACGAAGCAACAACCGACGATAAGTTCCCGTTGCCCAATATTGAAGATATTTTAAGTAAGCTAGGAAGAAGCCAATACTTTACAACTTTAGATCTGACCAAGGGTTTTCATCAGATAGAAGTTGACGAGAATGATGTACATAAGACCGCCTTTTCCACAAATAATGGTAATTATGAGTATTTACGAATGCCATTTGGGCTCAAAAACGCGCCCGCAACATTTCAGTACTTAATGAATAATGTATTAGACGAATGCATAGGCAGTATTTGCTACGTGTATCTCGACGATATTATAATATTTTCAACTTCCCTTCAGGAACATATTGATTCGTTAAAAAAAGTTTTTACAAAATTACAAGATGCTAATCTCAAGATACAACTGAATAAGTCAGAATTTATGAAAAAGACAACAGAATTTCTGGGGCATATCGTTACGACCGAAGGTATAAAGGCAAACCCAAATAAGATTCAAGCAATTCAAAATTTCCCTATACCTAAAACAACGAAACAAATAAAAAGCTTTCTGGGACTAGTCGGTTACTACAGGAAGTTTATCCATAAATTCGCGGAACTTGCTAAACCATTAACCTTACGTCTGAAAAAGAACTCAAAAATTAACCCACTAGATCAAGACTACGTAGAAGCATTCGAAAACCTCAAAGTATTGATATCCACTGATCCTATTTTGCGACACCCAGATTTCAATAAAAAATTTGTCTTAACTACAGACGCATCAAATTATGCTATCGGAGCAGTCCTTTCGCAGGATAATCATCCAGTGAGTTACGCATCCAGGACACTAAACGAACATGAAATTCATTATAGCACCATAGAAAAGGAACTTCTAGCAATGATATGGGCTACTCAATATTTCAGACCCTACCTTTACGGAAGAAAGTTTACGATTGAAACAGATCATAAACCATTACAATGGCTCGGCAATTTAAGGGAGCCAAATAGTAAGTTACAGCGATGGAAAATAAAGTTAGAAGAATATAATTTCGATGTTAAATATATAAAAGGAAAACAAAATATTGTAGCGGACGCCTTAAGCAGAATAGAAATCCAAGATGAAACTAAAGAAGACACAATAAAAGATAAATTAATGATAAACATAAACGAAGTCGCTGAAGACAATACTAGGCGAGAAGATGAAATCAATACAACAAATGCAACATGTCATAGTGCACAAGAAGATGACTCATACTATATATTTATTTCGGAAAAGCCATTAAATACTTTCAAAACACAGATTATATTGAAAAAAGGAAAACAAAACAGTGCCAAAATACAAAGAAACTATGGAAAAAAACTAATAGAATTAATATCAACAAATCCGGATACAGCATACTTAAAATATATCCTTAATAACCATTCACCTAAAAAGGGAACAGTAGGAATACTCATAGAAGACGAGAATCTCTTTAAAAAATTCCAAGAAATATACATTATATGGAAAGAAAATAATAAAAGTAGAAACTATGTAAAAGTAAATTATAGATTATACAATGCAACAGATACTGAAATTAAAGAAGAAATTATGAAAGAACACGTTCGAAGTAATCATCAAGGAATACAAAAGGTGTACGCCGAAATTAAAAACAAAATATACTACCCTAACATAAAAAAAGAGATAACACAGATCATAAATAACTGCAGTATCTGTATGACATCAAAATACGAAAGAAAACCTAATAGAATTCCATATAAATTTACTGAAACTCCAGAAACGCCTAGAGAAATATTTCACATGGACATATGGTTTAAAGACAAAAATAATTTTTATTTAACAGCAATCGATAAATTTAGCAAGTTTGTTGCCGCTTCAAAATTAAAAACACGAAATTGGAACGATGTACTGAACGGAATAATCAATGTTCTAAATACACTAGGGAAACCAAAAAAAATAATAATGGATAACGAATCATCTTTCAAAAGCGAAATGATAAAAAATTACTTCAGAAAAGAAGAAATAGAAATTCACTATACAACAGCTAACCATCACACAGGCAACGCAGATATTGAGAGATTTCACAACAACTTAAATGAACAATTAAGAATATTTTTAGAAACAGAAAAGCAAAATAAAGAAAAGAGCAAATTAGATCCTATAAGTCACATAATATCTCTGTATAACAAAACAATACATTCAGCCACTAATGAACGACCCTTTGCAGTACATTTCAATGAAACAAATCAAAAGGAAATATTTGAAAGAATGAAAAATGCAAAAAATAAATCTATAATAAAACTCAACGCTTCACGGGAAGAAAAAGAAATAAATCCAAGATTCGTAAAGAAAGAACCAAGGATCAATAAATTCGAACAAAAAAATAAAGAAATTAAAGTTACAGATAAAAATAAATATCATACTCAACAGTTTCTACGAAAACGTAAATTTCAAAAATAATATATACATTTCGAAACATATCTACTGATTAATAATTAAACAACATACTCGTACATAACTAGTATCACACTTACAAAGACTTTTCTTTTCTGTCATTCCAGATGACATCACCCTTTATTATCTTATTTGCCGGTTGGCTATATTTAATCAAAGCAGACATTGTACTTGAAACGATTCAGGACGATGCAGGAATTATCCTGATAAGCGACGAACCAACATATTTAATAACAGATTATTATAGAATATTTCATAAAATTAATATTAACGAATACGTAAAAGCACTGGAAGACATTGAAAGTACAACAATAAACATAAACAATAAAACACAAAAGCTAATGGATCTTGATATATATACAATTAATAAGATTAATAAAATAAAAACAAATATAGAAATGATTATAAACACTAACACTCATGACATACGAAGCCTTCAAGAGGAACTGTACATAGACATACCAAAACGATTCAAACGCGGACTATTAAATCCTGTAGGAACATTCTATAAACATTTATTTGGGCTCATGGACAATGAGGATGAAATAGAAATACGCGGTCACTTACATGCATTAGAAGCCAATCAAGACCAATTTAAAGATTTTACTGATAAGCAAATATCAATTAATACAGCATTAGAAAATAATATAAAGAAAATAAAATCAGAAATAGATTCAATAAAAAAAGTAACGTATGAAACTATACAAGGATTAGACTTCAAACTAATATATGTTGCTAATGAAATAAGGATATTAAAATATAGGAATTTAATTGAAGAAATAAATGATGAAGTTAATAAGATAATCGATAATATAAATGCAGCAAGACAAGGTATTATGACAAAATTAATTTTAGATGTTGACGAAATTAGAGAAAATAAAATAGGATTAAACGAACTAAAAGAAATAACTATAGATATTTTTGGAAAAAATAAAGATAACATTTTTATTATTATTATAAACGTACCTATATTTTTAAAAGACCAATTGAAAACATTTCAACTAAGAACAGTACCATTTCCTAATAACACAATGCTCGACATTTTACCGCAAAAAATTGTAAGATATAATAATTCAATATATCCTTTTGTAAAGCACACAAAAAATTTAAAAAATCCTATTAATTGCAATTATCAATGTAAACTTGTTCGCATACCAAATAAATTAGTTACAGAAGAAATACATAAAGGAGTAATTTTTGTAAAAAACTTTAAAGGTAAATTAGAACACAACTGTAATGAAAAAGAATTCACTACTTCTAGAAATTTCATAATAAATTTTAACAACTGTACAATATTTATAAATAATGAAGTGTATACAAACAAAATTCAAACATTCAATCATAAACTGTTTATAGCACCACCCTTTGTAATAAATATTACACATACAGAACTCACATTTGAGGACATTAAACTAGAAGAAATAGAAAAACAAAAAGAAATAAAACTCATAAAATACTACAGTACACGTAACAATTTGATTTCAGGAATTTCAATTATAGTAACTTTCATCATAATAATAATAATCATATATTTCTGGATTAAATGCAAAACAAAAGTAATTACAGTCAAACACAAAAACGAAACCTCTGAAAAATTTGAAGAAATATTTGAAGAAATTAAATTAAATAAAATAACAGAAAATGACAAAATTAAAAACAATGTTTCATTGAGCCAGGAGTCTCAATCTAAGAAGGGAGGAGTTATGTATACTACACCACCCACGAAGACCACACATTATCGGCAAGCATTTGGCTTGGAACGATATAAGTAGGTCTTATCTTTTAAGAGCAACAATATCTGTAATCCATACTTGCCAAAACAAAGTTCGTATGCATAAGCATTTTAATACAATAAGAAATTAATTGCGGACCATGCAATTGTAAAATCTAAATCATAAGATTCAAAATTGATATGCCAGTAATAAAATTACGTTCAACCAAGTAACAAGTCTTTGGGTATTCTTTTTTATTTAACACTTAACCCATAACTAGGGGAGAGAATCAGCACCACAGTAAGTGTCCTGACCAGACACTGTCTTATAATCGAGCATGCTAAAAGACGGCGATTCTTTTCAAACGACTTTCTGCAGAAGCTGCCTGGATGAGGAGGAAGAGGAAACAGTATTTCATATTCTCTGTAACTTTGTGAAACATTGAAGCTAGAGTTGTAAATAACACTTAATAAATAAAAAAAATAATATTAGATGCTTCGAGCAATCTATATTCAAGCGTAGGAAAATAAATGAGAAAAATTTTCCCCTTTGTCTATTGTTATCATCCGGTTAATGTTATTGTTTATGGCCCAAAGTGATTACAATAAGCGGCATCCACTGTATAAAAAACCACCCCTCACCTCCGTACCTTGCTACACCTAACAAAAATTTATTTTTCTGTAGGTCTCTATAGTAGCTCTATACAGTTGTGAATTTTTAGCTTTCTAACCATTGCGGCTTTCGAGAAATTAAAAACAGATTTTTTTCATTTCCACCCCCTCTCACCATCACCCCCTACACCCACACCCTCAAAATCGCTGTCCCCCACTTCCGTGCTTCACCTCTCCACGCACAACATTCAGTAGACTCCACTATATACAGAAACAAAATTTTATCTTCCTGGCACAATTGGGTCGGAAGATATTTCAATCCAAAGTTTTTCACCCATCACCCCCACACCTCACCACCCCCTTAAAATTTTTAACCTTTTTCTAATCTCCTAGTATCTTTTAAGACAACTACAAAGTTTCAGTCGTCTGACATCAATCGTTCAGGAGAAATGGATTTTAGAATGTTTCATTCCAAGCTTTCAAGCGATTTGGACTCATTGTTATACTCTAGATGAAATCATATAGAGTATTATAAGTTTAATCCAGCCGAAAAGTTTGTAACGCATAGAACCAAGCCTCGGACGAAAAAAAGCTATATATTATTTTTTGTTTATTTG
This sequence comes from Beris morrisii, assembly GCA_951812415.1. NCBI lineage: Eukaryota > Metazoa > Arthropoda > Insecta > Diptera > Stratiomyidae > Beris > Beris morrisii. Next base: position 85,323,924 of record OX638310.1, on the reverse strand, counting down.
TGGCCAAAAACCTCAAATCCGCCTGACGTCCGTCCGTCCGTCCGTCTGTCCGTGAACACGATAACTCAAGAACGCCTTCACCTAGGATCTTGAAATTTTGAATCTGGATGTTTGGTTGAATTTGTAAGGCTAAGTTCGTTAACGGGCAAAATCGTCCTACTCCTTCGGGTAGCTGCCATACAAAATGTCCTTAAAAAACGTGTTCAAGAATATTGGTCGATAACTTCAGAAGGGTTTAAGCTACGACTTTGAAATTTTGTATCTATTATTTTTCTAATAGTTGGAGCTAAATATATGAATATGAAGAAAATCCTGTTAGTCCTTCGTGTAGCTGCCATACAAATATCCTGTCAAAATGTATTCACTTAATTTACGAAACTCACTATAACTCAAGTAATCTTTTAGCTATCAATTCGGAATTTTATATAACTTATTTTTGAGTGAAAAGAAAGTTCGAGTTTACTATTCAGCGAAATCCTTTTACTCCTTCTGGTAGCTGCCATACAAAATATCTTTAAAACACGTGTTCATGAATATTGGCCGATAACTTCAGAAGGGTTTAAGCTACGACTTTGAAATTTTGTATGTGTTAATTTTCCAATAGTTGGAGCTAAATGTATGATTATGAAGAAAATGCTATTAGTCCTTCGTGTAGCTGCCATACAAATATCCTGTCAAAATGTATTCACTTAATTTACGAAACTCACTATAACTCAAGTAATCGTTTAGCTATGAATTAGGAATTTTATACAAATTAGTTTTGAATGAAAATGAAGTTCGGGTTTACTATTCAGCGAAATCCTTTTACTCCTTCTGGTAGCTGCCATACAAAATGTCCTTGAAACACGTGTTCAAGAATATTGGCCGATAACTTCAGAAGGTTTTAAGCTACGTCTTTGAAATTTTGTATGTGTTATTTTTCCAATAGTTGCAGCTAAATGTATGAATATGAAGAAAATGCTATTAGTCCTTCGTGTAGCTGCCATACAAATATCCTGTCCAAACGTCTTCAATTAATTTACGGAACTTACTATAACTAAAGTAGTCTTTTAGCTATGAATTGGAAATTTTGTACAAATTAGTTTTGAGTAAAAACGAAGTTCGAGTTTACTAATCAGCGAAATCCTTTTACTCCTTCTGGTAGCTGCCATACAAAATGTCCTTAAAACACGTGTTCAACAATATTTTTCGATAACTTTTGAACGCTTCAAGCTACGAATTTAAAATTTTGTACACGTTCATTTTTAAATGGTTCCAAGGAAAAGGATAAATATGTAAGTAATCGAGTGAGTCCTTCCTGCACCTCCCATGTGAAAGTCCTTCAAAAAGGACATTTTTTTTTTATGACTTACCCAGTTCAAGATATAACATTAAACACTGAATATTGTCTTTTAGTTTTGAGTAGCAATCAAATGGCAGTCCTTAATAAAGGACATACAACATGCATACACGTAATTCTACTTTATCCCCAACTACAATATAAATCGGAGTTCAGTATTCATCTAGAGTATTATACGATTGGCTTGCAGCCGATCGTGACTGCAGTATGTTTTTTCCCTGCACTTGCACACCCCTCAACCTATATCGACCATTTTTTTACAAATAGGTCCACTACCAAATTTCTATGAAAGTTCCAACTTTTAGCCTCCTAGCATAAGCGGTTCCTGAGATGTAGAAACCAAAATTTTCATATCCTGTTAGTCCTTCGTGTAGCTGCCATACAAATATCCTGTCAAAATGCATTCACTTAATTTACGAAACTCAATATAACTCAAGTAATCTTTTAGCTATGAATTTGAAATTTTGTACAAATTAGTTTTGAGTGAAAACAAAGTTCGACTTTACTAATCAGCGAAATCCTTTTACTCCTTCTGGTAGCTGCCATACAAAATGTCCTTAAAAGATGTGTTTAAGAATATTGGTCGATAACTTCAGAAGGGTTTAAGCTACGTTTTTGAAATTTTGTATGTGTTATTTTTCCAATAGTTGGAGCTAAATGTTTGATTATGAAGAAAATCCTGTTAGTCCTTCGTGTAGCTGCCATACAAATATCCTGTCAAAACGTCTTCACTTAATTTACGGAACTTACTATAACTCAAGTAATCTTTTAGCTATGAATTGGAAATTGTGTACAAATTAGTTTTGAGTAAAAACGAAGTTCGAGTTTACTAATCAGCGAAATCTGTTTACTCCTTCTGGTAGCTGCCATACAAAATGTCCTTAAGACACGTGTTCAACAATATTTTTCGATAACTTTTGAACGCTTCAAGCCACGAATTTGAAATTTTCTACACGTTCATTTTTGAATGGTTCCAAGTAAAAGGATACATATGTAAGAAATCGAGTGTGTCCTTCCTGCATCTCCCATGCGAAAGTCCTTCAAAAAGGACATTTTTTTTCAATGACTTACCTAGTTTAAGATATGAAATTAAACACTGAATATTGTCTTTTAGGTTTGAGTAGCAATCTAATGGCAGTCCTTAATAAAGGACATACAACATGCACACACGTAATTCTACTTTATCCCCAACTACAATATAAATCAGAGTTCAGTATTCATCTAGAGTATTATACGATTGGCTTGCAGCCGATCGTGACTGCAGTATGTTTATACTCTAGATGAAATCATATAGAGTATTATAAGTTTAATCCAGCCCAAAAGTTTGTAACGCATAGAACCAAGCCTCGGACGAAAAAAAGTTATATATTATTTTTTGTTTATTTGTGGCCAAAAACCTCAAATCCGCCTGACGTCCGTCCGTCCGTCCGTCCGTCCGTCCGTCCGTCCGTCTGTCCGTTAGCACGATAACTCAAGAACGCCTTCACCTAGGATCTTGAAATTTTGAATCTGGATGTTTGGTTGAATTTGTAAGGCTAAGTTCGTTAACGGGCAAAATCGTCCTACTCCTTCGGGTAGCTGCCATACAAAATGTCCTTAAAACACGTGTTCAAGAATATTGGTCGATAACTTCAGAATGGTTTAAGCTACGTCTTTGAAATTTTGTATGTGTTATTTTTCCAATAGTTGGAGCTAAATATATGATTATGAAGAAAATCCTGTTAGTCCTTCGTGTAGCTGCCATACAAATATCCTGTCAACACGTCTTCACTTCATTTACGGAACTTACTATAACTCAAGTAATCTTTTAGCTATGAATTGGAAATTTTGTACAAATTAGTTTTGAGTGAAAAGAAAGTTCGGCTTTACTAGTCAGCGAAATTCTTTTACTCCTTCTGGTAGCTGCCATACAAAATGTCCTTAAAACACGTCTTTATGAATGTTGGACGATAACTTCTGAAGGGTTTAAGCTACGACCTTGAAATTTTGTATGTCTTATTTTTCCAATAGTTGGAGCTAAATGTATGATTATGAAAAAAATCCTATTAGTCCTTCGTGTAGCTGCCATACAAATATCCTGTCAAAACGTCTTCACTTAATTTACGAAACTCACTATAACTCAAGTAATCTTTTAGCCACGAATTCGGAATTTTGTACAAATTAGTTTTGAGTGAAAAGAAAGTTCGGCTTTACTAGTCAGCAAAATCCTATTACTCCTTCTGGTAGCTGCCATACAAAATGTCCTTAAAACACTTGTTTATGAATATTGGCCGATAACTTCAGAAGGGTTTAAGCTACGTCTTTGAAATTTTGTATGTGTTATTTGTCCAATAGTTGGAGCTAAATGTATGAATATGAAGAAAATCCTATTAGTCCTTCGTGTAGCTGCCATACAAATATCCTGTCAACACGTCTTCACTTCATTTACGGAACTTACTATAACTCAAGTATTCTTTTAGCTATGAATTGGAAATTTTGTACAAATTAGTTTTGAGTAAAAACGAAGTTTGACTTTACAAATCAGCGAAATCCTTTCACTCCTTCTGGTAGCTGCCATACAAAATGTCCTTAAGACACGTGTTCAACAATATTTTTCGATAACTTTTGAACGCTTCAAGCTACGACTTTGAAATCGTCTACACATTAATTTTTGAATGTTTCCAAGGAAAAGGATAAATATGTAAGAAATCGAGTGAGTCCTTACTGCACCTCCCATGTGAAAGTCCTTCAAAGGGACATTTTTTTCGATTACCCAGTTCAAGATATGAAATTAAACACTGAATATTGTCTTTTAGTTTTGAGTAGCAATCTAATGGCAGTCCTTAATAAAGGACATACAACATGCACACACGTAATTCTACTTTATCCCCAACTACAATATAAATCGGAGTTCAGTACTCATCTAGAGTATTATACGATTGGCTTGCAGCCGATCGTGACTGCAGTATGTTTTTTTTTTAAAAATCGATAACAATACTTTATTATGAAAATAATAAAGTAAAAGGAGTCAAAATTTTATGGCTTTTGAGGTGAACATTCTCGTGAGTTTTGTTTTGAAATATAAACATACTGCAGTCACGATCGGCTGCAAGCCAATCGTATAATACTCTAGATGAATACTGAACTCCGATTTATATTGTAGTTGGGGATAAAGTAGAATTACGTGTGTGCATGTTGTATGTCCTTTATTAAGGACTGCCATTAGATTGCTACTCAAAACTAAAAGACAATATTCAGTGTTTAATTTCATATCTTGAACTGGGTAAGTCATCGAAAAAAAATGTCCTTTTTGAAGGACTTTCACATGGAAGGTGCAGGAAGGACTCACTCGATTTCTTAAATATTTGTCTTTTTCCATGGAACCATTCAAAAATTAATGAGTACAAAATTTCAAATTCGTAGCTTGAAGCGTTCAAAAGTTATCGAAAAATATTGTTGAACACGTGTCTTAAGGATTTTCTGTGTGGAAGGTAGCAGAAGGAGTAAAAGGATTTCGCGGACTAGTAAACTCGAACTTCCTTTTCACTCAAAACTAATTTGTGCAAAATTCCGAATTCGTAGCTAAAAGATTACTTGAGTTATAGGGAGCTCCGTAAATTAAGTGAATACATTTTGACAGGATATTTGTATGGCAGCTATACGAAGGACTAATAGGATTTTTTTCATAATCATATATTTAGCTCCAACTATTGGAAAAATAATACATACAAAATTTCAAAGAAGTAGCTTAAACCCTTCTGAAGTTATCGGCCAATATTCTTGAACACGTGTTTTAAGGACATTTTGTATGGCAGCTACCAGAAGAAGTAAGAGGATTTCGCTGAGTCGTAAACTCGAACTTCGTTTTTACTCAAAACTAATTTGTACAAAATTCCCAATTCATAGCTAAAAGATTGCTTGAGTTATAGTAAGTTCCGTAAATTAAGTGAAGACGTTTTGACAGGATATTTGTATGGCAGCTACACGAAGGACTAATAGGATTTTCTTCATAATCATACAATTAGCTTCAACTATTGGAAAAATAATACACACAAAATTTCAAAGAAGTAGCTTGAACCCTTCTGAAGTTATCGGTCAATATTCTTGAACACGTGTTTTAAGGACTTTTTGTATGGCAGCTACCAAAAGGAGTAAAGGGATTTTGCTGGCTAGTAAACTCAAACTTCCTTTTTACTCAAAACTAATTTGTACAAAATTCCGAATTCGTAGCTAAAAGATTACTTGAGTTATAGTGAGTTTCGTAAATTAAGTGAATACATTTTGACAGGATATTTGTATGGCAGCTACACGAATTACTAACAGGATTTTCTTCATAATCATATATTTAGCTCCAACTATTGGAAAAATAACACATACAAAATTTCAAAGTCGTAGCTTAAACCCTTCTGAAGTTATCGACCAATATTCGTGAACACGTGTTTTAAGGACATTTTGTATGGCAGCTACCCGAAGGAGTAGGACGATTTTGCCCGTTAACGAACTTAGCCTTACAAATTCAACCAAACATCCAGATTCAAAATTTCAAGATCCTAGGTGAAGGCGTTCTTGAGTTATCGTGCTAACGGACAGACGGACGGACGGACGGACGGACGGACGGACGGACGGACGTCAGGCGGATTTGAGGTTTTTGGCCACAAATAAACAAAAAATAATATATAACTTTTTTTCATCCGAGGCTTGGTTCTATGCGTTACAAACTTTTGGGCTGGATTAAACTTATAATACTCTATATGATTTCATCTAGAGTATAAAAATGTGAAAGAGAATAAAAAACATACTGCAGTCACGATCGGCTGTAAGCCAATCGTATAATACTCTAGATGAATACTGAATTTCGATTTATATTGTAGTTGGGGATAAAGTAGAATTACGTGTGTACATGTTGTATGTCCTTTATTAAGGACTGTCATTAGATTGCTACTCAAACCTAAAAGACAATATTCAGTGTTTAATTTCATATCTTGAACTGGGTAAGTCATCGAAAAAAAATTTCCTTTTTGAAGGACTTTCACATGGGAGGTGCAGGAAGGACTCACTTGATTTCTTACATATTTCTCCTTTTCCTTGGAACCATTCAAAAATTAATGTGTACAAAATTTCAAATTCGTAGCTTGAAGCGTTCAAAAGTTATCGAAAAATATTGTTGAACACGTGTCTTAAGGACATTTTGTATGGCAGCTACCAGAAGGAGTAAAAGGATTTTGCTGACTAGTAAACTCGAACTTCGTTTTTACTCAAAACTAATTTGTACAAAATTCCCAATTCATAGCTAAAAGAATACTTGAGTTATAGTGAGTTCCGTAAATTAAGTGAATACATTTTGACAGGATATTTGTATGGCAGCTATACGAAGGACTAATAGGATTTTCTTCACAATCATACATTTAGCTCCAACTATTGGAAAAATAACACATACAAAATCTCAAAGTCGTAGCTTAAACCCTTCTGAAGTTATCGGCAATATTCTTGAAGACGTGTTTTAAGGACATTTTGTATGGCAGCTACCCGAAGGAGTAAAAGGATTTCGGTAAATAGTAAACTCCAACTTCCTTTTCACTCCAAACTAATTTGTACAAAATTTCGAATTCGTAGCTGAAAGATTACTTGAGTTATAGTGAGTTTCGTAAATTAAGTGCAGACTTTTTGGCAGGATATTTGTATGGCAGCTACACGAAGGACTAACAGGATTTTCTTCATAATCATACACTTACCTCCAACTATTGAAAAAATAACACAAACAAAATTTCAAAGTCATAGCTTAAACCCTTCTGAAGTTATCGGCCAATATTCTTGAACACTTGTTTTAAGGACATTTTGTATGGCAGCTACCCGAAGGAGTAGGACGATTTTGCCCGTTAACAAACTTAGCCTTACAAATTCAACCAAACACCCAGATTCAAAATTTCAAGATCCTAGGTGAAGGCGTTCTTGAGTTATCGTGTTCACGGACAGACGGACGGACGGACGGACGGACGGACGGACGTCAGGCGGATTTGAGGTTTTTGGCCACAAATAAACAAAAAATAATATATAACTTTTTTTTGTCCGATGCTTGGTTCTATGCGTTACAAACTTTTGGGCTGGATTAAACTTATAATACTCTATATGATTTCATCTAGAGTATAAAAATGTGAAAATTACATTTGCCATTTGACACTTCGCTTACTTAAGATCCGAGCTCAAACTTAAGCTCTCGTATCCACTAGCTTAAGTTGAGTAGCGATTTGAACTCTGATCAAGCCTTAAAACACTACTGTGAAACAGTGATACCAGTTGAACAAAGGCTTATGTTGAATTCGAAACTTAAGCTCGCACTGTGAAACCGGCAATTAAAATTTTTTAAAGTTCTTCCTACTTAAACGATGTTCTACTACAACTTTTCAGATTTAAAACAAATCGGATTAAATTGAATTTAAATTCATTTCCGAAAACGTTAACTGTCCTATTTTAAATACGATGTTATTAAAAGTTAGCATGACATTTTTCTCTGAGTGTATATTTTTAGTTTAACAATGCTCTAGCGTAAACCTTTCCAAAAACACAAATTTTTGTCGAAGCCCTATACGTAACAATAATTTTATCCCTAACAAGGGTTAGTGTGAAAATTTCTTTACTATATCTCTAAATGTTTCTTAAGGCCTTAGCGTCAAGATCCAAAACACATGGTGTTCTTCTTGCTTGATTTTTTAGGGAATTATTTTTTTTCTATTTCAGTTCGATCACTTTATAATGCCACAGGAAACTACGTACGATAACTGAATTCAATGAGTGCTTTATACAACACCAAATAAAAATCCACCACTTGATCATGGTAGTTAAGAGATATATACGGGTGTAGAAAGAATTTCGGAGGTAATGCGGAAGGAGATAAAATATTTATTTTCGGACTTAATTATCGACTTTTTCTGAAATGTTGTCGTTAATGTTCATTGAACCACCATAAATTCTGAATTTATTGGGCCATTCCGAAAGATTTCCTTATTTAAGTCATTTTCAAACACATCCAATAGATAATTTCGAATACCGATAAGTCAAAAGACCGTTACGTATTAATTTCGCCAAATTGCATAGAAGTCTAACATCCGTTAGGTGTACATATTTTATATATATTATTAATATTTTCATAAAATAACTTCGATTTAAATTGCAGATAATGAGATGTATGAAAGGTATTTCTCAATAACAATATAAAACATACAGTAGTCACGATAGGCTGCAAGCCAATCTACATAAAATTTTGAACTTGGATTTATATTAAATGGATAAAGTAGAATAAAGAGTATGCATGTAGTTTTCCTTTCTTAAGGGGTAAGGGGTAAGTAGAAAGCAGAAAAAATAGGTGAATTTTAGAAATTATTATCTCAAAAACTATTTGCTCGATTTTATCCAGGTTGGTTTTATACGCTAATAATTTTTTTATAACTAGATATCAACCGAGGTCGCTGCTGTCATGGTCGGCGTAAAGAATGTCCGTCGCTCGCACGGTCTGCGGTTCCCAAGATTACATGCAGTCGGTTGATCCAAAACAAAAATTTCAAAAAGATTCTGAAAATATAAAGTATGATGCCATTCGCTACGTAGGGTTTTTTGGAAAAAAAAAATTTTCACGAAATGGCGGCCGATTGAACTTTATTTTCAGTTTTCAACCTCAATTATCGACCTTTTTGGCTTGATAAAAAAAAAGTAAATAAGTAAAAAAAAACAATCCTACGTAGCGAAGTAGAAACCTATCCAAAAATATTGTGTCAAATTTTGGAAGCAATCGGTCAAGCCGTTTTCCGAAGATTTTGGGGACCGTCTTTAAAAAGTGTGTTTCGAGATAATCGCGTTTGAATGACGTTCTATATAGAGAATTCACGAATGATCCATTCTGGTTAATTGCCCATAACTTCCACATTTATTGAAATTTCAATATGAAATTTACATACAATGTTCTTAAGACTACAAACTTTAAGATGAGCAAAAAAAATAAGATTCCCAATCGGTCATGAGAGACCGAGGAAACTCCCTTCAACCCTACTATATGTTATAAATTGTATGGAAGCACGCGGTACTTATATAAAGAGGAACGGAAACGTCTGTATCGATTGAGTGTTAACGCAAGAAGAAAGTTTATTCAAAAACAAATAGGTACATGAAGTTGGTTACAATCATAGATCAATATCGAATATAAAGAGTGTTGCCAATGAGTTCAATTTCAAGTCTTAATTACAACACCCGCACTAGAATTGAGATTTAATAATTCATACAAATAATACTTCAAACAAAGATTAATTATAATTCAGCAATTTGGTTCAAGAAAGATTAATTCATTAGTTTTAACTTTGCTATTCAGATAACCCCAAGGCTTTGGAAAACATCAATTGTTTATTAGCAATAATCGGTTTAGTCATGACATCTGCAATCATGTCATCGGTTCTTATGTAGTCCAGCTTTATCAATCCTTCAGTCAATTTTTCACGTACAAAATTATGCCTGATGTCGATGTGTTTGGTTCGTGCACGGTAGACGTTGTTCGATACCAAGTGAATAGCACTTTTGTTGTCGCAAAAAATTGTGATGCACTTTGTTGAATCCTTAAGCAACTCGTTTTCAAGTCGCTTAAGCCAAATTGCTTCCTGTGTGGCCCCAACGATGGACATGAACTCGGCTTCAGTAGTAGATAGAGCGGTTGTTGGTTGTTTTCTGGAGTTCCAAGAAACAGCTCCACCTTGCATTAGGAAAGCATAGCCTGTAGTTGATCTTCTATCATCACAATCTCCTGCCTAGTCGTCATCGCAGTATCCAGTTAATTCACATAAATTTTTGGAATAAATTAATTGCTTATTTATCGTACCTTTTAAATACCTCATAACTCGCTTAACCGCTGTCCAATGCGGTTTGCCAGGATTACTGTTAAATCGGCTTAAGCTGCTAACAGCAAAACTGATATCTGGTCTTGTCACTTGTGCCAAATACATTATGCTGCCAATAGCCTCTTGATAAGGAATCTGCGTCATTTCCTCCATTTCAGTATCCGTTTTTGGACTCATACTTGAAGATAGCTTCTGATGTAGCTCCAAAGGTGTTGAAACTGCATCCCAATCGTGCATCCCGAAGCGTTTTAATAACTCCGAAATATAATAGCTTTGGTTTATAGCAATTGTTCCTTTGCAGCGATTTCTATTGATCTTCATACCAAGTATGGACGAGGCTTCTCCCATATCATTCATTTTAAACTTCGTGTTAAGCCCCGTACTGGGCTTCTACAAATCGACGAAATGAAATATTTTTGTAAATGGAATAATACTCGATTTTTAATTTGCCATCCGACTCGGTCGGTGGTTGAACGACAAGAGAGCGATTTAAAACGCCATGACACGGCAAAAGTCAGAGGTGGCGAACACGGCGAGTCCGATCAGCTGATGGTGCTATGTTAGTTCAAAAACCATTAGCTGATGGGGCTAGTTCTGAACATGCCGCCCACCTTGAAGTATGTAAAAAATACTTTAACAATGATAATAACACAATGGTTGATAAGATTCAGCTGTACAAAAATTCAAATTATATCGAATATCAAAATATTAAGTATTGAGCAATTCAAAGTATATCAAAATATGAAGTTATAAAAATTATTTTCAAACTTTAAACGACAATGCTAATCAAGAGGTAATGGTGCAGTGCGATGGATTGGACGTCTAATTATGCCATTCTTGGTCTGGATATCGATGACACGTACGTGACCGTCCATTGAATGGATCGCGTTCACCACTCGTCCAGTCAGCCATTGCCGCGATGGCACATTATCTTCTGATACCAGCACAAGAGTTCCAACTGCAATGTCTTTCGATGATGTGCTCCACTTTGAACGCTGTTGAAGTTCCAGTAAATACTCCTTAGACCATCTCTGCCAAAAGTGATGCTGAATTGCTTTCAGCCGATGCCACCTTTGGAGATGTGACCATTTGTCCGGTTGGACGTCGATATTTGGCTCGGCGATACTGGTAAGCGGCGCACCAATTAGGAAATGGCCAGGTGTCAGCGGTTCGAAGTCATTTGGGTCCGCTGATAGAGCGGAGAGTGGCCGCGAGTTCATAACCGCTTCAATGCCAGCCATGGTAGTTGTAAGCTCCTCGAATGTCAACAGCGTAGTGCCCAGCGTGCGATGAAGATGTCCTTTGGCCGATTTGACTGTCGCCTCCCACAGTCCTCCGAAATGTGGGGCCCGAGGTGGTATATGGTGGAACTCGATACTGTTGTCAGTGCACCACGAAGCAATTCTACCCTGAGTTTGCTGTTGAAGGAACTTATCACGAAGATTCAACAGCTCGCGACGTGCCCCGACAAAGTTGGTTCCATTATCGCAATATAAGTGTTGACATATTCCACGTCTAGCCACGAACCGCTGCAATGCGGCTATAAATGCGTCGGCGGTGAGGTTTGAAACGACTTCGAAATGGACGGCTTTCGTGACAAAGCACACGAATGCTGCTATATACGACTTATACGGCGCTCTTCCTCGTATTTTGTATGTTGTTTGGATGGGACCACAGAAGTCGACACCGGCGTTGAGGAAGGGTCGAGCTACATTTACTCGCGCTGGTGGGAGGTCTCCCATGATCTGCTCCATCAATTTCGGACGATATTTGAAGCAATGTAGACATCTCTGGACAACTGATCTGCAAAGACTTCTAGCGTTTACGACCCAAAATCGTTGCCGTACAATCGCTACTAACGCCTGCGGTCCCGCATGATAATTCTTAAAATGCAAATGACGAATATATATTTTGACAAAGGGATTATTTTTTGGAAGAAGGATAGGACATTTTGTTTCGTATGGAATGTTCGCATTCTGCAAACGCCCCCCAACTCGTAAGAGTGTATTACCAGAGCTCGCATCGAGGAAGGGATTCAATTTTTTGATGCTGCTCCTAGGGCTGATCTGGTTTCCTTTTTTCAGTGAATCAATTTCTTCCGCAAATTCAAGCTGTTGGATGTTAAATACGATTTTCATAAAGGCGTTGTTAATTTCACCGGCTGTTGGCATGCCATCTACGATGCTAGGCTCCTGTTTTCGACAATGTTTGATAAACCGAAGCATATACGCGAAAATTCTGCAGGTTTTTAGAAAGCTGCTGCTGATCATGTATGTTCCAGCGAAATCCGAAGAAACTATGGACATAAGCGACGATGTAACCACTTTTTTCTCCAAAGCGTCGTTCATGGTACCACGAGTTTTGCTTTTTGGCCAATGATCTTCACTTCTATGCAAAAAAGCAGGTTCATTGAACCAAATCGATTCTAATAATTGGTCCACCGTTGCACCTCTTGAAATAACATGTGCTGGGTTGTATTTCGATGGCACATGCCTCCAAACAGCTGCTGTCGACGACTCCTGTATCTTGGAAACTCGATTGGCAACGAACGTAGTCCATGTAGAAGGGTGAACCGAAATCCAATTCAAGACTACCTCGGAGTCTGTCCAAAGATAAACTCTATCAACCGAATGTGATAAATTGGACGCCATTTTCTGCAGCACCTCCACCAACAGTACCGCAGCACACAATTCCAGTCGTGGCAACGATTGACTTTTGAGTGGAGCCACTCTTGACTTCGCGGTCACTAGATTGACCGAGATTGATTGGATATCGTCAGATGATCGTAAATAAATGCAGCATCCATACGCCCGTTCCGACGCATCCGCGAATCCATGTATTTCAACGTGTTTGACATTGGTAAGAGGGAGCACCTGACGTGGGATTCGAATTCCCTGTAAACGACTTAACTGCTGTTTGTAGCGGCCCCAAGCAAGCTGCATTTCGGGCGGTAGAGATTCATCCCATGTCAACTTAAGTATCCATAAATCCTGCACAAATATTTTGGCTTTCACGACTACAGGGTTTATCAAGCCGAGCGGATCGAATAGCTGGGACATTTCTGAAAGGACTGTGCGCTTGGTGATTTTCGCAGAGTCCGTCCAATCCGGAAGCACAAACAGAAATACATCTTCAGTTGGTTCCCATGATATACCTAAAGTTTTAATAATATCAGAATCATTGATGCGAAGCGGCTTTTCTCGTTCTGATTCCTCAATTGTTCCAAGCACGTCCAAATCGTTTGAGTACCATTTCCTGAGCTCCAAGTGCGCTCCGTTGAGAATGGTGCATACTTCGTGCTTGATTTTACCAATATCATCCCGTTGGTTAGCTCCAGTAATGAGGTTATCGATGTAGAAATCCCTTTTTATGACCTTAGCTCCAACTGGATAGGCATGCGAGTTTTCGTCTGCGATATAATTCAGACATCTGGTGGCTAAATATGGCGCTGATGTCGTGCCATATGTGACCGTATTTAATTTGTATGTACGAAGATCTTCATCAGGAGTGTTTCGCCAAAGAATGCATTGATAATAAGCGTCGTCATCTTCGACAGCAATTTGCCGGTACATTTTCGATATGTCAGCTGTTATAGCATACTTGTAGCAACGAAAGCGAAGCACTATCGAAAATAAGTCGTCTTGCACTGTTGGCCCTTTCATCAAAATTTCATTCAAGGAGTATTGTGACGACGTTTTGCAACTACAATCGAACACAACACGGAGTTTTGTACTGGACGAATCCGGTCGAAGAACGCATTGGTGCGGCGTGCAATATCGAACTAAATGTAGATCGGCCTCTTCCAGCAATTTCATGTGTCCTAGGAGCTCATACTCTTTTAAGAACTCTGAGTAAAGCACTTTAACTGCTGGGTTTTTGCTAAGTCGATTCTCGAGGCTATAAAACCGTCTCTCTGCGATGTCTCGAGATCTTCCTAAGGCAGACGGATTAATTTTAAATGGCAATTTGACGCGACATCGTCCATTTTCCATTCGCTTGACGTTTTCCAAAAATATTTTTTCGCACTCCCTTTCTTCTTCTGTCCATAAAGGCATTCGTACTGTGACTGTTTCGATTGTCCAGAACTTTGACACCAGGTCGTGAAGAGGCGAGTCGGAGTCCGAGACATGAAGGTCTGCAGCAATATTACAAGACTTTTGCTGAGTTGACGAATTTTTATCTTGACCTGACACGACCCAACCGAACACAGTATTGTGAAGTTTATGTAGTTCTTCTGCAAGTCTAATTTGACCAGTTTGTAACAGATCGAAATACAGCTCTGCTCCCAATAATAAATCAACCTGTGATGGTTCATTGAACGATGGATCAGCTAACTCAATGTCTGATGGAATTGGCCATCTGTCTGTATTGACTTTGCGACCCGGTTGTACACTGGTGATGTTAGGAAGTATCATGAGATCTATATTCGTTTGGTAATTAGTCACTCGAGATCTAATAGTTGATTGAGGTTTACAGCGAATCATTCCGTTAACTTCGCCTATACCACTGAAACCTGAATTAAGCTTCGTTCGTTTCAACCGAAGTCTTTGGACCATATTTTCGGTTATGAAGCTTAGCTGAGAGCCGGAATCTAACACAGCCCGAATTGGCTGAAACTGCCCAGCACGATCTCTGATAGCAACAATTGCCGTGGCCAACAAAACGATACCATCCGACTGCATGTTGCCATTGCCGCACAACGATGTCTCCTCAGTATCTACAGACGCACTCGTATTCAGCGACGATGGTGTTGACGGCGATGTTGAACAGTTTTGTGATGCAGCTAATGTCGACAAAGAGGATGCGTGATTAGTGTATGGTGATGAAGTTGGTACGGGGCCTATACTAGCAGACGATACTGCTGTATTGTAGCGATGTAAAAGGATGTGGTGTGGGCCCTCACACACCGCACAACGACGAGCAGAACACTTCTTCACCGCATGATTTTTCGACAAACAGTTAATGCATAGCGCGAGTCGCTTAGCATGCTTAAACCGATCGTAAACGGATTGTTTCTCAAATTCGGCACAAGAACTCACGTGGTGACCGTCGCGATTACAATAGACGCACGATTTTGTTGATTGGTCTGCCGCACTAACTAGGGTGGTATGATTTATGCCACGAGCAACCGAACGAGTTTGACCCGACCGACGATTCCCCGAGGAATTCGAGTTAGAGTCCTTATGACTTGACTCCTTGCATTGCTGAGAGTCGCGACATTCGAGGTTTTGACATCTACGGTTCAAGACTGTGGAGAAATCTTGGCAGTCGGAAAGTTTTGTATAGTCAATGGATTCCTGCCACTTCACCTGGGTGTCCATGTCGATCTTTTGCATTGCCAAATATATGAGCATCGCATGACTAATGTTTTGATAGTTTCCCAGCGACAACATTGCACTAATGTGAGTGTTGAAGGTATCAACCAACTGACGTAATTGGACTCCGGATCCCTTTGACACTTTCGGAGTCTCAAACAATGCTGCAATATGATCTAAGAACATTAAATTCTTGATATCGAATCGTTCCTTGAGCTTTTCCAATGCCTTGCTGTAATTTGCCTCAGTAATCTCAAATTCCTTGACTGACGACAGTGCAGGACCCGACAAGCTGTTGATCAAGTGATTGAACTTTTCGATATCGCACAGCGTCGCGTCGCTATCCACAAGCTTTGTAAAGATGCCTATGAAGTTTGGGTACTCCGAATATTTTCCCGCAAACTGTGGCAGTTCTTGTGGTTTGAGTCGCGGACGTCGGGGCAAAATGTTCGCAGGCAACGAGAAGGATTGGTTTAAACTTTCTGTGATGCTGGGCCTTGATTTCGCCATTAATGTCAATATTTTTGACTTCGTAATAACATATAAACCTTCGATGTCAGCTCTCGCCGTTGCGTTGCTCGCTAGATCATCCTGATCCGCGACTTTCTCGATCGACGCTAGCACGTTTAGAAGTTGCTTGAAATACGATTCAAGTATGCCCAACCGACACTCGAGCTCGGATGCCGACAACGCGTCTCCCTTTGTCGCGATAAGATTTCTTATCCGCATTAGACTACTTTTCGTAGAGGAGCGCAATGTTTTCAATTCAGCCAAAATTGCAGGCTTCGATTGCGCGTACTCGGCGGTACCTGATTTGCTGGTAGCTTTCGCCCCTTCTCCTTCAACATCACTCATGATGATTGTCGAGAAAGTGACAGCCTCTCTGCTTTGACACCAGAACCGCAAGCACCGCGTGATCGCCCTAACTGAACTTACTTGTACCGCTCTAACAGGACTTAATTGTACCTCTCTAACTGGACCACTCTAACTGGACCACTCTAACTATGCCACGAATATTTTCTCGTAAAAGCAATTCCACTTACGTGTTGTGGGAACTCGATAGTTCCCGGGTTTCGGCACCAAAATGTTAAGCCCCGTACTGGGCTTCTACAAATCGACGAAATGAAATATTTTTGTAAATGGAATAATACTCGATTTTTAATTTGCCATCCGACTCGGTCGGTGGTTGAACGACAAGAGAGCGATTTAAAACGCCATGACACGGCAAAAGTCCGAGGTGGCGAACACGGCGAGTCCGATCAGCTGATGGTGCTATGTTAGTTCAAAAACCATTAGCTGATGGGGCTAGTTCTGAACACTTCGCCTTTAATTGTTGTTTAATCTTATTAACCTCTTGTTGATTGTCAGAGGAAATAAGAATGTCGTCGACATAAATTGCTAAGATTAGCATACTGCTTTTATTGTTTTTAAAATAAACGCATTGGTCGACGTTTGAACGTGTTAGACCTGCCTTTACTAAGGCAGAATTCAGTGTCTCGTTCCACACTCTGCTAGACTGCTTCAATCCGTATAACGTTTTTTTAAGTTTACCAACCTTTTGTGAGTTGTCTGCGAATCCTTCTGGCTGAAGCATATATATGTCTTCGTGGAGTTCACCGTGCAAGAAGACCGTCATCGCATCCATCTGTTGAATATCCAGGTCATACTTCGCAGCTATTGCAATCAGGAAACGCATTGAAGAATATCGAACTACCGGTGCAAAAGTTTCCTGATAGCATTGTGTTTATATATTATAGTAGTATCACGAAGCTCGCTTCGACGTTTTAACCGGCTTACACTAGAGGCGCTGCATGTTCTTTGCCAATTCCCTCTTATCCTACGCGTTCGTTCCATCAGTTCATTCATTTGCTCGTTCTACTATCCAAGAGGTTGGTTGGTTCCGGTGCGGCGTGCGGGGAAATTGTGTAGTGGAATATTTCTCTATCAGTCAGTCTCATATAGCTTAGATGACGTCGAATTTCAATTTCTTGCTGTGCAGACTGGGCGAGGAGAGGAAAGTGGAGGTTCATGTCTCGCATTATATTTTTTTTTCATCTTTTGGACGAACATTTTTGCCAGACTATCATTTTCTCGGAAATTTTGGAACTTTAGGAATTTCGACATTTCGGTTTATCAATCCTGCAAAAAAATTTTTTTTGCAATGATATTATTTTTTGTATGGAAAATAATAATTCGACTGGTCCAATGAGAAATATTAACTCTGTTTGCAACACTTCGGTGTAAAATCGTAGTGGTGGAGCGAGATCGGGTCAAAATCCCATTTTATAAAATACCGACTTACGAAACTAAGTTAGAGTAGCGCATCTTAACGGTTAGGTTGAAAATTTATCCCGTTTCCCAAAATCACTATTGCCAAAATCCCGTTATTATGGATAATATAAATGTCCGAGCCCGAACGCCCGAATTAATAAAGATTAATTTACTTTATTATTTTTTAATAATAAAGTATTGTGATCGACCTGAAATTTCAAAAAAGTTTGCTACCCTGAGTTAAGACCAGTAGACCTCTAGCGGAGAAAAATTTTTTGAAGGTGTGGGGTAGGGAGTGATGGTGGGAGGGGGTGGAAATGAAAAAATTCTGATTTTAATTTCTCGAAAGCCGCAAAGGATAGAAAGCTAAAAATTGATAACTGTATAGAGGTGCTATAGAGACATCACAGAAAAAATTTTTTGATAGAGGTATCAAGGTCGGTGGTGGGAGTGGTTTTTCATATCTCAGAAACGGCTTATGCTAGAAAGTTAAAACTTAATATGTACATGTAGAAGTATTACAGGAGTAGTTAAAATTTTATTTATGTAGAGTGCTGGAGTAAAACAAATGTGCGTGAAAAGGGGTTTTTCCAATATTTTCATGAATTTCGTTATTTTAACCTAAAGAATAACCAGGAGGCTATTTGGAACGTTATTTTTTAGGTTATCAGTCGCATAGTGACCTACACCGCATCTCAGTATTAAACACGTTTCGGACTTCTACCCAAAAAATAATAAAGTTGCGCCCAGACTGTTGGCAGATTTTTATACATTACTCGTAAGTGCTTCTTTTCTTTTTTTATTTTCACCACTATTTTGAATTTTTCACAAATATGTTTTTTATTCACAAACACAGCTGCGATGAGTAGAATGACACCTCAAGTATTCAAATCGGTCAGGTCGAATGAACATACCTATAAAGTTTTTGTGAAACATCTACGACTCAAACAATACACACATCTCCCTAGCTGCTTTGCGCCTCTTTAGTCATATAAAAAAACAGGGATATAGTTTTAAAAAGAAAATAATATTTTCAATATACAGTGTTTTTGGTACTCCGTGTGCCACCTTGTCAGGGGTTATTCCTTGATATATTTGGAGAAAAAAATTGTTCTACAGGGTGTGTCAATTTTTAATATCAGTGGAGATACAGGGTGGTTCAGAAAAGTGTTTTTGAACGGTACCATCACTCACTTAAAACGTTATATCTTTAATGACACCTCAATTGTCAAGATCTAGATGATTGCTTACAAATTTCGACCGAATTATTGAATGAAATTTGGATCACATATCTACGACCAAAATACACAACAGTAGTAAGGGTACAACTTTGGTATCTTACGCTTAACGTGCGAAGTGGACATCCGCACTAAACTCCTCCTATTTTGACATGGAATTCCAGGAATTCACGTCTTCGAAAGTGTTACCTTTTGATCGTGAAACCTGTTTTCCTATGGACTTAAATGTGAGGCAAAGTTGTACCTTTTGCGTGGGTTCCGTAGTGAATGCAAAAGTCTTTGGTGTGAGGGGTTCGGTAGTAGCGATAATTTTCTCGCAATTTTCGCGCTCTGAAGAAACCTGATCACAAAAACGGACATGTTTATAATCTGGCGAAGGCATTGCACAGATTGAGTAATTCGACCATCAAGAAAAATATCACAATTGCCAGTAGAAGATATTTCAGCACTATAGGTAATGATGACAACCAACGTGATTTTTTAACCGGTTTGTTATACGGTCCACAAACGTCTTTGCCGTTAGCGAAAACACAATCGGGAGACATGCGTAGATGTTCAGCTTCCACATCAGAAGGGGTAGAAAATGCACTCATTATCAGAGAGCAGAAGAAGCACCTGACGTAATCCTGATCCAAATTTTTGAATGTCTTTAGACGGTCGTATTCGTGTCTTAAGTTCAGCATGTTGACTAAAATCCGCACGTTATAGCACGTCTTTTATATCAATCCAGGAATTATGAGCTGATGGAAAACCAAGCCATTTTACGTAAACTTGATTGCCCCTTCTTTTTAGAATCTCTTCTACAAGGTATACATCGGGGTGTTTGACTCTTATTAACTCTAGTTCGTAGAACCCTCCTTGTATTATGTTCCCCTGATAGTCTTTGAGTATGTAAGTACGCGGCTCTGTATTCTTTACTTCGTCTATCTGAAATATTTCGGTGGACCAGTTGGGGGTATATCCTTTCTCGAATACATGCTTGTATTTGCTTACACGTACATGATCACCTTTTCTGTACTTGGGGATCGACGAGACTTTCACCTTACGGTAGACTTCTCCAAGAAGCTGAGCCTCATTCGAAGGCCCAACGTCTATAGGACGCATTTTTATGGTGCGATGTTTGGTCCTATTGTATTTGTTTATTAACCCTTTTAGTAACCCAGTCCACTTATAGCTACCGTTCATACTAAACTCCCGCCACATCATATTTTTCAAAGTTCTGTTGAACCGTTCTACAATTGAGGCTTTCAATTGGATAAAAGTAGAGTAGTGGTTGATTTCAAATTTTTTTATCAAATTGCGAAATGCCTTATTAAAAAACTCTTTCCCATCATCTGTTTGCAAATTTTTTGGGTAACGTCGCCCATTAAAAATTGACTGTATTGCCTTGATAATCTCCCCAGCACTTTTATTTTTAAGGGGTAACGCATATTTGGAGAATGTGTCTATTACTGTTAGAAGAAAATTAAAGCCCTTATTCTTAGTTGAATAAGAGCTCATATCCACTAAATCCGCCTGCCATAAGTCATCTATTCCACGAATGGTCACACGACGACGCCTAAAATTTCTACGAGCTGTCTTATGCAGTTCGTTAATAACCTGTCTTCTACTCATTTCATCACGTGTATAAATAGCGGACTTGTTTGCACATGTTTTATATAGAAGCCAGTATAGAAAATGATACAGTTTGATCATCCGTTTACGATGATGGTTGCGGGACCGTCAGGAAGCGGAAAGACGACATTTATTGAGTCATTCCTGGGGAATACATCGTTAATTAACACTCAGATAAAAAAGATTATCTGGTGTAATGCTGAACAACGAGCGATACCATCACAATTACCATTTAAAAATATTGAATATTTAGGCTCTATACCCGAAGAATTTATAAACGAAACCAACGAGCCTACATTAATCGTATTAGATGATATGATGCTAAATGCATTTTCAAAGCAGGTTTGTGAACTTTTTACAAAAGGGTCACATCATAGGAATTTTTCAGTAATACTTGTAACACAGAACGTCTTCCATCAGGGTAAGTTTTGTCGAGATATTTCGCTTAACTGTAAATATATGGTGGTTTTCAAAAACCCCCGCGATAAAAGCCAGTTCCTTCATTTAGCCAAACAGATTTACCCTGAAAATAGTGCAGAGCTAGTGAGAATATATAAAGATATTACTCAGGCTCCACACGGGTATTTGTTAATAGATCTGACTCAGTCTACTAACGATTTATTTAGATTCAGAACAGATATCATTAATAAAAGATTTGTAACGTGTTATTATTCAGCGACTGATTTAAACAGTAAAAATGGTGTCACGAATGAAACGATTGAAGGACAACAAACATATGCTATATGTTCTCAAAAATGCTAGTCCATGTTTAAGAAAGGCTATCATGAAAAGGGCAGATTCTGAAGTGGTTAAGACTATTTGTGAAATTACATTAAACACGTTGAAGGGGAATCATGTGCCAGGCCGTAAGATTTTGAACGGTCTATGTAAGTATAAAAACATACTGCAGTCACGATCGGCTGCAAGCCAATCGTATATTACTCTAGATGAATACTGAACTCCGATTTATATTGTAGTTGGGGATAAAGTAGAATTACGTGTGTGCAGGTTGTATGTCCTTTATTAAGGACTGCTATTAGACTGTTACTCAAAACTAAAAGACAATATTCAGTGTTTAACTTCATACCTTGAACTGGGTAAGTCATCGAAAAAAAATGTCCTTTTTAAAGGACTTTCACATGGGAGGTGCAGGAAGGACTCAATCGATTTCTTACATATTTATCCTTTTCCTTGGAACCATTCAAAAATTAACGAGTACAAAATTTCAAATTCGTAGCATGAAGCGTTCAAAAGTTATCGGAAAATATTGTTGAACACGTGTTTTAAGGATATGTTGTATGGCAGCTACCAAAAGGAGTAAAAGGATTTCGCTGATTCGTAAACTCGAACTTTCTTTTCACTCAAAACTAACTTGTACGAAATTCCGAATTCGTAGCTAAAAGATTACTTGAGTTATAGTGAGTTTCGTAAATTAAGTGAATACATTTTGACAGGATATTTGTATGGCAGCTACACGAAGGACTAACAGCATTTCCTTTATAATCATATATTTAGCTCCAACTATTGAAAAAGTAACACATACAAAATTTCAATGTCGTAGCTTAAACCCTTCTAAAGTTATTGACCAATATTCTTGAACACGTGTCTTAAGGACATTTTGTATGGCAGCTACCAGAAGGAGTAAAAGGATTTCGCTGATTAGTAAACCCGAAATTCGTTTTTACTCAAAACTAATTTGTACAAAATTTCCAATTCATAGCTAAAAGATTACTTGAGTTATAGTGAGTTTCGTAAATTAAGTGAATTCATTTTGGCAGGATATTTGTATAGCAGCTACACGAAGGATTAACAGGATTTTCTTCATAATCATATATTTAGTTCCAACTATTGGAAAAATAACACATACAAAATTTCAAAGTCGTAGCTTAAACCCTTCTGAAGCTATCGACTAATATTCTTGAACACGTGTTTTAGGGACATTTTGTATGGCAGCTATCAGAAGGAGTAAAAGGATTTCGCTGATTAGTAAACTCGAACTTCCTTTTCACTCAAAACTAATTTGTGCAAAATTCCGAATTCGTAGCTAAAAGATTACTTGAGTTATAGTGAGTTTCGTAAATTAAGTGAATACATTTTGACAGGATATTTGTATGACAGCTACACGAAGGACTAACAGGATTTTCTTCATAATCATATATTTAGTTTCAACTATTGGAAAAATAACACATACAAAATTTCAATGTCGTAGCTTAAACCCTTCTGAAGTTATTGACCGATATTCTTGAACACGTGTTTTAAGGACATTTTGTATGGCAGCTACCCGAAGGAGTAGGACGATTTGGCCCGTTAACGAACTTAGCCTTACAAATTCAACCAAACATCCAGATTCAAAATTTCAAGGTCCTAGGTGAAGGCGTTCTTGAGTTATCGTGCTAACGGACAGACGGACGGACGGACGGACGGACGGACGGACGGACGGACGTCAGGCGGATTTGAGGTTTTTGGCCACAAATAAACAAAAAATAATATATAACTTTTTTTCGTCCGAGGCTTGGTTCTATGCGTTACAAACTTTTGGGCTGGATTAAACTTATAATAGTCTATATGATTTCATCTAGAGTATAAAGAGCATGCGAAGGTTAGCTGAAGCAAGACGATCTGTACCTAGACAGCGTACAATCTTAGTACAGCAAGGTGGTTTTCTACCAATCCTGATAGGAAGTGTACTTTTAGGTGTTATTGGGTCGTTGATTGAAAAATATGCATAGAAAGAGCGCTCTTAATAAAATGCTACTTCTTTCACCAGAAGTGTATGAACAGTTAAAGGGTCAGATAGAAGGTGGAAATGGCCTGTCTATATTCGGTTGGACGATATACACCATTTTGAGGAATAAAAAGCTGTCTGACGGCGACAAATGGTATAATTATAGGAACACGCTGATAAAGTTTCTTAATGCTAAGCGTAAAGGGAGACAGTCTCGTGAAGAAAAACTCTCGCGTTTACACCACAAGTAAAGTTAGGAAGTCAGAAAAATTTACGAGACAATGCAATACAGACAAGGATTGCATTCAAAGAGGAAATGTCGACGCAAACCTCCCCGATGAAGAATCCCGACCCATTTTACAGTATGGCCGAGGATGTCTTTGAGCCAGGCGGCGTGAGCTTACCAAAGTATCATAGTTCCAGTACCGAAGAGATAACACCGCCAAGACGATCACTAACGCCTCGGTTCAAAAGACGATTATCTGTAAGCGGTATAGCAAAAACTTTGAAACCGGCTGCAAAGTTTCGCAAAACTACGCCCGAAGTCAAAAACATGGAAAAAGAATATCGGATTATAACGGCTGATGACGGTATAACTCAGTATACTATACCAAATGAGATGGATGTTGATGAAGCGGCACAGCTTATAGAAGAACTAGAGCAGGGAGAAGGGGGGGGGGGATAAATCAGAGCAGAGAAGCCCTACCAAACAAACTATATTAAAGCCTTCACGACTAGAATTTCCTTCAATAAGTACAGACGATCGGTACCCTGTACCCGGACGTTTAAAAAGAAGAACGGAACGGGCCGGAAGTGCACCAAATATTTTCTGGGAAAGAGTTTAAAAATGCCTCTAAACATAAGAGAAAACGATTTTTACATATGCCTTCTAAGCAACAATTCCATGCGCATATACAATTAAAATACACTGTCAGCCTTCACGAATATGCTTCCTAGGGCCTGTAAGTTGGACGGCGGGTGGAGTGCCGGAATGACTGAAATTGCATTAGCAAATCGTGAAACGAAATCAGTTGGGAAAAAAGATGGAAAACGTGTGAAAGATGATGAAAAAGTGAAAGGTACTACTAAAAAGGTGAAGAGAGCTGCTACAGATGTACTAAAGATTAAAACTTATGTAAAAAAAGTACATGATATTTCCATTTATCTTAAATGGAGTTACCAACAGTTGTTAAAATTATGTTACAATAAACATGATAAAAACTTTTCTACTTTCTTGTCTCCGCTCAACGACGCAGTTGATCCCTATTGGTATGTTGATGCTCATCCGGATTTTAAAGAGATGTTATACGGCTTCTTAGAATCTGATGAAATTCGTAAAGATATCCCTGATACGAGTAAAGACGAACGACTTAAAAGAGCAGAAGATCTCTATTTACACATTTATCAGGATAGCGAAGTTGCGGATATTGTAACTTTAGGAGCTTTCGAATATGATTCTTTATATTATCTTTTCAGTAGTATAATTAGGCAGATTCCTAGAGAAAAACGTAATTATAAAGCCCTAAAACGCATGATAGACTATTACATACCTCCAGCGCTCAGTATAAGTGAAAAGCTCGGGGAAAGTGTCCCGAAGAAGCTTGACTCTTTAGATTTAGAGATAAAAGACTTGAAGATTAAAATAAAGATAAAGTACCCGCTACCAACGCCCATTAATGTTAATGATTTAGTCGGGCTTTTTGTTGTGAATATACAGTTTGATGACGAAACTGAATCTGTTGCAGCTCGGAGGAAAAAATCAGGTCAAATTAGGCAAAATATTCTTCAAACTATAAATGACCTGGGGAAAGAGGCATCTACCTTTGAGATACCACACAGGCGTACAATTACAGATAAAAGTATATTATTGAAAGTTCCCTATGAGAAACGACCCGATGGTAGCCTATTAACTAGAGAAGTACCTATAGATTTGAAAAAGAAAGACTTATCGGGATTCATTATCGATATATTCTTTCAAACGCCTGTGAAGGAGCGTAATGCTAAACTCCTTACCGTGGAGGTGGACAAGTCGTTTGAAAAAGCCTCAGTAGAAGAGGAGAAGGAGAAGGGTACTTTAGACAGAATAGCCGTATTAGAAGATACCGTTATCGAAATAAAGAGCAGATTTCCGCGAGAACTAACAGCTGTAGTTGCAGAGGAATGTAAGGCTTTAGGAATAATACATGTTTACACTGATATCATTCGCCCCCAAATAGTAGGAAACAAATTAGTGAGGAATCTGCGTATGATTCCATTGAAAGAATGCGATAATATATTCAGGTTTGAGCATGTAGAATACTACCCTCTGGAAAAGACCTACATTGAAAGTATCTCCATAAAGATAACCGATGATCAGGGTGAATTAATTGACTTCATACCAGGCTATACCGCAACATTTGTGATGCTTCACTTTAAAAGACAATAAAGTATAAATAATCAGACGTGAATAAAGACTTTCATAGTGTACATTCAAATCGAAATGAATTCATATTACACAAGGTATTATTTAATCCAAAGCGGTGCTGGTTTGTCGGATATAGGGGATCTTTATCGATCCCCACTTATATATCAGCGTGGAAGAGGTATTGGCAGCTTCTTCAGTGGATTACTGCGTTATTTACGGCCTTTAGTCTCCTCAGGAGTAAAAACTATAAAGGAGCAAGCTATAAAGACTGGAAAAACAATATTATCAGAGGCGGGTAGTAAACCTCTCAAAAACATTTTGAAAGAGCAAGGACAAGCTGCTACTCAAGAGCTGAGGCAAAAGGGAGTGAAAAAACTCTTTGACAGTATGGGTGGTGAGGGTATGAAACGGCGCATGGCTATAAAAAGGGCAAATCCGTTTTCAACAGCACAGTTAAAAACGGCTCCTAAACGTGGAAAACGTACCAAATCAAAGAGATAATCTATTTAGAAAAGACCGGCAACCAGTAAAAATAAAAGAGTTAAGAACAATAAGCGTAAGCGTGTATTGGATATATTCGATAAGTAAGGAGAATGGCCTCGTACAGAGAATGTATGAAATCTGAATTAGATTTATTTAAAGCACCACCGATACAGGCCAATATTTTAAAAACAGAAGAAGTATCATACAAACCAATAGCTTCTCTTGATAACTCTTCAGTTCTGGAATTCGTCTCGCTAGGACATGGGGACACGTACCGCGATTTATCCAGTATCTACCTTCGCTTAAAAGTTCAGCTAATTAAGGCAAAAGGTGGGAAAGAAGAATTTTACACCGGGAAAGAAAAAACCAAAGTTAAGAATGATACAGGTGGTGAACATGAAGAGTCAAGTGATCCAATCAGCGTAGTGAACAACCTAATGCATTCACTTTTTCGACAATGTACAATACAATTAAATGGCAGACCGATTGCGCAAACTGACAACAACTACCATTACAGAGCTTACATTGAAAACTTATTGAATTACGGTAGAGATGCATCAACAACCCATTTAGAATCTGTAATATGGTACCTCGACCAAGATGGTATGGAAATGATTGAAGGTGGAGGCAAAAGCGGGCGTCCTAGTGAATTTAATGCAGGATATCTCAAACGATCTGAATTGCTTTCGAAAAGTAATGTGGTAGAGTTTATGGGAAAGATTCATGGTGATTTACTTAATCAGGATAAGTTACTTCTGAATGGGGTAGATTTTAGACTCTCACTATCCCTGGAAAAACCCGAATTTTATCTATACTCAAAAGAAGACAGGCACTCACCGCAAATTAAAATTATAGATGCAACAATGTATATGAATCATGTAACTGTTAACCCCAATATTTTAATGGCACATGAAACTATTCTTCAGCGCTCCAACGTGATATACCCGTACAAGCGTGTCGAAGTAAAAAGTTATACATTACCAGCTAACAGTTCAACACTATCTTTAGATAATGTCATAATCGGCCAGCTACCGAACTTGTTAATTTTCGGCATGGTAGATAATGATGCCTACAGCGGTAAACAGACGAAGAATCCATTCAACTTTAAACACAATAATATCACACGATTCAATTTATCCGTCAATGGAGTACAAGTTCCAAACCAGGCTTTAGAGTTTGATTACTCTCAGGAAAAACCTATAAGTACACGGGGATACCTTTCACTATTTAAGGGAACAGGCATTCATTACTTCGACAAAGGCAATCAAATCTCAAAGGAATTCTTCGATAATGGATGCTTTTTAATGGCGTTCGATTTAACTGCAGACAATTCATACGGGTCATCTTGTGGCAGTTTATTAAATCAAGGCACAGTGAGGATCGAGGGAAGGTTTAAGAAAGCGCTGGAAAAAAGTGTAACTTGTATAGTATATGCCGAGTATGATGGAAGTCTTGAAATAGACAAACTTCGTGGAGTTCATACTGATTTTTGAAAAGTATAAATATAGCCTTTTAATCTCGCACTCTTCATATTACTCAGCAGACGCGGAAGAACAACAAAGATGGCCTATTGTGTTGTAAATGTCGAATATTTTAATGAAGGTAATCTAACCTTCTTTAAAAAGGTTTCATTTGCCGGTTTCTCATCACAAAATAAATTATTCTCGAAGGAAATAACGTATAAATATCCCACATCATCGGCTACCACAACAGATCAGACAGGGGCATTTGGGAATTTGGAACTTAAGCGTTTGGATGAAAATCTTATTATGACGCTAGCAAAATTTGCAACCGTTTTTGTTTATAGTGCTACAACAAAGGAATTCTTAGAAAGTTACACCACCAGTCACACCAAGATCATTGACATTGATGCTATAGCTTCGAAAGAGCAGATATGAACACGATCGAACTTGTTAAAACATTAAGGGAAAACACAACCACAAGGAAAGGAAAGGCGTATTCCCATGCGATCGTTTACCTTATAAAATTAAAAAGTCAGCATGTGTTATTGCAAATACCGACCCCGCCGACAAAAAAGGCGTTCATTGGGTAACATTTTATTTCCCGAGGACAGGCCCTGCTGAATTTTTTGACTCCTTTGGTAGATACCCCATCAATAAATATTTTAAAAGATTTTTGCATACCAACTCTAAGGTTTTTATAAATAACAAAAAACGATTACAGAGTGTATACTCTTCGACATGTGGAAACTACTGCTGTGTATACATATATTCTCGCTGCAAGGGGAAGGATCTAAAGCTATTTCTTAAACACTTTTCGTCAAAAGACTTTCCAGATAATGACGCCAAGGTAATTAGTTTATACCACCATATATTTTCATCGGGCGCTACACAGAATGGTGGGATTTATTCCAACCAAAGTTGTAGATCAGAACTTGAAGGTATAAAAGCACCAGTCTAAAACTAGCACGTTTCAGTTTTCATTTTAAAACCACCTCTGTTAAGCTAGCATTGACAAACCCTTAAAATTCAAAAAAAAATTACCTTAATTTGTTGCTATTTTGTTGCTATTTTGTTCCAAAAAAATTAATTTTGTTGCTCAACTCCTTTTCCTAGAAACGGAACACTGCTAGCTTAACAGTTAAGCTAGCAGTGACATCTGTTAATAATAGCTTCGCGGAAAAACTTTTGATGGCATATTTTGTTGCTATTTTGTTGCTCTACATTTCTTAAAAAAAATATTTTGTTGCTCAACTCCTTTTCCTAGAAACCGGTACACTGCTATCTTAACAGTGGAGCTAGCAGTGACATCTGTTAATAATAGCTCCGCGGAAAAACTTTTGATGGCAGATTTTGCTGCTATTTTGTTGCTCGACATTTCTCAAAAAAAATATTTTGTTGCTCAACTCCTTTTCCTGGAAACCGGTACACTGCTATCTTAACAGTGGAGCTAGCAGTGACATCTGTTAATAATAGCTTCGCGGAAAAACTTTTGATGGCATATTTTGCTGCTATTTTGTTGCTCTACATTTCTCAAAAAAAATATTTTGTTGCTCAACTCCTTTTCCTGGAAACCGGTACACTGCTATCTTAACAGTGGAGCTAGCAGTGACATCTGTTAATAATAGCTTCGCGGGAAAACTTTTGATATCATATTTTGTTGCTCTACATTTCTCAAAAAAAATATTTTGTTGCTCAACTCCTTTTCCTGGAAACCGGTACACTGCTGTCTTAACAGTGGGGCTAGCAGTGACATCTGTTAATAATAGCTTCGCGGGAAAACTTTTGATGGCATATTTTGTTGCCATTTTGTTGCTCGACATTTCTCAAAAAAAATATTTTGTTGCTCAACTCCTTTTCCTGGAAACCGGTACACTGCTATCTTAACAGTGGGGCTAGCAGTGACATCTGTTAATAATAGCTTCGCGGGAAAACTTTTGATGGCATATTTTGCTGCTATTTTCTTGCTCGACATTTCTCAAAAAAAATATTTTGTTGCTCAACTCCTTTTCCTGGAAACCGGTACACTGCTATCTTAACAGTGGAGCTAGCAGTGACATCTGTTAATAATAGCTTCGCGGAAATACTTTTGATGGCATATTTTGCTGCTATTTTGTTGCTCGACATTTCTCAAAAAAAATATTTTGTTGCTCAACTCCTTTTCCTGGAAACCGGTACACTGCTATCTTAACAGTGGAGCTAGCAGTGACATCTGTTAATAATAGCTTCGCGGAAATACTTTTGATGGCATATTTTGCTGCTATTTTGTTGCTCGACATTTCTCAAAAAAAATATTTTGTTGCTCAACTCCTTTTCCTGGAAACCGGTACACTGCTATCTTAACAGTGGGGCTAGCAGTGACATCTGCTAATAATAGCTTCGCGGGAAAACTTTTGATGGCATATTTTGTTGCTATTTTGTTGCTCTACATTTCTCAAAAAAAATATTTTGTTGCTCAACTCCTTTTCCTGGAAACCGGTACACTGCTATCTTAACAGTGGAGATAGCAGTGACATCTGTTAATAATAGCTTCGCGGAAATACTTTTGATGGCATATTTTGCTGCTATTTTGCTGCTCGACATTTCTCAAAAAAAATATTTTGTTGCTCAACTCCTTTTCCTGGAAACCGGTACACTGCTATCTTAACAGTGGAGCTAGCAGTGACATCTGTTAATAATAGCTTCGCGGAAATACTTTTGATGGCATATTTTGCTGCTATTTTGTTGCTCTACATTTCTCAAAAAAAATATTTTGTTGCTCAACTCCTTTTCCTGGAAACCGGTACACTGCTATCTTAACAGTGGAGCTAGCAGTGACATCTGTTAATAATAGCTTCGCGGAAATACTTTTGATGGCATATTTTGCTGCTATTTTGTTGCTCGACATTTCTCAAAAAAAATATTTTGTTGCTCAACTCCTTTTCCTGGAAACCGGTACACTGCTATCTTAACAGTGGAGCAGCAGTGACATCTGTTAATAATAGCTTCGCGGGAAAACTTTTGATATCATATTTTGTTGCTCTACATTTCTCAAAAAAAATATTTTGTTGCTCAACTCCTTTTCCTGGAAACCGGTACACTGCTATCTTAACAGTGGAGCTAGCAGTGACATCTGTTAATAACAGCTTCGCGGAAATACTTTTGATGGCATATTTTGCTGCTATTTTGTTGCTCGACATTTCTCAAAAAAAATATTTTGTTGCTCAACTCCTTTTCCTGGAAACCGGTACACTGCTATCTTAACAGTGGAGCTAGCAGTGACACCTGTTAATAATAGCTCCGCGGGAAAACTTTTGATATCATATTTTGTTGCTCTACATTTCTCAAAAAAAATATTTTGTTGCTCAACTCCTTTTCCTGGAAACCGGTACACTGCTATCTTAACAGTGGATCTAGCAGTGACATCTGTAAATAATAGCTTCGCGGGAGAACTTTTGATGGCATATTTGGTTGCTCTATATTTTAAACAAAAATAATTTAGTTACTGAACAGATTTCATCTAGAGTATAAAAATGTGATAGGGGTAGCAAGATTCGGAGGTGATTTTTGGTTTTTGTTATCTCAGAAACGCTTATGATAGATAATTGAAACTTAGTGCGTATATGTAGATATATTACAGGAGTAATTAAAATATAAAAAAGGTTCAGATTTTTATTGGCGTTCAAAGGTGGAGTACAAAAAATATCTGAGAAAAGGTTTTTTTCGCATTTTCGATATATTTCTTAATATACTCGTATTATACATATAATCGGAGAAGAAACCGATTTAAGCATTTTTCGATATTAAGCCACGTGAAGGTGTTCAAGTTTTCAGAAATTCCGACAAATTTTTAGGCTTAATGTGATCAAATTTTCAATGGACTTTATATTTAATGATATAAAAACTAGTTTCTGGATTTTGCGATATTCAACCCCTGAGAAGGTGTAAAACGATTATGTACGTTTCTAGGAATTCTGACATATAACTTAGTTCTGATGAGATATCGAATTGTTTCTCTCTTTAACGGGCTTTCTACATAATCGCCTAAAAATCGGTTTCAGAAGGTTTTGATAGTACACCCCTAAAGGGTTATGTCGATATTTTATCCCCTATGTTTTTATTGAAATTGAAAAAAAATAAGCAATTAAAAAAAATGCTTGTATTTTGGGTAGAAGTCTGGAACGCGTTTAATGATGAGATGCAGTGTAGGTTGTTAGTTTTTAGGTTGTCATTTGCATAGTAACCTGCACCGCAATACAGCATTAAACGAGTTCCAGACTTCAACCCAAAACAAATAATTAAGTTGCGCCCAGGCAGTTGACAGCTCGAAGAAAAATTTTCGATGACGAAGGATGTGAACATGCCTACATTTCAGTGGCTGCTCGTGCCTTTCTTAGCAGGTGAGGCTGAATTGGAATATTAAAACACGAATTTGTCCGACTAAAACTATATGAGTAAAGACGTCGGTTGACAGCGGAAAGTCATTGTAACTAGTAACTTGATAACTTTTTGCTCAGTGAAAGAGTGAGGATCAGCCTCATGCGACGAGCGGCCACTGCTACATTTTGATTCATAGACAATACAAAAATCTGCCAACAGTCTGGGTGCAACTTTATTATTTTCGGGCAGAAGTCCGGAATGCGTTTAATTCTAAGACGCGGTGTAGGTTACTATGTGACTGAAAACCTAAAAAAGGTTCCGGAAGCGGTTAGATTGGTGTCGCGCTAGAATACTTAAACGCCGCTTTCACATGTAACATATGAATTACATAATTGGGTCATACTCCGGGAAGAGCTCTAAGTCATAGTATAATATACGCGATTAGGAGGTTTTTCGTGATTAAGTTTTTGGCCATTACATGAAATCGGAAATGCATTTGTAGGCGATTATATAAAAAGTCTGTGGAAGTGAAAACCAATCTGATATCTCATCAATCCTAAGAAATATGTCGTAAGCTTAAAGTTGAATATCTAAAAATACTGAAATCAACTTTTTGTCGATTATGTAGGAAGCCTTAAGAAGTAAAAATTAATTTGATACCTCATTAGAATTAAGAAATATTTAGGAATTTGTGAAAACATATGCAACCTCCTTGCACCCACTTAGGGGTTCAATATTAAAAAATCCTGAAATTAGTTTTTAGATATATGTAAAGAAAGCCCGAGGAAGTGAAAACCAATCCGATGTCTTATCACTCCTAAGAGATGTGACGAAATTCATGATCATTTTTTTTGCCCCCCTTCCGTACGCCAATGGATATTTGAAAATTTTTTTTATCTAAATTACTTTTCCAGATGACTAACATATACATACCGAGTTTCAACTTTCTGGCATAAGCCGTTCTATAGTTAGGAAAAACACCCCCCACCCCCGTACCATACTACCCCTATAAAAAAAATCTGCCAACAGTCTGGGCGCAACTTTATTATTTTTTGGGTAGAAGTTCGGAACGAGTTTAATTCTGAGATGCGGTGTAGGTTACTATGTGACTGAAAACCTAAAAAAAAGTTCGGGAAGCGGTTAGAATGGGGTCGCGCTAGAATACTTACGCCGCTGCCACATATATCATATGAATTACTTAATTGGGTCATACTCCAGGACAAGGTCTAGTTCTAGTATAATATCAGTTGTTACGCCACTAGAAGGTTTTTCGTGATTTCGTTTTGGGCCATTACATGAAATCGGAAATGCGTTTGTAGACGATTATATAAAAAGTCTGTGGAAGTGTAAACCAATCTAATATCTCATCAATCCTGAGAAATATGTCGAAAGCCTTGCGTCCTATTGGAGTTGAATAACAAACATCCTGAAATCAACTTTTTAACGATTATGTAGGAAGCCTTAGGAAGTAAACATACTGCAGTCACGATCGGCTGCAAGCCAATCGTATAATACTCTAGATGAATACTGAACTCCAATTTATTTTGTAGTTGGGGATAAAGTAGAATTACGTGTGTGCATGTTGTATGTCCTTTATTAAGGACTATCATTAGATTGCTACTCAAAACTAAAAGACAATTTTCAGTGTTTAGTTTCATATCTTGAACTGGGTAAGTCATCGAAAAAAAATGTCCTTTTTGAAGAACTTTCACATGGGAGGTGCAGGAAGGACTCACTTGATTTCTTACATATTTATCCTTTTCCTGTGAACCATTTAAAAATGAACTTGTACAAAATTTGAAATTCGTAGCTTGAAGCGTTCAAAAGTTATCGAAAAATATTGTTGAACACGTGTCTTAAGGACATTTTGTATGGCAGCTCCCAGAAGGAGTGAAAGGATTTCGCTGATTAGTAAACTCGAACTTTGCTTTTACTCAAAACTAATTTGTACAAAATTTCCAATTTATAGCTAGAAGATTACTTGAGTTATAGTAAGTTCTGTAAATTAAGTGAAGACGTTTTGACAGGATATTTGTATGGCAGCTACACGAAGGACTAATAGGATTTTATTCATAATCATACATTTAGCTCCAACTATTGGAAAAATACTACGTACAAAATTTCAAAGACGTAACTTAAACCCTTCTAAAGTTATCGGCCAATATTCTTGAACACGTATTTTAAGGATATTTTGTATGGCAGCTACCAGAAGGAGTAAAAGGATTTCGCTGACAAGTAAACTCAAGCTTCGTTTTTACTCAAAACTAATTTGTACAAAATTCCGAATTCGTAGCTAAAAGATTAATTGAGTTATAGTGAGTTTCGTAAATTAAGTGAATACATTTTGACAGGATATTTGTATGGCAGCTACACGAAGGACTAACAGCATTTTCTTCATAATCATACATTTAGTTTGAACTATTGGAAAAATAACGCAAACAAAATTTCAATGTCGTAGCTTAAACCCTTCTGAAGTTATCGACCAATATTCATGAACACGTGTTTTAAGGACATTTTGTATGGCAGCTACCCGAAGGAGTAGGACGATTTTGCCCGTTAACGAACTTAGCCTTACAAATTCAACCAAACATCCAGATTCAAAATTTCAAGATCCTAGGTGAAGGCGTTCTTGAGTTATCGTGCTAACAGACAGACGGACGGACGGACGGACGGACGGACGGACGGACGGACGGACGGACGGACGGACGGACGGACGGACGGACGTCAAGCGGATTTGAGGTTTTTGGGCACAAATAAACAAAAAATAATATATAACTTTTTTTCGTCCGAGGCTTGGTTCTATGCGTTACAAACTTTTCGGCTGGATTAAACTTATAATACTCTATATGATTTCATCTAGAGTATAAAAATGAATTCGATATCTCATTAGAACTAAGAAATATGTAAGAATTTGTGAAAACATATGCAACCCCCTTGCACCCACTTTGGGGTTGAATACCCAAAAAAACCTGAAATGAGTTTTTTGATATATATAAAGAAAGCCAGAGGATGTCCGATGTCTTATCACTCCTACGAGATATGACGGAATTCGTGAAAACGTGTTCAACCCGTTTTTACACTCTTAGGGGTTGAAAAAGAAAAAAACTTGAAAACGGGTTTTAGGTGATTATTAAAGGAGCCCGTGGAAGTGAGAAGTTATTCGATATCTAGTCAGACCTGAGGGATACGGCTGAATTCGTGAAAATATATACATCCCTTTTACATCACCTTGGGGGTCGAATTTCAAAAAATCCTGAAAACACTTTCTAGGTATTTAAATGAAGAATCCGTAGAATAAAAATAAATTCAATATTTGGGAAGACCTAATAGATATGACGAAAATCGTGAAAATATATGCATTCCTTTTTCACTGATCATTTTTTTGCCCCCTTCCAAACGCCAATGAATATTTGAATTTTTTTTTAATCAAAATTACTTTTCTAGTAGAGTTACATATATGTACCGAATTTCAACTTTCTAGCATAAGCCGTTCTATAGTTAGGAAAAACACCCCCCACCATCGTACCATACTACCACTATAAAAAATTATATTTTTCCAACATGTTACTACTATAGCTCTATCTAAATACTAAGTTTCAGGTTGATATCATTATAGGTTCTCGAGATATAAAAATCAGAACTTTTTGCTTTTCACCCTCCCCCACCCTCACACTCAAAACCCTCATCCTTGAAAATTTTTTTCTGCTAGGGGTTTATAATGCCTACATTTGGTAAGAATTTTAAGCATCTATCTTACACTGTTCTTGAGACATGAGACTTAATTTTTTAAAAAGATTCTTACCCCCTCCACTTCCATGCTCCACCGCCCGCTTAAAAAATTTTACTTCCAGCAAACTTTATTCGTCAACTTTTATACACAAACTAAATTTTATTTCTCTAGTGCAATTGGTTCGTGAGATAACGTAATCTAAAGTTTTTCAACCCCTACCCCCGTACTTCACTGCCCCCTCTCAAAAATTTGTTTCCAATCTATTCTCCTAGTATATCTACAGATGGCTATTTAGTTTTAATTTCGTGATATTAACCGTTTAGGAGATATGGATTTTAGAATGTCTCGATCTCGGCTTTCGAACCTTTCGGACGCATTATTTTTCCCCCCACTCCCACACACCTTCACCCATATCATCAATATTTTTGCAAATGGGTCCACTATCGAAGCTCTATACAAATTCCAAGTTTCAGTTTCCTAACATAAGCGGTTGCTGAGATCTAGAAACCAACATTTTTCGTCTAAAACGCTTCCCCCACCTCCCCCCTCATAACAAAAGTGGTCACTTAAAGGGACCTGCCTAGTCTATTAACAAAAAAATTTTCAATTTAATAGCTCATAGGGTTTAGGAGTTATAAGCCCGCAAACGTTTTGCGTACGGCGGACGGCGGACGGCGTACGGCGGACGGCGGACGGCGCACAGACGGACTGAAATTTTTTTTTGCTTTTTTGGTGCTTATTAGTCATAAAACGTATAAAAAAAATTTTTCAGGGTAGCAAATTTTTATACTCTAGATGAAATCATATAGAGTATTATAAGTTTAATCCAGCCCAAAAGTTTGTAACGCATAGAACCAAGCCTCGGACGAAAAAAAGTTATATATTATTTTTTGTTTATTTGTGGCCAAAAACCTCAAATCCGCCTGACGTCCGTCCGTCCGTCCGTCCGTCCGTCCGTCCGTCCGTCCGTCTGTCCGTTAGCACGATAACTCAAGAACGCCTTCACCTAGGATCTTGAAATTTTGAATCTGGATGTTTGCTTGAATTTGTAAGGCTAAGTTCGTTAACGGGCAAAATCGTCCTACTCCTTCGGGTAGCTGCCATACAAAATGTCCTTAAAACACGTGTTCGAGAATATTGGTCGATAACTTCAGAAGGGTTTAAGCTACGACTTTGAAATTTCGTATGTGATATTTTTCCAATAGTTGGAGCTAAATATATGATTATGAAGAAAATCCTGTTAGTCCTTCGTGTAGCTGCCATACAAATATCCTGTCAGAATGTATTCACTTAATTTACGAAACTCACTATAACTCAAGTAATCCTTTAGCTACGAATTCGAAATTTTGTACAAGTCAGTTTTGAGTGAAAACAAAGTCGGAGTTTACTAATCAGCGAAATCCTTTTACTCCTTCTGGTAGCTGCCATACAAAATGTCCTTAAAACACGTCTTCAAGAATATTGGTCGATAGCTTCAGAAGGGTTTAAGCTACGTCATTGAAATTTTGTATATATTATTTTTCCAATAGGTGGAGCAAAATATATGATTATGAAGAAAATCCTGTTAGTCCTTCGTGTAGCTGCCATACAAATATCCTGTCAAAATGTATTCACTTAATTTACGAAACTCACTATAACTCAAGTAATCTTTTAGCTACGAATTCGGAATTTTGTACAAGTTAGTTTTGAGTGAAAAGGAAGTTCGAGTTTACTAATCAGCGAAATCCTTTTACTCATTCTGGTAGCTGCCATACAAAATATCCTTAAAACACGTGTTGAACAATATTTTCCAATAACTTTTGAACGCTTCAAGCTACGAATTTGAAATTTTGTACACGTTTATTTTTGAATGGTTCCAAGGAAAAGGATAAATATGTAAGAAATCAAGTGAGTCCTTTCCTGCTCTTTCCATGTGAAAGTCCTTTAAAAAGGACATTTTTTTCGATGACTTACCCAGTTCAAGGTATGAAATTAAACACTGAATATTGTCTTTTAGTTTTGAGTAGCAATCTAATGGCAGTCCTTAATAAAGGACATACAACATGCACACACGTAATTCTACTTTATACCCAACTACAATATAAATCGGAGTTCAGTATTCATCTAGAGTATTATACGATTGGCTTGTTTTCGATAACTTTTGAACGCTTCAAGCTACGAATTTGAAATTTTGTACACGTTCATTTTTAAATGGTTCCAAGGAAAAGGATAAATATGTAAGAAATCGAGTGGGTCCTTCCTGCACCTCCCATGTGAAAGTCCTTCAAAAAGGACATTTTTGTTCGATGACTTACCCAGTTTAAGATATGAAATTAAACACTGAATATTGTTTTTTAGTTTTGAGTAGCAATCTAATGGCAGCCCTTTATAAAGGATATACAACATGCACACACGTAATTCTACTTTATCCCCAACTACAACATAAATCGGAGTTCAGTATTCATCCAGAGTATTATACGATTGGCTTACAGCCCATCGTGACTGCAGTATGTTTATACTCTAGGTGAAATCATATATAGTATTATAAGTTTAATCCAGCCCAAAAGTTTGTAACGCATAGAACCAAGCCTCGGACGGAATAAAGTTTTATATTATTTTTTGTTTATTTGTGCCCAAAAACCTCAAATCCGCCTGACGTCCGTCCGTCCGTCCGTCCGTCCGTCCGTCCGTCCGTCTGTCCGTTAGCACGATAACTCAAGAACGCCTTCACCTAGGATCTTGAAATTTTGAATCTGGATGTTTGGTTTAATTCGTAAGGTTAAGTTCGTTAACGGGCAAAATCGTCCTACTCCTTCGGGTAGCTGCCATACAAAATGTCCTTAAAACACGTGTTCAAGAATATTGGTCGATAACTTCAGTAGGGTTTAAGCTACGACATTGAAATTTTGTTTGTATTATTTTTCCAATAGTTCGAGCTAAATGTATGATTATGAAGAAAATCCTGTTAGTCCTTCGTGTAGCTGCCATACAAATATCCTGTCAAAACGTCTTCTTTTAATTTACGGATCTTACTATAACTCAAGTAATCTTTTAGCTATAAATTGGAAATTTTGTACAAATTAGTTTTGAGTAAAAACGAAGTTCGAGTTTACTTATCAGCGAAATCCTTTTACTCCTTCTGGTAGCTGCCATACAAAATGTCCTTAAGACACGTGTTCAACAATATTTTTCGATAACTTTTGAACGCTTCAAGCTACGAATTTGAAATTTTGTACTCGTTCATTTTTAAATGGTTCCAAAGAACAGGATAAATATGAAAGAAATCAAGTGAGTCCTTCCTGCACCTCCCATGTGAAAGTCCTTCAAAAAGGACATTTTTTTCGATGACCTACCCAGTTCAAGATATGAAACTAAACACTGAAAATTGTCTTTTAGTTTTGAGTAGCAATCTAATGGCAGTCCTTAATAAAGGACATACAACATGCACACACGTAATTCTACTTTATCCCCAACTACAATATAAATCGGAGTTCAGTATTCATCTACATGCATTATGTTTTTTTTTTAAAAATCGATAACAATACTTTATTATTAAAATAATAAAGTAATTATATTTTTTCAACATGCTACTACTAAAGTTCTATCCAAATACCAAGTTTCAGTTTTATATCACTATAGGTTCTCGAGATATAAAAATCGGAACTTTTTCTTCTTCACCCTTCCCCAAAATTTCC
The DNA here is from genome assembly GCA_951812415.1 of Beris morrisii. NCBI lineage: Eukaryota > Metazoa > Arthropoda > Insecta > Diptera > Stratiomyidae > Beris > Beris morrisii. The sequence goes on along the minus strand of OX638310.1, from coordinate 85,284,457 downwards.
TTCCCTTCTCAAAATTTCCAAATAATGGAATAATTCATCCTTTGTGCGAATCCGTTGCTAGAACACGAGCTTGAGCAAAGTGCTTCCCTATAAACTTAAGAAGTGTGCAGGTCAGTCGCTCCAACATGAATGTTAGCCAGCACTTTTGTGATCGACCTGAAATTTAAAAAAAAATAGTACCCTGAAATTTTGTATCTACACGTTTTAGAACTAGTAAACACCAAAAAAGCAAAAAAAAAAAGTTTGTCTGTCCGCCGTAGACGCCGACCGTACACCGTATGCCGTACCGCCGTCCGCCGTCCGCAGTACTCAATGAGTCCAAAATGCTTGGAAGCCGGTATTGGAACATTGTAAAATCCATATCTCCTGAACAATTGATGTCAGAAGGTTGAAACTTTGTGGTTGTGGGATACTTCAAGATTAGACTAAAATAAAAAAAATAAAATTTTTAAGGAGGGTGGTGGGGTGTGGGGGTGGTGGTGAAAAACTTTGGATTACAATATCTTCCGAACCAATTACACCAGGAGGATAACATTTGGTTTCTGTATATGGGATCACAAGTTGAGTCTACTGAATGTAAATTTTTTGAGTGGGGAGGTGGAGCACAAAAAATTCAATTTTTATATCTCGAGAACCGTACCAGAACTTGAAAATCTTACAGGAGTTGCAGTCAGTAGACTTCTAATAGGGAAAAAAATTTTGAGGATGTGGTTGTTGGGGATGATGGTTGAAGGATGTTGAAAGGAAAACATTTTGATTTTTATTTCTCGAAAACTGTAATGAATAAAACACTAAAAATTTATGACTATATGGAACTACTATAGAGACACCCTAGAAAAATAAAATTGTTGATAAGGGTAGCACGGTACAGGGGTGAGGGATGGTTTTTAAATATCTCAGAAACGGTTTATGCTAGAAAGTTGAAACTTAATACGTATATGTAGATGTGGTAGTAGAGTAAATAAATCTAAAAAAAATAGATTTTCATTTGTGTACAAATAAGGAGTAAAAAAAATGTCCGTAAAAAGGTTTTTTTCTCACACACTCAGAAAAATAGTTGTCATTAAAACAAATTATTTATTTCTTCGTTTCAAGAACATATTATTATCCACTGATCAAACAAAATTTTACTCTGTTCAAATATTTTTCTTCTAAATACCGAAAATTTTTTCAACTTCAAAGAAATCAGAAATACGACTGGTTTCAATTCAAATACAAATTTTTCTTCATTTTGAGTAAGTAATGGGTTGGTTCATGTTATAATTTTCTTTGTTTCAATTACAACTGTCTTCGTTTCTGAGTCTAGAAAAATGAACGACGTTCAACTATTTATTTCTCAAGTTTAGTCATGTCGGACTAAAGGAAAAATTTCATCTTTTTTAAGGAAAATTTGTTTAAGTTGCCGGCCGGTTCGAATAAAATTCAAATAATAGTGCCTCCCGCGTCATTAATTGATAGACTGTGCATATCTTTGATTTTTTAATCATGGATGGTGAGTTCTTAATTTTAGACAATAGTGATATTGTATATTTAAACCAAAATTGTGAATTTTTCAATATTCGAAAGCAAATTTTTAATTATGGTGAATCCGAAAATGGAAATTAATCTCCTTCTTTACAGTTACATCATTTGAAAAAATTTAACTTGAAGCTATCTGCTAGAGAAATAGTAACTTTTGCATTATTAATTTGATAGAACTCTTAGACTTATTACTTTTATCTGAATATAATAACCCAGATATTATAAATTTGGTACAGCACTTAGTTCTGTACAACATTTTTTTCTGACACGCTTTATGTTCTGGATTTATCCAGAACATAATTTTTTCAATCATTATTGCAGAATCATAAAACAATCGGGTCCTCTTAAATATTTTTGGACTTTCCCTTTTGAATCTAAACACAGACAATTGAAATCATACACAAAGAATATAAATTCTAGAAATAATGTGGCACTTTCCTTATCTTTAAAGTAGTCTCTAGTTTTTTCTGAATTCATTATAAATTTTAAACAAGCATCTTATATTTTCAGTAAAAAAGAGTGGAGTGTACAATGCTCAACATTTTATAATGAATTAAAAGAAAAAATAAATGATGAGGAATTACAATCATATTCATGTCATTTGAGTCTTAAAAAAATTGTGGTACACTGTATAAAAAAGACTACATAATTTATATTTACGATCCAACTTTCAGGGCATTTGAAATTAAATAAATATTGAAAAATCATGAAAAAGTACTAATACAATGCCTAGAACTCCAAGTTTTGTACTTTAAAAAACATTATTTGTCCTATGTAATCGAAAAAGAGCAAGGTAATTTGGTTTTATTGAATGTGAACGACATCAAATTTCCCCCAGTACATTTGTATAAAGTAAATAAGCAAACATTTTTAAGACCGAAAGTTTTTTTTTTTGAAAACAAGTACACCCAATATGTCTAAAAATAAACTAAAATCAAATTATAAACTAGAAAGAGTATTTTTTTTTATTTATCATCTTGTGAAAACCTTTATTTTTTAATTACAATTTTGTAAGAACATTAAATTTGTATTTAATTTATTTGAAATGAAAAATTTAAATAAACATACTGCAGTCACGATCGGCTGCAAGCCAATCGTATAATACTCTAGATGAATACTGAACTCCGATTTATATTGTAGTTGGGGATAAAGTAGAATTACGTGTGTGCAGGTTGTATGTCCTTTATTAAGGACTGCTATTAGATTGTTACTCAAAACTAAAAGACAATATTCAGTGTTTAACTTCATACCTTGAACTGGGTAAGTCATCGAAAAAAAATGTCCTTTTTAAAGGACTTTCACATGGGAGGTGCAGGAAGGACTCACTCGATTTCTTACATATTTATCCTTTTCCTTGGAACCATTCAAAAATTAACGAGTACAAAATTTCAAATTCGTAGCATGAAGCGTTCAAAAGTTATCGGAAAATATTGTTGAACACGTGTTTTAAGGATATGTTGTATGGCAGCTACCAAAAGGAGTAAAAGGATTTCGCTGATTCGTAAACTCGAACTTCCTTTTCACTCAAAACTAACTTGTACGAAATTCCGAATTCGTAGCTAAAAGATTACTTGAGTTATAGTGAGTTTCGTAAATTAAGTGAATACATTTTGACAGGATATTTGTATGGCAGCTACACGAAGGACTAACAGCATTTCCTTTATAATCATATATTTAGCTCCAACTATTGAAAAAGTAACACATACAAAATTTCAATGTCGTAGCTTAAACCCTTCTAAAGTTATTGACCAATATTCTTGAACACGTGTCTTAAGGACATTTTGTATGGCAGCTACCAGAAGGAGTAAAAGGATTTCGCTGATTAGTAAACCCGAAATTTGTTTTTACTCAAAACTAATTTGTACAAAATTTCCAATTCATAGCTAAAAGATTACTTGAGTTATAGTGAGTTTCGTAAATTAAGTGAATTCATTTTGGCAGGATATTTGTATAGCAGCTACACGAAGGATTAACAGGATTTTCTTCATAATCATATATTTAGTTCCAACTATTGGAAAAATAACACATACAAAATTTCAAAGTCGTAGCTTAAACCCTTCTGAAGCTATCGACTAATATTCTTGAACACGTGTTTTAAGGACATTTTGTATGGCAGCTATCAGAAGGAGTAAAAGGATTTCGCTGATTAGTAAACTCGAACTTCCTTTTCACTCAAAACTAATTTGTGCAAAATTCCGAATTCGTAGCTAAAAGATTACTTGAGTTATAGTGAGTTTCGTAAATTAAGTGAATACATTTTGACAGGATATTTGTATGACAGCTACACGAAGGACTAACAGGATTTTCTTCATAATCATATATTTAGTTCCAACTATTGGAAAAATAACACTTACAAAATTTCAAAGACGTAGCTTAAACCCTTCTGAAGTTATTGACCGATATTCTTGAACACGTGTTTTCTTCATTTTGAGTAAGTAATGGGTTGGTTCATGTTATAATTTTCTTTGTTTCAATTACAACTGTCTTCGTTTCTGAGTCTAGAAAAATGAACGACGTTCAACTATTTATTTCTCAAGTTTAGTCATGTCGGACTAAAGGAAAAATTTCATCTTTTTTAAGGAAAATTTGTTTAAGTTGCCGGCCGGTTCGAATAAAATTCAAATAATAGTGCCTCCCGCGTCATTAATTGATAGACTGTGCATATCTTTGATTTTTTAATCATGGATGGTGAGTTCTTAATTTTAGACAATAGTGATATTGTATATTTAAACCAAAATTGTGAATTTTTCAATATTCGAAAGCAAATTTTTAATTATGGTGAATCCGAAAATGGAAATTAATCTCCTTCTTTACAGTTACATCATTTGAAAAAATTTAACTTGAAGCTATCTGCTAGAGAAATAGTAACTTTTGCATTATTAATTTGATAGAACTCTTAGACTTATTACTTTTATCTGAATATAATAACCCAGATATTATAAATTTGGTACAGCACTTAGTTCTGTACAACATTTTTTTCTGACACGCTTTATGTTCTGGATTTATCCAGAACATAATTTTTTCAATCATTATTGCAGAATCATAAAACAATCGGGTCCTCTTAAATATTTTTGGACTTTCCCTTTTGAATCTAAACACAGACAATTGAAATCATACACAAAGAATATAAATTCTAGAAATAATGTGGCACTTTCCTTACCTTTAAAGTAGTCTCTAGTTTTTTCTGAATTCATTATAAATTTTAAACAAGCATCTTATATTTTCAGTAAAAAAGAGTGGAGTGTACAATGCTCAACATTTTATAATGAATTAAAAGAAAAAATAAATGATGAGGAATTACAATCATATTCATGTCATTTGAGTCTTAAAAAAATTGTGGTACACTGTATAAAAAAGACTACATAATTTATATTTACGATCCAACTTTCAGGGCATTTGAAATTAAATAAATATTGAAAAATCATGAAAAAGTACTAATACAATGCCTAGAACTCCAAGTTTTGTACTTTAAAAAACATTATTTGTCCTATGTAATCGAAAAAGAGCAAGGTAATTTGGTTTTATTGAATGTGAACGACATCAAATTTCCCCCAGTACATTTGTATAAAGTAAATAAGCAAACATTTTTAAGACCGAAAGTTTTTTTTTTTGAAAACAAGTACACCCAATATGTCTAAAAATAAACTAAAATCAAATTATAAACTAGAAAGAGTATTTTTTTTATTTATCATCTTGTGAAAACCTTTATTTTTTAATTACAATTTTGTAAGAACATTAAATTTGTATTTAATTTATTTGAAATGAAAAATTTAAATAAACATACTGCAGTCACGATCGGCTGCAAGCCAATCGTATAATACTCTAGATGAATACTGAACTCCGATTTATATTGTAGTTGGGGATAAAGTAGAATTACGTGTGTGCAGGTTGTATGTCCTTTATTAAGGACTGCTATTAGATTGTTACTCAAAACTAAAAGACAATATTCAGTGTTTAACTTCATACCTTGAACTGGGTAAGTCATCGAAAAAAAATGTCCTTTTTAAAGGACTTTCACATGGGAGGTGCAGGAAGGACTCACTCGATTTCTTACATATTTATCCTTTTCCTTGGAACCATTCAAAAATTAACGAGTACAAAATTTCAAATTCGTAGCATGAAGCGTTCAAAAGTTATCGGAAAATATTGTTGAACACGTGTTTTAAGGATATGTTGTATGGCAGCTACCAAAAGGAGTAAAAGGATTTCGCTGATTCGTAAACTCGAACTTCCTTTTCACTCAAAACTAACTTGTACGAAATTCCGAATTCGTAGCTAAAAGATTACTTGAGTTATAGTGAGTTTCGTAAATTAAGTGAATACATTTTGACAGGATATTTGTATGGCAGCTACACGAAGGACTAACAGCATTTCCTTTATAATCATATATTTAGCTCCAACTATTGAAAAAGTAACACATACAAAATTTCAATGTCGTAGCTTAAACCCTTCTAAAGTTATTGACCAATATTCTTGAACACGTGTCTTAAGGACATTTTGTATGGCAGCTACCAGAAGGAGTAAAAGGATTTCGCTGATTAGTAAACCCGAAATTTGTTTTTACTCAAAACTAATTTGTACAAAATTTCCAATTCATAGCTAAAAGATTACTTGAGTTATAGTGAGTTTCGTAAATTAAGTGAATTCATTTTGGCAGGATATTTGTATAGCAGCTACACGAAGGATTAACAGGATTTTCTTCATAATCATATATTTAGTTCCAACTATTGGAAAAATAACACATACAAAATTTCAAAGTCGTAGCTTAAACCCTTCTGAAGCTATCGACTAATATTCTTGAACACGTGTTTTAAGGACATTTTGTATGGCAGCTATCAGAAGGAGTAAAAGGATTTCGCTGATTAGTAAACTCGAACTTCCTTTTCACTCAAAACTAATTTGTGCAAAATTCCGAATTCGTAGCTAAAAGATTACTTGAGTTATAGTGAGTTTCGTAAATTAAGTGAATACATTTTGACAGGATATTTGTATGACAGCTACACGAAGGACTAACAGGATTTTCTTCATAATCATATATTTAGTTCCAACTATTGGAAAAATAACACTTACAAAATTTCAAAGACGTAGCTTAAACCCTTCTGAAGTTATTGACCGATATTCTTGAACACGTGTTTTAAGGACATTTTGTATGGCAGCTACGAACGAACTTAGCCTTACAAATTCAACCAAACATCCAGATTCAAAATTTCAAGGTCCTAGGTGAAGGCGTTCTTGAGTTATCGTGCTAACGGACAGACGGACGGACGGACGGACGGACGGACGGACGGACGGACGGACGTCAGGCGGATTTGAGGTTTTTGGACACAAATAAACAAAAAATAATATATAACTTTTTTTCGTCCGAGGCTTGGTTCTATGCGTTACAAACTTTTGGGCTGGATTAAACTTATAATACTCTATATGATTTCATCTAGAGTATAAAAATGCATTCTTTATTATGACGGAAAATTTTATTTTTATGTTAGAAGGTCTCTCTATAATGCAACGAACGAATTTCTTCATTCAGTAGAAATTTTACTCCATTCAAATTAATGGTCACTGGAATACTGAAAACAAATTTTCCTTTATTTGTAGAAATGAAGTACGTCCTTGTCTTTGATCTTTGGAAATAATTTCTTTGTAATAAGTAATCATTTTCCTACAATGACGAAAATTTTACGCAAATGCAGTAAAATTTTATTTTTTTGAATTGAAGTAATTCCATTCTACTTGTAGAGTATACATTTCTTTGGCGCCAAATCATTATCAATTTTCTTTGATTACATGGCTATTTTTCTTACAGATAGAGAAATATTTTTCTGAGTGCATTTTCACGAATTTCGGTAAATCTTTTAGACTTCACGAGCTATCAAATCAATTTTACTACTGCGGCCTCTTAATATAAGGGCCTAGAAACATTTTTCCAATTTTTTCGATATCTAACCCCTAATTGGGTGTAAGGCGGTTATGTATCATTCTTTTTCACGAAATCCGATATATTTCTAAGGTCTAATTGCATATAGAATTCACTTTCACTTCGAAATGCTTTGAATATAGTCGGGGAATAAACTGATTTAAGTATTTTTTGATATTAAAACCCCTGGGGAGTAAGACATTGTTCAAGTTTTGATGAATTCCGTATTTTTTTTAGGTTAAGTGAGATCAAATTCACTTTTACTTCTATGGAATATTCTATTGATAAAAGAAATACGTTAATAAATAAAGAAAATCTGCCAACCGTCTGGGCGCAACTTTATTATTTTATGGGTAGAAGTCCGAAACGTGTTTAATGGTTAGATGCGGTGTAGGTTACCATGCGACTGACAACCTAAGGGATAACCAGGAGGCTATTTGGAACGTTATTATTTAGGTTGTCAGTCGCATGGTAACCTACTCCGCATCTAAGCATTAAACGCGTTTCGGACTTCTACCCATAAAATAATAAAGTTGCACCCAGTTTATTATGTGTTAATATTTCTATACATTCAGTTCTATCTTCGGGCCTGGATCTGGATCCTCCTTCAGGAAATTCAGTCTAATTTAGGTAATGTTTTCGCTGAATTATACATGATATGCCTATCGTTCGGAAGACTGTTGAAATATATTTCATTATGTTCATGGATTTTAAACGTACACGTTCTGCTTGCTGGGCAAGTAGCAACCGAGAACAGAGTTCAGTGGAAAAATAATAAATCTATGAAAAAATATTGCAGTGAATGTGTGTTAATTTATCATTTTATTTTATTATTTCAATAATACAGTATTTTCTTTATGTATTCGAATTACGTACTGAGATTTCCCGGTATAACGTACAACTACATATGCACCGAAAACGCATAAATCAGAAATAAAACTAACCCTTACATGTTATTTGGATCCAACATTAAAAAATAAAAGAAACAGAATTTTTTAATATTTCTATGAAACGAGCTCTGCCATTAGGTAGAAAAATCTGCCAATGGTCTTGGCGAAACTTTATTTTTTTTCTGGTCAAAGTTCGGGAGCGGTCAAAGTCGGAGTATATCATGAGTTGTTTCGAAATTATTATATTTCTTGGAAAATTTATTTTGTTTTTAAAATAAAAATGTTTACATTAGAGATTTTAACCCGATTAAGCATTGAAAAAGCCCGTGTAGACATTCGAATTTCGGTATATTATGTACACTAAAAGCCCATAGAAGTAAAAACGAATTTGTTGCCTTATCAGACTAAAGAGATATGACGAATTGTTAAAACGTATGCAAACCCATTACTTTCACTTGGGGTTTGAATTTCGAAAAAATTGTGAAACAGGTTTTTAGACGATTTCATAAGAAGCAACTTGATATATCATGAGACACGAGGGATTTTGAAAAATTTGTGAAAACGTAAGCAAACTCTTCACACCCCCTTGGTTCTTAAAATTCGAAAAATTGTGAAATTGGTTTTAAGGTCATTGCATCAAATGCCGTAATAACCAATTTTATATCTCATAGGAACTAAGGGACCCTTGGGGGTTGAATAACGAAAAAATGAGAAATGTGTTTCTAGGCGATTATATAAAAAGTCTGCGGAAATGAAAAGCGATCTAATATCTCATCAAACCTAAGAAATATGTCGAAGATTTGAAAAGCATACAACCCTCTTACACCACTTAGGATTGAATATCTAAAAATGCTGAAATTGACTGAAATTGAGGAAACCTTAGGAAGTAAAAATGAATTCGATATATCATCAGATCTAAGAAATGTGTAAGAATCTGTGAAAATGTATGCAACCTCATTACACCCACTTGAGGGTTGAATATCCAAAAATTCTGAAAGGAGTTTGTTTATAACGCGACTAAGCTCTTTTGCTTAGCCGCGATGGGGTATTGGCAGTCGGATACAAATCCGCCTGGCCTGATTAAATTGTCTTCAGGTTCTTGTACCTGAAGACGATACAACTGCTGGTGCACTGATGATTTTCTGTTTTTATGTGGAAAATGTCTTCAGGTTCTTGTACCTGAAGACCTATCGCTTTAAAAGATGGACTGGAGGCGTTGAATGCTAAATAACGACTGAAATTTATTCACATAATTTTCTTACTTCTAAGTTCTTAAATCTAAATTGCAGCATCAGCAATAATGCTTTCCATTTGTTTTGTTTATAAAATTTTGTCTGGGCATCGAAATCGGAGCCCCTTTATTATGCTGAAGGCATTCTACTAAACGGTGTAACGATAACAAAAAACTGTGTGGTCAGGGAAAAGAAACTCCGTGCCACTGCTATTTTAATGAAATTTAGATAATGAAATTAAAGAATCTGAATGCATATTTTTTGATCTTAAACTAAAACTACTGGCGTAGACAGAGTTAATAAATAAATATGAAGACAGCACGAGAAAGCAAAAACCAATTCAATTTCTTATCACTTCTAAAAGATATGACGAAATTCATGAAAACGTGTTCAACCCTTTTATACCCTCTTCGGGGCTGAAAAAGGACAAAACTTAAAAACAAGTTTTAGGCGATTATTACGCAAGCTCATGAAAGTGAAAAGATATTCGATATCTATCAGACCTGTGGGATAAGGCAGAATTCGTGAAGAAATATACAAGCCCTCTTAGGGGTCGATTTTTAAAAAATCCTGAAAACGCTTTTTAGGTATTTATATGAAGAAGACGTAGAATAAAAATGAATTCAATATTTGGAAAGACCTACTAGATATGACAAAAATCGTGAAAATATATGCATTCCATTTTCGCCCCCTTCCGAACGCCAATGGATATTTGAAATTTGTTTGTTATCTAAATTACTTTTCTAGTTGACTTACATACACATGCAGAGTTTCAACTTTCTAGCATAAGCCGTTTTATAGATAGCAAAAAATCCCTCCACCTCCGTACCATACTAACCCTATAAAAAATTATATTTTTCCAACATGCTACTACAACATGTCTACCCAAATACCAAGTTTCAGTTTTATATCATTATAGGTTCTCGAATTATAAAATCGGAACTTTTTCTTTTTCACCCTCCCCCACCCTCACTCTTTACACCTCCACCCCAAAACTTTTTTTTCCCGATAGGGGTCTATTAGGTCTACTTCTGGTAAAAGTTTTAAGTATCTATCTTACACTGCTCTTGAGATAAGAGACGTGATTTTTTAGAAAAATGCTTATCCCCTCCACTTCCATGATCCACCTCCCTCTTGAAAAATTTTGCTTTCATCAAATTTTATTTGTTAACTTTAATACAGAAACCGAATTTTATTTTTCTAGTGCAATTGGTTCGTGGGATATAGTAATCTAAAGTTTTTCACCGCCCACATCCGCACGCCACTGCACTCACTCAAAAATTTGTTTTCAATCTATTCTCCTAGTATACCTACAGATGTTCATTAAGTTCTAATTTCGTGACCTTACAGTTTAGGAGATATGGATTTTAGAATGTCTCAATCTCGGCTTTCTAGCGTCTCGGACTCATTATTCCCCCCCCCCCCGCCCCCCCCTTCTTCACCCTTTCACCCATATCGGCCATTTTCCCATTCACCCATTTTGCAAATGGGTCCACTATTGAAGCTCTATATAAATTCCAAGTTTAAGCTTCGTAGCATAAGCGGTTGCTGAGATCTAGAAACGAGAATTTTCCTCCTCCTCCCCCCGTCACACCCCCTCCCCACATAATTAGATCACTTCAGGGTGCGTACCTACTCTACCCACGAAAAAAAATTAAACTTAATAGCTCGAAGAGTTTGGGTGCTACGAGCCTTCATACAATTTTGCGTACACCAGTAGACGTACGGCGTACTGAAATTTTTTTTGCTTTTTTCGTGTCTACTAGTCATGTAACGTAAAAAAAATTTTTAGGGCAGCAAAATTTTTTTTTTTTTTTTAAATCGATCATAACTTTGTATTATTGAAATAATAAAGTAAAAGGTTGTACACAAAAAACCGATCTGGATTTAACAATTTTTGTACTCGATTGAAATACCTGATTGTTTTCGTTTTATGATAGCCTGGAACCTGGCAACACATTGAACGATATTTGCATGCAATACGTCCCTAACTATCAAAAGCGGAATCATAATCAATTTTTCTATTTACATCTAAATACATTAACTACTCAACCAGAAAAATTTGCTTTGGAGTTTTATTAAATAATAATATTTAAAATGTTATTGCAAAGGGGAAAATATTTATTGCGAAATGTAGAGCAACAATACAAATGTCACTGCTAGCTCCACTGTTAGATAGAAGTGTACCGGTTTCCAGGAAAAGGAGTTGAGCAACATATTTTTTTTTTGAGAAATGTCGAGCAACAAAATAGCAGCAAAATATGCCATCAAAAGTTTTTCCGCGAAGCTATTATTAACAGATGTCACTGCTAGCTCCACTGTTAAGATAGCAATGTACCGGTAGTTATCCAGGAAATGGAGTTGAGCAACAAAATATTTTTTTTGAGAAATGTAGAGCATCAAAATAGCAACAAAATATGCCATCAAAATTTTTTCCGCGAAGCTATTACTAACAGATGTCACTGCTAGCTCCACTGTTAAGATAGCAGTGTACCGGTTTCCAGGAAAAGGAGTTGAGCACCAAAATATTTTTTTGAGCAATGTAGAGCAACAAAATAGCAACAAAATATGCTATCAAATGTTTTTCCGCGAAGCTATTATTAACAGATGTCACTGCTAGCTCCACTGTTAAGATAGCAGTGTACCGGTTTCCAGGAAAATGAGTTGAGCAACAAAATATTTTTTTTGAGAAATGTCGAGTAACAAAGTAGCAGAAAAATATGCCATCAAAAGTTTTTCCGCGAAGCTATTATTAACAGATGTCACTGCTAGCTCCACTGTTAAGATAGCAATGTACCGGTTTCCTGGAAAAGGAGTTGAGCAACAAAATATTTTTTTTGAGAAATGTCGAGCAACAAAATAGCAGCAAAATATGCCATCAAAAGTATTTCCGCGAAGCTATTACTAACAGATGTCACTGTTAGCTCCACTGTTAAGATAGCAGTGTACCGGTTTCCAGGAAAAGGAGTTGAGCAACAAAATATTTTTTTTGAGAAATGTCGAGCAACAAAATAGGAGCAAAATATGCCATCAAAAGTTTTTCCGCGAAGCTATTATTAACAGATGTCACTGCTAGCTCCACCGTTAAGATAGCAATGTACCGGTTTCTAGGAAAAGGAGTTGAGCAACAAAATATTTTTTTTGAGAAATGTTGAGCAACAAAATAGCAGCAAAATATGCCCTCAAAAGTTTTTCCGCGAAGCTATTATTAACAGATGTCACTGCTAGCTCCACTGTTAAGATAGCAATGTACCGGTTTCCAGGAAAAGAAGTTGAGCACCAAAATATTTTTTTGAGCAATGTAGAGCAACAAAATAGCAACAAAATATGCTATCAAATGTTTTTCCGCGAAGCTATTATTAACAGATGTCACTGCTAGCTCCACTGTTAAGATAGCAGTGTACCGGTTTCCAGGAAAAGGAGTTGAGCAACAAAATATTTTTTTTGAGAAATGTCGAGTAACAAAATAGCAGAAAAATATGCCCTCAAAAGTTTTTCCGCGAAGCTATTATTAACAGATGTCACTGCTAGCTCCACTGTTAAGATAGCAGTGTACCGGTTTCCAGGAAAAGGAGTTGAGCAACAAAATATTTTTTTTGAGAAATGTCGAGTAACAAAATAGCAGAAAAATATGCCCTCAAAAGTTTTTCCGCGAAGCTATTATTAACAGATGTCACTGCTAGCTCCACTGTTAAGATAGCAATGTACCGGTTTCCAGGAAAAGGAGTTGAGCACCAAAATATTTTTTTGAGCAATGTAGAGCAACAAAGTAGCAACAAAATATGCTATCAAATGTTTTTCCGCGAAGCTATTATTAACAGATGTCACTGCTAGCTCCACTGTTAAGATAGCAGTGTACCGGTTTCCAGGAAAAGGAGTTGAGCACCAAAATATTTTTTTGAGCAATGTAGAGCAACAAAATAGCAACAAAATATGCTATCAAATGTTTTTCCGCGAAGCTATTATTAACAGATGTCACTGCTAGCTCCACTGTTAAGATAGCAGTGTACCGGTTTCCAGGAAAAGGAGTTGAGCAACAAAATATTTTTTTTGAGAAATGTCGAGTAACAAAATAGCAGAAAAATATGCCATCAAAAGTTTTTCCGCGAAGCTATTATTAACAGATGTCACTGCTAGCTCCACTGTTAAGATAGCAATGTACCGGTTTCCTGGAAAAGGAGTTGAGCAACAAAATATTTTTTTTGAGAAATGTCGAGCAACAAAATAGCAGCAAAATATGCCATCAAAAGTATTTCCGCGAAGCTATTACTAACAGATGTCACTGCTAACTCCACTGTTAAGATAGCAGTGTACCGATTTCCAGGAAAAGGAGTTGAGCAACAAAATATTTTTTTTGAGAAATGTCGAGCAACAAAATAGCAGCAAAATATGCCATCAAAAGTATTCCGCGAAGCTATTATTAACAGATGTCACTGTTAGCTCCACTGTTAAGATAGCAGTGTACCGGTTTCCAGGAAAAGGAGTTGAGCAACAAAATATTTTTTTTGAGAAATGTCGCGCAACAAAATAGCAGCAAAATATGCCATCAAAAGTTTTTCCGCGAAGCTATTATTAACAGATGTCACTGCTAGCTCCACTGTTAAGATAGCAGTGTACCGGTTTCCAGGAAAAGGAGTTGAGCAACAAAATATTTTTTTTGAGAAATGTCGAGCAACAAAATAGCAGCAAAATATGCCATCAAATGTTTTTCCGCGAAGCTATTATTAACAAATGTCACTGCTAGCTCCACTGTTAAGATAGCAGTGTACCGGTTTCCTGGAAAAGGAGTTGAGCAACAAAATTTTTTTTTTGGGAAATGTAGAGCAACAAAATAGCAACAAAATATGCCATCAAATGTTTTTCCGCGAAGCTATTATTAACAAATGTCACTGCTAGCTCCACTGTTAAGATAGCAGTGTACCGGTTTCCTGGAAAAGGAGTTGAGCAACAAAATTTTTTTTTTGGGAAATGTAGAGCAACAAAATAGCAGCAAAATATGCCATCAAAAGTTTTTCCGCGAAGCTATTATTAACAGATGTCACTGCTAGCTCCACTGTTAAGATAGCAGTGTACCGGTTTCCAGGAAAAGGAGTTGAGCAACAAAATATTTTTTTTGAGAAATGTCGAGCAACAAAATAGCAGCAAAATATGCCATCAAAAGTTTTTCCGCGAAGCTATTATTAACAGATGTCACTGCTAGCTCCACTGTTAAGATAGCAGTGTACCGGTTTCCAGGAAAAGGAGTTGAGCAACAAAATATTTTTTTTGAGAAATGTCGAGCAACAAAATAGCAGCAAAATATGCCATCAAATGTTTTTCCGCGAAGCTATTATTAACAAATGTCACTGCTAGCTCCACTGTTAAGATAGCAGTGTACCGGTTTCCTGGAAAAGGAGTTGAGCAACAAAATTTTTTTTTTGGGAAATGTAGAGCAACAAAATAGCAACAAAATATGCCATCAAAAGTTTTTCCGCGAAGCTATTATTAACAGATGTCACTGCTAGCTTAACTGTTAAGCTAGCAGTTTTCCGTTTCTAGGAAAAGGGGTTGAGCAACAAAATTAATTTTTTTGGAACAAAATAGAAACAAAATAGCAACAAATTAAGGTAAATTTTTTTTTTAATTTTGAGGGTTTGTCACTGCTAGCTTAACAGAGGTATTAAAACATGTAACAGTGAATTGAATTACAAACACAACACAAATTAAAACTTAGAACTAAGAACATTGAATTACAAAGACAACACAAGCTAAAACTTAGAGCTACCCAGCGGGACCAGTAATGTCTACGGAATCGAATCAGTACAATATACTAGCAGCTCGTACACATTACTCTTTCGATGACAGAACTAATTACTTTAACCCGTATAGGCCCTAGGGCGTAATCGCTTACAAAGCACACTCCAAGAAAAGCCTTATTTCGTTGAAGAGTAGTAAATAGTTACAAAGCATATTACATGTAAGGCCTTGTTTCATTAGAGAGTGATAGCAACATACAAATTGCATGGAAAGTAAGGCATTATATCAATGGTGAGTGGTAAATACTTTAAATGTATGAACAGTAAGGTCTGATCAGTAATGTGTACGGAATTGATTTTGTGCTAGCAACTTGTTACCATTACTCTTTCGATAACAGATCTAATTACTTTAACCCGCATAGGACCTAGGGTGTAAACGCTTGCGTTGTAAATACTTATAAAGTATTGTGTTCGTCTCCAATTAAAACTAACCTTTACTTTGTTGAGTTGCAAATAAGAACAATATGAAAAATCTAAATTATTTTAACAGTAAAAAAACCTTTTATTCAATATAAAATAAATTAAAACACGTAAAAAATACATCAGAATTCATTCAATAAACAAAATAAATACTTTATTATTAAAAAATAATAAAGTAAAAATTAACAAAAATAAACTTGATTATGACAAGAAAATACTCTATCTAAACTAATTTTACTTCGTTTTATAAATAACACTTTTCGGAATTTATTACCAACGAACAGCACTTCGCAACAATTGAAACACTTGGAACGAACTGAATTTAAATTTAAACGTAAATGATTGCATCATCCCTTTACTTCTCCGCTTCTAAGACATTACTTTCGTAAATTGTTACTAAAACCAAGAGCATTTGGCAAAACTTTAAGGTTTCGGATTGTACCATCTCATAAATTACTCGCTTTTAAACCATTACTTTCGTAAGTAGATACTAAAGCCTATACCGTTGGACTAAACTGTAACGTCTCGGATTTCTTCCTCTTGTTACTTACTAGCTTCTAAACCATTACTTCTGTAAATAGTAACTGAAGCCAAGAACGTTAACCATAATTGTACAGAGAGAGCATTCGAGAATATTTTACAGCAATTACACTTTGCATTACTTTGGTAAGGCCTTACAAATTCATCCCATACTCATAGATTACAA
Source organism: Beris morrisii (assembly GCA_951812415.1). Classification (NCBI taxonomy): domain Eukaryota; kingdom Metazoa; phylum Arthropoda; class Insecta; order Diptera; family Stratiomyidae; genus Beris; species Beris morrisii. Next base: position 85,267,979 of record OX638310.1, on the reverse strand, counting down.
ATTCATCTCTTACGAAAAGTCCGCCTGGGTAAGAACATTGAATTACAAACAACTGTGATACGAAACACAAAGAAAAACATGAAACACAGAACCTGAAAAACACACAACAAAGGCTGATAAGGGAAAACAATTTAGAATACACCTGCAAAAGGTCAGCGGGATCACAAAAGCGCCCCAGGCGACGCGATGCGACAGAAAAACCCGCCATCAAGTATACGAGATCCCAGCGAGACTATATACCGAGGGAGGCATGCACTGACCGCGAATTTTAAAACGGCAAAATTCTCACATACAAAATTACATCCATAAAATAATTCGTCTATAGTAAATGCTTATCACTAAATATATAGTGAACGAATCGACCAGAAGAGGAGCTCGGTGGCAGTGATCAAGTCTGCAAAGAAGGCAAGCGAGGTTGCACCTCCTCTTCTAGCAACATTGAAAACTGACCGGACAGTCGTCCTAAGCGATCTTCAGACGGGATAATTCTAGCGAGGTTACACTTCCTCTTTGAAAGTCTGGGGTCAATTAGGTCTAGTCCAAGCCAAAGCACAAGACGACAACAGCGAAGCCAAGACGACAGCAGTGAAGCCAAGACGAACGCAGCGAAGCCAAGACGAACGCAGCGAAGCCAGGACGAACGCAGCGAAGCCAATACGAACGCAGCGAAGCCAAGACGACCGCAGCGAAGTCAGGACGAACGCAGCGAAGCCAGGACGAACGCAGCGAAACCAAGACGAACGGAGTTTGGCCAAGACGATAGCAGCGAAGCCAAGACGGACGTGGCGGAGCTAAGACGAACGTAGCGAAGCCAGGACAACCGCAGCAAAGCCAAGACGACCGCAACGAAGCCAAGACGACCGCAGCGAAGCCAAGACGAGAGCAGCGAAGCCAAGACGATAGCAGCGAAGCCAAGCCACGACGCGTAGAGCAAAGCAGCGATGAGCACGGCGAGCCACCATAAGCAGAGCATTAAGCAGCGACGAGCACAAGGCAACGACGACGCCCAGAGCAAAGCAGCGACAAGCACAGAGCGGGCCACGACGAGCGGATCATGCAAGCGAAGACGAGATGACGATCAGAAACAGGGTCAAGTTAAGGCAAGCAGAGTCGTGCCAGGAGTCGGGCTAAAACCAGCTACGACAAGCTACGACGAACTTTTCCAGAGCCACGACAAGTAGACACAGCGCAGCCGAGACGAACAATGCAGAAGCCACACAGAGAGACGAAGACAGGGAAGGACGAAGACAGGGTAGGACGAAGACAGGGAAGACAAAGCAAGGGCCACACGCGGAGACGAAGACAGGGAAGGACGAAGACAGGGAGAGCAAAGGCCACACAGAGAGACGAAGACAGGGAGAGAGCAGAGCAGAGAGAGTCGAGGCAAGGCGAGTGGAATCGTACCCGCAGGATTACAATCGAATCAAGTTGAGCAGAGGCGGCGATCAGGAGCAAGTCAAGGCGAGTAGAGCAGACGCGCGGAGGCGAGCAAGGAGAAAAGCCAAAGGAAATCAAATAACCAAATATATGTCATCAATTGGAATAATAAAGTGAAGTCAATTAATGAAATAAATATTTTGTAACGGACACTGGCACCCGATGAGCATACCCCGGAATTTGAGTCGTTACAACGACGAAAACCCAAAGGAAATCAAATAACCAAATATATGTCATCAACGTAATAAAATGAAGTCAATCCAGGAAATAAATATTAGCCATTGTAACGACTCGAATTCCGGGGTATGCTCATCGGGTGCCAGTGTCCGTTACAAAATATTTATTTCATTGATAGACTTCACTTTATTATTCTAATCGACAATTCATATTCCATTTAATTCATCAACTAAGTCCCACTGCGCGTTTGTTTTGTTGTCCACGTCTTGACTTCGCTCTTCTTCTCGCTACGCTGCCCTCGCCTTGTGGGTTGCTGTACTCCACGCCTTGTCTTGTGTATCGCCGCTCGTCTCCACTGCCCTATTTTCTTGTCGTTGCTTCGCAGTTCTTGTCTTAACTGCTCTCGCCTCCACTATCCTCGTCTTCGCTGCCCTCGTCTACGTTACTCTAGGCTCCGCTGCGCTAGTATTCGCTGTCCTTGCTTTCGTTGTTCTTGTCTTCGTTACTCTTGTTTTCGTTGCTCTTGTCTTCGCTGCTCTCGTCTGTGCTGCTTACGTTTCCGATGCTCCTGTCCTTGCTCTCGTCTTCGCTGCTCTTGCTTTCGCTGCTCTTGTCTTCGCTGCTCTCGTCTTCGCTGCTCTTGTTTTCGTTGCTACTTGACTTGACTTCTCCTTGGACAAGACCTAATTGATCTTAGACTTTCAAAGAGGAAGTGTAATCTCGCTAGCCTTATCTCGTCTGAGGATCGCTTAGGACGACTGTCCGGTCAGTTTCACGGTTGCTAGAAGAGGAAGTGTAACCTCGCTAATCTTCTTCACAGACTTGTGTAGTTCTGACCGAGGAGTCGGGTCATTGTAACGACGTTCTGTTCTGGCGAAACGAAATCGAACAAAAAGGTGCCTTCGAAGTAGAGTGAAATAAATTATACAGTTCGCTACTAGATATCAGCATTGTATTTATATATTATAGTAGTATCACGAATAACTTCACCTTAGCTCAAAAGATGGTACGCCATGTGCCGATTCTCGAGCTTTTTGCTGTTCCTTTCCACACATCATTTTTTTCTCATCTCGTCTGTCTTTTCAATGTTCTTTGCGGGGAAAGGCGCTGCATGTGCTTTGCCAATTCCCTCTTATCCTACGCGTTCGTTTCATCAGTTCATTCATTTGCTCGTTCTATTATCCAAGAGGTTGATTGGCTCCGGTGCGGCGCGCGGGGAAATTGTGTAGTGGAATCTTTCTCTGTCAGTCAGTCTCAAATAGCTTAGGTGACGTCGAATTTCAATTTCTTGCCGTGCATTCTGGGTGGTGAGAGGAAAGTGGGGGCTCATGTCTCGCTTTTATATTTTTATACTCTAGATGAAATCTTATAGAGTATTATAAGTTTAATCCAGCCCAAAAGTTTGTAACGCATAGAACCAAGCCTCGGACGAAAAAAAGTTATATATTATTTTTTGTTTATTTGTGGCCAAAAACCTCAAATCCGCCTGACGTCCGTCCGTCCGTCCGTCCGTCCGTCTGTCCGTGAACACGATAACTCAAGAACGCCTTCACCTAGAATCTTGAAATTTTGAATCTGGATGTTTGGTTGAATTTGTAAGGCTAAGTTCGTTAACGGGCAAAATCGTCCTACTCCTTCGGGTAGCAGCCATACAAAATGTCCTTAAAACACGTGTTCAAGAATATTGGTCGATAACTTCAGAAGGGTTTAAGCTACGTCTTTGAAATTTTGTATGTGTTATTTTTCCAATAGTTGGAGCTAAATATATGATTATGAAGAAAATCCTTTTAGTCCTTCGTATAGCTGCCATACAAATATCCTGTCAAAATGTATTCACTTAATTTACGAAACTCACTATAACTCAAGTAATCTTTTAGCTACGAATTCGGAATTTTGTACAAGTTAGTTTTGAGGGAAAAGGAAGTTCGAGTTTACTAATCAGCGAAATCCTTTCACTCCTTCTGGTAGCTGCCATACAAAATATCCTTAAAACACGTGTTCAACAAAATTTTCCGATAACTTATGAACGCTTCAAGCTACGAATTTGAAATTTTGTACACGTTTATTTTTGAATGGTTCCAAGGAAAAAGATAAATATGTAAGAAATCGAGTGAGTCCTTCCTGCACCTCCCATGTGAAAGTCCTTCAAAAAGGACATTTTTTTTATGACTTACCCAGTCCAAGGTATGAAGTTAAACACTGAATATTGTCTTTTAGTTTTGAGTAGCAATCTAATAGCAGTCCTTAATAAAGGACATACACATGCATACACGTAATTCTACTTTATCCCCAACTACAATATAAATCGGAGTTCAGTATTCATCTAGAGTATTATACGATTGGCTTGCAGCCGATCGTGACTGCAGTATGTTTTTTCATCGTTTGGACGAATATTTTTGCCAGACTATCATTTTCCCGGAAATTTTTGAACTTTATAAATTTCGACATTTCGGTTTTTCAATCCTGCAAAATAATTTTTTTTCCAATGATATTATTTTTTTTATGGAAAATAATAATTCGACTGGTCCAATGAGAAATATTAACTCTGTTTGCAACACTTCGGTGTAAAATCGTAGTGAAGTGGATCAAGATCGGGTTAAAATCCCGTTTTTTGAAATACCGACTTCGCTCAATTTGTGGAAATGATATCATTTAGCCACGAAGTCGAAATTTTGTACAAATTAGTTTTAAGTGAAATTTAATTTCAAGTTTATTACTTAGCGAAACCCCTTTACTTCTTCCGATAACTAAGATACAAAAAATCCTTAAAACACGTGTTCAAAAATATTGGCCGGTAAATTCAGAATGCTAAAAGCTAGAAATTTTTTCTCAATTACGCATAATAAACTACCTAAAAATAATATAGTTGCGCCCAGACTGTTGGCAGATTTTTTTATAAGACTACCATTTCGTTCGACTTGCAAAGTCGCGCAATTTCTCGACGGAGTGAAGTCGTAATGTAATGAAGTGTAACAAAATCGGGTCAAAATCTCATTTTATAAAATACCGACTTACGAAACTAAGTTAGAGCAGCGCATCTTAACGGTTAGGTTGATCATTTTCCCCGTTACCCAAAACCACTATTGCCAAAATCCCGTTTTTATGGATAATATAAATGCTAGAGCCCGGGGCCGAACGCCCGAATTGATAAACATTAATTTTATACATTACATTTCTTTTTCATTTTCACCACTGTTTTAAATTTTTCACAAATATGTTTTTTATTCACACACACAGTTGAGGCAAGTAGGTAGCACGCGTACAAACTAAGAATGAACATACAAATTTTTGGTGAAACAATAATAAATAAATAATAAACACATCTTTAGTCGAATAAAAAACAGGGATATAATTTTAAAAAGAAAAAATTTTTTCGAAATAGAATCTTGGGGAACGGTTTTTTTTAAGAGCGGTATTTTGGAACTCGTGATTTTGACTCGATCACTCGAATGACACCTCAAGTGTCAAAATCTGGATGATTGCTTACAAATTTCGATCGAATAATTCAATGAAATTTGGATCACATATCTACGACCAAAATACACAACCTATTCCTTAAGATGTGCTGCGCAGCTTTAGTTGGGCAAAAAAAGCGGAATTTTTAGTTTTAATAATAAAACGAGATTTAATTAAACGGGATTTTGGCTTAAAGAGTTTTTACGAAACGGGATTTTGTGACAACGGGATTTTGGATCGACGGGATTTTGGGAGAACGGGATTTTAGAATACGGATTTTAACCCGACCCCTTAGTTGGCAATAAAATGATCCACGAACGAAACACATTTTTCCCGACTTTGCAACGGAGTCGGGCTCTCAAGCAAGAACTTTTCAGGAAAATGATATGTACTTATGTACTGATTATATAGTGCTGACAAGGGGATGTCATAGTTTAACTTTCCGGAAGATCAAATATAATTTTCCTGAAAAGTTCTTGCTTCAGAGCCCGACTTCGTTGCAAAGTCAGAAAAAATGTTTTCCGTGGATCAATTTATTACCAACTAAGGGGTCGGGTTAAAATTCGTGTTCTAAAATCCCGTTGTCCCAAAGTTCCGTTGATCCAAAAATCCGTTGTCCCAAAATCCCGTTTCATAAAATCTTGTTGATCCAAAATCCCGTTTCATAAAATCTCGTTGATTAAAACGTTATAACTTTAAAATGAATAATCACAAGGCAAAGTGTTATAACTCGTTTTTTAGGGAATCGAAATACCTTTCATTTGATGTAACAGTCTAAATTTTAACTGTACCCAATCTTGAGATATTTGTAGTTTTTCTCAAAAAATCCCATTATAGAAATGTAATTTTAATTTTATTTTTTATGAACCGTATTATTACCTACAGAAGCTGCATACATATACAGGGTGTTTGGCACTCCATGTGCCACCTTGTAAGGGGTTATTCCTTGATATATTTGGAGAAAAAAATTGTTCTATAGGGTGGGTCAATTTTCAATATTAGTGGAGATACAGGGTGGTTAAGAAAAGTATTTTTGACCGGTACCCTCACTCACTTACAACGTTATATCTTGAAAACGAATAATCACAAGGAAAAGTGTTATAACTCGTTTTTTAGGCAATCGAATTACATTTCATTTGATGTAACAGTCTAAATTGTAACTGCACCCAATCTTAAGATATTTACTCGAAAACACAGATTTTTGCTACGTCAACCTTAAAAATTCAGTGATCAATGTAGTTTTTCTCAGAAAACCCCATTATAAAAATGTCATTTTAATTTTATTTTTTTATGAACCATATTATTACCTACAAAAGCTGCATACATATGTATGAGTTACGATTAACATTTTGGAAGTAGGGTAAAGTACCCATTCTTGAGCCCTCTCACTAGTAATGAGCCCTCTTTGCAAAATTTTCACCAATAGCTAAGAACATGCTTGGTTTAGCTAAATTTAGTTTTTTTTCGTTAAGGGGTAATACCTAGTCGGAAACAAAAAATAAGACGGTTTTTTGTTAATTACTTTATTATTTTAATAATAAAGTATTGTTATCGATTTTTAAAAAAAAAAAATTTGCTGCCCTGAAAATTTTTTTTTATACGTTTCATGACTAATAAGCACCAAAAAAGCAAAAAAAATTGTCAGTCCGTCTGTGCGCCGTCCGCCGTCCGCCGTCTGCCGTCCGCCGTCCGCCGTACGCCGTCCGCCGTACGCCGTCCGCCGTCCGCCGTCCGCCGTACGCAAAACGTTTGAAGGCTTATAACTCCTAAACCCTATAAGCTATTGAATTGAAATTTTTTTCCTTAATAGACTGGGTACACCTCTTCAAGTGACCATTTTTTGGGGGGTGTGAGAATGAGGGGGGAGGTGGGGGAAGCGTTTTAGACGAAAAATTTTGGTTTCTAGATCTCAGCAACCGCTTATGTTAGGAAGCTGAAACTTGAAATTTATATAGAGCTTCAATAGTAGAACCATTTGCAAAAATATTGTTGATATAAGTGAAGGGGTGTGGGAGTGGGGGGAAAAATAATGCGTCCGAAACGCAAAAAAGGCGAGATAGAGACATTCTAAAATCTATATCTCCTAAACGGTTAATGCTACAAAATTAAAACTTAATAATCATCTGGTATCTAGGTATACTAGGAGAATAGATCGGAAACAAATTTTTGAGAGAGGGCAGTGACGTACGGGGGTGGGAGTTGAAAAACTTTAGATTAAGATATCTCACGAACAAATTGCACTAGAGAAATGAAATTTGGTCTGTGTATAAAGGTTGACAAATAAAGTTTACTGAAAGTAAAATTTTTTTAGGGGGTGGTGGAGCATGGAAGTGGAGGGGGTAAGAATTTTTTTAAAAAATCACGTCTTATATCTTAAGAACGGTGTAAGATAGATGCTTAAAATTTTTACCAGAAGTAGGCCTAATAGACCCCCAGCAGAAAAAAAATGTTCAGGGCTGAGGGTGTAGAGGGTGAGGGTGGAGGAGGGTGAAAAGTAAAAAGTTCAGATTTTGATATCTCGAGAACCTATAATGATATAAAGCTGAAACTTGGTATTTAGATAGAACTATAGTAGTAGCATCTTGGACAAATATAATTTTGTATAAGGGTAGTATGCTACGGGGGTGGGGGGTGTTTTTCTTAACTATAGAACGGCCTATGCTAGAAAGTTGAAATTTGGTATGTATATGTAAATCAACTAGAAAAGTAATTCTAATTAAAAAAAAATTCAAATATCTATTGGCTTTCGGAAGTGGGGCAAAAAAAACGATCAGTGAAAATGGAATGCATATATTTTTACGATTTTCGTCATATCTATTAGGTCTTCCTAAATATTGAATTCATTTTTTTTGTACGGATTGTTCATATAAATACCGAGAAAGCTTTTCAGGATTTCTTGAAATTCGACCCCCAAGGTGGTGTAAAGGGGATGTATACATTTTCACGAATTCAGCCGTATCCCTCAGGTCTGATTAGATATGGAATAACTTTTTACTTCCCCGGGCTTATTTAATAATCACCTAAAACTTGTTTTCAGGTTTTTTCCTTTTTCAACCCCTAAGAGGGTAAAAACGGGTTGAGCACGTTTTCACGAATTCCGTCATATCTCTTAGGAGTGATAAGACATCGGGTTGGTTTTCACTTCCTCATGCTTTCTTTATATATATCTAAAAACTCATTTCAGGATTTTTGGATATTCAACCCCAAAGTGGGTGCAAGGGGTTTGCATATGTTTTCACAAATTCTTACATATTTCTAAGTTCTAATGAGATATCGAACTCATTTTTACTTCCTAAGGTTTTCTACATAATCGTCAAAAAGTTGATTTCAGGATGTTTGTTATTCAATGATGTAAGGCTTTCGACATATTTCTCAAGTTTGATGAGATATTAGATTGGTTTGTACTTCCACAGACTTTTTATATAATCGCCTACAAACGCATTTTCGATTTCATGTAATGGCCCAAAACCAAATCACGAAAAACCTTCTAATGGCGTAACAACTGATATTATACTAGGACTAGACCTCGTCCCCCCCAATTATGTAATTTATATGTTATATGTGGCAGCGGCGTAAGTATTCTAGTGCGACCTCATTCTAACCGCTTCCCGAACTTTTTTTAGGTTTTCAGTCACATAGTAAACTACACCGCATTCCAGAATTAAACTCGTTCCGAACTTCTACCCAAAAAATAATAAAGTTGCGCCCAGACTGTTGGCAGATTTTTTTTTGTGTCTTTGTTAAAAAATCGATTAATGCGAAATATTGAGGGATCATTACACTTATCTTGAACTACAAAAAAAATTTTTTATTTTAATTTTTATGAAAAAATGGCGACTGAGCAGTTCACGGAACGAAGGTCCATTTTTTCGTAGGCGTCCCGCGGCTAGCAGCACAAGTTTTTACCGAACGTATGTGGAACAATGAAAAAAAAATTTTCATGATAGGCACGAGTTTTACTGTCAAAGTACACATGGATATTCAGAAATTTTAATTTTTGAAAATTTGCGAGCACTTCGAAAAAAAAATCGATTTTTCAACTAAAAAATCGGCCTCAATTTGTTTATAAAAATCGTAATTATTTATTAAATTCAAAAATCGTGTGTACTTGACTAGATAATCTATCTAAGAAGGTACAGCCAAAATTTCATATCGATCGGATAAAAATTACTCGAGTTCTACTGCTAGCCGTTTTTGAAAACATGGTTTCGAGAAAAACGCGTCTAAAGTTTCACAATGTGTTTACTACATGAAATTTAAAAGATACAGGCTTGGCTACACAGACAACGTATGTTCAATATTTGCTTAAAACTACATATTAACGCTATCTATACCTCATTTAGAAACTATATAGTGTACATTTGCATCGCCGGTAACGAGTAAAAGGGGCGAAACTCACTCCGAAACTCAATTTGTCATTTTCAAGCGCTCCGCCTTGCTTCGAAAATTCGTCTTTTACGTCCACTTAAAATTTGTTTTCAATAAAAAATGATGTCAGACATCACTTTTGACATGTTTTTACACCATTTAAGCCAATAAAAAAAGAAGGAAAAAAAAAATTTCGACTAGGTATTACCCCTTAAATGCCGGTATTCTTTATTGTCAGTTCGACATACACTTTCCATGTGGTTCTCCTTCTGTCGGAAGAAATATTTCGTGCCGAACGGACTGACCTCCTTAGTGATGTGAAAAATTAACTATTCTTGTGCAAATGTATAAGGACTTCATTTTGATTCAAACAGCAGATAAGTACCGTATTTCAATCTTAGGTTTCACTATAGTTTGTACTGATAGATTTATACATTTCCTACATATTTAAAATAAAAAGGCCTGGAATTAAAGAATTTCTTTCGAAATTAAAGGGGGGCTCATTACTGCATCAAAAATTTCATAATTTCTAGTAATAAGCCATAGTGGGGCTCACTACTGAATTAATGGAAAAATATAGCGTTCCAGTAATGAGCCCTGTGATATTTTATAGTCTAGATGAAATCTATATAGGGTGTCCCGAACTCCGTGCATAGCTTTGTAAGGGGTTATTCCTTGATATATTTTGAGACAAAAATTGTCCTACAGGGAGGGTCAATTTTCAATATCCGTGGAGATACAGGATGGTCAAGAAAAGTGTTTCGGATCTGTACCTTCACTCACTTAAAACATTATATCTTGAAAACTAATAATCAGAATTCAAAGTGTTATAGCTTGTTTTTCCGGGAATCGAATTACCTTTCATTTCATGTAATAGTTCAAATTGTAAATCCCCATCTTGAGATATTTACTTCAAAACACAAATTTTTCTACTAAAACCCCATTATAAAAAATTTGTATTGCCCATTTATTTATATTTTAAGTATCGAGAAAATCAATTTAATGTAAATGAGTTTCAACATAAGTGATGCACTTACCTTTATGTGGTAAGCAAAACTGGGTACAGGACTTTGCATTTTTTAATGGGGTACCTAACAAAATAAAAAGCCTATAAAAGCAAAACTACCTTCATATTTTAATCAGTTTCAGTTACATTGCTAAAACTAGAAGGTATCAGTAGAATTTAGGGCCATTATTACGATCGTCAGTTAAACTTTAACTGGAACCTTAACCGGAAATTTTGTATGAGAATCTGTTAAAGTTCCAGTGAGAACGTAACTGAACATCATAGGAATATGAATGAAGAGTGGCAGGGAAATGCACTAGCGGCGCGATCGCTGTATCACTAGATATATCCTAATTGACGGACACCTGACAGAAGAGTATTTCAATACGTTTACAGAAGGATTTGGCAAACTGGCACCATTGGGACAAGCAGAGTAAATGCAAATCCTACGCCGATAATCGCTGTTCAGATCGATAAAAGAATACTGCATGCAGTTCAAAATGATTCATCCATCAGTATCCAACGCTTGCATCATTACCATCACATACCAATGCAGGAGCTGCTACCCATTGATTTGCCCAAAAAGATGGAGTTTTGCAATTGGCTCCTTGAACGGCAAATAGATGACGAAAATTTTATGAACAACATTCTTTGGACGGATAAGTCCCAATTTACCAGAGACTGTATCACAAACTTCCACAACCTACATACGTGGGCTGAGAGCAATCTACACACAAGAAGAGTGGCATCATTTCAGCACAGATTCAGTGTCAATTTATGGGCAGGTGTGATTGGCGACGATTTCATTGGATCTATTAGGCTTCCGCCTACTCTAAATAGTTCCAATTACTTATATTTTTTAACAAATGATCTACAAGACTTATAGGACGATATTCCACTGATACGATTGGCTTCCATGTTTTACTAGCACGATGGTGCTCCAGCTAATTACGGTTGACAAATCACAGATTGTTGGTTAAAATCCAATTATAGCAATCGCTGGATTGGTAGAAATGGACCGATACACTTGCGTGCTAGATCTCCTGATCTTACTAATATGGATTTCTTTGTATGGGGACAGATGAAGGACCTTGTCTAAGCAACGGCAGTAGTAACATTAAAAGATCTAAATATCAGGATCGATGCGTCAGCAACAGAACTAAGGCAGGAGTTGAGGAGTATGAAAACCAAGAGAACACTTGCAAAACGAGCTTTAGCGTGCATTCAAAATAAAGGTGGTCAGTTTGAACATTTATTGTAAATAAAAAATTTTGAAATAAAGCATAAAAACTATTATTAAATTCTTTCAGTTCAAGCAAGAAGTGTAGATGTTCTTCTTTTTTGCATAAAAGAGCAATATTTCTGGAATCATAATTTTTTCTTAATTATTAAACTTATGCAATGCAAGTGTCAACTCTTGGAAGCAATAATATTAAATTAAACTGGCGTTTTTATAATGGGGTTTTCTGAGAAAAACTATTCATCACGAAATTTTTATAATAGAATAAAAGTAGCAAAATTTGTGTTTTGAACTAAATATCTCAAGATCAGGTACAGTTACAATTTTAACTTTTACATCAAATGATAGGTAATTCGATTCCCTGAAAAACAAGCTATATCACTTTGAAATCTGATTATTAGTTTTCAAGATATAACGTTTCAAGTGAGTGAGGGTACAGGTCCGAAACACTCTTCTTGAGATACAGGGGGTATCTCCACGGATATTGAAAATTGACCCTCCCTGCACAACAATTTTTGTCCCAAAATATATCAAGGAATAAAAACTTACAAGGTTGTGTATGGAGTACCGGACACCATGTATATATCATCGTTAAAAATGGTATTCTAGAGAAATTCGCACCTTCTTTGGGGGGCTCAGTATTGGGTCGGCCATGGCTCAGTATTGGAAAAAAAGGGCTCATTACTGGGCACACTGGTCTTTTTTCACTATTATTAAATTTTTTAAATAATGTTCTTTGCAAACGTCAAACTAATTATTTAGTTTAATAGCGGCTTACATAGTCCTTAGAACAAAAAAAAACAGGTAACCAAAATATTTTATTATATCAAGATGCGGAAGACTCAAACTAAAAATTTTTCTTAAGGGGGCTCAGGACTGGATACTTTACCCTAATAGGTAAAAATTAATGTCGCATAAAAATTAAATATTTTAAAAGTCAGTGCCATAAAGTGGACCTCGTCTAAGAACCTGTTTGAGTTGTCGGTGGTACTGAAGTATTTTTTCACATTTATTACTATTTAAAGTATGTAGGAAAACAATGAAATGTAAGTGAGTTTCAAAATAATTGATGCTTTTACCTGGATGTGGTAGGTAATACTGGGTGCGGTACTTCGCCTTTTTTAATGGAGTACCTTACAAAATAAAAAGCCTATAAAAGCAAAACTACCTTCATATTTTTATCAGTTTTAGTTCCGCTGCTAAAAGAAGAAGGTGTCAGTAGAATTTAAAAAATAATTTCAAAATGCCTGAGTACGCTGACGCAAAATAAATAAGAACAGTATTGAACCCGGAAAACTTGTATTTTCATTTCAACATGTACTGTGAAAACATTCACCAAAACACAAGTAATATACGATTACACTTAAATTTACTATAGTGCAATTTACAAAAAGTATTGCCCTAGTTGCGATCAGGGTTCGTCCAACTGGAATGTTCCGAATTCAAAAAAATAATATATGAACAGGATATCACTACAATGGGGACATCATGTTCATTTATGGAGAGTGTCACGTAAATGCACGAGCCGCGCGAGTGCTTTACCATCAGAGACACCTAGCAGGAGAGTATTTCAAGACGTTTACAGGAGAATTAGGGAAACTGGCAGCGTTAGAACAAGCAGAGTAAATGCAAATCCTGCGCCGATAAGCGCTGTTCAGATCGATGAAAGAATACTGCAAGCAGTTCAAAATGATCCATGAATCAGTATCCGACGCTTGGCATTGCAGTTTAACATATCTACTTGGAAAGTTTGGAGTATTTTAAAAGTAGAACGCTTACATGCCTACCATCATACACTAGTACAGGAGCTGCTACCCATTGATTTCCCCAAAAGGATGGAGTTTTGTAATTGGCTCCTTAAACGACAAATGGATGACGAGACTTTTTTCAACAATATTCTGTGGACGGATGAGTCCCAATTTACCAGAAACGGTATCACAAACTTCCACAACCTACATACGTGGGCCGAGAGCAATCCACATACAAGAAGAGCAGCATCATTTCAGCACAGATTCAGTGTCAATTTATGGGCAGGTGTGATTGGTGACAATTTCCTATTTAATATTTAATTTTGATGCGATATGTACTTTTTTCTATTACTTCCAAAATGTTAACTCATACAAATATATGCAGCTTTTGTAGGTAATAATACGGTTCATAAAAAAATAAAATTAAAATGACATAATGGGTTTTTCTGCGAAAAACTACATTGATCACTGAATTTTTAGGATTGTCGTAGCAAAAATTTGTGTTTATGAGTAAATATCTCAAGATTGGGCGCAGTTACAATTTAGTCTGTTAAACAAACTGAAAGGTATTTCGATTCCCTAAAAAACGAGTTATAACACTTTGCCTTGTGATTATTCGTTTTAAAGATATAACGTTTTAAGTGATTGATGGTACCGGTCAAAAACACTTTTCTTAACCACCCTGTATCTCCACTGATATTAAAAATTGACACACCCTGTAGAACAATTTTTTTCTCCAAATATATCAAGGAATAACCCCTGACAAGGTGGCACACGGAGTACCAAAACCACTGTATTGAAAATATTATTTTCTTTTTATACTCTAGATGAAATCATATAGAGTATTATAAGTTTAATCCAGCCGAAAAGTTTGTAACGCATATGGACGAAAAAAAGTTATATATTATTTTTTGTTTATTTGTGCCCAAAAACCTCAAATCCGCCTGACGTCCGTCCGTCCGTCCGTCCGTCTGTCCATACAAAATGTCCTTAAAACACGTGTTTAAGAATATTGGTCGATAACTTCAGAAGGGTTTAAGCTACGACTTTGAAATTTTGTATGTGTTATTTTTCCAATAGTTGGAGTTAAATATATGATTATGAAGAAAATCCTGTTAGTCCTTCGTGTAGCTGCCATACATATATCCTGTCAAAATGTATTCACTTAATTTACGAAACTCACTATAACTCAAATAATCTTTTAGCTACGAATTCGGAATTTTGTACAAGTTAGTTTTGAGTGAAAAGAAAGTTCGAGTTTACTAATCAGCGAAATCCTTTTTCTCCTTCTGGTAGGTACCATACAAAATGTCCTTAAAACACGTGTTCAAGAATATTGCCGATAACTTCAGAAGGGTTTAAGCTACGTCTTTGAAATTTTGTATGTGTTATTTTTCCAATTGTTGGAGCTAAATGTATGAGTATGAAGAAAATCCTATTAGTCCTTCGTGTAGCTGCCATACAAATATCCTGTCAAAACGTCTTCACTTAATTTACGGAACTCACTATAACTCAAGTATTATTTTAGCTATGAGCTCGAAATTTTGTACAAATTAGCTTTGAGTGAAAACGAAATTCGAGTTTACTAATCAGCAAAATCCTTTTACTCCTTCTGGTAGCTGCCATACAAAATGTCCTTAAGACACGTGTTCAACAATATTTTTCGATAACTTTTGAACGCTTCAAGCTACGAATTTGAAATTTTATAAACGTTCATTTTTAAATGGTTCCAAGGAAAACGATAAATATGTAAGAAATCGAGTGAGTCCTTCCTGCACCTCCCATGTGAAAGTCCTTCAAAAAGGAAATTTTTTTCAATGACTTAACCAGTTCAAGATAAGATATTAAACACTGAATATTGCCTTTTAGTTTTGAGTAGCAATCTAATGGCAGTCCTTAAGAAAGGACATACAACATGCACACACGTAATTCTTCTTTATCCCCAACTACAATATAAATCGGAGTTCAGTATTCATCTAGAGTATTATACGATTGGCTTGCAGCCGATCGTGACTGCAGTATGTTTAAAATTATGTCCCTGTTTTTTAATCCGACTAAAGAGGCGCAAAGCAGCTAAGGAGATGTGTGTATTGTTTGAGACGTAGATGTTTCACAAAAACTTTATAGGTATACATTCTACTCATCGCAGCTGTGTGTGTAAATAAAAAACATATTTGTGAAAAATTCAAAATAGTGGTGAAAATAAAAAAAGAAAAGAAGCACTTACGAGTAATGTATAAAAATCTGCCAACAGTCTGGGCGCAACTTTATTATTTTTTGGGTAGAAGTTTGAAACGTGTTTAATACTGAGATGCGGTGTTTTACTCCAGCACTGTACATCAATAAAATTTGAAACTTTTTTTCTTTAACTACTCCTGTAATACTTCTACATAGACATACTAAGTTTCAACTTTCTAGCATAATCCGTTTCTGAGATATGAAAAACCACCCCCACCCCCAACCTTGATACCTCTATCAGAAATTTTTTTTCCGTGATATCTCTATAGCACCTCTATACAGTTATCAATTTTTAGCTTTCTATCCTTTGTGGCTTTCGAGAAATTAAAATCAGAATTTTTTCATTTCCACCCCCTCCCACCATCACTCCCTACTCCACACCTTCAAAATTTTTTTCTCCGCTAGAGGTCTACTGGTCCTAACTCCTCTAAAAATTTCAAGATCATATCTGACACGGTTCATGAGATATAAAAATTAAATATTTTGAAAAATGGCTGTCCCCCACCTTCAGCGCTTTACCTCCCCCCTCAAATATTTTACATTCAGTAGACTCCACTGGTAATTATATATACAAAAACCAAATTTTATCTTCCTAGCACAATTAAGTCGGAAGATATTGTAGTTCAAAGTTTTTCACCTCCACCCCCATACCTCACTACTACCCTTAAAAATGTTAACCCCTTTCTAATCTCCTAGTATCCCTTATTACAGCTGCAACATTTCGGCCATTTGACATTAATCGTTCAGGAGATATGGATTTTAGAATGTATCAATCCCAGCTTTCAAGCATTTTGGACGTATTGTTTCACTCGCACACCTCTAAACCCTTATCGACTATTTTTTAGCAAATGGGTCCACTATCATAGTACTTCATAAGTTCCAACTTTCAGCCTCCTAGCATAAGCGGTTCCTGAGATCTAGAAAACAAAATTTTTCATCTAAAACGCTCGCCCCTCGTCCCCCTTTACACCACCCCCACCCGTCCAAAAGGTACCACTCGTAGGCGTTTACCCACTCTACTTACCATAAAAATTTCAACTTAATATCTCAAGGGGTTTGTGAGCTACGCACCTTCAAACGGTTTTGCGTACGGCGGACAGACGGAAATTTTTTTTTTTTGCTTTTTTGGTGTTTACTAGTCCTAAAACGTGTAAATACAAAATTTCAGGGTAGCAAACTTTTTCGAAATTTCAGGTCGATCACAGTTATTATTAAAAAATAATAAAGTAAATTAATGTTTATTAATTCGGGCGTTCGGGCTCGGACATTTATATTATCCATAATAACGGGCTTTTGGCAATAGTTATTTTGGGAAACGGGATAAATTTTCAACCTAACCGTTAAGATGCGCTGCTCTAATTTAGTTTCGTAAGTCGGTATTTCATAAAATGGGATTTTGACCCGATCTCGCTCCACCACTACGATTTTACACCGAATTGTTGCAAACAGAGTTAATATTTCTCATTGGACCAGTCGAATTATTATTTTCCATACAAAAAATAATATCATTGCAAAAAAAATTATTTTGCAGGATTGAAAAACCGAAATATCGAAATTTCTAAAGTTCCAAAATTTCCGAGAAAATGATAGTCTGGAAAAAATATTCGTCCAAACGATGAAAAAACATACTGCAGTCACGATCGGCTGCAAGCCAATCGTATAATACTCTAGACGAATACTGAACTCTGATTTATATTGAAGTTGGGGATAAAGTAGAACTACGTGTATGCATGTTGTATGTCCTTTATTAAGATCTACCATTTGATTGCTACTCAAAACTAAAAGACAATATTCAGTGTTTAATTTCATATCTTTAACTGGGCGAGTCACCGAAAAAAAATGTTCCTTCTTGAAGGAATGTCATATAGCAGATGCAGGAAGGACTCACTCGTTTTCTTTCACATTTATACATTTCCTTGGATAAATTCAAAAATTAATGTGTGCAAAATTTCAAATTCGTAACTTGACGCGTTCAAAAATTTTGGAAAAATATTTTTGAACACGTGTTTTAAGGATATTTTGTATGGCAGCTACCAAGAGGAGTAAAAGAATTTCGCTGATTAGTAAATGCAAACTTTGTTTTCACTCAAAGCTAATTTGAAAAAAATTCCGAATTCTTAGCTAAAAGATTATTTGAGTTATTATGAGTTGCGTAAATTAAGTGAAGACATTTTAACAGGATATTTGTATGGCAGCTACACGAAGGACTAATAGGATTTTCTTCATAATCATACATTTAGCACCAACTATTGAAAAATAAACGTACACAAAATTTCAAAGTCGTAACTTTAGGCGTTCCGAAGTTATTGGTCCATATTCTTGAACACGTGTTTTAAGGACATTTTGTATGGCAGCTACCCGAAGGAGTAGGATGATTTTGCCCGTTAACGAACTTAGCCTTACGAATTCAACCAAACATTCAGATTCAAAATTTGAAGATCCTTTTTCAAGGCATTCTTGAGTTATCGTGCTAACGGACAGACAGACAGACGGACGGGCGTCAAGCGCACTTGGAGTTTTTGGTCACAAATAAACAAAAACTAATATAAAGGGTGTTTTTTTAGGTGCATGAGAACTATCGATATCGATAACTGTGGTTTGACAGCTGAGAATGTCAAACTGTGTTGACATTTCTGTTCAGTAAGGTTTGGCAAGTCATCATGAATCATTTAACGCCAGAACAACGCTTCCAAATTGTGGAAATTTACTTTGAAAAAAATAAATCTGTTCGCGAAGTTCATAGAGCACTTCGTCCATTTAACGGTCAACATAATCGGCCTAGTGAGCAAGCAATCCGTGCAGTTATTGATCGTTTTCGCACTAATTTTACTCTTCTCTTAACGAATCACCATTCCATCCATTAAAATTGACTGTTTGGTGCAGTTTACACGCTGGCGGCATCATCGGTCCTTATTTCTTTCCAAATGAGGAAGGAGCTGCCGTTACGGTGAATGGCCAGCGCTATCGAGCCATGCTGACTGAATTTTTGTTTCTAAAAATTAATCAACTAAACATCACCGACATTTGGTTCCAACAAGATGGCGCAACTTGCCATACAGCACACTTAACAATCGACTTATTGCAAAATCAATTTGGTGACAACTTGATTTCCAGAAGTGGTTCTGTTAACTGGCCCCCTCGTTCGTGCTATTTAACGCCTCTAGATTACTTTTTATGGGGCGTTTATACCGACAAACCAGCAACTCTTGAAGCATTGGAAGCCAATATTCAAGCCACTATTGATGCCATACGGCCAGATTTATTGGAAAAAGTAGTCAAAAATTGGACTGATCGAATGGACCATGTAACTCGTAGCCGCGGCGGACATGTGACGAAAATCATATTTAAAAAATAAATGCCATGAAAGTATCTATCAGAATATAATAAAAAAATTTCATTCCAACAATATTTCTGTCTTGTATTATAATTTTAAGTTCTCATGCACCTAAAAAAACACCCCCTTATAATTTTTTTTCCTCCGAGGCTTGGTTCTATGCCTTACAAACTTTTGGGCTGGATTAAGCTTATAATACTCTATATGATTTCATCTAGAGTATAAAAATCTGTAAATAGTCTGGGCACAACTTTATTATTTTTTGGGTAGAAGTCCGCAACGCGTTTCATGCTGGGGAGCGATGTAGGTTAATATACAACTGACAACCTAAATAATAACCAGGAGGCTATTTGGAACCGACAACTTTTTTTCTTTTTCAAGCACTTTCACATGGGAGGTGCAGGAAGGATTCACTCGATTTCCTACATATTTATATGATTTATATATTTGGAACCATTTAAAAATGAATGTGTACAAAATTTCAAATTCCTAGCTTGAAGCGTTATAAAGTAATCGGAAAATATTGTTGACCACGTGACTTAAGAATTTTTCGGATGGACGATACCCGCATGAGTAAAAGGATTTCGCTGACTAGAAAAATCAAACTTCGTTATCCCTCAAAACTAATTTGTACACAATTCCGAATTCGTGGCTAAACCATTATTTGAGTTATAGTGAGTTCCGTAAATCAAGTGAAGACATTTTGCCAGGATATTTGTGTAGGACCTACACGAAGGACTAATAGGATTGTCTTGATAATCATACATTAAGCTTCAATCATTGGAAAATCAATTCATACAAAATTTCAAAGTCGTGGCTTAAACCCTTCTGAAGTTATCGGCCAATATTCTAAACTGGGTAAGTCATCGAAAAAAAATGTCCTTTTTGAAGAACTTTCACATGGGAGGTGCAGGAAGGACTCACTTGATTTCTTACATATTTATCCTTTTCCTGTGAACCATTTAAAAATGAACTTGTACAAAATTTGAAATTCGTAGCTTGAAGCGTTCAAAAGTTATCGAAAAATATTGTTGAACACGTGTCTTAAGGACATTTTGTATGGCAGCTACCAGAATGAGTGAAAGGATTTCGCTGATTAGTAAACTCGAACTTCGGTTTTACTCAAAACTAATTTGTACAAAATTTCCAATTTATAGCTAGAAGATTACTTGAGTTATAGTAAGTTCTGTAAATTAAGTGAAGACGTTTTGACAGGATATTTGTATGGCAGCTACACGAAGGACTAATGGGATTTTCTTCATAATCATACATTTAGCTCCAACTATTGGAAAAATACTACGTACAAAATTTCAAAGACGTAACTTAAACCCTTCTAAAGTTATCGGCCAATATTCTTGAACACGGATAAGGATATTTTGTATGGCAGCTACCAGAAGGAGTAAAAGGATTTCGCTGACAAGTAAACTCAAGCTTCGTTTTTACTCAAAACTAATTTGTACAAAATTCCGAATTCGTAGCTAAAAGATTAATTGAGTTATAGTGAGTTTCGTAAATTAAGTGAATACATTTTGACAGGATATTTGTATGGCAGCTACACGAAGGACTAACAGCGTTTTCTTCATAATCATACATTTAGTTTGAACTATTGGAAAAATAACGCAAACAAAATTTCAATGTCGTAGCTTAAACCCTTCTGAAGTTATCGACCAATATTCTTGAACACGTGTTTTAAGGACATTTTGTATGGCAGCTACCCGAAGGAGTAGGACGATTTTGCCCGTTAACGAACTTAGCCTTACAAATTCAACCAAACATCCAGATTCAAAATTTCAAGATCCTAGGTGAAGGCGTTCTTGAGTTATCGTGCTAACGGACAGACGGACGGACGGACGGACGGACGGACGGACGGACGGACGGACGGACGGACGGACGGACGGACGGACGGACGGACGGACGGACGGACGGACGGACGGACGGACGGACGGACGGACGGACGGACGGACGGACGGACGGACGGACGGACGGACGGACGGACGGACGGACGGACGGACGGACGGACGGACGGACGGACGGACGGACGTCAAGCGGATTTGAGGTTTTTGGGCACAAATAAACAAAAAATATTATATAACTTTTTTTCGTCCGAGGCTTGGTTCTATGCGTTACAAACTTTTCGGCTGGATTAAACTTATAATACTCTATATGATTTCATCTAGAGTATAATAATATATAACTTTTTTTCGTCCGAGGCTTGGTTCTATGCGTTACAAACTTTTCGGCTGGATTAAACTTATAATACTCTATATGATTTCATCTAGAGTATAAAAATCCGCCAACAGTCTGGGCGCAACTTTATTATTTTATGGGTAGAAGTCCGAAACTGAAAACCTAAAAAATAACGTTTCAAGTAGCCTCCTGGTTATTTCTTAGGTTGTCAGTCGCATAGTAACCTACACCGCATCTCATCATTAAACACGTTTCGTACTTCTACCCATAAAATACTAAAATTGCTCCCAGACTGTTGGCAGATTTGTTTTATTTACTTATGTATTAAATAACGTATTATAAAAAAAAAAAAAAAAAAACTTACTCAAAACTAATTTGTACAAAATTCAATTCAGAGTTATAGTAAGTTCCGTAAATTAAGTGAAGACGTTTTGATAGGATACTTGTATGGCAGCTACACGAAGGACTAATAGGCTTTTCTTAATAATCATATATTTTGCTTCAACTATTGGAAAAGTTTCACATACAAAATTTCAATGTCGTAGCTTATTGGTCAATATTCTTGAACACGTGTTTTAAGGACATATTGTATGGCAGCTACCCGAAGGAGTATAACGATTTTGCCCGTTAACGAACTTAGCCTTAAAAATTCAACCAAACATCCAGATTCAAAATTTCAAGATCCTAGGTGAAGGCGTTCTTGAGTTATCGTGCTAACGGACAGACGGACGGACGGACGGACGAACGGACGGACGGACGGACGGACGGACGTCAGGCGGATTTGAGGTTTTTGGCCACAAATAAACAAAAAATAATATATAACTTTTTTTCGTCCGAGGCTTGGTTCTACGCGTTACAAACTTTTGGGCTGGATTAAACTTATAATACTCTATATGATTTCATCTAGAGTATAAAAATAAATCTGTTCGCGAAGTTCATAGAGCACTTCGTCCATTTCACGGTCAACATAATTGGCCTAGTGAGCAAGCAATTCGTGCAGTTATTGATCGTTTTCGCACTAATTTTACTCGTCTCAATTCAAAACCATCAACAAGACAAAGAAATGTGCGTACCGAAGAGAATATTGCTGCTGTAGCGCGAAGTGTTGAAGAAGAGGACGGAATGTCGATTCGACGCTATGGCCAGCGCTACCGAGCCATGCTGACTAAATTTTTGTTTCCAAAAATTAATCAACCAAATATCGCCGACATTTGGTTCCAACAAGATGGCGCAACTTGCCATACAGCGTACTTAACAATCGACTTATTGCAAAACCAATTTGGTGACAACTTGATTTCCAGAAGTGGTTCTGTTAACTGGCCCCCTCGTTCGTGCGATTTAACGCCTCTGGATTACTTTTTATAGGACTATATTAAGTCATGCGTTTATACCGACAAACCAGCATCTCTTGAAGCATTGGAAGCCAATATTCAAGCCACTATTGACGCCATACGGCCAGATTTATTGGAAAAAGTAGTCAAAAATTGGACTGATCGAATGGACCATGTAACTAGTAGCCGCGGTGGACATATGACGGAAATCATATTTAAAAAATAAATGCCATGAAATTATCTACCAGAATATAATAAAAAAATTTCATTCCAACAATATTTCTGTCTTGTATTATAATTTTAAGTTCTCATGCACCTAAAAAAAACACCCTATAGTAAAAGCGAATTCGATCACATTAAACCTAAGAGATTTTCGGAAGCAGTGAAAACTTGAACAATACCCCCAGGTGGTTTAATTGAGAAAAATACTAAAGTTGGTTTTTCCCCGACTACGTTTAAAGCTTATAGAAGTAAAAATGAATTCCAAATCTCAATATACCTTAGATATACATATATCAGAATTCGTGAATATGTACACAACCACTTTACTCCTTCTTACGGGTTGGATATCGAAAAATTTTGAAGATCATTACTAGGCACTTATATAAATAGCCCGCACAAGTAAAATTGCTTTGATAGCTCGACATGTCTAAAAGTTTTAACGACGTTTGTGAAAATGTGGATTAACGGATATTTTTTTTACTCAACCTCTGAACGCCAATAAAAATCTGAACTTTTTTTTGCTTTAAATACTCTTATAGTATATCTACATATACGTACTAAGTTTCAACTTTCTACCATAAGCCGTTTCTGAGATATAAAAAATCACCCCTCTCCCCCGTACTTTGATACCCCTACCAACAAGTTTATTTTTATAGGATGTCTCCATAGTGGCTCTATATAATCCTAAATTTTTAGCTTTCTATTCATTATGGTTTTCGAGAAATAAAAATTAGAATGTTTTCCTTTCTACCCTTTTTTACCATCACCCACACCACCAACATTTTTTTCCCTACTAGAAGTTTACCGACCCCAACTCCTGTAAACTTTTAAAGATCATATCTGATACGGTTTCTGAGATATAAAAATTAAATTTTTTGAAAAATTGCTGTCCCCCCTCAAAAAATTTAGTTTCGGTAGAGTCCTCTTGTGATCCCATATACAGAAACTAAATTTTATCTTCCTGGTGTAATTGGTTCGGAAGATATTGTAATCCAAAGTTTTTCACCCCACACCCCCACACCACACCACCCTCTTAAGAATTTTAGTCCTTGTCTAGTCTTGAAGTATCCCTAAGGACAAAAACAAATTTTCAATCTTCTGACATCAATTGTTCAGGAGATATCGATTTTAGAATGTTTTAATCCCGTCTTTCATGCATTAAAGACTCATTGTTTCCCCCCCCCCACTTCCACACCCCGTATCGAAATTGAAGAAAACATCTTACGAATACAAAAAAAGCTTCTACATATCTATCAAAATCTTCAAATTTTCGGGAACGTTAAAAATCTTCGAATTGAAGAAAAATCTTCAAATCTAGCATCGCTGCTACTACTCAAGATAGATTCTCGAATTTCTCAATCATGAACATTGAATCCAATTTTAAGGACTCTCTTTTGGTTGTTACTCGAAACTAAAAGACAGTGAGTTCCGTAAATTGAGTGAAGACATTTTTACAGGATTTTTTTATAGCTGCTACTCGAACGAGGACTCATAGAAAAAGGGCCACCCTAACCACAGAGCTAAATGGGCTATGGCCCTCGGACGCAAGCCTTTTGGGAGCGGCAATTTTTATTGATGAGCGCAGAGCGCAGAAATGAAAGAATGTATTTTAAAATTATTATCTGATTTAGATATCACTTTGGAAAATTGTAGAGGGTAATCTTATGATAATGCTTCTAATATGTCGGGTATATACAGCGGCCTCCAAGCGCGCATTAAATCAATAAAATTCTTGCCATTTATGTACCCCGTGCAGCGCATTCTTTAAATTTAATTGGAGAGGAATACTACGTAAAACGGCGTAATACTACGTACAACCAACTAAATTATTTTTATTTCTTTAAAATCTATACAATTTCATTGCCGCGTCAACATCAAGATGGGAAATTTTGAAAGATACGAGTACGCTAGCATTAAAAAAACAAAGTGCCCAAAAAATTAAGCGACACTCGTTGGCCAGCAAGCGCTGATTCAGTGAAGGCAATTGTTTCCATCTATAAAAATTTGAAATATGCTTTGAATAAAATTTTCGAAGATAATTTTCAAAAGCCTGCAACAAAATTTGAAGATGAGGGGTTGTTAAATGAGTTCAACTCACTGGAAACTGCTATTATGGTAGAATTTTGTAGCGAAATATTAGAAACCATAGATAAAACTAATATATCACTTCAAAAAGTTGATACTACAATTGAAAGCATTATTTGATTATACTTCTTTACAACAACGAAACGAAACGAAATACAGAATCATTTAACCTTTACAAATCTGAAGGTATAAAGTTGTCTAATTCTGAAACTTTTATATTTTGTATTTGCCGCTTCCACTAGCCTTCAAAATTGTATTTTCTTGTGACGGGGGGCGCATTATTTTTAGTAGCCCACGGGTGCCGAATATCTTAGGACGGCACTGCATAGGAATTATTTCAAATTTTTTCGTTCAACTGCAGCTAGTGGAAAAGCAACGTATAAAAAAATTTAAATTCGCAATCTAAGACTAATCATTCGTTGTTTATACGAACATCTAATTTGTAAGCACAAAACGGACGAACTTGTATGAAAAGCATGTGTGCCTTTCGGAAGAAGTCGTATCTTCTGAGCCATTCGGCCCCTGTCCCCTGCCAGATTTCAGGCCAGGGCACGCTTATGAGCAAGGCACTGAATTGAAAACTGATTTGGATGCAATGGGGGTGGATCTCACAGACTGTGAATTTTACGAAAGTTTTCATGATCCGGATACAACAAAAGAGGATTCACTTAATCAAGATCCTGATTATGTTCCAGATATGGAATATAGCTTAGAGGAAAATACTGAGCTATGAAGATCCAATCGACTAAATCCAACATCGAAGTTTGTCTACGCCAATGCATTGAGTGCAATTACGAATGACGGCGATCCTATTACAGTCGATGAGGCTCTTCAGCGAAATGATGCAACCCAGTGGAAAGATGCGATGTGTGATGGAACGCTTATTCGGCATAAAAATATCTGCTGGATAATTTCCCTTTTATACCAAAACATCTGGAAAAATACACCGAACACTCGCGGAGGAAAATTATTTGCTGGGTAACGCCACATGCGCATGCGAAGACGTGTACTACCCAAGAATCCACGGAGTAATGTTAAACGAGGAGAGGATGTCTCGATAAGGCAGTGCGCAAAGTAAAGTCAAACGTCAGTTGGGAGCCGAATCTCGACCGCGCCGGTCGCTTAGTAAGGAAAAAGAAAAAGAAATTATGGTGAATTTTTGTGGTGCCGCAGAAAACAACAGAAAAAAAAGGACAAGAAAACATAAGCGAAGGCTCCTGTAAAACCTATGCGGTGCGGAACCGGGATTCCTGTAAGGGCCCTCCCTACCTTGGGCACCCAACGAGGAGTTGGCAGATAACGGAGAGATTTTTTTCCAGCAACCCCAACATGTAAGCCCTATTAGTTATTCAAATTTTAGCTTTCGGCGTATGCCAACTCCAATCATTTCTTTTTGTGGTTAATTTTATTTTACTTTATTATTTTAATAATAAAGTATTGTTATCGATTTTTAAAAAAAAAAATTTGCTACCTTGAAATTTTTTTTTTCACGTTTCATGACTAATAGACACCAAAAAAAAATTTCAGTCCGTCTGTGGGCCGTCCGCCGTACGCAAAACGTTTGAAAGCTTATAGCTCTCAAACTCTTTGAGCTATTAAGTTGAATTTTTTTTGTTGGTAGACTGAGCAGACCCCTTCAAGTGACCAAATTTTGGGTGTGAGGGGGGAGGTGGGGGAAGCGTTTTAGACGGGAAATTTTGATTTCTAGATCTCAGTAACCGCTTAGGCTAAGAGGCTGAAAATTGGAATTTATATCGAGCATCGATAGTGGACCTATTTGCAAAAAAAATTGCTGATTTGGTGAAGGGGTGTAGGAGTGGGGGGAATAATAATGCGTCCGAAACGCTCGAAAGCCGAGATCGAGACATTCTGAAATCCATATCTCCTAATCGGTTAATGTCACGAAATTAAAACTTAATGAAGATCTGTGGGTATAATAGGAGAATAGATCGGAAACAAATTTTTGAGTGGAGGCAGTGGCGTACGGAGGTGGGGAGTGAAAAGCTTTAGATTACGATATCTCACAAACCAATTGCACTAGTGTAACGACTCTTTTCCAGGGTATGCTCATCGGATGCCAGTGTCCGTTACAAAACATTTATTTTTCTGGATAGACTTCACTTTATTACTCTATTGACAATTCATATTTCATTCATCACTTAAGTCCACTGTCCACGCCTTGGCTATCTTCTCGTCGTTGTCTCGCGATTCTTATTTTCACTGCTCTTGCCTCCGCTTTCCTCGCCTTCGCTGCCTTCGTCTACGTTATTTTCAGCTCCACTGCACTTGTATTCGCTGTCCTTGCTTTCGCAGCCCTTGTTACTCTTGTCTTTGTTCCGCTCGTCTTCACTGCTCTTGTCTTTGTTCCGCTCGTCTTCACTGCTCTTGTCTTCGCTGCCCTAGTCTTCGCTGCTCTTGCTTTCGTTGCTCTTGTCTTCGCTGCTCACGTGTTCGCTACTCTCGTCTCCGTTGCTCTTGTCTTCGCTGCCCTTGCTCTTGTCTTCGCTGCTCTCGTCTTCGCTGCTCTCGTCTTCGCTGTTCTTGCTTTCGTGGTTCTTGTCTTCGCCGTTCACTTCTTCGCTACTCTTGTCTCCGTTGCTCTTGTCTTCGCTGCTCTTGCTCTTGTCTTCGCTGCTCTCGTCTTCGCTGCTCTCGTCTTCGCTGTTCTTGCTTTCGTGGCTCTTGTCTTCGCCGTTCACTTCTTCGCTACTCTCGTCTCCGTTGCTCTTGTCTTCGCTGCTCTTGCTCTTGTCTTCGCTGCTCTTGCTCTTGTCTTCGCTGCTCTCGTCTTTGCTGCTCTCGTCTTCGCTGTTCACTTCTTCGCTGCTCTTGTGCTCGCTGCTTACGTCTCTACTTGACTTCTCCTTGGACAGACCTAGTTGACCTCAGACCTTCAAAGAGGAGGTGTAACCTCGCTGGCCTTATCCCGTCTGAGGATCGCTCTAGGACGACTGTCCGGTCAGGTTCACGGTTGCTAGAAGAGGAAGTGTAACCTCGCTAACCTTCTTTGCAGACTTGTGTAGTGCTGACCGAGTTGCCTTTTCTGGCTGATTCGTTTACTATATATTTAGTGCTAAACATTTACTATCCATGAATTATGTTATGGATGTAATTTTGTATGTGAGAATTTTGCCTTTTTATAATTCGTGGTCAGTGCATGCAACTCCCAGTATATAGTCTCGCTGGGTTTTTGTATATTTGTCATTTTAGTTTTTCTGCGTAAGGCAGAAACTATTGATGGACTATTGGTCCCTGTCCGGAAGTGATCCTTGGCGGGTTGAGGCGATCTTTTTAGACTGTCTCTACTCTGTCTTTGGCGATCGACTAGATAGGCTCTGGTATGCTCCATCCGTTAGGCAAAGGTGGCCTAACCGCCAACTCCCACTAATCACCCTTTAAATTTTTCTATTAAACTTACACTAAAGTAACTCAGACAATATACTGATGCTCTGGCCTCTCCAGTCATTAATTACCACTTTGGTACATTACTCGTACCATTACACATTTCTAAAAAACCGTTACCTTGTCGGGAATTTCAGATGAAGGAGTCAGCGCCTCGGGCGCGACTCATCTATACGTTGACGGAGCCCTTCGGGCTCCTTGTCAGCTCCAGTATTTCAGTATATTTGTCGGCGGGTTTATCTGTCGCATTGCGTCGCCTGGGGCGTTTTTGTGATCCCGCTGATCTTTTCCAGGTATATTCTCAATTTTCCGTCTTTCAGCCTTTGTTGTGATTGTTTTCCAGGGTCTATGTTTTATGTCTCACATCTTGTCGTATTTGATGTTGTTGTATTCGATGTTCTTAGAATTCGTGTTGTATTTCAATGTTCTTAGCTTTAAGTTTTATCTTGTGTTTGTAATTCAATGTTCGTAACTCTATGTTTTAATTTGTGTTGTATTTCAATGTTCTTAGCTCTAAGTTTTATCTTGTGTTTGTAACTCAATGTTCTTAACTCTATGTTATAATTTGTGTTGTATTTGTAATTCAATGTTCTAGGTTTTAATTCAATGTTCTTAGCTATAAGTTTTAATTTGTGTTGTGCTTTGTAGTCCAAAGCTAAAGAATTTGGAGCCAGTCATGGCAATTTTTAGTGTGGGTGGAAATGCGTGGGATTTCCATCCTCACACTCTCTCCTTATTTTCATTGAGAGGTTTGACTTTATACTTGTAGTTTATGTGGCTCCCTCGTCGTCTGAATTGAACCACATACATGTATCGGCCGACCTGTCTCCTCCACTTGGTTCGTCTTCCTATCGTTTTGTACATGCCGAGTGTTTTGTTGATTTCCTCCATGATTTCTGGTGGTAATGCTGTGGGTATTGTGCTGACCTCTGGTCCGGAATTGTGTTCCTTCAGGTCCCTTGTGGATTGGAGTTCTCTCGGTAAGTCTGCTTCCTCCTTTTCCTCGTCGTTGTTCTCGTTGTCTTGGAGGCCCGATATTCCTCCCTGCATGATATCAGCCATTATCTTCTTCCGGAATTCGGGCATCTCAGCTTGGATGAACGTTATTTCTGCATTCCGACCCTGGAATTCGGCTAGCGTACAGCAGAAAACTCCACAGTCGTAGCTGTTCGTTTGGCGTGGGACTCCTTGGGCGCTCTGTGTCTGGAAATCCGAGCTCCCTGTTCCGGTAACGTCCCGTATAAAGTCGCCTAGTAGTCTTAGTTCCGCTGGAAATGGTGCACCTGTCGGGTCGTAATACCTGATCCACCGCTCATCCAGGTGTACTGTTGCCAGACACCAGTGATTTCCATGCATATGTAGTGGCACGAGGATTATACCGCCTTTCTCGTATTCTGGTTGTCTCCACCGCTGCAGTCCGGTTGGCCCTCGCTTGGCTAGGCATGGCAGGAAGAACGTACTGACTGCAGACAGCCGGGGTAGACTTGGGTGTTCCCGGCTGCGTTTCTCCAAGAGTTCCATGTAGCCATTGATGATGTTGTCATTCAGCCAACGTCCGTTCACCAATGTAGCTAGGTCGCTACGTGTGATCTGTAGCCGATTTATGGTGATGATGACCTCGTCTGGTGGTCCCTGGTGCTTCTGCTGGGCGGTATTCGGTGTTGATTGAGGGGGTGGCTGTTGTTCCTGCACGTCCGTGGTTGTAATGCTGCGGCGTAGTAGTACGATGGTTTTCCTCACTCGGTCCATTGTTTGCGCTTGTTCTACCTTTGCTCTCCCTGATGGTTATAGATAAACTAATTTTGGCCCTACCGGATTCGTGCCCTTTTATACCTAGGACTGGTACGGTTTATTTCTGATGGTCTTTAGTCCGAGTGTTTTATGGCTTTTGGCGCGAGTTTTGAAAATTTTTTTAGTTTGGAGGTGATATACTATCCTGACGGGCGGGGTCTCCGTTCGCGGCGTGATAGGCTTTGAGTTCACTAACGTGTGCGGTCCGAATGCGAGGGCTACCATTCCTTTGCAACTGTACTATTACTGGTGAGGTGAAGTTTACAACCTTATAGGGTCCGTCAAATTTCGGAGCTAGTTTCGCCGCAAAACCATCGATGGCCTTCGAGAGGGGGTGCTCTTTTACCATTACTGGTTGTCCAATCGTAGGAGTCCAATGTCGGCGTCTCAGATTGTAGTGGCGTCCTTGATCTTGGGCAGCGCGTTCTAGATTACGCCTTACGATGCGGAACGCTTCCTGCAACCTGGTGGCTTTCTCGGCGGGTGATTGTGCTGCGCTGCCAGTCCCGAATGTCACTTCATCGTAGAGGGTTCGCGGTAGACGTGGCTCCCGTCCCTGTGTTAAGAACGCCGGGCTGTAACCCGTTGTTTCCGATATGGCAGAGTTGAGGGCCAGAGAAATCTCCGGCAGGAGGTTGTCCCAATCTCGTTGATTATCGCCGGTCAGCTGCGCGATTATCGTTTTGGCGGTCCTGTTTACTCGCTCGGTGGGGTTCTCTTGGGGTGTATATGGGGCGGTGAACTGTTGTTTTATTCCTAGCTCGGACATGAATTTCTGAAACGCCCTGCCGGTGAATTGGGCCCCATTATCGGTAACTAGCACTTTGGGAATACCGAATCTGGCCATAATTCTTTCCCGGAATGCTTTCCGTAGTCCATCACTGGTTGCCTTCCGGAGTGGAATTAGCTCGGTCCATTTAGAAAATTTGTCAAAAAATACCAGTAGTATGGTGTTCCCATGCTTAGAGCGTGGAAGTGGTCCTACGAAGTCGGCGCATAGGACACTCCATGGTTCCTCTGCGATTTGTGAGAACATTTTTCCTGCGGCCTTTTGTTGACTAGGTTTGTACTTTTGGCATGACTCGCAGCGCTGCACATATTTGCTGATCTCTCGGAACATTCCAGGCCAGTAGTACCGATTGGCAACTCGACCGATGGTTTTTCGGATACCCAGATGCCCTGCGCTTGGTTCGTCGTGGTTCTCCTTTAGGATCCGGCTGCGAAGTGGTGTCGGAACGCAGAGTTTCCACGGTGCGCAATCCTCGTCGTTAGACCGGTGTGGGATATGTCGGTATAGTTGTTGATCCTCGAAGACATAGTCCGGAAATTTCTCTGGGTTTTCTCTTACCTCTGCCTTCCTCTTCTCTAACCATCTACACCCCGAATCGTTTGAGTCCTCGGTGTTGGCCATGCATAGTACTTCCGCTGGTTGTCGTGAGAGGGCGTCGGCGACCACGTTTAGCTTCCCTCGTCTGTATTGGATGTCGAATGTATACTGCTGTAGCTCGAGTGCCCACCTTGCGATTCGTCCCGTGGGGTTGTCGATTGAGTTTAACCACTTGAGCGCCAAATGGTCCGTAATGACGGTAAAGGAATATCCTTCCAGGTAAGGTTGCATCTTACGGATACCCCAGACGATGGCTAGGCATTCCTTCTCCGTCGATGAGTAGTTCCGTTCCGCTGCGTTCAAGTGACGACTCGCGTAGGCTATCACCTGCTCTGCACCGTCACCCTCTTGTGTAAGTACGGCCCCTAGTCCGTAATCGCTGGCGTCGGTTTGCAGGGTGAATTTCTGGCTAAAGTCCGGGCAGGCCAGCACTGGTGCCTCTGACAATTTCTTCTTGATGGTGTCAAACGCTGTTTGTTGATCCTCCTGCCATTTCCAATGCTTTCCTTTCTTCAACAGTATATTCAGCGGGTGTACGACAGTGGCGAACTCAGGCACGAAACGTCGATACCAGGACGCGATTCCAAGGCACCTTCGTAGTTCTCTTACGTTTGTTGGTGGCTGCAATGCTTCGATCGCTGCAATTTTGTCCGGATCGGTGTGGATTCCTTTCTCACTGATAACATGCCCTAGATACGTTGTTTCTTTTTTGAAGAATTTGCACTTTTCCACGTTGATCTTTAAGTTTGCGGCCCGCAACCGGCGGAAAACCTCTCCTAGGTTTTTCTTATGCTCTTCGAAGGTCGTTCCCGTGACGATTATATCGTCCAAGTAGGCGAATGCATACGGTTCCATCTCGTGACCGATCACTTGGTCTAGGGCTCGTTGAAAGGTTGCCGGAGCGGAGTGGAGTCCGAAAGGCATAACCCGCCATTGGAATAGCCCGCGGCCGGGTACTGTGAATGCGGTATACTGTTTACTAGCTTCGTCCATAGGTATCTGCCAATACCCATTCTTGAGATCCAGGCTACTAATAAATTTCGCATTCCGTAGTCGATCCAGGATATACTGGATCCTTGGTAGCGGGTAGGCGTCGGGTATTGACCGTGCGTTGAGTTGGCGGAAATCCAGGCAGAGTCTCCAGGTACCATTCTTCTTCTTGACTAGAATTACCGATGAGCTGTATGGGCTGTGTGATGGTTCGATGCACCCCTTCCTGATCAACTCGTCTACCTCCTCATTGAGGGTTGCTTGAGTTATAGGGTTGCTGGTGGCGTATCGATGTTTGAACGGTCTGTCATCTTGCATTACAATCTTATGCTTCGTGATGTTCGAGACTTCGCTGATCTGGTCGAAAGCATGGAGTTCCTGGCTTAGGAATTCGTTGGTCCTCTCCAGTTGTTCGGCCATCTCGTCTTGCCTCACGGTGCAGGTCCTGATGTGGACTGGTTGTGGGTTAGCTTCGTTGTTTTGCAGGACAATGGTCTGGCTACCACAAGTGAGAATCGTGCCGATGTTTTGGAGAAAATCCATCCCTAGTATTAGGTCTTCTATGAGACTGGGGAGAATTAGCAGTGACATTCTGCACTGTCGATCGCCCAACCCGATGAGGATGGATAGCGCTTGTACAACGTCATGGTTCGAGCCGTCCGATATCTTTACTGTTACTTCCTGGTTGATTATAAGTCCTGTTTCCTTGAGTTTGTCGGCGAGGGGGCCGCTGATGAAGCTCCTCGTTGCCCCCGTATCGACTGTTGCTCGCACCAATTCTTCACCGAGAGCAACGGTGGCGAAGATATGGCTGTTTTCCTGGTATAGGAGTTTTATTGCGGTGGAGGACTGGTCACCTGGGGCGTCGCCACTCCTCGCGCCTGGCGGGCTCCTGATTCGTTTCCCGATCGACGTCTGCAACAATCGACAGTCCTAGTATTGCGGCGTTCACAGTCCCAACAGAAGTAAACTCTAAGGTTCGGACAAGACCGGGCGCGATGTCCGTCCTGGCTGCAGTTGTAGCACGCTGTCCTCGTGTTGACATGGAGCTCAGTAGTCTGCGCGATGGCACAACGCCTTTCTTCTTGGCCGGGTCGGACTGCGATATTTCCTCCCCTAATACCTTCGAAATCGTCGGCTAGTGAGATCAGCTCCTCTAGAGTCGTGAAATCCTTCCGCCGGATGTACAGCTGGTACTTCGCCTGACAGTTACGAAAAATTCGCTCGAGTTTCGCTTTGTCGGTGTAGTCCATAGGACGCATAAGGTTCTGTAAGTTTAACACGTAATCCTTAAAGCTTTCTCCTGGTAGCTGGGCCCTTTGACGTATTTTGTCATCAAGCTCCTCCAAATATCGTGCGGGGAGGAAAAACTTCAGGAAGTCTCCTTTGAAGTCACTCCACTGGGGCCATACTCGGCTGTTGTTTCGATACCATGTTAGCGCCTTGGCTCGGAGTAACTCTGGCATAATCCTGGGTAATAGGTTTTGGTTGATTCCATAGACGTCTGCCAGCTCCTCCACACGTTCTATGAAATCGAGGGGGTCCTTTCCGCCTTCATACTTGACGGACCACTTTCGGATTTGGTCAGCTACGGCCGTAAGCGTGAGCCCAGGACTGGGGCCTGGCTCGCTGAAGTGGGTTCTCACCATAGTGGGTTCGGCAATAGGGAATGGCGCCTCCGAGTCTGTTTCTCCGACGGTTACTTCTGATTTTCTTAGCACCTGGTCGCCTTCCTCGGGTATCACTGGTTTCGACGGGGGCCCAGATGTAGTGCCCTTGTTGTGTTGGATCTCTAGTTCGGAAAGTCTCTGCTCATGTGCATTGCCCTCATCGTCTCTGATCCACGTGATGAGGCGCTTTCGTAGCTCATCGACAGTTCCGGTACTATCCAAGCCGAATTCCTCTGCATAGGTGAGAAGCTCCTCCCTACGTAGTCCGTAGATCCAATTGGTCTTCACCATGTTGTTTGTCTTTTACTAACTTTTCACTGTTCGTTAATCCACTATTGTTAATTCTCTGTTGGTTAGTTTACTGTCTTGTGGTGCGCTAACTGTTAATTCACTGTACTGTTGATTAGCTCACTGCCTGTTTTCACTGTCACTATATGTCTGGTGATACACTGATTGTTAATTCACTGCACTGCTGATTAGTTCACTGCCTGTTTTCACTGTTATTATTTGTTTTGTGAAGTCCCTGCTCGGGCGCCATTGTAACGACTCTTTTCCAGGGTATGCTCATCGGATGCCAGTGTCCGTTACAAAACATTTATTTTTCTGGATAGACTTCACTTTATTACTCTATTGACAATTCATATTTCATTCATCACTTAAGTCCACTGTCCACGCCTTGGCTATCTTCTCGTCGTTGTCTCGCGATTCTTATTTTCACTGCTCTTGCCTCCGCTTTCCTCGCCTTCGCTGCCTTCGTCTACGTTATTTTCAGCTCCACTGCACTTGTATTCGCTGTCCTTGCTTTCGCAGCCCTTGTTACTCTTGTCTTTGTTCCGCTCGTCTTCACTGCTCTTGTCTTTGTTCCGCTCGTCTTCACTGCTCTTGTCTTCGCTGCCCTAGTCTTCGCTGCTCTTGCTTTCGTTGCTCTTGTCTTCGCTGCTCACGTGTTCGCTACTCTCGTCTCCGTTGCTCTTGTCTTCGCTGCCCTTGCTCTTGTCTTCGCT
Source organism: Beris morrisii (assembly GCA_951812415.1). Classification (NCBI taxonomy): domain Eukaryota; kingdom Metazoa; phylum Arthropoda; class Insecta; order Diptera; family Stratiomyidae; genus Beris; species Beris morrisii. The sequence continues at coordinate 85,232,906 of OX638310.1, read as the reverse complement.
GCTCTCGTCTTCGCTGCTCTCGTCTTCGCTGTTCTTGCTTTCGTGGTTCTTGTCTTCGCCGTTCACTTCTTCGCTACTCTTGTCTCCGTTGCTCTTGTCTTCGCTGCTCTTGCTCTTGTCTTCGCTGCTCTCGTCTTCGCTGCTCTCGTCTTCGCTGTTCTTGCTTTCGTGGCTCTTGTCTTCGCCGTTCACTTCTTCGCTACTCTCGTCTCCGTTGCTCTTGTCTTCGCTGCTCTTGCTCTTGTCTTCGCTGCTCTCGTCTTCGCTGCTCTCATCTTCGCTGTTCACTTCTTCGCTGCTCTTGTGCTCGCTGCTTACGTCTCTACTTGACTTCTCCTTGGACAGACCTAGTTGACCTCAGACCTTCAAAGAGGATGTGTAACCTCGCTGGCCTTATCCCGTCTGAGGATCGCTCTAGGACGACTGTCCGGTCAGGTTCACGGTTGCTAGAAGAGGAAGTGTAACCTCGCTAACCTTCTTTGCAGACTTGTGTAGTGCTGACCGAGTTGCCTTTTCTGGCTGATTCGTTTACTATATATTTAGTGCTAAACATTTACTATCCATGAATTATGTTATGTGTATGATGTAATTTTGTATGTGAGAATTTTGCCTTTTTATAATTCGTGGTCAGTGCATGCAACTCCCAGTATATAGTCTCGCTGGGTTTTTGTATATTTGTCGGCGGGTTTATCTGTCGCATTGCGTCGCCTGGGGCGTTTTTGTGATCCCGCTGATCTTTTCCAGGTATATTCTCAATTTTCCGTCTTTCAGCCTTTGTTGTGATTGTTTTCCAGGGTCTATGTTTTATGTCTCACATCTTGTCGTATTTGATGTTGTTGTATTCGATGTTCTTAGAATTCGTGTTGTATTTCAATGTTCTTAGCTTTAAGTTTTATCTTGTGTTTGTAATTCAATGTTCGTAACTCTATGTTTTAATTTGTGTTGTATTTCAATGTTCTTAGCTCTAAGTTTTATCTTGTGTTTGTAACTCAATGTTCTTAACTCTATGTTATAATTTGTGTTGTATTTGTAATTCAATGTTCTAGGTTTTAATTCAATGTTCTTAGCTATAAGTTTTAATTTGTGTTGTGCTTTGTAGTCCAAAGCTAAAGAATTTGGAGCCAGTCATGGCAATTTTAAGTGTGGGTGGAAATGCGTGGGATTTCCATCCTCACACTAGAAAAGCATACTGCAGTCACGATCCGCTGCAAGCCAATCGTATAATACTCTAGATGAATACTGAACTCCGATTTATATTGTAGTTGAGGATGAAGTAGAATTACGTGTGTGCATATTGTATGTCCTTTATTAAGGACTGCTATTAGATTGTGTTCGATGACCGATCGAACTCCATCGACATCCGGCCGCGTCACATAGCTTTAAGGCATTAAACCAACATAGATATTTAGATAAATAAAACCATTTTTTTTGTTTCTCAATAATTTGCTTATTAATGTAGTAGCCAAAAAATATCAAGTTCTACACCTGCATTATACGCCATCAGCGATTGCATGGTCTTTTGCCCTATTAGCAAAAAATAAAATATTTGAACTGCAGGTGTACAATGTGCACTTATTGCAATTTTGGGGTAATATGTACACTTACCTGTTCTTATCACCGGATTAATGAATCGAACAAAAAAATAACAATGTCAGCAATATTAGCGTAAGAATTTTATATAAAGGGTTTTCCAATAGGGACTTGACAACTTTGAATTCAATTTGTGAACGCACCCTTTCACTAATCATCGAACTGTCACTGTCAATTTATTCAGTAAACTTAACATTTTTATCATGGTAAAGTACACGAAGGAACAACGTCTGCAAATTATAAAAATTTACTACAGAAATTCGGAGTCGGTGACCGCTACTTTAAGAGCGTTAACTCCGATTTTCGGTCGTAATTCTCGCCCTAGTAGACAGGCAGTAACAAGTTTAGTGCAAAAATTTGAGTCTACATATTCGTTGTGTGATGTTGCCGTGCCAGTGAGACAACGGGTTGGTCGAAGTGTCGAAAATATCGCTGCCGTTGAAACGTCCGTAGCAAATGATCCAAATCAGTCAATTCCACGGCGTTCTCAAGTGTTGGGCATCGCCCAGACCACGTTATGGCGAATTTTGCGTAAGGATCTTGGTTTACACCCATACAAGATCAAGCTGACTCAAGAATTGAAGCCGATGGACCATTTGAAGCGACGTACGTTCTCCGATTGGGCTCTGGAAAAGATGCGCCAAGATGATCAATTTCATCGCAAAATCATCTTCAGTGACGAAGCTCATTTTTGGCTCAGTGGGTTCGTCAATAAGCAAAATATGCGTTATTGGTCCGGTGAAAATCCACATGTGCTTCATGAAAGACCACTTCATCCACAAAAAATAACTGTTTGGTGCGGTTTGCATGCTGGCGGCGTCATAGGGCCATATTTTTTCGTCGACGATAATGATCGTCACGTTACTGTGAATGGTAATCGTTATCGCGCCATGATTACCGATTATTTTTGGCCCGAATTGGAAGATATGGACTTAGACAACATGTGGTTTCAACAGGACGGTGCCACAAGCCACACAGCACACGTTACAATCGATTTATTGAAGAGTAAGTTTGATGAGCGTGTTATCTCAAGAAATGGACCAGTCGATTGGCCGCCTCGTTCGTGCGATTTAACGCCTCTGGACTTTTTTCTTTGGGGCCACGTCAAGTCGTTGGTCTATGCCAACAAGCCGACGACGTTGGAAGAGCTCAGAGCCAACATTGAACACGAAATAGCAGCCATTTCGGCCGAAATGTGTGGCCGAGTCATCGAAAATTGGGTCCAACGAATCGACCGCTGCAAACGTGCCCGCGGTGGCCATATGAACGAAGTCGAGTTCCATTCATAAATGTTTTGATTGTACTTCAACCCGATAATAAAGTTTTTGAAATATCTCAAATGGTTTGCATTTTATTTTGAAAAAAAGTGGTCAAGTCCTTATTGGAAAACCCTTTATAAGAATTTAGAAACAGTAATAAAGAAGTTAGTCAATTTTAAATCGTGTGTCATAAATCATTGTGAACCTCCCAGTCGCCCAGTTCAAACCTGTCTCCCTCACAATCCACTAGTGAAGTTAAAGTGTAAGAAATAAAAAAACTATATTCTGAAATTGTGCATCGGTATTGTACCGAAGTACATATAAAGGGTTTTCCAATAGGGACTTGACAACTTTGAATTCAATTTGTGAACGCACCCTTTCACTAATCATCGAACTGTCACTGTCAATTTATTCAGTAAACTTAACATTTTTATCATGGTAAAGTACACGAAGGAACAACGTCTGCAAATTATAAAAATTTACTACAGAAATTCGGAGTCGGTGACCGCTACTTTAAGAGCGTTAACTCCGATTTTCGGTCGTAATTCTCGCCCTAGTAGACAGGCAGTAACAAGTTTAGTGCAAAAATTTGAGTCTACATATTCGTTGTGTGATGTTGCCGTGCCAGTGAGACAACGGGTTGGTCGAAGTGTCGAAAATATCGCTGCCGTTGAAACGTCCGTAGCAAATGATCCAAATCAGTCAATTCCACGGCGTTCTCAAGTGTTGGGCATCGCCCAGACCACGTTATGGCGAATTTTGCGTAAGGATCTTGGTTTACACCCATACAAGATCAAGCTGACTCAAGAATTGAAGCCGATGGACCATTTGAAGCGACGTACGTTCTCCGATTGGGCTCTGGAAAAGATGCGCCAAGATGATCAATTTCATCGCAAAATCATCTTCAGTGACGAAGCTCATTTTTGGCTCAGTGGGTTCGTCAATAAGCAAAATATGCGTTATTGGTCCGGTGAAAATCCACATGTGCTTCATGAAAGACCACTTCATCCACAAAAAATAACTGTTTGGTGCGGTTTGCATGCTGGCGGCGTCATAGGGCCATATTTTTTCGTCGACGATAATGATCGTCACGTTACTGTGAATGGTAATCGTTATCGCGCCATGATTACCGATTATTTTTGGCCCGAATTGGAAGATATGGACTTGGACAACATGTGGTTTCAACAGGACGGTGCCACAAGCCACACAGCACACGTTACAATCGATTTATTGAAGAGTAAGTTTGATGAGCGTGTTATCTCAAGAAATGGACCAGTCGATTGGCCGCCTCGTTCGTGCGATTTAACGCCTCTGGACTTTTTTCTTTGGGGCCACGTCAAGTCGTTGGTCTATGCCAACAAGCCGACGACGTTGGAAGAGCTCAGAGCCAACATTGAACACGAAATAGCAGCCATTTCGGCCGAAATGTGTGGCCGAGTCATCGAAAATTGGGTCCAACGAATCGACCGCTGCAAACGTGCCCGCGGTGGCCATATGAACGAAGTCGAGTTCCATTCATAAATGTTTTGATTGTACTTCAACCCGATAATAAAGTTTTTGAAATATCTCAAATGGTTTGCATTTTATTTTGAAAAAAAGTTGTCAAGTCCTTATTGGAAAACCCTTTATAACAGTTGAACGGATTTTGCATTCGTTCAACAGAACGACGCGGACAAGTAAAAAAAACTTGTTCGCTAAATAAACAGATTGCTACTCAAAACTAAAAGACAATATTCAGTGTTTAATTTCATATCTTGAACTGGGTAAGTCATCAAAAAAAATGTCCTTTTTGAAGGACTTTCACATGGGAGGTGCAGGAAGGACTCACTCGATTTCTTACATATTTATCCTTTTTCCTGGAACCATTCAAAAATGAACGTGTACAAAATTTCAAATTCGTAGCTTGAAGCGTTCAAAAGTTATCGACAAATATTGTTGAACACGTGTCTTAAGGACATATTGTATGGCAGCTACCAGAAGGAGTAAAAGGATTTCGCTGATTAGTAAACTCGAACTTTGTTTTTACTCAAAACTAATTTGTACAAAATTTCCAATTCATAGCTAAAAGATTACTTGAGTTCTAGTAAGTTCCGTAAATTAAGTGAAGACGTTTTGACAGGATATTTGTATGGCAGCTACACGAAGGACTAATAGGATTTTCTTCATAATCATATATTTAGCTCCAACCATTAGAAAAATAACACATACATAATTTCAAAGACGTAGCTTAAACCCTTCTGAAGTTATTGGCCAATATTCTTAAACACGTGTTTTAAGGACATTTTGTATGGCAGCTACCACAAGCAGTAAAAGGATTTCGCTGATTAGTAAACTCAAACTTTATTTTTACTCAAAAATAATTTGTACAAATTTCCAATTCATAGCTAAAAGATTACTTGAGTTATAGTGAGTTTCGTAAATTAAGTGAATGCATTTTGACAGGATATTTGTATGGCAGCTACACGAAGGACTAACAGGACTTTTTCCATAATCATACATTTAGCTCCAACTATTGGAAAAGTAACACATACAAATTTTCAAAGTTGTAGCTTAAACCCTTCCGAAGTTATCGGCAAATATTTTTCAACACGTGTTTTAAGGACATTTTGTATGGCAGCTACCCGAAGGAGTAGGACGATTTTGCCCGCTAACGAACTTAGCCTTACAAATTCAACCAAACATCCAGATTCAAAATTTCAAGATCCTAGGTGTAGGCGTTCTTGAGTTATCGTGTTCACGGACAGACGGACGGACGGACGGACGGACGGACGGATGGACGGACGGACGGACGGACGGACGGACGTACGGACGGACGGACGGACGTCAAGCGGATTTGAGGTTTTTGGGCACAAATAAACAAAAAATAATATATAACTTTTTTTCGTCCGAGGCTTGGTTCTATGCGTTACAAACTTTTGGGCTGGATTAAACTTAAAATACTCTATATGATTTCATCTAGAGTATAAACAAAATTCGGCTTCTGTAGTAAGGTTGACAAATAAAGTTTGCTGAAAGTAAAATTTTTTAAGGCGGTGGTGAAGTATGGAAGTGGAGGGGATAAACATTTTTCTTAAACATCACATCTCATATCTCAAGAACAGTGTACGATAGATGCTTAGAATTTTTACCAGAAGTAGGCCAAATAGACCCCTAAATTTTGTGGTTAGGGTGTAGATGGTGAGGGTGGGGGAGGGAGAAAAGGAGAAAGTTCCGAGTTTTATATCTCGAGAACCTATAATGCTATAAATCTGAAACTTGGTATTTGAATAGATCTTTAGTATTGAAAAAATATAATTTTTTAAAGTGATAGTATGGTACGCGGGTGGAGGGTGTTTTTCCTAACTACAGAACGGCTTATGCTAGAAAGTTGAAACTCGGTACGTATATGTAAGTCAACTAGAAAAGTAATTTAGATTAAAAAAAAATTCAAATATCCATTGGCGTACAGAAGGAGGGCAAAAAAAATTATCAGTGAATATGAAATGCATATATTTTCAGGATTTGCGTCATATCTAATAGGTCTTTCCAAATATTGAATTCATTTTTATTCTACGGATTTTTCATATGAATACCTAGAAAGAGCTTTCATGATTTTTTGTAATTCGACCCACACGGTTGTGTAAAGGGTTTATATACATTTTCACGAATTCAGCCATATCCCTCCGGTCTGATTAGATATCGAATAACTTTTTACTTCCACGGGTTTGTTTAATAATCACCTAAAACTTGTTTTCAGATTTTTTTCTTTTTCATCCCCTAAGAGGGTATAAACGGGTTGAACACGTTTTCACGAATTCCGTCATATCTCTTAGGAGTAATAAGACATCTGAATGGTTTTCACTTCCTCAGGCTTTCTTTTTATATATCTAAAAACTCATTTCAGGATTTTTGGATATTCAACCCCAAAGAGTGTGTAAGGGGTTGCATGTGTTTTCACAAATTCCTATATACCATATTTCTTATTTCAGATGACATATCGAATTCAGTTTTACTTCCTAAGGCTTCCTATATAATCGTCAAAAGTTGATTTCAGTATTTTTAGATAATCAACTCCAAGAGGACGTAAGGCTTTCGACATATTTCTTAAGATTGATAAGATATCAGATTGGTTTTCACTTCCACAGACTTTTTATACATATACGAGTAATCACCTACAAATGCATTTCCGATTCCATGTAATGGACCAAAACCAAATCACGAAAAACCTCCTAATCACGTAACAACTGATATTATACTACGACGTAGACCTCGTCCCGGAGTATGACAGAATTATGTAATTCATATATTATATGTGGATGCGACGTAAGTATTCTAGCGCGACCCCATTCTAACCGCTTTCCGAACTTTTTTTAGGTTTTCAGTCACATAGTAACCTACACCGCGTCTCAGAATTAAACGCGTTCCGGTCTTCTACCCAAAAATAATAAAGTTGCGCCCAGACTGTTGGAAGATTTTTTGTTTTATTGTCCTTACTTTGCGGTATACCAATACCGAATTTTCTATTCTGTTCGTGTGTTTTCTCGCCGGCCGAGATGAATTGTGAAATAAAACTTATAACGTGATCTCATTTTCTTTTTTTTTGTTATTTCGTTCCGTATATTGTGCAAGTAGTGGTGCCAAATTCCTGTTGGTTTTTTTTTGTGTTGTTTTCTCTCTTTCAATTTTAAGTGACCGCGCTATGGATTTTCAGTTCGTGGACAAAGGGACCAGGAGGGTTTCCCCCCATTCGGTATTTCGCCCAAAAAGTTACAGTGGTAGTTCCGCAGGAGCTCCAGAGGTCGGCAGGGTGGTGCAAGCGTTCAAACTACACCTTTCTGGTCATTTAAAACGTTTATACGTGATGTGCGCGCTTAATTACACTCATACGGAAAAATTAAACGCACCACAAAGGGATTGCTCGACAAAACACACTTGCTGCATCTGCGTGCTGTAGGCTCCGGAGCCCCAGTGAGGCGTATGTGGGCCTGTTATGAGGCCTTCAGCCCACAATAGGCACTGTAAAGAATGTGTATATGGATATAAGAAGTGCTAAGTGAAATAAATCCGCGGTCCTAGTTAAATTTCCCTGAAATTTTAGTGCCACGCGGTAGAGAATTTCGCTATATGTAACGGTAGTTTTTCCCTGTTGGGTATTCAAACCTTAAGCCGATGCCGTTTATCTCATTTCACTTACCGTTATGTGACGCTCAAGCACGTGCTTTTGACTGGCTTTTATAGCCACGCGATCTTAAGTGAATATTGCTTCCCCTTTTCTCACTTTGTCGGGTTTTGTTCCCTTTCTTGGGGTTTCTTTTGTGAAATTTGGTAGGGAAAAGATGACAATATCCTCTCAAGAAATTGTTAAGTAGCTGGTACCTTGTGACAGTCCACATTTGCTTGCCCTTTTGGGTCACATTTTAGGTTTTCCGGTTTCGAAGTTCATACCAAAGATGTTTTGCTAGCACACCGGCTGGATCAAGCTTAGCCAAGGAAAGATCATGTATTGGTAGTATACCCTCCTTCTTACAGGACTGGTGTACCTTCTTTTTCTTTTAGCACATTTCAGCGCGGCACAGGAAGCAAATCACCTGCTCGATTTTCTTTTATTGGTTTTGATTACAGAATTGACGGAGTCGTATTAAATTACGAGCGCAAATAACCTCCGAATACCACTTCTTGTCGATTTCACCAAATTTCAACCCCTAATTAGGCCGCAGGATATCGCAACCAAAGGAGCCACTGGAGCCCTAAACCGTCAAACTTCTTCATATTCGGAGCAACTTGCGTATACTATAGAACTGGGAAGATTTTATTTTTATTTAACTGTAACGCACCCTCGCTAGGGCAGCAGCAATCCAAAACGGTAATTATTTATGGGGAAAACATAAGAACAGCATATTGGTGGTATTGATTTTGCGTGGACGAATTTCTTTTCTTTTTTCTTGTATGTTTTTCGATTTTCGTTTAATACGAGAATTATTTCGGCCCAAATTTCAGAAAGCAGTGTCGTTATGAAAGGGTAACATAAAGCTTCAATGCGCCTTTCGTTTACCTGGGGCCTCTTTATATGGCTCCTAACGTTTTGAAGCCATTATATGGCACCCAACGATTATAATTTATGGCGTCTTTAGACGGCGCCAGACATTATATGGCGGCCTTCGTTTACATAAGGCCTATATTATATGGTACCCAACGGCGTCTTTGTACGACGCCATCCTTTTTTTGCAACTCATGGCGTACATTACATGACGTTACGCAATATAAAATTGAATGACGCTCAAGTACTGATTAGATCGAGTACAGGCACTTGTCTTGGCCCTATTCGATGAGCCATAAGGCACTAATTAATTCAACTCTTTTGAGTTATTTATACCATCTTAAGTAATATGTGATTGAGACTGGCATCGGCCTTCCAGCCGAAAGTCTATATTCCTGTGCTTTTTCACCCTCATTTCCTTTCTTTTCTTTTACATTTCATTTCCACAGTCTGTTTTTCCTTCCGTCCTTTTTTCTTTACCTACCTACCTAGAGTTCGAACTTCTCAATTCGAACTTTCAGCTCAAACCGTGCATAGTTTCGTTTTTGTCCATGGTTAAAGGTAGCCCCTCACGCCCCTACCGACGAGCTACGCACGTGCCAGATCTAGATGCACGCAACCTATCGGGAAACCATTGGTGCAACTAAGCAGAGTCGTACGTTCGATGAGTTGTAATTGCACTGATAAGTTTCACTGGCAATTTTTCACAACTCCACAAGAACAAGAACTCGAAAATGATAAGTTTCCACTGCCTGGCAATTTTCCAAAGCACTAGTTGATCGTCGAAAAAACTCCACCAGAACCAGAACTCGAAAACTTCAATCGTGGCAACTTGGTCATCGAAAAAACTCCACCAGAACAAGAACTCGAAAATTTCAATAATTATCAAAGGAAAATTGAACCACTCGCCGTCGATTCTGAATTTCAATTAACTCTATTTTACTTACAAGGTTCAAAATTTACAAAGGTTTATTAATTGTGGTCTCGTTCCCATGCCTCGTAGCCGTTAAAAAGAATCAGATTTCGTCCGGGCGACGAGGAATGGGACGCGATGACACCTAGTATTTAGTTGCATTTGGAAATACTTTAATAAATTGAACAATTTGCGGATTAGACATTATTAATTGTGGGCACAAAAATACTTAGGAATTTAGAATATATAAAAAAAATATGATGATTCGTTCAGGTATTTTTATTATTAACTTGAGTATCAATTTCTGGATAATGTAAAGTGGCTAAATGTATGATCGAAAGTTCCCCCCCAAATGAGTATACCGAAATTTAGTAGTGGCTGTACTAGTGCAAAATATACTGGCATTATAGCAACGACAGGTAAGGACAGGATTTCTTTAAAAATGTAAAGGTTTTTTCTTAATTTGTTTTTTAGCAATTCAATATGCTTGTCGAATTTCATTTTGTGGTCAATGATTACTCCCAAATATTTTGTTTCCGTCACTTTTCTTAATTTCATACAGTTGCAGTTTGTTGTTACTTTACATGATGCAGAGTGAAGTTTTATAGTGTAGTCCGAAATATTTGTGTTGTCTTTTATTGCAATGGGCATATAAACTGTGCTTATACTGGATTATCGGAATCTGGGTGTGCCTCTTTGTACATGTGAGCTGCTACTTGAATTGTAGTCAGTTGAAAAAAGCTACTAAAGATGGACATAAGGCATTACATATAACACTGCGAGACAGATCTATCCCAGGCAGTATCTAAAACACTAAAAAAGGTTTACTTTGCTGAAAAGAGTGAATATCAGCACCACAGTTATTGTCCTAACCAGACACTGTCTTATAGGTCGGCATGCTAAAAGACTTGGTCTCTTTTCAAACGACTTCTGTAGAAGCTGCTTAAATAAGGAAGGGAACGAGGCATTCCTTCATCTTCTCTACACGTGTCCAGCTCTACCCGCTGAAAGGGAAGCTCACCTATGAGTGTTCTTCTTCAGCAGTCCAACGCTTCACTATAAGCTCTATTTGTTTTAACGAGTATGGCCGAATTCAATGATCCTGTGGTAACAAAACGGATATCTTAGATTTAAGTGTGTCTGGTATTCTCACAGGCAGCCACGTGTACCTACCTAACCTAACTATATTTCAACTCAGCAAATTCTTAAACTTCAGCTCGACAGATTCTAAAATTTCATCATCTGTCTTATAACTAATTGTTTTTCTTAATGTACTTAAGTATTCGTATGGAAGAGCACGAAATCTTTTTTAATTTATATCAACAGCTGTTATTAAAATTAATCAAATATTTCTTTCCTAGCAGCAAAATGTATAAGTCTACAATATACAATATATATATTTATACTATCCTGGGCTATATAGCCGTGAAAGTATTACTTTCATTATTAGAGATTGTAAAAGACAATTCGCAGAAAATATTTAATTATACATTCTGTTGGTGCAGCGGAAGTAGGGACTTCCCACTGACCAGCACCCTTCTCAGGACTTAGGGTATACTTGTCAGGATAAAATTATCCGAAAATGCTTTTCCAGCCTGTAAAATGTAGATCTAGTACAAGTAACTTCATCGGACTTACTTGAAGTTATGCTAAACAGCCGCAGGGTGGACTGATAAGTCCTGGCATTCTCATAGGATACGGGATAAGAAAGTTTCTCCATTTTATGCAAATTAAACTCATGTCTACTTTTTCATGGTGGCGGCTCTGGTACTACATTGGCCTAAAGCTATTTCGGGAAAGTACACAATAAACCAATTTCCCAGGGATCTTGACGTTCTGTATCTGGCGGTAGGGAATTGTACATCTAAACATCTTGAAAATCTCAAACTTGAAAATACAACCTTATAACTCGCATATGGAAGTACATATGGACGTGTGGATTGCTGTAGGCTATTATACCCAGCTTTACTGCCTCCCTGTCTGGCTGCTTATATAACGTCTCGAAACTAACTTGGTTATGATTGTGAAAATTCTAGGCAGAATTTCATTGCAGATGCACAAACTCATGAAAGTGTTTACACTTATTGAAATTAATATTTCTAGAAGAGCGTAGCAACTTATACCGAACAAAGATACGTGGAAAATGTTGGCCAGTTTTGTAATATTTCTCATAAAATCTGAACATTAAAAATAACTTCAGGTGTATCTTAGGGTGAAATTTTTGCTCTATTCTGTACCTGTAAGACTAAAATTGTCCTGCTGTTTCTGTTTCTATTTATTACTTGACACGGAACTATCCGAATGCAGGATGAAAGGTGTGCGATTTAACGACTTGGAAGTTACCTGCAAATTTACGTGGCGTTCCTACTGGAATGTAGGTAATTGAAAAATGTCTTTATACAAAAATGTCTTTATACAAATAAGGCGCGAACTAAGTTATATTTCACTTTTAAATTAAATAGCATAGAAGCATAGAGAACATTTCAGGACTGCAAGGCACTGTACATACGAGTACTTTGTCAAACATTCACACAACTTAGAGACAGAGCTATTGTTCCATACAAGTAAACAGTTCAAATTCAGTATTCCACATATGGCGAATTACGTGTGGAAGCCCTGTGGCGATGATTTCCTTCGCTGATACAAATAACAGGATAATTGCAAGATTAATCCATCCTGGTTTCCTTGAACACTGATTCTGAAGCTTCATATACACTAAGTTGTGTAAGTTACACGAGACCGTCATTCCTATTCATGTAATTATAATTAGCATTATAATTAGCATCAGCAAACTGCAAACAATAATAATTATCATTGTTTGCAGTTTACTTTCTTTCTAAGATATTGTTTATACCGACGAACTCGTATAACTCGAACTTTTCTTGGTGAATTGGAGTTGTAACTGTGCTTAATATCTTTCATATCTATCCGTTAAATTGCGTTAACGTGTTTATGTGGATATCCACAACTACGTCAATGGGTACAATCAAGGTCGTAGCCAGAAAAAAAAATTCGGGGATGTTTGGGAAAAAAATATTATCCACCTCAGATTTTTTTTATGAATTTATAGCTGGAAAACGGAGATATCTAAGAACCGATGTGTGAGACCAGTTTATGAAAGTAAAATAATCGAGAGCAACAACCAGCAAAATAAAAATTATACTTGGTTACGCCATTGAAAACTTGATTTTCTTTTTGCTAAAATTACTCCTGTTGTTCATTCTTAATTTCAACTTTCTGGCATAACCCATTTCTAAGATACAAAAAACCACCACCACCCCCGTACCTTGCAGCCCCTACTACAAATTTTACTTTTCAATGATGCCACTATAGTGGCTCTACATAGTCGTCAATTTTTAGCTTTCTATGCTTTACGGCTTACGAGAAATTAAACTAGAATTTTTTCTCTTTAAGACCCTACACCCGCACCCCCGAAAATTTTTTTCACCGCTAGAGATCTACTGGGCCTTACTCCTGTACAATTTGTAAAATCATATCCGTAACAGTTCTTGAGATATATCTATAAATTATAATTTTATTTTTTTAAAAATTTGCTATCCCCTCACTTCCGTTCTTCACCTTCCTTATCAAACATTTTACATTCAATAGACTCCACTTGTAAGCCTGTATACTCAAACCGAATGTAACCTTTCTGGTATAATGTGTTCGAAAGATATTGCCATCCAAAGTTTTACTCCACCCCCACAATCCTCTTCGCCCTTTTAAATTTTAGTCGTTGTCTAGGCTCCTAGCATCCCTTAAGACCACCACAAAGTTTCAACCTTTTGACATCAACCGTTCAGTATATATAGATTTTAGAATGATTCGATCCCACACATGATTCAGTGAGATACAACTTCTGAAAGTCGCCTTAGCCAAGGAGCTTCTGCAGCATAATTAGCATTATGACGTCGAGGCTAGAAGATTTGTACGGTGAACAAGTCTTTCTTTTTTTCGTATATGAATTGGTTAATTTATTCAATAATAAGCTTACACCTTAGTAACTTTATTAGCTTTGTTAAAAGTACGAGTCTTGTTTTGAACCTGAGTTCCGTATAATTTATTGATAATATTTATAGGTACTTATTGCTAACATAACAAATTAATGGCCCAATTCTAATGATTGAACTGAATGAACTTAATTGAACTCTTATGCAAGCAAAATATGGTAAAAGTATGTACAGGGTGGGCCCAACACAAGTTTCTTTTTAAAATGCAATAAAATGAACAAAAATTAAATTTTTTTCCATTTATTATGGCTTTATTAGTAAAATGATGGAACACAACTTCGTTCAAGTGGCTGCCTCGGCTTGCTGCGCAGTAGCGCATTCTGTCACTCCAATTTTCCAAGACCTTGTTGACGGTTTCGGGCTGTAACTCACGGATTGCTTGGATGATATTGGCCTTAAGTGCTTGAATCGTTTCTGGATTGTTGGCATAACATCGGTCCTTCACGGTTCCCCACAAAAAAAAATCCAAAGGGGTCAAATTGCAGCTCCTAGGCGGCCAAATGACATCGCCAAGACGGCTGATAACACGATTTGGGAATTCCGTGCGTAAAAGATCGATTGTGGCATGGGCTGTGTGGCATGGCGCGCCATCCTGCATGAACCAGAGGTCATCCAAATCCATGTCTTCAATTTCAGTAAAAAAAAGTCGGATAACATGGCTCTGTAACGTTCACCGTTGATCGAAACGTTGTTCCCAGCCTCATTTTCGAAGAAAAATGGTCCAATGATTCCACCACTCCACAATCCGCACCAAACTGTCACTCTCTGTGGATGCATTGGCTTCTCGACAATAACGTGCGGGTTTTCCGAGCGCCAGATGTGGCAATTTTGTTTGTTAACGTAGCCGCCGAGATGAAAATGCGCCTCGTCAGAAAATATGATTTTTCGCCCAAAATCATTGTCCAATTCAAGCTGCTCTAAGGCCCAAATTGCGAAGCGATAAGGAAGCGGATGGTCGTGCGCCTTCAATTGCTGAGTCAATTGGACCTTGTAAGGGAATAATCCGAGATCTTTGTGCAGAATTCTCCTCAGGCTAGTGCGTGAAATGTTGAGCTGTTGAGATCGACGGCGAGTTGATGTTCGTGGAGTGAGTCTCACACTCTCGTCTACAGCAGCCACATTCTCGTCTGTGCGCACCGTACGATGACGGGGGCTATGAGTGTTGTCCACCAGCATGCCAGTCTCATGAACTTTTTGCACAAACTTGCGTACAGCAGGCGCGGTGGGTGCTTCATTTCGGCCAAAACTTCTTTTCAAAAAACGCACTGTTTGGGTTACACTGCACTCACTTTGGAAATAAGTTTTCAATATTTCCCAACGTTGTTCAAGCGTAAAGCGACTCATTTCATTCCGCGGAGGTATGATACTGACTTTCTGCCAAGATTTCGAGCGGGAAACAGCTTTCAGTGTCAAAATAACCTATAATTTAAAAAGGGACCACTAGATGGCCCACCCTTTATAATGTTGCAATGTTTACAAAATTAAAATAAGTGGATCATAAGGTAATGGACTTTAAAGAATTTAATTATTTGTAGGTATTTAATGCTATTTGAAAAGAATGATGATCATGCATCATACTGCCGGGGCCTTAGAGGTTAGGGTTATTCTCTTGGCTGGTGTAGATGTTATTGGTCTCACGTTGAAGTCGGACTCTGTTGTTGCGACGGTGTACTTTCGGTGGTGTCTAACTAATATGAAAGCTTTGATGAAAATGAGGTACGTGCTGACATAGTGATGAATATGGTGGCCAAATTCCGGTGTTGTTGGGATAGGATCTGGTTCCGGTAATCGAATGGTGTTCAGTTCCTCTGTGTTGAATCGCAGTAGATTGAGATTGGTTATATTGGTTGCTGGTAAATAGAGATGGGTTGATACCGATATATGGTGATATCACCTAATACGAATATATTCATTACGCAGTATTATAATATATAAACTAATAAGTGAATATTACTAATATCTACTGTTTCATGGCGAGCTGGTTGTTCAGAACTAGCCCCATCAGCTAATGGTTTTTGAACTAACATAGCACCATCAGCTGATCGGACTCGCCGTGTTCGCCACCTCTGACTTTTGCCGTGTCATGGCGTTTTAAATCGCTCTCTTGTCGTTCAACCACCGACCGAGTCGGATGGTAAATTAAAAATCGAGTATTATTCCATTTACAAAAATATTTCATTTCGTCGATTTGTAGAAGCCCAGTACGGGGCTTAACATTTTGGTGCCGAAACCCGGGAACTATCGAGTTCCCACAACACGTAAGTGGAATTGCTTTTACGAGAAAATATTCGTGGCATAGTTAGAGTGGTCCAGTTAGAGTGGTCCAGTTAGAGAGGTACAATTAAGTCCTGTTAGAGCGGTACAAGTAAGTTCAGTTAGGGCGATCACGCGGTGCTTGCGGTTCTGGTGTCAAAGCAGAGAGGCTGTCACTTTCTCCACAATCATCATGAGTGATGTTGAAGGAGAAGGGGCGAAAACTACCAGCAAATCAGGTACCGCCGAGTACGCGCAATCGAAGCCTGCAATTTTGGCTGAATTGAAAACATTGCGCTCCTCTACGAAAAGTAGTCTAATGCGGATAAGAAATCTTATCGCGACAAAGGGAGACGCGTTGTCGGCAACCGAGCTCGAGTGTCGGTTGGGCATACTTGAATCGTATTTCAAGCAACTTCTAAACGTGCTAGCGTCGATCGAGAAAGTCGCGGATCAGGATGATCTAGCGAGCAACGCAACGGCGAGAGCTGACATCGAAGATTTATATGTTACTACAAAGTCAAAAATATTGACATTAATGGCGAAATCAAGGCCCAGTATCACAGAAAGTTTAAACCAATCCTTCTCGTTGCCTGCGAACATTTTGCCCCGACGTCCGCGACTCAAACCACAAGAACTGCCACAGTTTGCGGGAAAATATTCGGAGTACCCAAACTTCATAGGCATCTTTACAACTTTATAGCGACGCGACGCTGTGCGATATCGAAAAGTTCAATCACTTGATCAACAGCTTGTCGGGTACTGCACTGTCGTCAGTCAAGGAATTTGAGATTACTGAGGCAAATTACAGCAAGGCATTGGAAAAGCTCAAGGAACGATTCGACATCAAGAATTTAATGTTCTTAGATCATATTGCAGCATTGTTTGAGACTCCGAAAGTGTCAAAGGGATCCGGAGTCCAATTACGTCAGTTGGTTGATACCTTCAACACTCACATTAGTGCAATGTTGTCGCTGGGAAACTATCAAAACATTAGTCATGCGATGCTCATATATTTGGCAATGCAAAAGATCGACATGGACACCCAGGTGAAGTGGCAGGAATCCATTGACTATACAAAACTTTCCGACTGCCAAGACTCCACAGTCTTGAACCGTAGATGTCAAAACCTCGAATGTCGCGACTCTCAGCAATGCAAGGAGTCAAGTCATAAGGACTCTAACTCGAATTCCTCGGGGAATCGTCGGTCGGGTCAAACTCGTTCGGTTGCTCGTGGCATAAATCATACCACCCTAGTTAGTGCGGCAGACCAATCAACAAAATCGTGCGTCTATTGTAATCGCGACGGTCACCACGTGAGTTCTTGTGCCGAATTTGAGAAACAATCCGTTTACGATCGGTTTAAGCATGCTAAGCGACTCGCGCTATGCATTAACTGTTTGTCGAAAAATCATGCGGTGAAGAAGTGTTCTGCTCGTCGTTGTGCGGTGTGTGAGGGCCCACACCACATCCTTTTACATCGCTACAATACAGCAGTATCGTCTGCTAGTATAGGCCCCGTACCAACTTCATCACCATACACTAATCACGCATCCTCTTTGTCGACATTAGCTGCATCACAAAACTGTTCAACATCGCCGTCAACACCATCGTCGCTGAATACGAGTGCGTCTGTAGATACTGAGGAGACATCGTTGTGCGGCAATGGCAACATGCAGTCGGATGGTATCGTTTTGTTGGCCACGGCAATTGTTGCTATCAGAGATCGTGCTGGGCAGTTTCAGCCAATTCGGGCTGTGTTAGATTCCGGCTCTCAGCTAAGCTTCATAACCGAAAATATGGTCCAAAGACTTCGGTTGAAACGAACGAAGCTTAATTCAGGTTTCAGTGGTATAGGCGAAGTTAACGGAATGATTCGCTGTAAACCTCAATCAACTATTAGATCTCGAGTGACTAATTACCAAACGAATATAGATCTCATGATACTTCCTAACATCACCAGTGTACAACCGGGTCGCAAAGTCAATACAGACAGATGGCCAATTCCATCAGACATTGAGTTAGCTGATCCATCGTTCAATGAACCATCACAGGTTGATTTATTATTGGGAGCAGAGCTGTATTTCGATCTGTTACAAACTGGTCAAATTAGACTTGCAGAAGAACTACATAAACTTCACAATACTGTGTTCGGTTGGGTCGTGTCAGGTCAAGATAAAAATTCGTCAACTCAGCAAAAGTCTTGTAATATTGCTGCAGACCTTCATGTCTCGGACTCCGACTCGCCTCTTCACGACCTGGTGTCAAAGTTCTGGACAATCGAAACAGTCACAGTACGAATGCCTTTATGGACAGAAGAAGAAAGGGAGTGCGAAAAAATATTTTTGGAAAACGTCAAGCGAATGGAAAATGGACGATGTCGCGTCAAATTGCCATTTAAAATTAATCCGTCTGCCTTAGGAAGATCTCGAGACATCGCAGAGAGACGGTTTTATAGCCTCGAGAATCGACTTAGCAAAAACCCAGCAGTTAAAGTGCTTTACTCAGAGTTCTTAAAAGAGTATGAGCTCCTAGGACACATGAAATTGCTGGAAGAGGCCGATCTACATTTAGTTCGATATTGCACGCCGCACCAATGCGTTCTTCGACCGGATTCGTCCAGTACAAAACTCCGTGTTGTGTTCGATTGTAGTTGCAAAACGTCGTCACAATACTCCTTGAATGAAATTTTGATGAAAGGGCCAACAGTGCAAGACGACTTATTTTCGATAGTGCTTCGCTTTCGTTGCTACAAGTATGCTATAACAGCTGACATATCGAAAATGTACCGGCAAATTGCTGTCGAAGATGACGACGCTTATTATCAATGCATTCTTTGGCGAAACACTCCTGATGAAGATCTTCGTACATACAAATTAAATACGGTCACATATGGCACGACATCAGCGCCATATTTAGCCACCAGATGTCTGAATTATATCGCAGACGAAAACTCGCATGCCTATCCAGTTGGAGCTAAGGTCATAAAAAGGGATTTCTACATCGATGACCTCATTACTGGAGCTAACCAACGGGATGATATTGGTAAAATCAAGCACGAAGTATGCACCATTCTCAACGGAGCGCACTTGGAGCTCAGGAAATGGTACTCAAACGATTTGGACGTGCTTGGAACAATTGAGGAATCAGAATGAGAAAAGCCGCTTCGCATCAATGATTCTGATATTATTAAAACTTTAGGTATATCATGGGAACCAACTGAAGATGTATTTCTGTTTGTGCTTCCGGATTGGACGGACTCTGCGAAAATCACCAAGCGCACAGTCCTTTCAGAAATGTCCCAGCTATTCGATCCGCTCGGCTTGATAAACCCTGTAGTCGTGAAAGCCAAAATATTTGTGCAGGATTTATGGATACTTAAGTTGACATGCTCCCTCTTACCAATGTCAAACACGTTGAAATACATGGATTCGCGGATGCGTCGGAACGGGCGTATGGATGCTGCATTTATTTACGATCATCTGACGATATCCAATCCATCTCGGTCAATCTAGTGACCGCGAAGTCAAGAGTGGCTCCACTCAAAAGTCAATCGTTGCCACGACTGGAATTGTGTGCTGCGGTACTGTTGGTGGAGGTGCTGCAGAAAATGGCGTCCAATTTATCACATTCGGTTGATAGAGTTTATCTTTGGACAGACTCCGAGGTAGTCTTGAATTGGATTTCGGTTCACCCTTCTACATGGACTACGTTCGTTGCCAATCGAGTTTCCAAGATACAGGAGTCGTCGACAGCAGCTGTTTGGAGGCATGTGCCATCGAAATACAACCCAGCAGATGTTATTTCAAGAGGTGCAACGGTGGACCAATTATTAGAATCGATTTGGTTCAATGAACCTGCTTTTTTGCATAGAAGTGAAGATCATTGGCCAAAAAGCAAAACTCGTGGTACCATGAACGACGCTTTGGAGAAAAAAGCGGTTACATCGTCGCTTATGTCCATAGTTT
Organism: Beris morrisii; assembly: GCA_951812415.1. Taxonomy (NCBI): domain Eukaryota; kingdom Metazoa; phylum Arthropoda; class Insecta; order Diptera; family Stratiomyidae; genus Beris; species Beris morrisii. The sequence goes on along the minus strand of OX638310.1, from coordinate 85,212,897 downwards.
CTTCGGATTTCGCTGGAACATACATGATCAGCAGCAGCTTTCTAAAAACCTGCAGAATTTTCGCGTATATGCTTCGGTTTATCAAACATTGTCGAAAACAGGAGCCTAGCATCGTAGATGGCATGCCAACAGCCGGTGAAATTAACAACGCCTTTATGAAAATCGTATTTAACATCCAACAGCTTGAATTTGCGGAAGAAATTGATTCACTGAAAAAAGGAAACCAGATCAGCCCTAGGAGCAGCATTAAAAAATTGAATCCGTTCCTCGATGCGAGCTCTGGTAATACACTCTTACGAGTTGGGGGGCGTTTGCAGAATGCGAACATTCCATACGAAACAAAATGTCCTATCCTTCTTCCAAAAAATAATCCCTTTGTCAAAATATATATTCGTCATTTGCATTTTAAGAATTATCATGCGGGACCGCAGGCGTTAGTAGCGATTGTACGGCAACGATTTTGGGTCGTAAACGCTAGAAGTCTTTGCAGATCAGTTGTCCAGAGATGTCTACATTGCTTCAAATATCGTCCGAAATTGATGGAGCAGATCATGGGGGACCTCCCACCAGCGCGAGTAAATGTAGCTCGACCCTTCCTCAACGCCGGTGTCGACTTCTGTGGTCCCATCCAAACAACATACAAAATACGAGGAAGAGCGCCGTATAAGTCGTATATAGCAGCATTCGTGTGCTTTGTCACGAAAGCCGTCCATTTCGAAGTCGTTTCAAACCTCACCGCCGACGCATTTATAGCCGCATTGCAGCGGTTCGTGGCTAGACGTGGAATATGTCAACACTTATATTGCGATAATGGAACCAACTTTGTCGGGGCACGTCGCGAGCTGTTGAATCTTCGTGATAAGTTCCTTCAACAGCAAACTCAGGGTAGAATTGCTTCGTGGTGCACTGACAATAGTATCGAGTTCCACCATATACCACCTCGGGCCCCACATTTCGGAGGACTGTGGGAGGCGACAGTCAAATCGGCCAAAGGACATCTTCATCGCACGCTGGGCACTACGCTGTTGACATTCGAGGAGCTTACAACGACCATGGCTGGCATTGAAGCGGTTATGAACTCGCGGCCACTCTCCGCTCTATCAGCGGACCCAAATGACTTCGAACCGCTGACACCTGGCCATTTCCTAATTGGTGCGCCGCTTACCAGTATCGCCGAGCCAAATATCGACGTCCAACCGGACAAATGGTCACATCTCCAAAGGTGGCATCGGCTGAAAGCAATTCAGCATCACTTTTGGCAGAGATGGTCTAAGGAGTATTTACTGGAACTTCAACAGCGTTCAAAGTGGAGCACATCATCGAAAGACATTGCAGTTGGAACTCTTGTGCTGGTATCAGAAGATAATGTGCCATCGCGGCAATGGCTGACTGGACGAGTGGTGAACGCGATCCATTCAATGGACGGTCACGTACGTGTCATCGATATCCAGACCAAGAATGGCATAATTAGACGTCCAATCCATCGCACTGCACCATTACCTCTTGATTAGCATTGGCGTTTAAAGTTTGAAAATAATTTTTATAACTTCATATTTTGATATACTTTGAATTGCTCTATACTTAATATTTTGATATTCGATATAATTTGAATTTTTGTACAGCTGAATCTTATCAACCATTGTGTTATTATCATTGTTAAAGTATTTTTTACATACTTCAAGGTGGGCGGCATGTTCAGAACTAGCCCCATCAGCTAATGGTTTTTGAACTAACATAGCACCATCAGCTGATCGGACTCGCCGTGTTCGCCACCTCTGACTTTTGCCGTGTCATGGCGTTTTAAATCGCTCTCTTGTCGTTCAACCACCGACCGAGTCGGATGGTAAATTAAAAATCGAGTATTATTCCATTTACAAAAATATTTCATTTCGTCGATTTGTAGAAGCCCAGTACGGGGCTTAACACTGGTGCTTGTTGGAAAGGAATCTTCATGAAATGATCATCGAATTGAGATTATAACTATATTTGGTGAAGTTAAGCTAAAGAAAACATTGTGGTATTTGAATTTTGAATGTCAATATGATTGCGAAACTGTACTATTATTAGCTTATTGCAGAATATCTGATTGCTGAAAAAAATTGTAACACGGTATAGACACTATGAATAGAAAACCGAATATACATGAAAATTAAAACCAAAAAAACCAACAAAGATGTTAAACGTTACGGAATTACCCCATCTACCCTTGCCCAAACTTAAGAGGTGCGAAATCTCACAGATTTACTCTACTATCCTTTTCATTGTCCGATATACTCGAATGTAAGTTCTATTCAATCCCATTGTTATGTTCAAATCTAAAAACACCCACCCTTTACTCCTTACATAATGCATAGATTTAGCGATCTATTTATCCTTTACTTTTCATTCAAATTGCTCTAATTTACCAATCTACTCTTCTTTTCCTCTTACAATAATTTGTCATGTGAAAAATAAGAATCAGATTTTTTTCCTTTTCACCTTCTCCCGACATAACCCCCTACACTCACACCTTCAAAATTGTTTTCCCTGCTAGAAGTCTACTGGGCCTAACTCCTATAAAATTTCTAAGATAATATCTGGTACTGTTCTTGAGATATAGAAATTACATTTTTTTAAGAGAATATCCCCTCACTTTTGTGCTTCACCTCCCTCCTCAAAAAGTTCACGTTCAGTAGACTCCACTTGTAATCCTATATACAGAAACCGAATTTTATCTTCCTGCTGTAATTGGTTCGGAAGATATTGAAGTCCAAAGTTTTTTACCCTGTAAGGACTGAAATTCTGGAATCAATTTCAGCCCACACCAACTGCCGAAGAACAGAGGACCAGAAGACACTGAATTACAAACGAATTGAAATAATATGGTAGGGGAGACTATGTAGAAATGCACCATTTTTCATTAATTACTCCTTATGTCCGAAGAAAATAGTGGAACTTGATTAATTTTTCTTTCTTTATTTGATCAAACACCTTGCGCAAATATTTTATTCATAACAAAGAGCAAAATATAAACAGAACTTGAGGACTAATGAAGAAGAACGCAGTCAGTCCAAATAGTGCATTTCTCCCATCATACGGGATAAATGCACCACATTTTATATATGTATATAGCTAACCCAAACCAAATTAGTGGAAACAAAAACACGAAATATATTTATAAAAGTAACAAACAATAACGAACTAAACAGTAAATATATTAAACTTTTTTCGATTTTTATACTAATCAAAAATAATAGAAAATACCGAATAATAATAATTCAATGGTTTTATATAAGTTTTGATAAGTCAACGGATATTAAAATTTGAAAAATCTATTGCAAATTTGATATGTTCCTGCTGTCTCCTTGTAGCACGAATCCGTTCTGGTTGCATCAAAATAATTTGAATATCATTAAGATTTGTGGCCACGAATTCAGGCAAAGGAGACATAACAATCTGGTGCATCTCTCCCTATATGCTAGTGGTGCAATTCTACCGATTCCGACCAGATGGATATTTTTTATTTTTTTTTATACATAAAAACAAATAATAAACTAGCACTTTACTAAAACACACCTTAGACTACACGCTATATATGTGCCTACCTAGAAAGGTTCACGATCGATAATATGTCCTTAAACAAAAATGTTGCATATATAATAATTCCCTTGCGTTTTTCTTTTTTTTCCGAATAACTGTTTGGCATTACTCGATGTTTTAACGATTCCTGAACGCGATCGTATGGATAGCAAGGAGAAAGAGAATATTACTTCTGCTTTGCAGATTTTACTTACGGGCGAGCGCCAATGGCGAGTGGTGCGTTTCTACCTATGGTGCAGGGCTACCTAACATGGATTAAAAGTACATAGAACATAAGGTTAACAAACACAGAACATGAATTACATGGAACATATAACATAAGAATAACATTACATTGAACGAATTAAAATAACAAGACAAAAGGAAAACAAGAAACATAAAACCTGAAAAGGTGTACATTGGCATAAGAAATTCAAAAAGCCTGTACAGCCAGCAGGAGCCACGACAATGCCACAAGCGTTGTATGACCGGATAATTCGACCGACCAAAGTATACACTTACTCAAATACTCGTGCCGAAGGCCGAGCCCGATGAGTCGCGCCCAAGGCGCTGATTCCGTTACCTAAATATGAACCTATAAAAGGGAAGAAAAACGATGTGGCGGTAAAGTGTCGGACATACCGATGGGATTAACTGATAGACGGGAAGAGCCGTAAATCAGTTGAGGATAACCTAACATGCGTCTATGGACGACTTTTGAGAATGCAACGACATTCGTCTACGCTCCGCAAGGAAACCATGGAAGACCTGTGGAAATTGCAGTGGCAATTAAGAAATTGCGATATGAATGCGATCCCAACAAGAATTATGTGCCCTGTTGTTACTGCAGTTATATTTTTCACACATCGACGTTACAGTTAGATTTTGCTTACAATTTCTTAAGGAAATATTTAGTTTTCGTTCCTTTTCAGTAACACTTCATATTAAGGTAATCCAAATTACACAAAAACGTAAGTTTTCCTAAAAATGTTACCTTACAGTAAATATGCCCAAAATAGTAACAGTACCCAAATCGCCACCAATTTTTTGGTTTATTTTAAAACATTAAAGGCATTGCTCCCTTTTAGTTATACGATCTTTAGACACCGCTACGTTATTGTAACTAATATGTTCCCTTTTCAACATATTAATTTTGAAAATGTCTAGCTAGTTGTCAGAGTTATCAAAGAACTTGTGTGAAAGGTGTACGTGCTTTTGAAACAAAATGTATAGGCAAGAAAACAATAGGAAAAGTAACAAACGACCATTCAAATCTACCACTACTTATTACAGAACAATTAAAAAAATTAATTTTATTGAGAAAAGTGGTAAAAGTGTTTCGTGTGTTGTTATAAAATCAAATAATGTAAAAGTGTGTGATAAATACATTCATGGTGATCACGATTATTATCAAAAAGTATCGGTAGAACCAATAGTTAATAATAATATAATTCCTGTCACTGAAAACATAAATATTTCACAAGATAATGTTGAAATTGCATATTTGAATGTAAGTGAAGCGTCGGACATGGATGAAAATGCTGAACAGATTTCTGATGAGGACATTTTAAATAAAAATAATGAAGAAAACATTAGCTTCATGGAAGAGTTAAGAATTTGGGCATTAAGTAATAGAATTTCACATACTGCATTATCTAATCTTCTGTACGTACTCCGTTCAAACGGATTTAACTATTTACCGAAATGCAGTAAAACTTTATTAAATACTCCGAAATGTATTGATAACGTGACAGAAATGGCAAAAGGAACCTACTGGCATAATGGATTAGAAAAAAATCTTATAAATATTCTATCTGAAGTTAATAATATTGACAAAGTATCACTTATCATAAATATCGACGGCTTACCAATCGCTAATAGTTCCAAAACTGAATTTTGGCCAATTCTTTGTTCTATATACGAAATGCCAGAATTGCCAATAATAGCAGTAGGAATTTTTTGCGGTGAAGGTAAACCACAATTAAAACCATATTTGCAACCTTTTGTGGCAGAAATGTCATCACTTTTAAGGAATGGATTGTCTGTCAATAAGTAAAAAATAGTCGTACAAAAGAAATGTTTTGTTTGTGATACTCCTGCAAGAGATTTCGTAAAAGGTAAGTTAAAATTGTGCTATTGTTCTATAATTAGTTAAAGTTTCATATATGTCTTCTTTCCGTTCATTCAGGGGTCGTTAATTTTAATTCATACAACGGTTGCATTAAATCTACTACAACTGGAGAATATGAGTTTCACAGAATGAGCTTTCCCAAGATCGATTGTCCACTACGAACTGACGCAGATTTCCGAAACCGGAATGATGAAGAGCATCATAAGGAATCTTCCACTTTGGAGATACTACCTATTAATATGGTAAAGGACTTTATTGTAGTCGATTCTTTGCACCTTCTAGATTTGGGAAAATTGAAAAAATTGCTAATGATTTGGACAACAGGAATGTATACGTTTGATGCGAAATGGTCAGCAAACAAAATTAACAATATTCCAATTTTTTTAATTAAATGTAACGCAAATATTCCTGGGGAAATCCACCGTTCTATAAGATCACTGAAGTGTTTAAAATTTTGGAAAGGAACAGAATTTCGAACATTTCTTTCATATTTAGGTCCAGTTTTATTAAGAGACTTTTTAAAACCTGACGTATATCAACATTTCTTGTACTTATTTTGTGCTGTAGTTATATGCAGCTCAAAAGCGTACTTATGTTATGTAAATATAGCAAAAGAGCTATGTAATGAGTTCATTGAGAAGTATATTGAAATATATGGACTGTTCACAATAACAAGCAATGTACATAATTTATGTCATATGGTCGATGATGTGATAAGATTCGGTCCGTTATCAGATTACAGTTCGTACAGATTTGAAAATTTCTTAGGCTATATTAAAAGTTTATTACGTCAAGGAAATAGGCCTTTGGCCCAATGTGCAAAAAGGTTAATAGAACTTTCTAAAATGAATATTAATCCCTCAATACCTTCCGAAGTATACCCCTTACCTAAGGACGAAATAGTTTCAACAAATCCAAAATTTAAAAAAATATTTTCTAAATTACTATTATCAGAAAAATTATTAATACTCACAAACAAAAAGAAAGATAAATAGTTTATGACAAAAGAAAATGAAATCGTATGTATGCTTTTCACTACTTACTCGTACGTTGGAGATGAATTAAAAGTATTTGGATCAAGCGTAAAAAACAAAAAACCTTTTTTTAATAAACCAATTAAATCAAGTTATCTAAATATTTATATAGCTTCCGAAAATTTAAATTCGCCGAAATTATACTCAATAAAAGAAATTAAATGTAAATTAGTGTCCTTAGAGTATTCTAATCAACTTGTATTTTTACCTTTGATTCATACACTTGACTTACTTTCAACATAACCGATATTTGAAATACATTTAACATTACATGAACAAAATAACTTTTCATTAAATTAATAAGAAAGTAAACAAAATTTTCATTTATTAAATTTTCAAAACGAAACCAATTTTAAAATTAATAAGTTCTGTTAAAGATGGACGTATTTTATTTATTCTGATATATCGTTCATTATAGTTCCATTTTGATTTTTTCTGCAATAATGTTTATAATAATAAACATACTGCAGTCACGATCGGCTGCAAGCCAATCGTATAATACTCTAGATGAATACTGAACTCCGATTTATATTGTAGTTGGGGATAAAGTAGAATTACGTGTGTGCATGTTGTGTGTCCTTTATTAAGAACTGCTATTAGATTGCTACTTATTCAGTGTTTAACTTCATACCTTAAACTGGGTAAGTCATCGAAAAAAAATGTCCTTTTTAAAGGACTTTCACATGGGAGGTGCAGGAAGGACTCACTCGATTTCTTACATATTTATCCTTTTCCTTGGAACCATTTAAAAATAAACGTGTACATAATTTCAAATTCGTAGCTTGAAGCGTTCAAAAGTTATCGGAAAATATTGTTGAACACGTGTCTTAAGGATATTTTGTATGGCAGCTACCAGAAGGAGTAAAAGGATTTTGCTGACTAGTAAACTTGAACTTTGTTTTCACTCAAAACTAATTTGTACAAAATTCCGAGTTCATTGCTAAAAGATTACTTGAGTTATAGCGAGTTCCGTAAATTAAGTGAAGACATTTTGACAGGATATTTGTATGGCAGCTACACGAAGGACTAATAGGATTTTTTTTAAAATCATACATTTAGCTCCAACTATTGGAAAAATAAAACATACAAAATTTCAAAGACGTAGCTTAAACCCTTCTGAAGTTATCGGAAAATATTGTTGAACACGTGTTTTAAGGATATTTTGTATGGCAGCTACCAGAAGGAGTAAAAGGATTTCGCTGATTAGTAAACTCGAACTTTCTTTTCACTCAAAACTAACTTGTACAAAATTCCGAATTCATAGCTAAAAGATTACTTGAGTTATTGTGAGTTTCGTAAATTAAGTGAATACATTTTGACAGGATATTTGTATGGCAGCTACACGAAGGACTGAAAGGATTTTCTTCATAATCATACATTTAGCTCCAACTATTGGAAAAATAACACATACAAAATTTCAATGACGTAGCTTAAACCCTTCTGAAGTTATCGACCAATATTCTTGAAGATGTGTTTTAAGGACATTTTGTACGGCAGCTACCAGAAGGAGTAAAAGGATTTTACTGATTAGTAAACTCCGACTTCCTTTTCACTCAAAAGTAACTAGTACAAAATTTCGAATTCGTAGCTAAAAGATTACTTGAGTTATTGTGAGTTTTGTAAATTAAGTGAATACATTTTGACAGAATATTTGTATGGCAGCTACACGAAGGACTAAAAGGATTTTCTTCATAATCATACATTTAGCTCCAACTATTGGAAAAATAACACATACAAAATTTCAAAGTCGTAGCTTAAACCCTTCTGAAGTTATCGACCAATATTCTTGAACACGTGTTTTAAGGACATTTTGTATGGCAGCTACCCGAAGGAGTAAGACGATTTTGCCCGTTAACGAACTTAGCCTTACAAATTCAACCAAACATTTAGATTCAAAATTTCAAGATCCTAGGTGAAGGCGTTCTTGAGTTATCGTGTTCACGGACAGACGGACGGACGGACGGACGGACGGACGGACGGACGGACGTCAGGCCGATTTGAGGTTTTTGGCCACAAATAAACAAAAAATAATATATAACTTTTTTTCGTCCGAGGCTTGGTTCTATGCGTTACAAACTTTTGGGCTGGATTAAACTTATAATACTCTATATGATTTCATCTAGAGTATAAAAATCTGCCAATAGTCTGGGCGAAACTTTATTATTTTTCGGGTCAAAGTTCGGGAGCGGTTAAAGTCGGGGTGTATCATGAGTTGTTTCGAGATTATTAGATTTATTGGAAAATTGATTTTGTTCTTCAAATAGAAATGTTTAAAATAACGATTTTTAGCCGATTAAACATTGGAAAAGCCCGTGTAGACTATTCGAATTTCGGTACACTAAAAGCCCATAGAAGTAAAACCGAATTTGTAGCTTTATCAGAATTAAGATATCTGACGAATTGTGGTTTGAGTTTCGAAAAAATTGTGAAACCGTTAATAAATAAATATGAAGACAGCACGAGAAAGTAGGAACCAATTCAATTTCTTATCACTTCTAAAAGAAATGACAAAATTCGTGAAAACGTGTTCAACCCGTTTATACTCTCTTAGGAGCTGAAAAAGGAAAAAACTTAAAAACAAGTTTTAGGCGATTATTACGCAAGCACGTGAAAGTGAAAAGATATTCGATATCTGATAAGACGTGGGGATATGGTAGAATTCTTGAAAAAGTTTACAACCTCCTTTGCACCCTCTTAGGGGTCGAATTTTAAAAAATCCTGAAAACACTTTCTAGGTATTTATATGAAGAAGACGCACAATAAAAATGAATTCAATATTTGGAAAAACCTAATAGATATGACGAAAATCGTGAAAATATATGCATTCCATTTTCACTGATCGTTTTTTTTGCCCCTTCCTCCGAACGCCAATGGATATTTAACATTTTTTTTTATCTAAATTAGTTTTGTAGTCGATCTACATAAACATACCGAGTTTCAACTTTCTAGCATAAGCCGTTCTATAGATAGGAAAAACACCCCCCACCCCCGTACCATACTACCCCTATAAAAAATTATATTTTTCAACATGCTACTAATATAGTCCTATCTAAATACCTTAGCTTTATATCGTTATAGATTCTCGAGATATAAAAATCGGAACTTTTTCCTTTTCACCCTCCCCCACCCTCACCCTCTACACCCCAACTTCCAAAATTTTGTTTTCTGCTAGGGGTCTATTAGGCCTACTTCTGGTCAAAATTTGAAGCATCTATCTTACACCGTTCTTGAGATATGAGACGTGATTTTTTAGAAAAATTCTTATCCCCTCCACTTTCATGCTCCACCGCCCCCTTACAAAATTTTGCTTTCAGCAAACTTCATTTGTCAACCTTTATAAAGAAACCAAATTTTATTTGTCTAGTGCAATTGGTTCGTAAGATATCGTAATCTAAAGTTTTTCACCCCCCACCCCCGTACGTTACTGCCCCCACTCAAAAATTTGTTTCCGATCTATTCTCCTAGTATACTTACAGATATTCGTTAAGTTTCAATTTTGAGACATTAACCGTTTAGGAGATATGGATTTTAGAATGTGTCGATCTCGCCTTTTTTGCGTTTCGGACGCATTATTTTTCCCCCCACTCCCAAACCCCTTCACCTATATCGTCAATTTTTTTGCAAATGGGTTCACTATTAAAGCTCTACATAAATTCAAAATTTCAGCCTCCTAGCATAAGCGGTTGCTGAGATCTAGAAACCAAAATTTTTTGTCTAAAACGCTTCCCCCTCCTCCCCCCTCACACCCCCACCCCTCAGAATTTGGTCACTTCAAGGGGCCTACCCAGTCTATTATTATTCAATTAAATAGCTCAAAGGATTTGGGTGCTACTAGCCTTCAAACGATTTTGCGTACAGCGGTCGACGTACGGCGGACAGACGGACTGAAATTTTTTTTTGCTTTTTTCGTGTCTACTAGTCATGAAACGTGCAAAAAAAAATTTTGAGGGTAGCAAATTTTTTTTTTTTAAAAATCGATAACAATACTGTATTATTGAAATAATAAAGTAAAATATGAAATTAAAAATATAATTATGTGTATTTTAATTAGTTTACCTTTTCCTTTGAAGTCGTTGCCTTGTATGTTTAAGAATCTTATCCTTTAAAAATTCTTCATTTCTTTGGCGAGAGTGACGACAATCGGCTGAATATATTACATCAAAAATAAGGTCAACAATGTTGCTAAGCTTTTGGAAACATTCTTTTTTTTCAGTAGATTTTGATGATCCCGTCCACGAATATCTATTCAAGACTTCTGCTGTAAATATGTGATCAATGACCTTGTACATAATGTTACAGCCGTCAGAAACCTTTGTATTCCCACCAATAGTACTTAGTCTGCTTGCCTGTAAATTAAAAAAATCATATGTTGAATCTATAACAATTTTTTAAAGGGTTTAGCTTACCATTTCCTTTCCAAATTCCTGTGAGTAAAGTGATGTATTAAGTAATTTTAAATCTTCAATATAATCTAGCGGAAAAACAACTTCTTTCGTAAGAATGATTTGAAAGTCATTTGAGTTCTCATGTTTTTCTCCTATGTGCTTTAGAGTTCTATCTAATTTTGTGTTGATTCCACATAGTTCTGTCGTGATATGTTTAATAAAATCTTTCAATTCCATTGATATATCAAAATTCGTCGTTTGTGGAGCAGAAAGGGAGTTATTGTCAAAACCTTCTGCTTGACTACATATTACAGGCATATCTGCTTCAATTTCGTAAAATACGTCTGTCGGAATTTGATCTTCTTCACAGGATTTTCCGGCCCTCACACTTATCATATTTTCAATTGTCTCATTGAAAAAATCAGTTTCTGGACATTTTCGTAGTTTACATTTTCTCGGCCGCTTTTCAGAAACACATGACTGCTTTCTAAATCTATGGAAAATGATAATAATATATAGGAACGAAATATTATTTTATCAAGTACATGTTTACATTTCTTCAGCCTCCGTATCTGTAAAAGATGCATATAATTTCTCTGTGTTTCTGCCTTCTAAATACGTGTCGGCGATAGCCTTGACAACGCAAGACATGGTGCACCAATTATCAGCCGGTACAGATGTAGAAGTTCTTAGAAGCTTGTTGACTTCTATATCTTTCAAATGTTTTGGCCAATACAAAACAGAATTAACTTCCCAATTATAGGGCACCACACTAAACTGTTTTTCTCCATTTTCAATAGTTTCTACAATTTTAAACATTTTTAATATACACTTGAACTAAATATTATACACTTGAACTAAAGGAAAATATTAAATTCAGGAAAAAACTCCAAACACGGATAAACAATCGTACACATTACCAAACCAGATCCGATGTGTGATTGTTTTGATATAGGCACCAAATAGACAATAGGCACAAAATTGAGGTGGGGTACGCGTCTCTGGCTTAGTTTAAAAAACCTATTTGGGAATTGCAGCATTTTAGACGCAAAATAGTTATCGCGCCTAATTGAAGTCAATCATAATTCCACCATCAATGGAAACTTTACCTATATAGACACATTGAAGTCAGTGTGTTATTAAAAATCTCTTTTAGGCGCAGTATTAGGAAGTGTTACTTCATCTATATCCTACGTGAAACAAAGTAGGTAGTGCGTCTAATTGGACACAATTTAAATTACATTTTAGGAACTTTAGCGAAACGGTAAAGAACCATGTTCCCATGTTGCAACATGCTAGGCAAAATTACTATAAAGTAACATCAGATCAATTGCAATTTCGAACAGAATTTTTTTGAAGAATATTAAATAAACTAAAATTTGTAATTGTTATGTAGTAGAGAGTTTTTCAACATTTTTAAAGTAAATTTGGTTTTAAAAATTGGATCGTAATTTTAACAAAAAAGGCTATCACTTCAGAAGCATATTTTGTAAAATTTTATTTTTAAAAAAATCAATAAAAAATTCAAATTGTAGAAATTGTCATGGCCCATGAATTTTCCAAAACTATTATTAATACATTCACAGAAAATATAAATCCGTTTGATAATTTTACATTACATTACACTCATTATTTCCATTTCATGTAATGTAATTAGCGATCTGTAATTATACTCTAGATGAAATCATATAGAGTATTATAAGTTTAATCCAGCCGAAAAGTTTGTAACGCATAGAACCAAGCCTCGGACGAAAAAAAGTTATATATTATTTTTTGTTTATTTGTGCCCAAAAACCTCAAATCCGCTTGACGTCCGTCCGTCCGTCCGTCCGTCCGTCCGTCCGTCCGTCCGTTAGCACGATAACTCAAGAACGCCTTCACCTAGGATCTTGAAATTTTGAATCTGGATGTTTGGTTGAATTTGTAAGGCTAAGTTCGTTAACGGGCAAAATCGTCCTACTCCTTCGGGTAGCTGCCATACAAAATGTCCTTAAAACACGTGTTCAAGAATATTGGTCGATAACTTCAGAAGGGTTTAAGCTACGACATTGAAATTTTGTTTGCGTTATTTTTCCAATAGTTCAAACTAAATGTATGATTATGAAGAAAATGCTGTTAGTCCTTCGTGTAGCTGCCATACAAATATCCTGTCAAAATGTATTCACTTAATTTACGAAACTCACTATAACTCAATTAATCTTTTAGCTACGAATTCGGAATTTTGTACAAATTAGTTTTGAGTAAAAACGAAGCTTGAGTTTACTTGTCAGCGAAATCCTTTTACTCCTTCTGGTAGCTGCCATACAAAATATCCTTAAAATACGTGTTCAAGAATATTGGCCGATAACTTTAGAAGGGTTTAAGTTACGTCTTTGAAATTTTGTACGTAGTATTTTTCCAATAGTTGGAGCTAAATGTATGATTATGAAGAAAATCCTATTAGTCCTTCGTGTAGCTGCCATACAAATATCCTGTCAAAACGTCTTCACTTAATTTACAGAACTTACTATAACTCAAGTAATCTTCTAGCTATAAATTGGAAATTTTGTACAAATTAGTTTTGAGTAAAAGCAAAGTTCGAGTTTACTAATCAGCGAAATCCTTTCACTCCTTCTGGTAGCTGCCATACAAAATGTCCTTAAGACACGTGTTCAACAATATTTTTCGATAACTTTTGAACGCTTCAAGCTACGAATTTCAAATTTTGTACAAGTTCATTTTTAAATGGTTCACAGGAAAAGGATAAATATGTAAGAAATCAAGTGAGTCCTTCCTGCACCTCCCATGTGAAAGTTCTTCAAAAAGGACATTTTTTTTCGATGACTTACCCAGTTCAAGATATGAAACTAAACACTGAAAATTGTCTTTTAGTTTTGAGTAGCAATCTAATGGTAGTCCTTAATAAAGGACATACAACATGCACACACGTAATTCTACTTTATCCCCAACTACAAAATAAATTGGAGTTCAGTATTCATCTAGAGTATTATACGATTGGCTTGCAGCCGATTGTGACTGCAGTATGTTTTTTTTTCCAAGATACCCATTTCTTTTTGTATTATATGCACTATCATACATGCATATACAACTTTCGAAAAAGAGAGAATTGTCTTGTGGGTTTATACTACATGGGATTACATATAATACATTTAAAGACACCATCATAGTGTGCGACTTTCCATCATTCTGATAAAGAACGATATCATGAACAGAGACGTGATTTTTCCTACAATGCGTGGTTACATAGTTTAATTTGTGCCATGATGGCAAACGTAACCATTACGTAGCAGAGATTAGTTGGGCATATATTGTGTCAGTAACTTTTTTGGTACTTTGACTTCGTATTGCTACTAACAGAATCCCTTCTTTGCGTTGCGCCACTTTCGACAAATGTAAGGTACTTAAACGTCGCAGGTTCGAAACATTGTGGCGAATTGGGAATATTTTTAAACGTCATGACGTCGCAGTAACCCAAATGTGGAACATCATTTCTTGTTGGGATAGACGCTGTGCTTGAACAAGTCAACCGACCGAGGCGGATGCAATAAGACTTCCGAAGAAACTCTTTCACACCGGCACACGTAATGTCCACCTGAAGAAGCTACCCGTCCATCCCGCTCACTTCAGTGAGAAGTCGGACGATCTACAAGCGCCATTCCAGGACGCTTGTGCTTCCACCGTGCAGTTTCGTCGTAGTCGGTACTACGGCGAATCAGCGGATTGGTGTGAACGAATGACGCATTGAAAAACCTCAAAGCACATTGTTTGAGGAATTCCCGAATGGATGGAAGATTCGCTTCCCGATGTAGCTGGGTATTCCTGACGTACGGCGGCGCAGTCATTGCGGCTCTGAGACATCTGTTCTGCTTTACCTGTAATCGCGAAATGCGGTATTGGGCTGCGTGACCCCAAGCTGGAGATGCGTAGCACAAGGCTGGCCTTGTGATCGTCTTGTAGAGCAGTAGCTTACTGCGCGGAGAAAGCGGCGATGATTGTTAACCGGAAAAAGTAGTTTGGATGATATTGTTGCGAGCTAGGGGTTCACTGGGATTTCAAGTAAAACACATTTCTTTACACGCTGGCTGTCACAGGCGATGTAATAAAAATTACTATCACCCTCGCTGAAAGCTTTATCTGCTTTTATACCAGTTGTCTGTAGTCGAGACTGTTCTTGAATCTCCGCTCGGTTGTGTGTGTTGATGGTACCAGAAAGCTTGAGAGAATTCGATTTGATCTTATACGCTGTTCCAGTACATTCGAGCGCGTTCGATTAGAAGAGAGGTATAATCGTGTTGCTCCGCTCTCCTTATATACTCAACTAGTCTTTTGATTGATTTTCTTTGCAGCTTAGGTATTCGGTTATTGCTGTTTCCCTATTCGTAATCTATCGAGTTGCGCGGCTGCCAGGCTTGCACGTAACAATATGTTAGACTTCTCCAGAGCTGATTGGATGTGCTGGCCAAAAGTCAGCTTCTTGTCAAGTTTGACCCCGAGGTACTTGACGACAGATAATAGGAGGAGGTTTAATCCGTTTCGCAAAGAGTATGGCTTAACTCTTGGAAGGATTGACGTTAATCCTCCACAACTTAAACCAGTCTTCAAGTTTCGTGGCAGCCGCTTGTAATTTCTTAGTAATTACCATTGGGTTCCAAGACTGACACATGAACGCAGTATCGTCTGCATAAAATGCAGAGATAGTGCGTTCAGTTCCTGGTGCATCTGCCATGTAGACAGAGAACAACAGTGGAGACAAAGTCGAACCCTGAGGCACACCAGCTTTGATTGCCTTAAGTGTCAATCTCTCCCCATTCAGCAATACTTTGAACGACCGGTCGTTCAAGTAAGAGCTAACTAAACGCACTAGCTTAATTGAGAACTGGTGTTCAATAAGTTTTAACAGCAGCCCATTGTGCCAGTGATGGTTTCAACAACCCGGACCAACTGGGCTGTTGTCGAATGGTCAGTTCGAAAACCGAATTGCTCATCAGGAAGAATGTTTTTGTCAGTAACATGATCCTGAAGTTGTTTAAGAATAGTCTTCTCTGGTACTTTTGCAAGTGCTGGCAGAAGACTAATCGGACGATGATTCTGTGGAAAGAGGCCGCTTTGGCCAGCTTTGGGAATCATCAGAACGTTAGCAATTTTTCACACCGTAGGGAAATAACCAGAGCGCAGGATGGCATTGAGAATTGCCACTAACTGCATAATGGAAGTGTGTGGCAGCAACTTGCAAGCTTTGTTGCGAATACCACATGGCCCAGGAACCTTCTTCTTTACGAGACCAGCCAAAATAGCTTTGACTTCTTCCGGGCAAATCGGGTCGAGATGGAGTTCATCCCCTTGTTGAAGCAATGTCCTACGTACTACTCGATCAACACGTACAACGTGATCGAGGTCTGCATGTTCGTAATTGGGCCTGCACTGCAGCTCAAGAGAACCAGCAAAGCATTCTGCCTTTTCCGAATCATGGTAAACTAGGCCGTTAGCGCCATAGAGAGCAGTTACTACTTAGCTAATCTCCAAAGCTCATTATCATGGTCTGATATGATCTCCAGTTTTGTTTGCCAACGATCATTATATAGATCGTTTAAAGCATACCTAACCTTCTCATTGAGCTTGTTACACTCCCATCGCAAATTCGGATCCAACGTCCGCCGATAACGCCTTCGAAGGCCGTTTCGATCTCTTTTGAGAGCCCGAATCTCCCTCGGCAGAGAGCCTTTCGGGTTGTCGATCGTGATAGAAGTAGTAACCGACCCAATCGACTTCACAATGTGGTCTTGAAGGTTTCCAACCCCTCTATCTATGCCATCGGTGGAATCAACCCGTTCGACGTTTACTAAAGCCTTGTCCATGGCGTCCGAAAACTTGTTCCAATGAATACAGCGTCTAGTGATTTTGACCGGGCCGAAGTCATCCTCTTCAAACAAGAGGATGACTGGACAATGGTCGGATGAAAGATCGTCCACACTCTAAATCTCATACGCCAATGAAATGTAGGAGAGGACTGCAATGTTCAGTACATCAGGTCGCGCATAGTTGCCGTAAAAAATCGGCGAAACGGGTCCAACGACTGATACATTGGTGTGTCGGTCCGAATAATTTTGTAGAATTCTACCCCTCGGGTTTGTGGATCTACTATTCCAGCTAGGGTTCTATTTTATATTCACTAACATTTCATATTCACTAATATTTGATAGTCACTAATACCAGATATCAGCGAATCCATCCATACGAATATGTGATATCAGTGAATACATACGAATATATATATCTGACCTAATACATATAGTACATATATGGATGGGTGCTGATATATTTAGAACTTATGTAGAACTAAAAATTTCGATATAGGTTAAAGGATGTATTATGTGTTGATTTTGTGTAGGTGATGATCCCTTCAACTACACCCTCCTTTCCTCTTCCAGGTCACAGTCAGGAGCGGAAAGGGAGGAAGGATGGAAGCGGACCGAGGAGGTCAACGGGGGTCGCGTCGGCTGACTACATCACCTTTGTGTTTGTGGCGGTTTACCAGGCTGCTTAAAATAAAAGAAACAAAGAAAAAAATGTTATGATATTAGTTGCGATATTTGTTTAATACCGAATTTCAGCGGGTCCCAGCCCTGTTTTGGTTGGAAATGGGTCCTTCCACGTCTTAGCGCGATTCGGATAGAGCTATGTAGCCGTAGTGGGACCTGGGAGGGAGGGGAATATGCCGCATAGTCCGCGAGCGACCGAAATTTTGAATCCCATCGTCCGACACCGCTGTTTACGCTGTCCTTAATACACCAGCAGCCAGGATACTGAACTCCGAGTAAATTCCGTGAAGCAAGCAGCCGTTTCCCCACATCGTCCGCTACCGTATGTGAACCCCGGTAGCGGACGGGGGAAAAGAGAGAATTGGAGAAGGACACTACAGCAGCACTTGACGTTGGTTCGACGTCGATTTCGGTGCAGGACGACCCGAAATTATGAAGAGGCCTAACCAGTTCGTTCCGTCCAACAGACCGACCTGTCATGATCAACATGTCTGTTTGACGTTTCGCCGATAATACCGGAAACGCTGAAGTCGGACCGGAAAGGTGTTACCAGACGCGAAGTCTATGAAGTACGGAGTTGCCATGCGGACAGAGGTTTGGAGGAACGAACAGAAGTTTTTGGCGGGGAGTTCTTTGATGATCGTGGTGGCGGTTGGAAGTGGTGCCGGAGTTGGTTTTAAGAATTGTTGGAGATACGAGATTCAAGGTCGGAGGAGTTGCGAGAGTTGGTTTGAGAATTGGAGATACGAGATTGAAGATCGGAGGAGTCTGCGAAGAAGGAAGAGATACGGGGAGGTGTAAACGAGGAGCCCTGGAGAGTCGGTCCGGAACGTACGGAGCAAGGCGTAGGCGGTGGTGTCGGAGTGCGCGGACGAATGGTTAAAGTTCAAGTGGGTACATTTTCCCTTCTCCCTTAGGTCCTACGGAAGAACGCGAAGTATCGTCGTAACCGCGGCGTGGAGGCACCCAACTGTGGGACCCGTTGAACCATATTTTAACTAAATAAAAAAGGATTTCTTTATAACGTACGCCGAATTGGGTTTTATTCCTGATGACATACCGGAGGTTTCCTAATCTTCCTCCAAATTTAGATTAGGTGGCGCCCAGCGACGACGAGAGTAGTTCCCGAATTCCCCCTTACTTCGGCGGAGCGTAGCCGGCTCTATAAGTCGACTGCACGGGAGTCGTAGGAATCAAGAAGTGCTATAGCCGAGTGGTGGAGCGGTTAGACTACAACAGGGGGAACCCAGGTTCAAGACACCGCGGAGGAATTTCTTTTTCTTTCCTATTTTGGCGCGTGCGGCCGATTTATTCATAACGCAAAATACAGGTAATAACTGGCGCCCAACGTGCTGTTTGGAACTGCTTTCGAAGTCAAGGTAGAGAAAGGTCGTTTAATTGTTAAGTGTTAAGTGCTAGTGGAAATTTGGTGATAGGTTGAATAATAAATTCCGAGCGAAGTGCAACGGCGGAAATTGCGGGAGTGTGGAACCTTGCGGGAGTGTGATATTATTCCGGGATAGTGTACTGCAATTACGGGAGTGCATGGTTCATTGGCTTTGTCGCGGATAAATTGGTCCGTTAATTGCGGGTTGTACAGACCGGACAGTTTTTTTCGTGTTCGTTATTCGAAATACTCACGAAATAAATTAAAATGTTAATACCGCTAGTAGCGGGACAAGTTATTTAAATTTGTATGCGGTATTACTCGCGATTTTAAATTTTTGATTTCTTTTTCTCGGTGTTGTGTTCGGTTAAATAAAGACTATTAAGATTAAGCTGAAGAAGTCGTATACAGCGCAGTGGTTAGATTGCTACAGTTTGGGATCGTATAGTTCACGGTTCTAGCTCGGTGAATGATAATTTTTTTTTTTTCTCCTCTCCTTTTAGTGTTTTCTTAGCTGAAGTTTTTCTTTTAGTGGATTGCAGCATAAAATTGGACCATTTCACCCAAATACGAGTGAGGGCTGCTACCGGCGCGTTCGGGACGTTAATTCGAATTTGGGAGAATTGTTACAATAGGTTTTAGCTTGCGGCATAAATAATTATACATCAATTTCTCTCATTGTTATGTTCAATATTATTAGTTTAGCTTTCTTCTAAATAAACGATTGTATTTTGAATTGTTGTTGTTTTGTTGGCATAATAATGGACATAAACCGATTATCCTCAGAAGAATTGAAGTACGAGTTGGCAGTACTCGGCTTGCCAGAGGGGTCCGTAGACAGCATGCGGTCACAACTACGGGCGACGTTGAGGAGAACTGCTAGTTTCACCCTGCCTGACTACCCGTTTTCGTTTGAGGAGGATAAGGAATCTGTTGAGGCAAAACTAGAGGAACTCGGCAAATTGTTGGAAACAGGTGTGGGTGATGAGAATTCGGCTGAATTCAAAAAGATTAATGCTAAGGGGGCATGGATTTTACGAAGATTGAACCACATGACGGCGTTGGAATCGGATCAGAAGTTGTATATTTCGGGGGTGCGGAAAAGAGTAGCGGATATTTTTGTCATTCTGGATGAGCAGGCTGACCAAGTAGAGGATGGTGGGGAGGAGAGTTGTGAGTCCAGTGTATTGGAGGCAGATAAATCGTCTACGGAAAAATCGAAGAAATTGGAGTCCGCAACGTTGGGGGAACGTGTTACGGGCCATTCCGCTGGACCGAGTCATGAGTCTTCACCTAAATTCGAGCGAAGAGCTACAGTAGTAGAAAGCGATGGGCCCAATAACCAACGTGTCAAGGCTAATGTGGCGATTCCACGAGATATAATGAGCCTCGGGGGCTTCACTGGGGAAGAAAGATCTTCCAATACGGCTCGCGCAAACTGGGTCCCAGTGTACAAATGGGGGGTTAAATTCTCAGGATCGGAGGGCGAGTCCTTAAGCGGGTTTCTTGAGCGAGTTGAGGAGCTAAGAGAAGCGAGGGGATGCCCTCTTTCGAATTTGTACAGCTCAGCGGTCGATCTTTTCGACGGTAGAGCACTCATTTGGCTACGAGCCAATAAGCCGTACATTAGCAATTGGTCAGAGCTTGTGGTTAGGCTAAGGGAAGAATTCTTACCACCGGGGTACAACGATAGGTTGTTGGAGGAAATTCGACATCGTACCCAGGGCGAGAAAGAGAGCATCGGAATGTTCGTAAGTGTGATGCTGAGCCTTTTTTCTCGTTTAAGCGGGCCATGTCCAGAATCGACGCAGCTTTCGTTCATGGTAAAGAACCTTGCTCCATTTTACGCGAACCAGCTGGCTTTGGTGACGATTACGTCTGTACAACAGTTGGTGACGGTGGGAAGAAGACTGGAAGCAACGCGATACAACGTGGAGACCTATGTTCCTCCACCATCAAAGAGGCAGACGAAGTTGTTAGAGCCAGACCTTGCGTATGTCAGCACTTCGTTGACGTCAAACCCTTTTGAGGCAAGGCCCCATGAGCCATCTGCGTGTGCAGCGTATTCTTCTGCGGCCACTAACACTTCAGCTACTCAGGGCAACTCGCTGTCTGCCAATCGAAATGTTAAAGGTAAGCCTAGATCAGAGTGGCGCTGTTTTAATTGTAACATGGAGGGACACCTATCCAACCAATGTCAGCAGGCTAGACGCTGCCATGGGTGTGGGCGGGAAGGAGTTATTAAGAAAAATTGCCCTGTATGCTCGGAAAACGAGCAAGGAATTCCTGGAACGGCAGACCAGTGAGTTCGGGTCGAAAGTCATCTGCCACACAAGGGGAAGAGGGTAGGGGTACATCGAGCTCGGTCGGAAGCATTGTCAACGTGGATTACGCATTGGATAGTCGCTCTAATGATAATCGTCCGTATTTGAAGGTGTCGATTTACGGAGTAGGAATGCTTGGGTTATTGGACTCGGGTGCATCTCGTACAATTGTGGGAGGAAAAGGGTGGGATACCTTACGGGTTGTAGGACTCACGTTGAATACGAGTGAGGTGGCGTCGGTAAGTTTGGCAGATGGGTCGGGTGTGCGTGTGACAGGAACGGCAACAGTTCCTTTTAGGGTTGAGGAAAAGGTGGGGTTATTGGATGTCTTGGTGATTCCGGATTTGCCACTGGCGCTGATCTTAGGGGCGGATTTTTGGGCAAAGTTCGAAATTATACCAGATTTGAGTAATAACATCTGGACCTTTTCCAGCAACTCGCAGGCATTGGCGTCAATTAAAGACCATTCTCTCACGTCCCATTTAACTTCGAAGCAAGCGCAGGAATTGGAGGATCTGACCACGAGCGTGCTGAACTCAGAACCGACAGGGTTGGGCCGTACTCATCTAACGGAGCACAAAATACGCACTGAGGCAGAGCCTATTAAACAACGATATTATCCGGTAAATTCGATCATTCAGAGACAAATTAACGAAGAACTGGATGCGATGTTAGCGGACGGCGTAATCGAGCCCTCGAATAGTCCCTGGGCATCACCTATTCTTTTGATCAAAAAGAAGGATGGGAGGTATAGATTTTGTGTGGATTTCCGGAAACTGAATAGGGTCACCGAACGCGACGCATATCCGATTCCATTCGTTTCGGCTACCTTGGACAAGCTCCGAAACGCGCAATTTTTGTCCACGCTGGATATTAAGTCGGCGTATTGGCAAATTCCGATGGCGGAAGATTCGAAGGCATTTACGGCCTTTACTATTCCTAATAGGGGTTTGTTCCAGTTTAAGCGCATGCCGTTCGGGTTGCATAACGCTCCGGCAACGTGGCAACGTCTTATCGACCAAGTCGTGGGTGGTGACTTGGAACCACATGTCTTCGTCTACCTGGACGATATCATTATTGTGACTCCTTCGTTTGAACAGCATGTGGTGGTGCTTGGCGAGGTTTTGCGGAGGTTAACCGATGCAGGGCTGAAATTAAGCAGGGAGAAATGTCAGTTCTGTCGGTCGGAACTGAAATATTTGGGATACGTAGTGGATGCCGAGGGGTTGCACGTCGATCCTGAGAAGGTAGACTGTGTGGTGAAAATTCCAGCTCCCAATAGTGTAAGGAAGGTACGAAGCTTCGTGGGCACCCTTTCGTGGTATCGTCGTTTCATACCGAATTTCGCGTCACTCACCAAGCCGATGACGGAGCTGCTAAAGAAAAATAAGAGATTTGAGTGGACGGAAGAGTGCGAGAAGTCGTTCAGAGAGGCAAAAGAATGTTTGATTACTGCTCCAATTCTGACGTGTCCAGACTTTGAGCGACCCTTTGTGGTGCAGACGGATGCTTCAGATTTCGGAATCGGAGCGGTTTTGGCGCAAGAATACGATGCTGGCGAGAAAGTAGTAGCGTATCTTAGTCGTTCTTTGACCAGACCGGAACGTAACTACTCAACCACGGAAAAAGAGTGCCTGGCAGTGGTGTGGGCAGTGGAGAAATTGCGTCCATATCTGGAGGGAAGTCGCTTCCGGGTCATTACGGATCACTTTTCACTGGTGTGGCTGTCTAGTCTCAAGGATCCCTGTGGTAGGCTGGCTCGATGGGCGGTTCGCCTTCAACAGTACGACATGGAGATTGTTCACCGCAAGGGGAAAGACCATGTCGTGCCCGACATGCTTTCACGAACAGTGGGCGAATTGGCTGTCATGTCGACTTCGGTGCCGGATCCGTGGATCACGAAAATGTTGAAGCGAGTAGACGAGAACCCCTTATCTTTTCCGGATTGGAGGATCGAGGAAGGGAAGCTTTTCAAACGAGTATCGTTGCACTTTCCGGAGCTGGTTGAGAATGGGCAGGACTGGAAGTGGGTCGTACCGAAGGGGGCTCGGAGAGATATCCTGAGGGAGCACCACGATAACCCCCTGGCTGGGCATATGGGGGTATCTAAAACCTACGCGCGATTGACCGCTAAGTTTTATTGGCCGAAAATGAGGGCGGATACAACCAAATACGTCCGGGGTTGTCAAGTCTGTCAGAGAGTCAAGCCGGAACGGAAGAAGACGGCAGGTTGGATGGTGGAGCGGAAGGGCACGTCTCGTCCATGGGAAATGATTTGCGTGGACCTGATTGGGCCCCTCCCACGTTCAACGAAGGGCTTTAATTATATCCTGACGGTGGTCGATTATTTTACAAAATTCCCTCTTCTATTTCCTTTGCGATCGGCCACCACCCCTGCAATCTGTCGCGAATTGGAGCTCAACGTGATGTTGTTGTTCGGTGTACCGAAGTACGTTATATGTGATAACGGCCCTCAGTTCATAAGTAAGGCGTTCAAGGACTTGCTCACGTCCTACGGTACAACCATACGCTATACAGCCCATTATCATCCTCAGGCGAATCCGGCGGAGAGAATGAATCAGATCGTGAAGACTACGCTTCGCGCCTATGTGTCGGAAAACCATCGTTCGTGGGACTCTCAGCTTCCGAAAGTCGCGTGTGCGATTCGTACAGCTCAACACGAAGTTCTGGGGGTGACTCCGTACTTTCTGAATTTTGGAAGGGAAATGGTAACGAACGGCGATATCGAGTCTCAATCGGAAACGGATCTGGAAGAAGTACCTAGCTCAGCCGTGGTCGCTCGAATGGCCAAACTGGAAGCCTTGGAGGCTTTGAAGAGGGATATTCTAGAGAAGATGGCGACGGCCTCGAGTAAAGCGAAAAGGATCTATGACGCCTCGCATCGGGACACACGTTTCTTCCCGAACGATCTGGTTTGGAGAAGGAATTTCGCACTGTCGGACGCGGCGAATTTCTATACGGCAAAATTGGGCCCGAAGTTTCTAGGACCGTTCAGGATTGCGAAATGTGCTTCGCCATACGTATATGACCTAGTAGATGACAAGGGCATGGGGAAGGGCACGTGGCACATTAAGGATCTCAAACCGTATCATGACGAAACAGATCTGTAGGGTTGCGTATTGGTCTGGGAACGCCAGAACTTCTTTTTATTTAATAATTTTTTTTTTTTTGGTGGTGGGGTCTAGTCGTAAGGATAATATTTAAGAGGTGGTGGATGTTAGACATAGTTTAGTCAGTAATTAGGTTATAAGGAATTTTTTTTTTAGGTTGGTGGCGGTTTTCTAGATGTAAGATCCCAAGCACGCTATTAATATCATGTCGTGAGTCCCGTGTGGTTTCTGTTAAGTGATCGTACAGAATAGTTCTGCAAGAAATAAATAAAATAACGTCGCTCGCCAGAAATGTCGGATTTTTGTTGCCTAAGGCAATAAGTCGAGTTATGTCCCGATTGATTTTGTATTGTGGAAAATTTCTTGGCGAAGAAATTTTCCAGGAGGTGTCGGTGGAATTATTATGTGTTGATTTTGTGTAGGTGATGATCCCTTCAACTACACCCTCCTTTCCTCTTCCAGGTCACAGTCAGGAGCGGAAAGGGAGGAAGGATGGAAGCGGACCGAGGAGGTCAACGGGGGTCGCGTCGGCTGACTACATCACCTTTGTGTTTGTGGCGGTTTACCAGGCTGCTTAAAATAAAAGAAACAAAGAAAAAAATGTTATGATATTAGTTGCGATATTTGTTTAATACCGAATTTCAGCGGGTCCCAGCCCTGTTTTGGTTGGAAATGGGTCCTTCCACGTCTTAGCGCGATTCGGATAGAGCTATGTAGCCGTAGTGGGACCTGAGAGGGAGGGGAATATGCCGCATAGTCCGCGAGCGACCGAAATTTTGAATCCCATCGTCCGACACCGCCGTTTACGCTGTCCTTAATACACCAGCAGCCAGGATACTGAACTCCGAGTAAATTCCGTGAAGCAAGCAGCCGTTTCCCCACATCGTCCGCTACCGTATGTGAACCCCGGTAGCGGACGGGGGAAAAGAGAGAATTGGAGAAGGACACTACAGCAGCACTTGACGTTGGTTCGACGTCGATTTCGGTGCAGGACGACCCGAAATTATGAAGAGGCCTAACCAGTTCGTTCCGTCCAACAGACCGACCTGTCATGATCAACATGTCTGTTTGACGTTTCGCCGATAATACCGGGAACGCTGAAGTCGAACCGGAAAGGTGTTACCAGACGCGAAGTCTATGAAGTACGGAGTTGCCATGCGGACAGAGGTTTGGAGGAACGAACAGAAGTTTTTGGCGGGGAGTTCTTTGATGATCGTGGTGGCGGTTGGAAGTGGTGCCGGAGTTGGTTTTAAGAATTGTTGGAGATACGAGATTCAAGGTCGGAGGAGTTGCGAGAGTTGGTTTGAGAATTGGAGATACGAGATTGAAGATCGGAGGAGTCTGCGAAGAAGGAAGAGATACGGGGAGGTGTAAACGAGGAGCCCTGGAGAGTCGGTCCGGAACGTACGGAGCAAGGCGTAGGCGGTGGTGTCGGAGTGCGCGGACGAATGGTTAAAGTTCAAGTGGGTACATTTTCCCTTCTCCCTTAGGTCCTACGGAAGAACGCGAAGTATCGTCGTAACCGCGGCGTGGAGGCACCCAACTGTGGGACCCGTTGAACCATATTTTAACTAAATAAAAAAGGATTTCTTTATAACGTACGCCGAATTGGGTTTTATTCCTGATGACATACCGGAGGTTTCCTAATCTTCCTCCAAATTTAGATTAGGTGGCGCCCAGCGACGACGAGAGTAGTTCCCGAATTCCCCCTTACTTCGGCGGAGCGTAGCCGGCTCTATAAGTCGACTGCACGGGAGTCGTAGGAATCAAGAAGTGCTATAGCCGAGTGGTGGAGCGGTTAGACTACAACAGGGGGAACCCAGGTTCAAGACACCGCGGAGGAATTTCTTTTTCTTTCCTATTTTGGCTCGTGCGGCTGATTTATTCATAGCGCAAAATACAGGTAATAGATGTGGGAGTGGGGGAAAAACAGTATGTCTGAAACGCTTGAAAGCTGGGATTGAAACATTCTAAAATCCATATCTCCTGAACGGTTGATGTCAGAAGGTTGAAACTCTGTGGTTATGTTAATGGATAATGTAAGAATAGATAAAGTCTAAAAATGTTATGTGCGATGGTGGGGTGTGGAGATGGGGGGTGAACAATTTTGGACCTCAATATCTTCCGAACCAATTACAGCACGAAGATAAAATTTGGTTTCTGTATATAGGATTACAAGTGGAGTCAACTGAACATTACCATGAAGGAAAAAATCGGATTCTTATTTTTCGAGAACTGCAAAGGATAGAAAGAAGGCAGGCACTTTAAGAAGGAAATGGTCTGGGAAAGTACACCTGTACAATTTTGCACCTACCACCTACACATTAAATAAGGAAAGCGTAAATGAGTAAGGGAAGATTATGTTAGATTTAAACAACGAATTCAATATTTATCAGAAGGGAAAGGACCGAAGGGTAAATCTGTTTATTTATTTTAACTCATACTAAGTAACCAAAGAATATATAGCAATATTTGTACCTCTTAGTAGGTAAGGAAATAGGTAATTTGTAGAGTCGGCAGAAAAGCCGCACATACCTCCCATGAATACATAGGAAAATGACGATCGGTAAATGTCTGCTTTGAAGAAATGAATGATAATGTATGCAATTATTGTAAGAGGAAAAGAAGAGTAGATTGGTAAATTAGAGCAATTTGAATTCAAGTAAATAAAGAATAAATAGATCGACAAATCCATGGTATGAGGAAGGGTCGATGGGAAATGAATATCATGATATTCGAATATCTGATATCGGCATATTCCTAATATCTAATATATCCAAATATTAGTAATATCATAGCGAATACTAATATATTCGTCTCATCTCTACTGGTAAATGATTTTCTGCTAGTAGCGTAGATAGATTTGTTGCTGGTGAAAAGGAAGTTTTTAGACATCTATTTGACTGCTTTGTGATCTTAACATCATTGATGAATGCCGCACTTCACAATTTGGGGCCAGGCTGATGAGTCCGATGCTGCGTAGTGTTTTGGTTAATACCGATGTACCGCATACAATATTAAGAGTTGTGTTACGGTGAACAGAATAGATCCAATGGTTGGGATGCTGTAATGGTAACCAATATTGTGATCGTTCAGTCTTTTTAATGTTACAAAAGGATAGCGGATTTGAATGATGGTTAAGTAATTCCAATTCACAACGATTAGGAATGGCTTTTGCCGTATACGTTGGTTCCGTCTGATGACACGCCGGTATGGCCATACTTAGCACTAGTAAAGCCGATAAGAGTAAAGCCAGCGGGTTTTTCGTTTTAGTTTGATTAAAACGTGCCTTCTGTAACTCTTCAATAACTGGTCTTAAGGGTATAGTCGTTGGATGAATTGTTACTCTTCGTTTTCGAGTTTTCGAAATGTATGAACAGCTTGGTGTAGAACTGGTTCGGTTTTGATCTGTGTTGATTTTGATTTGTTTTTCATTGAGCGGGAGCTTACAAATTTTAACAATTGGTCTCTTTACGATACTATCTTCGGTCTTAAGAGTAACAGCTCTGATAAGGCTGTCACTACCAGAATAAAACTCTATAACTCGCGCGAGTGGCCATCTGGTAGGTGATGTATTTTAATTTTTGATGAGTGGGCAGGGAGGTCGCGAATTTAGACACGCCTCAATTTGGTATAGTACCGTAGTAAATTCTTCGAACGTCAAGATGATATCGCCTAAGATTCTCTTCAAATGATGTTTTACTGATTTTACTTCAGCTTCCCAGAGTCCTGCAAAGTGTAGTGCAGATGGCGGATAAAATGCCATTTTACTCTGTTTAGCCAATTCGTAAGATGCATATCGGTGGTTTTGCTGTACTGACATCGTAAATTGTTTTAGTAATTCGTTGTTTGCTCCAACAAATGTCGTACCGCAATCGCTAGAGATGTCTGAGCACAAGCCGCGCCTTGCCGTAAATCTTTTGAATGCAGCCAGAAGTGCGTCTGTCGCTAAGTCGCTGACTGCTTCTAGATGTATTGCTTTCGTAGAGAAGCATACAAAAACGGCTATGTAGCCCTTATAGGTTTTAGTTCCTCTCTCTTTTGAAAGTCGTATTTGGACAGGTCCCGCGTAGTCCACTACAGTGTGCGTGAATGGTTTGGATGGAATTATTCTGGGTGCAGGAAGATTAGCCATTGCTTGTTGATAGCTCTGATTTGAAAATCAACTACATCGAACACAATGATGAATAATGGCCTTTACTGTTTTACTTTATTATTTTAATAATAAAGTATTGTTATCGATTTTTAAAAAAAAAAAATTTCCTACCCTGAAAATTTTTTTTCACGTTTCATGACTAATACACACCAAAAAAGCAAAAAAAAATGTCAGTCCATCTGTGCGCCGTACGCCGTCCCCCGTACGCAAAACGTTTGAAAGCTTATAGCTCTCAAACTCCTTGAGCTATAAAGTTGAATTTCTTTTTGTTGGTAAGCTGAGCAGACTCCTTCAAGTGCCCACCTTTTAAGAGGTGAGGTTGTGAGGGGGGAGGTGGGGGGAGCGTTTTAGACGAAAAATTTTGGTTTTTAGATCTCAGTAACCGCTTAAGCTAGGAGGCTGAAACTTGGAATTTATATAGAACATCAATAATGGACCCATTTGAAAAAATATTGTTGATATGGGTGAAGGGGTGTGGGAGGGGGGAGGGTAAGATAATGCGTCCGAAACGCAAGAACGGCGAGATCGAGACATTCTAAAATCCATATCTCCTAAACGGCTAATGTCACGAAATTAAAACTTGATGAACATCTGTGGGTATACTAGAAGAATAGATCGGAAATAAATTTTTGAGAGGGGGCAGTGGCGTACGGAGGTGGGGGTCAAAAATGTTTAGATTACGATATCTCACGAACCAATTGCATTAGACAAATAAAATTTGGTTTCTGTATTAAAGTTGATAAATAAAGTTTTCTGAAAGTAAAAATTTTTAAGGGGGCGGTGGAGTATTGAAGTGGAGGGGATAAGAATTTTTTAAAAGATCACGTCTGATATCTCTAGAACAGTGTATGATAGATGCTTATAATTTTTAGCAGAAGTAGGCCAAATAGACCCCTAGCAGAAAAAAAAAATTTGGGGGGTGGGAGTGTTGAGGGTGGGGATGGGGAAGGGTGAAGAAGAAAAAGATTCTTATATCTCGAGAACCTATAATGATATAAAACTAAAACTTGGTATTTAGATAGAACTATAGTAGTAGCATGTTGAAAAAATATAATTTTTTATAGGGGTAGTATGGTACGGAGGTGGAGGGTGTTTTTCCTAACTATTGAACGGCTTATGCTAGAAAGTTGAAACTCGGTATTTATATGTAAGTTAACTAGAAAAGTAATTTAGATTAAAAAAATTTTAAATATCCGTTGGTGTACGGAAGGGGGGGCAAAAAAAATTATCAGTGAAAATGAAATGCATATATTTTCACGATTTTCGTCATATCTATTAGGTCTTACCAAATATTGAACTCATTTTTATTGTACGGATT
This sequence comes from Beris morrisii, assembly GCA_951812415.1. Classification (NCBI taxonomy): domain Eukaryota; kingdom Metazoa; phylum Arthropoda; class Insecta; order Diptera; family Stratiomyidae; genus Beris; species Beris morrisii. Next base: position 85,182,934 of record OX638310.1, on the reverse strand, counting down.
CTTTATATACGTACCTAGAAAGTGTTTTCAGGATTTTTTGAAATTCGACACCCACGGTTGTGTAATGGGGTTGTATACATTTTCACGAATTCAGCCATATCCCTCCGGTCTGATTAGATATCGAATAACTTTTTACTTCCACGGGCTTGGTTAATAATCACCTAAAACTCGTTTTCAAGTTTTTTCCTTTTTCAACCCCTAAGAGGGTATAAACGGGTTGAACACGTTTTCACGAATTTCGTCATATCTCTTACGAGTGATAAGACATTGGATTAGTTTTCACTTCCTCGGGCTTTCTTTACATATATCTAAAAACTAATTTCAGGATTTTTTGATATTCAACCTCAAAGTGGGTGCAAAGGGGTTGCATATGTTTTCACAAATTCCTTCATATTTCTTAGTTCTAATGAGATATCAAATTCATTTTTACTGCCTAAGGCTTCCTACATAATGGGCAAAAGTTGATTTCAGAATTTTTAGATATTCAACTCCAATAAGACGTAAGGCCTTCGAAATATTTCTTAGCATTGATTCTCATTATAATCGCCTACAAATGCATTTCCGATTTCATGTAATGGCCAAAAACCTAATCACGAAAAACTTTCTAATCGATTTTCCGAATTAAACGCGTTCCGGACTTTTGCCCGAAAATAATAAAGTTGCGCCCTGTTGGCAGATTTTTTTTGCTGTTGATGATCCAATACTTTCATTTAATGTACGCTAAGGTAGATTGGAGCCCACCGTGTAAGGTATTATGAGCGTCTCGTATTAGAAGCGTAGTGAAATGGTAATTACATGATGCTTCTCTTGAAATGACAAGAGTAAGTTTTCGAGCCTTCCTCCTACATGCAGGATTCCATTGTCATCTAGAAAAGGCGAAAGTGATAGAAGTGAACTTTTGGTTGATATATGTGTTTTGGTAGAAATATCTTGGATTTCTGAGTAGAAGTTCTCACGTTGCACCGTGCGAATGATTCCTGTTGGCGCCTGTTGTATTTCTACAGTTGTTAAACGAAGGTTTTCTGATCTGTTGGCCGGACGTCTGCAGTTCGTTATGAAACGGTTGACATATGCACACACGCGAAGTAAGTTGCTTAAAGATGAGTACTTGCTAATGTCGATATACGTCGAAAAACATACTGCAGTCACGATCGGCTGCAAGCCAATCGTATAATACTCTAGATGAATACTGAACTCCGATTTATATTGTAGTTGGAGATAAAGTAGAATTACGTGTGTGCATGTTGTATGTCCTTTATTAAGGACTGCCTTTAGATTGCTACTCAAACCTAAAAGACAATATTCAGTGTTTAATTTCTTATCTTGAACTGGTTAAGTCATCGAAAAAAAAAGTCCTTTTTGAAGGACTTTCACATGGGAGGTGCAGGAAGGACTCACTCGATTTCTTACATATTTATCCTTTTCCTTGGAACCATTCAAAAATGAACGTGTACAAAATTTCAAATTCGTGGCTTGAAGCGTTCAAAAGTTATCGAAAAATATTGTTGAACACGTGTCTTAAGGACATTTTGTACGGCAGCTACCAGAAGGAGTAACAGGATTTCGCTGATAAGTAAACTCGAGCTTCGTTTTTACTCAAAACTAATTTGTACAAAATTTCCAATTCATAGCTAAAAGATTACTTGAGTTATAGTAAGTTCCGTAAATTAAAAGAAAACGTTTTGACAGGATATTTGTATGGCAGCTACACGAAGGACTAATAGGATTTTCTTCATAATCATACATTTAGCTCCAACTATTGGAAAAATACTACGTACAAAATTTCAAGGACGTACCTTAAACCCTTCTGAAGTTATCGGCCAATATTCTTGAACACGTATTTTAAGGATATTTTGTATGGCAGCTACCAGAAGGAGTAAAAGGATTTCGCTGACTAGTAAACTCGAACTTTTTTTTCACTCAAAACTAATTTGTACAAAATTTCGATTTCGTAGCTAAAAGATTACTTGAGTTATAGTGAGTTTCGTAAATTAAGTGAAGACATTTTGGCAGGATATTTGTATGGCAGCTACACGAAGGACTAACAGGATTTTCTTCATAATCATGCATTTAGCTCCAACTATTGAAAAAGTAACACATACAAAATTTCAAAGTCGTAGCTTTAGGCGTTCCGTAGTTATTGGTCAATATTCTTGAACACGTGTTTTAAGGACATTTTGTATGGCAGCTACCGGAAGGAGTAGGACGCTTTTGCCCGTTAACGAACTTAGCCTTACAAATTCAACCAAACATCCAGATTCAAAATTTCAAGATCCTAGGTGAAGGCGTTCTTGAGTTATCGTGCTAACGGACGGACGGACGGACGGACGGACGGACGGACGGACGGACGGACGGACGGACGGACGGACGGACGGACGGACGGACGGACGGACGGACGGACGGACGGACGGACGGACGGACGGACGGACGGACGGACGGACGGACGTCAAGCGGATTTGAGGTTTTTGGGCACAAATAAACAAAAAATAATATATAACTTTTTTTCGTCCGAGGCTTGGTTCTATGCGTTACAAACTTTTCGGCTGGATTAAACTTATTATACTCTATATGATTTCATCTAGAGTATAAAAATGTTATACTGAATGTTTTTTTCTAAATTTTTGCTTCTAAGACGGTATTGAACTTTTCGTTTGGTGTTGGCCATGTTTCTTGATGTGTACTCAGCCATTTGGGTCCGGTCCACCATAATGAGTGTCCTTTTAGTTGAGAAGGATACAGTCCGCGTGAAGCGCAATGTGCTGGATTGTTTTCCGATGTGATATGGTGCCAACCTTCTGGGTTGATCATCTGTGTTATCTGGCGTTCGCGATGTGACATGAAACCTTTCCATCTGCTGTGATCACCTTTAATCCATGCTAATGTAATTGTTGAGTCTGCCCACTCGTAGCATCTTACATCTGGAATTTCAAGTGAAGTTATAGTTTTCGTAAGTAGTTGTGATAATAACACTGCTACACAGTTTAATTGAGGAGACCTTGTTTTTGCGGTAATTAAAGTGACGATAATTTCACCGTTGTCTGTAGTAATTCTGCTGTAGAATACTGCTGCATATGCCTTCTCTGAAGCATCAGCAAATCCGTGAATTTCCAGTTCTCTTATCGTTCTTTTAAATCTGATCCACCTCGGTATAGCAATGCCGTTTATTTGAGGAAGTTCTGTTTTGAACTTCGTCCATTTCTCTGGCAGTATGTGGTTCGTCCCAAGTGAGATTTGCTGACCACAGTTCCTGCATGAGTAGCTTTGTGAGGACGGAAATTTCCAAGTGAAATTTCCACACACAAACATTGAATTAAAACATATTGCAGTCACGATCGGCTGCAAGCCAATCGTATAATACTCTAGATGAATACTTATCTCCGATTTATATTGTAGTTGGGGATAAACTAGAATTACGCGTGTGTATGTTGTATGTCCTTTATTAAGGACTGCCATTAGATTGCTACTTAAAACTAAAAGACAATATTCAGTGTTTAATTTCATATCTTAAACTGGGTAAGTCATCGAACAAAAATGTCTTCTTTGAAGGACTTTCGCATGGGAGGTGCAGGAAGGACTCACTCGATTCCTTACATGTTTATCATTTTCCTTGGAACCATTTAAAAATGAACGTGTACAAAATTTCAAATTCGTAGCTTGAAGCGTTCAAAAGTTATCGAAAAATATTGTTGAACACGTGTCTTAAGGACATTTTGTGTGGCAGGTACCAGAAGGAGTAAAAGGATTTCGCTGATTAGTAAACTCGAACTTTGTTTTCACTCAAAACTAATGTGTACAAAATTTCGAGTTCATAGCTAAAATAATACTTGAGTTATAGTGAGTTCCGTAAATTAAGTGAAGGCTATTTGACAGGATGTTTGTATGGCAGCTACACGAAGGACTAATAGGATTTTCTTCATAATCATACATTAAGCTCCAACTATTGGAAAAATAACACATACAAAATTTCAAAGACGTAGCTTAAACCCTTCTGAAGTTATCGGCAATATTCTTAAACACGTGTTTTAAGGACATTTTGTATGGCAGCTACCAGAAGGAGTAAAAGAATTTCGCTGATTAGTTAACTCGAACTTCCTTTTCACTCAAAACTAACTTGTTTAAAATTCCGAATTCGTAGCTAAAAGATTACTTGAGTTATAGTGAGTTTCATAAATTAAGTCAATACAGGATTGACAGGATATTTGTATGGCAGCTACACGAAGGACCAACAGGATTTTCTTCATAATCATATATTTAACTCCAACTATTGGAAAAATAACACATACAAAATTTCAAAGTCGTAGCTTAAACCCTTCTTAAGTTATCGACCAATATTCTTGAACACGTGTTTTAAGGACATTTTGTATGGCAGCTACCAGAAGGAGAAAAAGGATTTCGCTGATTAGTAAACTTGAACTTCCTTTGTACTCGAAACTAACTTGTACAAAATTCCAAATTCGTAGCTAAAAGATTACTTGAGTTATAGTGAGTTTCGTAAATTAAGTGAATACATTTTGACAGGATATTTGTATGGCAGCTACACGAAGGACTAACAGGATTTTCTTCATAATCATATATTTAGCTCCAACTATTGGGAAAATAATACATACAAAATTTCAAAGACGTAGCTTAAACCCTTCTAAAGTTATCGACCAATTTTCTTGAACACATGTTTTAAGGACATTTTGTATGGCAGCTACCCGAAGGAGTAGGACGATTTTGCCCGTTAATGAACTTAGCCTTACAAATTCAACCAAACATCCAGATTCAAAATTTCGTGATTCTAGGTGAATGCGTTCTTGAGTTATCGTGCTAACGGACAGATGGACGGACGGACGGACGGACGGACGGACGGACGGACGGACGGACGGACGGACGTCAGGCGGATTTGAGGTTTTTGGCCACAAATAAACAAAAAATAATATATAACTTTTTTTCGTCCGAGGCTTGGTTCTATGCGTTACAAACTTTTCGGCTGGATTAAACTTACAATATTCTATATGATTTCATCTAGAGTATAAACATGTAACAGTGAATTGAATTACAAACACAACACAAATTAAACTTAGAACTAAGAACATTGAATTACAAAGACAACACAAGCTAAAACTTAAAGCTAAGAACATTGAATTACAAACAACTGTGATACGAAACACAAAGAAAAACATACTGCAGTCACGATCGGCTGCAAGCCAATCGTATAATACTGTAGATGAATACTGAACTCCGATTTATATTGTAGTTGGGGATAAAGTAGAATTACGTGTGTGCATGTTGTATGTCCTTTATTAAGGACTGCCATTAGATTGCTACTCAAAACTAAAAGACAATATTCAGTCTTTAATTTCGTATCTTGAACTGGGTAAGTCATCGAAAAAAAATTTCCTTTTTGAAGGACTTTCACATGGGAGGTACAGGAAGGACTCACTCAATTTCTTACATATTTATCCTTTTGCTTGGAACCATTTAAAAATGAACGTGTACAAAATTTCAAATTCGTAGCTTGAAGCGTTCAAAAGTTATCGAAAAATATTGTTGAACACGTGTGTTAAGGACATTTTGTATGGCAGCTACCAGAAGGAGTAAACGTGTTTCGCTGATTAGTAAGCTCGAACTTTGTTTTTACTCAAAACTAATTTGTACAAAATTCCGAATTCGTAGCTAAAAGATTACTTGAGTTATAGTAAGTTCCGTAAATTAAGTGAAAACGTTTTGACAGGATATTTGTATGGCAGCTACACGAAGGACTAATAGGATTTTCTTCATAATCATACATTTAGCTCTACCTATTGAAAAAATAACACATACAAAATTTCAAAGTCGTAGCTTAAACCCTTCTCAAGTTATCGGCCAATATTCTTAAACATGTGTTTTAAGGACATTTTGTATGGCAGCTACCAGAACGAGTAAAAGGATTTCGCTGAATAGTAAACTTGAACTTTCTTTTCATTCAAAACTAATTTGTACAAAATTCCGAATTCATACCTAAACAATTACTTGAGTTATAGTGAGTTTCGTAAATGAAGTGAATACATTTTGACAGGATATTTGTATGGCAGCTACACGAAGGACTATCAGGATTTTCTTCATAATCATATATTTAGCTCAAACTATTGGAAAAAAAACACATACAAAATTTCAAAGTCGTAGCTTAAACCCTTCTGAAGTTATATACCAATATTCTTGAACACGTGTTTTAAGGACATTTTGTATGGCATCTACCCGAAGGAGTAGGACGATTTTGCCCGCTAACGAACTTAGCCTTACGAATTCAACCAAACATCCAGATACAAAATTTCAAGATCCTAGGTGAAGGCGTTCTTGAGTTATCGTGTTCACGGACAGACGGACGGACGGACGGACGTCAGGCGGATTTGAGGTTTTTGGCCACAAATAAACAAAAAAACATACTGCAGTCACGATCGGCTGCAAGCCAATCGTATAATACTCTAGATGAATACTGAACTCCGATTTATATTGTAGTTGGGGATAAAGTAGAATTACGTGTGTGCATGTGTATGTCCTTTATTAAGGACTGCTATTAGATTGCTACTCAAAACTAAAAGACAATATTCAGTGTTTAACTTCATACCTTGGACTGGGTAAGTCATAAAAAAAATGTCCTTTTTGAAGGACTTTCACATGGGAGGTGCAGGAAGGGCTCACTCGATTTCTTACATATTTATCCCTTTCCTTGGAACCATTCAAAAATAAACGTGTACAAAATTTTAAATTCGTAGCTTGAAGCGCTCAGAAGTTATCGGAAAATTTTGTTGAACACGTGTTTTAAGGATATTTTGTATGGCAGCTACCAGAAGGAGTAAAAGGATTTCGCTGATTAGTAAACTCGAACTTCCTTTTCCCTCAAAACTAACTTGTACAAAATTCCGAATTCGTAGCTAAAAGATTACTTGAGTTATAGTGAGTTTCGTAAATTAAGTGAATACATTTTGACAGGATATTTGTATGGCAGCTACACGAAGGACTAACAGGATTTTCTTCATAATCATATATTTAGCTCCAACTATTGGAAAAATAACACATACAAAAGTTCAATCTCGTAGCTTAAACCCTTCTGAAGTTATCGACCAATATTCTTGAACACGTGTTTTAAGGACATTTTGTATGGCAGCTACCAGAAGGAGAAAAAGGATTTCGCTGATTAGTAAACTCCGACTTCCTTTTCACTCAAAACTAACTTGTACAAAATTCCGAATTCGTAGCTAAAAGATTACTTGAGTTATTGTGAGTTTTGTAAATTAAGTGAATACATTTTGACAGGATATTTGTATGGCAGCTATACGAAGGACTAAAAGCATTTTCTTCATAATCATATATTTAGCTCCAACTATTGGAAAAATAACACATACAAAATTTCAAAGACGTAGCTTAAACCCTTCTGAAGTTATCGACCAATATTCTTGAACATGTGTTTTAAGGACATTTTGTATGGCAGCTACCCGAAGGAGTAGGACGATTTTGACCGTTAACGAACTTAGCCTTACAAATTCAACCAAACATCCAGATTCAAAATTTCAAGATCCTAGGTGAAGGCGTTCTTGAGTTATCGTGTTCACGGACAGACGGACGGACGGACGGACGGACGTCAGGCGGATTTGAGGTTTTTGGCCACAAATAAACAAAAAATAATATATAACTTTTTTTTGTCCGAGGCTTGGTTCTATGCGTTACAAACTTTTGGGCTGGATTAAACTTATAATACTCTATATGATTTCATCTAGAGTATAAACATACTGCAGTCACGATCGGCTGCAAGCCAATCGTATAATACTCTAGATGAATACTGAACTCCGATTTATATTGTAGTTGGGGATAAAGTAGAATTACGTGTGTGCATGTTGTATGTCCTTTATTAAGGGCTGCCATTAGATTGCTACTCAAACCTAAAAGACAATATTCAGTGTTTAACTTCATACCGTGAACTGGGTAAGTCATCGAAAAAAAATGTCCTTTTTGAAGGACTTTCACATGGGAGGTGCAGGAAGGACTCACTCGATTTCTTACATATTTATCCTTTTCCTTGGAACCATTCAAAAATGAATGTGTACAAAATTTCAAATTCGTAGCTTGAAGCGTTTAGAAGTTATCGGAAAATATTGTTGAACACGTGTTTTAAGGATATTCTGTATGGCAGCTACCAGAAAGAGTAAAAGGATTTCGCTGATTGGTAAACTCTAACTTTCTTTTCACTCAAAATTAACTTGTACAAAATTCCGAATTCGTAGCTAAAAGATTACTTGAGTTATAGTGAGTTTCGTAAATTAAGTGAATACATTTTGACAGGATATTTGTATGGCAGCTACACGAAGGACTAACAGGATTTTCTTCATAATCATATATTTAGCTCCAACTATTGGAAAAATAACACATACTAAATTTCAATGTCGTAGCTTAAACCCTTCTGAAGTTATCGACCAATATTCTTGAAGACGTGTTTTAAGGACATTTTGTATGGCAGCTACTAGAAGGAGGAAAAGGATTTCGCTGATTAGTAAAGTCGAACTTCCTTTTCACTCAAAATTAACTTGTACAAAATTCCGAATTCTTAGCTAAAAGATTACTTGAGTTATAGTGAGTTTCGTAAATTAAGTGAATACATTTTGACAGAATATTTGTATGGCAGCTACACGAAGCACTAACAGGATTTTCTTCATAATCATATATTTATGTCCAACTATTGGAAAAATAACACGTACAAAATTTCAATGTCGTAGCTTAAACCCTTCTGAAGTTATCGACCAATCTTCTTGAACACATGTTTTAAGGACATTTTGTATGGCAGCTACCCGAAGGAGTTGGACGATTTTGCCCGTTAACGAACTTAGCTTTACAAATTCAACCAAATATCCAGATTCAAAATTTCAAGATCCTAGGTGAAGGCGTTCTTGAGTTATCGTGCTAACGGACAGACGGACGGACGGACGGACGAACGGACGGACGGACGGACGGACGGACGTCAGGCGGATTTGAGGTTTTTGGCCACAAATAAACAAAAAATAATATATAACTTTTTTTCGTCCGAGGCTTGGTTCTACGCGTTACAAACTTTTGGGCTGGATTAAACTTATAATACTCTATATGATTTCATCTAGAGTATAATAATATATACATTTTTTTCGTCCGAGGCTTGGTTCTATGCGTTACAAACTTTTCGGCTGGATTAAACTTATAATACTCTATATGATTTCATCTAGAGTATAATAATATATACCTTTTTTTCGTCCGAGGCTTGGTTCTATGCGTTACAAACTTTTGGGCTGGATTAAACTTATAATACTCTATATGATTTCATCTAGAGTATAAAAAGGTAAAACTCCTCCCATATAAAATTTGTTCCATAAAATAATTCGTGGATAGCGAATGTTTGTCACTAAATATATAGTGATCGAATCAACCAGAAGATGAGCTCGGTGGCAGTGATCAAGTCTGCGAAGAAGGTTAGCGAGGCTACACCTCCTCTTCTAGCAACCATGAAACTGACCGGACAGTCGTCCTAAGCGATCCTCAGACGGGATAAGGCCAGCGAGGTTACACCTCCTCTTTGAAAGCTGAGATCAATTAGGTCTAGTCCAAGCCGCAGCACAAGACGAAGCAGCGAGGCAAGACGACAGCAGCGACACGTCAGACCCAAGCAGCAAAGACCAAGACGACAGCAGCGACGCACCCGACGCAAGCAGCGAAGGCCAATATGACAGCAGCGAAGCCAAGACGACCGCAGCGAAGCCAAGACGATAGCAGCGAAGCCAAAACACGACGCGCAGAGCGAAGCAGCGATGAGCACGGCGAGCCACCACAAGCAGAGCACAAGCAGCGACGAGCACAGGGCAACGACGACGCCCAGAGCAAAGCAGCGACAAGCACAGAGCGAGCCACGACGAGCGGATCATGCGAGCGAAGGCGAGATGACGATTAGAAACAGGGTCAAGTTAAGGCAAGCAGAGGCGTGCCAGGAGTCGAGCTAAAACCAGCTATGGCAAGCTACGACGAACTTTGCCAGAACCACGACAAGTAGACACAGCGCAGCCGAGACGAACAAAGCAGAAGCCACACAGAGAGACGAAGACAGGGAAGGACGAAGACAGGGTAGGACGAAGACAGGGAAGACAAAGCAAGGGCCACACGCGGAGACGAAGACAGGGAAGGACGAAGACAGGGAGAGCAAAGGCCACACAGAGAGACGAAGACAGGGAGAGAGCAGAGCAGAGAGAGTCGAGGCAAGGCGAGTGGAATCGTACCCGCAGGATTACAATCGAATCACGTTGAGCAGAGGCGGCGATCAGGAGCAAGTCAAGGCGAATAGAGCAGACGCGCGGAGGCGAGCAAGGAGAAAAGCCAAAGGAAATCAAATAACCAAATATATGTCATCAATTAGAGTAATAAAGTGAAGTCAAACAATGAAATAAATATTTTTTAACGGACACTGGCACCCGATGAACATACCCCGGAATTTGAATCGTTACAGCTTAGCTTGTATAATAAGTGATGCAAGCAGACCTAGTGGATCAAAAAGTTTAGGTATTTCAGATAATACCGTTCATTTCATTTGGATGTTGATTTGTTGATTCACTTTTGACTCGAAATTGGAAAGTGTCGCTGGATGGATTCCAATCGATGCCCAGTGTTTTAATGACGTTTTAATCTTCCAAAAATCTCACTTCTGATTGCTTTAAGTTGTCTGGCATGTCCTCTAGTAATCGCTGGTGGTTGCTATCCCACTTCCGTAGATTAAATCCTCCTGCTGAAAGAAGACTCATTACCTCTTTTCGAATATTTTTTGCTTCTTGTGGTGTGTTACGCCAGTCAATAAGTCGTCAAGGTAGAAATCCTTGCGTAGAATTTTTGAGGCGATGGGATACGTATTTTTCTCATCTTCTGCTAGTTGTTGTAATGTTCGTAAAGCCAAGAATGGGAGGATGCGGCGGCCGTACCATAAGTGACCGTAGATGACATTCCTAGATTGGGTCATTGGTTGAAAATCGCCATAATATCTTTTGGTATTTAGTCACTTAGTATATCTACAGCTCGTCTTTAAGTTTCAATTTCATGACATTAACCGTGTAGGAGATATGAATTGAAAATTGAAGAATGTCTAATCTCGGCTTTCGAGCGTTTCGAACGTTTTTTTCCCCACATAATTCGATTCCCTAAAAAACAAGCTATAATATGTGAAATTGTGATTACTTCTTTTGTAGATATAACAGTTTTTATGAGGAGAGTACATGTCCAAAAGACTTTTCTTTACCATCCTTATCTTCTCGGATATTGAAAACTGACCCATTTTGTAGAACATGTATTTTCTCCAAATACAACAAGGAATCACTCCTTAAAATATTGGCACTCATGTACCGGACACTCTGAATAGTAGCCAGTATACGCACACCAAACGTACACGATACAAGAAATTAAAAAACCGTGTAAGTACATATCACGCTTTTTATACTCTAGATGAAATCATATAGAGTATTATAAGTTTAATCCAGCCCAAAAGTTTGTAACGCATAGAACCAAGGCTCGGACGAAAAAAAGTTACATATTATTTTTTGTTTATTTGTGGCCAAAAACCTCAAATCCGCTTGACATCCGTCCGTCCATCCGTCCGTCCGTCCGTCCGTCCGTCCGTCCGTCAGCCCGTCCGTCCGTCCGTCCGTCCGTCCGTCCGTCCTTCTGTCCGTGGACACAATAACTCAAGAACGCATTCACCTAGGATCTTGAAATTTTCTGCATGTTTGGTTGAATTTGTAAAGCTAAGTTCGTTAACGGACAAAATCTTCCTACTCCTTCGGGTAGCTGCCATACAAAATGTCCTTAAAACACGTCTTCAAGAATATTGGTCGATAACTTCAGAAGGGTTTAAGCTACGACTTTGAAATTTTGTATGTGTTATTTTTCCAATAGTTGGAGCTAAATATATGATTATAAAGAAAATCCTGTTAGTCCTTCGTGTAGCTGCCATACAAATAACCTGTCAAAATGTTTTCACTTAATTTACGAAACTCACTATAACTCAAGTAATCTTTTAGCTACGAATTCGGAATTTTGTACAAATTAGTTTTGTGTGAAAAGAAAGTTCGACTTTACTAGTCATCGAAATCCTTTTACTCCTTCTGGTAGCTGCCATACAAAGTGTCCTTAAAACACGTGTTTAAGAATATTGCCGATAACTTCAGAAGGGTTTAAGCTACGTCTTTGAAATTTTGTATGTGTTATTTTTCCAATAGTTGAAGCAAAATATATGATTATGAAGAAAATCCTATTAGTCCTTCGTGTAGCTGCCATACAAGTATCCTGTCAAAACGTCTTCACTTAATTTACGGAACTTACTATAACTCAAGTAATCTTTTAGCTATGAATTGGAAATTTTGTACAAATTAGTTTTGAGTAAAAACAAAGTTCGAGCTTACTAATCAGCGAAACACGCTTACTCCTTCTGGTAGCTGCCATACAAAATGTCCTTAAGACACGTGTTCAACAATATTTTTCGATAACTTTTGAACGCTTGAAGCTACGAATTTGAAATTTTGTACACGTTCATTTTTGAATGGTTCTAAGGAAAAGGATAAATATGTAAGAAATCCAGTGAGTCCTTCCTGCACCTCCCATGTGAAACTCCATCCAAAAGGACATTTTTTTTCGATGACTTACCCAGTTCAAGATATGAAATTAAACACTGAATATTGTCTTTTAGTTTTAAGTAGCAATCTAAAGGCAGTCCTTAATAAAGGATATACAACATGCACACACGTAATTCTACTTTATCCTCAACTACAATATAAATCGGAGCTCAGTATTCATCTAGAGTATTATACGATTGGCTTGCAGCCGATCGTGACTGCAGTATGTTTTATCTACGGAACCCTAAAACATGCAAACTACACACCAAATAAGTACATATGTGCATACCGGTATTTTTATACTCTAGATGAAATCATATAGAGTATTATAAGTTTAATCCAGCCCGAAAAGTTTGTAACGCATAAAACCGAGCCTCGGACCAAAAAAAGTTATGTATTATTTTGTGTTTAGTTGTGGCCAAAAACCCCAAATCCGTTTGCTGTCCGTCCGTCCGTCCGTCCGTTTGCACGATAACTCAAGAACGCGATGACCTAGGAAGATGAAATTTTGTCACCATCTGTGAAATGGAAAAAGTAAAGCTAAGTTCGTTGATGGGCGATATCCTTCCACTCCTTCGGGTAGCTCCCATACAAGAGTCCTTAAAACACGTATTCGCAATTATTGCTCGAATGCTTCAAGTTATGAACTTGAAATTTTGCATACTTAAAGATTACAACGTTCGAAGCGAAAATTCCAAATATGATGCAAATCGAATGAGTCCTTCGTGTAGCAGCCTACAAAAGTCTTTCAAAAATGTATACAAGTTACAGAATCCACTATAACTCTAGTACAAGTTAAAGCAGGGATTTAAAATTTTACAGGAATTAGTTTTATATCAAAAGCAAGACTGGGTTTATTAATTAGCGCCATCCGTTGACTCCTTCGGGTAGCTGTCATACAAAAGTCCTTAAAACACGTGTTCACCAATATTGAACGATAACTTTAGAACGCTTTAAGTTACGACTTTGAAATTTTGTACACGTTAATTTTATAATAGTCTCAGCTGAAGGTATTAATATGAAACATACTGCAGTCACGATCGGCTGCAAGCCAATCGTATAATACTCTAGATGAATACTGATCTCCGATTTATATTGTAGTTGGGGATAAAGTAGAATTACGTGTGTGCATGTTGTGTGTCCTTTATTAAGAACTGCTATTAGATTGCTACTTATTCAGTGTTTAACTTCATACCTTAAACTGGGTAAGTCATCGAAAAAAAATGTCCTTTTTAAAGGACTTTCACATGGGAGGTGCAGGAAGGACTCACTCGATTTCTTACATATTTATCCTTTTCCTTGGAACCATTTAAAAATAAACGTATACATAATTTCAAATTCGTAGCTTGAAGCGTTCAAAAGTTATCGGAAAATATTGTTGAACACGTGTCTTAAGGATATTTTGTATGGCAGCTACCAGAAGGAGTAAAAGGATTTTGCTGACTAGTAAACTTGAACTTTGTTTTCACTCAAAACTAATTTGTACAAAATTCCGAGTTCATAGCTAAAAGATTACTTGAGTTATAGCGAGTTCCGTAAATTAAGTGAAGACATTTTGACAGGATATTTGTATGGCAGCTACACGAAGGACTAATAGGATTTTTTTTGAAATCATACATTTAGCTCCAACTATTGGAAAAATAAAACATACAAAATTTCAAAGACGTAGCTTAAACCCTTCTGAAGTTATCGGAAAATATTGTTGAACACGTGTTTTAAGGATATTTTGTATGGCAGCTACCAGAAGGAGTAAAAGGATTTCGCTGATTAGTAAACTCGAACTTCCTTTTAACTGAAAACTAACTTGTACAAAATTCCGAATTCATAGCTAAAAGATTACTTGAGTTATTGTGAGTTTCGTAAATTAAGTGAATACATTTTGACAGGATATTTGTATGGCAGCTACACGAAGGACTAACAGGATTTTCTTCATAATCATATATTTAGCTCCAACTATTGGAAAAATAACACATACAAAATTTCAATGACGTAGCTTAAACCCTTCTGAAGTTATCGACCTATATTCTTGAACACGTGTTTTAAGGACATTTTGTACGGCAGCTACCAGAAGGAGTAAAAGAATTTCACTGATTAGTAAACTCCGACTTCCTTTTCACTCAAAACTAACTAGTACAAAATTTCGAATTCGTAGCTAAAAGATTACTTGAGTTATTGTGAGTTTTGTAAATTAAGTGAATACATTTTGACAGGATATTTGTATGGCAGCTACACGAAGGACTAACAGGATTTTCTTCATAATCATACATTTAGCTCCAACTATTGGAAAAATAACACATACAAAATTTCGAAGTCGTAGCTTAAAACCTTCTGAAGTTATCGACCAATATTCTTGAACACGTGTTTTAAGGACATTTTGTATGGCAGCTACCCGAAGGAGTAGGACGATTTTGCCCGTTAACGAACTTAGCCTTACAAATTCAACCAAACATCCAGATTCAAAATTTCAAGATCCTAGGTGAAGGCGTTCTTGAGTTATCGTGTTCACGGACAGACGGACGGACGGACGGACGTCAGGCGGATTTGAGGTTTTTGGCCACAAATAAACAAAAAATAATATATAACTTTTTTCGTCCGAGGCTTGATTCTATGCGTTACAAACTTTTGAGCTGGATTAAACTTATAATACTCTATATGATTTCATCTAGAGTATAAAAATATCCCGTAAGTCCTTCATGTAGTTGCCATACAAAAATTCTGTAAAAATGTTCCAACTTAATTTATGGAACTCACTATAACTCAAGAAATCGTTTAATCATCCATCGAGTAGCCACTATACAATAGTTTCTACCTGTAAATAAGAGGTCATGCAATAATTGTATTTGCACTCCTCATTCTTTTGATATAATCCCAAGTAAAATATAAATCGGAGTTCAGTATTTCATCTAGAGTATCATACGATTGGCTTGCAGCCGATCGTGACTGCATTATGTTTATTACTATTATTACTTAATTTATTCTTTTAGTTTAGCAGTTTAAACCAAAACATTTGTCTTTTTTGACAATTATAAAAACAACAAATGAAGAATTTATTCACTCTTGACCCGCTTTCCCATCGAACTCGACCGATTTCAAATTGCAATCGTAGGAAATGTAAATGTGCATAGATAAAGAATGATACATTATATATTTCTAACTATTATATAGGGTGTTTCTTAATACAATTGACAAAAAAATATGCTTGATATTCAGTACTCTGAATTATTTGAAAATTTTGGGGGAGGGAGGGGGGTCTGGACCCTGTCGGCCCCCCTGGCTACGGCCTTGTACCAAGATACTTTATTTCAGAGCACGGCCTTAATTCTATGCTATCCACAAATAAGCGATGACGATTTTCGGTTTGATCGTTTTTGTTTGCAAAACAGATGAAATTGGTTTTGTTAATGTTTAAAGCAAGCTTATGCGAACAAAGCCATGAGTAGATGTTATTAAGACCTGATGTAGTCACAGAGGAAGAGGAAGTCCCGGCAACTACCTTTACAAATTAAGACCGTATCATCTGCAAATGAAACTATATGACCATTGATTCCGCATTCCTCTAATTTACATAAATCAATAATATATATAAGAAATAATAAAAGTCCCAAAACTGAGCCCTGGTCTCATCTCCTTGAAATTCTGCTAACAATTCCTCATTCTCCTTAATTTTCGTTAATATAGGTATAGCAGCTAAATCATCCGAAAATTTGAAAGGATACGCCTCTAATTTCAGCGACATCTTACTCGAAGATTCTGTGCTCTAAGAGACTTCCACATCTTGTCTACTTTATCGGACTTAACACCCCTGGTAGCTAACTCGTAAGCATCTTTGCTTAGTCGGTTGATTTAGATTTTTGCTATTATGAATTCTACCGAACTTCCCGAAAAGAAAGAAAACAGCAATATTCAAATATTCAACAAGTAGGAGCAAACATTTTTTTTTGTTTTCTTTAAAAAAAACCAAAGTACAATCGATTTTCATAGAGTGAAATATGATATATGAATTATCCTCTCAAAGCTGCCTCCAAAGCGAACACTAACACTACACTTTCCAAATTAGCATTTTTACAAATAACGAAAATACGTTATTATATAAATAGCGGTATCCCGACTGCTATATCAAATTTTCCGGTGAATACCACAATAGGAAAACCCTTTGCACCAACAAAAGGGGCAAACGGGTCCTTTTGCGGCCAACCCGGAGATGGCTCGTTGGCGCCAGTGGTTCCTTAATTTAAGGAACCCGTTCTCAACCAAAATCTCCTCGACCGAACCACTAGTTAGGGGAAATCAAACCAAGCCGAATTTATCACCTTTTCCCTTTGTTATAAAAAAATAACGAACGGAAGCTGAGCTGAAACGCGTTACATACACTTAGGAAACTCACTAATTGTTCCACTTGCTTCTAATTTCGCAACTCCGTTCACGTCCTCTCAGTTCGTCGACACTTTTTGCAAGACCCCTTACTTACCGGGAAAACACACAAAGCTTTCACTGACGGTTACTTGCTTTTTCCGTTTCCAAAGGTCAACGATCGTTTTTCTTCTCGGCTCGAATTCTCGCACTCTCCATGATCTTCCTTATCGACTGCCAATTTCGAACTTGGTACAGCGCCTCTGTTGACTGGTTCCGGTACTCGCAATACCGGCCAGCCATATTGTTTGTTGATGTTCGGCCTTGTCAGATAATAATGTCCTTAGGATCTGCAAACGCATCGCTGCAATTGTTACATTTGTTTGACATTCTGTTACAAAATAATAGGTTGTACTCGAAAAAAAGAAACTACTTTACGTGAATGTATCTGAACTGAAACTGAACTGAACTCTTTAGTCGACAATCGATTTAATGTTTTCTTCTGATGTTTGCCGCTCAACCTGAAGGCTTTGGGTGTCCGCGCAGCTATCCCTAGATCCGGGAAAATGGGAATTCATTAAGAGATCCAGGGTCTTAGTCGGTGATCGTGCCCCAAGGCACTTCTCGTTGATTAGGAGGAGGTAGGTGAAGCTGCCTTTCAGCGGTCATCCTGGGAAGGTTGGGTTTTGTGTACGCAGACAACAAACAAGCTGTTCGTTTTCTATGCTCATCTTGGAAATCCAGATGTGAGCCCTCGGTCTTCTCGGAATCTCCTCGGTGGTGATAAGTCTGAGCTTTACACCCTCCAAATCGTTGCTTATTTTAGCAACACAAGACTATAGGAATTCTTTCGAATTGTTGTACATGCGTTGATTTACCCGATATCCCTGACCATCTCGTCGCAGTCAAATGCTGGCATGGGTAGATTTTCGTTTTCGAGCAGTTCGTTCAGGAGTGCGACGTGCAAGTTATTTCTCCGAGAAAGTCTTCGTTGCCTGAACTCCGAAGACTGATGCACCGTTGTTCTATTTAGTGATTTTGAACTTTGTCACTCTGCTTCGTCTCGTGGCATGATCGCCTTCATCCTGGGACCTGTTTCGTTTGGAGGCTCCCTGCTGTTGTGGTTGGGTTTTGTTTCGTGCATTGGTTGTGTTCCTCAACAATCGCTTTGTCGTGCTCGTCGCGTTCATGGATTGTACCCGCTGCTTCATTCTTCGCTATCTTGCTAAGAATGGAGAGAACCTTCACATACTGAGTCCTACTGGCGAATCCGGAACACTTGCGTTTCCTCACTGGTTTCCGAATGTCTAAGCTGTTATTATTTGCCAATGCTTCGTTTGTGCGATTTTTCGATGTAGATGGGTGAGACTACGACGATGATTGTATCCTGGCTGGAAGCAAGCAGTTCCTCCTCTGAGGAAGTGCCGATGTCCGATGTCAGCTACATTTTTTGTGTTTGCGTCTTGTTTTTTGTATTTTTTTTAGATTTCAATTTTGGTCCCACGAGTATGCTCGATTCATATTTGTATTGACGAAATGATCCTTTATAGGAGTCGCAATCGCAAATTCCTCTAGTGCTTTTGGCTTTGTTTAACAGTTACCTACAGCGTTTTCTTAGAGCCCCGAGTTCTTCGATCCACCATGGCGGTTTTCGTTCACCTCTTGGCCTACGTTCTGGGCAGGAGTCCTACAATGCCTCATTCAGGGCTCGCGTAGCGAAGATAATCGGACCATCAAGATTAGTTGAGCTACTCTGTTGGAGTGTCGTGGTCCGGTTGACCCCGACTCTCCCTACACACACCACGTATCGGTGATTGGGTTCAATATTCGAACTATGTCGCAATTTCCGATACGAGGTGATAAACTTAAATTGGGCTAAAGGCCGGATACCTTTGCTCGGCGGTCAGCGTGATTTTTGCAACATCGACTATCGATCAATTCTGCCCAACTCGGGTCAACCACCGAGAATTGATCGATGGTCGATGCAGATCAGCAATTATCGGGCTGATGGACAATAATTGTCCAAGCGATAATTGCTGATCGATTTTCCCAACTCCAAAAAACGGGGAGTTTTAATCGCGTCTTCAAACTGACCAGTTGGTTGTTTCGGCAAAAGTAAAGTTAGTTAATAGTTAGTAAAGGTAGTTAATTGTGAGTAAAGTTAGTTAATTGTGAATAAAGTTAGTTAATAGTTAGTAAAGGTAGTTAATTGTGAGTAAAGTTAGTTAATTGTGAATAAAGCTAGTTAATAGTTAGTAAAGGTAGTTAATTGTGAGTAAAGTTAGTTAATTGTGAATAAAGTTAGTTAATAGTGAGTAAGCGAGCAAAATAAAAATAGTGTTAACAGAGTGACAGTGTTTTAAATCAGACAACTTGACCACGACAGGAGTGGGGATGAGTAAATCGATAAGAACTTCCCTGAATTTGACGCAGTCGGCCCTCCTGTAGTTCCTAAAGGATGGTGGAATCGGTTTGCAACACAAGTCCTTAACATATGATCTCACTCATATCAGACATTTTCCAAACTTGGAGCAAAGTTAGCTATATCTCTTGTGTAATAGACTAGTTATTTGAACTTGAACGAAACAATCTGATGGTGATGCAAACACTGGCGTATCGGTTCGAGAATGGCCTTAACGGTAAGTGTCCTAACGATATGATTTTTACTTTCTGTGAATAATGACCTGGCAGTGGTTATTCCATGTTGTAAAATACCCATACAATGGAATGCAATAACTTTCATACTTTTACATTTACATAATGGAGCAACAGATATTACAACATCAACACCACTATTAAACCAAATGTTATAATTTACTAAACCAAATGTTGTAATTTACGGTAATATAAGGAGGCAATCAAAGCCCAAAGAGCATTCTTTTTCTGCAAGCTGGAGTAAAAGTATGAAACAGAAATAAATAAATAAAGTAAAACTCGAGTGTTTCTATTATACATTTACGTTTATAACAAGACTTTTACTAATTTATTATTATTATTATTTTATATCTATTTAATGATAAATACTAGAACTTTTTTCCAATGTTGTGCCCAAGAACTAGTTCAATTTAAATACCCAGACAATTTACTGGTCATAAAAATTTACGCTACACCGCGCCTCCTAGTACAAAGCTTCTTTCTATAATACTTTGGGAGCGTCGGGAATGAAATAAAATACCTTCAGCAGATGCGCACGACCCCTTACCCCTTATACGTTTCCTATATAATATAGCAGCAAATTGAAAAGTTTCCCATTTCCGGAGCTCCATCATGAAAATCAACTTTGGTTTATTGGCAAAATATTACACTTAATTAATTTTTATCGGTCTAATATTTTGATGCAAACAATTCAATGGAACTCAAGCCGCCAACATCCGGTAGGGAATATTTTTCCGAGAATGAGTCCTTGCAGCCTAGAACTGAGGCGAAGCAGCAATGGATTCACTTTTTTCCGCTTTATGTACGAGTTATTGCGTAATGAAATTTTATGTAGCTCACGAAACTTAAAGAATAATGGCCAATTGCTTGGAAGAAGCCATTTAAGCCTTCTATAAATCACAATTATTAGAGAGTATATCTAGCTCGGGGTTTTTTAAAGTTTCGGAACTCGCCAGTTAAACGTTCCCATTGCTAGCGAGTCGTGTCGTTACACTTTGATCCTGTCAAAAGGCTCTTACCAATCACCTCTCCTCCACTGGACAGCGTAGAATATCAAGCATATTAATATCGCCCGTATGAAATTGCTGGTACTAATTGCAAGTGTTGGTAAGCAGTTGCACTGAAAAGCAGAGCCGGCAGCGAGAACCCAGAAGCTGCCATGTTCTGCGTTAGTGTAATCCTGCTGCAATTGAACGGTTTAACAATGCAGCTAAAGGACGAGTGCAAAGTGTGGAGCATGCAATTTACATAAAAGAATTTATATCAACATATTTTTACTGAATTTAATTTAACATATAAATGAATTTGTTTTTGGGTGTTTTTCGCCACACAATAGCTTACATATGCGAATACGGCACAAGAGGTACATTTCATAATCGTAGATATGCAAAATTCCCAACTACAATGCCCGATTCAAAAGCTCCTTCTCTTTCTACATGCCGATATATTTGGAGAATGAATTCGCATTCGGAAAATTAAGGCCCCGCTTCCTGCCATGGATCCTGTGAAAGTTCAATTACAATAAATACATTTCTTGCCTCGTTGAAGCACCGCATTTACATGTGGCGCACATTACGGGGATTTAGGTCTGAATAACCTACATCGGTTCCAGAATTACTGCTTGCAGGAGTTTTCAGTTTGAATGTCAGAGGTGTGGGCACCTGCAGAGATTTTCCAACACTGGAACATGAACCTATGAGCTTTGTATATGCCAAAACTGACTATTTGACGGAATACGTGTATTTGAATGAGTTAAATTCTACCGCACAAAATATCACCTTATGGTAGTTGTATTGCATAATAGAAACTTAATTTAATTCTCATTTTCTCATTTTAGAGTTAATTGCGAATTTAATTCGAAATTTTTTTTAAAAATGTTGTGATTTAGTCGAGACGGCTTTCTTTGTATGGGTAGTAACCTAGCAGACCAAAACACAGAAATCCGTCAGAATTCCGATGGAAATAGTCGGAATTTTGGACTAGAAATCCATGCGATTTCCGAGAGGTGAAGTTGACGCTGCTCCGTGGGATTTCTCTTACCGAAATCTTTAAGAAATGTTCAACGAATGTCCCAAAGATTTCTTCCCCTTCCGAAAGCTTGCTAAAATTTAACTTTGTTAATTTTTACCAGACCGGACTAAGCGAATTAGTTTTCATTTTTACTATTTTGGTATAGAATCCAAATAAAGAATTCAAATGGAATTTACACAGAGTTTTCCGCGATATATCCGGATGCCCGAAAGTTCTTCTGGGATTCTCCCTGATAATTTTCCGAATGAAATATGTTAGAAACTTCTGTATTTCATTCCCCTACATCAGAAATAGCTCGGAACTTTCCGAGGACATCAGAACATTCCGCTTTATTGGTCTGCAGGAATCTAAAGCCTCGTGTACACTAGTAAGTAAAACTTGCTAGAGTTGCTCTAAGATATTTATTGCTGCATGTGTACACGGTTCCGAGCAACAATATGAGAAATGAAATCACACAAGCACAGCTGAGCTGTGTCTGCACATGATTTGATGTAATTTTTTTTATAGGCGTTCTGTGAGGATGTCATTATATTGGTGAATGCGACCCGTTATCAGTTTTTGTCTCTTTTTCTAATCATGCATCATGTTATTGCTATCTACTTCCCTCATCTCATTAAATAAAGAAACCAAGGTCAAATTTTTATAAGAATAATACTGCGTAGTGTCCTGTCTTATTGTAGATAGTCTTTGGTTCCGAGAGCGCATTTGCCCAAGTTTTTGCTCTAGCCAGCAAATGCTTGCCTTTTCAAGCAAGTTGTAAATGTACACGCTAACTTGCAAGAGTTGAAATCTTGCAAGAAAGTTCCGATCGGTTCCGAAATTTTTTAGCAAGTCAGTACAGTTGCATTGGAAGTGAGGTTAAGTTCAGTCTTAGGTGTTATAGTTTTCTAGTTTAAGTGCGAAATATGAACGGAAAATCCAAGTGGAGCTCCGAAGACACGTTTTTGTTCATTAAAAATGTGGAACTATATCCAGAGTTGTGGGATTTTTTTTTTTCGTTTTGACAGTTCAACGAAACTTTGATGATGAAGTGTACACGGATAAGCAAGTTTTATTTGGAAGATTTTTGTAGAGTTACTTGCTAGAGTAAAATTGCTGCAATTTGACAGATAGTGTAAACGTCGCAGCAAATTCCTCTAGCAAGAAATGTCACAAGTTACTTGCTAGTGTACACGAGGCTAAAGAGGCCCGGAATATTTTAAAAACTTGAAAATTTTAAAGTATATTAAGGTAAATGTCCCAGTTATGAATAATGTAACTTTTTCTGGAGATTAACTTGAGTTATATAGCGTTGGAACTCGCTACAACTGATTTTATTGCAATTATATGGCAGAATAAATTGTTGTTAATATAAATTCAAATTAAATTTCACTTTTTGTAAAAAAACGGATCTTATTTTACCATTTGTACAAAGTCTTTCAAATGTCCCAGTAATGAATAGCTAAAATATCCATTGCTCTGGTTATGAATATATTGCTGTACCAGTTATGAATATAAAAATAAGATCGATTGATTGAAGGATAAATTTTTATTGTGTTAAAATAAAAGCAAATAAATTCTTGTAAAGCATATCACATTTTATATATATATAAATAAAAAAAAATTGTTTCTAACTCTAATAATCTCTATATATAAAAATGAATATTTGTTTGTCTGTCCCGTATACGCTCCTAAACCACTCATCCGATTGCGATGAAACTTTGGTGATTTGTTGAGGGCACGTCCGAGATGGTTTCTGCATTAACAAAATCATTTAACAATTGGTGGTACGAGAGTTATTTCAACATTTGAGTGTTTTTCATATGATTTAGCGGCAGTTTGTTCGTTTTCGGTGTATTAGTTATGCGTTCCTGTTACTAAATGGTAAAGTTGGACTATGGATGGTGGATAGAGGATAGTGGATAGAGGATGGAGGATAGAGAATGGGGGATGGTAGATGGTGGATGGTGGATAGAGGATGTATGATGGAAGATGGAGGATGGTGTATGGAGGGGGAGAAATGGGAGCAACGGCAGAAACGGGAGCAATGGATCAACGGGAGAAACAGGAGCATTGGATCAAAGGGAAAAACGGGAGCAAAGGGAGTAACAGGTGCGATGGAACAACGTGAGCGAAGCGAGCGTAGCCGCGGCACGCGGCTAGTGAACTTATTAATCTAACAAAAAATAATCATTTTCATTTCGCTGATAATGTAAAAAAATGTAATTGATAATTGATGTGATTACATTGGCTTTCTGTATTTTCCAATTTCTGGAATTAAAAAACATCCACGTTGGTTGAAAGGTTGTGGTTCCAATAAAACTTCTATGATTTAATGCACAGGTAATATGTAATACACAGCTAATATCAATTGGATCTATCTGCGAAGCGCCTTGTTCAAGTGCACATATTTCGAATGGAAGAGGTTGGACAGATGTCGAAAATTTTTGAGATATACTCTCCGTTTCCAAATTCATATTTATTTCTTCTTCATGATTTGATAATTCTGTCAATGTGACTTCTTTTTTTTTCAAGCTCTAATTCTAACCACGTAGAATTATTAAGAAGGAGCTCCTTTCCTTTTTAAAACCCAATGATATTCCATTTTCTACAGCTTTTAAAGCATCAAGAAAATCATTTTCGGCGTATTTAAATTTTGGAGCCATTATTTAAGAACCTAAGATATAAAAATATGTAACACAGAATTTCAAATGATATGTGATGCATGATACAAAGCACATTGAGCCAGTGATGAATAGTACTTATGAGCTTATGACCTAATAATGAATATATGTGCAAGTTAGCAATTGAAGTTCCTTGCATGATATTAACAAAGAAAATAATATATTCAACATTGCTCATTCTAAGCCTTATACTATAAGGAAGAATACCCCTTATTTCCTTAATCAGATATTTTAAAACTCGTATAAGCAATTTAATGTTGATGAATAATTGTATTCATTACTGGTTCAAACGGTATAAACTATGTCCCAGTCATGAATAACTAGAAATTAAGCTATAAAAAATGAAAAAATATATATTTACTTTAATTTGTCAATTCCTTGATAGTTAAGTTATCAGTCGCAACAGTACTGTGTCTCTGAATCCACAGTTTTAAAACAGTGCACAAAGATTTCGATTTCACTTCCTCTTAATACAATGGACTGTCAACAACTGATATTGCTTAATGTTTTGTACATCCGTTAAGCTTGAGCCTTTTCCGAGCAATAATGTTAATACGGTAAATCGGAAGTGTAACGACTACTTCGAAAACTATCGTCAGTTTGATTTTTATACTCTAGATGAAATCATATAGAGTATTATAAGTTTAATCCAGCCGAAAAGTTTGTAACGCATAGAACCAAGCCTCGGACGAAAAAAAGTTATATATTATTTTTTGTTTATTTGTGGCCAAAAACCTCAAATCCGCCTGACGTCCGTCCGTCCGTCCGTCCGTCCGTTCGTCCGTCCGTCCGTCCGTCTGTCCGTTAGCACGATAACTCAAGAACGCCTTCACCTAGGATCTTTAAATTTTGAATCTGGATGTTTGGTTGAATTTGTAAGGCTAAGTTCGTTAACGGGCAAAATCGTCCTACTCCTTCGGGTAGCTGCCATACAAAATGTCCTTAAAACACGTGTTTGAGAATATTGGTCCATAACTTCAGAAGGGCTTAAGCTACGACATTGAAATTTTGTTTGTGTTATTTTTCCAATAGTTTGAGATAAATGTATGATTATGAAGAAAATCGTGTTAGTCCTTCGTGTAGCTGCCATACAAATATCCTGTCAAAATGTATTCACTTAATTTACGAAACTCACTATAACTCAAGTAATCTTTTAGCTACGAATTCGGAATTTTTTACAAATTAGTTTTGAGTAAAAACGAAGCTTTAATTTACTTGTCAGCGAAATCCTTTTTCTCCTTCTGGTAGCTGCCATACAAAATGTCCTTAAAATACGTGTTCAAGAATATTGTCCGATAACTTCAGAAGGGTATAAGCTACGTCTTTGAAATTTTGTACGTAGGATTTTTCCAATAGTTGAAGCTAAATGTAGGATTATGAAGAAAATCCTATTAGTCCTTCGTGTAGCTGCCATACAAATATCCTGTCAAAACGTCTTCTTTTAATTTACGGATCTTACTATAACTCAAGTAATCTTTCAGCTATAAATTGGAAATTTTGTACAAATTAGTTTTGAGTAAAAACGAAGTTCGAGTTTACTAATCAGCGAAATCCTTTTACTCCTTCTGGTCCGATTTTCCAGAATCGTGAAGAGGCCAGTATAGAAATTCGATACCGTAAAAACCTTGATTGCTGCGTTGCATGCAAATAAATTTCAAAATTCTATACGCTAATACTGCTGGTATTGATATCATAATATCGGC
This sequence comes from Beris morrisii, assembly GCA_951812415.1. NCBI lineage: Eukaryota > Metazoa > Arthropoda > Insecta > Diptera > Stratiomyidae > Beris > Beris morrisii. The sequence goes on along the minus strand of OX638310.1, from coordinate 85,156,903 downwards.
AATACCAGCAGTGTATCACCCAATACTAAGCATATACGAGATAAACGAACTGGTATATATCAAGTATTGAACCTGTTTCTTGGTATAGAAATTCGATAATTTTATCTAGTATACTATGCATTTTACTGCTAGTAGTGCCATTCCCCAATTGTGTGGCGAGTATCGCAACTAAATGTCGTTGCTTGCTTATATCAGATACTGTCAAATCATACCATATGTGCAGTGTATCATATGCAGCTAGTTTCAATACCATGTTTTGTATATTAGTGTGTGGACATGGTATTATACCATGGATACACAGCTAATATATAATACAAACCATAACACTCGATAACAATTCAAGAAAGTGCCCAATCATAGAGCTACTGGAGACGACAAGCCACCACAGGTTTTGTATAAAGCGCTTTGAGGCCAGAGGCCAAAACAGGGTCGTTATAGCAAATTGTTGTTGTTTAGCACGTTTCAAGAGCGGGACATAGTGAAAAAACAGGGCCGTTATGTCAATTGTTTTCATTTTGCGTATAAGTGAATGCGACGACGTCTGCCTTCAGCTCAATCGCTGCTTGTCATCTCCAGTATACAGGGTGTAACTAGTACTGAGGTTCAAACGAAAATGGGAGATAGAGGAACTTGTCCTGAGTAGAAAATCGTTCTACATATACTCCCGTTTTTGCACCGTTAAGGAGATAGCGCGATAGACAATAGACCTATGATGAAAGGTTTTTTCCCGGCACTTCATTTCTGAGTGCCAACGGTGGAGACTGATGGGACGTGGCTTCTCATAAAAGATGGGCCGACAAGTCCGTTTAGAAACCTGTAAAAAATAGAGTTTGTGTTAATGTTCCTTACCTAAAAAATTAGACTAGTTGTTTCTGGTTTTTTAAAAAATACTTTTATTGTTGTTTCTTTTCGTGCGTATATAAAATGACTGAGACTTACAACTAGCTAACACTAAACTTTTATATTAAACATACTGCAGTCACGATCGGCTGCAAGCCAATCGTATAATACTCTAGATGAATACTGAACTTCGAATTATATTGTAGTTGGGGATAAAGTAGAATTACGTGTGTGCATGTTGTATGTCCTATATTAAGGACTTCCATTAGATTGCTACTCAAACCTAAAAGACAATATTCAGTGTTTAATTTCATATCTTAAACTGGGTAAGTCATCGAACAAAAATGTCCTTTTTGAAGGAGGTGCAGGAAGGACTCACTCGATTTCTTACATATTTATCCTTTTCCTTGGAAACATTTAAAAATGAACGTGTACAAAATTTTAAATTCGTAGCTTGAAGCGTTCAAAAGTTATCGAAAAATATTGTTGAACACGTGTCTTAAGGACATTTTGTATGGCAGCTACCAGAAGGAGTAAACGGATTTCGCTGATTAGTAAACTCAAACTTTGTTTTTACTCAAAACTAATTTGTACAAAATTTCCAATTCATAGCTAAAAGATTACTTGAGTTATATTTAGTTCCGTAAATTAAGTGAAGACGTTTTGACAGGGTATTTGTATGGCAGCTACACGAAGGACTAATAAAATTTTCTTCATAATCATACATTTAGCTCCAACTATTGAAAAAATAACACATACAAAATTTCAAAGACGTAGCTTAAACCCTTCTGAAGCTATCGGCCAATATTCTTAAAGACGTGTTTTAAGGACATTTTGTATGGCAGCTACCCGAAGGAGTAATAGGATTTCGCTGACTAGTAAAGTCGAACTTTCTTTTCACTCAAAACCAATTTGTACAAAATAAATATTCGTAGCTAAAAGATTACTTGAGTTATAGTGAGTTTCGTAAATTAAGTGAATACATTTTGACAGGATATTTGTATGGCAGCTACACGAAGGACTAACACGATTTTCTTCATAATTATATATTTAACTCCAACTGTTGAAAAAATAACACATACAAAATTTCAATGTTGAACACGTGTTTTAAGGACATTTTGTATGGCAGCTACCCGAAGGAGTTGGACGATTTTGCCCGTTAACGAACTTATCCTTACAAATTCAACCAAACATCCAGATTCAAAATTTCATGATCCTAGGTGAAGGCGTTCTTGAGTTATCGTGCTAACGGACGGACGGACGTCAAGCGGATTTTAGGTTTTTGGCCAGAAATTAACAAAAAATAATATAACTTTTTTTCGTCCGAGGCTTGGTTCTATGCGTTACAAACTTTTGGGCTGGATTAAACTTATAATACTCTATATGATTTCATCTAGAGTATAAAAAGTGCCGACTGACACGGAACTGAGTCTTGTGTTCCGCTTTGGGAAAATACTCAGTTACATGTTATTCGGCAAAACATTGCTGACATTGGATTCCGGGTCTTGGACTCGGTCGCACATTGCGTGACGAAATCTGAAGCTCCAAACAATTGTATTTTGTTTGTAGCTTCGACCTCGACCGGGCAATATGAACCGGCGCTTAAGTCCGAATCCGCAAGTTAGCAATATTACTTAAAGATACTTAACACTACCGGCATTTCCAGTAGGTCAGTAAACAAACATAGTTACTTACGTTAATTATTACGAAACTGACCTACCGGCAATGCGGATACGAGGGGAAATCCAAACATCTGGATTTGATCAGGGAATAGGGATGCTGCTACAATGCTGGGTACAACATCCCTCCCCATCCGATGAGCTTGGATTCACCCTCATATGTTTACATCGAACTGTCTTAAAACTAGTTGCTAACAATACTATCTTAATTTAGTTACTAGAATGAAATGTTTTTATCTATACTGTATTATCTTAATTATACTGGTTAACAGTATGCGAACGTTATGCTATTATCTGAACTTTTCGTCGGGGCCTCGTAACACACTGGAACCTCATAGAACACTGAAGCTCGTGGTGGTGGCTCTGTTGGTCTCTGCACTCTCGGAGCTGTTTTGGTGACCTGAAGGTGTTGTGGCCATGGAGATGTCTCCTCTGCTGTATGAGAGCTTATCTCTGTCAATTCGAAACTCCGAACGGGGTGGCTCACTGGTGGTACGGCGCGACTGTTTGATCGGCGTGTGACAAGGAATCGAAGACCAATAAGGCAGGCTACAGATGAAATTACCAGCAATATGCCCACAGTAAGTATGGAGTACCGATGTATTGTTATTTCACCGATCCGCTCGTTAAACCGTCCCGTATCCCGTGTAGACATCAGATCATTATGTAACTCGTCTAGTGATTTACGACCTTCAGCTAGTGAGTCAGCAACATCTTTGTGATCTCCCACCATGAGGGGTAGAAGTTTCCTGGGCTCTGGAGTGGACCCTGAGAAGTCGAATGCCGCAAGGCTCTGTCTTAGGGCTAACGCTAGTTCGAAGTAGGTTACCGTGGGTTGTCTGTATTCTGTTGTTGTATACACTGTTCTTACATACGGCAACTTCGCATGGCCTTAATATTTTTAGTAAACCCAAACCAGTTAGATTAGCTGAGAAATGTGCACCTTCGTACGCTGCTGCCAAGATAAGTGGTCTCTTCGTCTTAAAGAGCCACTGGTTGCTGGCCTCCATTCTCATTAAGACTCCCTCAGTTGCTGGTACCGCTGTGTGTGAGCAACTAGTTGTGACTGACGTAGAATGTTGCAACAGCCCAACTAGGCAATCGGGATTCCCATTGGTAAACATGGGTCCGCTGTGGCGGCATATATAGACGCTGAAGCATTGTATGTCACGCGTGTGCATCCCGAGTAATCCTTTTGGTTTAATTTAATGTAAACGCTGTGCGACTGTGCTTCCGCTATGTAGGGTGTCCGTGTTTGGAGCATCAGATCCCATCGATCGTTAAGAATTGTCGGCAAATAATAGACTTTCTGGATCGAATAAACGATAGGATCAGGCAGTGGAATCTCGATTTTGACTAGAAGACCCCCTTGACCCGGCATCGTTGTTATTCGCGCGGCTTGGTGCAAGGCATACAGATCCCGAAAAAACGGCCGTGTTCCCGATGACAAAATCAGTTTCTCCAGTATTGTCGTAATGTTTGTCGTATCCAGGATAAACGGATGGAGTTTATTATTATAAAGGTCATCCAGGATTGATAACTCGATTGACTGTCTGCTACTTACTTCTAACAGGCTGGCATTGATCAACGCGAGCAGCTCATAAACTTCGGTCTTCAGCTTTAATTTTCTGATTTCTTCGTTGGTGGTGGCGGTAACTTTATCGTGGGCAGTACCTAGTTCACGTAAATTTTCTGCTATTAGATTCATGTCCAACGTCAGATTTGCCACTGGCCTGCTCAGTTTGTCATAATTTGATTTCTTCACCGAAATTTGGCGTGACACCAGGGACGTGTTCGGAAATTAACTCGAGTAAGAGTAGAGTAAAAAAAATCGTTCGGAAATGTAGAGTAGAGTTAATTTTACTCTAATGACGTAATAGAGTTGCGTTCGAAAATGACAGAGTAGAGTAAAAAGTGGTAACTCTACTAACTCTAGTCATGAGCTGGGTTACAAGGAGTTAGAAACGTCATATGTCACCCGAAGCATCAAGGCGTCAGTATTTTTGAATACATTGCAGCTATAAAACTTTCGAATACCACTTAATTTTTTTCCATTTTAATAAAAATCACACATCAAATGAAATTATGAAACTTCAATATTATGTCAACTCTGAATATGACTCTCGGGTAACTCTATCCGTTCCTAAATATCAGAGTAGAGTTTAATCTCATTTGAATGTGTTAGTTAACTCTGAAGGTAACTCCAACTCTACACGAGTTAATTTCCGAACGCATCCCAGCTCGAACGTCTTCGCGTCGTGTTGGCCCAAAGTGCTCAATTGGCTATACACCTTGTCAGCATCGTCACTGTCCATCGTACCGAACGCCCACCTGGCGAACCTTCCGATGAATTCCAACGCTCTTCTGGATCTTTGAAGACTGAAGATATGACGAACGTGTTCGCTGTTTTGGCGAAGGGTTTTTACGATGACAGCAGTCTCCTTCACCATCTGAAGGCACGTCATCCTGAAACCGTTTCTGCTGGATGATGGGATTGGAGTATCTTCACGAGGCTTCTGTTCCCCGTTCCCGTTGGATGATGGAATGGGAATATCTACGCGAGGCTTATGTACACCGTTCCCTTTAGATGATGGAATGGGAATATACTCCCCAGGTTGTTGATGGCTGGGTAGCCAGGTCGTCTTTGCATGTCGCGAATCCTGCGCGGGAGATTTGAGCGCTCTCTTCCCCCGTTTTATTCCGGATGTGCTTGTGGGGTTGTGGCATAGCTTGTCGATCTGCCGGTCGTATTGGTCTGCAATATCGAGTACAGCCGAGAAATCCATGGGTGTGAACTTGGAAAAAATAGTCCATACATTTAACATAACAGAATTACTTTATACATAATAAATTTTTTTTTTTTTTAAAACAATTCTCTGAATGAAAACCAAAACTAAATCAATTGTATTGTATGTTGTTGGAGGCGAATTTATAATATAATAATATGCTATATAACTATAAGCTTAAATTTTACTAGTCTTTAATAAGTTTTTTCTATTCTTAAAATGTCTTATGTTATTAATTAAAATTATCTAGTTTATTTTCCCTATTCTATTTCGTTTAGAATGCTTAGTAAAACTATTGTTTGCAAATAATAGTTATATTGAAATTAAATTAGAAGATTTCCGTTTATTCTGGTGTACTTTCAAATGGAATTAAAAAGTCGTTTGGTGCTATGTCTTCCTTAAAGAAGCTATTGGTCCTATATCCACGTCTGGTGCTCTATGAAAGGAGTACCTGAAAGTAAAGAGAGTTGCTAAAAATGCTGAAAGGAAAGAAAAATATATATTTATATAAAAAATGATTATTCATAGAATATTTTGATACGATTATTGTGTATTTTTCGTATTTTATTCCCAATTTTAATTGATGTGGTAACGGCTCCATTGACTTCTACCACTTCATAGGGACCGATCCAAATTGGGGAGAACTTATTCTTTCTACTAGGATTCTTTAGTAAGACCTTCTGACCCACTTTCACTACTATCGGATTTACATCTCGATCGTAGGCTCGCTTGGATGTTCCTTTTGCCTTTTGGAGGTATTCTCGAGCCAGTTCATGTGCTTTTGGTATCTGATGTTTTAATTGGTCCGGGTATTCAGGCAGATGGCCCGTATTTTTTGGCGCCCTTCTAAGATTTGTAGGCATCTCAAAGGAAAACCCGTACAAACAACTCAATGGAGACAGTTTAGTAGAAACGTGAGGTGTGTTGGTGTGAACATGCATCGCCTGCTTTAACCATTGATCCCAATTCTTCCCATCCGTTTCCACGAAACTTCTTAGGTATTCAGCAAGAGGCCTATGACTCCGTTCTAGGGAACCATTTGCTTGTGGGTGATAAGCAGTAATATGCATCTTCTTTATACCTAGTAGTTTGCAGGTTTCCGAAAATAATCTCGAGGTAAAATTGGTACCATTGTCTGTTACTAAACACTTTGGGATCCTATACCTCGTTATAATCTCATCATAAAAAGCTTTGGCGACTGACACTGCCTCAGCATCTGGGAGTGGAACGCATGCCATGTATTTCGTTAGGTCGTTCTGGAACGTCAGGATATAACAATTACCGGAGTAGGTTGTTGGTAGGGACCCCACCATATCCATATATACCTTATCGAAAGGATATTCTGGCGTATCTGTTAGTTCCATCGGCATTTTCGTTAGCCTAGAGCTTTTGTTCGCTTGGCATTTTGGACAGATTTTAATGAACCCATCGATGTCCTTCTGCATGCCTCTCCAACGAAATTGTTTCCTTATCCGCCAATAAGTTTTCTTCATACCCTGATGAAAATCACGCAATATCGTCTGAATTTCCCTTGGGTCGGTGAGTGTCTCAAAATTTTCCTTTTCTTATTTTTCCGCTGTGGGCGGAGGTGGAATTACTATGTTATCTACGCGAGTTTTACTACGAGTTTGAACGGCAGAAATATTTTCGTTCACGTTGGTGATCCTACTCAGAGCATCCGCGTTTACGTTGTACTTCCCGGGCTTGTGTTCAATTTTATAGTCGTACTCAGATAATTTATGGTGAAAACGCACCAGCCGAGATGGAGGGTCTTTAACATTGAATACACCTTTCAAGGGACGATGGTCACTGTACACAGTAAACGGGCGTCCTAAAAGATAAGAACGAAAATTTTTAGTGGCCCACACAATGGCCAACAGCTCTTTCTCTATAGTGGAGTAATTTTTCTCGGCAAAATTTAGACCTCGGCTAGCATACGCTATGGGCTTATCCTCACCTACTTTACCCTGAGATAATACTGCGCCCAACGCTTCGTTGCTTACATCCGTGGTTAGAATGAACGGTTACGAAAAATCGGGGTATATCAGAAGAGGTGGCGAGGTTATTGCCTTTTTCAGTGCCTCGAACGCATCCTGGCAGTCTGATGTCCAAACGAATGGGATATCTTTTCTTAATAGCTTGGTTATGGGTGCCGCTACGGCGGAAAGGTTTACGATAAACTTTCTGTAGTAGTTGACAAAACCCAAAAATGCTTGAACCTCCTTTATGTTCCTAGGAACGGGGTAGTCCTTGACGCAACTTGTCTTTGCGGGGCCCGGAAGAGCACGCGCTTTTGAACATTTGTGCCCAAGATATACTACCTTACGGCACAGAAAGTTGCATTTCTCCGTATTAAGTTTTAAACTATTTTCCCGTAATTGTGAAAAGACTCGACTAAGTTTTTCGTTGTGTTCTGACAAATTCCTAGCATATACCATGATATCGTCGAGATAGACGAAACAATCCAGTCCGTGTAATTCCGTTAAAATGTGGTTCATTATTCTTTGGAAAGTCGCAGGGGCTTGGCTTCTGGTTCAATTACAACCTGGTGGTAGCCACTGGCTAAATCCAGGGTTGAAAAATAGCGGCAATGCCCCAACTGGTCCAGAATATCTTCGATTCTGGGCAGCGGAAATGCATCCTTGATAGTAGCTTCGTTTAACTTACGAAAATCTACCACCACTCGCCACTTCTTCTTCCCATCTGCACCCGCTTTCTTGGGAACTATCAAAAGCGGAGAATTCCATGGTGACTTACTTAAGGAGACAATGCCATCTGACAACATTTTGGCTACTTGCTCATTAATCTCGGCTTTATGTATTTGTGGTAGCCGGTACTGCTTCTGATTAATGGCTGGCTGGTCGGCCTTGGTGGGGATGGCGTGCGATAACACAGTGGTATGTGATAGCGGATATCCCTCCAAATGGAAAATATCATTGTACTGTACGCATATATTCTCCACCGCAGCCTTTTCCTCGTCGTTAAGATCGTTTCCTACTTTTAACGCGTTTAGCAATAGTTTAACCCAATCGGTGGCTGGCCCTGAGGCTACGTGGTTTATACGGCTCACCGTTGAGGGTACTATTTTGTACTTGTTGAAACGATGGTAAACCGGGACAAAGTTATCGCATAGAGTGTAATCATCGAGAGTTGCGTTGATAACAGGGACACTTATTGCATTTTTTTTTACTTTTGCTAAAACGTTACCAATGTAAACACCCGGACTTATCTCCTGAGACTCTACCAAAATCTCACCTGTCTTGACTGGTACTTGCAACTGCAACACTTGCTGTGTGCGTGCCGGGACCGTAAGAACTCTGTTCTGACTATTTGGTGCCGGTGTTACCTCATTTAGCTGTGCCAGACTTTTCAGTGAGAATTCCGGAAGGAATTCGTGCATACCATTAAGGAATTTTAAGGTTTTCGCATTTGTATCGATAATGGATCGGTTCCAAAGTATATCACGACCTAATATTCCGTCCGCCGGAATTTCATTTAGATTGTTTATCAGATGCCATTTTGAAACGAATTTTTGCTTAGGGTGTAGCCCTAATTTAACGGTGCCCAGTGTCCTACTGGTTCCGCCAAACACTCCACCTGACTCCCTGATATCACGCCTCTCTATATGTCGTAGATGCTTCATTGCCGATTTCCGTAACAGACTGGCGTCGGCCCCCGTGTCCACTAACGCTATGATCCTACCGGATTTTGCTAGGGGACAGGGAAATTCTATAAATACGTTGTCGTCCGCTTTCCTTAGCAATGTGTATAGTGTGGATTTTTTAGCATGCCCCGCACCTATATTTCTTACTCTATTTCTTACGATCTCCAAACGCTTTTGTATTTCGCAAATGATCGTTTTAACCTTAAGATATGCTTGGATGAGGTTTACTCGAATACATATGTATATAAGGTGTAAAAATTCTAGATAGTCAATGCAGCGAGATGAAGAAAACGGACTTCTTGAATTCCCTTGCATTTTTTTTGTCTTATGCTCATATTTGTTTCTTATTCTACTCTTCCTATTACCTTTATCTATGCTTTTATCGCTAGCTTGTGTAATTTCTAATGTATTAAAACCTACTTTACTAATACCTATTTGGCTACTCTTGTTACTAATATTAATCCCCCCGCTACTCCTAACTTTTCCTGGTTCATCTTTTAATGAAGCGCTAATAATGTTAACTTTAGGAACAGCTGGGGATGAATTAGCTTGTTCCTTTTCCGGTTCTAATGGGGTACAGCGCTGTTGTTCTGACTGGCCCCTCGGTCGTTTCCCGGGTGTTTCTCCAGGTAGTTCTTCTTGCTGTAGCAAGTTTCCTAGACGTGGCCGATTCTAGAGCACCAATCGCACTTAATTTTTTTCGTAACGCTTGGCTTGTTAGTGTGTGTCGTGAACACACCTGTGCGAGGACAATTTTTTGTGCTATGACCGTATACCTCGCATGTTTCGCAGTGAGAAGTGTTTTTCCTTTGTCTGCAATCGGCGTAGGTATGATTGTCCGTCCCGCAAAAACCACAAGTCACTCTGAAAGAAAGTTGACTGATCTGTGGTTGAGTCTCCGTTGGATAGTTGTAGCCATATGATGAGGGTATAGCTGCTGGAGTATGAGCTCCAAACTGCTGGTAAGGCATTTGACGCCTTGCGAAAATGGCTGCATGTATGCCTGAGGATGTTGAGCCGATGGGGGCTGGTGGGTTATCTGCATTGGATTAGCTGAAGAAGGCATAAACGAATAATTCGGAAATTGAGTCGGTGCGATCGCTGAGTTTGAATGGGAATTAATCATCAGCGAGGTTTTTAAAGCCACTTCCGCTAGATTATCTATGGACTCCTCGGTGCTTATAAGCATAAACTGCCAAAGGGTTGGGTCGAATAATCCCATTTTAAATGCGTTCACTGCAGTTTTTCTCACCTCCAACAATAACGCCACGGCATCTCCCGCCTTATATTGCGAATCGACGATTTCTTGTGCCGTAGTCAGGAGATTACTAAGACGTCTTGAGGAGGCCTTGATATCCTCCGTTATGGTCTGACGCGCTGTCTTGATCTCTAACAAAACACTGTCAAGGGTTCTTGCCGTCAGATACTCATTCCGTATTAACGTTTTAAATTCAATTAGTGTTTTCAGTTGCTTCCCCCGTACCAACTCAAAAGCATCCCCAACCAACCGAGTAGATAGATGTGAAGTGAAAATATCCTCATTCTTTCCATCTAGATATTTCCATGCCAATTCGCATGCGTTTGTAAACTCGTGCACTCGGCATGAAAGCTCCGGCGACCGTGTTCCATTGAAAATGGGTACCAGTCGAGACACTGTCTTCGCTATTGCCTCGTAACAAGCCATGTCGAAAACTCGGGGATTTTGGTCTAGTTGCCCTTGCGTGTTTTTCGTAGTTACTGTTTCTGGCAAAATTTGAGGATTGTTAGTTCTCAACTGTTCTTCTAACTCTTGTACCCTTTTGCGAAGAACTAGCTGAGGCTCGTAAGATGCTACAACTTCAGCTTTATTATGTAACTCTCTTATAGTCTCTTGCAGTAATTTGATTGAACTGTCCTTCTTTGATAATTGCTTTTTGAAATCCTCTTCTTTCTTTCTATAACTGCTAAGTAATTTTTCTCTTTCCCCAGCTTCCTCTTCAGCTTCGGCGCTTTCTGTGCTTACAGCTTCTTGTTGGTGGCGGTAATGCGCAATACGTTTATCCCTTTCTTTAAGTGCGACTACCAACTCCCGATTCTTCTCTACAAGACTATCGTTGGAATGCTTTGTCACCTCAATGTGATAAAATTGCATCCGTAGTCTCCAGTCGAATTAGTTGTCCCCACTTAGATGAAATTTGCTTATAAATCAACTCGTATACACCCCTAGAGGTCCTACTCTTAATTTCACTTAAAAGGGTTAGATTGAAAGTGTTTATCAAATTTTCCCTATCCTTTTTATCCTTTCGTTTTGGGCAATTATTTCCTGTAGTGTCTTGATTTCAGCGTTTGCCATGTATTGGTCTTAAGAATGTATGGGAAAAATAGCCAATAAAACAGGTAACAGTGATATAAATTCCCACTGAAATTGCTTAACCGAATCTGCAAGCCGCCTAGAAAGCTAGGTAGCAAGATGGAAAAAGAAAATCGTAAGAAATCGAAACGAGCAATTATCCATGAACCATAAAAAGCAAATTGTATAAAAATAAAACAATCGTTTATTTAAAACATACAGCAATACTCGAAAATTATTTTTTATCTTTTGCCTTTTCTTGTACTTGGGGTTTCCGAGATTCTTTTAACTTTTTCAAGTCCTCCAGGAGTTTTCGCTTGAGCTTTAAATCCGTGGTGATTGTTATCACGCGGTGAAGTTCTGCCCTGGCTCTCCTTTCTTTGACTTGTTTTCCGCCCCTGCGTGTTTTCTTCCGTCGGACCGGTGTTTGTTGTTTGCTACCACCCACGTATCTTTCTATATCTCGAGGTTTTGGACCAATAGAAGGATTTTCCAAAATCTCCTTCTGTAATCTCTGGCGCCTGTCGTACTCTTCTGTACTAATAGCTGATTTGCTCATACTATCCGAAAAATATAAGGAAAACACCTGACCATCAGTTAAAAAGGAAATGAAAAATGAAAATCAAAACAAAAACTCCAAAACTCAATCGTACACAAAAATCGACGACTTGTAAATTAATTACATAAGCAAAACCAAACATGCATTGAGTGGTATGAAAATAGTATTGGAAGAATGTAGCTAAAGTAAAACAATATCACCACAAGCGATATTTCTTATAGTAAATAATGCTGATTCATTATTTGAATAATTGAAATTAGGTTAGGTTAGGTTGAGAAGGGTGGACTAAAGCAATGTGCCCAGTCCATCACGAGAGATCACTGTGGATCCATTGTGGTCCCCTCGTATAAAAAAACCGGGATCTAGACTATTGATTCCAAATATTGCTCTTCCTTATGAAGAGAGTAGTTCTCCATAAAGGAATCATCGCAAGTTCTGATAGATCGGTTAAGGAGAATTTCCCCAAGTACCGATGCCTGGTGCGCGCCAGACTATCACATTCACATACTAGATGCTCCAGTGTTGGCTCAACATTCTCGTCACCACAGCGACACAGGTCAGCCATGGGTATTCCCAGCCTTTCTCCATGCCTCCCAAAGGGACAGTGTCCCGTTAGGACTACTATAAGTTGTCTGCAAATGTCCCTGCCCAGAGACAAAATGAAGCTAGAGTTCCTCCTATCAAGTTTCGGCCAGCAGATTCTTGCTTGCCGGCATCCCGAGAGATTCACCCAGGCCCTCTCCATCTGTCTGAGCGCTTCAATATCAATCATTCCCTTTACACATTCAATGGGACATAGAACGAACTCGTCGGCCAGCTCCATGCTCATCTCCGACCCCCTTCTGGCGAGCTCGTCTGCCTTTTCATTTCCAGGGAAGTCACTGTGACCAGGAATCCAGCTAATCTTCAGGTTATTATTCATACCCACCATCTGCAATATTCTTTTACATTCTCCCACAAGCCTGGATTTAGTAATGTGCGCCTCAACAGCCTTGATGGCAGCTTGGCTGTCAACATAAATAGTTATTGTAATCAACTCCGCTGCTTTTGTCAGCGCAAAAATCTCGGCCTGAAACACGCTCGAGCTATCCGGTAGCCTGAACGATTCCATAATGTCAAGGTCACAAGAGTACACTCCCGCGCCCGTTCCGCTTTCCGTTTTGGAGCCATCAGTGTAGATAGCAACCGTGTCTGGGGCGATGATTCCAGATCGCCACTCCAGTCTGGTGGGAATATTCACAGCATAGGAATGTCCAAAACTGCAAGACGGTATCCTGTAGTCGGTGCGCTCCGGCATGGCGGAACACAGGGAAATTGACAAGATCCTAGTGTGGCCCACAGTGCCTCCCAACCAATAGCCTGCCTCACGCAGGCGCAAAGCACCCTTTGCTGCTATCGATTTTACCGCTAGTTCCAATGGGATTATGTGGAGCATTACTTCCAGAGCCTGCGAGGCCGTGGTGCGTAAGGCCCCAGTGATCCCAATGAGTGCCATTCTTTGGATTCTGCTCATGGCGACCCTGTTAGTCCCGATCTCCAACGCATGCCACCACACCAGTGACCCGTAAGTAAGAACAGGTCTAACTACCGTGATGTACAGCCAGTGCACTATTCCCGGGTTAAGGCCCCAGGTTTTCCCTACCATTTTCTGACAAGCGTAGTAAGCATTCGATGCCTTCTTGATCCTGTCGTTAATCGTGAGTTTCCAGTTCAACCTAGGATGGAGATAGATTCCCAAGTACTTCACACTAGGGGAGAGCGGGATGGTAACGCCATTCAAGCGTCGGAGCCTGAATTCTCGGTCTTTTTTCCTCGTAAAGAGGATAAGGTCGGTTTTCTCCGGATTGATGTTGAGACCGCAATTACCAGCCCACCTGCTCAAAGATTTGAGCCCAACTTCTAGTAAATCGCTCAAGGTGTCCAGGAACTTACCTCTCACCATCAGAACGATATCATCCGCGTAGGCAACAACCTTGACTCCGGTCAAAGATAGAGCCTGTAAAATTTCGTCAACCACTATGACCCACAGCAGTGGAGATAGCACCCCACCCTGTGGGGTTCCCCGGGTTGCTTTCATTCTGCTACATCCATCCCCCAGAGAGGAGTTGATAATTCTACCCCCTAGCATCGACACAATCCAGCACGAAATGAATGAGTCCACACCCAGTCTATTCAATGCCTTCTCGAACGCACTCGTCTCCACATTATTGAAGGCACCCTCAATATCTAGAAACGCTGCTAGAGTATACTCTTTCACATTCAAAGATTCTTCAACCGTGTAGACGACCTCATGTAAGGCCGTTTCGACAGATTTTCCCTTCATATAGGCGTGCTGAGAAGCCTCTCGCGTCCAGAACACATCTGAGATAATAGTCCATCAGTCTCTCCATTGTTTTCAGTAAAAACGATGAGAGACTAATGGGTCTAAAGTCCTTGGCCAGGGTGTGGCTTGGCTTACCAGCCTTAGGAATGAAAATCACCCTGACTTCACGCCACATCTTCGGGACATACCCGAGAGCTAGACAACTTCTAAAGATCCTCACCAAGGAAGGACCAATAAGTGGCATGGTCTTTTGCAGCATAATGGGCACCAGACCGTCCACTCCCAGAGACTTAAAGGGAGAGAAGGACATAACCGCACACCTTACCCTTTCAAGAGAGATTGTCCGATTTACAATGTCTACGTCCGCCACAGGGAGATCTACTACCTGAGATGAGTTCCCAAGCTCCGAGATGCACCCCGGGAAGTGCGTCTCCATCAGTAGATCCAGACTTTCCTGACTTGATTCCGTCCAGTTTCCGTCATTCCTCCTCAAGTACCCCGGAACACTGGGGTCCTTGGCGAGGATCCTACGCATTCTAGATGCTTCATTAATACATTCTATTTCCTCGCAGAGCTTTCTCCATGAACTTCGCTTGGCGAAGTTCAGCGACGATTTAAATTCTTTTTGGCTGAGTCTGTATGCGTCCTAGTCCAAATCATTCTGAGTTCTTTTAGCTTTTTTGAAAAGCCTCCTCGCCTTTCCTCTCAGAGTTTCAAGATCCTTCGACCACCACTTCGGACCACCTTTCCCACCCCCATTTGAGAGCGGGCAGGCCAATCTAAAGGCAGTCATCAAGGTTTCCGAAATCATTCCCACCTCCCTATCAAGTAGTTCCGCACTGCTTAAGTTGATGTTTTCCTGCCTAAGGTTCCTACCGACCACCCTTACGAAATCCTCCCAGTTAGTTCTTTTGATGTTACGGAAGGAGTTACCCCGCACTACATCGCAAGATATCGTGAACATTGTTATTCTATGATCAGAGAAGGATTCCATTCCTGAGACTGACCAGTTACCGACTTCAAACTTCGTGCCGTAGCTCGATCTTAGAGTTATGTCCAAGACTTCACTTCTATTTCTAATAACAAAAGTGGGATCATCACCTCTATTGCATAATACAAGTTTGGAAGAGCAAATATATTCAAAAAGTGACTCACCCCTACTGTTGATATCTCTGCTGCCCCATTGAGTGTGGTGAGCGTTAGCGTCGCACCCCACCACGATGTTGATCTTCTTCCTTTCCACCATACTGATCAAGTGTCTGAACCCGTCAGGGGGTGGGTGTTCTTCGCTGTCATATGGAAGGTAGAGAGAGGTGACAACTACTATTACCATCCGATCCCTCCATCTTTACTGCGGTCTGGTCACCATTGCTGCAATTGTTCAAGAGAAAAGAATTAATTCCTTTCCTAATCAGAATACAAGTTCTCTGCTTACCTGTGTCCTTCGAAAAGAACAAATCGAATTCTGCTGATTTCAGACCCTGTATCCGATTGTTTAACAACCAGGGTTCTTGCAGGAGAGCCACATCTATTTTGCACAAGTCAAGCAACCTCAAGAGATTGCCGGATGCGGCTTTGCTATGATGAAGGTTAAGTTGTAGTACCTTCATCATTGCCTTCCTTGGTTTCTGTTTCGCTCTGCGTGAATCTCACTACCGTTCTGCTACATCCGTAGTGAAGTTCCCACTTCTTCTTTTCCAGGGCCGGGATCGCCTCCTTGTCCCATACCAATAGAAGACGTTGTCCTCCGTTAGCTGGTGGGTCCCTCTTGGCGATACTAAGTCCCGCCATAGGAACATCCGGGTTCTGCTTTCTCAGCAGACCAAGAGTCTTCGCGTCCTCATAGGGGGGTCCCGGAACCCATACCCAGGTCTGCGGCTTAGCGAGCGATGACTTCGGCACCACATCGAATTTCGCTCCGTTCCACAGATTGCCGATCCGAGATACGTAGCAAGAGAGCCTAGTCCGCGTCTGTTCGTCCCTGCAGATCTTGGTCCGCACCCCCCGATACCATGCGATGTCATCAATGGCAAAGGGGGCTTCTTCACTATCATTCAGCACCTGGTCCGTGATAGCAGACTCAACCAGAGCCCATCTCTCTCGGGAGATCCTGTAGTCAGAGACGCTCACATCCCTTATCGCCACATGGAACTCCTCCGGTACGTTCGAGATTGGACGCATGTTCGGCCGTGACGTCGTAGGCTGCGACATTGCAGGTCTCGGCTTCTTCGCTTGGCTTTGCTCGCCCTCACACGACCGGATCCTCTTCTTCGATTGGTCCTCCCCAGTTATAACCGACGAGGGGTCCAATTTACCCACACTGTTATAATCATGATAAATGTTAGGGCATTACTAATAATATAACACTTACTTTATACCAGTATGGTATTAGACGTAAGTCATTTTATTTCGAGGTTAGTTCCTTCCGTTCTGGACCGAGCTCGTGCGTAGACGTCTGTCAACATCAATAAAGAAATCGATAGATATAAATAGAATCGTGTTCACCTGTACAACAATTTGGCGACGAGGATTTGCGAAAGAAGAAACTTACGTGATCAATAACGTCGAATCGGATGAAGATGAGCTTACAATCAGCAGCACCGTCCAATAATATGGACCGAAGCAGTGGCGGCATGATAGGATCGTTTAACCTAGAATATTTTAACCAGGAAATTAACATCGACCGATGGATACAACGCCTTGAAGGACTCTTCAGCATCTTCAATATACCACAAGAACTGCAAAAGGAATACCTACTTCATTACATAGGGATAGAGGTATTCGATATACTGTGTGATACGTTATCGCCGGTATTACCAAAGGAAAAGTCCTATGCGGAAATAAAAGGTATACTCATGAATCATTACAATCCTAAACCGTCGGAAGCAGCTGAATATTACAAGTTTCACCATCGAGAACAGCGAGAGGGTGAAGCAATCAAGGAATACATAGTGGTGCTGAGGAAAATGGCAGCAACCTGCAACTTCGGGGGGTTCCTAAGCACCGCACTTCGAAACCAGCTGGTATGCGGGGTTCGGGACAAGCGTATTAAGGATAGACTGATCGAGACAAAAGAGCTGACTCTGGAGCGAGCCATCGAGATTTCAACCAGTCTGGTGATGACACAGATGGAGACTCTACATCTTCACGAAAAAAAGCAGGTAAATCTGACCAGAACAAAACCGAACAATTTAAACAAACATAAAAATTACAATGCATCCATACCACATAATTCGAATAAGGGGCAATCGCAGAACGGCAATTGCTATCGTTGCGGGAGTGCGACTCATCTCGCAAACGCCTGCAAATATAAATCGATCACCTGCAATTACTGCAAAAAGGTTGGGCATTTGCAGAAAGTGTGTGGTAAGAAGAAGAGTGACGAAAAAAAGAGTTTGCATTATCTGGACAATCCAGAAAATACTAATGCAGTCCAGTTATACGTCAATACCATAGACCGTTCGACAACTGTCAATAATGGTCGGAAGCTGTAGATATCAGCAAAGATAAATAAAGTTCCAGTTCGAATGGAGTTTGACACGGGATCAGCAGTTTCTATAATAAGTATAACCGAATTTAAAACCAAATTCCCAAAACTTAAATTAAAGCCCTCAGCTATTAAATTATTTACATATACTAACAATGCTCTAAATATTGTAGGTATCGCGGTTGTGGATGTTGTGTTGGAACTGGAAGGAAAGTTACACGAAAAGCGGAACATAAATCTTTACGTAGTTGAAGGAGAAAACCATGCATTAATGGGCCGCGATTGGATCGCAGGAACCTTTGAGATCAATCTGTGCTCAGTGTCAACAAGTGAGGAAAATTACAATAGAATCAGGTGTAGTATTTTAGAAAAGTTCTCGACAGTGTTTGACAGTGAAAAAAACGAGGTGATTAAGGGGGAACCAGTTACTTTACCTTTAAAAGAAGGTGCAATACCAGTTTATTGTAAGGCTAGGCCAGTTCCATATTCGTTAGTTGAAAAAGTGGATAAAGAATTAGAGAGGTTAGAAAGGCAAAAGGTGTTAGTTAGAGTAGAGAGCAGCGATTGGACTACGCCTATAGTGCCAGTGAGTAAACCCGACGGGACAATTCGAATTTGTGGGGATTTTAAAATTACTTTAAAATTACTTTAAACATCCCTTGCCTTCGGTAGAGGAGTTATTTAATAAACTTAGTGGAGGTGAGAAATTTTCCAAAATTGATTTGAAGAGGGCATACCTGCAGTGGCAGGTATGCGATAGTGATCAACACATGCTTACATTAAATACCCATAGGGGATTATATCGATGTACCAGATTAATGTTTGGTCTGAGTTGCGCGCCAGCAAAGTGGCAACGTAAAATCGAAGATATCTTGAGAGATATTGATGGAGTAGTAGTCTTCATTGATGACATTTGTATTACGGGAAAAAACGATGAAGAGCACATTAAAAGACTTGAGGAGGTACTCTCAAGACTTTTAATAAACGGTCTGACAGTAAACAAGGATAAAACATTATTAATGCAAAATGATGTTGTGTATTGTGGTTACCGGATTGATAAAAATGGCATTCATAAGACTGAAGCAAAAATAAAGGCGATTCAAGAAGCACCACAACCCACAAATGTAAGTGAATTGAAAGCATTTTTGGGACTCGTAAATTATTATGGTCGCTTTTTCATGAACTTAAGTGAAACTTTAGAACCTTTACATTGCTTATTGCGATCAGATTCAAATTGGGATTGGTCGAATGATTGCGAAAAAGCTTTTAAAAAATTAAAAGAGCAAATACAATCAGATCGCGTGTTAGCTCACTATTCCAAAGACTTACCACTGTGTTTGGCTACGGATGCTTCTTCAATTGGGGCTGGAGCGGTATTATCGCATGTGTTCCCTGATGGGTCGGAACGGCCAATACAGTTTGCATCCCAATCATTGTCTTCAACTCAAAGAAGATGGTCGCAGATTGACAAAGAAGCTTATGCAATAATTTATGGAGTAAAGAAATTTTACCAATACTTATACGGGCGTCAATTCATTTTGTATACCGACCACAAACCCTTGATTCAGATTTTTTCACCTAGTAAGGCCCTACCGCATATGTCTGCTACTCGGATGCAACACTATGCTATATTTTTACAGGGTTTTAACTATAAAATTATCTACAAACGATCTGAAGCAAATGCAAACGCAGATGCATTTTCAAGACTTCCGCTCAAAGATTGCGAAGATTTTCTTATAGAAGAATCGGATGTATTTGAAATGAACCAGATCGAAACATTACCAATTACTGTAAAGGAATTAGCTTCTGATACCAGAAACGATATGACAGTAAAGGAATTATTGTCAGGATTACGCTCGGGAAAAATTTTAACGGCAGCTGATAGATTTAATATAAACCAAAATGAATTTTCTATACAAAGTGATTGCATTATGCGTGGATCTCGCGTATACATACCTCCAAGGTTGAGAAAACGTATATTAAATGATTTACACGAGGCACATTTTGGATCTTCCCGTATGAAATCATTAGCTAGGAGTTTCTGCTGGTGGCCGGGAATAGATAACGAAATAGAAATGGTAGCATCGGAATGTTTCACTTGTAATAAAGTGAAAAGTAATCCAAAAAGAGTTGTCTTACATCACTGGAATGAAGCAACCTATCCGTTCGAAAGAGTGCATTTAGATTTTGCTGGACCATTTTTTGGTAAATATTTTTTGATTCTCGTGGACTCTTATTCTAAATGGCCGGAAGTCCATATTTTAAATGATATAACTACAAAACGTACAATAAATAAGTTAAGAGAAATTTTTGCAACGTTTGGAATACCATCTGTTTTAGTTACAGATAACGGTCCTCAATTTACGAGTGCAATTTTTCAAAATTTTACAAGATCCAATTCAATCATTCATAAACGCACAGCGCCTTACCATCCATCAACGAATGGACAAGCTGAAAGATTTGTGCAGACTATTAAATCTAAAATTCGAGCATTTAACGACAATACAGATTTAAATCGTAATTTAATTCAAGTTCTTGTGCATTACAGAATAACACCTCATTCAGTTACTGGGATTTCTCCCTCTGAACGAATATTTTTGTACCAAGTCAAAACAAAATTTAATTCCATACTTCCAAAAGAACAAAACAATTCAACAATACCAACCCAAGAAAAAGTATGTACGGAATTTCACGTAGGAGGAAGGGTGGCTGTTAGAGAATATTTGAATAAAAATATTAAATGGAGATTTGGTAGAGTTATCAACAGATTAGGGAAACTACATTATGAGATTAGGCTAGATGATGGACGAATTTGGAAAAGACACACTGATCAGGTTCGTGCGATCGGCGAGAACTGTATCGAGACCGAAATATATACAGACTTACCAAGTTCTAACACACCAGCGCAACTTGCGGTTCGTAGTCAAGAAGAAGGTATTGTAAATGATAGTTTAAAAAATGATGATGTATCAGAAATGTTTAAAGAGAATAATAGAAAGGAAGAAGAAAATGTTAATCGATCTTTGGAAACTTCGAAAGAGCAAACCATAAATGATGAGAAAAATGAAGAAACGGTTACGCTTCGAAGAAGTTCCAGAATTCGAAAACCAATTGAAAGATTTAGGATTTCATAACTAAATTGTACTTATCAATAAGAATGAATTATGAATTATATTATTGGATTATGAAACATATATTAACATAAGTATGGAAGACTTGATTTATAAAAGTAACGTATACATAAGATGTTCTGAGTTATCAGTTAAATTGAATAAATTAATTTTGACATTGTGAAAAGAATTGTAAGAATTAAAAACAAGGAGGGAAGGAATTGTTATAATCATGATAAATGTTAGGGCATTACTAATAATATAACACTTACTTTATACCAGTATGGTATTAGACGTAAGTCATTTTATTTCGAGGTTAGTTCCTTCCGTTCTGGACCGAGCTCGTGCGTAGACGTCTGTCAACATCAATAAAGAAATCGATAGATATAAATAGAATCGTGTTCACCTGTACAACACACACCAGAGGACTTCTCCGATGGAGGGTGCAGCTTCAAATATTCTCTTGCCCAGTTCAGTCTGTTGGACTGAATAAGCGATAGATCGTTCGGTTCGATGCTCCCAAACGCTTTGATCGCTCTCCTAGCTAGCTTCCTATTGTTTCGGATGCGTGCCGCTAGGCTACGAACCTTACTAGCGGATGATGATTGAGTAGCGGAGGATGCTTCCGTTATCTCTTTCGTCGTGGTTGGTGGTGCAGAAGATTCGTCCACACCCCCCAGAGGGTTGACCGATACCACGGTGTTGTTTAGGTCGACCTCATCATCAGAATCCTGCTCCAGATTCAGATTGGCCAAATAGGAGCAACTGGTTCCAACCGAAGTCGAAGGTGAGGGAGGATTGTCAGGAAGGGGAGAGGGAGGGGAGGAGGATGGGGGAGATGAATCAACCGAGGACTGGGCCCCAGTGGATACATGCCTGGTTCGGAAGGAAGAAGAAGCAGTATTTGCTCACGTTGCAACGGCCTGCTCCTGCACCGTCTGACCAACCGCAGCCTCAGCGCCCGTCGAGCTAGATGACTGATTGTCACCAACGCCGGACAGAGAGCTAGGCTTGCAGGTATTGTCCTTCGTCTTTCTTTTCGTCTTGTTTATGTTTTGTTTTAAATTATGTTTTTCCATTTGATTCCCACGAGTATGCCCGGAAGGAAAGGTCCACTCTGGCAGAGCCGGCTTACCAGAGTAAGGCAAAGAATACTGTGGTTATTTGCCCGATCAACCACAGGAGCTCGTTCGTGACTGATTTAACCCTCAGTCTTTCATCCTTCGGCACGGTTTACAATACGCTCACACCACCTTAGAATTAGGTATTACCTCAGTCTTAATGACTACCGCGCACGATTAAGTACATGCGTGTAGTCTTGGCTGATCAATCGTAGGGACACAATGTCATCCACGACTGATCATTACCAGCGGGCGCCCACGTGGAGGACTAAGGATGAGGATTTGCGCCCGAAATTACTATTTACTATTAACAGTTGCTGCTAATAGTAAAAGAATTCGAAGAAAGTACCTGACCAGTATATGCTCTATGAGGTCTGGTAAAGTTTCCTTCAAAAATTCGGCATAATTGGTGGAATTGAGAATTGGGAGAAGAAATACCGGACCGATGAAAGTTCTGCCGATGATGCCAGCCCAAACATTCACACTGAAGCGATGTTGATGGGACGTATTTCGGCTGGTATGGGGATTTTCAAGTGCCCACGCATGCATATTGTGGAAATTTTGTATGCCATCGCGGGTGAATTGCGATTCGTCGGTCCAGAGAATTCTTCCGAAAAATGCTGGATGTTCGTCTGCTCGCAATAACATGGTACGACAAAAGTCTCGCCGATGTTCACGATCACCGGGCAACAGTTGTTGCACCGGTGTATTGTGATAGGGATACAGTCCTTCTCCTTGCAGAATTCGGAACACTTGCATATGGTTGATGCATAATCGATGACCGATGCGCCGGGTGCTTACCGTGGGGTCCCTAGCCGCGATGCGCAGTATGCGCTCCTCCGTGGCCACAGGTACCGAGTGTCGCCGTTCTGGATGTTGTGTCTCCCGTCACGGATGCAGTGTACCTCGTTCACGAAGGTTCCGATGAATGCTGATGAACATCCGAAATCTGTCCGGATACCGTTCCCGGTAAACTCTTTCGGCTCGCCTAGCATTCCCGTCGCACAACCCATACACGAAGTGCATGTCTGCCATTTCTTCCGTTGTAAAAGACCTCCTATTGCTTGCCATGTTGCTCGTAATGATGTCTATAACATTCTGTTTGCTGCTGCTTCCTTTTGATGCTTTTATCGCAGAAAAATCTACGTAGGACGAAGTCATGCCTGTTCCTTAAGGGAACAGGTAAACCCCACGCCCTACTTAAATGGATATTACTTAATTAACTTAAATGGATGTTAGTTAATTTACTTAAATGGATGCTATCTAATTAGTTGTCATATTTTTACTTACCTGTAACATAATTTCCATACATAAGAGCAATACGTGTGTTGTTTACATGGTTGCTCATTACTGCATCTGTTTTGCGGTAAATTCTATGTTTAGCAGTATTTCCAACATGTGCAGAGAACTCACTTGTTGTTGCAAATATGAAGAAATTCTGTTATCAAACGTACAGTGAAATTTTATGGGCTTTCCGAAAATGTAATAAAATTTGGTGGTTAATCAGGTCCTTCTTGGAGAAAACAGGACTTTTTTGTATTTTTTTTTAATTTTTTATTATTTTTGTGTCATTTAAATGAATTTTTCTCAAAAAGTATAACACTGATTGACACAGTTGATAGCAATTAGAAAGAAGAATTTGTGTCCTTTCCAACGAGCCAAAGCAAAATAAACCATTCTCATTATTGCCTTGTCCACGACTTTACGTAACATGAGTAATTTATAAATGGTTTTTTGATGCGTTTGCATACGGAGTTAATGTGAACGTCCCACCTTAATTTGGCATTATGGAGTTCTTATAGCCAGACTTGTGTCGCCAGCGGTTGCTATTAGACTGAATTCAAATTTATTCACTACTCCTACAACTAAATTAACAATCTTAAAATACAGTTTTGGTTTTTACTTTAAAATTTCAAATTCACAAAAGACTAATCGTTTTACCGGTTCTGAATATCGGTCCGGATTTTTACTGAATTCATTCCTATTGTAATACAATTCGTGTTTATTACAATAGGACTGGATTTTACATTTGTTGATCGGTAAATAACAAAAGGTTTGATTTCTGGTTTCAAAATTGGATTTTATATTTTATACAAAGCGAATCGAATATAATGCTTTGGGGCCTGACGGCCGAATATTTTATACGGCAAATAGGTTTCAAAATTTTGACATCTGCTACACACTCCCTTCCCAGCGGAGCGCTACATTAAAAGTTTATTTTGAATTCGTCTTTAAATTTATATTGAATAATTCAATATTTTAATTTTTATATTTAGTAATTTTATATTTAATAATTCAATATTTTTAATTTTTATATTTAGTAATTTTATCTTTAATAATTCAATATTTTTAAAATTTTATATTTATTCTGATAATGTGTAAGCGGGTTTTATTCGAACTATAGCGACTGATTTCGATTTTCCGTTAATTTTCAATATGAATTGCTTTCGTAGGCTGCGAAGGACTTTGTATGGGCCTTCATATGGCGGAGTTAGGCCTATTCGTACTTTGTCTACTCTTAGAAAGACGAATATGCATGTGTTTAGATCATTTGAGAAATATACGTTTTTTTGGTTATTGGTTCGTGTATTTATTGCTTTTAAATTTTCCATGGATCTTTTTAATTTAGAAACAAATTCAATGGGTTCGTTATGGATTTTGATTGTAGGTATGAACATTTCTCCTGGTACCTTGATACTTTGTCCGTATACCAGTTCTGCAGGCGAGCACTGTAAGTCGTCTCTAATCGCAGTCCGAATTCCTAACATTGCTAAAGGCAGTTAATCATACCAGTGTATAGAGTTATTTTTGGCCATTATGGATGCCTTCAAATGTCTGTGTAAACGTTCTACTAGCCCATTTGATTGTGGGTGATATGCGGTTGTATAGATTCGGTGTAATCCTAGGGTCTTGGTTAATTCCGAGAATAATTTGGATTTGAACTGGCTTCCTTGGTCGAGAGTAATCTCTAAAGGTATTCCGAAACGAGAAATATATCGTTGTACGAAGGATTCAGCGATAGTTATGGCAGACATGTCTTTCAACGGATACGCCTCGGGCCATCTCGTGAATCGGTCTATTAGAGTTAGAAGAAGATTTAACTTTTATTGAAAATGAAAACATTAGTTACTGCTTTGTCCAACAATCAATAATTATTTTTCTTAATTTTACTAATTTATTTTCGTAGTCTGTAAATATTTATATATATGGTAGACGTCAATAAATAAATAAATAAATAAATATATATGAGTTTCCTCCAAAAGGTGGTAGTGGACCAACAATATCCATGTGGATATGTTCGAATCTTTGGAATGGTAATTCGTAGCAGTCGAATTTTGTTTTCGTATGTCGGTGTATTTTTGCCTTTTGGCAGCCGATGCATGTTTTTGACCAATTGTTTGAATCCTTGTTAATCAAGGGCCAAAAGTATCTGGAAGTTAATTGTTTCCTAGTTGTACGTATACCTGGATGTGATAGGTCATGTATGGTGTTAAAAACTTGTTTCCTCAGTTCTAATGGAATATATGGACGGTTTTTATTCGTATTTGTTTCGCACTAAACCTTTTTCTCTGATAAAGGCACTGTCAAAAATTCCAGTTTCACTTGTGATTTCGCTGGGGTTGGATTATCTAACAGGTCCTTTAGTTCCTTGTCCTCTGTTTGCATATCTGACAAGTTTCGAAGATTAAAAGTGACAGCATCAATGTCAATACTATGAATGCGTGAAAGTGCGTCAGTGACTTGATTGCTTTTCCACTAATGTGTCTTATATCAGTAGTAAACTGTGATATATAATCTAAGTGTCTGGTTTGTCTGGGCGAGCGTTCGGTTTTGGAACGAATTGCGGTCAGTAATGGCTTGTGGTCTGTAAAGATTGTGAAAGTTCGACCTTCGACAAAATACCTGAAATGTTTAATTGCCAGATAAATTTCCAGTAACTCTCTATCGAATGCTGAATACTTTATTTCGGCCGGAGATAGTTTCTTCGAACAAAATGCAAGTGGATGCCAATGTCCTGCGTAAAGTTGTTGCAAGACTGCTCCTACAGCTGTATTTGATGCATCCGTAATGATGCTAAAAGAGGCTCCCTCTATAGGATTTGAAAGGAGCGTAGCGTTGGCGAGCGCTTCTTTAGTTTTACAGAAACTTGCTTCACATTCCGTGGTCCAGGCGAATTGTTTCTTCGAACCTTTTTGTCTGTTTATTTCAGCAAGATGATTATAAATTGGGGTTAATAAAGTTGCTAGTTGTCGTATGAATCTATTGTAGTAATTTACCATACCAACAAATTTTTGAACTTTTTTTATTGAAACTGGAGTTTTTAAATTTTTTATTGTCCGCACCTTTTCGATTGATGGCAATATTCCTTTTTCAGATATAGTGTGACCTAAAAAGCTCAATTCCGGAATTCCGAATAAACACTTGGATGGCTTAATATTTTAGCCGTATTCTGATAGTTTCTGAAAAAGTTGCTCTAAATGCTTTACATGTTCATTTTCGTCGCGACTGGCAACGAGAATGTCATCGATATATACAAAAATAAATTCCAAACTATTAACGACTTGATTAATGAACCTTTGGAAAGTTTGTGCGGCGTTTCTTAAACCGAAAGGCATTCTTGTAAATTCGAAGAGTCCAAAGGGAGTTGTTAAAGCTGTCTTATACACGTCCTCAGGTGCAATTGCTATTTGATGGTATGCCCTTACCAAATCGATTTTTGAAAAAATTTTGCAACCGTTTAAATTCATGGAGAAGTTTTGTATATGTGGTACTGGATACCTGTCTGGAATGGTTGCTGCATTCAGACGACGGTAATCCCCACAAGGATGCCAATCCCCACAGTACTTTTTAGGCACCAAATGCAAAGGAGATGATACAGGTGATGCGGACGGTCGACAAATTCCTAGCTGTATCATAAGTTCGAATTCAAATTTTGCCGCTTTATGTTTTAGTGGCTCTAATCTTCTTGGACGGCTTGAAGGAAGTGTCCCTTGCGTCAATTTGGTGCTGTACATACTGAAGGAAATTTTTTGAAAAAGGCTTCGAATCTTCTTTCGATGCTAAAATGTATTGGGGTTGGTGTACCTGTATTAATTGTATTTGTTTCGGCAGTTAATTTTGTTGTGTTGTCAATTAATTTCTTGTTTCGAATATCGACAAAAAATTAAAAAAGGATGAATAAAATCTCGACGGAGACCTAAGTTTAATTTTAGCAACTTGGTTCCAAACACTTGGATTCCCGAGCCGTTTGCTGCCGTTAAGGTATACTCGCATTTCTTGCCAGTAGATGGAAATAAGTATTGTGGTACTGCCGAGACATCAGCTCCTGTGTCTATCAAAAAATTAATTTTATTGTTATGGTCTCGCATATAAAGACGGCGAGTTTTAATGCTCCCTCCCCTATTTGCCGCTGCTATAGAAGAGTTATTTAGTTTTTTGAATCTTTAGTGGTTTTTAATTTCGTAGCTAAGGGTATTTCGTTGAATTTGCAAGGCATTACAGACTTCTGCGCTTTTGTGCCGTATTTCTCATGATACCAACAGGTCTCTTCGCATTTCTTTTTATTAAACTTGGTATTTCGAGAACGACTGCGCGAGCGGTTACGGTCTTTATTGAAAGATAATAAACGTTCAATTTTTTCTTTAATTTCGGCAATCTCTTGCTGCAGTAAAAAAATTGTTGGTTTATTTTCTACAGCACATATAGAACTAGAATTTGGAAGAGCGTCCCAAATTTTATCTGCTAAAGAAGCTAATTCCTCAATTGGCTTATCGCTTTGAAATATCAAAGCGATAGCAATTGGCTGGGGCATACGGCGCATCCAAAGATTTCGAAGGAGTTTTTCACTGAAAGTATCACTAGAACCAGCCATATAGAACAATGAACGATAAAAATCCAAAGGTTTCTTATCTCCCATTTCGATATTGCCTAAAAATGGTTCTATCCTTCTTTCTTCGCTGACCGTATGTCTTTTAATTAGGGTTGTTTTGATATTGTCGTATAAGTTTTGTTTGGGGGGTTTTTGGATGGTTCGATAACTGTTTCGATCACTTCTTGACGAAGTGCAGCTAACGTATAATTGCATTTTGTGAGATCTAATTTTACCCTTCCGATCTCAAATTGGGCTTCTGCTTGGATAAACCATGACAATGGTAAGTGTATCCAGAATGCAGGAAGTCTTACATGGTAAGCAGAAATTTCTTGTGAATTATCTTCCTTCATTATTGTAATATTGCTACTGTTAGTGCCCGTATTGGCTTCTTGTGCAGTACCTTCTTCCTTGAGAAAATAAATATTAGGTTCACTTTTGTTCTATGTATAAAGCGTTGTTTATTCACACTGCCCGCTTATTATATTAATTCTATAAAGTTGTGTTTTGAATGTATTTCAGAAAGAATATAAAATTGCAATTCGTAATTTGCAGATTTAAATAAAAACAAGCCAATCGTATAATACTCTAGATGAATACTGAACTCCGATTTATATTGTAGTTGGGGATACGTGTGTGCATGTTGTATGTCCTTTATTAAGGACTGCCATTAGATTGCTACTTAAACCTAAAAGACTATATTCAGTGTTTAATTTCATATCTTGAACTGGGTAAGTCATCGAAAAAAAATGTCCTTTTTGATGGAGTTTCACATGGGAGGTGCAGGAAGGACTCACTGGATTTCTTACTTATTTATCCTTTTCCTTAGAACCATTTAAAAATGGACGTGTACAAAATTTCAAATTCGTAGCTTGAAGCGTTCAAAAGTTATCGAAAAATATTGTTGAACACGTGTCTTAAGGACATTTTGTATGGCAGCTACCAGAAGGAGTAAACGGATTTCGCTGATTAGTAAACTCGAACTTTGTTTTTACTCAAAACTAATTTGTACAAAATTTTCAATTCATAGCTAAAAGATTACTTGAGTTATAGTAAGTTCCGCAAATTAAGTGAAGACGTTTTGGCAGGTTATTTGTATGGCAGCTACACGAAGGACTAATAGGATTTTCTTCATAATTATATATTTTGCTCCAACTATTGGAAAAATAACAAATACAAAATTTCAAAGACGTAGCTTAAACCCTTCTGAAGTTATCGGCCAATATTCTTAAACACGTGTTTTAAGGACATTTTGTATAGCAGCTACCAGAAGGAGTAAAAGGATTTCGCTGACTAGTAAATTCGAACTTTCTTTTCACTCAAAACTAATTTCTTCAAAATTCCGAATTCGTAGCTAAAAGATTACTTGAATTATAGTGAGTTTCGTAAATTAAGTGAATACATTTTGACAGGATATTTGTATGGCAGCTACATGAAGGACTAACAGGATTTTCTTTATAATCATGTGTTTAGCTCCAACTATTGGAAAAATGACACAAACCAAATTTAAACCCTTCTGAAGTTATCGACCAATATTCTTGAACACGTGTTTTAAGGATATTTTGTATGGCAGCTACCCGAAGGAGTAGGACGATTTTGCCCGTTAACGAACTTAGCCTTATAAATTCAACCAAACATCCAGATTCAAAATTTCAAGATCCTAGGTGAAGGCGTTCTTGAGTTATCGTGTTCACGGACAGACGGACGGACGGACGGACGGACGGACGGACAGACGGACGGACGGACGTCAAGCGGATTTGAGGTTTTTGGCCACAAATAAACAAAAAATAATATATAACCTTTTTTCGTCCGAGGCTTGGTTCTATGTGTTACAAACTTTACTCTATATGATTTCATCTAGAGTATAAAAATTGTGCACGCTTACGATCGCAATTCGATAAGGTTGATAAAGGAGTTTTGTTTTTATGTTTCGTATTTAGTTTAGAATAAATATTTAAATAATTGCAATTAATAAATATATAATTACTATTCGTAATTTGCAAGACTCGTAATCCTGCGATTCGCAAAATTTTAATTTAGTATAGTTCCGATTTTCGGTTATGTCCAAATTTCACGTCGGGGTCACCACTTATGGAGTTCTTATAGCCAGAACCCAAATTTGAAATAAATAAAAGCACGACTTGTGTCGCCAGCGGTTGCTATTAGACTAAATTCAAATTTATTCACTACTCCTACAACTAAATTAACAATCTTAAAATACAGTTTTGGTTTTGACTTAAAAATTTCAAATTCACAAAAGACTAATCGTTTTACCGGTTCTGAATATCGGTCCGGATTTTTACTGAATTCATTCCTATTGTAATACAATTCGTGTTTATTACAATAGGACTGGATTTTACATTTGTTGATCGGTAAATAACAAAAGGTTTGATTTTTGGTTTCAAAATTGGATTTTATATTTTATACAAAGCGAATCGAATATAATGCTTCGGGCCCTAATATTTTATATGGCAAATAGGTTTCAAAATTTTGATATCTGCTACAGCATCGATTGTTATCCCTAAGTACTTCATTTCAGTGACAGACTGCAGGAAATATCTGCAATTTTTATTGGCGCAATGCCCGCGCTGACATTATTGAACGCGAAACTAACATATTTCGTTTTATTTAAATTTAAGACAAGCTTATGATTTGCTATCCATTCTGAAACAATTGACACACCCTGTGTCGCACTATCCAACAAAGTATGCAATAGCAAAAGCTACAATATGTCCTTTAAAATGTTGTTTTCAAGTTTACACAAATCATTGACATATAGCAGAAAAAGAATCGGCCCCAGTACAGATCCCTGGGGAATTCCACACGTTAATGAAAGTGGCTCACTGAAAGATTCCGCAATCTTTACGACCTGGGTCCTACCTGACAAGTAAGAGCCAAATAGAGCTAATTCCTGATTTTTAATGCCGCTTTTAAATAATTTACTCAATAGTATGTCGTGATTAACGGTATCAAAAGCTTTCTTGAGATCAAGAAATAGACCGATAGCCATTTTCCCTTTGTCCGCAGCTGAAGTGATAAATGATGTCACATCGTATAATGCATGCTCTGTACTTACGGCGTTCTTAAATCCATACAGATTATCCGCGAGTAACTTATGTTCACCTAGAAAGCTCATTAGCATACGTTTGATACATTTTTCAAAAATCTTTGAAAAATTGGGAAGCAGGGATATTGGACGATAGTTACTCATATCAAGCGAATCACCACTCTTTAGTATCGGAGTTATAACCGCTTTTTTCAACGTGTCGGGAAAGACTCCAGACTGCAGTGAAATATTAAAAATGTAGGCTAATGGATCACATATATAAGAAGAGATATTCCTCAGCACGTTAGAAGTAATACCATCAATTCCACAAGCTTTGTTAGGCTTTAGGTTGAAGATATGAAAATAAATTTCTTCAGGGGTGATAGGTTCCATTACAAAGGAATGTCTTGTTTCTCCAAGGACAAAATTGTACACGGTAGACGCCGAGGTTGTTCCAGCTATTTTTTCTCCAATACTTATAAAATATTCATTAAATTCCGATGCAATCGATGAAGGTTGATGGATAATGCCACCCTCCTTGGATTTAAGTTGCCCTAACTCAGAAGTTGCGCTTTTGCTGAAAGTAATATTATTAATTATTTGCCACAATTTTTTCGGGTTGTTCAAGGAATTGTTAACTTGGTCTTTGTAGTAACTGGACTTGGCGGATTTAATAATACTATTTAGCTTGTTTCTAAAGGATTTATGTTCAACAAAAAGTTGTAAGTAGTAAGTCAAGTAAAAAACATTTCTTTTCAAATCAAAATAAGTAACAATTTCCGAAAGACTAGGCCTTTTGTCTTTAATTTGGATGCAAACCTGGCGGACGGAAAGTCATCCTCCATCTGTCGGATGAAATCGTCATTTCTTCACCCAAAATGAAGGATAACTTTCCTATGTTTCGTTGACTATGTCGTCATTGGACGACATAAGTCCCACGAGCGGCTATTTGAAGTGACGGAGCAGCTAGCATAAAAGCACGTGCGTAGCTCGTCGGATGGGGTGAGTTTGTCACTTCGACTCGTGGACGAATGTTTTCTGCTCGTTTGGGGCCGACAAATGGGTTTGAAGAGTCCCATTCTTACGGTCGGCGGGCTAGAAAGGATCATAGGTATGAGGGGGCCAGATGCACGATAAAAGGGTGCGGAAAAGAGTGTGAAGGAAGATAGGTATGAAGGAAAGAACATCTAGGGAAAGTCATCCGACGGATGACCGAACATGAAAACCCACTATGAGATGGCGATATTTTGTCGAAAACAAGGAGTTTATCCATCTGGAGGCGGATAACTATGGCCCAGTCGTGCCGAGAAGCGTATGAAAGCGGCGCTGTTGCGGCCGGACCGTAGCCATGCTACTGCCAACGATTCTTCTCGAAAGAAAACCATTTGGCAGTCTCATTGGGCTTGGTCCGATCGGAACAGCGAACCGGCTCCGTATGTGTGTGCTTGCGTAAGCTCTAAACCCCACCCAGGATAATTTCAATAACGTTCAACGCGATAATTACGATAATTAATAAGATAAGGACGTCAAAATGCCTGATTGTAAATCTTCGTTTGGCTGTTTTCCATTTTGTTTCGCGAACGACCATGAGAATAAGGGCCGGTCCAGCAGCTGACAATTGTCCCGCCTCAGCGGTACACCTAAATTTTTCGAGTAATTGTGTATGTTAATGAGGATCTCGTACAGCGTGGATTCACTGGTACCAGGTTTGTTACTCATCTCGGAAGGTGTTACACCGGTTGAAAACCCAAAAAAACTACCAGACAGTTATCAGGCCAACACCTAAAACCCACCGATTCATGCGATGCCATTTGACGGGTAACAACCAATGAAAAGGATCATCTGAACCTTTTGTAATCCGACATAAGAAGGTATCAGCTCTAGGCCCCAACTATGATGACGTCTGAGAAACCTAACGCGTTAGTGGCGTGTGTGTTTTTTTTATATACTTGATTCTTTATCTAATTGTTCAATGAAAACTGTAAATGATAATATTAATAACATATATATTTTGTGTGATTTTATTCAATATCATCGTTGGTTTTGCCTCTTGACTGAAGAAAACAAGGGGTGCGAAAATACCATGACTTTACGATTTTTCCACTCAGCAGTTCCAACACAACATTTTGCGTTCAATGCAGAAACGGTTTAAATATTAAAAGGCCGCAAAAACAGTCACAAGACTCTATATATAATTTCCATATATTATTAATTAATTCCAATATTGAAATTACATTTTTATACTCTAGATGAAATCATATAGAGTATTATAAGTTTAATCCAGCCCAAAAGTTTGTAACGCATAGAACCAAGCCTCGGACGAAAAAAAGTTATATATTATTTTTTGTTTATTTGTGGCCAAAAACCTCAAATCCGCTTGACGTCCATCCGTCCGTCCGTCCGTCCGTCCGTCCGTCCGTCCGTCCGTCCGTCCGTCCGTCCGTCCGTCCGTCCGTCCGTCTGTCCGTGAACACGATAACTCAAGAACGCCTTCACCTAGGATCTTGAAATTTTGAATCTGAGTGTTTGGTTGAATTTGTAAGGCTAAGTTCGTTAACGGGCAAAATCGTCCTACTCCTTCGGGTAGCTGCCATACAAAATGTTCTTAAAACACGTGTTCAAGAATATTGGTCAATAACTTCAGAAGGGTTTAAGCTACGACATTGAAATTTTGTATGTGTTATTTTTTCAATAGGTGGAGCTAAATGTATGATTATGATGAAAATCCTGTTAGTCCTTCGTGTAGCTGCCATACAAATATCCTGTCAAAATGTATTAGCTTAATTTACGGAACTCACTATAACTCAAGTAGTCTTTTAGCTACGAATTCGGAATTTTGTACAAATTAGTTTTGAGTGAAAAGGAAGTTTGGGTTTACTAGTCAGCGAAATCCTTTTACTCCTTCTGGTAGCTGCCATACAAAATGTCCTTAAAACACGTGTTCAAGAATATTGGCCGATAGCTTCAGAAGGGTTTAAGCTACGTCTTTGAAATTTTGTATGGGTTATTTTTTCAATAGTTGGAGCTAAATGTATGATTATGAAGAAAATCCTATTAGTCCTTCGTGTAGCTGCCATACAAATATCCTGAATATTGTCTTTTAGTTTTGAGTAGCAATCAAATGGGAGTCCTTAATAAAGGACATACAACATGCACACACGTAATTCTACTTTATCCCCAACTACAATATAAATCGGGGTTCAGTATTCATCTAGAGTATTATACGATTGGCTTGCAGCCGATCGTGACTGCAGTATGTTTTTTTAAAGTTTCTATCAACTGTTCCAAATTCCTATCAATTTTTTTTAATATTTACAAATGTTATGTTATTTGAAATCTATTTTCGACACTGCCGCTAAATGCCTAAAACATTTTTGTTATGTTCAAATTTGTGCAATTATGAATCTATCGAGAAAAAAATTTGATGCCAAGGGTAAAACATTTGTATTTACAATTGATGTAACTTGTGCTTTTTTATATGTTTCAAGTTTTAGGGCAACACTTTAAGCGGGAAATGGAAAATGTATCGCTATTTAGTTGAAAGATACGTTGACTGAAATTTACCTACGTCGTATAATTAATTGCACAGATCAGTTCCAAATTATCGCTGCGAACGTATAAAACATTTTCCTACATTTTCACGAAAACTTGTGAATGAATCATGGTCACATCTCATAGTTTAAGTACTTGAAAGCAAACAACACCAAGTTATCGATATGAATTTCTAACAGAATACTTCGTTCGTTCCATTGATGAAAAGGCCTATTGTGACAAAATTTAATAAACTGTTGTAGTATCTCTTTATCTCGAGAAATCCCAGAGGACCGACACATTTCACATTGACCGAACAATAAACAACAATGCCAATAATATCTCCCTTTAATTTTTTTTTGTTTTTTTTTTTTTTATCACTAAATATATTATTAAAATCAATTTATCGTTTTCATTTTCATTAAAAAAAACAAAAAAACGTGCAAAAAATGTGTAAAAGGGAAAGCCGACAGCCGAAGGAACATTTTATTATCTTTATATTCTCTTTTCTTACTTATTTTCATTTCACTACCACGATATAATTTTTTATACTCTAGATGAAATCATGTAGAGTATTATAAGTTTAATCCAGCCCAAAAGTTTGTAACGCATAGAACCAAACCTCGGACGAAAAAAAGTTATACATTATTTTTTGTTTATTTGTGGCCAAAAACCTCAAATCCGCCTGACGTCCGTCCGTCCGTCCATCCGTCCGTCCGTCCGTCCGTCCGTCCGTCCGTCTGTCCGTGAACACGATAACTCAAGAACGCCTTCACCTAGGATCTTGAAATTTTGAATCTGGATGTTTGGTTGAATTTGTAAGGCTAAGTTCGTTAACGGGCAAAATCGTCCTACTCCTTCGGGTAGCTGCCATACAAAATATCCTTAAAACACGTGTTCAAGAATATTGGTCGATAACTTTAGAAGGGTTTAAGCTACGTCTTTGAAATTTTGTAAGTATTATTTTTCTAATAGTTGGAGCTAAATATATGATTATGAAGGAAATCCTGTTAGTCCTTCGTGTAGCTGCCATACAAATATCCTGTCAAAATGTATTCACTTAATTTACGAAACTCACAATAACTCAAGTAATCTTTTAGGTACGAATTCGGAATTTTGTACAAGTTAGTTTTGAGTGAAAAGGAAGTTTGAGTTTAGGTAGGTAGGTAGGTACGCGTGGCTGCCCGTGAGAACACGGACACACTTAGACCTAAAAGGTCCGTTGTGTTACCACAGGATCATCAAATCCGGTCCTACTCGTCGAACCATTTAGAGCTTGCAATGAAGCGTTGGATTCTCGCAACCTCCATTGAGGCAAGGTCACCGAGACAGTTGAAGAAGTAAGCTCCAAGATGAGCTTTCCTTCTGGCTGAAAGAGCTGGACAGGTACAGAGAAGGTGAAGGACTGTCTCCTCCTCCTCCTCATCCAGGCAGCTTCTACAGAAGTCGTTTGAGAAGAGACCGAGTCTTTTAGCATGTCGACCTATAAGACAGTGTCCGGTCAGCACACCGACTGTGGTGCTGATATTCGCCCTTTTGAGCAAAGTCAGCTGTTTAGAGCGTTTTAGATCCAGCTCCGGCCAGATCTGTCTCGCAGTGTGACATGTAACACCGTTTGCCCATCTTGAGTTGGTTTTCTCAATTGAGTCCAATCCCAGTAGCAGTTTACATGTAGAGAGAGGCACACCCAGATTCCGGTGTTCCGGCATAATCTGAAGGGTAGTACCGCGTCGAGCGAGTTCGTCAGCCATGCAGTTCCCTGGAATATCCCTCTGTCCTGGCACCCAGCAAAAGACACTACAGTGGTCCGGAAGGCGGAAGGAGCTGCTAATGTTAAGCATATCAGAGAAAACACCTCCACCTACCCCGCCTTCAGTTTTGGAGCCGTCCGTATATATGTGGGCGGACT
Source organism: Beris morrisii (assembly GCA_951812415.1). Lineage (NCBI taxonomy): Eukaryota > Metazoa > Arthropoda > Insecta > Diptera > Stratiomyidae > Beris > Beris morrisii. The sequence continues at coordinate 85,120,650 of OX638310.1, read as the reverse complement.
CTTCCATCCGTACCGAATCCCTTTCCCATTCTAGACGGGTTGGGATGGCTGTTAGAAAATTTTTCTCAAAATCATAACTAGGAGGGGTGTAGTCGGTGTTTTCAGCAATGTTATTGAAGTGATTCAAGATTGTTGAGTGACCTGCATATATGCCAGTCCACTGTGTAGAGGCCCTAAGTCGAATGGCTGCATTGGCTGCCATTTGCTTGCCAAAAATGTCTAGGGGTGGCAGACTGAATAGCATGTCCAGTGCTGCAGAGGGAGTTGTTCTCAGAGCTCCACTGATGCATATGCATGCTGATCTCTGTACCTTCCCTAGGATGGTGCAGTTAACTGCTTTGTCTAAGGCCGTCCACCAGACAATAACACCATACATAAGTATCGGTCTGATGACGGACACGTAGAGCCAATGAACTATCCGGGGTTGCATACCCCATTTTTTGCCAATGGCCTTTTTGCTCGAGTAAAGCGCAACTGTTGCTTTCTTTACCCGTTCCTGAATGTTAGGTTTCCAATGAAGTTTCCTGTCCAAAATAAGACCCAAATATTTTGCACTATCGGTGAAAACTAGACTAGTACCATTCAGAGAAGGAGGGTCTACGTGAGGAATTTTATATTTCCTGGTGAAGAGGACTAATTCTGTTTTGCGTGGGTTCGCACCCAACCCGCATTCAGCTGCCCATTTGGAGAGGATAGAGAGAGCATTTTGCAATATCTCACTCAGCGTGTTGAGGTGCTTTCCCGAGACAGCAATTGCAACATCATCTGCATAGGCAATCACTCTCCAGCCCGCCCCTTCCAATCTCAATAGTAGTTTGTTGACCACTAAATTCCATAGAATAGGGGAGAGCACACCACCTTGTGGTGTACCTCTGCTGACAAACCTTCGAGAGGAGGACTCGCCCAGCTTTGTGTTCACAATCCTGGATGTTAACATCAAATTGATCAGCGCGCCAAGCGAGTACTACACCTTCAGGATAGAAATTGCGTCAGTGATTGCTTCTGGTCTAACGTTGTTGAAAGCTCCCTCGATATCGAGAAATGCAACCATGGTGTATTCTTTAATACTGAGAGATTTTTCAATGGTGCGCACGAGCGAATGTAAGGCCGACCGACCGACCTCCCCTTCCAGTACGCATGTTGGGATGTTGACAGCAGTCGCTTGTCAATATTGTCGCGGATGTACACATCCATTAGTCTTTCCAGTGTTTTCAGAAGAAAGGATGATAGACTGATAGGTCTGAGGTCCTTAGGGCAGACATGAGAGCTTTTTCCTGCTTTGGGTATGAATACCACTCTGACTTCCTTCCACGTTTCAGGAATGTAGGTTAGATCCAGGCAGCCTTTCAAGATAACCTTCAGCCAAGGAAGAATTATGTCCGAGGTCTGCTGGATTTCAGCAGGAATTATTCCATCCGGTCCCGCAGACTTAAATGGTTTAAAGCCTTCTATCGCCCAGAGGAGCTTGGTCTCTGTTATAAGAGCGTCAGAGTTGAACGGTGCATGGTTTCTTGTAATGTTTACCCGCTCCGACTCAACAGGCGAGCTACCAGGGAAGTGGGTGTCCAGGAGGAGATCAGTGGTTTCCCTACTTGAGGTAGTCCAAGATCCGTCCGGTCTCCTCAGGTAGCATGGTGTGGTTAGATTTTTGGAGAGAATTTTGCGGAGCCTGGATGCCTCGGATGAATCTTCTATTAAGTTCGAGTTTACTAATCAATGAAATCCTTTTACTCCTTCTGGTAGCTGCCATACAAAATAACCTTAAAACACGTGTTCAACAATTTTTTTCCGATAGCTTTTGAACGCTTCAAGCTACGAATTTGAAATTTTGTACACATGAATTTTTGAATGGTTCCAAGGAAAAGGACAAATATGTAAGAAATCGAATGAGTCCTTTCTGCACCTCCCATGTGAAAGTCCTTTAAAAAGGACATTTTTTTTTTGTATGAAATTAAACACTGAATATTGTCTTTTAGTTTTGAGTAGCAATCTAATAGCAGTCTTTAATAAAGGACATACAACATGCACACACGTAATTCTACTTTATCCCCAACTACAATATAAATCGGAGTTCAGTATTCATCTAGAGTATTATACGATTGGCTTGCAGCCGATCGTGACTGCAGTATGTTTTTCTAGTCGTCATTAAAAAACCCAATTATAACTTTTAATAAAGTGCAATTCAATTTATTTCTACGCATCATAAAAAAAGGATTTTCCTTGACTACATAAATCATTCACTTGTTTTGATCAAATTCTTTTCCATTCCATTCAATATACACCGATTCTCTTTAGTTGTACTGTACAATTACTTGCGTTTTAAATAAACATGTAAATAAATTTTGTGTAAATTTTTTTTTGTTTTACCGATGTTAATAAATTTGAATGGATGAGACCATTTCTACCGTGACCTGGAAAAGTGACCGTCCAGAGGAATATGATGTCTGCTGATGACCTGACGGGCACCGTTTAGAGAAGGAACTGGTGTAGTAATTTCGGCTCCTCCTGATATTTCCGATGATATAGTGTAACCCTCGCCGGTTACTGGATTGCCGCTGTTGTTGATACTCCATTTTGCTGATGGTCGTCACCTAATGTATGATTATTCTCGACTTTTCCATTTTTCACATCGGCATGACCATTTGTTGGTGTCGGCACGGAGGACGCGGCACTATTTCCAATTGTGGCTGTTGTCTCTGGACCTCCGGACGAAATGCTATTCTTTGCAAGGGCACAGGGGCGGTTGACTTCACTAAATAAACGACGGCGTGAACCGCTATTCTTAACGACGTGCCCTGAGTATAGCCAAACAAAAAAAATGTTTTCGGAAGCCCTAGGATTTCGCGTTGATCAATAGCTGATGATGTTTGCGATACACAAGTGACGCCCGAACTGCCACCGGAAGGTCTTAGGACTTGCTCGACGGTTTGGGGCTTTCAACTGGACCCATGTTGAATGCCATGAGAGTAATTTTGTCTTAATTTCGTTTAATTAAGATCTCACAATTGAAAAAGTACTCCGAAGATATTCGATAGGGTCCCAAAAAATTCTCACTATATTTTTTTGTTTTTTTCGAGATGTGAAAATTGCACGGCAACCGAAAACAAGTAAACGGAACGACGAAAAGTGTACCGAATTTCGAGGTTAGAAGGCTTTTCAAACCGCGCACAATCTCCGTGAAAAGTTTACGTGGATTTACGCGAAATGACGAACGGACGAGAAGAAAAAAAAAAGAAGACGGACGCGTACTTACGTCGTTTCGTAATCGGTTACAACCTTGCGCTGCGTTGGAAATTGGTGATAATACACGCGTCGCAACACCGAGCTAACGGGGCCCCGTATCGCTCGCTGGATCACAATGCCCATGAGGCAAAAAAAAAAAAATTAAACGAATAGAAATGGCCATGTGGCGCTCACCTTTTTGTTGTTTTGTTATTTTTATTCGTGTGTTGCGGCCTGCGGCCGCGTTGAGCTTTGGAACGTGGCTGTTCTCGGGGTCCTGCTGGGGATCGCGGCACTTCTTTATTTTTTTTTTCCGTTTACAACACTTTTTTTTTGTTTTCGCACACTTGAAAATAAACTTGGTCCGAATGGTAGACAGTGCTGCGCGCACGGGTGTCTGTCTTCTATCGGCGTCTCGTTGAGGCAACAAAATGGCACGTCTGCTCGCGTTGGCGACTCGGTAACGAAAGGGCTGAGCAATTCCCTTCGTTCTCGTGGGTTCTTTTTCTCTCCGCTGCATGCAATGTGGCGCTAGGGTCGAGTTACCGACTTTTGCACTGCACGATCGGTGCGGCGGTGCTGCCAGGACGGCTCGTCACAAATTTATTAATTCGCACTTTAATTATATTCGCACAATTATTCGCACTATATGGCAATCCCGCCCGCTTATTTATTTCGCTTGATTCGATCACACGCAATCGATCGCTTTCCACCAATACGGTCGCGTGTACACGCTGGCTGTCACAGTCGACGTGATACAAATTACTATGTCCCTCGCTGAAAGCTTTATCTGCTTTTATACCAGTTGTCTGCAGACGAGACTGTTCTTGAATCTTCGTTCGGTGGTATGTGTAGAGGGTTCTAGTGAGCTTGAGATCTTTCCATTTGATCCTCTACGCTGTTCTAGTACTACATTCGAGCACATTCGAGCACATTCGATAAGAAGGGGGGTATAATCGTGTTGCTCCGCTCTCCTTATATGCTTCAACTAGGTTTCTGATTGGTTTACTTTGTAGCTAGGTATTCGGTTGTTGATGCGAAACGATCGAGTTGCACGGTTGCCAGGTTTACATGTAACAATATTATTACCAGTACTAAATTTTGTGTTAAATACGATTTTAGCGACAGTACTGAAGTGGTCAGTGAAGGAAATGTGGAAGATACCCAGAAAGAAGTTTAAGGAACTGTTGTGTTTAATAAAGATATGGTCAATACAGGAAGGATTACCGTTCCCAAGACGTGTATTTCCCAGTAGATGTTCGTTGTAGCCGTATTTAAACAAGGTGTCGAGATATTCATTAGCTTCATTAATAATTACGTTTTGGTTTATATTAATGTTTATATCACCTCGTATTAAATGGGTATGAAGATTTAAGTTATTTTCTAGATCGCTTTCTAGTGAGTTAATAAAATCAATTGCGTTAAGGCTTGGTGATCTATATATAGCAGTAATATGAAAGTACATGGTACTGGAAATATTTAAACGGAGTCTTAGGCTCGTTTCACACTGCACGGTTTGCGCCTTACGGTTTCTCGTTGTACGGTGGACATTTTTTAGTGGCGCGAAGAAGAGTATGGTTCCTTTCACATTGCACGGCCACGGCACGGTCGCCGTTCGGCCGCCGCGCCACCGCAACCCACGGCGACCGAACGGCGAACGAGTACCTAGTTGCCCACGTGACCAAATGTATGCTTTTACATTGGACGGTGTTACGTTGCGCCGTGACGGTCCCGAATTTGAACTAGATACTGAAGTATTTGTACTACTATTGTACTTCATGTATTACACTTAAATGCACTACTGTCGAAAATTACAAAATGACAGCACTGTACTAAACGTAAGAAGCTTGTGATGTACGGTTTCTCACCATACGGTGGAAATTTTTTAGTGGCGCGAAGAAGAGTATGATTCCTTTCACATTGCACGGCCACGGCACGGTCGCCGTTCGGCCGCCGTGTAGCAGCCGTCCGCGCCACTGCAACCCACGGCGACCGGACGGCGAACGAGTACCTAGTTGCCCACGTGACCAAATGTATGCTTTTACATTGGACGGTGTTACGTTGCGCCGTGACGGTCTTGAATTTGAACTAGATACTGGACCAGTGCTGTCGTTTATACTAGTATAGTAGTATTTGTACTACTATTGTACTTCATGTATTACACTTAAATGCACTACTGTCGAAAATTACAAAATGACAGCACTGTACTGAACGTAAGAAGCTTGTGATGGGAACAAAACCGTGCATAAATCGTCAGTGTGAACGACTGCCCATTTTGAGTTTTGCCGTACGGTTTCTCGCCGTACGGTGAAAACCGTGAAGTGAGAAACGAGCCTTAGGCTCGTTCACACTGTATGATCTATGCACGGTTTTATTCCCATCACAAGCTTCTTACGTTCAGTACAGTGCTGTCATTTTGTAATTTTCGACAGTAGTGCATTTAAGTGTAGTACATGAAGTACAATAGTAGTACAAATACTACTTTACTAGTATAAACGACAGCACTGGTTCAGTATCTAGTTCAAATTCGGGACCGTCACGGCGCAACGTAACACCGTCTAATGTAAAAGCATACATTTGGCCACGTGGGCAACTAGGTACTCGTTCGCCGTCCGGTCGCCGTGGGTTGCAGTGGCGCGGACGGCTGCTACACGGCGTCCGAACGGCGACCGTGCCGTGGCCGTGCAATGTGAAAGGAACCATACTCTTCTTCGCGCCACTAAAAAATTCCCACCGTATGGCGAGAAACCGTACGGCTCAAACCGTGCAGTGTGAAACGAGCCTTACATTGGACGGTGTTACGTTGCGCCGTGACGGTCCCGAATTTGAACTAGATACTGAACCAGTGCTGTCGTTTATACTAGTATAGTAGTATTTGTACTACTATTGTACTTCATGTACTACACTTAAATGCACTACTGTCGAAAATTACAAAATGACAGCACTGTACTGAACGTAAGAAGCTTGTGATGGGAACAAAACCGTGCATAAATCGTACAGTGTGAACGATTGCCCATTTAGAGTTTTGCCGTACGGTTTCTCGCCGTACGGTGAAAACCGTGAAGTGTGAAACGAGCCTTAATGCATTCGCATTTAGAATGTTACAGTCAAGAGTCGTAACAGGGAAAACATTTTTAACATAAACCACAACTCCGTCGCATTTATTGTACTTAGTGGGCTTAACGAAAATATTGTACCCGTCCAGTTTATAGCAATCATTTTCGTCTAGCCATGTTTCCGTAAGAACTATAATGTCCAGACTAGTTTCCAATCTGTTTATCAGAATCACCAGCTCGTCAAAATTCTTTTGAACGCTTCTTATGTTCATGCTGAATACTTTCAATGCATTATTATCTCTCTGAAAGAAGGTGTTGCATTCTTGATCACTTAGCAACTCTGTCGTGCTTGCATTTCGCACATTGTTTAGAATTTCTATGATTTCGGACATAGGAGGGTGGTAAGAAAGTTAAATTAAAATTCAATAATTCAAATAAAAATTAATATAAAATAATAATTAAAAAAAAAAATCAATAATAATAAAAATTCACTAAAAGTTAGAAAATACTTAAGATAAGAGGTACAAAATTTTGTTTAAAAGATATTTCAAGTGAAAGATGTTTCAAAGATATTTCAAGGGAAAAGAAAGAGTGAAAAATAATAATAGTATAATAATATAATAAAAATCTGCCAACAGTCTGGGCGCAACTTTATTATTTTTTCGGTAGAAGTTCGCAACGAGTTTAATTTTGAGATGCGGTGTAGGTTGCTATGTGACTGAAAACCCAAAAAAAAGTTCGGGAAGCGGTTAAAATGGGGTCGCGCTAGAATACTTACGCCGCTGCCTCATATAACATATGAATTACATAATTGGGTCATACTCCGACGAGATCTAGTCCTAGTATAATATCAGTTGTTACGCCATTAGAAGGTTTTTCGTGATTTGGTTTCGGACCATTACATGAAATCGGAAATGCGTTTGAAGACGATTATACAAAAAGTCTGTGGAAGTGCAAACCAATCTCATATCTCATCAATCCTGAGAAATATGTCGAAATCCTTACGTCCTATTGGAGTTGAATAACAAACATCCTGAAATCAACGTTTTGACGATTATGTAAGCAGCCTTAGGAAGAAAAAATGAATTCAATATCTCATTAGAATTAGAAATATGTAAGAATTTGTGAAAACATATGCAACCCCCTTGCACCCACTTTGGGGTTGAATATCCAAAAATCCTGAAATGAGTTTTTAGATATATATAAAGAAAGCCCGAGGAAGTGAAAACCAATCCGATGTCTTATCACTCCTAAGAGATATGACGGAATTCGTGAAAACGTGTTCAACCCGTTTTTACACTCTTAGGGGTTGAAAAAGGAAAAACCTTGAAAACAAGTTTTAGGTGATTATTAAATAAGCCCGTGGAAGTAAAAAGTTATTCGATATCTAATTAGACCTCAGGGATACGGCTGAATTCGTGAAAATGTATAATCCCTTTTACACCACTTTAGGGGTCTAATTTCAAAAAATCCTGAAAACACTTTCTAGGTATTTATATGAAGAACCTGCAGAAAAAAAATGAATTCAATATTTCGAAAGACCTAATAGATATGTCGAAAATCGTAAAAATATATGCATTCCATTTTCACTTATCATTTTTTTTGCTCCACTTCCGAACGCCAATGGATATTTGAATTTCTTTTTAATCAAAATTACTTTTCTAGTTGATTTACATATACGTACCGAATTTCAACTTTCTAGCATAAGCCGTTCTATAGTTAGGAAAAACACCCCCCACCCCCGTACCATACCACCCCTATAAAAAATTATATTTTTCCAACATGCTACTACTATAGTTCTATCTAAATACTAAGTTTCAGCTTTATATTGTTATAGGTTCTCGAGATATAAAAATCTGAACTTTTTCCTTTTCACCCTCCTCCAGCCTCACCCTCTACACCCTCACCGTCAAAATTTCTTTTTCTGCTAGGGGTCTATTAGGCCTACTTCTAGTAAAAATTTTAAGCATCTATCTTACATTGTTCTTGAGATATGAGACGTGATTTTTTAAAAAAATTCTTACCCCCTCCACTTCCATGCTCCACCGCCCCCTTAAAAAATTTTACTTTCAGTAAACTTTATTTGTCAATATTTATACAGAAACCAAATTTTATTTTTCTAGTGCAATTGGTTCGTGAGATATCGTAATCTAAAATTTTTCAACCCCCACCCCCGTACGTCACTGCCCCCTCTCAAAAATTTGTTTCGGACCTATTCTCCTAGTATACCCACAGATGTTCATTAAGTTTTAATTTCGTGACATTAACCGGTTAGGAGATATGGATTTTAGAATGTCTCGATCTCGGCTTTCGAGCGTTTCGGACGCATTATTATTCCCCCCACTCCCACACCCCTTTACCCATATCATCATTTTTCTTTGCAAATTGGTCCACTATTGATGTTCTATATAAATTGCAAGTTTCAGCCTCCTAGCCTATGCGGTTACTGAGATCTAGAAACCAAAATTTTTCGTCTAAAACCCTTCCCCCACCTCCCCCCTCACACCCCCACCACTCAAAAGGTGGTCACTTGAAGGGGTCTGCTCGGTCTACCAACAAAAAAAAATTCAACTTAATAGCTCAAAGAGTTTGAGAGCTATAAGTTTTCAAACGTTTTGTGTACGGCGGACGGCGTACGGCGCACAGACGGACTGAAATTTTTTTTTGCTTTTTTGGTGTATATTAGTCATGAAACGTGGGAAAAAAAATGTTCAGGGTATCAAATTTTTTTTTTTAAAAAATCGGTAACAATACTTTATTATTAAAATAATAAAGTAAAATAATAATAAGATACAGTTTATAAACAAAAATATTATATATTTAAATGCAAGATATTACTAAGATATTCCAAGTGTAAAGAATGAGTGAAATATAGTAATAGTATAGATTATAAGATATTAAAATATGAAATTCAAAAAATTGCTGCGCGTTTTAGTCTATATAATAATGATGCTGTATGCGTATGATGTGCAATTGACCAAGTTATTGCAATAGAAGATTTAGATCAGGGCTTGACTTAATAACAATAACCTTGTCACCTTCGTTTTTCCTGCAGAAAATCCTGCCGTTTCTGACCCATGTAAAGTTAATGTTGGCTTCTCGAGCTTTTGATTTAGTTAACCAAAGGAGTTGGCGGTTGTACGCAGCTCATTTGCACTCAGCTGTAGACCAGTGATTTCGACTCGATCCGCTAAATCATTTTGCTCCAAGACGTTAATTTTAGATTCCAGCGCATTAATTTTTCCCTCTTGTGTTGTGTTCTCATCTTGCAGTTTTGCAATGATTTTATTCATGGTTTGGATTTCGTTCGTTGCTAACTTAAGCTGCATGGTGGCTTCATTTTGTTGACGCGCCAGGATTTCGTTGCTATTTACCAAATCATCAATTTTTTTAAATAGCTTATTTAGCTCCAGGGTACTAAACGCTCCCTGGTCTTGATTAGTCAAAATAGCTGGAGATTCATTCCTTCTCGTGTCTACTTTAGATTTTTTCACGCAGATCTTGCATCTCCAGGAGCTTAGTTTGCCTTGATCCTTTAAGTACGCCAAGTCTGCAGCTCCCAGATCTGCACATATTTGTTGAATCAGGCCGTTACACGACGAGCATACTAACATACCCATGTTCCGTTGGTCGGGTTTTTGTACTCGACACAATTAACCATTTTAGCATAGAAAGTTTGTCAATATTTGCCCTCTATTTTCTAGGAATTTTTAAGAGCAAAACAGGTAAAACCGCACACTTTTCCAGCTAACACCGTTAATTTTTTCCAGAATCGATCGATTTTGATTTATATCGCGATGCATCGCCCGATTATTTCTTTGACTGCCGTTATTAATGTTGCCGCCAATTTATACAGCGTAATGTACTTAATAATATGCACTTTATAATTTGACACAGTTTTTAATTTGGCACTTCTAGTTTCAAGGGATTTATAATTTTGTACCAAACTACACTATAAATCGGAGTTCAGTATTCATCTAGAGTATTATACGATTGACTTGCTCGTGGCTGCAGCATGTTTATACTCTGTTATATACTGGTTTACAGGGATAAGGTTGGGATCAGGTATTAAATGTGTACTCTGTGACTGTTCATGATCAAGTGGTGTATATTTCATAATCATACTTAGTTGGTAACATTTTAGTACTAGTTGGGTGCGTTCAGTATTTAATATACTACATCTTCCCCTTTAAATAAAGTATAAAAATAAAATGAAATTTATGTTATTCATAATTAATTTTCTATATGTGTAAAAGTAAAATGAAATTTATGTTATTCATAATTAATTTTCTATATATATATTGTTTACGCGTAACCATTGATAAGGGTTACATGAGTCATGACGATACGGTACGCCAACAAGGGTCATGTGTACATACACAAGCAGATAGATAGAGGTCATGTGCATTTGGCTTTTATCTATATGGTACCGATAAGGGTTAATATGCTATGCGTCATGATTATATTAGGAATAAGAAATAAGAGTATTTGTTTAGTAATTAAGTACAAGCATTGTACATAATGTTGTTAGCTTAGGAAATAGTATTTAAGATGAAGAAAATAAATTATAAGCGGAGTTGTATTTCAAACCACAAACGGACGTGTTCTTTATTTACGTGTTGTATGGATCTTGGATTCCAGAGCCATACACGAGCATAATTATAATTAGACGAAAAACATTGGATTAGAGATTTACCTAAGCCACCCTGTTTTGAGTTAGTTATAATTTAGCGTGTCTGAGGCCCATCTTCTGTCACAGGAGATTATCGGCGCGCACATTTTTGGTGACCCCGACGTGATCACGTATAAAGAACCATTCAGAGAAGATCAGCTGTATACCAGAAGCATCGTTTCGATTCATCATGTCGAAGCTAGATCAGCAAGCAAAGGAGCAGTCCGTGTTGGCAAAACTCGTGAAAGCAGTGTACGAGTCCTACCAAGAGTTGACGGAGGAACGTAAAACAGCGAAGAAGATCCAGAAGAAGCTGAGTCAATTAAAAGAATCCTGGATTGACTTCGAAACCAGAGATGATAAGATCCGGCAAGACTACGCTAGTAAGCTGGATCATGTGTATTTCACTGAGGATCTGCATAAACAGATGAAGCATCTATGTGAAACATTCCAGAACGAGCTGGAAGAGAAGCTGAAGGTGTTAACTTCGAAGGACTCTGAAGAAACAAAGTCAGACGAGTCACAGAGCACTAGAATCATTGTGAAGATTAATTCCGAGTTACAGCGGCTGATTCGAAAGTGCAATATGAAGCAGAGTTCGTTGCAGGTAGCATTTGAGAGGATCATCTATGAAAACAAATCAGTAGAATATTATGAAACGATGATCGAGAGATTACGAGCAGATTGGGCGAGCATCCGTGAAGACAACGATTCAATTCATGCGATGACAGACGATCCATCATGGTATGAATACCGCATTGAGGACATACATGAGTTGGATGCAAAGGTACACGACTGCATAATAAAGTTAGAAGAAAATTTAAATAAACTTGAGCGTAATGATTTACCAATTAATCAGCAACCGCGAACGACGGTGAAGCTGCCAACAATAATAATCCCAAAATTTGACGGTGATTATTTGAAATGGCCTCAATTCCATGATTTGTTTAGTCAGATGATAGACAAACAGGGAATTGAACAGGTTGAGAAGATGTGGTACCTTAAGTCAAATTTAACGGGTGAAGCAGAAAAGTTAATTCAACATTTGACAATATCAAAGGAGAATTATACAATCGCCTGGAAGATCCTAAAAGAGAGGTACCAAAATAAACGACTGCTGGTGTCAGGTATCCTGGATAAATTGATAAACCAATCCAATACATTCACAGACACAGCAAGAGCATTAAAGTCAATGCATGATACAACACGAGAGTGTATTTTAATGTTAGAAAATAGTGGTATCCAAGTAAAAGGAGTATGGGACCCAATATTACTACACATGTTGATCAAAAAGTTGGATGAAGCGACTCATACAATGTACGAGCAGTCGCTGAAGAATCCTAGAGATCTACAATCAATGGAAGAATTCCTACGATTTATTGAAGCCAGGTTCCAGTCATTCGAAGCATTAGTAACCAAAACAAACCAAACAAAGACAAATCCACGAACTCCGAAAGTAACAGCATACATAGCGAATCCTAGTCCGTTTAAATGTGTAGTATGTGATCGAGTTCACATATTATCGAATTGTGATAAGTTTACAACGATGTCAATGCAAGAAAGAGAAACAGTTATTCGAAAGAATCGATTATGTTACAACTGTTTGAGAAAAGGTCACGATTGGAGGGCATGTAAGTCGACAAATTGCAAAACGTGTAATCAAAAACATCATACATTATTACATAAAAACGATAAGGTAGTTGAGAAATGTGAAAAGATACCACAATCATCTACAAATATTGCTACACCAGGAAGGCAGATAGATGAGTACGTGTTCCTAGGAACAGCATTAGCCACGATCTTTGACAAAAACAGAAGGCCAGTGGAATGTAGAATTTTGTTGGACTCTGGATCGCAGATAAATTTGATAACCGAAAGGTTACAGAGGCGGCTCAAGTTAGATACAGAAGCTAATCAGTTGCAAATATGTGGTATAGGGAAATCGCAGCTAGAGGCGAAGGACCGAGTCAATATCGAGATTCGTTCAAGAATTACCAATTACGCAACATCAGTAGAGGCGTATGTTATAAAACAAATAACAGGGATGCAACTGCAGAAGTTTGTCGATATTTCGCAGTGGGGAATACCGAAAACAGCTACTTTGGCAGACCCCAACTTTAACAAACCGCAGAAAATAGACATCCTGCTAGGAGCAGAAATGTATGGTGAGTTGATGCGCGAAGGTCAACTTAAAATTCATCAGAAATTACCGATCCTGCAAAAAACTGTGTTTGGATGGATGATCCTAGGCAAGGTATCGAAAAATCAGTCTGTGGAATGCCTTATTGGAACAACCAATCAGCAGCTGGAAGATCAGTTGACCAAATTCTAGGAAATTGAAGAGCTACAAAACGAAAAGATATTGAGTGATGCGGAATTACAATGTGAGGAGTTCTTCAAAAATACGACTTATCGAGACAATGAAGGCCGATTTGTGGTGAATTTACCCATGCTAAGTTCTCCAGAGTTACTAGGAGAGTCAAGGGGAATAGCATGGAGAAGATATTCAAATCTGGAGAAAAAATTATTAAAGAATCCTGAGCTTCAGTTACAATATAACCAGTTCTTAGCCGAATATTTACGGTTGGGACATATGAAGGAGGTCGAAGAAAATGATATAGCTGCGAATCATTACTTTTTACCTGCAGTGGTCAATCCTGACAAAAGCACTACGAAATTAAGGGTAGTGTTCGATGCATCATGCAAAACAACGACAAATCTGTCATTAAATGACCTCATGATGAAAAGAATGAAAGTTCAAGACGACCTGTTTGATATCCTGTTAAGATTTCGAACATACAAGCACGTATTTATGGCAGACATAAAGCAAATGTATCGACCAATACGCATTGCTCCAGAGGATCAAAGGTTGCAACTAATAATGTGGCGTGAATCACCTAGGGATCGAATGCAATATTATCAGTTGACTACTAACATATGGAACGAAGGCAGCTCCATATTTAGCAACAAAATGTCTGAAAAAGTTAGCGGAAGATGATGAGTTAAAATATCCATCAGGAATAAAGGCTATCCAAGATTTTTATGTGGACGACATTATAACAGGAGCGAATACAATTTGTGAAGCCATGGAAGTAAGAAAACAGGTGACAGCAATGCTTAAAGAGGCACGATTTGAACTTCACAAGTGGGCCGCTAATGACGAGAGATTGTTAAAAGGAATTTCTCCAGAACTAAGGGAGAAAGAGAAGATATTTGATGAACAAGAAATTAATTACATTAAAACATTGGGACGCCACCAGGACCCTGAAGTGGTCGGAAGTCTTTTTTCTCGGTGCTCTAATCAAGTCAGTGATCACATAGTAGTACTAAACCGGTTTAACCGGCGTTTTTCGCCCTGCTGCAAGTGAAAGTTTTTTTTTTCTTTCTAACGAAGTGTATGTGAAACCCGATCCTTGAAGTTGGTTAAACATAAACACTGCCGTGCGGAGGCACGGCGTTGTATAATAAAATAAAAAACAATAATAAAAAAACAATATTAGCACACGGTGCCCAAATCTTAATACCCATTCTCACCTATACGGTACCACTAGTTTCTATTGAACCGGTTTTCTGATAAGCGCTGCATACAAGAGCTAGCATGGCCAGCACAAACGCGTACGGATTGCTAGCAGAAAATGCTCTCGATGGGGACTTAACTGCTAAGCGCCGCAAAATGAAAAGAGCACTCCCCAAAAAAAGCTATGTGCCACTCACCCAATTTGAAACCAACAATCCAGAAGCTCCCACCCCACGCTCACCATCCTTCCAACCATCCCCCAAGTTCATTATTATTCAGGCCGAAAACACTGATAAATCTTTGATTAGGCATAACATCTTCAAACTAAGGAAGGGGATTGATGCCATTTCTACGAAATACTCTAGCTCGTCTTTTCTTAGAGACGGTAGCTTATTACTCCTATGTCATGACATAGCTATTGCCGAAAAGTTTTTAGCCACAAAAGTAGTATCCGATATTAGAGTAAAAATCTCATACCACGAACGCTTAAATTTCACTAAAGGTACAGTATATTCCCCAAGCTCTAAGTTTCAGGATCAAGAAACTATCCTAGAAGGCTTAAAAGATCAGAAGGTTACAGAAGTTATACAATTGACGAGGCCGGATAACGGCATCGCCACTCCAACTGGGCGACTCATTCTCACCTTCAATCTTTACACGCTACCAAAGACGATCATAGTAGGTTTTGAGCAGGTTGAGGTTAATGAGTACATTCCCAATCCAATGCGCTGTCAGCAATGCCAGCGAATAGGCCACACACTAAAAAGGTGTGAAGCGTTGAATGATCTGTGTGGGACCTGCGCAGAAGCTATTCCACACAACAAGGAATGTTCAAGGCAATACTGCGTCAATTGCAACACGGAAGGACATGCCTCGAATTTCAAAGACTGTCCAACCTACTTATATAACAAGGCCCTTCTAAGGATAAAAACCATTCACAAGTGCTCGCATTTCGAGGCAAAACAAGTATACCGGAAACAAAACCCCGGCCTTTTTACAAATAGGCCCCAGTACTCAGCAGTTGCTCAAGGAGCTCTCCTGCAGGAAAGCTCAAATGTCACCCAACGTCCCCATTCCTCGCCGGCTGTGCAACAAGCAGCAGATAAACCCCCAAGATATGCCTACTCAAGCCGCAAGGATCCCAAACACCTTTCAGTTTACCAAAATACTATCCCAACCAAATCTTTCGTGCCCAGAAAAAAGCGATAACATATCATCAACTAGCCCTCAAAGACCGCAATCACCTGTCCTCTCTAAAGCTCTTTCGAACAACCGAACAGGAACCATTCCAAAAAACTCAACTACGACTAACAAAAAAAATACTCCTGGAACTTACAAACCGAATCTTCCCTCAACTTCAACAGAATCTAGCCACCAGCAGTCTCAACTGGAAACTGCTGCCAAACATATTCTACCATCCCTCTCTCCTCAGTCCGGTGTTGCTTTCCTTAAAAGCACCGAACTGTCAAACGAATCGTCATTACGCTCTTCTTGTCTCCCCCCACCTATGAAGGAAAACCCAATTAATAACTCCTCCGATAAAGAAGAACACACCAGTCGCCCTGTCACGCAATCATCAAATACTCAAAACTCACACCCCATTGGAAGCATTTTATACCTTACTCCGATCGATCACAGATCACTTGAATACCAGAAGCTACAAAAGATTACTTGCGGTCAAATACCGGAAGTAATCAATCATCTGCAAAACCTACTGCCTAATACTTCAACATCACCAAATAAAGAGCTGCTGATATATGCTATCAGCGAGCTAACTACAATAGCATCTACCTATACTAAACTACCATCCGAATTTCCTTTAATAGTTGCCACCCATTTTCACGCACAAGATCCCTTGTGTGACCTAACAGAGCAAGACCTCAACAATATGAATCACGAAATGTCTGGACCTACACAGGACCAGACTGATTAAATTTGATATAAGTATTAATCAATCCACACTGAATACTCCGCTCCCAACGCGGGATCTGACTATTCTGCAATGGAACATTAGAGGACTTAATTGCAACAGAGCCCACCTTGAACTACTCATATCTCGATACCGTCCTCATGTTATTTTACTACAGGAATCTCATATTATCTCCGGTGAGGAACGATTCGGTTCTTCGTACTCCTACACAGGCCATAACATTCCAAGAACATCTAGGCATGGCGGTGTCGCCATACTAGTCCACACCTCTCTGGCATGGGAGAAAATAGATCTGGAAACGGATCTGCAGGCCTGCTCAATTCGTATTGATACCGCCCCAAGAATGGCAGTGGTCTCACTCTACTTGGAGTGCGGCAATAGTATCTCTCGGAATGACTTGGACAGCCTCACCAACCAGTTACCTGAAAACT
This sequence comes from Beris morrisii, assembly GCA_951812415.1. Taxonomy (NCBI): domain Eukaryota; kingdom Metazoa; phylum Arthropoda; class Insecta; order Diptera; family Stratiomyidae; genus Beris; species Beris morrisii. The sequence continues at coordinate 85,103,822 of OX638310.1, read as the reverse complement.
TTATTATTGGCGGCGATTTCAATAGTCACAGCCCCATGTGGGGCGACCAAGCCTGGGATCGCAAAGGCAGACTGATTGCTGATTGGTTCGAAGAAGGATCCTTCGTCCTACTAAACGATGGATCACCCACCTTACATTCCTCCAGGAACACAATGACGGCCATTGACCTAACCTTCGCTTCCCCGAGCCTTGCCCTACATCTCACATGGAGCTTGCACTCCAATCCGGAAGGCAGTGATCATCTCCCAATCATATTAAAATCAAACCAAGGTCTAGCTAACCATAAAACTAACGTAAGATTTCAAGAGTCACGAGCCGACTGGCAGAAGTTCAGGCGAAAGGTGTCCGAAGTGGCATCTATGTACCCAACCTCAAACAACGTAAATGTGGAAGCGGCTCAAATATCGAAAATAATTCACATAGCTGCGGCTACCTCCATCCCTTGCTCCAAACCCGTTCTATCATCCCAACCACACTGGATGAACCCAGAAGTTGCGGCTGTTATCAGAACCAAAAACAAATCTTGGAAGAAATTCATAAGGCATAGATCAGTGGAAAATCTAAGTCACTATCGCCGAGACGCTGCTCTCGCAAAAAGAGTGATTCGAGTGGCTAAGAGAGACAGCACTAACGCCTTTGCTCAATCGATTAACCCTAGTTGTAATCTTTCAGATGCGTGGAAAAAGATCAAAAAGTACTTTGGTGGCCGTCCATCCGGGTTACTTACCAATTTAAACACCTCGTCAGGATCCATTACCGACTCCACTCAAATCGCCGAATCCCTAGCAACCTTTTGGGCAGACTACTCAGCGGACCGGGGTTTCACGTCTGATCAGCTAGCTGATAAACAACTGGATCCTACCGCTAACTACCCCTACTCAACAGATCCTAGTAGACGATTAGGATACCCCATAACTCTCTCGGAGCTAAACTCTGTACTTAGCTCTTGTAGAGGTTCAGCTCCAGGATACGACAAGATCTCCTACGGTATGATTAAAGAACTCCCGTACGAACTGTTTCACAGACTCGTTCGACTCTACAAAAATATCTTGGCACAGGGTGTTTTTCCCCATAGTTGGAAAAAAGCTATTCAAGTGCCACTACGAAAGAGATCCTGCTCTACCACCACAGCGAATACCGTGGCAAACGATTTTCGACCGATTTCCTTGCTACCATGTCTGTCAAGGCTATTTGAAAAAATTCTTGGCAAGAGGCTTGGTGCCCTACTCGAGGACGTTTTAACCGAAGAGCAACATGGGTTCAGAACAGGCAGAGGAACTACCTCGCTGCTTGTGGAACTTGAAAATCAAGCGAGACTAGCAATCTCCAAAAGAGAGGAATACCACATTCTCTCTCTCGATCTGGAAAGAGCCTTCGATAGGGTAATAAGAATTGCCGTTACCCGTCAACTGGCTATCTGGGGAGTAGATGTATCCTTCATTCGTATCGTAGACATCTTCCTTACTTCTCGCTCCTTCGCCGTTAGAGTAAATGGGTTCATTTCAACAACTCACCGCTTAGAAAATGGTCTACCTCAAGGCTCACTCCTGTCGCCACATCTTTTCAATACCTATGTTCATTCCCTCTCCCAGAACCTAGCAGACATTCACACAACACAAGTCACTACATCTACGCGGACAATATCATATTAACCACAAAAAACATCAACATTAGCGATATTTTCCGACGAGCTCAGACCACAATTGAGAGATGGGGTGCAAAGACTGGTGCCAAACTGCCTTTCGAGAAAGCAGAAATGATTACCTGCTCCAACAAAATAAGGCTAACTATCACCGAAGCCAACATCGACGGGATATTAGTACAACCGCAACGCAGTCTGAAGCTGCTTGGTCTAACCTTTCAACCGAAGCTGCAATGGACAATCCAGGTCCAAAAAACCGTCAACAATTTGGCCAAAGTGGGCAATATAATCAGCGTTTTATCAGCCAGAAATAAGGGCGCTACCACACACGCCCTTCTCCATATCGCCAGCACGCTGATCAGAGGACTCGTAGGATACTGCCTGGTACTATACGGCTGCACCACAAAACACAATATGCAGCAACTACAAGTAGCAGCAAACAAAGTCCTAAGGAAAGCACTTGGAGCATTTCGCACCTCCCCGTTCGTCTCCCTTGAAGTGGAGTCTGGATGCACCAGCATCGAGAGGACTTTCATCAACGCTCAAATTGCCTTATTTAGTCGCAACGTTTTAGACTACAGACGACCGCATAATAGCTCGATAAAAGTCTTAGAGCAGTTAAACGAGGGTAATGAAATCGGCCCATCGTTTAAATCAGCACTATGGCTAGCTAGGCAGCAAATTCACCGGCTAGAAACTCCCATTCCACCACCACTAATATACCCAACCCCATTTGCCACAGTTCCACACCCAACATCCATCTGTCCAATCCTCCCTACTACCCTGCAAAAGACCACACCCCCATCCCAATGTACCAACAATTACATCGGGAACACCTTGCAGCTCTGACAGGCCACGTAAAAATTTATACGGATGGCTCAAAATCTTTAAACCATACTGCAGCAGCTATCGTCGTGTTTCCGGAACAGGATCTTGCACCAATAATTCATCAGTTCAAACTGCACCCTAGCACCAGTGCCTACGAAGCGGAACTTTTCGCTCTTCAAAAAGCTGCCACCAAGGCCGCAATAACCTGCAAACCAACAGCTATATTCAGCGACTCAAGGGCTGCTACGGTAGCACTAAATAATCCTCGCCCCGCTGAACCACTCATAAAGCTCATCAGGGATAAAATTGAAGCAAACCATGCTGGCACCCAAGTGTTCTGGATTCCAGGTCACGCGGGACTCGTGGGAAATGAGCTGGCGGATCATGAAGCCAAGCGACCTATTACCGGCAATATCATCGAACACCTGCCCCAGCTGAGTTCGTTTATTAAAAGAGCGGCAACTCGAAAACTGGACGATGAGCGGCAACATAAGTGGACACAAGAAACCACCATCATGGCCAAACACTGGAAAACCACGAAAGCACCAATTCAGGACCCAAATATGCCAAGGGCAACATCGGTGGCAGTCACGCGGGCGAGAATTGGACACTCGAAACTAACTCACGGTCACTACATGTGCAAAGCTCCACAGCCTGGATGTGTAGCTTGCCAGCAGCCACTAACAATGGAGCATATCCTTCTATATTGCGCTCACACCAAGGCCTTCTTCCAGTATCGCCCGCCTCCAATTGAAGACCTCCTGTCAGTTTCCAGCCTTGACATGTTACTAAAACTCCTTACCCACTTGAAGATCAGGAACAGTCTGTAACACCCATGCCTTCAAGCCAATACACAAGTTTTTTCAACAAAGTAACAGTCATAACATAACCGCCACATTATAATACATACACTAGTGCCATATGGCTATAGAAGACCTGGCACTTAAATATATGCGCTAGTATATTCATAGGCTAGCGTCATAGAAAATAAATAAATAAATAATAAACATTGGGAGTATCATGGCAAGCGTCCCAGGACCTTTTCACATTCACTACGAGGTGGCCGGAGGTGCATCAAACGGTTGCTAAACGACAAGTAGTTGCAGAAGTAGCCCAATTATTCGATCCTTTGGGATTAGTAGATCCAATAATAGTGTCATCTACGATATTCATTCAGAAGCTATGGAGGCTCAAGCTAGACTGGGATGAAGAATTAAGTGAAGAATTAACTGAAAGTTGGATAAGATTTAGAGAGAAGTTAAGCATGATCCATCGCATTAAAATTCAGAGAAATGTAGTAGATATTAATATATCAGAGAGGATAGAAATACATGCCTTTGCAGATGCAAGCGAAAAGGCGTATGGTGTGGTGATTTATGTTCGTTCAGTGACTATTCATGGAGAAGTTCAAATAAAGCTGTTGTGCTCCAAGTCACGTGTGGCACCTGTAAAATTAATAACACTTCCGAGATTGGAGTTATATGCTGCACAGTTAGCTGCCAAACTCGTTTGCAAGGTAATGTCATCGTTAAAAATAACTGTTCATGAAATTTATTATTGGACTGATTCACAAATAACGTTATCATGGATTAAAGGAGAACCTCCAACATTTAAAACCTACGTTGCACATAGAGTAGCTGCAATTCAAAAATTGTCCACCGTCGAACAATGGAATTACGTATCAACGCATCAGAATCCTGCTGATTTGTTGTCCAGAGGAACAACTCCAGATCTGCTTATCAATTCAGAATTGTGGTTCTGGGGTCCAGCTTTCTTGAAAAATAGTGAAGATAAATGGCCAGATAGAACAATATCATTTACTCAGAAGGAGGAAGAAGAACGTAAGAACACGCTAATAGCGTATATAAGTCCAGAAGAAGAAAGGTCTCATCCAATCTTTAGGATAAACCATCGAAATTCCTTTGCTGTACTACAACGAGTAGTAGCTTATATATTACGTGTTACACGAAGAATGAAAGGCGATTCCAGATTGAATCATTGCGAACAATGGTTAACAACCTCGGAATTGAACGATGCATTACTTATGATAATCAAGGAGATACAGAAAAAATATTTCAAGAATGAAATTCAACAGTTAGAACATAACAAACAGGTCAAAAAGAACAATCGAGTTGCATCGTTGTCGCCGTTTTTAGACAAGTTGGGGATCTTACGTGTCGGGGGAAGGCTCGAGAATGCGAATATATCATATGATGCGAAGCACCCGATGTTATTACCTGGAACAGATTTTGTGTCAAAGTTGTTACTGGAGCATCTACACCAACAGCATTTACACATCGGTGCTTCAGGGCTCTTAGCAATTACAAGGCAGCGATTTTGAAGGGCGATCATTAGCCAGATCGACAGTCAGCAGATGCGTCCAGTGTGTAAGGAGCAAGCCACGGCTAATGATTCAAAAAATGGGGAATTTACCAGAAAGACGAGTGATACCTGGTCGTCCATTCTTAGCTGCTGGAGTTGACTTTTGTGGGCCTATATGGACACATTACCATGTACGTGGTAAGCGACCGACAAAGAGTTACATCGCGGTATTTTGTTGTTTCACCACTAAGGCAATACATATGGAAGTCGTGTCTGATTTAACAACAGATGGTTTCCTAGGCGCCCTTCGACGTTTTACGGCCCGCAGGGGACTTTGCAAGGATCTTCACTGCGATAATGCAACTAACTTCGTCGGAGCACACAATAAACTAAAAGAATGGTCAGCCGTAATGGCGTCTCCTGAAAATCAAGAACGAATTACAAGGAGTTGCACTGAGAAGGGTATACAATTTCATTTCGCGCCACCTAGGTCTCCTCACTTTGGGGGATTATGGGAAGCGGCAGTAAAATCAGCGAAAAAACTATTAAAGCAAACACTATTATCAGCCGCTTTAACGTTCGAAGAATTGAGTACAGTAGTTGCGGAAGCTGAAGCGGTCATAAATTCGAGACCATTGACACCGATGTCTTCAGATCCAAATGACCTCACTGCACTCACACCAGGCCATTTCCTGATTGAAGAACCTCTCACTATGATGCCTCAACCTAACAATGTGTTGTAAAAACTATCAGCAGTTTCCAGATGGAGATTAGTAACAGTGGTTAATCGAGAATTCTGGAAAAGATGGACGAAGGAGTATTTGAGCGAGCTGCAAAAAAGATACAAGTGGAAACATGCAACATCCAACGTTACCCGCGGAATGTTGGCGCTTCTCAAAGAGGATAACCTTCCACCATTGAAATGGCCATTAGGAAGAATTGAGGAGGTTGTCAAGGGAAATGACGGACTAGTAAGAGTTGCAGTAGTACGCACAGCGAATGGGCGGTATGAAAGGGCAATACACAAGTTAGCTCCAATACCTGTAGAAACGGATGAACAACCAAATATTAGTAGTACATAGCAAGCAGCCGATTCAATCAAAATTAGCGAAGATATTAGTTTACAGCAGAGTCAAGAGAACTCCAGACCACGAAAAGCACGGAAACGGGCAGATGATAGTACATCCTCCACGCATACAGCAATTAAACAGCCAAGAGGTTCAACAAACATGACTAGTGTTCTTCTGACGTTGTTAATGTGTCCGATGATTGTGTTCGGAATATCAAATCCAATTAAGATAACACCAATCACTAACAATGCCGGCGTGTACTTTGAGTCATTAGGAGCAGGAAAACTTATCACAAACAACTGGAGAATGATGATATTACAATATGACTAATTATTTGCATACACAATTAGTCATAGAAAGGGCATTTTTAAAATGAAAAGATTGGCAGAAACAGTAGTTGGCAATGATTATCTCCAAACGATCATTAAAGGATACGATCATCAATTCCAAGAATTACAGATTGAGGACAGGCTGCTATTAGGCAATTCGTCAGGCCAAACTAGAAAGGAAAGAGGTTTAATCAATGTAGTCGGCAATATCGCTAATAAATTATTTGGTGTTTTGGATGATGAATACGCTAGCCATATAGAAACAACAATAAGTAATGTCAAGGGGCGACAAAACGAGTTGTTGAAATTAATGAAAAATCAGACGTCTGTGATAGAAGCAACAACCAGTTTACTGAAAGGGGTTCAGGAAGAAAGAATCCAACAGTTGAGAACAATCCAGAATGAAGCAGATGAGCTTTTATCTATGGTCAATAATATGGCAGACGAGGAAAAAAAGACTAAGATTACGATGGTATTCTTGTTAACAACCGAATATGTTTCGCTGTTATTGAATGAACTTCAGCGAATCCAATCGACGTTTTGGGATATCGTAACTGATGTGCATCATGGAAAGGCGAATCCTCTGATTTTGTCAGTTGAACAATTGACATCTCACTTAGATGAAATACGACAAATTATGTCGTCAGACAGCGAAATACCGGCAATAAAGAACCTGTACAGTCTCATGACTGTTAAATGCAAATTAAATAAGGAGGTAGCAATCTTTGTGTTAGAATTGCCACTACTGTCAACTACAAATTACGACACTTTTAAGCTGATTGCGTTTCCAGTTCGTCTCAATAATTCTTTCTTCAGAATAGAACCAGAAACAGAATACATAATGACCAGTTTTCACCGTGACGAAATATATACATTTAACAATTATGAATACAAGCAATGCTGGTCTGTAGTACCTGGATCTCTGTTATGTGAACAACTACGACCTGTATATAAAAAGAGTGCTCCTCATTTACAATGCGAATTTCAACTCATAGCTCAACAATCAATAGCAGATCAATGTCGGATAAAGGTCTCGAAACCCGCCAAGGATTGGATTCAACTTCAACGAAAAAACATTTGGCTATATTCCATGGACAATGAAGCAGTGTATAATGTTGTCTGTCAGGATAAAAAGTTTCAAATTAAACTTGTAAATAATGGCGTATTATCGTTTTTGGAAAATTGTTTACTAAAAGATGATCAATTAACAATTCAGTCCTACCATACGTTCACAATGGAAACAATACAGAATTCCCAGCCCATTGTAAAGTTTCCAACGGAGCTGAATATTACGCTATCCACCATCAATTTATCGGAACGATTCATCCCAAATCAAGAATCATTTCAAGCATCATATGCAGAGATCAAACAAAAACTTTATCGATTAAAAGATCAAGAAAAGTCAATACCAAGTGGTTTCTCACATGATCAGCATCAGTTCGTAGTGAGTTACACTGCCTTGGTTCTAATCATCATTTTGTTGACACTATGGGTGAGCATTACGATCTACAAGAGAAGACAATCATCACCAACAAACATTCAACAAACGGCCACAAATCTCAGCAAAGAAGACTTTCAACTTGAGGTCATTCCCTCAACGCGGGGGAAGATGTTTACGAGTAACCATTGATAAGGGTTACATGAGTCATGACGATACGGTACGCCAACAAGGGTCATGTGTACATACACAAGTAGATAGATAGAGGTCATGTGCATTTGGCTATTGGCTATTTATCTATATGGTACCGATAAGGGTCAATATGCTATGCGTCATGATTATATTAGGAATAAGGTATAAGAGTATTTGTTTAGTAATTTGTTTGTACATAATATTGTTAGTTTAGGAAATAGTATTTAAGATGAAGAAAATAAATTATAAGCGGAGTTGTATTTTAAACCACAAACGGACGTGTTCTTTATTTACGTGTTGTATGGATCTTGGATTCCAGAGCCATACACGAGCATAATTATAATTAGACGAAAAACATTGGATTAGAGATTTACCTAAGCCACCCTGTTTTGAGTTAGTTATAATTTAGCGTGTCTGAGGCCCATCTTCTGTCACAGGAGATTATCGGCGCGCACATATATAAAAGTAAAAACATACTGCAGTCACGATCGGCTGCAAGCCAATCGTATAATACTCTAGATGAATACTGAACTCCGATTTATATTGTAGTTGGGGATAAAGTAGAATTACGTGTGTGCATGTTGTATGTCCTTTATTAAGAACTCCCATTTGATTGCTACTCAAAACTAAAAGACAATATTCAGCGTTTAATTTCATATCTTGAACTGGGTAAGTCATCTAAAAAAAATGTCCTTTTTGAAGGACTTTCACATGGGAGGTACAAGAAGGACTCACTCGATTTCTTACATATTCATCCTTTTCCTTGGAACCATTTAAAAATGAACGTGTACAAAATTTCAAATTCGTAGCTTGAAGCGTTCAAAAGTTATCGAAAAATATTGTTGAACACGTGTCTTAAGGACATTTTGTATGGCAGCTACCAGAAGGAGTAAAAGGATTTCGCTGATTAGTAAACTTGAACTTCGTTTGTACTCAAAACTAATTTGTACAAAATTTCCAATTCATAGCTAAAAGATTACTTGAGTTATAGTAAGTTCCGTAAATTAAGTTCAGACGATTTGACAGGATATTTGTATGGCAGCTACACGAAGGACTAATAGAATTTTCTTCATAATCATACATTTAACTCCAACTATTGGAAAAATAACACATACAAAATTTCAAAGACGTAGCTTCAACCCTTCTGAAGTTATCAGCCAATATTCTTAAACACGTGTTTTAAGGACATTTTGTATGGCAGCTACCAGAAGGAGTAAAAGGATTTCGCTGACTAGTAAAGTCGAACTTCCTTTTTACTCAAAACCAATTTGTACAAAATTCCGAATTCGTAGCTAAAAGATTACTTGAGTTATAGTGAGTTTCGTAAATTAAGTGAAGACATTTTGACCGGATATTTGTATGGCAGCTACACGAAGGACTAATAGGATTTTCTTCATAATCATACATTTAGCTCCAACTATTAAAAAAGTGACACACACAAAATTTCAAAGTGGTAGCTTAAACCCTTCCGAAGTTATTGGCCAATATTCTCGCACACGTGTTTTAAGGACATTTTGTATGGCAGCTACCCGAAGGAGTAAGACGATTTTGCCCGTTAACGAACTTAGCCTTACAAATTCAACCAAACAACCAGATTCAAAATTTCAAGATCCTAGGTGAAGGCGTTCTTGAGTTATCGTGTTCACGGACAGACGGACGGACGGACGGACGTCAAGCGGATTTGAGGTTTTTGGGCACAAATAAACAAAAAATAATATATAACTTTTTTTCGTCCGAGGCTTGGTTCTATGCGTTACAAACTTTTCGGCTGGATTAAACTTATAATACTCTATATGATTTCATCTAGAGTATAAAAATAAAATGAAATTTATGTTATTCTTCATTAATTTTCTAACTATAATTCAGAACGTTCAGTCGAATGTGATTGTCGGGTTCACCCCAAGCACCGACTACGTTCTTTACTGCAGCCAACTCACATGGACACGGCTGCTCTATCTGTATGCTGCGTACATGAGAGTTTTCTAAAAGCTCCTCATACATTTCACGCATGTGTATGCGTGAAAACTAGCAAAAGCTCATATGAATTTTTATAAAATTTTCAAGTCAGACGCTGATGACTCACTTTGAGAACTGAAATCTGGGTTTCAAATTACTACCGCTAGACGGTAGTACGCGCGTTTGCGTGAAAACTGGCAAAGCTCAAATGAATTTAATTTCTTATTAGGTGTGTTATTTTCAACTGGATCAGATCACTATTGAAAAAAACGATGTATCTTTACTGATCTTCGCGGTTCGCGGATCTCGACGGCTCAGCAGATCTTTACAAATCTTTGTGGTTTGCAGATCTTCACGGCAGATCTTGCGATTCGCGGATCATCACGGCTCGTGGATCTTAAAGGTTTGCGAATTTTTGAGATGATGTAGATAGAAGATGGAAAATGGATGGTGGAGGATGGAGGATAGAAGATGAAAAATGGAAGATGGAGGATGGAGGATTTAGTATAGAGGATTCACGATGGAGGATGGAGGATGGAGGATGGAGGATGGAGTATGGAGGATGGCAGATGGATGATGGATGATGGAGGATAGAGGATGGAGGATGGAAGATGGAGGATGAAGAACGAAGTATGGAGGATAAAGGAAGGAAGATGCAGAACGAAGTATGGAGGATAAAGGATGGAGGATGAAGAATAGAGGATATAAGATAGAGGGTGTAGAATGGTGGATTTAGATTAAAGGTTAAAGATTAAAGATTAAAGATTAGAGATGATTAAAGACATAAAAGATAAAGGATCAAGGATCAAGGATCAAGGATCAAGGATCAAAGATCAAGGATCAAGGATCAAGGATCAAGGATCAAGGATCAGGGATCACGGATCAAGGATCAAGGATCAAGGATCAAGGATGAAGGATGAAGGATGAAGGATGAAGGATGAAGGATGAAAAATGAAGGATGAAGGATCAAGGATCAAGGATCAAGGACCAAGGATCAAGGATCAAGGATCAAGGATCAAGGATCAAGGATCAAGGATCAAGGATCAAGGATGAAGGATCAAGGATCAAGGATCAAGGATCAAGGATCAAGGATCAAGTATCACGGATCAAGGATCAAGGATCATGGATCAAGGTTCAAGGATCAAGGATCACGGATCAAGGATAACGGATAAAGAATAAAGGATTAAACATTAAAGATTAAAGATTAAAAATGAAAGATTAAAGATTAGCCCCGCAGTACTGCATAAAAGCTAGTTGGAGCGTAGCGCGCGTCAGCCAAATATGAACGCGAAAGCGAGTTTTAATCTCTTTAACCCTGCAAATTTTTAGATAACGATATCTATTAATTTCAGATCGAACGGGGAATGAAACAAATTGATATTGGCTTAAAAGTTGAAATACCACAAATGAAAAATGTAAATTTTCATTTTGGAGTTTTAGTGTAGATAATACTTTTTCCTAAATCTATAGCAACAAAAAGAAATGATATATATATAAAAAAAACATTTTAAAAATGTAAAAAGAAGGTGTCGGGTTCAACAAAAAGGGATGATATTCACAGAGTCGGTTTTCTTTTTATTAATATTTCCACTTACACTTGTATACAAATTTGTGATATTCATTTTTCCAAGAAACCCGACAATCGCTCGGAAAAATATCCCCCCCCCCCCCCAAAGCAACCAAAAAGTAAACTTTGCACATCATCTTTATGCTACGACGAGCGATTGTCGAGTTTCTTGGAAAAATGAATATCACAAATTTGTATACAAGTGTAAGTGGAAATATTAATAAAAAGAAAACCGACTCTGTGAATATCATCCCTTTTTGTTGAACCCGACACCTTCTTTTTACATTTTTAAAATGTTTTTTTTATATATTATTATCTACATCTTCCCTTCTAATAATTTCAATAATATTTAATTTTTTTTTTTTTTAACTACATATGTATTTTAATTTTGTATGAATTAGTTTAGTATCTAGAAGTGAATTTTATTAATAAGTTTAATGATTAAATTTTATTACTACATTAGATAATATTCAAAATTACAAAAATTCAAGGTAAAATATTGGAAAAAGAAAAGACATATGTTAATTTAGTATGTTTACATGTCTTATGTTACAATTCATTCACTAGGACATGATTATTAAATTTTTTATTTTAAATTCTCTTTAAGTAGTAAGAATTCCGTCTTATTGTTTTTCCGGTTTCAATTATTTTAATCCAGTAAGATCTTGGTGCTAAATCTTTTTCAATTACTACTGCTTCGGTCCATGTACTTCCATTTCTATGTATACATATCTTTTTCACCTTGTTCAAAGTCAGGTTTCTGAACTGTACCTCTATTGTAGTATTTCTTATTTCTATTTCTTTTTATATTAAAATTATTGGATAAATTAGGCATGACAGAAAATTTATAATTTGAACTTTTTGTCGGCAGTAATGTACGTGTAGTTCTAGCCATTAGAAGTTTGTTTGGAGCCTGATCTAAATCCTTCAAAAGTGTATTTCTATACTCCATTAATGAAAGCCAAAGTTCTTCCTCGCCAGCTTTTTTTAACATATTCTTTGCTATTTGAACAGCTCGTTCTGCTAGACCATTTGAGCGTGGATAAATTGGACTCCACGTAACTATTTTTATTCCAAATAAGTTTCCAAATTGCCTAAATTCTAAACTATTAAAAGGAACGTTGTCTGCGACAATTTCCATAGGAATCCCATGTACAGAGAAAATATTTTTCAATTTCATAATTATTTCAGACGCATTTTTCTTGCATAATTTTAAAACATCCATATATTTGGAGTGGTAATCTATAACAACTAAATAATTCTTGCTTTTAAATTCAAAAATGTCCATTCCTATTTTCATAAAAGGATATTCAGGTATATTATGTGGCAAAAGAGGTTCACGTCTAGATGCACTGCGAAATTTTTGACAAATGTTGCAACTTGCTACTAGATCCTCAATGTCTGTATTTATTCCAGGCCAATACACGACTTCTCTTGCTCTACTTTTAGTTCTTTCTATACCCAAATGTGATCTATGTAATACCGTAAGTATATACTTCCTCAATGTTAAAGGGACAAAAATTTTGTTATCTAAAAATATTATATTATCTTCTATTACTAAATCATTTTTGAATTTCCAAAATGGTTTTATATTTTCGGGCAAAGTGTCTTTAGTTTTAGGCCACCCATTCAAGATCACTTTTTTCAATTGTGACAAAACCATATCTTTGTCGGTTTCTTTTTTGAATTCTAGTAATTTTTCATCACTAACATTTACTGAATGAACTACTTCACTTACTCCATTCACTGTTTCTGTATTTGTCACCCTTTTTATAATACCTCGACAATAAATCAGCGATATACATTTTATTGCCAGGTACGAGGGTGAGTCAAATATAAACCGGACTTTTTTTATACACATTTATTAACAGTAATAATATTCAAATAAGACTTTAATCATTTTTCTACATAGTCTCCTGCACGCTCTACACATTTTTCCCAACGTTTTGGCAGCTTAAAAATTCCTTGTGCATAGAAAGTTTGAGGTCGAGTTGTCTACCAGTTGCGCACGCGCTCCTCAACTTCTTCATTCGCTTCAAATTTTTTGCCTCCCAAAGCTTCCTTCATGGGACCAAACAAAAAATAGTCGGACAAGTCTGGGCTATAGTGAGGGTGCTCCAGGGTCTCCCAATACAGCTCAATTAATTTATCCTTTGTCAATGCAGCTGTGTGAGGTCGGGTATTGTCATGGATGACCTTGGGACCCCCCTGGCGCAGACTTTTCGGAAGCCAAGATGATCTGTGATGATGGAATAAGCACTACCATAGCTAATACCCACTTCTGAAGCGATTTCATCAATAGTGAATCGGCGTTCACCCTCGATTAGATTTTGAACCGCTCGAATATTGTCATCAGTTACACTTGATCTTGGGCGTCGATCGTGAGTTTAATTTTCTACACTTTCTCGTCTATTTTTAAATTTTCTAGCCCAATCAAACACTTGTGTCCGTGAAAGCGTATTGTCACCAAACTGCACCTTCAACCTAGCCAAAATATTCGATGGTGAAACGTCTTCATTTGTTAAAAATTTTATAATAATACGTTGCTCAATGGATAAAGGAACCACTTGCTCACTCATGATTGCTACTAATCAACTGGAAGAATGAGCAGCCCGGGAGCGGCTGTCCCCTCTCTTAACAAACCAACCTAAGACGCCCCACCCAACCAGACCGCTCGGCAGAGTCTGAGACTCATAAAGACAAAAGTCCGGTTTATATTTGACTCACCCTCGTACAAACTGAAGTTCTAGATTATATTTTAACAATTTTACTTTCATGCGTTGCAGTTTTGCTGACGCGATTTTATTAATATCTTTCTTAATTATACCTAGTAAAGGCTTATGATCAGTTTGAATAATAACTTTTTTCCCATAAATCCAGTTATAAAATTTTTGACATGCATAGCAGATAGCCAACATCTCTTTTTCGATCTGAGCATATCTCCGTTCAGCATCAGAAAGACTTATGGATGCAAAAGAAATGGGATTATTATTCTGCATGATACAACATCCTACGCCATTTTGACTGCTATCAGTTTGGATTACTAAGGATGCTTTTGGATCAAAGTGCTTTAATACTGGAGCATTGATTATCATTTGTTTGATATGCTCCTGGCAATTAGTATGTGGCCTTTGCCAATGGAAAATGACATTTTTCTTTAATAATTCTCTCAAAGGGTTTGAAATCTCAGCCAAACTTGGTATACTACTGCGCATATAATTGACCATACCTAGTAATTTCTGTACATCTTTTTTAGATTCCGGTATGCCAATATCAAGAATTCCCTGAATTCTTTCCTTGTCAAACGAAATACCCTGATCGGATATTATATGCCCTAAGAATTTAACTTCTTTGACACAATATTGCAACTTATCTTTGTTAAATTTTATGTTAAGTTGTTTAGCTCTTTCTAAAACCTTCTTTAAAATTTCTTGATGCTTCTCAATTGTTTCTGTTGCAATTAGTATGTCATCTATGTAAACAACAATATCTTCAATGTTCCTAAAATTTTCTTCATTAAGTTTTTGAAACGTTTCCGGTGCTATTTTTAGCCCAAACGGAAGTATTAGAAACTTATAGCTACCAAATGGCGTGCTGAACGCACAAAGATTACTTGAATCATTACTTAATTTTATTTGACAAAATCCATCCTTTAAATCCAAAACACTGAAATATTTTTTATTTACTAGTGTTGGTAAAATTTCCTCGAAAGTCGGAATTGGATGATTTTGATTCTTAAGATTTTTATTTAAATCTTGCGGATCTAGGCAAAGTCTTAATTTCTTATTTGGTTTTTCAATAATGACCAAATTTGACACCCATTCACTTGACCCATCACATTTCTCTATAATTCCCATACCTATTAGCCTTTCCAGTTCTAATTTCAATGGTTTTTGTAAACTTATTGGGATACGTCTGCTCGGTTTAACAACCGGAGAAGCACCTTCTTTCAACTTTATTTCAAAATATTGTTTAAAACAGCCTACACCCTCAAATAGACTATAATATTCCTGTAAAAATGATTCCTTGTCTGAACATTTCAGATTGTCTAGTCTTTTAACTAGTTGCAGGCTTATACACCCCATTAGTCCTAATATTGGCGTTGATTCGCCGTCCACTATAAAAAAATTTTCGTTGCTAACCTCATTTCTGATGCAGCATTCCAATGTAATTTTTCTTATCACATTTATTCTTGTACCTCCATATGCAATCAATTTAGTATCAGTTGGTAAAATTTTCGCGTTGGTTACCTTCTTACATAGGTGAAACGGGAGTACATTGACCTCAGCTCCTGTGTCAAGCTTGAAATGTCAAGATGAAATCATATAGAGTATTATAAGTTTAATCCAGCCCAAAAGTTTGTAACGCATAGAACCAAGCCTCGAATGAAAAAAAGTTATATAGTATTTTTTCTTTATTTGTGGCCAAAAACCTCAAATCCGCTTGACGTCCGTCCGTCCGTCTGTCCGTTAGCACGATAACTCAAGAACGCCTTCACCTAGGATCTTGAAATTTTGAATCTGGATGTTTCGTTGAATTTGTAAGGCTAAGTTCGTTAACGGGCAAAAACGTCCAACTCCTTCGGGTAGCTGCCATACAAAATGTCCTTAAAACACGTGTTCAAGAATTAATCACTCCACGTGATCATAAAGGCAATGACCAGCGAGCATATTAATTGATCAGCGGATATAATTCATGTTAGCATAAAGCAATAAATTACCTTTATGCTAGCATTGCAATTATTTGTCCGATCTACCTTTGCACCGCACATGCTACCATTGATTTGCAATATTAGCATAAAATTAGTATATAAGTTGTAAAATACATTTTATAATCTCAGTTACAAATAAAGTTATTAAGAAAGTACCTTTCACTCTTAACATTAGTCCGTCGAGACAGTCGAACCCGTCGACTATATGATAACCCAATATCCGCCCATTCCATTCTAATTTTGTAACAGGTTATTTTCTTGGACGAAAAATGGACTCTTTGGCAGCACAGCAGGTCGAATGCTATGACGAGATGATGCGGCTGAAGCAGAATATGAAGAAAGACTCTGACAGCAGGAAGACGAAAAACTACCTTACAACAAGTCTAACTGCGCTTGAAGATCTTTGGGCAGAATTCGAGGAAAGAAATAACACTATGGAGGAGATGATGACTGCCAACCCACAGCACGAGTACTTTTAGAAGCAATACTACAAGCTTGTGAAAAATGTCTACCTCGCCCTCCGGGAACACCTACTGCTGAAGATGGGTGAAATTTCGATTTTGGAGCAGCAAACGACTCAAACGCAGTCTGAACTTCGAAACTACCATTCCATCAACTTCTGCACAACAGCCTAAAGGAGAGACAACAACTGGAGACGGTATTCAACACCTAAAACTACTGCGTGTACAGCAAGAACATTTGCGGTTGCTTTCTCGCCTACTTGATTGCTCTGATACAATCGCACCGAACCAATCAAGATTCTTCTACCAGCAGAAACTCAACGCCATACGAGTCTACTGGGAGAAGATATCAGCAAACCATTCTGATATTATCGCCAACCCGGACGAAGTATTCTCCGTATATCTTGAACAAAAAACATACTGCAGTCACGATCGGCTGCAAGCCAATCGTATAATACTCTAGATGAAT
Source organism: Beris morrisii (assembly GCA_951812415.1). Taxonomy (NCBI): domain Eukaryota; kingdom Metazoa; phylum Arthropoda; class Insecta; order Diptera; family Stratiomyidae; genus Beris; species Beris morrisii. The sequence continues at coordinate 85,086,837 of OX638310.1, read as the reverse complement.
ACTGAACTCCGATTTACATTGTAGTTGGGTATAAAGTAGAATTACGTGTGTGCATGTTGTATGTCCTTTATTAAGGACTGCTATTAGATTGCTACTCAAAACTAAAAGACAATATTCAGTGTTTAATTTCATATCTTGAACTGGGTAAGACATCGAAAAAAATGCCCTTTTTAAAGGACTTTCACATGGGAGGAGCAGGAAGGACTCACTCGATTTCTTACATATTTATCCTTTTCCTTGGAACCATTCAAAAATAAACGTGTACAAAATTTCAAATTCGTAGCTTGAAGCGTTCAAAAGTTATTGGAAAATATTGATGAACACGTGTTTTAAGGATATTTTGTATGGCAGCTACCAGAAGGAGTAAAAGGATTTCGCTGATTAGTAAACTCGAACTTCCTTTTCACTCAAAACTAACTTGTACAAAATTCCGAATTCGTAGCTAAAAGATTACTTGAGTTATTGTGAGTTTCGTAAATTAAGTGAATACATTTTGACAGGATATTTGTATGACAGCTACACGAAGGACTAACAGGATTTTCTTCATAATCCTATATTTAGCCCCACCTATTGGAAAAATAACACATACAAAATTTCAATGACGTAGCTTAAACCCTTCTGAAGCTATCGACCAATATTCTTGTAGACGTGTTTTAAGGACATTTTGTATGGCAGCTACCAGAAGGAGTGAAAGGATTTCGCTGATTAGTAAACTCGAACTTCGCTTTTACTCAAAACTAATTTGTACAAAATTCCGAATTCGTAGCTAAAAGATTACTTGAGTTATAGTGAGCTTCGTAAATTAAGTGAATACATTTTGACAGGATATTTGTATGGCAGCTACACGAAGGACTAATAGGATTTTCTTCATAATCATATATTTAGCTCCAACTATTGGAAAAATAGCACGTACAAAATTTCAATGTCGTAGCTTAAACCCTTCTAAAGTTATCGACCAATATTCTTGAACACGTGTTTTAAGGACATTTTGTATGGCAGCTACCAGAAGGAGTAAAAGGATTTCGCTGATTAGTAAACTCCGACTTTCTTTTCACTCAAAACTAACCAGTACAAAATTCCGAATTCGTCGCTAAAAGATTACTTGAGTTATTGTGAGTTTTGTAAATTAAGTGAATACATTTTGACAGGATATTTGTATGGCAGCTACACGAAGGACTAAAAGGATTTTCTTCATAATCATATATGTAGCTCCAACTATTGGAAAAATAACACATACAAAATTTCAAAGACGTAGCTTAAACCCTTCTGAAGTTATCGACCAATATTCTTGAACACCTGTTTTAAGGACATTTTGTATGGCAGCTACCCGAAGGAGTAGGACGATTTTGCCCGTTAACGAACTTAGCCTTACAAATTCAACCAAACATCCAGATTCAAAATTTCAATATCCTAGGTGAAGGCGTTCTTGAGTTATCGTGCTAACGGACAGACAGACGGACGGACGGACGGACGGACGGACGGACGGACGGACGGACGGACGGACGTCAGGCGGATTTGAAGTTTTTGGCCACAAATAAACAAAAAATAATATATAACTTTTTTTCGTCCGAGGCTTGGTTCTATGCGTTACAAACTTTTGGGCTGGATTAAACTTATAATACTCTATATGATTTCATCTAGAGTATAAATATACGAGGGAATAGAAGATAAATATCAAGGTGTCATAATAAAGCTGTTAGAACGTTTGGAAACTCCACAACATCAACATACTGATGTTAAGCTGCCACGTTTAACGTTACCGGTGTTTGAGGGAGACTACTCTACGTGGACATCATTTTCTGACATATTTACTAGACTTATCCATACGAATAAAAGTCTAGGAAATGCGGAGAAAATGCAGTACCTCAAAATACACGTTAAGAAGGATGCTGCAAACCTTCTTCAACATCTTTGCATTTCTGATGCAAACTACGAAGCCGCGTGGAAACTCCTCAATGATAGATACAATAATCAGAGGAAACTGATCGCAACCCAAGTACAAACCTTGCTGAATCAACCAAGATTGGATCACGAATCGGCTGTAAACATCAGGAAACTTTACGATGCCACTAAGGAGTGCCTACATGCCTTAGACAATATCGGAATTGATACGACAACATGGGCTCCGATCATAGCACACATTGTCATTCAAAAACTTGACTATGAATTCCATAAATTGTATGAACAAAACCTCGAAAAACCTCGAGATCCACCAACGTACGAGCAAATATAAAGATTTTTGGAAACTAGATTCCAATCATTGGAATCTCTACGGGACGCTAAACGAACTGCGCCACCTTCCCAACCAAGAAACGACAAACCAGACAAATATGGAGAAGGAAATAAACTGAAAGTGCACCATACATCAGCTAAACCTACGTGCCTTTGTTCATATTGTCAGGAAAAGCACAAACTACACTCCTGCCCGAAACTGAAATCATTAGACGTTCAACGCAGAAAAGAGTTCATCAAGAAAAATAAGATTTGCTTCAATTGTCTCGGCCATCCAGCTGGGGAAAAGTGTTACAGCAAATTTAAATGTTCCATCTGTCAACAATTGCACCACACGATGCTCCATTTGGAACAACCAAAAGACGCTAAACCAAATCCAGTCGCGGTCAACTCACATATGGCAAAACGCAGTTGCAGTGTATTATTAGCAACCGCGCTTGTAATTGCGAATGCAGCTGACGGCACAAAGAAGTATCTACGCGCTCTTATAGACCAGGGCTCCCAAGTGTCATTCATTAATGAAGAAACAGCCCAGTTACTCGCCTTACCGAAGACAAAGGAACACGCAGAAATCTCTGGTCTAGGACTAACAAAAGCAGGAACAACACGATGTAAAATTCATCTGCAGTTGGAACCGAGATTTCCATCTAAGTTTACACTAAACCTGATGGCATACGTATTGCCGAAACTGACTAGATTCCTACCTGACAACAAGGTGAACCTTAATATCGAGGATAAATTTTGGCAGAATAATATGATAGCAGATCCAACGTATGGTACTCCAGGTCCAATAGACATGCTATTAGGTGCTGACGTATATTCATCGATAATACAAGATGGTCTACAAAATATTCAACCATCAACTGTGGCCCAAAATACAGCGTTTGGATGAATCTTCTCTGGAAACACGGATTGCCTTCCATCAAAACAAATTAACATAACGAGCATGGTGTCCAATATCGAACTTAACGACATTATGAAAAAATTCTGGACCTTGGAAGAGGTGACCACAATCATCACATCATCCGAAGAAGAGCCACAATGCGAAGAACACTTTGAAAAAACGCACACACGTAAAAGGGATGGAACTTACACAGTACGAATTCCATTCAATAAGAATCACGAAGAACTAGGCAACTCAAGGCAGAAGGCTCTTACGAGATTACTTCAAATCGAAAGGCGTTTTGAATCCGACAAAAAACTGGAAACATCCTACAAGGAATTCATGAAGGACTACCTCCACAAGAAACACATGATGCCAGTAACTCTAAAATCGAATGACGGCTATTATATACCCCACCATGCAGTACTGAAGGAAGACAGCACCACGACGAAACTTCATGTTGTTTTCGATGCCTCCATGAAGTCCAGCAGCGGACAGAGCCTCAATGATATTACACATATAGGTCCAAAACTATAAAATAACCTGGCTGAAATATTATTACGATGGCGCCTTCATCAATACGTACTTACTGCCGATATTGAGAAAATGTATCGGCAGATACAGATCAACCCCGCTGATCAAAAATTCCAAAAAATACTTTGGAGGTTCTCCACTAAGGAACCCATAAAGGAATACTACTTGACGACCGTCACTTACGGAACAGCGTCTGCCCCGTTTTTAGCCCTAAAAACGATGCGGCAGTTAGCGAAAGACGAGAAAAATACATTTCCAAATGCATCTCAGATCCTCATAAACGACTTGTATGTGGATGATCTGATGACAGGAACAAACACGCTGCGTGAAGCAAAACAACTCCAACAGGACCTCATAAAGCTTCTTAACAAGGGAGGTTTTAAACTACGGAAGTGGACGAGTAACCAGACTACACTAATAGCCGATTTACCTGAAGATCTGGTAGGCGCAGAAATACGAGAGATACAGGATGGCAACCCCATCAAAACGTTAGGCATAAACTGTTCCAGTTTCGAATCAATTTGACTGACCGAACGCCTACAAAGCGTACTATCTTATCAACAATTGCAAAAATCTTCGATCCACTCGGTTGGCTTGCTCCAGTTATGATTTTCGCTAAAATACTGATGCAGGATTTGTGGTTGTCAGATATTACTTGGGACCAACCTCTATCTACTACATTCTCAAATAAGTGGCAACGATTCGAAGAAGAACTTTTACCGATAGGAAATATCTCTATACCCAGGTGGATCCACTATACTACCTACAATCAAGGAGTAGAAATTCATGGCTTCTGCGACGCTTCGGAGAAAGCATACACCGCTGTTATATACACAAGAATTATAACAGAACATGGTGAGGTCACTATTAAAATGTTAACTTCTAAAGCTAAGGTAGCTCCCTTGAAAAAGACTACTACCATACCACGACTTGAACTTTGCGCTGCACAGCTGTTAGCACGACTTCTTACTGCTGTGAAAAAGGCATTGAACATACAGACTTCAGCCATATTTGCCTGGTCGGATTCAAGAGTCGCTCTAGCGTGGATAAAAAACAGAACGAAGAGATGGGGAACTTTTGTCATGCATAGAGTATCCGAAATTCGATCAGTCACCAACACTGATGACTGGAACCACGTAATCACTGATGACAACCCAGCTGACTGTGCATCGCGTGGATTATATCCTTCACAATTGAAAGCACATTCATTGTGGTGGAATGGACCATCATGGTTAGTACAAGCCAAAACCCAATGGCCTACGTTTCAAGGCACCTTTGACACGGATATTGAGCAACGTAAGTACTTAGCAGCACATACAGCAGCACCTACAGCAGCCTTGGACAGTGATTTCCTACGACTTCGATCCTCAAACTTACGAACAACAACAAGGATATACTCCTACATATTACGCTTTCTAAAAAATTGCCGTCAAACTAAAAACAACCGCACCAATGGCGCTCTCACCACAGAAGAAATCTTGCAAGGAATGCAATGCATAACGTACTTTGTGCAGAGGGAGGAATTTCCGGACGAAATTAAAGTGATGGGAAAAGGAAAACATCTACCTCATACGAGCAAACTAATTTCATTAACACCATTTCTGGACACTCACGGAGTTCTGAGAGTCGGTGGAAGACTTGAGCACTCTACACTACCTTACAATGAAAAACATCCCATCATTCTCCCGCATTCTCATCAGTTCACGACACTTACCATTCAAGACGCTCATATTCAAACCTTACATGGAGGAAATCAAGCTACACTAGCTTATATTAGACGAAAATACAGGATAATAGACGCAAGGAACGCTGTTAAAAAGGTGATACACCAATGTGTTTCATGTTCCAGACACCGGGCAGCCCTGTCACAATAAATGATGGCAAACTTACCAGCCGCTCGAGTGACCCCATCCAAGCCTTTCACACATACCGGAATTGATTATGCAGGACCGATACAGTTACGACTATCCAAAGGACGTGGGACAAAGTCGTATAAAGGATATAACGCAGTATTCGTTTGCTTTGCTACCAAAGCCATACATGTTGAAGCTGCAAGCGACCTATCTTCAGACGCATTTATCGCGGCTTACAAACGATTTGTTTCAAGAAGAGGATTGTGCATGGACATTTACAGCGACTGCGGAACCAATTTCGTTGGAGCAAATAAAGAGATGAACAAACAATTCGAGGCTGCCGTGCAACAATCTCTAGAATCAGCAAGGCCATATTTAATCAATACTGGCACACAATGGCACTTTAATCCACCTGCAGCACCTAACTTTGGTGGCCTGTGTGAAGCTGGAGTAAAATCTGTCAAACACCACTTAAAACGAATTATTGGAGATACCTTGCTCACGTACAAAGAACTTGCGACTACATTATGCCAGATTGAAGCAGGCTTAAACTCAAGACCACTGTGTCCACTCACATCAGATCCAAATGATCTCATGGTACTAACTCCTGGGCACTTTCTGGTTGGATCGGCACTGACTGCACCTCCAGAACCTATTTCCTTCGACACACCGTTGCACAGTATTACCAGATGGAAACTAGTGAATAAACTGAAACAAGATTTTTGGCGTGCTTGGTCAACCGAATATCTTTCATGATTACAACAACGTTCAAAATGGCAAAATCCACAGGAGAACCTAAAGAATGGTGATCTGGTTATTGTTAAGGAGCCAAATACACCGCCTACCAAGTGGCCTATGGCGCGGATTATTGAAACGCATCCCGGGACAGATTGACTAGTAAGAGTTGCTACTGTTCAAACCACAGGAGGAATTCTGAAGAGACCCATTGCAAAGCTTTGCAAACTTCCCGTGGACATCGCTATCCAAAATGAAACCACGCCAGGAGACCTCGAACCAGATCTTATGGAGATAAATAAAGCTGTGCCTCCGCTACAAAATCCGCTAAGTATACCAAAGGAAAGCAGCGTAAAACGACCGAAACTACGGATTGCACCAACCAACATTCCACCACGGAAACAAGCAAAACCTTCAAATTTGGTGTCATCCCTATTACTGTTGAATTGCGTGCTACCGATATTAAGCATGAACTTGCAAGGCGACCATATCCTACCAACTGCTACTTCCATCACTCACATCGAGATCACAACATTTACGCACAACCCTGGTCTATACTTTGAAAACGTGGGAAGAATAAACATAATCAATAATAAATGGTCAACGATAATATACCTAAATCTAACGGGATACTACGAACAACTCCACGGATTCACCACTTGTGTGGAAAAACTAGAGAAATTGTGTGGTCAGATGACCACCTTCAACTCTTACTGTCAATCGATCCTGATTGAATTTCAACATAACTACGAAGATATACTCAACAACGACATCCTTCTACATAATCGGGTCGATGATACTCAACATAGAATTAAACGAGCCCCGTTAAACATCATAGGTTCTATACAAAGCAGTCTCTTTGGCCTATTGGATCAGGATTATGCCACACATATAGAAGGAGAACTCCAAAAGGTCCAACAAAATGAGAAATATCTGTTGCAGCTGGCCCAGAATCAAGCTTCAATCTTCGATGGGACTGTTAACATATTTCGGAAGTCAATACATGACATAGAGGATCAATTTAAGGTGTTTGAACAACACATGGCCTATAGCATCCACTCACTGTCAAAAGAAATCAAAAGCCAAGAGCTGAGACAAACATTTTCCCTAATGACCGAATATGTCACGCTCATCATGAACAAGTTCGAGAAAGATCAAAAAAAACTAATCGAGTTAATTGTTACTGCAAATGACGGAAAACTCAGTCCGTTCCTAATAACGCCAGTACAATTATTGAAACAGATACAAATCATTCGGCATCATATACCAACGTCTCTATTGATTCCTGGAGAAAAAGATAGTGAACCCCTGCTATCCTTTTATCGGCTAACAACAGTTCAAAGTCGACTGGTAGACGATGAAATATTTCAACTTTTCAAACTACACCCAGCACCAACTACATATGGAAGTGAACTCATATTTATCGAACCATCCAAGTGTTCATCGCTGTAAACCTTCCCCGTTACTCATATTATCCATTATCAAGGATTGATCTAGAGCAATGTTCTGAGCGAGAATCTTAGAAATTCATTTGTGAACAGGATCATCCTATATATCGAGAAAACTCTCATGGAAACCAATGTGAAATTGGCTTATTAAACCACAAACCAATTACAAAGCTAAGATGTACTATTCGAACTACCAGAGCCGTATTATATTTTCACCAACTTCAAGACGCCAACAAATGGATATTTTTTACACCAAACGAAACTGTAATCACAGCTGTATGCAACCATAAACCATTCACACAACAGCTACAAGGCAGCGGAATTTTGGCATTAGGTCCGAACTGCGAGATCAAAACCTCATCCGTTCTTCTGAGATCACAAACATCATTCACAGCAAGCATGGACAAGTCATTTCTTCCACCCAGGAACCAAGCATCCATATTGATTAATGTTGATGGTTCTCCTGCAACTAAACTGTCTTTCACAGACTCACTCAACACACAGGAGCTGCATAGGATTCAGACTTCATCTCCGACCTTACAACTTCCAGAGGATCTAAATATACACCACGTGCATCACTACATCGTGAACTATTTGATAGTTACCCTGATATTAGGAATCACAGTGTACATAATCTACACTAAAAGGTCTAAAACAGCAAATTTCACCGTAAAGCCCGTCACTCCGATACCAGCGAAAAGATCCATACTACGCATTGCTCCCGGGGAGGATGATCACTCCACGTGATCATAAAGGCAATGACCAGCGAGCATATTAATTGATCAGCGGATATAATTCATGTTAGCATAAAGCAATAAATTACCTTTATGCTAGCATTGCAATTATTTGTCCGATCTACCTTTGCACCGCACATGCTACCATTGATTTGCAATATTAGCATAAAACAAACCAATCGTATAATACTCTAGATGAATACTGAACTCCGATTTATATTGTAGTTGGGGATAAAGTAGAATTACGTGTGTGCATGTGTATGTCCTTTATTAAGGACTGCCATTAGATTGGTACTCAAACCTAAAAGACAATATTCAGTGTTTAATTTCTTATCTTGAACTGGTTAAGTCATCGAAAAAAAATGTCCTTTTTGAAGGACTTTCACATGGGAGGTGCAGGAAGGACTCACTCGATTTCTTACATATTTATCCTTTTCCTTGGAACGATTCAAAAATGAACGTGTTCAAAATTTCAAATTCGTAGCTTGAAGCGTTCAAAAGTTATCGAAAAATATTGTTGAACACGTGTCTTAAGGACATTTTGTATGGCAGCTACCAGAAGGAGTAAACGGATTTCGCTGATTAGTACACTCGAACTTCGTTTTTACTCAAAACTAATTTGTACAAAATTTCCAATTCATAGCTAAAAGATTACTTGAGTTACAGTAAGTTCCGTAAATTAAAAGAAAACGTTTTGACAGGATATTTGTATGGCAGCTACACGAAGGACTAATAGGATTTTCTTCATAATCATACATTTAGCTCCAACTATTGGAAAAATACTACGTACAAAATTTCAAAGACGTACCTTAAACCCTTCTGAAGTTATCGGCCAATATTCTTGAACACGTATTTTAAGGATATTTTGTATGGCAGCTACCAGAAGGAGTAAAAGGATTTCGCTGACTAGTAAACTCGAACTTCATTTTCACTCAAAACTAATTTGTACAAAATTCCGATTTCGTAGCTAAAAGCTTACTTGAGTTATAGTGAGTTTCGTAAATTAAGTGAAGACATTTTGGCAGGATATTTGTATGGCAGCTACACGAAGGACTAACAGGATTTTCTTCATAATCATACATTTAGCTCCAACTATTGAAAAAGTAACACATACAAAATTTCAAAGTCGTAGCTTTAGGCGTTCCGAAGTTATTGGTCAATATTCTTGAAGACGTGTTTTAAGGACATTTTGTATGGTAGCTACCCGAAGGAGTAGGACGATTTTGCCCGTTAACGAACTTAGCCTTACAAATTCAACGAAACATCCAGATTCAAAATTTGAAGATCCTAGGTGAAGGCGTTCTTGAGTTATCGTGCTAACGGACAGACGGACGGACGGACGGACGGACGGACAGACGGACGGACGGACGGACGTCAAGCGGATTTGAGGTTTTTGGGCACAAATAAACAAAAAATAATATATAACTTTTTTTCGTCCGAGGCTTGGTTCTATGCGTTACAAACTTTTCGGCTGGATTAAACTTATAACTCTATATGATTTCATAACTCAAGTAATCTTTTAGCTATGAATTGGAAATTTTGTACAAATTAGTTTTGAGTAAAAACAAAGTTTGAGTTTACTAATCAGCGAAATCCTTTTACTCCTTCTGGTAGCTGCCATACAAAATATCCTTAAAACACGTGTTCAACAATATTTTCCGATAACTTTTGAACGCTTCAAGCTAAGATTTAGAAATTTTGTACACGTTCATTTTTAGATGGTTCCAAGAAAATGGATAAATATTTAAGAAATCGAGTGAGTCCTTCCTGCACCTCCCATGTGAAAGTCCTTCAAAAAGGACATTTTTGTTCGATGACTTACCCAGTTTAAGATATGAAATTAAACACTGAATATTGTCTTTTAGTTTTGAGTAGCAATCTAATGGCAGTCCTTAATAAAGGATATACAACATGCAACACGTAATTCTACTTTATCCCCAACTACAATATAAATCGGAGTTCAGTATTCATCTAGAGTATTATACGATTGGCTTGCAGCCGATCGTGACTGCAGTATGTTTTTTTAATTCGTCTTCGCATATACGTGCTCTTTTGTATACCCACTTTGGACGTACACGTATGGCTATTTTCTCACTTTGGATAGATACAAACGTATACTCCTCTCTATTCGAATACAGTACTCGGACTCTTCACTTCGATTACGTCATCCTAGATCAAGCCAGCTCCCGACCAATTAGCTCAAACCAAGACCAGTTCCAGCCCCCACGCACATGGTTCCATGCCCAAGCAGCCAGCCCACAGGCCACGTTTATCCCACTTTCAGTTTTTCAAACTGATTTTTCTATGCAAAAGTCGGCTGCCGAGGATACTTTTAGCTGTCAGCGCTATCCCACTTTGGATGACCTGTTCCTATCACACCTGCTGAGATTTGATACAAATTTGGGTATCTTACTACTAATGATGGTATTATTGCTCCGATATAATTCATTTTGTGTATACGCATTAAGCCAACCGAATAAAACAATAAACACATCCGCGTACAAGTATGATTGCATTTTTATATGGATAGAGAACTCTTCTAGAGAGATTCATCAATAGCTATGGGATGGGGTAACGCAACATTATCGTAAGTCTATCACTTATATATGAAGTACAAATTTCACAAATGCATTTAGCCTTTAACTTTATTATACGGGATGGAGCGTAACTTACTGGATGTTGTTCATAATAGCGTTTCACAGACTATCAGAAAAGCCGTTCCTTTGGCTTCTTTGTGGTCTTGTTAGTCATGAAGAGACAATACTAAGTGCTCAGTTATTCCAAATTTCCCTTGTTTCAAGGTTTCACTATTTCAGATATACATTATTATAGTCAAGCATTAATAAATGATTTCTGCGGAATAATTAAGTTCACCTTCAGTATAACATCCATTAGGGTACCGGATAGGACACCATTTTCTTGTTTTAGATTAAACTTGTGGCCGACGAATTATTCGGTTGTAAATTTCATATCCAAGGCAGGACTTCAACTAATTGAATTCTGTTGTAGATATAAATTATAAAGGTCTGCCTGAAGGAACCTAATTTGGTTTTAGCTCGGTGGAATTCTGCAAAACTGAAACCGATTACATGGTCTAATGATACATGTAAGCCCGGACAGTGTTAAATTATGTTTAATGAACTTTATTAATTGCCTTTAAGATCCCAACATCTTCTTTTTAATGAACTAGCTAAAGCTTCTTAATTAATTAGTAAAACTAATGTAAAGTCATTAGTGTGAACTACTTTAGATATCAAAGTGAAAATGCAGGACTTCAAATCTACTCCAATAGTTGTAGACAATTGTACCAAAATTATTTGTACTGAAATAAGTTTATGTATGCACGAGTATGGAAATGAAAAGAAGACGGGATATTATCTAATGCAATTGCTGTATTTGTTTATTTGTTTATTATTATTAACGACTCCACATTAACTCTCCGGCTCTAGAATGTTACTGTCGATACTTAATTTTCGAACTTGTGCTGTCATCTGTGTGAATTGGTGTAGACCAATTAATGCAGTTGACATTACTGACTCTCCACACCGATTCCCCCCAAAAAATCGGTTCAATAGGAAGTTTTTTTGAGTTTCGAGTCTGACAGCTAGCAAGTAGAAGATGGAGGGTGAAGGCTTTTGAGTGAGCGCCGATAAAAGAATAGAAAAAAAGGGAAGCTAAGTTCTAGTTTTAGCGCACGGGCGAAATAATAAAAATAAAATAGTGTACTATAATTAATAAGAAAAAAGAAAAATAGAAAAAACTAGAAAAATTCAAGAAGAAAAAAAATTTAAATTTAGCGCGCACAGGAGGATATGAAAAATTAGAAGAGAAAACATACTGCAGTCACGATCGGCTGCAAGCCAATCGTATAATACTCTAGATGAATACTGAACTCCAATTTATTTTGTAGTTGGGGATAAAGTAGAATTACGTGTGTGCATGTTGTATGTCCTTTATTAAGGACTACCATTAGATTGCTACTCAAAACTAAAAGACAATTTTCAGTGTTTAGTTTCATATATTGAACTGGGTAAGTCATCGAAAAAAAATGTCCTTTTTGAAGAACTTTCACATGGGAGGTGCAGGAAGGACTCACTTGATTTCTTACATATTTATCCTTTTCCTGTGAACCATTTAAAAATGAACTTGTACAAAATTTGAAATTCGTAGCTTGAAGCGTTCAAAAGTTATCGAAAAATATTGTTGAACACGTGTCTTAAGGACATTTTGTATGGCAGCTACCAGAAGGAGTGAAAGGATTTCGCTGATTAGTAAACTCGAACTTCGCTTTTACTCAAAACTAATTTGTACAAAATTTCCAATTTATAGCTAGAAGATTACTTGAGTTATAGTAAGTTCTGTAAATTAAGTGAAGACGTTTTGACAGGATATTTGTATGGCAGCTACACGAAGGACTAATAGGATTTTCTTCATAATCATACATTTAGCTCCAACTATTGGAAAAATACTACGTACAAAATTTCAAAGACGTAACTTAAACCCTTCTAAAGTTATCGGCCAATATTCTTGAACACGTATTTTAAGGATATTTTGTATGGCAGCTACCAGAAGGAGTAAAAGGATTTCGCTGACAAGTAAACTCAAGCTTCGTTTTTACTCAAAACTAATTTGTACAAAATTCCGAATTCGTAGCTAAAAGATTAATTGAGTTATAGTGAGTTTCGTAAATTAAGTGAATACATTTTGACAGGATATTTGTATGGCAGCTACACGAAGGACTAACAGCATTTTCTTCATAATCATACATTTAGTTTGAACTATTGGAAAAATAACGCAAACAAAATTTCAATGTCGTAGCTTAAACCCTTCTGAAGTTATCGACCAATATTCTTGAACACGTGTTTTAAGGACATTTTGTATGGCAGCTACCCGAAGGAGTAGGACGATTTTGCCCGTTAACGAACTTAGCCTTACAAATTCAACCAAACATCCAGATTCAAAATTTCAAGATCCTAGGTGAAGGCGTTCTTGAGTTATCGTGCTAACGGACAGACGGACGGACGGACGGACGGACGGACGTCAAGCGGATTTGAGGTTTTTGGGCACAAATAAACAAAAAATATTATATAACTTTTTTTCGTCCGAGGCTTGGTTCTATGCGTTACAAACTTTTCGGCTGGATTAAACTTATAATACTCTATATGATTTCATCTAGAGTATAAAAACGGCCGAAAATCGTCGCATTTCGCAGCAATCTCGCGTTTCGAATTCGTCCGGTAAAAAAAAATATAATAATAATAAAGAAAAAAGTTTTATACAAATATAACGAGAAAATTTTTTGATGCAGTAAGAGAAACAACAGGTTTATATTTTGTTATATTTTGTTGAATTTTTGTTCGGTTTTCTTTTTTGATGTTATTTGTTTTCTTTTTGGTTTTTATGTTGTTGGGTTTATAAACAATTTATAAAGAAGAGTATGATAAAGTAGGAACCCATTAGGATGGATCTTCTCAGTGAAGACCTTCCGCTCCTCATTCCTCTCTCTAGGGGCCATACCATTGAAATTCTTGAAAGGACAAGTATGGCTATGGTAGGGTGGGCTAGACGGCGCACAACAATTGGAATTGGACCCCTGTTTCCCGATCCCCAACCTTTCCTTCGGCTATTTTGACTTTTTTTTAAGTCAAAATAACCACTCCAAGGCCTCCGTTCACAAGAAAATGGCGCCCAACATGGGGGCGAATATTTCGACATGAAAAAGTTAAAATATTCGAAGGAAAGGAAGGTTCAGGAAAGAAGGGCCAATTCCGCCTACGTCCGAATTGGTGGCTGAAGTCAGAATGGAAGCGACACGCTTGCTGGCGTCCGGGACTAGCTACGGCAGTTCTGGGGGGGGGGGGGTCCTTGCTCCGACTTTAGAGCATAAACAGATTTCGTGTCGGCTTACTCCAGGGATTTAAAATGGGACTTTTTTTTCCCAAAAGGTCGTGAAAGACCAAGAAGCCGTAGAGTTACACAACCTATTACCCTTTACATCGTGCCGAGCTTATCTCAGGATTTGCATCATCAACACACAAACCACCTCTTCGCAACATGATGCTACTGCGATGCACTCTTCAACGGGCAAAGATGTTGAGCGTTTAGAGAACGTTAAGTCCAAGTTCCCTTCTTTCGATCTTCACGGTTTGGGAAGGACTAACGTTCTCGAACACGAAATTGACGTAGGAGAAGCGCGAGTTAAGAATATCCCACCGATCCACGTGACTTGCTGAGTTCAGCAAGTTCTCACACAACATAAATGAAAAGTCATTAACATGAGAACCTAATTAATTTGAGAACCAAATTGTAAATTTTCCATAGAAAAATGCAAAGGTAGCTACTATAAAATTGTAGACGCTACCTTTGCAATTTAAGTTATTAAAAGTGCATTTGGCAAAGATCTAGTTACAGTTGTTAATCAATTCTCATCGAATAAAGTCATTCCAAAATTAAAAGATATTCTTTTATTCAATATTTTATTTTTTTTGTTGTTAAGTGGATCACGATCCATAACTGGCGCAGTCTATCGATTTTTTTTCTTTCACAACAATTAGACTTAAAACGGTTATCGACGGATTATCGATTTCAAGTGAAAAGTCTGACTGTTCCTTAATCAAACAGTGGTATATACAGATTTGCCTTTTGAAGATTTCTACCAATATATTTTCAATCAGAAAAACGTATTAAACCAAACCATGTTTTCTCATATAAGACATTTTATCGGAACTTTAATCGCTTTCCCCATAGCAGTGCAACTGCCGAAAGAAAATTTTCTGAACTAAATTTAATCAAGGACAAGAAAAGAAATTCACTTCTCACTGGTACAGTAAATGCAGTTTTAATTGCCAAAGAACTTGCTAATAACTACTTTGCCAAAAAGTGGGAACCGTCGAAAACTTTGATTTTTAAGTACAAGAAGTAATAAGCATCACGGCTGTCTCATTTCAAAACCCAGTAAGTTCTTCTTAGAAAAGTATCTTAAAACTTATATTTACTCGGCCTTCAAAAATAAATATTAATAAGCCCATACATAGGGGTACTCTCAGATAAATTGAAAGAACTCCTAAAATATCAAAATACCAACATTTATTTCTGAGGACTGACAAAGTTTTTGGATACTCCTATAAATTTTTTTAAAAAGCACTTACTATGTTTTGAAATAGAATAGCCAATTAAGTCAAGATAAAGTCTCGTTTTTTTATATTCAAAATATGTAATTATTCAAAGATTTAATATTTTGTTTGTTTTGAACTTAATTTAGAATATATGTATATGAATTATTGTACATCGTTATATTTATATTGATTTATGCAGTTGGGACAAAAAGTGATATATTTTTATTGAATACAGTAGAGCACGGATAAGTGCATACCGATGGTGCATGTTTTTTGTGTGCACTTATCAGTGTTGTGCACTTATCAGTTTTTGTTAACAAATATAATTATAATTTGATTTCTTCACACATAATGCATATTATCTATTTCTTTTTTTAACAAATATTGTCATGATCAAAAAATAAATTAAGAACCAAATATGTTTATAAGCACATAAATATAATAACAATATTTTATTAATTGTAAAAAGAGGAAAGCCAAATTAACAGTCTTTTTATAATTAACAAATCAAATGCAAAAATAAGTTAAAATTCATTTTACAAAATTTTAACAAATTAAAAATTAATAAAACATACAATGAAACTTTATTTCTTGAAGAAGTCTGAAACTTTTTTCTGGAACAATTTTTTCCCCGATAACTTCATTAATTGATGTTCCACTTCATCCAAAGATGTAAACTCAGGACCGCTTTGGTCGACATATCTCCTTATCGTAAATAAGGAGCTTAATGAATCCTGAAGTGTTACTTTAATTGTTGGTTCTTCGATAATCTCGTCATCTGTTCCCATATCGGAACTTAGCTCTGCATTTTCTGGACGAACTTCATTGATGATCTCTTCTTGGGTTAACTCACCATAACAATCCAAGTTCTCATCGCAGTCAAGAAGTTCATTAAGGGGGCAGTCTACTTTGGACGCCCCAAAAAAGGGCTATCTTTAGGAATTTTTTTAGAGTTTCCAAGAATAACTGTCGATGCCATTCTTTTTGGGTTTAATGAATATACTCTAAAACTAGCTAAAAACATTTTTTTTTATTTACTTTTTACATTTTTTGTTGTTGAAAATACTCGTTAAACGTAACTGTGTCAAAAATACATAGGTGGCTGACGGGATTGATTTTGTTCAGCAGATTCATCTGACACAAAAAAATGAGAAAGTTATAGATTCAGTATAACTGTGATTCTGTCTGGAACTAGAAGATTTAATATTCATGCATAAATAACAAAATGGCGGACTTTTTCGGAAAAAAACCAAAAAATTGTACTTTTTCCACTAGTTTTTGCATCAAAATAAATAGTAAACATACTGCAGTCACGATCGGCTGCAAGCCAATCGTATAATACTCTAGATGGATACTGAACTCCGATTTATATTGTAGTTGGGGATAAAGTAGAATTACGTGTGTGCATGTTGTATGTCCTTTATTAAGGACTCCCATTAGATTGCTACTCAAAACTAAAAGACAATATTCAGTGTTTAATTTCATATCTTGAACTGGTTAAGTCACCAAAAAAAATGTCCTTTTTGAAGGACTTTCACATGAGAGGTGCAGGAAGGACTCACTCGATTTCTTACATATTTGTCCTTTTCCTTGGAACCATTTAAAAATGAACTTGTACAAAATTTGAAATTCGTAGCTTGAAGCGTTCAAAAGTTATCGAAAAATATTGTTTAACACGTGTCTTAAGGACATTTTGTATGGCAGCTACCCGAAAGAGTAAAAAGATTTCGCTGATTAGTAAACTCGAACTTGGTTTTTACTCAAAACTAATTTGTACAAAATTTCCAATTTATAGCTAAAAGATTACTTGAGTTATAGTAAGTTCCATAAATTAAAAGAAGACGTTTTGACAGGATATTTGTATGGCAGCTACACGAAGTACTAATAGGATTTTCTTCATAATCATACATTAAGCTTCAACTATTGGAAAAATACTATGTACAAAATTTCAAAGACGTAGCTTAAACCCTTCTGAAGTTATCAACCAATATTCTTGAACACGTATTTTAAGGACATTTTGTATGGCAGCTACCAGAAGGAGTAAAAGTATTTCGCTGACAAGTAAATTCAAGCTTCGTTTTTACTCGAAACTAATTTGCGAAAAATTCCGAATTCGTAGCTAAAAGATTACTTGAGTTATAGTGAGTTTCGTAAATTAAGTGAATACATTTTGACAGGATATTTGTATGGCAGCTACACGAAGGACTAATAGGATTTTCTTCATAATCATATATTTAGCTCCAACTGTTGGAAAAATAACACATTCAAAATTTCAATGCCGTAGCTTAAGCCCTTCTGAAGTTATCGACCAATATTCTTGAACACCTGTTTTAAGGATATTTTGTATGGCAGCTACCAGAAGGAGTAAAAGGATTTCGCTGACTTGTAAAGCCGAACTTTCTTTTCACTCAAAACTAATTTGTACAAAATTCCGAATTCGTAGCTAAAAGATTACTTGAGTTATAGTGAGTTTCGTAAATTAAGTGAATACATTTTGACAGGATATTTGTATGGCAGCTACACGAAGGACTAACAGGATTTTCTTCATAATCATATATTTAACTCCAACTATTGGAAAAATAAAACATACAAAATTTCAATGTCGTAGCTTAAACCCTTCTGAAGTTATCGACCAATATTCTTGAACACGTGTTTTAAGGACATTTTGTATGGCAGCTACCCGAAGGAGTAGGACGATTTTGCCCGTTAACGAACTTAGCCTTACAAATTCAACCAAACATCCAGATTCAAAATTTCAATATCCTAGGTGAAGGCGTTCTTGAGTTATCGTGCTAACGGACAGACGGACGGACGGACGGACGGACGGACGGACGGACGGACGGACGGACGGACGGGCGGACGGACGGACAGACGGACGGACGGACGGACGGACGGACGGACGGACGTCAGGCGGATTTGAGGTTTTTGGGCACAAATAAACAAAAAATAATATATAACTTTTTTTCGTCCGAGGCTTGGTTCTACAAACTTTTCGGCTGGATTAAACTTATAATAC
The DNA here is from genome assembly GCA_951812415.1 of Beris morrisii. Lineage (NCBI taxonomy): Eukaryota > Metazoa > Arthropoda > Insecta > Diptera > Stratiomyidae > Beris > Beris morrisii. Next base: position 85,068,287 of record OX638310.1, on the reverse strand, counting down.
TCTATATGATTTCATCTAGAGTATAAAAATAAAAATTTTCACTTGGTTCTAGTTCCAGACGGAATTATATATCTTAGGGATATGTGGTCCAATTTGCATCAAGATCGGTTGAATGGTTTCGAAAATTCCAGTCCCGTGAGCCGAGAAAACGTTGTTTCGAGAAAAACGCGGTTAAAGTTTTTTTCTACGAAATCGTGAAAAAATCATACGTACGCCTAATCAGCGATGCCCGGACCATAAGGATCCCTTCTGCCTTTCCAGAATCTCTTACTCTTACAGTCTCAAATGTGGACATATAACTGCCGGTGAAAGCAGTAGAGAAACCTCAAATGTCGAAATATAACTGCCGGTGAAAGCAGTAGAGCAACCTTAATAATAAGTTTGTGTTAATACAAGCAGCTGCTCGACATTGGCACTTAGACTGCTCGGATCTTTATGAATTTTTCTCACAATATTTTTAAATGTACATACTTTCGAAAAATGCAAAAAAAAAAACGATTTTTTGAAACGGCCACAACTAGACTGCCCCCTTAAACTGATCCTCGGGTATTAGAAATTCAATGATTTCCTCTTCATCTTCATGCACTTCCTGCAAAGGTTGGTGAACAAATCCAGCTTTGCGAAAACAATTTTTAATTGTTGTTGGCGAACCTAACCACCAAGATCTCTTAGCTAGCTTTATTGCCTGTAAGACGTCTAAAGATTTCCCAAAGCTTTGGAGAGAAGATCCTTGTTCCAGGGCCAGAATTTGCTTTCTGACTATTTGTTGTCGATAGTATGCCTTAAAAGTGTGAATAATACCCTGGTCCAATGGTTGAATTAAGGCTGTCGTATTAGCCGGTTAAAATACATTTTTCGCATTTCGCAAACGGATTTGGTCTGCCAATTTATGACAAGCAGCATTGTCTATAAAAAGAGCAACGTTTCTATTTTGCATCGCCATTTCGCTGTCAAAATCTGCTATTATGATGGTCCAAATCTTGCTTGTCATCCAAGCTTTACTGTTAAAATAGTATGGAAGAGGAATTTCCTTCACACGAAAGCAACGTGGCTCCTTGGAGCGACCAATGACATAAATATGCTTGTTCGATCCACTCATATTTGTTAGAAATAACGGCGTTACACGATCTTTTTGAACTTTACCACCTTTAACAGAATCTCCTCCAGAAGCAAGAGTTCCACGGGGAAGGGCTTTATAATATAGGGCTGATTCATCCGCATTGAACACATCTTCAGCATTGTAGTCTTTTAGTATATCTGGAAGCACGCTTTTAACATATAAATTAAGCCAATGAACACAAATGAGAAATTTTGATAAAAAAAATCCTTCACAATGTACTAACCCAATAATCGGTTGATGTTTCATCAGAACCTGCTTTTTCACCATGAAATTTGAAATATTTAATATTATTCTTTGTTTTCCAACGATGTATCCAACCGCTATTTGCTTCAAAATGTTCTATCCCCATTTTTAAAGACATTTTTTTTGCTTCTTCCAAAATCATTGGTCCTGAGATAACAGCATTTTTTGCCTCATTTGTTGAAACCATATTATCATTGCCTCGTCTAAATCTTCATGATTTCCACTGCGAATTCTCTTTCTTTTCACGTTTTTATTTTCCATAGCAATTTCACGAATCTTGTCTGCGTTCCTTACAATTCTGGAGATAGTAGACACATCACACCCATACTCAGTGGCGAGTTTTTTTCCTTGTTTCGCTTTTCAGTTTATCCCAAACTTCAAGCTTTTGCTGGATTGTCAATGTAATAATTTTTTCTTTTTGGACTGCATTATGTACGAAAAGGTGCTACAAAATCACTACAATCACAAATTACACTAATTACTAATGTGCGGCTTTTCACCACACACTGCACAAGACAATCCCAAAATTTCCACGCATTCAGGGATAGCATAATGACCAAAGCCTAAAACGTCTGATTTTCGGAGAATCCCTCATTACTGAAATAGCAGACTGGTCGAATTGTGCTACTTTTTATGACAGACAATGTTTTACAGTGGCTGGTAAAAAAGGAAAGAAAATGGGTTTTAAATATGCACTTAGTCGTGTCAAATTCTATACAAATGTTCGATATCATGCAAAAAATTCCGTGCATTTACACGTATTTGTGTACTTAACCGTGTTGCACTTATCCAAATTCAAATGTATGAAAAATTCACATAAGCGCAATTTGCACTTAAGCGTGTTGCACTTGATGTACCATCTTGGGGTACCCGAAATAATCTTATATTATCAACGCTGGATCGTCGAACCTAAAAAAGGGATATGCCTAGCATCTTTCGACGCTGGGTAGCTGGGTAGATCTGGCGCCCGAAGGGACGCTGGTTAGTCGGGAAAAGTTAATCAATTAAATTACCTTAGTTTTCTTTGAGATTGTTTAATGATGTTCTTAGGTTTTGTTTAAGCAAACCAAGTAATCTACACGTTTTGTCTCGTTTAAGAAAAATTACTGACTAACTGGATCAGGTCGCGACACACTTATATAATATTACAAATGCATTCGGCCCATAATGCTGACCTTGTTTCGGTATGCCGGTAAACATTAGGTCAAAACATTATGAGCCCAGTGCATTTCTGGTCATTGCGTCATCCGGCAGCATTGCACGAATTTCAAGCTGGCATTCCATAGATATTGCTGACCGGTGGTATGCCGACCCGCAATTCGCGCAAGAAGGTCATTAGGTTTAGAGGCCGATGCGTTGTAAATAAACCTTGACTCTTCGTCGTATGCTTATTTACAACGCGGAACAGATATTTTAACATTTTATTGTCGGATAGACGCAAATGTAATTTAAAGTAGGAAAGAGGAAACGAATGATAGACGCGAATGTAATTAAAAATAGGAAAGAAGAAACGAATGTTTGACGCGAATGTAATTAAAAATAGGAAAGAAGAAACGAATGTTACAATGACGCAATGCTACTCTGGGAAGGATCCAAGGTACAACACACTTATCCGTGTTCTACTGTATTTGATAATTTAAAGAATTTTTAGTTTTTTTAGGTAATTATAATTTATGTAAAATGAGAAGACTGATTTTTTACGCTTTAACTTGATGGAATATGAATAGTTTTGTTTGATTTATTTTTATGTTTGTTAAGTAACAATAGAACTGAGGCTGTTTTGAATACAACTGGATTTTTTTTTAATTTTAATTTTTTTTTAATGAACAATTTTGTAGGTCTATAAGATATTACTTTATTATTTTAATAATAAAGTATTGTTATCGATTTTTAAAAAAAAAAAATTTGCTACTCTGAAAAATTTTTTTTATACGTTTCAAGACTAATAAGCACCAAAAAGCAAAAAAAAATTTCAGTCCGTCTGTGCGCCGTCCGCCGTCCGCCGTACGCAAAACGTTTGAGGGCTTATAACTCCTAAACCCTATAAGCTATTGAATTGAAATTTTTTTCCTTAATAGAATGGGTACGCCCCTTCAAGTGACCACTTTTTGGGGTGTGTGAAAATGAGGGGGCAGCGTTTTAGACGAAAAATGTTGGTTTCTAGATCTCAGCAACCGCTTACGTTAGGAAGCTGAAACTTGGAATTTATATAGAGCTTCAATAGTGGAACCATTTGCAAAAATATTGTTGATATGGGTGAAGGGGTGTGGGAGTGGAAGGAAAAATAATGCGTCCAAAACGCAAAAAAGGCGAGATAGAGACATTCTAAAATCCATATCTCCTAAACGGTTAATGTTACAAAATTAAAACTTAATAATCATCTGTAGATATACTAGGAGAATGGATCGGAAACAAATTTGAGAGAAGGCAGTGACGTACGGGGGTGGGGGTTGAACAACTTTAGGTTACGATATCTCACGAACAAATTACACTAGAGAAGTAAAATTTGGTCTGTGTATAAAGGTTGACAAATAAAGTTTGCTGAAAGTAAAATTTTTTAAGGGGGTGTTAGATAGATGCTTAAAATTTTTACCAGAAGTAGGCCTAATATACCCCCAGTAGAAAGAAAGAATTTCGGGGATGATGGTGTAGAGGGTGAGGGTGGGGGAGGGTGAAAAGTAAAAAGTTCCGATTTTTATATCTCGAGAACCTATAATCATATAAAGCTGAAACTTAGTATTTAGATAGAACTATAGTAGTAGCATGTTGGAAAAATATAAGTTCTTATAGGTGTAGTATGGTACGGGGGTGGGGGTGTTTTTCTTAACTATAGAACGGCTTATGCTAGAAAGTTGAAATTTGGTATGTATATGTAAATCAACTAGAAAAGTAATTCTGATTAAAAAAAATTCAAATATATATTGGCTTTCGGAAGTGGGGGAAAAATATGATCAATGAAAATAGAATGCATATATTTTTACGATTTTCGACATATCTATTAGGTCTTTCCAAATATTGAATTCATTTTTTTTGTACGAATTCTTCATAGAAATACCTAGAAAGTGTTTTCAGGATTTTTTGAAATTCCACCCCAAGGGTGGTGTAAAGGGGATGTATACATTTTCACGAATTCACCCGTATCCCTCAGGTCTGATTAGATATCGAATAACCTTTTACTTCCCCGGGCTTATTTAATAATCACCTAAAACTCGTTTTCAGGATTTTTCCTTTTCAACCCCTAAGAGGGTAAAAATGGGTTGAGCACTTTTTCACGAATTCCGTCATATCTCTTAGGAGTGATAAGACATCGGATTGGTTTTTACTTCCTCGTGCTTTCTTTATATATATCTAAAAACCCATTTAAGGATTTTTGGATATTCAACCCCAAAGTGGGTGCAAGGGGTTTGCATATGTTTTCACAAATTCTTACATATTTCTAAGTTCTAATGAGATATCGAATTCATTTTTACTTCCTAAGGCTTCCTACATAATCGTCAAAAAGTTCATTTCAGGATGTTTGTTATTCAACTCCAATAGGACGAATGGCTTTCGACATATTTCTCAAGATTGATGAGATATTAGATTGGTTTGTACTTCCACAGACTTTTTATATAATCGCCTACAAACGCATTTCCGATTTCATGTAATGTTCCAAAACCAAATCACGATAAACCTTCTAATGGCGTAACAACTCATATAGACCTCGTCCCGGAGTATGACCCAATTATGTAATTCATATGTTATATGTGGCAGCAAGTATTCTAGCGCGACCCCATTCTAACCGCTTCCCGAACTTTTTTTTAGGTTTCCAGTCACATAGTAAAGTACACCGCATCTCAGAATTAAACTCGTTCCGAACTTCTACCCAAAAAATAATAAAGTTGCGCCCAGACTGTTGGCAGATTTTTTTTATAAGTATAAAGATGAATACTGTTTTTTTTGATTTAATCATAATTTGTATGAATAATTTCATTTTATTTTGTTTAGTATTAGTATTTTCATAATAAAGCATTGTTATCGATTTAAAAAAAAAAAAATTTGCTACCCTGAAAATTTTTTTTCCACGTTTCATGACTAATAGTCTGTGTGCCTTACGCCGTCCGCCGTACGCCGTACGCCGTCCGCCGTACGCAAAACGTTTGAAAGCTTATAACTCTCAAACTCTTTGAGCTATTAAGTTGAATTTTTTTTGTTGGTAGACAGAGCAGACCCCTTCAAATGGCCACCTTTTGAGTGATGGAGTGTGAGGGGGGAGGTGGGGGAAGGGTTTTAGACGAAAAATTTTGGTTTCTAGATCTCAGTAACCGCTTAGGCTAGGAGGCTGAAACTTGGAATTTATATAGAGCATTAATAGCGGACACATTTTCAAAAAAAGTGATGATATAGGTAAAGGGATGTGGGAGTGGTGGGAATAATAATGCGTCCGAAACGCTCGAAAGCCAAGATCGACATATTCTAAAATCCATATCTCCTAATCGGTTAATGTCACGAAATTAAAACTTAATGAACATCTGTGGGTATACTAGGAGAATAGATCGGAAAAAAATTTTTGAGTTGGGGCAGTGGCGTACGGAGGTGGGGGGTGAAAAACTTTAGATTACGATATCTCACGAACCAATTGCACTAGACAAATAAAATTCGGTTTCTGTATTAAAGTTGACTAATAAAGTTTGCTGAAAATAAAACTTTTTAAGGAGGCGGTTGAGTATGGAAGTGGAGGGGATAAGAATTTTTCTAAAAAATCACGTCTCATATCTCATGAACGATGTACGATAGATGCATAGAATTTTTACCAGAAGTAGGCCAAATAGAACCCTAGCAGGAAAAAATAGTCTTCTTTGCTTGGGACCACATTAATTCTAACTACTGACCGGTATTGTTCCATCCGAAGTCTGGATTAATACGCATTTCTGTAGAAATGCCCAATTACTCCGCCAAAAGGTATTAGGAATTATTCCAAAATAATTGAATACATATGTATGTATATGAAAGAAAGTAATAGTCGAAAGTTCTAATATACAACTGAAAAATCCAATAGTTTCCAGCACTTATTCAGAAATGAAAAATCAGAATACGTCGTAAATTATAGCTTGCTTTACTCATGTAACTTCCCAAGAGTCTTCACTGGATTGAAGAAATTAAAAACAAACTTGTGCGTGAAATAATACAAAAGAAAAGCCTCTATTAAAAAATGATTTTATTATTTTCAAATAAATTAATTAGTTTATCAATAGGTGTATTATAATATTATAATAACAAAAATACTGCTTTCAATTTAAATGAGGATCTTTCCGTTTTTGTACTTCTGCTGAAGTCAAATAACTCAGCAAATTCGGGAAAATCCTCGGCATAGCACCCTAAAATCGAATCTAAAAAACTTTAACGGGTGACCAAGGTCTCGTCCGTCAACATGTTTGAGGTTTAATTACGACACAGCCAGAAAAATGTTTAATACATACGTAACTAAATTTGGTGGGACTCCAATGAGAACACATTAAACTATTATATTATTTTGGATAGTTGAACAACTCATATTTACTTATCCTAAAGATAATAAAAAATCGTTTTCAGTTCGGGTGTGCCGTACAATGATCCACAGCGTGTCCTGTTTGAGACAAACAATGTTTCTTTTTATCTTATTCTGAAATATGCGTTACAAGCCTAAAATGAAGGAAAGTTATTTCATTTCATTTAATTATTAAGTGACATAAAATGGTGCAAGAATTGAAAAATACTCGTATAGAAAGCAATTAGAACCGGTTGCGTACATATCTCTTAATTTTATATAAAAAAAAACAACTCATGTTGAGTGAAAGTACTAATTTTACCCGAATATTTACATTATGAATAAAATTGCAAAATTTAGTCACAACTTGCTAGCCAGTATAGGAATCGATAAACTTTTCATGTTAATGCGGCATCCCCACAATCACATTTTACACATCATGTTTCGGCGGCAGAGAAGTATTAAATCCAGCCACACCAGCTGTTTTAACTCTAAGTTGCAGCCGATGAAGTAGCTTCAGTCGAGAACGAGGGAATAGAATTCGAGTGAAGCGGTTGTTTAAAAAGGGAAGGATTTATAGGAACCGGCCACACCAGCCGTTGCTATAAAATTAGGTTTGAGGAAACTTTAGGAATGACAAATGAAAATACCTTTCGGTTGTCGTGTGGAGTGTTTATTATTTCGATATTCTTTATTATTTATAAACTAATTTTGCTTACTATCTATAATTACGGTGACAATAAAAAATGAAATAATTTTGCTTAGGTGCTAAGTTAAATGATCGCAAGAATAATGCAGGTCAGGTGAGTGCATTCATATAATCAGTTTTATGCTGACTAAAAGTGTCAGCACTAAATATCGATACACTGAATGACTACCCGACACACATTATTTCTGCGATCCAAAGTTCTCATGAACTCAAATGACCGTGCATTATTCAGGCGGTGCATTGATCTTGTTCAGGTACTGAACATCTTGGGCGGCCGAAAGCAAATACCCTGTTGAACTTTTCCATGAGCGATGTTGGATCGTCGTTGTCAGTCATAGTAATAGCGACTTCGTCCTTCCTTCTTGCGATGTATCCTTTAAGTCTCTTCCATAAGATATTGGCAGCTACCAGTACTATCAGTGTGATAAAAATGGTTGTTGCTGCTGGAGTGACGTGCTTCTTGATTTCCCGAAGCACCGTTGTAGGCGGTTTGATTTCGGAGAACTCCTTAGTAAAAAGTTGTTCGGAGACCTTGGTTATGGGATCTGAAATAGCTGAAGGATGTTGGAGCTCTGCTGAGAACCTCTCTGGTGCTACATCTTTAATAAAGCTGCTGGAAACTATCTTTTCTTCGTCGAGTGTTGATTGAAGCGATATCTCCTGAGTTTGAATTATGCAGTTTCCCGTCAGACGTATTATGCCTACATCCTTAAGCAGGATTTCTTCTCTTTCGCCATTACATACGATGTGTGCTGCGATTGGTTTATCTGCTACAAATAGCCAGGTGTTTTTCATCATTAGTTTTTTCCACAATGTTCGGGTGGTCGTGGTCTCGACATAGCGCTCGATTATGTCTGTTGTAGATTTCGTCAACGATGCAACTTGGTCGACTATTCATGTTGCTGATCAGGCCAGGAGAGCATATATATTGTTCTTCTTCCATCGTGCAGGATTTCAGCTGGTTTTCGTCTAATGTAAAGTAAACTTGCTGATTGAAATTTACTGCCAATGTTGGAGTACCGGTGGTGAGCATTGAACAGTGATTCTCGCTTGTGTGGTATTGCTGTCACATGCATTAAGTCATAACTGCTCCTATCGATTATTGTAAAATAACCGTAGACAGATATTGCGTTTCTTTCATGTTTCATCGTTATCCTTTTCTGTGGAGTCCGAAGTATTTTAAAATTAAGGCCGATTTTGTATGAAACGCTTCGAATTGTCAAGTTCACCGTGCTTAAAGGGAGAAAGTTCAAAATGCTTTCGTGTCCATATAGAGCCCTGGCTAGAATTGAATATCTTTGTTGGACTTCATCATAGTAATCCATAGCCGTGAGGTAGGTGGAAATCACTTGAATACTTAGCTTATTGTGATCGACTTGAGTGTACCATCTTTTCATCTCGTTAATTGAATCAATTACTTGATTTACCTTTTCTCCAAAGTTGTTGAGCTTGTTTGCCATTACCGTGTTTGAGCTTGAAATTCGTGTATTTAAGAGCATGTTTTGCTGGTTAACAGCCTTCAGCATACTGCTCTGATTATGCTCTAGCGCGTCAATGTCAGTATAGACCTCGTCGTTTACTCCGAATACAGCTGTGAGAAATTTCCCAAAATGACCTCTTCTCTTTCTCGAATATGGAGCAGATTTGACTTCCTGTATATGACCAATTATATCCTTCAGTCTTGATTTCATGTGTTGAGTAAGGGTGCCACAGTGCGTTATAGCTGATAATTCACTCGTCTTGAGACACATATCTTCGATTTGTTTCAAGGTAGATAACACATTTTCCTCATCTTTTAACATACTATCGATGGGAAAGTTTACTTCCAGTCTTAAATTTCCACGAAAGACTTGAGCATGTCCTAATCTTTCAATATAGAATCCTCCATTTGGCGAGAAAATATTGTAGGTAGAGTTACTACCTAGCTGAATTCTTGGGTCGGCAAGTCCTAGTGTTAGAAGTGACAGTAATAGTATGACCATGTTCAGTATCTTGGTGGCCCATGTGCACGGCGCGATCCTCGTTCTTTTTTGCTGAGCTCTTGGTTGTTCTACTGGCACTTCTTCTTGTTTTCGTTTTTGAGGAAGATGTTTTGAGAATGATCGCTTGAACGTTTGTGTGTGAAGTGATACTACCAGCGTCGCAGTGGGCTCTTCAGATATTTCGACTGGAAGTTGACATAGATTTACAACTCCGACTTGTTTGAGCTTATTGCCGTGATATCTGACTGTTGCAGTTCGTACCTTACCATCTGACCCGGGCTGCACCTCGTGAATTCGTGCTAGCGACCACTGTGTTGGAGGCGTGCTATTTTCTTTTATGAGGACTAGTTCTCCTACTCTAGGATTTTCGGCGTTCTTAGTCCATTTCGTTCGTCTCTGAAGGTTATGAAGATATTCAGTTGACCATCTTTTCCAGAATATCTGATGCAATGCTGTGAGGATCTGCCAACGTTCGTGTAGAGTCCTGCTTGACTTGTCTGGTTCAGGAAGTGCTAATAGCGGACGACCAATTAAAAGATGTCCTGACGTCAAAGCTTCTAGATCGTTGGGATCACTAGATATCGGTGTTATTGGCCTAGAGTTGAGACAGGCTTCGATTTGACATAAAACTGTTGCAAATTCTTCAAAAGTTGGAACTATTTTTGACTCATCAAAGACACGTTTGATATGTCCTTTAACAGATTTCACGCCAGCTTCCTACAATCCTCCAAAATGCGGTGTGGCGACTGGTATGAACTTCCATGTAACACCGTCCTTTGCTGTGATACGCGCTACGTCGTTCGTTGATCGTTCAATGGCTTCTTGAATGTTCTTGTCCATTTGATTATTTGCACCAACAAAGTTTGTTCCATTGTCGCTGAATATTTCCTGACAAAGTCCTCTTCGGCTGATGAACCGCTTGAAGGCTGCAAGGAATGCTTCTGTTGACATATCACTTACCAGTTCTAGATGAATAGCTTTCGTTACCATGCATGCGAATAAGGCAATGTGTCCTTTTAATGTGGTCGTTCCACGTCCTTTAGACATTCTCGTTTTAAACGGACCAGCATAGTCGTCTCCGCAATGTGAAAAGGCGTCTGATGGAGTTATACGCACGGCTGGTAGATTACCCATTATCTGCTGGTTATTCTTGTTTGCGTACTTGCAGCAGGTTATGCATCGATGGATTTCGTACCGAATAACCTTTTGGTCATTTACTATCCAGTACCTCATCCTCAAGTAGTTACGAACGAGTTGCAAACCTCCATGCATGGTTCTTATATGGGCTTCTTTTACGATCAGGTAGGTAATATGATGTCGTTGTGGCAATAAAGTAGGATGTTTGGCTTATTGCGAAATGTCTGCGTTTCGCAGTCTGCCACCAACTCGAAGGATGCCAGAGGCGTCGATGAAAGGAGCTAGACACCTTAACCTAGTGTTTGTATCGTGTGTATAATAAACACGATTTAAAGTTATTAATAATATCACAGAATTTATTAATTATAATATCACAGAATTAATTAATTAGTTAATATCACAGGATTTATTAATTAGAATTTATCACAGAATTCATTAATTATTATTTTTAACTTTTACTGACTTATATTGATCACTTCTATTTTTCAACTGAATTTTCTCCTCTCTATGACTTTTTATATTGTTTTTACCGGTTGCTTGATTTCTATTTTAATTGAAATCAAACAACCGGCTACTTGATTTTCACGATGTGTGGAGTGTTTGAAACAAGTGTAGTGTTTAAAGTCATACACCCCACATTTGATCGCTTATTCGCTCTTAAGTCAGCTATGTCTTGAAAAAACTCTGTCTTTTGTATCAGCGATATGATTCTTAAATGAGCTTCTTCAAGTTCCTTGGGCTGTATTCTTCCAACTTTTCTTTCTTGACGTGGCTTCCCGACGTTGTGAATGATTCGAAGGCTCAAACCCACTATTTTGATGAGTTTCGTTAGATCAGAGTAACGTTTCAAAAGTTCAATTTCTTCTTTTGTTGTACTGATTAATGTAACTGCGGCAGGTGTTTCTATATATCCTCCGTCTTGTAGCCATTCCGGTCCATTCCACCATAACGTATGATTTTGCAATTCTTTAGGACTGATTCCTCTTGAGGCACAGTCGGCTGGATTGTCCTTTGATTTTACGGGACTCCATTGCCATTTTCCGCCATCTAAGTTCTGAATCTTTGAGACTCTATTACCAACGTAAGTATCCAGAGAGGCTGGGTCTCTTTCGATCCATCCTAGCGTTATCATTGAGTCACTCCAGGCGAAGATTTGTGTATCCTCTATAGACATCAAATTCGCTGTTTGGCGCTGTTTTGATGGTATGGGTGTAGAGGGTGAGGGTGAGGGAGGGTGAAAAGGAAAAAGTTCCGATTTTTATATCTCGAGAACCTATAATGACATCAAACTGAAACTTGGTATTTAGATAGAGCTATAGTAGTAGCAAAATATAAACTTTTATCGGGGTAGTATGGGGGGTGTTTTTCCTAACTATAGAACGGCTTATGCTAGAAAGTTGAAACTCGGTATGTGTATGTACGTCAACTAGAAAAGTAATTTTGATTAAAAAAAAATTTAATATCCATTGGCGTACAGAAGGGGGGCAAAAAAAATGTCAGTGAAAATGGAATGCATATATTTTCACGATTTTTGTCATATCTATTAGGTCTTTTCAAATATTGAATTTTCATATAAAAACCTAGAAAGTGTTTTCATGATTTTTTGAAATTCAACTCCCACGATGGTGTAAAGGGGTTGTATACATTTTCACGAATTCAGTCATATTCACCTGGTCTGATTAGATATCGAATATATTTTTACTTTTACGGACGTGTTTAATAATCATCTAAAACTTGTTTTCAAATTTTTTCCGTATTCAACGCCTAAGAGGGTATAAACGGGTTGAACACGTTTTCACGAATTCCGTCATATCTCTTAGGAGTGATAAGACATCGGGCCTACTTCTTCGGGCTTTCTTTACATGTATCTAAAAACCCATTTCAGGATTTTTTGCTATTCAACCCCAAAGAGTGTGCAAGGGGGTTGCATATGTTTGCACAAATTCCTATATATTTCTTGATTATGATATGATATCGAATTCTGTTTAACTTCCTAAGGCTTCCTATATAATCGTCAAAAGTTGATTTCAGTATTTTTAGATATTCAACTCCAAGAGGACGTAAGGCTTCGGACATATTTCTTACGATTGATAAGATATCAAATTTTTTTTCACTTCGAGAGTCTTTTTATATTATCTCCTACAAATTTATTTCCGATTTCATTGAATGGCCCAAAACCAAATCAGGAAAAATCTCCTAATCACGTAACAGCTGATATTATACTACGACTTAGACCTCGTCCCGGAGTATGACTCAATTATGTAATTCATATGTTCCATGTGGCAGCGGCGTAAGTATTCTAGCGCGACCCCATTCTAACCGCTTCCCGAACTTTTTTTTGGGTTTTCAGGCACATCGTAACCTACACCGCGTCTCAGAATTGAAAGCATTCCGAACTTCTACCGAAAAAATAATAAAGTTGCACCCAGACTGTTGGCAGATTTTACTTTATTATTTTTTAATAATAAAGTATTGTTATCGACATGAAATTTCAAAAAAGTTTGCTACCCTGAAATTTTGTATTTACACGTTTTAGGACTAGTAAACCCCAAAAAAGCAAAAAAAAAAAAAATGTCCGTCTGTCCGCCGTAGACGCCGTACGCCGTACGCCGTACGCCGTCCGCCGTACGCCGTACGCCGTACGCCGTACGCAAAATTGTTTGAAGGCGCGTAGCTCCCAAACCCGTTGAGATATTAAATTGAAATTTTTATGGTGGGTAGATTGGGTGAACCCCTACGACTGGTATATTTTTGAGGGGTGGGGGTACAAGGGGAGAGGAGAGGGGAGCGTTTTAGACGAAAAATTTTGGTTTCTAGATCTCAGGAACCACTTACGCTAGGAGGCTGAAACTTGGAACTTATATAGTACTATAATAATGGACTCAATTGTAAAAAAATGGTCGATATTGGTTAAGGGGTGTGGAAGTGGGGGGGAAAACAATGAGTCTTTAACGCATGAAAGTCGGGATTGAAACATTCTAAGATCGATATCTCCTGAACAATTGATGTCAGAAGATTGGAACTTTGTTGTTGTCCTTAGGGATACTTCCGGATTAGACAAGAGCTAAAATTTTTAAGAGGGGTGGTATGGTGTGGGAGTGGGGGGTGAAAAACTTTGGATTACAATATCTTCCGAACTAATTACACCAGGAAGATAAAATTTAGTTTCTGTATATGGACTCACAAGAGGAGTCTAACAAAACTAAATTTTTTGAGGGGGGAGGTGGAGCACGAAAGTGGGGGAAAATTTAATTTTTATATCTCAAAAACCGTATCAGATATGATCTTGAAAATTTTACAGGAGTTGGGGTCGATAAACTTCTAGTAGGGAAAAAAATTTTGGTGGTGTGGGTGTAGGGGGTGGTGGTGAAAGGGGGTAGAAAGGAAAACATTCTGATTTTTATTTCTCAAAAACCATAATGAATAGAAAGCTAAAAATTTAGGATTATATAGAACCACTATGGAGACATCCTAGAAAAATAAAATTTTTGATAGGGGTATCAAGGTACGGGGGAGAGGAGTGGTTTTTTATATCTCAGAAACGGCTTATGCTAGAAAATTGAAACTTAGTACGTATATGTAGATGTGCTATTAGAGTAATTAAAGCAAAAAAAAGTTCAGATTTTTATTGGCGTTCAGAGGTTGAGTCAAAAAAATGTCCGTGAATCCACATTTTCACGAATTTCGTTAAAACTTTTAGACATGTCAAACTATCAAAGCAATTTTACTTCTGCGGGCTATTTATATAAGCGCCTAGTAACGGTAACGGTAACGGAATTTTTCGATATCCAACCCCTAAGGGGGAGTAAATTGGTTGTGTACATATTCACGAATTCTGATATATTCCTAAGGTATATTGAGATTTGGAGTTCACTTGTACTTGTATAAGCTTTAAACGTAGTCGGGAAAAAACCGATTTAAGTATTTTTCTCAATTAAACCTCCTGGGGGTATTGTTTAAGATTTCACTGATTCCGAAAATCTCTTAGGTTTAATGTGATCGAATTCGCTTTTACTACTATGAATTATTCTATTGATAAAAAAAATACGTAAATAAAAAAAAAAATCTGCCAACAGTCTGGGCGCAACTTTATTATTTTATGGGTAGAAGTCCGAAACGTGTTTAATGATGAGATACGGTGTTGGGTACTATGCGACTGACAACCTAAAAAATAACCATTAGGCTATTTGGAACAAACAAAATGCTGTATGTGTTTATGCATTTCAAAAGTTTTGACCTCTGCTACCCTTCGCATTCAAATACTACTTAAAACATGTTAATTTTGCTACCCTAAAAAACTGCAAAGCGACAGCACTGGTGCTAAGTGGTACGCAGCACGTGTGAAAAAAAAAATCTAAACCTACATCCCAAAGACTATCGACGATCAACTGTCGGGTGGACCATATAAACGTTATCAACGACGGATCATCGTGAAATAATGTTTATACAGGGAGCTGTAATATTGCTAATGTAAGTCAATTTGGATCTTTTTGGAATCCTTGCTCTCCTTCCTTTAACCTAGTCATAAGCCATATTATAGGAATAATTTAAGCCCAATTAAAGAAAGCTAAAGTAAGTGTACTGAATTTAAATTACGTGCAACCCAGAGTGATTCGAATTTAGCGAGGTTATCAAATCTTCCTTCGCGGATAAACAGAGTTTTTAGAACATTTTCGCAGTAGCGTAAAAATTTAACAAGTCCAGTAATATCAATGGCCGAGCCCCAGTATCACATAAACATGCAGAACGACCCATTTCAACCTGAAATACCGGCTCCTGTCCCTCAGGAAGAGCCTGTTCAAATTACCACAATGGATATTTTCAATTCACTTCGTGTGCCGGATGCTGTCAAAGACCTACCTAAATTTGACGGTAACCCCAGGCTACTGTTTGATTTCCTTGATAATGTGGAGGAAATTCTCGCATTGATAACCATAACCAATGGTACATCTTATGGGCAACTCCTCTTGAGAGCCATAAGGAACAAAATAATTGTATACCAGCAAACGAGGTTCTTAATACTGTTGCGAGCTAGGGGTTGGATTTCAAGGATTCGGTTAAAATAAAAATAAGTGATAATTTATTCAATCGCACTATTAATTCTATTCGCACAATAATTCGCACTATAGGGCAATACCGCCCGCTTATCTATATCGCTTGATTCGATCACACGCAATCGATCGCTTTCGCTCTTTACCAACACGGTCGCGTATACACGCTGGCTGTCACAGTCGACGTAATAAAAATTACTATCTCTTCGCTGAAAGCTTTACCTGCTTATATACTAGCCGGTTGCAGTCTAGGATGTACTTGAATGTTCGCTCAGTGTGGAATCTTCTCGAAAGTTTTAGAGCTTTCGATTTCGATCTTCGTTCAGTAGTGTGTGTTAGTGGTACTGGAAGGCTTGAGAGCATTCCATTTGATCTTCAACGCTGTTCCAGTACGTTCGAGCGCATTCGATAAGAAGTGGGGTATAATCGTGTTGCTCCGCTCTCCTTATTTACTCTCAACTAGGCTTTTGATTGGGTTACTTTGCAGCTTAGGTATTCGGTTGTTGCTGTTTCCTATTCGTAATCGATCGAGTTGCGCGGTGGCCAGGCTTACATGTAACATTACTCCCTTCTTAGTTCCTGTTCGTCCCGAACAGAGTCGATCCCCTCGTCATGGGCGCCATGGAACTTCGTTAGTCTATCGAGGTGTACCACTTTCATTTTAGTACGAGGTTTTTGATGCAACTGAATACGGTACACAACATCATTTAACCGGCTGATGATTTGGTAAGGTCCCTCTCAATTGCGCTGTAGTTTCGGTGACCTGCTCTTCTGTCGTTTGGGATTGTATAGCCAAACTAAATCGCCCTCTTGGAATCCAGATGAATTCGCCCGTTGATCATACCTCGTCTTCATCCGATCGGCCGCCAAATTAATTTTATTTCTGACCAGGTTGTAAATTGTGTGTTGTCGATGTCGAAGATGCGATACGTAATCTTTTGGATGGGTCGGTTGGTCTGGTGGCACTCCAAACATTAATTCCGCAGGGACTCGAATATTCTTTCCGAAGATGACTCGGGAGGGAGTTTCTCCTGTTGTTGCGTGTACCGATGTTCTGTAGACCATTAAAAATAGAAGAATGTGTTGATCCTAGTCCTGTTGCCTTTCGCTGACGAGTTTGGATAGGTTCGAATTCAGTGTTCTATTGAAACGTTCCACCATTCCATCGGACTGTGGATGTAGTGGAGTTGTCCTCGTTTTGTTTATGCCCAGCATTTGACACACATGTTTGAATGTTTGAGATTCAAAGTTGCTCCCTTGATCGGAGTGTAGTTCACGTGGAACTCCAAATCTGCTCACCCAGTTGGTAACAATTTGTTCTGCGACGGTAACTGCTTCTTGATTTGGAATTGCGTAAGCTTCGGGCCATTTGCTGAAATAATCGATGACCACAAGAATGTAGCGATTACCATTTTTCGATTCCGGAAATGGTCCAGCAATATCCACAGCAATTCTCTCAAATGGAGCTCCCACGTTGTATTGTTGCATTTCTCCCTTTGATCTGCGTTGCGGGCCTTTACTCGATGCACAGGTAGTACACTTACAGCACCAATTTTCGACGTCATCCCGAAGATGGATCCAATAGAACCTCTCTCGTATCTTTGCCAAGGTTCTATTTACACCTAAATGTCCACCGGAAGAACCCTCGTGATACTCCTTCAGAATTTCCTCGATTTTAGAATGCGGGACAATGGTTTGCATGAGATGCGATGTTCCGTCAGCGGTTTCCCATTTCCGTTTTAATAACCCACCGTCTAGGTGGAGGGAGTTCCATTGTGCCCAATAACTCTTTAAGGTTTCGCTGAATTGTGAGATGTCTTTCCCCTCAGGCCGCTCCATTTTGTCCTTCCATGCCATGATCGGTGAAATATCTGGATCTTTTCGTTGGGCATCTTCCAGTTCTTGCTGATTCCATCCATCCTTTGGTTCAGTCGTTATTCGCTGAATGATTTCTCCGACTTCTTTTTCTTCTACGCGGTGACAATGCTTGCAGTTTGGTAGACAAGGACGACGTGAGAGCGCGTCGGCATTACCGTGAATTCTCCCTCTTCGGTGAACAATTTCAAAATCGTAGGATTCCAGCCTTTCTATCCATCTTGCTACTTGGCCTTCGGGATTCTTAAACTGAAGTAGCCATTTAAGTGATCCGTGATCCGTTCGAAGAAGGAACTTTTGACCATAGAGATATTTGTGAAAATGTTTTGTAGCTTCTACAATTGCTAATAGCTCTCGGCGGGTTACGCAATAGTTCCTTTCTGATTTTGAGAGCACTCGGCTGTAGTATGATAGCACTCTCTCTTGTCCGTCAATCTCTTGTGATAGTACTGCTCCGATACCGACATTGCTGGCATCGGTGTCTATGATGAAACTATGACCTGGTTTTGGATACGCCAGAACTGGAGAGTCGCAAAGTTGATCTTTTATTTTCTCGAACGCTTCCTGGCACTGTTGATTCCAAGTAAATGTCTTTCCCTTTTCTGTTAGCTGATGAAGACATTTCGCCGTGTTGACAAAGTCTTTTACGAATCGACGGTAATATGTCGCTAATCCTAGGAAGCTACGCAGCTGGTGTTTATCACTCGGAGTAGGCCAATTTTTCACCGCCAGTATTTTCTCCGGATCCGTCTTTACACCATCAGCTGAAACGATGTGACCCAAGTACTTTACTTCTGCACTAAACAAAGTGCACTTTTTCGGACTCAGCTTTAATTTTGCCGCTCGCAGTCGCTGAAAGACTTCCTGTAGATTTTTCAGGTGTTCCTCGAAGGTCTTGCCGATAACGATCACATCATCCAGGTAAACGAGACAAGTTTTTCAACGAAGCCCACGCAAAACAAATTAAATTAGTCTTTCGAATGTAGCTGGAGCATTGTACAGGCCAACAACATCACGATGAATTGCCACAGTCCGCTGCCGACAGAGAATGCTGTTTTCTCTCTATTATTTTCGTCTATTTCCACTTGCCAGTACCCACTTTTCAGGTCCAACGTTGAGAACCATTTAGCATCTGTCAGGGTGTCGATGATATCGTCGATTCTGGGTGGTGGATAGCTATCCTTTTTCGTAACATCATTTAGTTGTCTGTAGTCCACGCAAAAACGGGTGCTGCCATTCTTTTTCTTAACCAGCACCACTGGCGATATCCACGGACTCTTTGACTCCTCGATGATTCCCTGATGCTCCATTGACCATTGAATTCACTTCTCCTTGTTTTGCTAATGCTACTCTTCTTGGAGGTCGACGTATCGGTGTAGCACTTCCGGTATCTATACGATGCTTCACTAGGTTTGTTCTGCCATAGTCCTCATCACCGGTGGAGAAGACGTCGCTGAATCTCTCGATCAGATCGACTGCTTGCTTGTGTTGCACTCCTCTAAGGTCGCTTGACTGAAGAACTGCTGATGTTACACTATTCTTCCTCCTTGAATTATTTTTGGAGGCTACGTCATGATGCTCTTCTGTGTCTACACTCATCACCGCTGAGATTGGTTCGCAGCTGCCAATTACATCTCCTTTCTTTACGCTGGTAATGCTGTCCGAAACGTTGAGCACTCTTATTGGTACAATCATCCTCTCATTTCTTTTTACTAGCGTTTTTCCCAATATTAGACTTCGTAATGCAGGTGTCGTTTCTGGTTCGATGAGGTAGAATCGGTGGTCCCCGGGATCACCATCGAGCTCTGCCCAAATAACGTTCTCTGATGACTTTGGTATATCCGCATCTTCGCACAATATAACTCGCAGCTTGGTCGTGTTGGAGGATGTTATTTCCATTGGTATTTCGATGTTCCGCCACTTCATTATTCGTTGTCCTAGGTCCAGCTGGATACCGTGTGGTTTCAGAAAATCCATTCCGAGAATACACTCATCGGTAATATCAGCTACCACGAATACATGCGAGAATGTCAAATCTCCAAGTCGGATGTCACGTGATATTTCCCCATGGAATGTAGTAGTTTCTCCTGTTGCTGTGCGAAGTGCGTACTTTTTGGTGTTGTGAAGCCAAGTACGGTCTACGAGGTCACAGCGTCACTTTACAGCGCACAAAATTATCACTTTGTCGGTTCGAAAATTTTAATTTCACTTTTTATCACTCGCGATTCCAACCCGAATTAATTCTTGAAATCCCACTTCTGACACCAATTGTTGTGAGCTAGGGGTTCGCCGGGATTTCAAGTGAAACACAATTCGGTTAAAATAAAAATAAGTGATAATTTATTCAATCGCACTATTAATTCTATTCGCACAATAATTCGCACTATAGGGCAATACCGCCCGCTTATCTATATCGCTTGATTCGATCACACGCAATCGATCGCTTTCGCTCTTTACCAACACGGTCGCGTATACACGCTGGCTGTCACAGTCGACGTAATAAAAATTACTATCTCTTCGCTGAAAGCTTCACCTGCTTATATACTAGCCGGTTGCAGTCTAGGATGTACTTGAATGTTCGCTCAGTGTGGAATCTCCTCGAAAGCTTTAGAGCTTTCGAATTCGATCTTGGTTCAGTGGTGTGTGTAAATGGTACTGGAAGGCTTGAGAGCATTCCATTTGATCTTCATCGCTGTTCCAGTACGTTCGAGCGCATTCGATAAGAAGTGGGGTATAATCGTGTTACACCGCTCTCCTTATTTACTCTCAACTAGGCTTTTGATTGGGTTACTTTGCAGCTTAGGTATTCGGTTGTTGCTGTTTCCTATTCGTAATCGATCGAGTTGCGCGGTGGCCAGGCTTACACGTAACAATACTTGTTCAAAACTCTTTTGTTTTGAATTTGCGTTTAAAAATTATTATATTTTTAAGGGCACATAAACCGTTAAAATATATATATTATTTTTGACGCTGCTCTAAGGGCACATAAACCGTTAGAAATGTATTTGGGATTAGTAGAGAAGAAAAGAATGCTGTCTTTTTACTCGTCAACTGTTCGTAATGAACTAACTTTATTTCTGAAGTTACGCTTAATTTATACATTTTTTCCTTATCACTAGTTGGCTTATGACTAAGTATTTACATGTACACTTACATGCTAATGAATTTACATGCTAATGACTTTACATGATAATGACTTTAAAATGCTAGTGATATGAGTCATGCCAATCTGTAAGAAGTTTACTCTGATTGTCTTATCTTACAGAATGCATGCTCTACAAAAGCCCATCTTATCTTTATGATTCCCTTTACAATTTATTAGGCAAAGAGGGAACATAATTATTGTTTATAATAGATTGTGTTATTCTGAATCATGATGCAGAAACACAACATCATCCCCGCCGTTGAATAGAAGATTCAACAGAGATGCGAATTTTATGAAATTTATTAAAATTATAATTGATGCCTTAAGATTAATAATAATAATAATAGTACAAATGTTAATCACTAAAATTTATGTCGAAATCGTTGGTCTCGGAGTTGCTGTGGTCTTTTTTAGTAGCCGTGACTCGTGGCGTTAGAATTAATTCATTGGCTTGGACCGTTTTGCGACACTTTGAATGATACTTCCATGCGGACCATGTTATCAAAGCCACAATCAAGAAGAAGGATAGGTATCCTATGTTGAAAAAATGGACGTGTGAATTAAGTGGCACATCGAGACGTATCTGCTTCAATTCCTTTCGTATTGAATCTAACTCCGTTAAATTCAGCTGATAATCATGCGGTATAGCTGGAAGTGATGTTTTCCTTGAAAACCACGTTCAATGTCGTTGGATGGTCTAACGCGTACATCCATTGATTTATGTTATGCAGTTTTGTCCAATGTGGTCCCTTGCCGACTTCCATAACATGGCATGTTGATGAGTGTGGTAGCCGATTGAGGAGATCTATTTCACAGGCACTTATTATAGATCCTTTCTTGTACAGAGGTTGTTGCTGATCGCATAGATATCTTTGTTCAATTGTCTTGGTGCAAGATTGAAGATTATCTAATGGACAATATTCATCGCGATGAAGATTAACAATCAAATATGCAGCCGATGGACGTAATGCCAGGAATGTGTGATTCACTAATACTGGAACTGGTACCACGTTAAATAATTCAAAATCGTCGATCATTAGCAATGGTAACGTCAGTTTGAATAGTATATGCCTCTGTGTTGGGCGACCTTCAATTGTCATTAGGCTATAGTATTCCAATATATTGTCTTGTCGCACTGGCAATTTCTTACATATTTATCCTTTTCCTTGGAACCATTTAAAAATGAATGTGTACAAAATTTCAAATTCGTAGCTTAAAGCGTTCAAAAGTTATCGAAAAATATTGTTGAACACGTGTCTTAAGGACATTTTGTATGGCAGCTACCAGATACTCCTTCTGGATTTACTCAAAACTAATTTGTACCAAATTTCCAATTCATAGCTAAAAGATTACTTGAGTTATAGTAAGTTCCGTAAATTAAGTGAAGACGTTTTGACAGGATATTTGTATGGCAGCTACACGAAGGACTAATAGGATTTTCTTCATAATCATACATTTAGCTCCAACCATTGGAAAAATAACACATACAAAATTTCAAAAACGTAGCTTAAACCCTTCTGAAGTTATCGGCCAATATTCTTAAACACGTGTTAGGTAGCTGCCATACAAAATGTCCTTAAAACACATGTTTAAGAATATTGCCGATAACTTCAGAAGGGTTTAAGCTACGTCTTTGAAATTTTGTATGTGTTATTTTTCCAATGGTTGGAGCTAAATGTATGATTATCAAGAAAATCCTATTAGTCCTTCGTGTAGCTGCCATACAAATATCCTGTCAAAAAGTCTTCACTTAATTTACGGAACTCACTATAACTCAAGTAATCTTTTAGCTATGAACTCGAAATTTTGTACCAATTAGTTTTGAGTGAAAACGAAGTTCACGTTTACTAGTCAGCAAAATCCTTTTACTCCTTCTGGTAGCTGCCATACAAAATATCCTTAAGACACGTGTTCAACAATATTTTTCGATAACTTTTGAACCCTTCAAGCTACGAATTTAAAATTTTGTACACATTAATTTTTCAATGGTTCCAAGGAAAAGGATAAATATGTAAGAAATCGAGTGAGTCCTTCCTGCACCTCCCATGTGAAAGTCCTTCAAAAAGGAAATTTTTTTTCGATGACTTACCCAGTTCAAGGTAAGAAGTTAAACACTGAATATTGTCTTTTAGTTTTGAGTAGCAATCTAATGGGAGTCCTTAATAAAGGACATACAACATGCACACACGTAATTCTACTTTATCCCCAACTACAATATAAATCGGAGTTCAGTATTCATCCAGAGTATTATACGATTGGCTTGCAGCCGATCGTGACTACAGTATGTTTTCTTCTTTAATTACTCCTGTAGTACTTCTACATGTACATACGTAGTTTCAACTTTCTAGCGTACGCTGAAAAATCACCCCCCACCCCCGTAACTTGCTACCCCTATAAAACATTAACAAAACATTAATTTTTCTAGGATACTTCTATAGTGACTCTATACATATAGTCGTCAATTTCTATGCTTTGCGGTTTTCGAGAAATGAAAATCAGAATTCTTTTCGTTCCAGCCCCTCCCACCGTCACCCCCTTCACCGGCACCACCAAAATTGTTTTTCCTGCTAGAAGTCTACTGGGCCCAACTCCTGTAAAATTGCTAAGATCATATCTGGTACGGTTCAGGAGATATAAACCCCCCACTTTCGTACTCCACCTCCAGTAGACTCCACTTGTGATCTCCACTTGTGATCTCATATACAGAAACCAAATTCTTCCTGGTACAATTAGTTTGGAAGATATTGTAATCTAAAGTTTTTTACCCCCACCCCTACTCCCAACTTCCCCTTTAAAAAATGTTAGCCCTTGTCTAGTCTCCTTGTATCCCTTAAGACAACTACAGAGTTTCATCCTTTTGAGATCAACGGTTCAGGAGATATGGATTTTAGAATGTGTTGAAGATCGCAACACTGCCGATCCACTCCACTTTGGTAACACTGGCGATCCACCGCTGAATTGAGGCGATCCAATGGCACCAACCTCGAAGGAAGAAAGTCGAACTGACAAGTCATTGGAAAAGCGTCCGGTGTGCTTTTTTGTGTGTGCGAACAAAACGTCACGAAACTTCTTCAGTGTTATTTTAAATGAATATAATTTAATGCAATCGAAATCAGTTTTTATTTTTCTGGCTGGAAAAGATCGAAAAGTGAAGATCATACAAAAACATTGGTCCGTCGAGTCGGATTTCCCAGCGGTAAATATATTATCTCGAGCGCTATATTTTTTATATTATCATTGTCACGAGGTAACGTTGAATATGAAAGCTCTCGTGGCCAAACAAC
Source organism: Beris morrisii (assembly GCA_951812415.1). NCBI lineage: Eukaryota > Metazoa > Arthropoda > Insecta > Diptera > Stratiomyidae > Beris > Beris morrisii. The sequence goes on along the minus strand of OX638310.1, from coordinate 85,044,235 downwards.
GAGCAAATATGCATGAAATTTATCGATTTCTAGCAAATTTCAAAAAATGTTCGAAAGCAAACAGTACCACCGGGTACTTGCAAGGGCGGCACAAGGGGTTGGCTGACTTATGGCCACAATTCACGAAAACGCACCGCGAAATTCTCACAGTGATTAATCCGAAGGACACGTCGACGTCTTCTTATATCAAGGAAGACTTATTTTCAAAATATGAGGAATTATATTACGATTGCGTCGGTACTATCAATGATCGCCTTCAATCCAATAAAGTCGAAACCACAGGGTCCGAGAAACAAAAAGAGGAAAAACGTTCCGAAATAAGGTTACGTCCAATAGAAATTCCGCCATTTGGTGGCGAGTATAGTGATTGGTGCCATTTTCACGATATTTTCCAATCTCTAAGATGCGAAAACTCGAATCTCACTGATATTCAGAGATTACATTATTTAAAGGGAGCAGTGAAAGGTGAAGCGGAACAACTCTTGTGTGCTTACGGGATGGCCGAAGCCAATTTTGCTCCGGCCTGGACGGCGCTTTGCAATCGTTACGACAACAAACGTTTACTTGTAAGCGCTCAAATGAGACTTCTGTTCGAGCAGTCTAGTATTTCACAAGACTCTGCCACATCCATACGGAGCTTATATGATACCACTAACGAAAGTATATCCGTTCTGAAATCATTAGGGGTTAAAGTCGAAAATTGGGACTTGGCTATAATTCACATACAGACTCCACGTCTACCAGATAAAAGTCGACGAGTTTGGGAAGAAAAAATCAGTTGCTCAACCAATCCGCCGACATTAGGCGAATACTGAAAATTCTTCGAAGGACGGTTCAGAACCCTAGAAGCTGCGCAATCATAATGTGCTAAAAACGGGAAAAAAACAACCCGGCAAGTGCACTCACTTGTTACCACTTAAGCTATGACATGTGCGCACTGCAAGGGCGAACACATCATACGCCGATGTACTGCGTTTTCTACGCTCTCACCGACAGACCGATCGAAAGCAGTCAAAAACTACTCACTCTGCTTCAATTGTCTGTCAAGGAATCACATTGGAAGCAAATGTCTCAGCCAAAAAGGGTGTTTTACTTGTTGTCAGAAACAGCACACACTTTTACACGATGCATATGCTTCCACGCCACAAAGTATTCACCAAGCGGACACTACAACAGTGAACACATTACACTCACAAAACAAACAATCTGTAATTTTAGCCACAGCATTACTGGAAGTCCAAAGTAACGGACAGACTCACACCATTCGAGCACTAATTGACACCGGGTCACAAGCAAGCTTCATAACAACAGCAGCGGTCCAAAACCTGCGGCTCAAAACCTTACCCACCATGGCGCATATCACAGAATTGAGCATGGTTACTACTGGGAGAGCAAGAGCCATGGTCAACATTTCTCTTCAATCCAAACTCGATGTTGATTTTACTACCGAAGTGGAAGCTATTGTGCTACCAACGCTTACCAACATACTTCCAACAATGAACATTTCAACTCAAAGATTCCAATATTTGATGGATCTCCCATTAGCAGATCCATTCTTCTACAAACCGGGTCCAATCGACCTTCTCTTAGGATCAGACATCTATCACATCATTATCCAGGAGAGACTCAAAACAGGACCACGTGGAATGCCAACTGCTCAGAAAACCGTATTTGGTTGGATCGTATCTGGACCTACAACCAACAACAGCAGGAATGAACCCGTAATCGCTAACTTTTTCAATAAAATGGAGCTTGACCAGCAATTGAGAGAGAGCATTCTGGAAAATAGAAGAAGTCGAACAGAAAATACCCGCATCCGAAGATGATGCGCTATGCGAAGAACACTACAAAACAACTTATCGTCGCGACTCTAACGGTCGATACTTAGTATCCTTACCCTTTAGAGGATCGACCGATTTATTGGTACCATCACAAGAACGAGCCTGTAAAATAACGAGCTTTTTCGTTATTGATTCTGCTTCTTGTGATTATAAAGAAAACGTCTTCTTCAATGATAATATACAGAATGAATTTATTTGTCTCTTAGTTAAACTTATATAATAAAATAATGCTTAATCGTAAACTTAAGGCTAATTCACTTTGGCCTACTAATGATCGTGGCCGAAAGTGCATATGTAGCGCGGTGCATAAAAATAATTTATGACCTACATAATGGGTCGGTCATGTACATTATACTAAAGTGCATACTCGGTGAGTTGCAAAATAAAGAAAAATACTTTTGGATATGCAAATGAATCGATGCGTCGGCATCGATCTAGTTTGGGGTCGAAAACATAACGATTATGATGAATCGTTAACATTCTCCCGGGCCGTGCTATAGTGAAGCACAAAATCCTCTGGTCTGGTAGTACGCGGTTTCGGTTGTGGTAGTTTAGCAGTTGTTGGTCTAAAGTTGGTTTTAAAGTGTCGGATGAGGAGCCAACTTAGCACTGCCATTATGATACAGAGGGAAAGATATCCCACAACGTAGTGATGAATGTGATGGGTATTTACATCATCGGAAGGAAGCGTCTGATAGTTGAGATGATCAATTTGGTGCAGGATCGTATTCCACTCCACGTTGTTAGTTTTAACAATAGTCCTTGGTGCTTCTATGTAATGGGATCGTATGTTTTCGGCTTCTAGAAGATCACTTAGGTTAAGTGCTGGGGTGAATGATGCTTTGAGATGCGTTTTAAATGAGCTGTGTCCTCGAATACTCATGAAATTGTGTTTAAGCTCGCACTCCGGTTGGATTGTAAGTATCATGTCTCCTTGTAAGGTGGTGGTGGTGATGTAGGTGCCGCAGATAACATCAAAAGTGTGTTGTCGAAGCAATGCGTAAATCCATGAGTTGCTGTGGTGGAAGTCGGAGGAATTGGTTGCTGATAGGCTGCAGTATCTTGAAACGGGTTTCTCGTGGTTGAGGAGTGCCATTTCACAGCGGCTTGTGTCGGCGTTCTTGTGATAAATCGGATGAGCTTGATGGCACAGGAAGATGTTGTCTTCGAAACTTTGGCATTTGTCTAGCTCAGACTGAGACAATGCATAGTGATGACTTCTTTCTAGTGTTGTAAGTAGATATTTTGTGGAGGGTTGGAAGAAAAAGAAGTGATTCTTGTGTGGAAAGGGAACTGGTGTGACGTGGAAAAGTTGAAAATAATCAGAACGGGTGATTGAAATCTTGATATTGAAAATCACGGTTGACTGCATTATTCTCGCGGTAATAGCCATGGCCTTGTAGATTCCGATTTCACCACTGGTTTTGCTGATGGGAACCGTTAGTGTCGGTGGAAGAGTTTCTTGTATTATGATCAATTGTTCGTGTAGTTGCCGTGGTGTGAGAATGAGCGCAGTACTTATTCCGTGTTGTGAATCCGCTAGAACATTCCAGAGTGCGGGTTGAGTAACTTTATGAGCTTGAAGAGTAATCATCGTATATACATAGACATACAGAAGTGAAGAAATGCTCTTCGCTACCGATATCGGTTAAGGTTTTCAAGTATCCATTTATGGTATTAAATTGCTCCTGAATGTGTGATTCCTTCCTTTTGAAGATGTTGTAGAGGATTAATAATCTTAATCCATTATTTGACTAGAGAAAATTATCAATTCTATGAATTGATATCCATGCGTTGAATATTAAAAAATATCAATTCTATGAATTGTTCTTCATTCGTTGAGTAATTCAAATTACAATTCTATGAATTGCAAATACAAATTTTATTCAATTTCATGTAAGAGAAAATATAAAATTAACACTTGTTCAAACTCTTTAAATTGATAAATTAATTTAATTAAAACTTGAATATTACTTTATTAAGTTTTAGCGGTGAAAATCAAAATCACGACTGATTATTTTTCGTTATAATTTTTTTTATCTAAAGTCGTCGTAAACCTCGATCGATTAAATTTTACAGAAACAAGTTTTTTTTTAAAACATCAAAAACTAGTACTGCAACTTAATGTACCGTGCGGCACCACATACCCCCCTCCTAGAACAGGGCAAACCTTTGCTGACCGATTATCCACAAGCCAAATATTTGATTGTTTCGTTAACAATTTTCAAGCGGATTCCATGAAGCATGGTTTGAGTCTGTCTATAGATATGTTTTGGTCTTTATCTTTAACTTTAATTTTTAAAAATTTTTCATGACGTTCAATTACTGGATATGGACCTTCAAAGGGGGTTTGAAAAGCTAAATTTAAAGGGCTACGCTTAACGAAAACATGACTGCAACTTTTGAGCTCCTTGAACACGAAAGGTTTTTGATGAATATTTTTAGTTGAATTGCCTGGTCTGACATTATTAATTAAATTTCTTATATTTAGAACGTATTCATTCTGTGAAAATACTTGTGTTGATCCTTTATTTTCAAAGAAATCAAAAGGCAGCCTTAAATTTTGCCCGTATAATAATTCCGCAGGAGATGCTTCTAAATTTTCACGCACTATTGACCGCAATCCCAGTAAAATAAAGGGTAACTCAAATGACCAAATTGAAATTGATTTGCATAATAAGGCTTCTTTTAGGACTCTATGCCAACGTTCTAGCATTCCGTTGGCTTTAGGGTTATAGGCTGTAGTCCTATTTCGTTTAAAACCTAAAATTTTTCCAAGCTCGGCAAAAAGGTGTGATTCAAATTGCCTTCCCTGATCCGTTATAATTGATAGGGGAATTCCAAAACGTGGAAAGAATTCCCTTATAAGCACGGATGCTACTGTTTTAGCTGAACTGTCGATCATGGGAAAAGCTTCCGGCCATTTTGTGAATCTATCAATAATAGTAAGACAATAACGATAATCATTTGATGAAGGAAGGGGACCTATTATATCTAAATGAATTACCTCGAATTTTTCGGAAACGTCATTAAATGATCCGATAGGACTTTTAACTAATCTGGAAATTTTTGCTTTTTGACAAAAGTTACACTGCTTGGACCAGGCACGAACATCCTTATTAATTGACGGCCAAATAAATTTCCTATTCATAAGTTTTGCAGTAGCTTTAATTCCTGGATGTGATAAACTGTGTACAGTTTGAAAGATTTTCTTTCTTAAAGGTTCCGGAATGTATGGACGAAGAACCGATAACGGATCACACCAGAGGTGAAATTTGGAATTTGGCAATGAAATTGGCACCATATGTAAACCTGACAAACTTTTAACTTTTTCAAGCTGCTCGTCGTTTAATTGTGCAGAGGCTATTTCTTCAAAATCAATCGAAGACTCTAGATTTAATTCATTGATGCGTGATAAAGCATCTGCTACTACATTGTTGATACCTGAAATATGTTGAATATCAGTTGTAAACTGACCTATAAAATCTAAGTGTCTCAATTGACGCGGTGAAGCCTTATTTGCATTCTGGTGGAAAGCATAAATTAAGGGTTTATGGTCAGTAAATAAGGTGAAGTTCCGACCTTCTAACATAAATCGAAAATGCTTAATTGCTGCAAAAGCAGCCAACAATTCTCTATCGTATGCGCTATAATTTACTTGAGTTGATGTTAACTTACGACTGAAAAACGCTAAAGGTTGCCAATTATTATTAATGAGCTGGTTTAAAGCTGCTCCTAAAGCAAAATCGGATGCATCTACTGTTAATGCTAATGGTGCCGTTATTGAAGGGTAAGCCAAAATCGTAGCTTCCGTTAATAGCTGCTTACAGCGTTCAAAAGCCATTAACGAATTCGTATCCCAGACAATAGGAGTTTTGTCACGTTTCTTTTTACTACCTGCTGTAAGATTATCTAACAAAGATTGAGCAGAAGCTGCATGAGGAACAAATCGCCTGTAAAAATTGATCATACCCAAAAACCTTCTCATTTCCAGAATATTTGCAGGTCGAGGAAAAGATTTAATAACATCCTTACGAGAAGCTACAGGTCTAATACCAAGCGAATCCAACGTATGACCCAAAAAATTTACACTGGATTGCAGAAAGTTGCATTTATTCTTGTTAATAATCAATCCGTTTTGAGCTAAACGACTCAAAACTTCTTCCACGTGTTTCAAATGTTGTGTTTCAGACTTGGATGCGATTAAAATATCATCAATATAAACAAAACAAAAGTCGAAATCTTTTAATATTGAATGGATAAACCTCGATCGATTAAATTTTACAGAAACAAGTTTTTTTTTAAAACATCAAAAACTAGTACTGCAACTTAATGTACCGTGCGGCACCACAATGTTTACCGTTGTTTCGATGATGGATGTCTGATTTTGAATCAGTGTTTGTAAGTAATGTTCGTTGTTACGGGTCTTCTCGATTTCCTTGTCTATGTAGTCCGCATAGTCGGAGTCCAATAATCCGAATAGCTTATTGCCTATATGTATTACCGATAATGTTCAAAGCTGCTCGTTTTGCTCGGGGCAGATGACTATCGCCACCGTATTTGCGATGAAGAATTTCGTTGACTTCGTCGATGTGTTTCAGTTGGTGTTCAAATTGGAGGAGTATTTGTTGGCAGAACTTTCCCTTAGTAATGGAAATACCACAAAATTTTCGTATTTCTTCTATGCTGTTTTTGATGCCGGACAGTTCCTGCCAATACGTCTTAAGGTCGTAGTATGCGAAGAGGTTCCATTCGCTGCTTATTAACCTTACTTCGCCTAAATTTTCGAAGTAAATGCCTGGATGATTCTCAAAGGCTTTGACTTCTATAGGGTTGGTTACCTTACCGAGTATTGATGGAACGAATAACACAATTAGTGCTATTTCAAGTAAGCTTGTATGCCGTGCCCTCTTTGGTGGTGAGGTTGGCTCAATCCTTCTTTCATTTTGATGAAGCCAATTCAGATTGATCGGTAGATATCGTCCCTTATTTTGCACTACCGGACGTTTTACTGTTGGTCGCTTCGGTGGTTCGCCTATGGATACGGGGGCAATCCTTCGGTTAGATGATGATGGCTGTATTGTTTGTTCCTCGGTTTTAATTGGTAATGGACACACTCGATGAAAGGCTCTCCGAAGTTCTGTGGAGGAGGTTTTGATGTCCAGGACTCTGCTAAGTCCATCTTGGCCGTTTATTGTGCGCAACACTCGTCCCATCCGCCATTGCAAAGGAGGGAGATTATCATCCTTTAAAAGGACTGGAGTTCCTGGACTGATGTCCTCGCTAGGATGTTGCCATTTATATCGATTCTGGAGCACTTGTAGGTATTCCTTAGACCAACGACGCCAGAATTACTTGTAAATGGATCTAACCAAATTCCATCGTGCTACTAGGTTACTATTTCTTGGTTTGGCGTCGGCGTCGGGAATAGTAAGAAAAGGTTCTCCGATTAAAACATGGCCGGGTGTCAAGGCTTGCATGTCGTTGGGATCAGTAGATAGTGGAGTGAGTGGCCTTGAGTTAAGGATGGCTTCAATTTGGACAATAACGGTAGAAATTTCTTCTGCTGTGAGATGTACGCTGTGCTGTGCATTACCTTTCTATACTCTAGATGAAATCATATAGAGTATTATAAGTTTAATCCAGCCCAAAAGTTTGTAACGCATAGAACCAAGCCTCGAACGAAAACAATTTGTATATTATTTTTTGTTTATTTGTGGTCAAAAACCTCAAATCCGCTTGACGTCCGTCCGTCCGTCCGTCCGTCTGTCCGTGAACACGATAACTCAAGAAAGCCTTCAACTAGGATCTTGAAATTTTGAATCTGGATGTTTGGTTGAATTTTTAAGGCTAAGTTCGTTAACGGGCAAAATCGTCCTACTCCTTCGGGTAGCTGCCATACAAAATGTCCTTAAAACACGTGTTCAAGAATATTGGCCGATAACTTCAGAAGGGTCTAAGCTACGACATTGAAATTTTGTATGTGTTATTTTTCCAATAGTTGGAGCTAAATATATGATTATGAAGACAATCCTATTAGTCCTTCGTGTAGCTGCCATACAAATATCCTGTCAAAATGTATTCACTTAATTTACGAAACTCATTATAACTCAAGTAATCTTTTAGCTACGAATTCGGAATTTTATTCAAATTAGTTTTGAGTGAAAAGGAAGTTCTCATTTACTAGTCAGCGAAATCCTTTTACTCCTTCTGGTAGCCGCCATACAAAATGTTCTTAAAACACGTGTTTAAGAATATTGGCCGATAACTTCAGAGGGGTTTAAGCTACGTCTTTGAAATTTTGTATGTGTAATTTTTCCAATAGTTGGAGCGGGTAGCTGCCATACAAAATGTCCTTAAAACACGTGTTTAAGAATATTGGCCGATAACTTCAGAAGGGTTTAAGCTACGATATTGAAATTTTGTATATGTTATTTTTCCAATAGTTGGAGCTAAATACATGATTATGAAAAAAATCCTATTAGTCCTTCGTGTAGCCGCCATACAAATATCCTGTCAAAACGTCTTCACTTAATTTACGGAAATTACTATAACTCAAGTAATCTTTTAGCTACGAATTCGGAATTTTATACAAATTAGTTTTGAATGAAAAGGAAGTTCTAACTTACTAATCAGCGAAATCCTTTTACTCCTTCTGGTAGCTGCCATACAAAATGTCCTTAAGACACGTGTTCAACAATATTTTTCGATAACTTTTGAACGCTTCAAGCTACGAATTTCAAATTTTGAACAAGTTTATTTTTAAATGGTTCTAAATAAAGGGATAAATATGTAAGAAATCGAGTGAGTCCTTGCTGCACCTCCCATGTGAAAGTCCTTGAAAAAGGAAATTTTTTTTTGATGACTTACCCAGTTCAAGATATGAAATGAAACACTGAATATTGTCTTTTAGTTTTGAGTAGCAATCTAATGGAAGTCCTTAATAAAGGACATACAACATGCACACACGTAATTCTGCTTTATCCCCAACTATAATATAAATCGGAGTTCAGTATTCATCTAGAGTATTATACGATTGGCTTGCAGCCGATCGTGACTGCAGTATGTTTTAAGTAACCCTTTGCTGATTTTACAGCAGCTTCCCACAGTCCTCCAAAGTGTGGGGACCGGGGTGGAATGGGCCTCCATTGTATTCCATTATTTAAACAATGATTGTTTATTAGGGTTTGAGTTTCGTTTCCTGCTGGTGTTTGGTGAAGATCCTGAAGTTCTGAACGTGCACCCATGAAGTTCGTGGCGTTATCATTGTAGATGGTATTTGGGATCCCTCGTCGTCCGATAAACCTTTTTAGTGCCCCTAAAAACGCTTGAGCAGAAAGATCCGACACCAACTCCAGATGAATCGCCTTTGTTGTGAAGCATACAGAAACTGCTATGTAAGATTTTGTTGGCTGCTTACCACGTATTTTGTAATGTGTTTGAATGGGGCCCATGAAGTCGATGCCTACATTCATAAATATACGTGCCGGTTGTATACGCTCTGCTGGAAGGTTGCCCATTAACTGCCCGATACTCCTTGAGCCTTGCAACAAGTCACGCACTTGTGGACGATGGTTTGAGCCAATTGCTGCACTCGCAACGGCCAGAATTGCTGCCTTGTAAGTGCGAGGAGTGTCTGCGGTGGTGCATGTAGTTGTCTTTGATGGATTTGACTCATTAACAACCTTGTGAATACGTACGATAGATTTGATGATTGAAGTCGCCCTCCAATTCGTAGAATTCCGCTGTCATTCAAAAAAGGTGTGAGACTAACTAAACGGCTTTGTCTGGATAGCTGGCCTTTATTTTTGATAGTCCTTAATTCGTCAGCAAAGTCGGTTTTTTGGATTTAATTCAGAATAATGGGCAAATGTCGATTTTAAAAACACATGTAGATATTGTATTTAATATTATCCGCACTATCCGCACGAGCTACGCCCATGGATACTGAAATAAATTCAATCAATCTTTAAGCTTCCTTTAATTCGACAGTTGTTAGCCAGCTAGGGTGCTCCCGAATTTCCTGGACGATTCTTGATAGGTTCTGCTTAAAACGTAATTTACGAGCCACAACACGATTCAGGTGCGCAAACGAATTTTTGTGGTGGATCCGATATATGAAGTGTGGTTCATTGTTGATTGTGCTAGTCAGAATCGCTTTCGGGGGTGTGCATTCGTCCGGAATCTTCTCCTCGTTTAGATGATGGGGAATCGGCCAATTGTCTTCCGATATTTGAAGAAATTCCGGTCCGTTAAACCACAGCGTAGATTTGCATAGTTGTTCTGGTAACATCCCTCTTGATACAATGTCGGCCGGGTTGCTTTTTGTGTGAATGTATTGCCAATCACATGCTTCAGTTTTTGTTTGAATATAGGAGATTCGATGTGCTATGAATGGATCTAGTTTATTAGATGTCGAACGTATCCAAGCCAACACTATTTGTGAATCGGTCCAGTATTTGATTGTATTGATTTTTATAATGATGCTGCCCTTCACTTGTTTGATCAGTTGAACCATTAATTTCGCTGCGCATAATTCCAGTCTTGGTAATGTGACTGTTTTGATAGGTGCAACTCTTGATTTTGCACACACCAAACGTGCAAGAATATTTCCATCCTTATCCTTGGATCTTAGGTAGAGTACAGTTCCATATGCCTTCTCGGATGCGTCTGAGAAACCGTGTAGCTGTATTTCGACGGATTCTGGTATGAGCATGTGCCGGGGAAGCCTGACATTGTTGAGCGTTTTTAATGTGTTCCGAAATGTCATCCATTTGGTGTGAATCTGTTGAGGTACTGCGGTGTCCCAGTCCAGTTGTAAAGCCCAAGGTTCTTGCATTAATATCTTGGCTAATACAATAACCGGATTTACAAATCCGAGAGGGTCAAATAAGTGTGCAATATCGGAGAGGATGGTTCTCTTCGTAACTTGTTTTAGCTCACTCCATGTAGTAGTGATTGAAAATAAATCCGTTGTTGGCAGCCAAGTGATTCCTAAGGTTTTGACTGTCTTCTCTGTGTCGCTGAAGAAGTTTAGCTGAGTTTCAAGATCTCCAGTTGCAATGTTATGTAAAAGTTGAGGATGATTGGCACACCATTTCCTTAACTCGAATCCGGCACTCAGAAGAAGATTTGTCAGTTCATCCTTAATACGTAGCGATTTCTTAAGATTATTGGAACCGGTCATGACGTCGTCCATATAAAAGTCCCGAATTTCCTTGGAGGCTCGTGGGTGTGTAGCTCTTCCAATTATGGCTAGCTCCTGAAGACATTGAGTTGCTAAATATGGTGCGGCTGTAGTGCCGTAAGCGATAGTGCGAAGACGATAATATTGTAACTGCTGTGTTGGGTCATTTCTCCAAATGATTAATTGAAGATTTCGATCCTCAGGTTCCACATCTATTTGTCGATACATCTTAGTTATGTCGGCTGTGAACACGTATTGGTGTGTTCGGAAGCGAAGGATGATTGAAAATAGATCATCTTGTACTGTAGGTCCTGTCATCATGATATCGTTCAGCGAAGTATTGTTAGATGTCTTGGCTGACGCATCAAACACAACGCGAAGTTTTGTTGTGCTGCTGTCAGGCTTCAAGACATAGGCAAAGGTGAGGCAAAAAATAATTGGGGTTTTGTATGTCATCCTTACTTATTTCTTCCATGTGTTGTAGTTGTACATATTCGTTGATAAAGGCTGAATATTGTTCCTTTAGTTGAGGATGAGTTTGTAGTCGCCTTTCGATAGAAAGAAAACGTCTTCGGGCGATATCTTCTGATTTTCCCAGGGCTGAAGCAGGTTGAATCAAAGGTAGTTTAACCATAAAACGACCGTCCTCCTTCCTTCTTATAAGTCCCTCCAAGCTCGCACCTTTATTGGAATTGGTTGATGAACTGCAATCTTCTACCTCCCAAAATTTCTGTATGTGCTGATCAAGCTGTAAATTGCTTATTCCACAGAACGCGTCGAATGAATTGATCTGTGATGCCTTGCCTAATACAAGCCATCCGAGTGTTGGGTTCTGTAAGGTTGATAAATCCTTACCCAGCTTGATTTGTCCTATTGAAAGTAATTCGCAGAAAAGTTCAGCGCCGATTAACAAGTCGATCTTCCTCGGTGTGTTAAAATCTGGGTCAGCTAGAGTAATATTATGAGGAATTGGCCAGGATGATACCTCGATTTTAATCTGTGGCTGTCGAGTGGTTATTTCTGGAAGCACAAAAACGTCAAGTTGCGCTGTGTATTTATTGAGATTCGATCCTATCGTTATGTTGGATCGCTTTGTTGTACGAGTATTCGAATCCCCAATTCCTGAGATGTTTAAGTTCTCTCGTTTGGCAGTCAATCCCAATTTTCTGTGCAATTGTTCAGTTATAAACGTGAGTTGCGAGCCGGAATCCAATAGAGCTCTACATATGATAGGATCCCCGTTCTTGGTATGTACCTTAACAAGGGCAGTACCTAAGAATATGTAAGTAGATCCAGGAATGGTATGATGATGGGCCGCCAACACGGTGTCCTTGCTATCTGAAGCTGAAGACTGATTTGTAGATACGGTTGTTCCTGGTTTGGATTTTTGCGAACCAGATTTTGATTGATGATCATCGATATGGAGTAACGTGTTGTGTCGCTTGGTGCATTTTGTGCAGCAGCGTGCAGAACAGGCGGCGACTTGATGTCCTTCTTGCAAGCAGTTCAAACAGAGTTTCCATCCTTTGGCCCGTTGAAAACGACATGTTGGTGTCAGGGCCAAAAACTTCTCACATTTGTAGAGTGGATGTTGTCCACTACATGATTTGCAGGCTGCAGTGCGTTGTCCATTTGCTGACATAACGGTTGATGTGCTACTCCTTGTTTTCGTGTTGTAAGACGTAGGACTAGATTTCTGACTTCCGAGACCCTCCAGTGCCTGGAAGCGCAATTCTATAAAATGTAGCAGCGTCGTTATGGTCTCTAGTTCACGAGAATTTGATAAGGACTGCTCATATAGGTTGTGAGAATTTCTATCCAATTTTTTTATTATGATGTGGTGGAGAATGGGGTCCCAATTGTCAATGGGAATTCCCAAACTCTTTAAAGTGCCTAAGCACTCCTTAGTGTTGTCGTGGAGCGACTTAATACCTGAAGCTATGTCAGTGGACAAGGATTAGTCGGTCTAAAATTGCGGTTGCGATGATCCTTTTGTTGGAGTAGCGATCCTCCAGTGTTTTCCATGCGGCTTCGTAATTGCCTTCTGTTATTTGTAGATGATGCACAAGCTTGCTGGATTCTCCACTAAGCGTCGATTTGAGGTACATGAATTTTTGTACCTTGCTAATTGGTTGCCGGTGAATTAGCTCAGTAAACAGGTCCTGGAACTGCGGCCATTTAAGATAGCTTCCGTCGAAGCTGGATATGTCAATCTTCGGAAGATTAACAGCAGGCGATGAATGTCCATGGTGAGGTGTTATGACAGGATAGTCGCGTGCTTGACTCTCCTGCAATCGAACGGTCATGTTTAGGTATTGTCGTTACGCCTCCGAGAAACTTGATTCCAAATAGTCGAGTAGAAATTCCTCAGCCATAATGAGGAGATGATTTGCAGTAATCTCAGACCAATAATTTCTTAGTGAGACTAGCCTTTCCTCATAGTATTGCCTGGATCTCGGACCCTGAAGTTCCGTCTCAATGTTTTTGATGAGATTCTGGAGCGACGTTATGAGAGCGGATTGCGTTCTAATTCGTCTCTGTTGAGGTTCGTTGTTGGAACCTTCGTTAGAAGGTGGACAGCCAGTGGAGCTGCCTGCTGCCTTACCGTCCATTGAATTGTCTGCTTGAGATGCCGTCTCTATTGCAGCCTGTAATGCTGCCGCTAGATATGCTGCGGTATCCTCGTAGACTGCTTCTATGGTTTGATGGTACTTCTGTTTGAAGTACGGATGTCCGTCTCTTCGAAGCGCTTCATTCGAAATCCAATCGATCCAACCTGGTTTGAATGTTTTGGACAGTTCGCCTTGTCTTCGCCTCCTTCTTAAAGTTGACGCCGATTTTTTCCAGCCGTTTCCCGACTTCTTACTGTTGCTCGAGCAGGGCCTCCATGATTGCTGGTCAATTGATGTCTTCAACGTCGAATATTTAACTGCTGATGCTGATGCATTTGCAGATGCTGATGCTGCTGCTGATGCTGATCCTGTTGCTGATCACATCGGGGTCACCATGTAAAATAACGAGCCTTTTCGTTATTGATTCTGCTTCTTGTGATTATAAAGAAAACGTCTTCTTCAATGGTAATATACAGAATGAATTTATTTGTCTTTTAGTTAAGCTTATATAATAAAATAATGCTTAATCTTAAACTTAAGGCTAATTCACTTTGACCTACTAATGATCGTGGCCGAAAGTGCATATGCAGCGCGGTGCATAAAAATAATTTATGACCTACATAATGGGTCGGTCATGTACATTATGATAAAGTGCATACTCGGTGAGTTGCAAAATAAAGAAAAATACTTTTGGATATGCAAATGAATGGATGCGTCGGCATCGATCTAGTTTGGAGTCGAAAACCTAATGATTATGATGAATCATTAACAGAGCCTTTCAGCATCTTCAGTCATTGGAGCGCAGACTGGGGCACAACGACCAGTTAAAATAAATGTATCAGCAATGTATCGAAGAATATATCCAACTAGGTCACATGGAGCGAATTCCGCAATCTGAAATTCACTCAAACTTTACTCATCACTTTTATATGCCTCATCATGCAGTTATCAAAGATTCTAGCGAACATACGAAATTAAGAGTCGTTTTCAATGCATCCAGCAAAACTCAGGCGGGACCAGCACTCAACGATCTTTTATTTGTCGGCCCAGCACTACAACGAGATTTAACTGCGTTAATTAAAAGCTGGAGAAGCCATCGTGTAGCATTTTCTGCCGATATGGAGAAAATGTATAGACAGATTAAAGTGGACAACACACACATAGATTTCCAGCAACTATTATGGCGGCAGAATCCAGACGATTCAACACTTCAGGCTTACGACTGTGACCTTCGGAGTTTCTTCCGCGCCTTATCTAGCAATTCGAACTATCAAACAATTAGCTGAAGACGAAGAAAGGTCCTTCAAAATGAGATCCCAAGTACTCCGCAAAGATGTTTATGTTGACAATGTTTTAAGTGGTGCGGATTCTCTTGAGGCTGCTTTCGAAGCACAACGCGCTGTCACTGCAATTCTGCAGAAGGGTGGCTTTAAATTCCGGTAATGGGCGTCCAACCGTTTTGATCTGTTAACCCATATTCCGGCCTCAGAAAGGTTCACGTCTACGTCTCTAGCTCTCGATTCGAAATCTTATATTAGGGCTAGCATGGAATCCTCATCAAGATTATTTGCATATCAAAGTAAACTTTAATTTAGACATTCCTGTCGTATGTAAAAGGACGGTGCTGTCACTCGTCGCTAAGTTATTTGACCCTATGGGCTGGATCGCTCCGATCATAGTGACGGCTAAAATATTTATGCAAAGATTGTGGCTATTAAAAGTAACCTGGGACCAACCGTTATCAGGTACTCTATCCATAGATACTTTGCGCATACCACGTTGGACTCAACTAGATACTCGGTACGAGATTCAACTTCACGGATTCTGTGACGCCTCTGGGCAACCATACGCTGCCGTGGAGTATACTCTAGTCAAGGCACCGAACAATAAAAGAGTCATTTCACTTATAACGGCCAAAACTAAAGTAGCTCCAATAAAAACTGTATCACTTCCGCGGTTGGAATTATGTGGCGCAACCCTAGTAGCAAATCACATTAGAAAACTATATTGGATCCCTAGATTGAAGTCGTTAATCAAAACATGCATTTTTTACTGCGTCATTTGTTTTTGACAAAAAAGAGAAACATCAGTTCAACTAATGGGTGATCTTCCAAGACCTCGTGTCACACCAGCGCGCCCATTCTCGTCAGTCGGAATCGATTATGCCTGTCCATTATCAGTCAAAATGTCAAAAGGACGGAACCCCCGAATCCACAAAGGTTATATTGCCATCTTCGTTTGCTTCGCCACAAAGGCTGTTCGTCAGTCGTCAGTGATCAAACTACCGAAGCCTTTATCGCAGCATTACGAAGGTTTAAAGCACGCAGAGGTCTCTGTAAAGCCATTTATTCGGATTGCAGAACTAATTTCGTAGGCGCAAAATCCCAGCTGCAAAAGGATTATGAACTATGTCAACGATGAGCTATAGTCGAGACAGCCAAGATGACGGGATTCAATTGCACTTCATTCCGCTCGGATCACCACATTTTGGCGGATTATGGGAGGCTGGCGTGCGCTCCATTAAATGTCATTTACGTCGAGTGGTCGGTAACACTAATTTAACGTTCGAGGAGCTCACCACTGTGTTATGCCAAATAGAAGCATGCCTTAACTCCAGACCTTTGTGTCCTTTAACCGATGATCCAGAGGATTTGAGTAGTCTCACTCCAGGACACTTTCTCATTGGCGAAGCTTTGCTGTCACATCCGCAAGAAGGTCTTTCTATGATAAAGGAAACTAGTCTTAACCGATGGCGTCTGCTACAAAAATTACAGCAAGATTTTGGCGGTTCGAATATTTGAGTCGACTTCAATAGCGCCCTAAGTGGAATCGCGTGACACCCAATCCAACTGTCGGTCAACTGGTGTTAGTCAAAGATGAAAAACTCCCACCACTCAAATGGATGATGGAAAGAATCACTGGCATCTATCCTGGAAAAGATGGTATTGTACGTGTTGTGGACATCAGAACCCAAAATTCGACCATCAAACGACCCATTCACAAGATAATCATCCTCCCAATCGAAGATGCTCCTGTGACACATATGAACTTACCTCGTGATAGTTAATGGAACGCTCAAGATATTCAATCACCTTCCCTAATTCCATGAATTCATCATATGCGAGTCGGTGCGCATTCAAACCCCTTGTTCGAGAATGTTTCCTTGTATCGTACGACGGAAATGTCACGATAACGAGCGAAACATGCAACCTTTGGTCTACCGCTAAATTTGAAACGATTGTTTCAAGGCCCGGGGGAATATTGAAGATCGCAACACTACTGATCCACTTTAATTTCGCAACACTGCCGATCCACTCCACTTTGGTAACACTGGCGATCCACCGCTGAATTGAGGCGATCCAATGGCACCAACCTCGAAGGAAGAAAGTCGAACTGACAAGTCATTGGAAAAGCGTCCGGTGTGTTTTTTTGTGTGTGCGAACAAAACGTCACGAAACTTCTTCAGTGTTATTTTAAATGAATAAAATTTAGTGCAATCGAAATCAGTTTTTATTTCTCTGGCTGGAAAAGATCGAAAAGTAAAGATCATACGAAAACAGAATGCTTCAATTCCAGCTTTCAAACTTTTAGGACACATTGTTTTTCCCCCCTCTCCCACACCCCTCAACCCTTATCGCCAATTTTGCAAATATGTCCACTACCATAGTACTACATAAGTTTCAAGTTTCAGCCTGCTACCATAAGCAGTTCCTGAGATCTATAAACCAAATTTGTTCGCCTAAAACGCGTCCCCTCCTTCCCGTCACACCCCCACCACTCCAAAAGATACCAATCGTAGGTGTTCACCCATTCTACTCACCATAAAAATTTCAACTTAATATCTCAACGCCTTCAAACGGTTCTGCGTACGATGGACGGCGTACGGCGGATATTTTTTGGAAGAGTGCAGCAGCAAAAAGTGCCGTGCGACTAAGAGAGTCAGGCAACTGGGTATCTAGACCTGGAGTACAGCTGCATACTCGGACGATTTAGTGAATGTAACCCATTAGAGGATACAGACCACTTAATTCCGCAACTCGATTTCTCTAGGAAATTCTCGACGAGGATCCCTAGCAGAGAGGGGTGGAATGTGGATCAGCCCCATCAAGGGGACATTCATATTATGGTGTCCCTTTTGGGAGCTCTGAATTAAAACACTTTATTGTTTACATTTACTAGTTTATTCCACTTAACTTTTACATTTTACATTGCTACTTTCCATGTACATATGTATAATACTTCATTAACACGACCCGTTCGGTCGGTGGTCAGATCTAAAACTCTCTGCTATCAATCCCTCCGAGCATGATGGATGGCAGTCAGTAATAATTGAAGATCAGCAATATCATTGACTTGTGTGTCTCGAATATCGACCATTGATAGTAGGTCAGCAATATGGGTGGCTCCTGCATCGCGAATGTCGACATTTTGTAATCCGGCCGCTTATGTTGGTTGTTGGCCGGTGCTATTGACTTGTATATTGCCGATGGATCATATTATCATGAACGCGTCAGGCGGCAGTATACAGTCAATAGCAGGGAAG
Organism: Beris morrisii; assembly: GCA_951812415.1. Lineage (NCBI taxonomy): Eukaryota > Metazoa > Arthropoda > Insecta > Diptera > Stratiomyidae > Beris > Beris morrisii. The sequence goes on along the minus strand of OX638310.1, from coordinate 85,026,052 downwards.
TAAGTCGAACCGATTTCCTGATCGCCGATCAGATTTAACTATTAAATTTACTTGCTACTGGGTAAAATCGGTCCTCGACAATATATACACAGACGGTTCAAAGGTAGACGCGGATACGGGTGTTGAAGTATTCTCCACCGACCTGAACCATTGCGAGTCATTCAGAATGCCGGACTGCTGCAGCGTGTTTCAGGCAGAGATGATGGGGATCGTTCAGGCTTGCAATCTACTAGAAGCTGGTGCAGTGCGGAACACACCCATTGTCATCCTAACAGATAGTCAGGCGGCGATTAAGGCGCTCAACTCACACATCAAATCCCGCCTTGTGAGGTTATGCAGGGATAAGATTGGTGCATTATGCACTCATTTAAACATAACAATTTGTTGGGTTCCGGGCCACAGCGAGATTCCAGGCAACGAGGCCGCGGATGAACGCGCAAGGAGAGGCGTGGCGCTGGATAAAGCGCTAGCTCTTTCAGTGAGGAGGCCAATCGAAGACATAAAGCACGCTGTCGACGTGAAGGCCATATCAAAGGCTAACACCGTGTCTCGTGGACAGGCATCTCTGGCCGACCTTAAATGCGAGCAGGACAAAGTTTATTCTACTCGGAGATAGGAATACTTTTCGTATCTTAATTGGTGTACTGACAGGCTATTGCCTGATCGGCCGGCACGCCAGAAGACTAGGTTCTGCAGATCTGTGCCGCAGCTGTAGTGAACTCGATGCCAACGAAAGTATTTTTCACATGCTTCGCGAATGCTCTGGTCTAGCTTGGAGGCGCGAACGTACTTTAGGTATGCGCTTCGCCATGGACTTGGGCGAATTCGCAAACATTAAGCTAGACAAGCTGCTGCAGTTTGTCAGGCTGGCCGGGTGGTTTACCTAAGATGTGGTCTTGGGCATACGGGTACTTCTTACCGTACATGTGAGATCACAACTGACACATTGGCGGTCTATGTGTTTGGTCGCTTAAAGTGGACACCCACCTAACCTAACCCTAACCTAACGGCGGACGGCGTACGGCGGACAGACGGAAATTTTTTTTTTTTGTTTTTTTGGGGTCTACTAGTCCTAAAACGTGAAAATTACAAATTTCAGGGTAGCAAATTTTTTTGAAATTTCAGGTCGATCACAATACTTTATTATTAAAAAATAATAACGTAAAAGGCAAAAGAGGAGCGGCCCCAGAATAGATCCTTGCGGGACTCCACAGGAGATAGAGAGATGATCGGAATTCGCACCGTTTAAGGAAACAAATTGAGATCTACCAGTCAAGTAGTGTCTCATGAGACTTACAGCACATTTCTCCATATTGAAATAATACTCCAACTTTTCACATAGTAAATTATGATCAATGGATTCAAACGCTTTTGTGAAGTCAAGTAATTCCAAATAATGACTTCAATATATGGATAATTTATTTCTTTTTGGGTTTGCTTTTCATGCACTTAACTTATTGAAATTGATTCAATAATTAAACTCACAGTTATTAGATAAATATTCATATACAATAATAATTAATTTAGATAATAATATGATATATCTATATGACTAGATTTTATCAATTACAAACTTCAACTGAATTTACTTTTCAAAAATATTTTTTTACACAAACTAATCAGTTGCTTTGATTATTCATTACTATTCAATCAATGTAATCAAAGTAACTGAATACATTATTATAGAACGACGGTGGCGAAATATTCAACACAGTAACTAATTGAATTTACAGTACTCGCCACATACTCCCCCTCAGAGACAGCTTTCTTTTAACAAAAATAATTAATTTGTGGGGTGTCGACTACTTGTGGGCAACACAACAACTATTCTGTGAGAAAAAATTATTAAAAATATATGTCATTTTTTTAGAAAAAATTAATCAGAGATAATTTTCGATGATACGAGTTGAAAGTAAAAAATAATCGACGACAAAATTCATTGAATTAACCATCGGTGATAATTTCAATTAATTTTACTAAGAATTTCATGTAGAAAAGTTTATGTAATTAAAATCGATTTAAATAAGAAACATTCGTTCTGTAATACACAATTAGAACTATTACATAGAACAAATTTACATAATATTTAAAACCCAACTGTCAGACACAACACTTGTTGAACCCAAGAAAGTTCAAAAACTCGACCATTAGGCTAATGCTTGCGAGACACACGGTTTAAGCGTATCTACTGACACCTTAACTTTTTTCTGCTTAAGGCCCGGACTACATGGTCCGTTTTTTCGACTTCGGAGAAAACAGGCTCCGCCTTCCGGAAAGAATGGAAACCATGTCCCATAGAAATGTATGAGATTTTAGCTCGTCGACTACATGACTCCGGAAAAACGCGCGTCCGGAAAAAAACCTGAGCATGCACAGGTTTCTCCGGACGGTTGATCAGGAATGTTTCGACCTATCCGGAATTAAATTTCAAGAACATACAGAGTTGTATGAGCTCGACTACATGGTCGAATCAAAGGAACGTTTTGGACTACAAATTTTGAACCCTAGATCTCAGAAACCACTTATGCTAGGGTGCTGAAAGTTGAAAATTATGGAGAACTATGATAATGGACCCATTTGTAAAAAAATGGTCGATAGTGGTTGAGGGGTGTGGGAGTGGGGTGAAAAACAATACGTCCACACTTGAAAGCTGAGATAGAAACATTCTAAAATCCATATCTTCTGAATGATTCATGCCAGAAGGTTGAAACTTTGTGGTTGTCTTAAGAGATACTAGGATATTAGAAAAGGGTTAAAGTTGTTAAAAGAGGTGGTGGGGTATAGGGGTGGAGGGTGAACAACTTTGAATTACAATATCTTCCGAACCAATTGTACCAGATAGATAAGATTTGGTTTCTGTATATAGAATTACAAGTGGAGTCTAGTAAAAGTAAAATTTATGAAGCGCGGAAATAGGAGACAGCCAATTTTCAAAAAATTAAATTTTTATATCTCAATTTTACACAAGTTAGGAGCAGTAGACCTCTAGCGGAGAAAAAAAATTTGAGGGTGTGGGTGTAGGGAGTGATGGTGGGAGGGGGTGGAAAAGAAAAAAATTCTGATTTTAATTTCTCGAAAGCCACAAAGGATAGAAAGCTAAAAATTGACAACAATATAGAGCCACAGAAAAATAAAATTTTTGAAAGTGTTAGCAAGGTACGGGGGTTGAGGGTGGTTTTCCATATCTCAGGAACGGCTTATGCTAAAAAGAAAAAGAAATACGAAACGCGTTTAATGCTGACATGCGGTGTAGGTTACTATGCGATTGGCAACCTAAGGAATACCCAGGAGGCTATTTGAAACGTTATTTTTTAGGTTGTCAGTCGCATAGTAACCTAAACCGCATCTCAACATTAAACGCGTTTCGGACTTGTACCTATAAAATATTAAAGTTGCCCCCAGGCAGATTTTTATTGTTCTATACAACGATCGCCATACATATAAGTTCTTCGTAGCTTAAATTCTCCATAGCAGAACGCATTCATCACACCACGCTCGCTCGCAGTAGACTGAAAGCTTTTTATTCCGGACGCCGTGTAGTCGAAGCTGTCCGGAATCGGTTTTTTTCCGGAGTAGAAAAAAAAACGGACCATGTAGTCCGGGCCTAATTGGCAGAGTGAAATACTTGGGCTCACGCGAAATCACTGGGTAAGGCCCTTCGAATGATGTGTGTAAAGATAAATTAGATGTGCCACTTCTGACGAAAACATGAGAGCAGTCTTTTAACTCATTAAACTGGAAAATATTTTGTGCTGAATTTCTAACTGGCGGGTGAGGCTTTATTTGCTAAGATACTGCAGAAATTCATGCTCTGGTAGTTTTGTACCTAAATTTTTGTCTTAAATGAACTCAAAAGGCAACCTTAAATTTTGACTATATAGCATTTCCGCCGCTGTTCCAACTGCATCTTCGCGGAGAATTGAACGTAGACCCAATAAAATGAAGGGTAAATTGTCCAACTAATTTGAAATGCTTTTACATAACAAAGCCTCTTTTAAAACCCCATGCCATCGTTCTAATAAACCATTATCTTTAGGGTTGAAAGCAGTTGTCCTATTGCGTTTGAAACGTAACCATAAACCAAGCTCTGTGAACAAATGCGATTCAAATTGCATTCCCTGATCAGTAATAATGATTGTTGGAATACCGAAACGGGGAAAGTACTCTCTTATCAAACCTGATGCCACCGGTTTTGCACTAGAGTCCCTAATAGGAAAAGCTTCAGGCCAACATGTAAACCTGTCAATAATAGTTAAACAATAACGGTAATCGTTAGAAATACGAAGAGGTCCTACTAAATCGATGTGAATAACGTCGAATTTCTCAGAAAACTTATCGAAATTACTGAACGGACTTTAGACTGATCATATAGAGTATTATAAGTTTAATCCAGCCCAAAAGTTTGTAACGCATAGAACCAAGCCTCGGACGATTATATATTGTTTTTTGTTTATTTGTGGCCAAAAACCTCAAATCCGCTTGACGTCCGTCCGTCCGTCCGTCCGTCCGTTAGCACGATAACTCAAGAACGCCTTCACCTAGGATCTTGAAATTTTGAATGTGGATTTTTGGTTGAATTTGTAAGGCTAAGTTCGTTAACGGGCAAAATCGTCTTACTCCTTCGGGTAGCTGCCATACAAAATGTCCTTAAAACACGTGTTCAAGAATATTGGTCGATAACTTTAGAAAGGTTTAAGCTACGAAATTGAAATTTTGTATGTACTATTTTTCCAATAGTTGGAGCTAAATATATGATTATGAAGAAAATCCTGTTAGTCCTTCGTGTAGCTGCCATACAAATATCCTGTCAAAACGTCTTCACTTAATTTACGCAACTCACTATAACTCAAGGAATCCATTAGTTATGAATTCGGAATTTTGTACAAATTAGTTTTGAGTGAAAAGAAAGTTTGACTTTACTAGTCAGCGAAATCCTTTTACTCCTTCTGGTAGCTGCCATACAAAATGTCCTTAAAACACGTGTTTATGAATATTGGCCGATAACTTCAGAAGGGTTTAAGCTACGTCTTTGAAATTTTGTATGTGTTATTTTTCCAATAGTTGGAGCTAAATGTATGATTATGAAGAAAATCCTGTTAGTCCTTCGTGTAGCTGCCATACAAATATCCTGTCAAAACGTCTTCACTTAATTTACGGAACTTACTATAACTCAAGTAATCTTTTAGCTATGAATTGGAAATTTTGTACAAATTAGTTTTGAGTAAAAACAAAGTTCGAGTTTATTAATCAGCGAAATCCTTTTACTCCTTCTGGTAGGTGCCATACAAAATGTCCTTAAGACACGTGTTCAACAATATTTTTCGATAACTTTTGAACGCTTTAAGCTACGAATTTGAAATTTTGTACACGTTCATTTTTAAATGGTTCCAAGGAAAAGGATAAACATGTAAGAAATCGAGTGAGTCCTTCCTGCACCTCCCATGTGAAAGTCATTTCAAGATAAGAAATTAAATACTGAATATTGTCTTTTAGTTTTGAGTAACAATCTAATGGCAGTCCTTAAGAAAGGACATACAACATGCACACACGTAATTCTACTTTATCCCCAACTACAATATAAATCGGAGTTCAGTATTCATCTAGAGTATTATACGATTGGCTTACAGCCGATCGTGACTGCAGTATGTTTTTTTATGGAAGGCCAAACTACTTTACTAGTAAACAACTTGACCGTTGCTTTGATTCCCGGATGTGAAAAACCATGAATTGTTTCAAACACTGATCTGCGTTTGGACTCAGGAATATAGGGACGGAGAATGGGTAAAGATGAATCACACCATAGTTGATGATCTGAGTTCAGTAACGAAATCGCGATCATTTGTAAACCTGGCAATAACTTAATTTGATCTAACTGTGGATCTATTAATTAAGCTTCTGCAATTTCTGAAAAATCATTTGAAGAAGGTAGATTTATTTCATTTATCCTATATAAGGCATCTACCTTCACATTCTCTTTACAGGATACATGTCTGATGTCAGTAGAGAATTGACCAATGAAATCTAGTTGTCTTAACTGCCTAGGTGATACCTTATCAGGTTTCTGATTGAAAGCAAAAGTTAACGGTTTATGGTCCGTGAATAAAATAAAGTTGCGACCCTCCAACATAAAACGGAAATGTTTAATTGCAGCGAATGCTGCCAATAACTCTCTATCGTAAGCACTGTAATTGCGTTCAGTTGAGGAGAATTTCCGTGAGAAAAACCCTAATGGTTTCCAATCTTTACCGACGCGTTGTTGAAGAGCTGAACCTATTGCTAAATCCGAAGCATCGACTGATAAAGATAAGGATGGCGATACATCAGAAAAAACTAAACTTGTGACATTTGCTAGAAGATTCTTGATCGATTCAAAAGCTCGTATCGCCGCTTCATTCCAAACTAATAAAGTTAAATCATTTTTCTTTTTACTTACTTTTGTGAAGTTATCTAACTCTCTTTGTGATGAAGCTGCGTTCGGAATGAATCTTCTATAAAAGTTTATCATACCTAAAAATCTTCTCAACTCTAAGACATTCGTTGGACGTGGACACGACAATGTAACATTCACTTTAGATTTAATAGGGTGAATTCCATCCATGTCTAAACTATGACCAAGAAAATCTATTTTTGATTGTAAAAATTTGCATTTCTCTAGATTTAATACTAATCCATTAAAGGCCGGTTTACATGACGATTGCAAACAATTTTTACTGAGATTGTGAGGGAGAAGTGAAACGAACAGATATTATATCCAGCAAAAAATATTGAGGATATTTCTGTGAATGTGTCTGTGCCAACATTTTTTGCAGTGGTTGCTTCTACTCCATTGAAAATTCGATAAGCTAGCTCCCTCACAATCTCGGTAAAAATTGCAACCGCCATGTAAACCGGCCTTTATAGCTAATTTATGCAAAATTGTATTCAGATGTTTCAAAGGGTCATGTTTATTTTTCGATTCAATCAATATAATATCATCGATATAAACGAAACAAAAGTCTAGATCTTCCAGTATTTGTGAGATGAACCTTTGGAACCTTTGCCTGCATTGCGCAACCCGAATGTCATTCGTGGAAATTCCAAAGAACCAGAAGGTGTAGTGTTTGCTCTTTTTGCTATGTCATCTTCGTTCATCAGAACGAAGGCAGAATTTGGTGATAAACCCTTTCTAACGGGCCTATTACGAAACTCGAGTCGAGTGAGTAACTCGACTCACATTTGGACTCGACTCGAGCTAAAGTTGGTATTATGAAACTCGACAATTGGAAAGTCCCTTCATTTCCAGCAGTCGAGTAAGTTTGACATTTCTTATAAGAAAATACTCACTCGATCGGCTATCATAATACGCAGATCTCTTAACTCACGCTTTTTTTTCGACTAAAAGTCGAGTGAAACTCGACAAGTAGGCACTCGTCGAGTTTCATAGTCGCAGAATGTGAGTTTTTTGATCGAGTCGAGTTTCGCAATAGGCCCGGAAGTCTAAGGTTGAGAAAATTTGGCAACCATGTAATTGATGAGCAAAATCGTGAATATGTGGTATCGGATATTTGTCTGGTACCGTTTTGGCATTAGAAAACCGATAGTCACGACATGGCCTCCACTCGCCATTTTTTTTAACCGCCATATGTAATGGAGATGCCCACGGACTATTCGATGGTCTGCAGATACCACGATCTAACATCTTCTTTAACTCTGCCTTAGCACTTATGAGCTTTTCCGGATTTAAGCGACGAGGTTTCGTAAATATCGGATTGCAGTTAGTCACTATAAAATGCTTAACTTTGTGTAAGTCGTTGAAACCTCGTGAAGGAGAGTTATTTTTTTTGCGATAATTAAATTGGCTAGTACTGCCACAGTATAGCAACCAACTTTTCATCCATGTTGCGGTAAATACCATCAGAAATCTCTATTAGGGCAGAGTTAGTACTATGTTTTGGTCGAAAACCTGATTGGTATTTGTAAAGAAGGTTATTGTCGTTAAGGAAACTGCTTAGTTGAGAGTGCATAATATGCTCAAACGCCTTGGACAGACTTGATAATAAACTAATTGGTCAATATTGCTGATATCAGGATTATAAGTTTTGGGAACTGGAACAATTTTCGCAACTTTGCAAGCAGAAGGATACCTAGACGTAGTTAAGATAGAATTGAATAAATAAATTATGTAAGGAAGGACAACAGGCAGAAGAAGCCGAACAAATTCATCGGTTTTCGAAGTTTGTATCAACGCTTTGAAATTCGAACGAAAATAATCAAAAGGCGGAAGTTGAGGTATTAACACCGCCGAAACACTCGGCAGAAATTCTTGATGTGTTTCTGAACGACACTATTGGAAGCAATTTATTTCGTGCATATTTTGCTATCTGCGGAGCTTCACTACATGCTTTTGGCATAAACAATTTCCTTCAAAAAGCCTCCGTAAGTATTGACGTTAGAGACACGGAGCATTTCCTTTTTCGGCGCCAAATAACTCCCAAAAGAGATGCTCCTGCAGTGTGTTATTTGCGACTTCCCGCTTTTCTGGATGGATGGAAACTTTCCATTTTTTTTCCTGTTTATTTTTCTAGAGAAAATCAACAATCAACATACGCAATCATGATGATGTGGCAAAGTTTGAAATGTCTACAAGATTTAGGCAATTCACTATGTAGTAAAAATGTCAACAGTCGCGATATTTCCTTCATGAACAATTTATGTTCCCGTGGCTGGTTTTGCTCATGGACGCTCAAGCTGACACAAGACTTTTATTAGCAAATTTTTATTGGAAATCTCTTTACAAACACATCAGCGTACTGCTGCGGAAGATATAAATACAAGAATGGCTGACGATAAGAGTTTAATGTTCGCAGTATATCGCTTTCCGATATTCTATCATGGGACGTTCAACCCTTAAGCTTTAGTAAGGCTGCAAGATGTTGCTTAACGGGAGAAAACAATTTGAGTACACTGTTGGCTATTGGATCGGATTTGTGCATTTATAACACTAATGATCACTGCACACTATAGGGTGAAATCTGTCGAGAATGTACCATTTACAAGTTTAATCGAGCCCAAAATTTTATCTTAGCACGGTGCATTGGACAAAGAAAGGTATATAGAATTTTTTGTTCCATTATGTTTAAAGATGTTCGCCCCTTTTTCGGAACGTATTTTAATATGAAGTTGAAATTTGGGGTTATGTTCTTTAACGAGTCAAATTGTCGTACTTCTTCGTTTAGCTTCTACACAAAAACTGGCAAATACAGTACATTATCCGGACCCTTGGAACATTTAATAAACAATCGTGAATGCTGAAAAATATTTTGGTGTATTCGGGATTCGAGTAAGAAGTACCAGCTATTTCGTTAGTGAATTAGTGCATAAAATTGAAATCCTCGTAAAATTTCAGGTAGGTCTCGTGGCAAGGTTTAACACATGGCATGAATCTATTCCTGAATCCAGTAAATTATTGCTTGTTTTTTGAGGCGGTTGCCATTTTGTTGTATATTTTCTTCATGGGCAGCGGCAATTTTAATACTGAACTTAACGATAAAGCAAAATGGTGGGTACTCACATATTATGCTATTTTCTATAACTTTCGTTTGGTTGCAATTAAATGGCAGGGTGTAGTTCAGTGGCAGTGCACTTATCTGGGTACAAGTCACATACAAAGCATAGTTTATTTATGAATTTAAATAAATTTTATTTAATAATATAGCTTTGTGATCGCCCATAAATTAAGAAAAAATCCAGTTCACAAATTTTGTATTTCAGCGTTTTAGATGCAAGATTTTGTTTTCTATTATATATTTCAGGGAACTATTATACTAGGAAGCTGAAATTCATATAAATTGCGATAGTGAACACATTTGCAACAAAAATTTCAACTTATGTAGAGAGCATCCAAAACACATGAAAGCTGGAATCAAGACATTTTAAAAATCATATCTTCTAAACAGTTCATACCAGAAAGTTTAAACTTATTGGTTTTTTATAGGTAAACTGGAAAAATTAGATGTACAGGTAGCATGTAGGGAGCGGTCAACAAGTTTGTATAACGAAAACTCGGTATGCCAATTGCGCAAGAAAACTAAAATATGTTTTCTGGGAGTAAGCGATGAAGAAGGAAAGGAACAAAAATCCGATATCCATATTTCAAGAACAGCTAAGAAAGAAATCATAAAGTGCAGCATGAGGCTATTGGATGGGTCTACAAATAAAATGTCTGATAGGATTAGCAAGATTTGTGGGTGACATATGTCTTCTGTCGCGTGATATTGATGCAGTTCCAACGGTATAGCATATAACTAAATTTAACATCTCAGCATTAAACGAGTTCCGCACTTCTATTCAAAAAATAATAAAGTTGCGCCCAGACTATTGGCAGATTTTTGGTTTATGTTTAATTTATTGATCAATATGATTTTACATCGACCAATGTTTCTTTTGCCGAAAGAAGTACCACACAAATTAAACACAAAACAAGAACTTTTTACTTTTGATCGAACTTTTTATTATCTTGATTTGAATGTTCCGAAGTTACAATCACGACTGACTTACAGTATAGTTTTTCGCCTGGAAACGAAAAACTCATGTGATGCATTTATGAAATTAAATTCACTTATGAAAATGCTGGGATCTCATTTAACATTCCGTCTTGCTATAAGGTGACATTCGATATTTACTTTTTTTTTTTTTATTTATTTGCAGAATGAAACCCCTTATGCAATAAGGAGCCCATTGAAAATTTTGGCCAAGCCTACAAGGGCATATGGCACATCGTGTTACTTGTTTTGTACATTCCCATAGAGTAATAATACAAGAAAGATAAATGTAAAGTCGAAAGAAATAGAAAATTGAAAAAATAAAAATAAAAATGGATCAAATAAAATAGGGAAAAAACTAGTAAAATGCATGCTTAATATTAAATAAAACAGGCTTGATACTAGATAGATAGATAGATAGATTTGAAATAGGGGTAGGTTAGGTTAGGTACCTGCGCTTACAATGAAGCCTAGTATTTTGCGAAGAGGAATGGTCAGTAATTCCGATGGCTCCATGAAACCCTGACCAAAGTGACGAAGTCTTTTGTGAGCTGAACCCTCATATTCACAGAGGATATGCTCTGGTGTTTCTTCTTCGTCATTGCATATTCTGAAAATTTTAGTCTCAGAGAGACCAATTCTATCGCGATGCTTCCTCATGTGACAATGTCCAGTCAGAGCTCCCACTAGGGTTCGGGTCTGATATCTGCTTAATTTTAGATAATCAGATGTTCTTTTTTTCCGAATGTTTTGGCATAAAAAGCTTTGAGTGCCTGTTGCCCGGTGCCAAGTCCCAGTGAATGGCACTTTGCGATTTTTTCCACATTCGGATGTTCATTCTGGCTGTGCTTAACGGTATTCAAAAGAATGGATATGGTCCCATAAAGTCAGCTGGCTTGATACTAACTAATTCAAGCTTACATCTAATGAATACCAAAAATGTATAGTGTAGAAAAAAAAAATTATAGTAAAAATAAGGTAAATAAATTCATGCTTCTAACAAAAAATGAAAATGAAATTCTTATTTCTAATGTGTAAAATCAAAGCAAAGGTAAAGTTAAAAATAGAAGAAAAATATATATAAAATTAGAAAAGGATTAAATAATAAATGAATTCATGCTTACTTCTAATAAAAACTTAAGACTAGTGTTTTAATTGGAAGAGAAAGAAGAAAAAAGAAAACTAAACTACGTTAAAAGCTTAAGAAAAGCGAGGAAGTAGAGGGAGAGGTCCAGTTGGATGGATTAAAGTAGGTGTGAAATATGGAGGTGTTAAAGAGTTGGAGGAGGGGTTCTGGGTTAGAGGTGGAGAGAAGGTTGCTTAGGGAGGGAAGTGAATGGTTAAAGTGTTCGGCCGTCGTGCTGCACTCCTCCAGAATATGCTTCATTGTAAACGCCTTTTGGCAGGTTAAGCAACCCGGTTGTGGCGTTTTGATGATAAGTCTGGCCCTGGCCAGTGTTTCTCTCTAGCTCAGGGCTATATGGTGGTGGTGTGGTGTAGCGCCAGAGCTTGGCCAGGAAGGTCTTGTTGTCAGCCCAGGCGATAGATCGCTGTTGGGCGAGCGCTGTTGTACGTCGCGCAAAACTGATGTATGTTGGAAGGATCTCCGCTTCGTGTCGTGTCGCTCATTACCTTTTTACGTACAAATATTCAAGGAACCCCTTGCCGTTTCACCCATGGTTGCCTTGTACCTTTCCCAGTCGGCGCGTGAGGTGACGTACCTGATGATTGGTCCAAAGTTAGCCAAGCATTGAGTCGATGTAACGATGCCTGGCATGTGATCACTGACTTCTGGGTTGGTGTGGAGTTCCCATGATAAAAAGTTAGCGAGCCTGGAGGGGGCGAGTGTCAAGTCGATGGCTGTCAAGGAAGATCTGGCCGAGACGAGTCTCGGCGACCCATCGTTGAAGGACACAATTGATGCGTCCTCAATCCAATCCGAGATGCCGAGATTCGCAAATTGTCTTAACAGATAGTTGGTCCGTGTAAGGCACAAAACTGGGCCGTTGGGCCTAACCTCTAACTTTTTCACTACCCAAGTACGAAAAGCAGAACGGCACAGCACAGGCTTAGTACTGGTGCCAGAGTTCCCAGCAGGGGCGGAGCTTCCATAGGAGCAAGTGGAGCAACTGCGCCGGGCGCCAAATTTTCAGGGCGCCACATCTAATGTTCCATCTACCTACGCAATTGTTCGTTCATGTACGAACCTGCAATTATCAAATTCACTGTTTGTAATTTTTGCAATTTTGCAAAACACGGTATCCTACCTACATATAAGTACCTATCCATCCAAATACAAATTAATAACACGTCGTACTCCCAAACGTTTGTTTTATTCCCTTAAATATGTGATTGCTGTTTGATCTTATCATATAAATACATGTTCGAAGCACCCTCTTCCAAATACATGGTACATACATAAACGATTTTGTATAACCAACATCATTTTCCTCCACCGATCCGACATGTACATCGTTTTGTTTGATCAAACATGTGCGAACCTATTGACTTACTCTTTGGCCCAAAAATTTCATCTGCACCACGGTTCGACATCCAACACGCACGGTACTGTGACCTGTCAACGTTTTTATGCGCGACGGCATGCGTTGTATTCCGCTGAGTGCATATGTATTCATGGTGTCTGGCGCAGTTTATAAAAGTGCGCCACAGGAATGAAATGGGGTTATATATACAACACATAAACCATACAATGTAAACCAAACCGAATAATCACCATACAATGTAAACCAAACCGAATAATCTCGTAGGCAAAATTTGATCTTTCGCTACGTTGATAATTCACACAAGAATTAAATCATACAATGTAAACAAAACCGAATAATCTCGCAAGCAAAATTTGATCTTTCGCTACGTTGATAATTCACACAAGAATTATCACCGTCAGCACTTTACCGATACGTATGTGGCGTGATCATTTTGAAAAGCGTTGTCAGCAAAAGTAGCTATTAAAAAGGCTAGCCGGTATTATTCGGGGCGGCATTTTATCAAAATCGTTTGTTACGAAAACAACCTCTCTAGAAGGATTTATATTCTGTATTCATGTTTAAAATCAAAAACTGTGTTCGTATCAAAACTGTGTCAAAAACTGTGTCCATATTATTATCAAAAAAACTGTGTCCATATTCTTAATAAAAATTTGTATTCATGTTCAAAATCAACAAAACTGTGTTCATATTATAAATAAAATTGTGTCTATATTCTTAAAACAAATCTCGACATAACAATTTGGCGCAGTCGGTAGGATTCGCGAGTTTTGGTGCCGCGAAAAATTATTGTGATTGCTTATCGCGGACTAAAATACCGTCTTTCGGTCCTCGTCGCGAAGAACTTTTAGTGTGTCGAGATGATGATGATCGTGTGCTTCATGTAAGTAATTGTTTATTGATTCCTATCTTTCCCAATTTTTTTTTCTTTTCCCTAAAAAAATTAACACCATGGCAATGCCTCTACGGAATTTTCTGAATTCTTCCATCATACCGGAATATGATGGTGACCAGGTGACCCTGAATGATTTTATAGCGGTGTGTGATTAGGTTTCGGATCATATCGATGAAGACGAATCACAGTTGTTCGTTTTTGCAATTAAAAATAAATTAGTAGGGAAAGCGAAACAATATATTTCGTCAAGAAACCTTAGTTCTTGGTTGGATATTTAGGACCTTCTCGTAGGGCACTTCGGAGACTGTCGAGACACAGCCTCTCTATTACGAGACATGACAAACGCAACGCAGACCACAGAAGAAACTCCTAGACATTTTCTGGATAGATTGCTACTTATGCAAACATTATTGAGAAATAGTGTTGCTTTGGATACCTCTTTAGAGGACAGGCAAAAGATTGTCATCAATCAGAGTCACGAAGCAATTGCTTTAAAAACTCTCTTGGCTGGAACCAGAGAACCAATGGGTCCAATTCTAAGATCACAGAAACCTCAAAATTTTGATGAAGCATGCCAATCTATACTGGATGAAGAAAATATAGCTTACCTTCAAAAACAGTTTAAGGCCAGTTCAAGTTTTCCTAGTGAAAATTTCCCTAATACACCCAAAACTTGCAATTATTGTAAAAAACCTGGACATCTTTTTCGCGAGTGTAGGAAACGCCAATATAATAATGAACAAAAAATGAATTCTTCTCAAAATCAAACTACTCAATTTAATCCAAACAATAATAATAACTTACCCCGAAATAATAAACCAACCAATCATAATCTGAATAATAATAACTCTTTCCAAAACCCCAGACCAGGTCCGAGTCATTATAACCAGAACAGAAATCGACTGTCGGTAATTCAAGAAGATTCACCAAAACATGGCCATTTAAACGAGTTAGTCGGGATGGCGTTGGACAACCCATGCCTGACAGTAAACCAAAGTCCGAATCTCAATCTACCCAACTCCATTCAATTCTAAATTCTACCAAACTATATTATATCGTACATTCCCGTGGATGCAAGTTCCTGGTGGAATCTGGTGCCTGTATTTCCGTCATAATGCCGCGCTCGGTTCCGCCCAATTCACATATCGCCGATGAAAATTTATGTGTTAAAGGTGTGTCAAACGAAAGTATCAAAATAGATTCTAGTTACCAAGCCAGTGTAAACGAACGAGAATTATTTAAATTCTACATCTGCGATCTGCCTATTCGATACGACGGAATTATTGGATTGGACTTTATGGAGCAATTCCACTGTATTCTGGACTTTGTAAATAAAAAACTTTACTATAATTTTAAGGTAATACCCCTACATTGCGACAAATGGAACCCACAACCGTCTCCAAATCCAACTCATTCTAAAATCAATCAAACCCAAAGTAAACTCCATAAATTACCCCAAAATCAAGTGACACCATCTGAATCAAATCCGACTAAGACAGAAAATTATGAAAAAGTTACCAACTCTAGTTATTGTGAAATCATCGTTCCAAGTCGTACATGTTTACATCCAATTAAATTCTGATAAGACAGATGGCACCTTTCTCTGTCCAGAAACCCAATTTTCCGAAGGTATAAAAATTCCCAATGCATTAGTCCAGGTCTCAAATCAAAAATGTATTACTTCAATATTGAACCACAATGAAAATAATTATATACTGAATATCCCACAAATACAGCTAACAAACATACCATTAGAGGAAACTATAGAAACTAAAACCGAGCACGAAATTCATATAATGCAAGATGATAGGAGTGAAATAATTCAAGAAAATCTCCGAACCAATCACTTAAATCCAGAAGAAAAGACACTCATTGAAAAGCTTTTCTACGAATTTTCCGATATATTTTACCTAGAAGGAGACAAACTTACGTTTACTAATGAAATTAAACATGCAATAGATACTGGATCCGCTGGCCCAATTTCGACAAGATCTTATCGATACCCATCGATCCATAAAGATGAGGTCAAAACCCAAGTCTCAAATTTACTAAAGCAAAATATCATTCAGCCTTCTATTTCCCCTTGGTCTTCGCCAGTCTGGGTAGTTCCAAAAAAACCGGACGCTGGTGGAAAAATGAAGTGGCGAATGGTGATCGATTATCGAAAACTAAACGATGTATCTATAGGTGACAAATACCCATTACCAAATATCACAGACCTACTCGACCAACTTGGCAAATGTCGATATTTCACAACTTTAGACTTAGCATCTGGATTTCATCAGATTGAAGTCGAGAAAGACGACATCCAAAAAACAGCTTTTAACGTAGAGTACGGTCATTATGAATTTAAACGGATGCCATTTGGACTGAAAAACGCCCCTGCCACCTTTCAACGAGTCATGGATAATATAATGACTGGACTCCAAGGAGACCAATGTTTGATATACAACCTAACCTATTTAGGACATATCGTTACAGAACAGGGCGTCAAACCTAACCCCGAGAAAATTAAGGCAGTAATAGAATTCCCACAACCCAAGAATGATAAGGAAATTAAGCAATTCTTGGGACTCACCGGATACTATAGACGATGCATCCCTGAATATTCAAAAATAGTTAAACCCCTCACCCAACTTTTAAAAAAGGATATTAAGTTCGATTTCAACGAAGAATGTATAAAATCATTCCAAACATGTAAAGAACTCTTAACTAAATCACCTATTTTGCAATATCCTGACTTTGAAAAAGAATTTATCCTTACAACAGATGCAAGTGCTTTTGCTCTTGGAGCAATTCTCTCTCAGGGAATAGTCGGTAAAGATTTACCAATAGCATATGCTTCAAGAACTCTAAATCCTGCAGAAACAAGGTACTACTACTAAGCATAGTCTAGGCCGTAAATAATTTCAGACCATATTTGTATGGACGGAAGTTCAAGTTAGTAACTGACCACAGACCGTTACTGTGGTTATTTTCAATTAAAGATCCGGGATCAAGACTCGCTCGATGGCGCCTTAAACTTGAGGAATACGATTATGAAATAACATATAAACCTGGAATCCAAAACAGCAATGCGGATGCTCTTTCCCGTAACCCAACAACAGAATACGAGGAGAATACGAGGAAGAATACGAGGATTACATAATACCAGAAACAAGTAATCCGAATGACATGATGAAATGGAAAAAGAAGCTTATCCAATTTCCTATAAATTATAACAGAATTAAATACTCCCCTGAACAAGTAAGAACGCCCAATAACGCAAATATACTAGTGTTCTTGACAAAAAAAAATTTAACTCATCCCAAACAGGATACTAGTTTTAATAGATATTTTTCGGATACGGTAGGTTATGATAGCGCAAATACTCATGAGTTTTCCACATACAGAGCTAAATCAAACCCCCTCACAACATATTATATGTTTGTGTCAAACTCTGCTAGAACTCATATACACGCCTCAGAAATCTTCCAAATCCTCAAAGGCCACATACAATATTTACCTATTAACCAAGTATATCGAACCAAGTCTTATTCCTCAAACCTTTTAGAACGAAGTTTTAGCTATTTCAATAAAAATGAAACTAGAAATTTAGTATTATGTAAAGAAGAGATCAAGACAATTATATCCCTTGAAGAACAGAATAAAATAATGAAGAACTTTCATACTGATCACAGACATTTTCATAGAGGAGTTCAAGAAACATTCAAGCTCATTTCAGAAAAATTCCACTGGTTAGGTATGAGAGAAAAAATTAACCAGTTTATAAAAGGATGTCACATTTGTAACAAAAACAAAATTGACCGAAGAAATAAAGATCTTACTTTAATGATAACGGAAACACAGAGTCTTCCATTCTCTCGTATTAACGTAGATGTATTCGAAATAATGTCTCATAAATTCCTGACCATTAATGACGAAATTAATAAATACGCTCAAGCTTACAGACTCAAAGGAAAGTCTTCGAAAGAAATAATTAAGGGTTTTCAACGTTTCTTTCAACTATCAACTATTCCAACAAGAGTACATAGTGATCAAGGTGCGGAATTTGATAATCATGAGGTAAAGGAATTCCTAAAAATCTTTCAAATCCAACAAACTTTCAGTTCAGTAGATCATCCTCAATCCAATGGAAGCCTGGAAAGATTCCATGCTACCCTGATGGAGGGGATACGATGTTTTCAAGACCGATACCCTAGTTCCCATATTGACGAATCCATCTATGTAATCATTCACACTTTTAATAATAGTATATCCACTACTACTAAATACACTCCATTTGAACTAATGTTCGGACATACCGGAATCCTCAAAATCTCACAAGTAGACCCAAACCCTAATTTAGCTCAGTTTATGAGAGACAAAAGAGACTGGATTAAATTCGCATTCGAACAGGTTCAAAACCAAACTGAGGCAACTAAACGAAGATACAAAGACTACTTTGACAAGCATATTCGTAACCATGAACCATCTTATAAAGCTGGAGACTATATTTATCTCAAGAAAAGACCATTTAGTCCCAAACAAGAACCTGTCTATACAGGACCTCATAAAATTCTTAAGAGTATTTGAACGGTCTGTCGAAATCAAATTAAACAACAACCTTTTTAAAGTCAATTTCGATAAAATCAAACTCTATGAAAATAACGATGAGGAAGAAAATGCAATCCTCATCCCCGACGATGCAAACGAATTAACAAATATTCCTCTCCCTATTCTAGATCCGCCCTTTTCTGGACAAGCAATTATGCTGCCCTCCACATCAAACCATTAACAAATACAATCGGGTTGTATTACGAAAGAATTTCTGATGTCAGGATCTCCAACAATAAATGGAATTTAATAGTGCATAAAGATATTAAACAACATCGACAATCATTCGAAGACACTAAAAGATTTCTAAATAACCTCGATTATCAAGTTCAACTCCAAGCAAAACAAATTCCAGAGACCATGGTCTTTTTTAAGCCTCACCTATACCTCCTTAATATTACAATCGCAAGGATCGAAAATAAAATGAAAAATGTAAAATACAGTACGCCTAGTAGAGTGAAGCGATTTCTTTTTGATATAATAGGAACTGGTGTAAAATGGATTACAGGTAACTTAGACGCTGCATATGGACAATACTTTTGCGAAGCAATTAATAAATTAGAAACACAAGATATCACCTTACAAGACTTAATGAAAAATCAAATACAAATAACAAGCAGTGCCATTAGTAATTTCAATAAGACTATTTATAAGCTTCGAATAGATGAGGAGACAATAAACCACAACTTTGAAGTACTAAAGAAAACTTTTAACCAAACTACCATTATGAAACTTCAAATCCAAATAATAAACACATGCGAAACAATATTGGAAGCTTTAATTACAATCGATAATGAAATTGACAATATAATTAATAGCATAACCTTTTCAAAACTGAATACATTGCACCCCTCTATAATATCGGCCGAGCACCTGCTTGATCAATTAAAACAAATACAAAGCGAAACAAATCCCTTAGATTCATTGGTTTCAAACCCAAACTTAAACAATCTACATAGTATTATAAACACTATTAGCATTAATACATTCCAATCCGATAACAAACTAATATTCATATTACAAATTCCACTAGTTACTCCTGAAACCTATCAAACCTATCACCTCTATTCCATTCCCACTTACAATAAACAAGAGCAAGCATTTCACACCATATTCCCGGAAACAAAGTATCTCGGTGTCTCGCAAGACAGAAAAGACTACGTTCATATCCAAAATACTAAATCATGCAAGCAATACAGTGACTCCATAAAATTGTGTGAAGCGCTCATACCAATACCATACAGCACTAAAGCACCATGCGAAGCGAATATTATTATATCTAATTCGGCACATAATTGTAAACCCATTCCAATGAATTACGAGCAATCTAAACTACAACCATTGGAAGATAAACAAACATGGATGGTAATAATAACCGAACCAATCACCTCGACTACTTATTGTAGAAACGTACACACATCGGAAATAATTACGGAAAATTCAGTCTTAAAATTGGATACGAATTGTAAAAGTTATGTAGATCGCTATCAAATTTCATCTCATAAAACCCAAAATTCAACCACTAGCGAAAATAAAATTATTCCGATGATACCGTTTAATTGTTGCGAACACTTTTACGAAAAAGAAAAAGGCGTGCAATTACTCCCAATTACAGTCAATCAACTAAACCTAGACGAATTGAATATGGCAGCAGGTCAGCTTGACCAGTTACAAGAACAGCTAAACAAAATCAATAAAAAACATACTGCAGTCACGATCGGCTGCAAGCCAATCGTATAATACTCTAGATGAATACTGAACTCCGATTTATATTGTAGTTGGGGATAAAGTAGAATTACGTGTGTGCATGTTGTATGTCCTTTATTAAGGACTGAGATTAGATTGCTACTCAAAACTAAAAGACAATATTCATTGTTTAATTTCACATCTTTAACTGGGTAATTCATCGAAAAAAAAAGTCCTTTTTGAAGGACTTTCACAGGTGCAGGAAGGACTCACTCGATTTCTTAAATATTTATCCTTTTCCTTAGAACCATTTAAAAATGAACGAGTACAAAATTTCAAATTCGTAGCTTGAAGCGTTCAAAAGTTATCGGAAAATATTGTTGAACACGTGTCTTATGGACATTTTGTATGGCAGCTACCAGAAGGAGAAAAAGGATTTCACTGATTAGTAAACTCAAACTTTGCTTTTACTCAAAACTAATTTCTACAAAATTTCCAATTCATAGCTAAAAGATTGCTTGAGTTATTGAAAGTTCCGTAAATTAATTGAAGACGTTTTGACAGGATATTTGTATGGCAGCTACACGAAGGACTAATAGGATTTTCTTCATAATCATACATTTAGCTCCAACCATTGGAAAAATAACACATACAAAATTTCAAAGTCGTAGCTTAAACCCTTCTGAAGTTATCGGCCAATATTCTTAAACACGTGTTTTAATGACATTTTGTATGGCAGCTACCAGAAGGAGTAAAAGGATTTCGCTGACTAGTAAACTCGAACTTTCTTTTCGCTCAAAACTAATTTGTACAAAATTCCGAATTCGCAGCTAAAAGATTACTTGAGTTATAGTGAGTTTCGTAAATTAAGTGAATACATTTTGACAGGATATTTGTATGGCAGCTGCACGAAGGACTAACAGGATTTTCTTCATAATCATATATTTATCTCCAACTATTGGAAAAATAACACATACAAAATTTCAATGTCGTAGCTTGAATCCTTCTGAAGTTATCGACCAATATTCATGAACACGTGTTTTAAGGATATTTTGTATGGGAGCTACCAGAAGGAGTAAAAGGATTTCGCTCACTAGTAAACCCAAACTTTTATTTTACTCAAAACTAATTTGTACAAAATTTTGAATTCGTAGCTAGAAGATTACTTGAGTTATAGTGAGTTTCGTAAATTAAGTGAATACATTTTGACAGGATATTTGTATGGCAGCTACACGAAGGACTAACAGGATTTTCTTCATATTCATATATTCAGCTCCAACTATAGGAAAAATAACACATACAAAATTTCAAAGTCGTAGCTGAAACCCTTCTGAAGTTATCGACCAATATTCATGAGCACGTGTTTTAAGGACATTTTGTATGGCAGCTACCCGAAGGAGTAGGACGATTTTGCCCGTTAACGAACTTAGCCTTACAAATTCAACCAAACATCCAGATTCAAAATTTCAAGATCCTAGGTGAAGGCGTTCTTGAGTTATCGTGCTAACGGACAGACGGACGGACGGACGGACGGACGGACGGACGGACGGACGGACGGACGGACGGACGGACGGACGGACGTCAGGCGGATTTGAGGTTTTTGGGCACAAATAAACAAAAAATAATATATAACTTTTTTTCGTCCGAGGCTTAGTTCTATGCGTTACAAACTTTTGGGCTGGATTAAACTTATAATACTCTATATGATTTCATCTAGAGTATAAACATACTGCAGTCACGATCGGCTGCAAGCCAATCGTATAATACTCTAGATGAATACTGAACTCCGATTTATATTGTAGTTGGGGATAAAGTAGAATTACGTGTGTGCATGTTGTATGTCCTTTATTAAGGACTGATATTAGATTACTACTCAAACCTAAAAGACAATATTCAGTGTTTAATTTCATATCTTAAACTGGGTAAGTCATCGAACAAAAATGTCCTTTTTGAAGGACTTTCACATGGTAGGTGCAGGAAGGACTCACTCGATTTCTTACATATTTATCCTTTTCCTTGGAACCATTTAAAAATGAACTTGTACAAAATTTCAAATTCGTAGCTTGAAGCGTTCAAAAGTTATCGAAAAATATTGTTGAACACGTGTCTTAAGGATATTTTGTATGGCAGATACCAGAAGGAGTAAAAGGATTTTGCTGACTAGTAAACTTGAACTTTGTTTTCACTCAAAACTAATTTGTACAAAATTTCGAGTTCATAGCTAAAAGATTACTTGAGTTATAGTGAGTTCCGTAAATTAAGTGAAGACTTTTTGACAGGATATTTGTATGGCAGCTACACGAAGGACTAATAGGATTTTCTTCATAATCATACATTTAGCTCCAACTATTGGAAAAATAACACATACAAAATTTCAAAGACGTAGCTTAAACCCTTCTGAAGTTATCGGCAATATTCTTGAACACGTGTTTTAAGGACATTTTGTATGGCAGCTACCAGAAGGAGTAAAAGAATTTCGCTGATTAGTTAACTCGTACTTCCTTTTCACTCAAAACTAACTTCTATAAAATTCCGAATTCGTAGCTAAAAAGATTACTTGAGTTATAGTGAGTTTCGTAAATTAAGTGAATACATTTTGACAGGATATTTGTATGGCAGCTACACGAAGGACTAACAGGATTTTCTTCATAATCGTATATTTAGCTCCAACTATTGGAAAAATAACACATACAAAATTTCAATGTCGTAGCTTAAACCCTTCTGAAGTTATCGACCAATATTCTTGAACACGTGTTTTAAGGACATTTTGTATGGCAGCTACCGGAAGGAGAAAAAGGATTTCGCTGATTAGTAAACTCAAACTGCCTTTTCACTCAAAACTAACTTGTACAAAATTCCGAATTCGTAGCTAAAAGATTACTTGAGTTATAGTAAGTTTCGTAAATTAAGTGAATACATTTTGACAGGATATTTGTATGGCAGCTACACGAAGGACTAACAGGATTTTCTTCATAATCGTATATTTAGCTCCAACTATTGGAAAAATATCACATACAAAATTTCAAAGTCGTAGCTTAAACCCTTCTTAAGTTATCGACCAATATTCTTGAACACCTGTTTTAAGGACATTTTGTATGGCAGCTACCCGAAGGAGTAAGACGATTTTGCCCGTTAACGAACTTAGCCTTACAAATTCAACCAAACATCCAGATTCCAAATTTCAAGATCCTAGGTGAAGGCGTTCTTGAGTTATCGTGTTCACGGACAGACGGACGGACGGACGGACGGACGGACGGACGGACGGACGTCAGGCGGATTTGAGGTTTTTGGCCACAAATAAACAAAAAATATTATATAACTTTTTTTCGTCCGAGGCTCGGTTCTATGCGTTATAAACTTTTGGGCTGGATTAAACTTATAATACTCTATATGATTTCATCTAGAGTATATACATACTACCATCAGTCGTTTCACACTTGGAGGAATATTCTCCACAATATTACTTTTGCTAATATTATTTTGTTGTTGCAGATATTGTCAATGTTGTAGATGATGCTATAAATATTTCAAGCCCGACAGCCCACCATGCACCAACATCTTTAATTCTTGCAAGTTTTCCAACACAACTACAAACTATCAATCCGATGTCAGCTTGTCAGAAATTCGGCAATCCCAACAACTAAGAAGTGAAGAAGATGAAGAACTGCAGGATAACATTCGCAACATACAGCCGAAACCACGACGAAGCCTGGTACCAAGGAACTATAATTAAAATACGTATTAAAATAATACCAAATTATTTAAAGTAAAAAAAAAAAAGAAGAAATTTGGCTAAAAGAATCACTAAAATTTGGAAAATTGTAATAAAAATTTTTTTTTTGGAAATGCTTAATCTAGTGTAAGCATTTCACTTAAGGGGGTAGGTGTTATATATACAACACATAAACCATACAATGTAAACCAAACCGAATAATCACCATACAATGTAAACCAAACCGAAGAATCTCGTAGGCAAAATTTGATCTTTCGCTACGTTGATAATTCACACAAGAATTAAATCATACAATGTAAACAAAACCGAATAATCTCGCAAGCAAAATTTGATCTTTCGCTACATTGATAATTCACACAAGAATTATCACCGTCAGCACTTTACCGATACGCATGTGGCGTGATCATTTTGAAAAGCGTTGTCAGCAAAAGTAGCTATTAAACATACTGCAGTCACGATCGGCTGCAAGCCAATCGTACAATACTCTAGATGAATACTGAACTCCGATTTATATTGTAGTTGGGGATAAAGTAGAATTACGTGTGTACATGTTGTATATCCTTTATTAAGGACTGCCTTTAGATTGCTACTCAAACCTAAAAGACAATATTCAGTGTTTAATTTCTTATCTTGAACTGGTTAAGTCATCGAAAAAAAAGTCCTTTTTCAAGGACTTTCACATGGGAGGTGCAGGAAGGACTCACTCGATTTCTTACATATTTATCCTTTTCCTTGGAACCATTCAAAAATGAACGTGTACAAAATTTTAAATTCTTAGCTTGAAGCGTTCAAAAGTTATCGAAAAATATTGTTGAACACGTGTCTTAAGGACATTTTATACGGCAGCTACCAGAAGGAGTAAAAGGATTTCGCTGATAAGTAAACTCGAACTTTGTTTTCACTCAAAACTAATTTGTACAAAATTTCCAATTCATAGCTAAAAGATTACTTGAGTTATAGTAAGTTCCGTAAATTAAAAGAAAACGTTTTGACAGGATATTTGTATGGCAGCTACACGAAGGACTAATAGGATTTTCTTCATAATCATACATTTAGCTCCAACTATTGGAAAAATACTACGTACAAAATTGCAAAGACGTACCTTAAACCCTTCTGAAGTTATCGGCCAATATTCTTGAACACGTATTTTAAGGATATTTTGTATGGCAGCTACCAGAAGGAGTGAAAGGATTTCGCTAACTAGTAAACTCGAACTTTGTTTTCACTCAAAACTAATTTGTACAAAATTTCGATTTCGTAGCTAAAAGACTACTTGAGTTATAGTGAGTTTCGTAAATTAAGTGAAGACATTTTGGCAGGATATTTGTATGGCAGCTACACGAAGGACTAACAGGATTTTCTTCATAATCATACATTTAGCTCCAACTATTGAAAAAGTAACACATACAAAATTTCAAAGTCGTAGCTTTAGGCGTTCCGAAGTTATTGGTCAATATTCTTGAACACGTGTTTTAAGGACATTTTGTATGGCAGCTACCCGAAGGAGTAGGACGATTTTGCCCGTTAACGAACTTAGTCTTGTAAATTCAACCAAATAAACAGATTCAAAATTTCAAGATCCTAGGTGGAGGCGTTTTTGAGTTATCGTGCTAACGGACAGACGGACGGACGGAAGGACGGACGGACGGACGGACGGACGGACGGACGGACGGACGTCAAGCGGATTTGAGGTTTTTGGGCACAAATAAACAAAAAATAATATACAAATTTTTTTCGTCCGAGGCTTGGTTCTATGCGTTACAAACTTTTCGGCTGGATTAAACTTATAATACTCTATATGATTTCATCTAGAGTATAAAAAGGCTAGCCGGTATTATTCGGGGCGGCATTTTATCAAAATCGTTTGTTACGAAAACAACCTCTCTAGAAGGATTTATATTCTGTATTCATGTTTAAAATCAAAAACTGTGTTCGTATCAAAACTGTCAAAAACTGTGTCCATATTATTATCAAAAAAACTGTGTCCATATTCTTAATAAAAATTTGTATTCATGTTCAAAATCAACAAAACTGTGTTCATATTATAAATAAAATTTTGTCTATATTCTTAAAACAAATCTCGACATAACAATGGGTTCTCAGAGGTCCCAGGCGTATGCGAGTGCTTCAGTTCTTTATGTACATTATTTTTTCATGTAAATTCCAATGGGTTTTTTAATTCTCTCTAGGTTTTTTTTTTAAATAAATAGGGAATTAAACTCTCGTGACGTGATCACCACTATACGAATGCAATGAAGAAGTGTTATCTAATAATTAAACGGCAATACGGGTACAGTTGTTCTAATGTTATCGAGAAAATTGAAATATTTAGAATTTTCACGAGTTGGGAGCACTGTTTGACGACCAAAGAAAATGTGATATTTATACTCTAGATGAAATCATATAGAGTATTATAAGTTTAATCCAGCCCAAAAGTTTGTAACGCATAGAACCAAGCCTCGGACGAAAAAAAGTTATATATTATTTTTTGTTTATTTGTGGCCAAAAACTTCAAATCCGCCTGACGTCCGTCCGTCCGTCCGTCCGTCCGTCCGTCCGTCCGTCCGTCTGTCCGTTAGCACGATAACTCAAGAACGCCTTCACCTAGGATCTTGAAATTTTGAATCTGGATGTTTGGTTGAATTTGTAAGGCTAAGTTCGTTAACGGGCAAAATCGTCCTACTCCTTCGGGTAGCTGCCATACAAAATGTCCTTAAAACACGTGTTCAAGAATATTGGTCGATAACTTCAGAAGGGTTTAAGCTACGTCTTTGAAATTTTGTACGTGTTATTTTTCCAATAGTTGGAGCTAAATATATGATTATGAAGAAAATTCCTTTAGTCCTTCGTGTAGCTGCCATACAAATATCCTGTCAAAATGTATTCACTTAATTTACAAAACTCACAATAACTCAAGTAATCTTTTAGCTACGAATTCGGAATTTTGTACAAGTTAGTTTTGAGTGAAAAGGAAGTCGGAGTTTACTAATCAGCGAAATCCTTTTACTCCTTCTGGTAGCTGCCATACAAAATGTCCTTAAAACACTTCTTCTAGAATATTGGTCGATAACTTCAGAAGGGTTTAAGCTACGTCATTCAAATTTTGTATGTGTTATTTTTTCAATAGTTGGAGCTAAATATATGATTATGAAAGAAATCCTGTTAGTCCTTCGTGTAGCTGCCATACAAATATCCTGTCAAAATGTATTCAATTAATTTACGAAACTCACTATAACTCAAATATTTTTTTAGCTACGAATTCGGAATTTTGTACAAATTAGTTTTGAATAAAAAGGATGTTCGAGTTTACTAATCAGCGAAATCCTTTTACTCCTTCTGGTAGCTGCCATACAAAATGTCCTTAAGACACGTGTTCAACAATATTTTTCGATAACTTTTGAACGCTTTAAGCTACGAATTTGAAATAGTTCCAAGGAAAAGGATAAATATGTAAGAAATCGGGTGAGTCCTTCCTGCACCTCCCATGTGAAAGTCTTTTAAAAAGGACATTTTTTTTCTATGACTTACCCAGTTCAAGGTATGAAGTTAAACACTGAATATTGTCTTTTAGTTTTGAGTAGCAATCTAGTAGCAGTCCTTAATAAAGGACATACAACATGCACACACGTAATTATACTTTATCCCCAACTGCAATATAAATCGGAATTCAGTATTCATCTAGAGTATTATACGATTGGCTTGCAGCCGATCGTGACTGCAGTATGTTTTTTTTCTAGGTTTTATTGTGGAAAAAAATAAGTTCTAATAATAATTATGTTTCAAAGGCTACTTTAAAATATTTCGTTATGTCAGCAAATCCTTTAAACTTAATTACTTCAAATTGGAAGAAAGCCTCACAGTTTCTAAAAAAATATTTAAATTAAAAATTTTTTTAATACGTTTATCGTTGAAATGAGTAGTAATATGGCACCGGAGAGCCAAATTAAATGTGTGCATAAGACCATAGGAAAAATAGCTAAAAAAAATCAATTTTATGGGCAAAAATCGCATATAATTATCGCTTTCAGCTCCAGGACATTCATTCTGCTTCAAAAAATCACAATTGAATGTATATTTTACTTGTTTGGTCAGTGGAAAGGATCCCTCACAATTTGTTTCAATATTAAGAATCGGAGATGGTAAGGTCACAACTTTGGCGATTCTTGATGGAATGACCCATGAATAAGCAATTTATTTCAGTTTTGTTCTATGGTGTTTATCTGTTACATATCAGAAAGCCCGATATATAACACAAACCATAAATGATACTGTGAATTATTAGAAATAATTAGCGGGCCAAATTAACAGCAGGGCTCACTTTAACACCATCTCCTCTATTTATATCATGCTAAATCTTGGAAATTATCCTTCATTTTTCGAAAACAAAATATAAAATTCGGGGCACCAAAATATAGAAAGTGCGCCGGGCGCCAAAACTATTAGCACCGCCACTGGTTCCCAGTACTGGCTAATGTTTCGGGTCCAGTATGTGGCCTAGACCAAATCATTGCCGAGCCAATGTCGATTTGATCACACCGGTCCTACTCTTGGTGAAACTCTGACCCGATACTGGGCGTCAGTAAGAAGAAGAAACAAACATAAAATTTTTATTATATTTTTTTTTCTACTTCGAATTTAATTTCTTATTCTTATTTTTTTTAAAAATGCGAATTGATTTTACTTACACACCTTGCTCACTCTCGGATTCGAACCATGGTCCCGTCACACATTAGTCCGCTACACTACCCACTAGACCAATCTGAAACATTCTCGTAATAGACTTGAAGCCGAATCAATTGAAATGTTGAGAAACAAAACATATTTCTACCAAGATGTGCCCAATACAGAGCCGACCGTCGAGCAAATGCCGACCCAGCAAACCAAAAGTTCCGAGTTCGTTCCGAAATCGTTCCACCTTGTCAGTGTCGAATGCCGATTTCTGAGCCGATTTCGTCTCGAAGTCGTATCGGAAACTATATGAGGGGGTTGACAGATGTTGGAACGAAATGTAGTTACGAACTCGTTCTGAGTTTTCGGAAAGATTTCGGTACGAAATTTCGTACAGACTTCGGTACGAAATGTTGTTCAGATTTCGGTACGAAATGTCGGGAAGATTTCGATACGAAATGTCGGAAAGATTTCAATTCGAAATGTCGGGACAATTTCGAGCTTAGCCCGAGTAACGAATTATTACAATTACAGAATTATAACAGTTTCATAAGTTCAATGAAAAAATAATTAAAACAGAAACAGAATTTACGAAAAATAAATATAATATATATATGGTATAAATTTACTTAAATTAAAAACAATTCTTTCAAAAACAAAATAAATAACAAAAACCATTCCAATCATTAATAAAAAAAAAATTATTCTTAACACATTTTAATTATTAGATATGTATCCTTCCTATTATACGCATGCCGAAATCTTCCTCTTCTTTGATTTGTTTACCTTATCCTTGGCATTGTGGAAACATTTTTATACTCTAGATGAAATCATATAGAGTATTATAAGTTTAATCCAGCCGAAAAGTTTGTAACGCATAGAACCAAGCCTCGGACGAAAAAAAGTTATATATTATTTTTTTTTTATTTGTGCCCAAAAACCTCAAATCCGCTTGACGTCCGTCCGTCCGTCCGTCCGTCCGTCCGTCCGTCCGTCCGTCTGTCCGTTAGCACGATAACTCAAGAACGCCTTCACCTAGGATCTTGAAATTTTGAATCTGGATGTTTGGTTGAATTTGTAAGGCTAAGTTCGTTAACGGGCAAAATCGTCCTACTCCTTCGGGTAGCTGCCATACAAAATGTCCTTAAAACACGTGTTCAAGAATATTGGTCGATAACTTCAGAAGGGTTTAAGCTACGACATTGAAATTTTGTTTGCGTTATTTTTCCAATAGTTCAAACTAAATGTATGACTATGAAGAAAATGCTGTTAGTCCTTCGTGTAGCTGCCATACAAATATCCTGTCAAAATGTATTCACTTAATTTACGAAACTCACTATAACTCAATTAATCTTTTAGCTACGAATTCGGAATTTTGTGCAAATTAGTTTTGAGTAAAAACAAAGCTTGAGTTTACTTGTCAGCGAAATCCTTTTACTCCTTCTGGTAGCTGCCATACAAAATATCCTTAAAATACGTGTTCAAGAATATTGGCCGATAACTTTAGAAGGGTTTAAGTTACGTCTTTGAAATTTTGTACGTAGTATTTTTCCAATAGTTGGAGCTAAATGTATGATTATGAAGAAAATCCTATTAGTCCTTCGAGTAGCTGCCATACAAATATCCTGTCAAAACGTCTTCACTTAATTTACAGAACTTACTATAACTCAAGTAATCTTCTAGCTATAAATTGGAAATTTTGTACAAATTAGTTTTGAGTAAAAGCGAAGTTCGAGTTTACTAATCAGCGAAATCCTTTCACTCCTTCTGGTAGCTGCCATACAAAATGTCCTTAAGACACGTGTTCAACAATATTTTTCGATAACTTTTGAACGCTTCAAGCTACGAATTTCAAATTTTGTACAAGTTCATTTTTAAATGGTTCACAGGAAAAGGATAAATATGTAAGAAATCAAGTGAGTCCTTCCTGCACCTCCCATGTGAAAGTTCTTCAAAAAGGACATTTTTTTTCGATGACTTACCCAGTTCAAGATATGAAACTAAACACTGAAAATTGTCTTTTAGTTTTGAGTAGCAATCTAATGGTAGTCCTTAATAAAGGACATACAACATGCACACACGTAATTCTACTTTATCCCCAACTACAAAATAAATTGGAGTTCAGTATTCATCTAGAGTATTATACGATTGGCTTGCAGCCGATCGTGACTGCAGTATGTTTATACTCTAGATGAAATCATATAGAGTATTATAAGTTTAATCCAGCCGAAAAGTTTGTAACGCATAGAACCAAGCCTCGGACGAAAAAAAGTTATATATTATTTTTTGTTTATTTGTGCCCAAAAACCTCAAATCCGCCTGACGTCCGTCCGTCCGTCCGTCCGTCCGTCCGTCCGTCCGTCCGTCCGTCCGTCCGTCCGTCCGTCTGTCCGTTAGCACGATAACTCAAGAACGCCTTCACCTAGGATCTTGAAATTTTGAATCTGGATGTTTGGTTGAATTTGTAAGGCTAAGTTCGTTAACGGGCAAAATCGTCCTACTCCTTCCGGTAGCTGCCATACAAAATGTCCTTAAAACACGTGTTCAAGAATATTGGTCGATAACTTCAGAAGGGTTTAAGCTACGACATTGAAATATTGTATGTTTTATTTTTCCAATAGTTGGAGTTAAATATATGATTATGAAGAAAATCCTGTTAGTCCTTGGTGTAGCTGCCATACAAATATCCTCTCAAAATGTATTCACTTAATTTACGAAACTCACTATAACTCAAGTAATCTTTTAGCTACGAATTCGGAATTTTGTACAAATTAATTTTGAGTGAAAAGAAAGTTCGGCTTTACAAGTCAGCGAAATCCTTTTACTCCTTCGGGTAGCTGCCATACAAAATATCCTTAAAACAGGTGTTCAAGAATATTGGTAGATAACTTCAGAAGGGCTTAAGCTACGGCATTGAAATTTTGAATGTGTTATTTTTCCAACAGTTGGAGCTAAATATATGATTATGAAGAAAATCCTATTAGTCCTTCGTGTAGCTGCCATACAAATATCCTGTCAAAATGTATTCACTTAATTTACGAAACTCACTATAACTCAAGTAATCTTTTAGCTACGAATTCGGAATTTTTCGCAAATTAGTTTCGAGTAAAAACGAAGCTTGAGTTTACTTGTCAGCGAAATACTTTTACTCCTTCTGGTAGCTGCCATACAAAATGTCCTTAAAATACGTGTTCAAGAATATTGGTTGATAACTTCAGAAGGGTTTAAGCTACGTCTTTGAAATTTTGTACATAGTATTTTTCCAATAGTTGAAGCTTAATGTATGATTATGAAGAAAATCCTATTAGTCCTTCGTGTAGCTGCCATACAAATATCCTGTCAAAACGTCTTCTTTTAATTTATGGAACTTACTATAACTCAAGTAATCTTTTAGCTATAAATTGGAAATTTTGTACAAATTAGTTTTGAGTAAAAACCAAGTTCGAGTTTACTAATCAGCGAAATCTTTTTACTCTTTCTGGTAGCTGCCACACAAAATGTCCTTAAGACACGTGTTAAACAATATTTTTCGATAACTTTTGAAAGCTTCAAGCTACGAATTTCAAATTTTGTACAAGTTCATTTTTAAATGGTTCCAAGGAAAAGGACAAATATGTAAGAAATCGAGTGAGTCCTTCCTGCACCTCTCATGTGAAAGTCCTTCAAAAAGGACATTTTTTTTTGGTGACTTACCCAGTTCAAGATATGAAATTAAACACTGAATATTGTCTTTTAGTTTTGAGTAGCAATCTAATGGGAGTCCTTAATAAAGGACATACAACATGCACACACGTAATTCTACTTTATCCCCAACTACAATATAAATCGGAGTTCAGTATCCATCTAGAGTATTATACGATTGGCTTGCAGCCGATCGTGACTGCAGTATGTTTATACTCTAGATGAAATCATATAGAGTATTATAAGTTTAATCCAGCCCAAAAGTTTGTAACGCATAGAACCAAGCCTCGGACGAAAAAAAGTTGTATATTATTTTTTGTTTATTTGTGGCCAAAAACCTCAAATCCGCTTGACGTCCGTCCGTCCGTCCGTCCGACCGTCCGTCTGTCCGTTAGCACGATAACTCAAGAACGCCTTCACCTAGGATCATGAAATTTTGAATCTGGATGTTTGGTTGAATTTGTAAGGCTAAGTTCGTTAACGGGCAAAATCGTCCTACTCCTTCGGGTAGCTGCCATACAAAATGTCCTTAAAACACGTGTTCAAGAATATTGGTCGATAACTTCAGAAGGGTTTAAGCTACGACTTTGAAATTTTGTATGTGTTATTTTTCCAATAGTTGGAGCTACATATATGATTATGAAGAAAATCCTGTTAGTCCTTCGTGTAGCTGCCATACAAATATCCTGTCAAAATGTATTCACTTAATTTACGAAACTCACTATAACTCAAGTAATCTTTTAGCTACGAATTCGAAATTTTGTACAAATTAGTTTTGAGTGAAAACAAAGTTTTAGTTTACTAGTCAGCGAAATCCTCTTACTCCTTGTGGTAGCTGCCATACAAAATGTCCTTAAGACACGTGTTCAACAATATTTTCCGATAACTTTTGAACGCTTCAAGCTACGAATTTGAAATTTTGTACACGTTCATTTTTAAATGGTTCTAAGGAAAAGGATAAATATGTAAGAAATCGGGTGAGTCCTTCCTGCACCTCCCATGTAAAAGTCCTTCAAAAAGGACTTTTTTCTCGATGACTTAACCAGTTCAATATAAGAAATTAAACACTGAATATTGTCTTTTAGTTTTGAGTAGCAATCTAATGGCATTCCTTAAGAAAGGACATACAACATGCACACACGTAATTCGACTTTATACCCAACTACAATATAAATCGGAGTTCAGTATTCATCTAGAGTATTATACGATTGGCTTGTTATACTCTAGATGAAATCATATAGAGTATTATAAGTTTAATCCAGCCCAAAAGTTTGTAACGCATAGAACCAAGCCTCGGACGAAAAAAAGTTATATATTATTTTTTGTTTATTTGTGGCCAAAAACCTCAAATCCGCCTGACGTCCGTCCGTCCGTCCGTCCGTCCGTCCGTCCGTCCGTCCGTCCGTCCGTCCGTCCGTCCGTCCGTCCGTCCGTCTGTCCGTTAGCACGATAACTCAAGAACGCCTTCACCTAGGATCTTGAAATTTTGAATCTGGATGTTTGGTTGAATTTGTAAGGCTAAGTTCGTTAACGAGCAAAATCGTCCTACTCCTTCGGGTAGCTGCCATACAAAATGTCCTTAAAACACGTGTTCAAGAATATTGGTCGATAACTTCAGAAGGGTTTAAGCTACGACTTTGAAATTTTGTATGTGTTATTTTTCCAATAGTTGGAGCTAAATATGTGATTATGAAGAAAATCCTTTTAGTCCTTCGTGTAGCTGCCATACAAATATCCTGTCAAAATGTATTCACTTAATTTACAAAACTCACAATAACTCAAGTAATCTTTTAGCTATGAATTCGGAATTTTGTACAAGTTAGTTTTGAGTGAAAAGAAAGTCGGAGTTTACTAATCAGCGAAATCCTTTTACTCCTTCTGGTAGCTGCCATACAAAATGTCCTTAAAACACTTCTTCAAGAATATTGGTCGATAACTTCAGAAGGGTTTAAGCTACGTCATTCAAATTTTGTATGTGTTATTTTTTCAATAGTTGGAGCTAAATATATGATTATGAAAGAAATCCTGTTAGTCCTTCGTGTAGCTGCCATACAAATATCCTGTCAAAATGTATTCACTTAATTTACGAAACTCACTATAACTCAAGTAATCTTTTAGTTACGAATTCAGAATTTTGTACAAGTTAGTTTTGAGTGAAAAGAAAGTTCGAGTTTACTAATCAGCGAAATCCTTTCACTCCTTATGGTAGCTGCCATACAAAATGTCCTTAAAACACGTGTTCAAGAATATTACCAATAACTTCAGAACGGTTTTAGCTACGTCTTTGAAATTTTGTATGTAGTATTTTTCCAATAGTTTGAGTTAAATGTATGATTATGAAGAAAATCCTATTAGTCCTTCGTGTAGCTGCCATACAAATATCCTGTCAAAACGTTATCACTTAATTTACGGAACTCGCTATAACTCAAGTAATCTTTTAGCTACGAATTCGGAATTTTGTACAAATTAGTTTTGAGTAAAAAGGAAGTTCGAGTTAACTAATCAGCGAAATCCTTTTACTCCTTCTGGTAGTTGCCATAAAAAATGTCCTTAAAACACGTGTTCAACAATATTTTCCGATAATTTTTGAACGCTTCAAGCTACGAATTTGAAATTTTGTACACATTAATTTTTGAATAGTTCCAAGGAAAAGGTTAAATATGTAAGAAATCGAGTGAGTCCTTCCTGCACCTCCCATGTGAAAGTCCTTTAAAAAGGACATTTTTTTTCGATGACTTACCCAGTTCAAGGTATGAAGTTAAACACTGAATATTGTCTTTTAGTTTTGAGTAGCAATCTAATAGCAGTCCTTAATAAAGGACATACAACATGCACACACGTAATTATACTTTATCCCCAACTACAATATAAATCGGAGTTCAGTATTCATCTAGAGTATTATACGATTGGCTTGCAGCCGATCGTGACTGCAGTATGTTTTTATATTGCAATTAACCCCGTCTCTTGTTTCCCTTTCGAAGATTTTTAAACAGGACTCTGTAAAATAAATATTTTAAATACAGTCTTCTAAGGATACAACGCTCAACTTACCTCTAACTATCTCGATAATTTTAAAATCCTTCACGCCAATATTCATATTCGCCGAGGTCCACGCAAAACCCGTAGTCAGTTCGTCAGATCCGAAAATCATGTTGAGGTTTTCACTGACGAACCTGGCTGCATCCTTGGCCGTGCACCTTATAAAGCGCTTCATCTGCAGAAGAAATGTAATATATATTAAGTTATAGAGTTCCTATTTAATAACAGCATTTAAGTATCGCTTACCAATTTTTCTTTAACGTTCGCATCATATTTTAATTTATTTTCGAACTCCAGTATGGCGTCATTTGAAGTGAACGGAAATGAGGGCAAGTTATCAGTTTTGAAAATAATGCTTTCCTTTTTCATCATTTCGACTGTTCTTCGCAACAATCCGAACTCGGTAATATATTGCGTTAACACATTGTTGAAGCCCTCTTTCAATCGACTGTTTTCGTCCTGAAAACGCTTATTTTCGTTTCGGAGCGATTGAAACTCCTGTGCTTGCCTCGCTTCTATGGCAGTTAATTTAAGGTAAATATCTAAAGAGTAAGCATAAAAGGTTTTTAAAGAATTGATGTAAACTAAAACGAATCAATAATTAAATGTCTACCTCGTAATAAGCCATCTTGAGCTTGTTCGAATTGTGGCAAATTTTCGCTTTGGCAATTACATCTGGGTGCAATACGTTTCTTAAGCCCGAAACACAATGCTCCCGTTCCGTCACGATAAGTGAGGTTATGTGATCCGTAAAAGTTGAATTTTGGTCAACTTTTCCGATCCGTTCCGTTACGACCGTTGTGTGCATTTACATGGTCAGCCCATAAGGTCTACTTTGACAGCTGAACGGAACGGAACGGGAGCATTGTGTTCGGGGCTTTAATTGTGCTTGTACCTCAATTCTATTTTCTTAGAATTTCACATCTTTTTCTTTTCACACCATTCCTTTTCCATGCAAGATCCTTTTCTCAAAATTATATAGTCGTCCTACGCTCTTCTCCGCGTTGATTACTCGCAAGACACTCTACTATTGTTACACTCAGTATATTAAGTTTAAGTTTAAAGGTTTTTAGTATAATACAGTGGATGCCGCTTATTGTAATCGCGGATAATGTTATAAGCCGCATTTTGTTATCAAAACAGTTGGGTTCCATTTTCCACAAACAGAATTCATCGCTTATTTTTTTCTTTCTTTACTGTTATCACTCAGTTAATGTTATTGTTTTGGCGATGATTACAATAGGCGGCAACTACAACTGTATATCAAATGTCCGAAAGCAGTCAAGTGTTAAAATAATACCTAAAACACCTAGTATTCTGGGTGTTTGAGAAGATTAGTCGTAAACAGGGGTGTACGATACAAAATTAAAATAAGAAGGGAATGAAAAAAATTAATATTCATATTTACTTACGGTTTTGAAATTTCACTTATTTAATTTAATTGTTGATAATTCACCTTATTGTAACTTACGCGGCACACGTCCGATCACTTTCAATTTCCTGAAAAAACAATAGAAAAACATACTGCAGTCACGATCGGCTGCAAGCCAATCGTATAATACTCTAGATGAATACTGAACTCCGATTTATATTGTAGTTGGGGATAAAGTAGAATTACGTGTGTGCATGTTGTATGTCCTTTATTAAGGACTCCCATTAGATTGCTACTCAAAACTAAAAGACAATATTCAGTGTTTAATTTCATATCTTGAACTGGGTAAGTCACCAAAAAAAAATGTCCTTTTTGAAGGACTTTCACATGAGAGGTGCAGGAAGGACTCACTCGATTTCTTACATATTTATCCTTTTTCTTGGAACCATTTAAAAATGAACGTGTACAAAATTTCAAATTCGTAGCTTGAAGCGTTCAAAAGTTATCGAAAAATATTGTTGAACACGTGTCTTAAGGACATTTTGTATGGCAGCTACCAGAAGGAGTAAAAGGATTTCGTTGACTAGTAAACTCGAACTTCGTTCTTACTCAAAACTAATTTCTACAAAATTCCGAGTTCATAGCTAAAAGATTACTTGAGTTATAGTGGGTTCCGTAGATTAAGTGAAGACATTTTAACAGGATATTTGTATGGCAGCTACACGAAGGACTGATAGGATTTTCTTCATAATCAGATATTTAGATCCAACTATTGGAAAAATAACACATACAAAATTTCAAAGTCGTAGCTTAAACCCTTCTGAAGTTATTGGCCAATATTCTTAAGCACGTGTTTTAAGGACATTTTGTATGGCAGCTACCAGAAGGAGTAAAAGGATTGCGCTGATTAGTAAACTCAAACTTCCTTTTTACTCAAAACTAACTTGTACAAAATTCCGAATTCGTAGCTAAAAGATTACTTGAGTTATAGTGAGTTTCGTAAATTAAGTGAATGCATTTTGACAGGATATTTGTATGGCAGCTACACGAAGGACTAAAAGGATTTTCTTCATAATCATACATTTAGCTCCAACTATTGGGAAAATAACACATACAAAATTTCAAAGTCGTAGCTTAAACCTTTCTGAAGTTATCGACCAATAATCTTGAACACGTGTTTTAAGGACATTTTGTATGGCAGCTACCAGAAGGAGAAAAAGGATTTCGCTGATTAGTAAACTCGAACTTTCTTTTCACTCAAAACTAATTTGTACAAAATTCCGAATGCGTAGCTAAAAGATTACTTGAGTTATAGTGGGTTTCGTAAATTAAGTGAATACATTTTGACAGGATATTTGTATGGCAGCTACACGAAGGACTAACAGGATTTTCTTCATAATCATACATTTAGCTCCAACTATTGGGAAAATAACACATACAAAATTTCAAAGTCGTAGCTTAAACCTTTCTGAAGTTATCGACCAATAATCTTGAACACGTGTTTTAAGGACATTTTGTATGGCAGCTACCAGAAGGAGAAAAAGGATTTCGCTGATTAGTAAACTCGAACTTCCTTTTCACTCAAAACTAATTTGTACAAAATTCCGAATTCGTAGCTAAAAGATTACTTGAGTTATAGTGGGTTTCGTAAATTAAGTGAATACATTTTGACAGGATATTTGTATGGCAGCTACACGAAGGACCAACAGGATTTTCTTCATAATCATATATTTAGCTCCAGCTATTGGAAAAATAACACATACAAAATTTCAAAGTCGTAGCTTAAACCCTTCTGAAGTTATGGACCAATATTCTTGAACACGTGTTTTAAAGACATTTTGTATGGCAGCTACTCGAAGGAGTAGGACGATTTTGCCCGTTAACGAACTTAGTCTTACAAATTCAACCAAACATCCAGATTCAAAATTTTAATATCCTAGGTGAAGGCGTTCTTGAGTTATCGTGTTCACGGACAGACGGACGGACGGACGGACGAACGGACGGACGGACGGACGGACGGACGGACGGACGGACGGACGGACGGACGGACGGACGGACGGACGGACGGACGGACGGACGGACGTCAGGCGGATTTGAGGTTTTTGGCCACAAATAAACAAAAAATAATATATAAATTTTTTTCGTCCGAGGCTTGGTTCTATGCGTTACAAACTTTTCGGCTGGATTAAACTTATAATACTCTATATGATTTCATCTAGAGTATAAATATATGCACGCACGGTGCAGAATGTCATGAATTTGGCACATTCCGATTGTTATCCGAAATCTTTCACACATTTCGGATCCTTTGTGGCGTAACGCATTCGATACAAAATGTGCATCCGAATTCGTACCGATATCATCATTCGATGTCGTACCCATCATAATTCCGATTTCTAATCGAAATCCTTCAGACTAGTCGGATTTTTAATACCGTTTTGAATTCGGTACGAAATAGGCATCCGAATTCTTTCCGACTATTCGGACATCAGACAATTCTACACTATTGGCTTGCTGGGGAAACAGCTTACACACCAATAATAAGTCAATTCTTGGCCCGACACTGGTCTGGTGGTTTGTCAGTACCAAAACAATACCGATCGACAAGTCTTGGTGGACGATGCAATGCCAATTCTGGGCAGTGTACGCAACCTGGTTGGACTCCGGCATTTCGCACATGGGTAAGTTTTTATTATTTTCTCACTTAGTAAAACTGTCTAAGGGGCCAGCGATGGGAGGAAAACCAATGAGGGGGTGAATCACTCACGAAATGAAGTAGAAACGCCTATCTACGATGTGTGATTACGACAATTAGCGCGCAACACAATCGGACACGTCAGATCCATCTGACGTTTAGACCGAAAATTCCATATTTACTAAGCTTGTCATTCTCATGCTCTCAAAATATATTCCAGGATATGATTTAAAGTATACAACTTCAATTGACGATTGAAAATCAGCTTTAGTCAGACGAGCAAACCGTTGAATATCAATAACAATGCCGCAGTTAAATTTTGTGATTTCTTAACAGTTGACTTATGAGTTTTTGGAGTGTGGACCTTGGTATCCCGCTTGTTATCGTATTCAACATTTATCGTCTTTGGCGAGAGTACATCAGGGTGTCCAGTATAGTTGTTTTCACTTATTGCTCTACTATTTTCTAATGGCAGAGGACTTAACTTGTGAAGATTCCAAATGTTCATCCATCATTTCCTTTCTAAACCTTAATAATTCGTCCCAATCTGCACTGAGTTAGAGGTAAATTTTCTTCTTTTATAAGGACAAGTATTCCCCGTGCTGCATTTTCACATTTCATTTTAGACTTAGAACTCTGCCGTAGTGTAGATATACTCGTATATTCCCATTGCCACCGACGCCAAAATTCTCGTTATAGATAACTAACAAGATTCAATCTTTTCAGATTTTTAATTTTTTCAATATTGACAGAAGAATCTACTGCGCAAGGCCGTAGCCAGAAAAAAAATTCCGGGAGGGGGGTGGGTTCGTGAAAAAAAACTATTATCCTCAGATTTTTTAAATGAATTTAGAGCTGAAAAACGGAGATATCTAGGAAGCGCTAGAAACGATACAATTCCTTACGTGTGTGAGACAGGCTTATGAGAATAAATTATTCGTAAGCAGCGACCAACAAAATAAAAATTATGGGCTTATAATATAATAATGAACATACCGAAGTCACGATCGGCTGCAAGCCAATCGTATGATACTCTATATGAAATACAGAACTCCAGTTTGTATTGCAGCTTGAGATAAATTTCATATTTGGAACTAAAAAAATCACTGAAAGTAAAATTTACCGTTTTCAAGGACTTTCACATGGGAGGTACAGGAAAGAATCACTCAATTTCTGGTATATTCAGCGTTTTATCTGCAACTATTTAAAAATTAATGTGTTCAAATTTCAAATTCCTAGCTTGAAGCGTTCAAAAGTTATCTAAAATATTGTTGAACACGTGTTTTAAGGACATTTTGTATGGAAGCTATCCGAAGGAGTACAGGAATTTTGTATATGTACAAAGTTTCAACTGTGTACCTAAACGATTTCTTGAGATAAAGTGAATTCCGTAAATTCAGTGAGTACATTTTTACAGGATTTTTGTATGGCAGCTACTAGAAGGACTCATGGAAAAACTTTTTATATTCTGACCCTTGTTTTTAATTATTGGAAAATCAACGTATACAAAATTTCAAAGTCGTAGCTGATGGCGTTCCGAAGTTCTTGGTTAATATTCTTGGACATGTCTCTTAAGAACTTTTTGTATGGCAGCTACTCGAAGGAGTACGACGATTTTGCCCGTTAACGAACTTAGCATTACAAATTCGACCAAACATCCAGATTAAAAATTTCAATATCCTCGGTCAAGGCGTTCTTGAGTTATCGAGCTTACGGACGTCTGTCTAGACGGATGGACGAACGTCAAGCAGATTTGGAGTTTTCGACAAATAAACACAAAATAATAAATATATGATTTTTTTTTCCGTCGGAGGCTGCGTTCTATGTGTTACAAATTTTTGAGCAGGATTAAACTATAATAATAATATCGATATATCGATATATCGAATATTTTTTTCAATGAAAAATAAATTCTTATCTCCCTTTCCGTAATAAATTTAACAGTAAGGGAGCATATCGCAAAGGCTTCATGACTCATTTTCTCAGAAACCTCTCGAATGAAATTTTGGACAATTATTCCTTACTGCAAAACGAGCAAATAGAGCGGAGTAAAATTTGATTATTTTTGCCAGGGTTGTATATATTATACATCTAATTTTGACGAACAGAAAGCTTGAAGTCAGTCTTATATTACATTAGGTGTGTTTTTTTGCACACTTATCCCGAGTAGAGTAGGTTAGAACATTTTTAAACAAAATAACAATAACATTGCTGTTTTTATGATTCTTTATATGATAACTTTTGTCCATAGATAGTAGGCTAGACTAGAGAATTTATCCCGAATAGCTGCCTGTTAAAATCCATATTCTAGCCTAATTTCTACAAGGAAAAGCAATTAAAAATAACAAAAACAGCAACATTCTTGGTATTTTCAATGTAAATTTTAATCACTACTCTGATCCGGATAAATGCGCAAAAAACCACACCTATTATTAAATAATTAAAAAATTTAAATGTCCTTCTACTCTATCTGACAGCAGAGGTGGCATTAGTGGTTTTTGAGAAAATGGATCAAACGTAAAAAAATACAACTTTTCAGAAGTGGCACTTCTTGATCCCTGTGCACAGGATAGTTGCCTGGTTGCCCCCACCTACAGCAACCGCGTGTCTTGCAATTTTTTGTTTAGACAGAAATAGACTTTGCGTGATCGAAAAACAGTTTTCTAGTTTCAACCTTTCTGACATCCCTCATTTACATTATTATATTAGATTTCAGTGTTGGGGTTGGTTTGGTCACCTCTCATTGAAGCCTCAATTAGGCCTATTGCGACGTCCCTCTGGATTATCTATGATTCCTCTTCGATCCCTGCGCTTTTAATGAAGCTTAGTATTTTTCGAAGATGAATAGGCTGGAATTCCGGTGGTTCCATGAAGCCTTGATCGAAGTGACGAAGTCTTTTGGGAACAGGTCCCTCACGTTCACAGAGGATGTGCTCTGGTGTTTCGTCTTCGTCATCGCAAATTCTGCATATCTTGCTCTCAGAGAAACTAATCCTATGGAGATGCTTCCTCATGTAACAACATGACTAGTCAGAGCTATCACTAGGGTTCAGGTGAGATGTTTGCTTAATTTTAGATATTCAGGCGTTCTGTTTTCCGAATGCTTCGGCATAAGTAACTTATTAGATTGCCACGTAAAATATCAACTAGAAATAGTTAAATTTGCAGCCAAAGTATGATTATTTACATATACACAAACATAAGCAGAAATGAAAAATGACGTTCGAGTTCTAAAATATGCTATACTTAACAAAAAAGATCGGGTCCGATACTCAGATTTAAATATCGATATATTGGTCTAAAATATATCGGCCGATATTATCGATATATCATTTAAAAAATATCGGTATTTCGATATATCAATATTTTTTGAACATCCCTAGTTATTACTTAATTTATTGTTTTAGTTCAGCAGTTTAAACCAAAACAATTGGTTTTTTTGAGAATTGTGAAAATAACAAATGATGAATTAATTCGTAATTCGTGTGCCTCCCCATCTGCCCTCTATAATTCATTCTGCTGCCTTAAGGATCACATACCTCGGGCGAAATAGTACTTGAGACCGTCATCAGTTTGCAAGTACAATTCAGCTCCCGACCCGTCCTCAGTTAATGAGCTGTCCGTGTGGAATATATCAGTGAATTCGCTAAGTAGTGCAGACTTGTTTTCCTGCTCCTCCCTACTAGAAATCACTATCTGATATTTCCTTTTGGGCATACAGGTCGGAGCCTTCATTCGAAGGCATATCAAAAATAGAGTTTCTGTTCAACCTTCGAGCCATTTCTCTATGACCCGTGCAATGCTCTTTTCTACACATGCCTAATATCATTAGGCTGTGTGTAACTCTCACTGCTTCCGCTTGAACAACAATGTCAAGTGGTGTGGTACGCACGACACCTGTCACACCGATGCAGACTGTCCTCTGTAGTTTGGAGAGACCGGCTCTAATATATTGT
Organism: Beris morrisii; assembly: GCA_951812415.1. NCBI lineage: Eukaryota > Metazoa > Arthropoda > Insecta > Diptera > Stratiomyidae > Beris > Beris morrisii. The sequence continues at coordinate 84,982,707 of OX638310.1, read as the reverse complement.
TACATGTAAACCTGGCAACCGCGCAACCGTGCAACTCGATCGTTTCACATAATGAAAACAACAACAACCGAATACCTAGTTGCAAAATAACCCAATCAGAAACCTAGCTGAAGATAAGGCGAAACAACACGATTGTATCTCCCTTCTTATCGAATGCTCTCCAATATACTAGAACCCTTTGCATACACCACTGAACGCAGATCGAAATCGAAAGCTCTAAAGCTTTCGAGAGGATTCCACACTGAGCGAACATTCAAGTACATCCTAGACTGCAACCGGATAGTATAAAAACAGGTGAAGCTTTCAGTGAGGGAGATAGTAATTTTTATTACGTCGACTGTGACAACCAGTTATAATGTTTATTTGTATTTTCTTTATATTGCGACAACCTCCCCCTTTAAAAAAAGCCCTATTTTATTATTCTAGAATAAAAATACCTGAGATATAAATTTTCAAAGAGGACTCGGACACCATTTTTGCGAAAATTTTAACATACTATGGGCCATTATTATGATCCTCAGTTAAACTCTAACTGGAACTTTAACTGGACGTTTTGTATAAAAATCTGTCAGTTAAAGTTCCAGTTAGAAAGTAACTGCACATCGTAGGAACGGACCTATAACTAACAACAACAATGAGAGAGAAACAAAAAATTGGGTTTCAATTATTTTTCTCACTAGTTCTTTAAGTACAAAAATTTTCAAAAGAATCGGAGATGGTAAGATCACAACTTTGACGATTCTTATTGGAATGACCCACAAACTACATACGCACTCCTCGAAATTCAGTATTTCATCTAAAGTATTGTTGCGAGCTAGGGGTTCGCCGGGATTTCAAGTAAAACACAATTCGTTTAAAATCAAAATAAGTGATAATTTATTGTTTCGCACTTTAATTCTATTCGCACTGTATGGCAATACCTTTTATATATCGCTGGACTCGATCACACTCTATCGATCGCTTTCCACATATACGGTCGCGTAATACACGCTGGCTGTCACAGTTCACGCAATAAAAATTATTATGTCCCTCGCTGAAAGCTTTACCTACTTTTATACTACTTGGCTGTAGTCGAGACTGTACTTGAATGCTCGCTCGTTGATGTGTGGACGGTTCTCGAAAGCTTTAGAGCTTTCGATTTTAATTTTCTACACTGTTCTGGTTTATACGAGAATATTCGAATAGAAGGTGTTCCCCTTGGAATTGTTCCGCTTCTTATACAGGGTGTAACTAGTACTGAGGTTCAAACGAAAATGGGAGATAGAGGAACTTGTCCTGAGTAGAAAATCGTTCTACACATACTCCCGTTTTTGCACCGTTAAGGAGATAGCGCGATTTTAAGGACGAAGGATTTTCATCGTACCTGTGATCACTGTTTGATCTCTAACTTCTGCTGTACTTAGCGTAACGTAATAATTCTAGGCTCGTTGGAAAGGACACAAATTCTTCTTTCTAATTGCTATCAACTGTGTCCATCAGTCCGTCCGTCCGTCCGTCCGTCCGTCCGTCCGTCCGTCCGTCTGTCCGTTAGCACGATAACTCAAGAACGCCTTCACCTAGGATCATGAAATTTTGAATCTGGATGTTTGGTTGAATTTGTAAGGCTAAGTTCGTTAACGGGCAAAATCGTCCTACTCCTTCGGGTAGCTGCCATACAAAATGTCCTTAAAACACGTGTTCAAGAATATTGGTCGATAACTTCAGAAGGGTTTAAGCTACGACTTTGAAATTTTGTATGTGTTATTTTTCCAATAGTTGGAGCTAAATATATGATTATGAAGAAAATCCTTTTAGTCCTTCGTGTAGCTGCCATGATCTGCGTTGCGGGCCTTTACTCGATGCACAGGTAGTACACTTACGGCACCAATTTTCGACGTCATCTCGGAGATGGATTCGATAGAACCTCTCTCGTATCTTTGCCAAGGTTCTATTTACACCTAAATGTCCACTGGAAGTACCTTCGTGATAGTGCTTTAGAATTTCCTCGACTTTAGAATGCGGGACAATGGTTTGCATGAGATGCGATGTTCCGTCAGCGGTTTCCCATTTTCGTTTTAATAACCCGCCGTCTAGGTGGAGGGAGTTCCAACATTTTCATGTTCAGTCAATTCATACGTACTACCAAAATTAACATCATACTTGCCACCAATACAAGTCATTGCAAGCTCATGGACTCATTTGATAGATCTCGATCTTGCTGACCCTGAATTCTCATCAGCACGACCAATCGATTTCGACTCGGCGCAGAGATCTATAGTAAAATCCTCGAGGAAGGTCTACGCAGAGGATCTCCCGATACTCCAGTCGCGCAAAACACTGCTCTCGGGTGGATTATTTCTGGTCCCGGGAATGTCCAGCCCAGTTCTCACGATATTGATCATGCGGTTACGGGACTCCAGTGCTCAGTGGATCACGAGCTACTTGACTTACTGCAACGATTCTGGATTCAAGAAGAAACAGTCTCCACAAATCCAAGGTCATATTCGAAAGAAGATGCTCAGTGCGAAGAACATTTTTCATCTACGCACTCACGGACAAATGAAGGACACTATATCGTTAAGCGATCTTGGCAACTCGGACGTGTCTGCGTTTTGAACGCTATTGCGGCAAGAAAAGCGATTTACCAACAATGAATAGCTGGAAAAGGCTTACTCAGACTTTCTCGATGAATATGAAACTCTTGGGCACATGACTCTCGCTAAAGAAAGTGTGTCACCTCATTACACTTTCTACCTGCCCCATCACGATATTGTACGTGAAAGCAGCTTAACTACAAAACTACGAGTAGTTTTGAACGGCTCTCAACGTTCGAATTTTGAAATAGCAATCAACGATCTTCTACATGCTGGACCGAAAATTCAAACAGATCTCGCAGACGTTATCACACTCTGGCTTCGATATGCTGTCGTCTTTTCAGCAGATGTTGAAAAAATGTATCGCCAGATTCTTGTTCATGAAGATGATCGGGACTTTCAACGGATTCTCTGGAGAAAGGATCCCACAGGAAGCGTACTCTCGTATCAACTCTGCACAGTTACATACGGTCTCACAAGTGCACCATATCTTGCAATAAATATACTTCGGCAGCTCGCTGCCGATGAAGGACATCGTTTTCCATGTGCAGTTGAAGTTATTCAACGCGAGACCTATGTGGACGATGTTTTGTCAGGAGCAGACGATCAGATCGAAGCAAAACAAAATACTCTATTATTAAAAAATAATAAAGTAAAATTCAACAACTGGACAACCTTCTCAAGGCTGGCGGATTTACACTACAAAAGTGGACTTCGAATTACAGTGGAGTTCTATCTGACATCGCTCTCACCCGACAAGACACAATCCTTTCGTTCGACAAAATCCTTTCGTTCGTACTTTTGGAATATCATGGCAGCCAAACTTAGACTCGTTTGTCTTTACATCATATCATCCGGAAACACACAAAATGCACTGTGCTATCAACAATTTCACAGCTTTTGGATCCACTTGGCTGGTTAGCACCTGTTGTACTACGTGCTAAAATCTTCAAACAGAAGCTGTGGGCAGTCGGTCTCGAGTGGGATCAACCACTTTCGGATGAGCTCGCGGCTCGTTGGGTCGAAGAATACGATGAGCTGCAAGCAGTTTCAGCACTCACTGTGCCGAGGTGGCTAGGATCTCGCTCTTTGTCAATCGCAATGGAGCTGCACGGATTCTCGGACTCTTCTCAAACCGCCTACGGAGCTGATATCTATCTTCGCGTGATGACCGATTTCAACGACATTCGCATCTCTCTCGTTTCTGCAAAGATACGAGTAGCACCTCTAAAGCAAGTTGCGATTCCGCGACTTGAACTCTCAGCCGCACTACTTTTAGTTCGGCAAATTTCGCACGTTCGAAAAGTTCTCGACCTCGAAACAGTTCCCGTTCATCTATGGACAGATTCCACGGTAGCGCTTGCATATATTGAAGGCAATCCCGATCGGTGGGCTGACTACGTTCGGAAACGCGTCACTGAAATCAAAGAGCTCTCCAATTCTCGGTGGCATCACGTTCCTGGAATAGAAAATCCTGCAAACTGTGCATCTCGTGGATCATCGCCTCAGCAACTTAAGGATAATTCTCTCTGGTGGACAGGACCGTAATGGCTTAAAGAAAACTCAGTCTGCTGGCCTACATCAACTCCTCCACTGCCTCCAGATGCTACTTTTGAGATCCGCTCCAAATCCGCCACAACAGTCGTTGCGGAAAATCATCAAGATATCTGGAATCTTTTAACGCGATTTTCAAAATTGTCTACATTACTTCGCATTACAGCTTGGTGTTTCCGAGTTTCTTATCGCTTTAAGAAATTGTTGAACGCTCCTGGACTCCATACACCTCTTAACCCAAAAGAGCTTGATAGCGCTCGAATGTTCTGGATAACGAAAGTTCAATGCTCGTATTTCGCAGCAGAAATTGCGCAAATTATGAAAAAGAAGCAACTCCAGCGCTCAAGCCAGCTCGTACAGCTCACTCCATTCGTTGACGCTCCTGGATATTTACGAGTGGGCGGCAGACTCGAAAATTCGTTGCTGGATCACGACGAATCTGATACTACCACGTGATTCCCCACTAACGACGCTCATAATCGATTACGCCAACCGAATCACGCTTCATGGTGGAACACAGGTGACTCTCGCAACCGTACGACAGCGGTACTGGGTCTTAGGTGGTCGTGTTCCTATACGCGCATTTATTCATCGCTGCATCCAGTGCGTTCGACATCGAGAGTGTTCCTATAAAACTTTATTAGCGTGTTCCTATAATTATACCATTTGTCGGCATCAGACAGCTTTTTATTTCTTAATATGGTGTTTATCGTCTTATCTGACCCTTTAACTGTGCATACACTTCTGGTGAAAGAAGTAGCATTTTATTAAGAACGCTCTTTCTATGCATATTTTTCAATCAACGACATAATAACACTTGAGAGTACACTTCCTATCAGGATTGGTAGAAAACCGCCTTGCTGTACTAAGATTCTACGCTGTCTAGGGATAGATCGTCTTGCTGCAACTAACCTTCGCATGCATTTTTATACTCTAGATGAAATCATATAGAGTATTATAAGTTTAATCCAGCCCAAAAGTGTTCAAGAATATAGGTCGATAACTTCAGAAGGGTTTAAGCTACGACATTGAAATTTTGTATGTGTTATTTTTCCAATAGTTGGAGCTAAATATATGATTATGAAAAAAATCCTGTTAGTCCTTCGTGTAGCTGCCATACAAATATCCTGTCAAAACGTATTCACTTAATTTACGAAACTCACTATAACTCAAGTAATTTTTTAGCTACGAATTCGGAATTTTTTTAGAAATTAGTTTTGAATAAAAAGGAAGCTTGTGTTTACTAGACAGTGAAATCCTTTTACTCCTTTTGGTAGCTGCCATACAAAATGTCCTTAAAACACGTCTTTAAGAATATTGGTCGATAACTTCAGAAGGGTTTAGATTAGATTAGATTTGGAAATAGGGGTTGGTATGGTTACTGCAGCCTCAGTTGGGCTTATTGTGACGTCCCCCCGGTTTGATTATGATTCCTCTTCGATCCCTGCGCTTTCAATGAAGCCTAGTATTTTGCGAAGAGGAATGGTCAGGAATTCCGATGGGTCCATGAAACCCTGACCGAAGTGACGAAGTCTTTCGCGAGTTAAACCCTCACATTCACAGAGGATATGCTCTGGTGTTTTGTCTTCGTCATTGCATATTCTGCAAATTTTAGTCTCAGAGAGACCAATCCTATTGAGATGCTTCCTCATGTGACAATGTCCAGTCAGAGCTCCCACTAAGGTTCGGGTCTGATATCTGCTTAATTTTAGATAATCAGATGTTCTTTTTTCCGAGTGTTTTTGGCATAAAAAGCTTTGAGTGCCTGTTGCCCGGTACCAAGTCCCAGTGAATGGCACTTTGCGATTTTTGCCACATTCGGATGTTCATTCTGGCTGTGCTTAATGGTATCCCACAGAATGGATATGGTCCCATGAAGTCAGCTTCTGAACCTTTCCTGGCCATTAAGTCGGCCATTTCATTACCTACATAGCTGCTGTGTCCCGGAATCCAAATGAGACTAACTCTGTTCTTATTTCCGAGTTCAATCAGGCATTGGAGGCAATTCCAAACAAGTTTGGAGTAGATTTGAACGGACTGAAGTGCCATTATTGCTGCCTGGCTGTCCGAGAGAATATATATTTGTTGGTTTTTGTAGCCCCGTCTGATATTTTCTCTAATGCATAGTTCAATAGCATGAGTCTCCGCCTGAAAAACAGTGGATCTATAAACTCCTGCTCCTACACCTTGATTCGTTTTAGAACCGTCTGTGTACCAGATTATGGATCCTGGTTTTGGAGTGGGTTTGTTTGTGGCCCAATCCTCCCTTTCAGGTAGGACAACTTTGAATGGCTTTGTGAAATTAAATTTCGGTACCATTGAATCAGAAAGAGGTATCGCTAGTATTGGGTCCTTGTTGAGTTCCGCGGAGAGAGTTGGGCAAGCTATTTTGCGCTCTGACTCGTCGTCCGAGCTCAAAAGTTTGTATGTGGTGAATCTAGCTTCTTTCTGTATTTCTAAGTGTAGGGGTGCTAGGTTGAGAAGCACCTCTAAGGCAGCTGTGGGAGTGGTGCGCATCGCCCCAGTAATACCCAGGCATGCCAGTCTTTGTAATTTAGTCAGCTTGAGCTGAGCAGTTTTCTGCTTTGTTTTCTTCCACCAGACGGATGCCGCGTAAGTTATAATGGGCCTAGCAACGACGGTATACATCCAGTAGGTTAGTTTTGGACTCAGTCCCCAGTTTTTACCGAGAAGGCTCCTGCAGATCCAGAGAGAGATTCTGGCCCTTTCAAGAACTTTGTCCAAATGAGCATTCCAGGTGAGCTTTTCATCCAGGATAATACCCAGGAATCTTACCTCACTGGAATACTCTATGGATTCTCCAAAAAGAGTAGGCTTAGCTAGCTTGTCCTTACACCTCCTTTTGGTGAATGCAACAATTGTGCTTTTCTTTGGGTTGATACCCAATCCTGCTTTAGTGCACCAGGTTGCTACCTGGTTTAGGGTATTCTGAACTAGATCAGTCACCGTGGCTTCAAATTTACCTCTAACAAAGATGGCAAGGTCGTCAGCGTAACCCTGTACCGTGACTCCGGAATTAGTTAGGTCTTGAAGAAGGTCGTCCACTACTAAGCACCAGATGATGGGTGATAGTACCCCACCCTGCGGACAGCCTTTCGCAGCTGTGACTGTGACTGTTGAATCGGCTAGTGTCGAAGTTATTTTCCTGCGTTCTAGCATGGCCTTGATCCAACTGCAGGTTTTTGGATCAATACCACGCTTTTGTGCAGCAGAGTAGATACTTTCGTAGGCAGTGTTGTCAAAGGCCCCTTCGATATCTAAGAAGCAACCCACGGCTATTTCCTTGTCCGTAATCGATTTCTCGATTTTCGGGACTAGGTTTTGTAAGGCGTGGGTTGTAGACTTCCCCGGTTGATATGCATATTGATTGGAGTGTAAGGGTTGAGATTTCAAAGCCCCATCTCTGATATGCCTATCAATAATCTTTTCCATAGTTTTTAAGAGAAATGACGTTAAGCTGATAGGACGATACGACTTAGGATTATTGCTCGAGCGGCACCCTGTTTTTGGTATGTATATCACCTTAACGTTACGCCAGGATATGGGTATGTAACCCCATGCGTGGCTTGCTCTAAATATGGATATCAGTGTTGGTAGAAGATGGTCCATTCCTCTTTGTAGTAATGCGGGAAATATTCTGTCTTCTCCAGGAGATTTAAATGGTTTAAAACTACGTATAGACCATTTAACCTTGTTGGCAGTGAAGATCTTAGCTGAGTTTTTCCAGTCCAATATGGTTGGTCTGCTCGGCTTTGGGACGGTGTACTGTTCTTCATTGCTTGGTTCTATGGTTGAGGATCCTGGGAAATGAGTTTGTGCTAAAAGTTCTAACGTCTGTTTCCCATTTTCGGTAATCGAGCCATCGGGTTTCTCTAATAAGCCCATTTTATTAGTGTGTGCTTTAGAAAGTATTTTGTGTACTCTTGCGCTGCTGGGTAAATCGTTTATACCCTGGCAGAACAATTTCCACGAATTTCTCTTTGCATGTCTAATTTCGTGGTTGTACTCTGTTAGAGCCCTTTTGTACGATTCCCACTCACCAGTTTTTTTAGCCCTATTGAAGAGCTTTCTTGTTTGAGATCTGAGCTTAGTTAGTGCTGGGTTCCACTAAGCTACTTTCCTGTTACTTGCTCTGGACCTTTCCGGGCAGGACGAGTTGAAAGCAGTTTCAATAGCATTGCGTATTTGTTCTGATGTTATTTCCATGCTGTCAATGTCCTTAATATTACGTATGGTGCCGGCCATGAATTCCGACAATTTCTGGTCGTATAGTTCCCAGTTCGTCGTTTGTGGCTTCCTGTACGTTTTGGACAAAATGGTATTTGATTCTATGTTGAATAGGATATGCCTATGATCTGACATATAAGTCTCATTTGAGACGTGCCAGTTGCAGATTTTTGTGCTCAGGAATTGAGTACAAATGGTAATATCCAGGACCTCCTGCCTGACTCTGTTTATGAAAGTGGGTTTGTTACCTCTATTGAGAATATTTAGGTTGTTAGTATAAATAAAATCTAGCAGCAACTCACCCCGTTCATTGATGTTAGAACTTGACCACATAGTGTGATGTGCATTGGCATCACAGCCAAGTACCAGCTGCTTGTTAGTCCTCCGGCATAGGTCGACGATGTCCCTGATGACGGATGACGCTGGTTCAGTGCAGTCCCCGGGAAGCTAGGCTGAGCATATGATGATCTCTGTCCTGCCCTTCGGGAACGGCAGCTCTACAAAGTCCGCTACAACGTCCTTCGTACAGTAACCTGGAATTGGAACATATTTAGTATTCTTTTTAAAAAGTAAACATGCTCTGGGTCTACCGGTATTGGTAGAGTCATACAAGAGCTCACCCACGGTCAACCCTCTTACCTGGTCCTCCATTAGGTATGGCTCCTGGATAAGAGCGACGTCGAGGTGAGCTTCAGTGAATCTGCGAGAGAGGACTGCTGACGATGCTTTCGCATGTTGCAGGTTCACTTGAAGGCACCTGAAGGCGGTAATTGTTAGGCAGTCGGGTTGGCCCTGTCAGAATTAGCTGCCTGAGCAGCATCTCTGATGCGCTGAATCCTTCTCTGCAATGCCGACGGCACTGGGGGTTCGCTAGCTCTGAGCCTTTAGTCGCCTTGTTCCCTACGGCTTGTAGACCTTTGGGAGTGTTGCGCTGTGGCTTGAGGTGCTTTTTAGCGAGAGTTCCTTTTTTTTATTCATTTCAAATAATTATAAGCCTTTGTATCGCATACTATTCACGTTCCTTTTTGTGTTTTTGTGCTGTGCTTGCATTGAGGTGTCGAGAACTTGATCGTGCGGTGATCTGTTTTGTTTTTTCTTTAAAGAAAAAATTCAAAAACTTTAATTGTACTTAGTGATTACATTTCCTTTGTCTCTTAAACCGACATAAGTGACGCATGCGCAGTGGTTACAATACTTTCGAAAACCGAAACCGAAAATAGACTTTTAACCTTAGTTCATACTCGAACCTGTGTCGCGAATATTACTTTACTAGTTAAAAATTATTGACTTGATCCTAATATTATTTATTATGTGAATTTCCTAAGTTTAAACTCAAACCTTTGAACAGATCAATCATTTGTAGCTTATGAAACTTATACATACAGTGATCACTAAAAGTGCTCTCTATTTGTTGAAAGTCATAGAATTCCGAGGGGTCGACCCGATTTTATCGATTTTCATAATTTTCGCGATTGTTTAAGTTATTGTTTGGTATTATTTTTTATTTTTATTTATTTTATTTTAACTTAATAATGTCTTCTGCGGGAATTTGTAGTGTCTGCCATCTCTCACTCACTTGCGATAATGGAATTGATTGCAATGGTATATGTCAACGTAGTTTTCAAATTGATTGTATTAAAAAGCAAAGTAAGTCTAATGTCTCTATTGGCTTTACATGTGAAGATTGCGCAGCTATTAAACCGTGTCACATTCTTCGTTTATTGAAAATTACATCCAGTCAAATTGATCAATCAAATTTGGCTTTTGAAGAACTGAAAAGTGACTACTCTTTCCTTGCAAACAAAGTGAAGGTAATATCAGATTCCATAGCTACTTTAAATACCTATGTCGACGACTTCAGAGATTTTGGAAATCAGTTTGATAAACTACATTCATGCTGCAGCGTTATCCAGCATGATATAGCGAAATTGACCAAAAAATGTGCTCAATCTGATTCAAAAATGAAGAATATTATAAACAGCATATCTGAATTTGGTTTAACTTCCGAACTCGTACCGAATCCAATTGCAATTCACTCTTCTGTAGGGTCACTCTCCACTGAAAGTACTAAAGTTATGAACCTAGATTTGAAACTAGATCTGATTCATAGTGACATCAGATCCGTAAAATCACTATCTGATAGTTGCGACAGTCATTACACAGTATGACAACCTGCTTAAGTAGCTCTCACAATAAAGATTCATATGCGCAGGACAAGTGCATACGGAGAATATTAAGACTCCACTTGCACTGAAAAAAACTTCAAAGACGAACTCAAAAAAGGGATCAAAAAAGAACTCAAAAAATAATGTCCAAAATAACCACTCGGAAGTAATTAATGCACTTGAGCATTCGAATGAATTTCCAGTTGCCATTTCACAACAGGATAATGCTGAGACAGTTCGCGCTTTGAGCTCTCAATGCATTTTGAAGGCTGTCGAAAGACCAAAAGTACTTTTTGTATCGCGCTTGGACCCGAACAGAACTGAAGCGGAAGTCCTGACTAATATTGGAATCATTCTGAAGGACAAGGGGTCGGTCTCTTGCAAAAAACTTGTTCCAGCGGCTCGCATCGATGTATCACGCGTGGCTTCTTTTAGAGTCGTCCTGCCGTCGTCTGTCTTTGATACAGTCATAAATTCAAAATGTTGGCCAAACTTCGCAATCGTGCGAGAGTTCATACCACGACAACGAAATGGTCAGCGTACGCCTTATCCAAAAAACTTGGAAGTATCTCGATGTACTACTCAAACGTAGGAGGAATGCGTTCGAAGACGAGTCAACTGTACATCTCCGCAGCCGCATCATGCTTTGACGTAATTTGCATTACCGAAACCTGGCTTTGTAGTAATTTTAAAGATGCCGAACTCTTCGATTCTAGCTACCAAGTCTTTCGTCGTGACCGATATGCAAATCTTCAAGATGCACCAGTTGGTGGAGGTGTGCTATGTGCTGTTAACCGCATGTTTTCAGCCGAAGTTTTTGATGTTCCTGAAACCGGAAATATTGAACTTTTATGTGTTCTCCTGACGATAAGTGAGAGGAAGCTGTATATTGTCACCACGTATATTCCTCCTTCTGCAAACTCAGATATATATGACTCTGTTTCCAAAGCATCTGAATTTATATGTAATATAATGCGATCCTGTGACGAACTTATTATCGTTGGAGATTTCAACCTTCCTTATATAAAATGGACCCAAGCTGATGATGTATCCGGCCTGATGCCGTCCTTTAACTCGTGTCCTCGACAAGATGAGCAATTCATCGATAATATGCTCTCGACAGGTCTCTGTCAGACCAATAGCATGGAGAATACTTTTGGCAGGTTCCTGGATTTAATTTTTACGTCAAATTCAAACTGCATAACTGTCAAAGACTGTAGCGTACCTTTGCTAACTGCATCGAATCATCATCCCGCGCTTCATTTAATATTTAATTCTGAGCTTCCGTTAGTCGACTCTTCTGGGGTCTCGTACCATTACAATTTCAAAAAAGCTGACTTTTCTGTGCTAAATACCGATATTTGTGGATGTGATTGGTCGCAAGTGCTTAATGAGAAAGACATTGAGAAAGCTACTAATAATTTTTACTCATTATTATTTAACTGTTTCGCTCGTTGTGTTCCTATTACTTATAATAAGAAATATAAACGATTTCCTTGGTTTGACGAAGATGTGACCCATCTGAAAAACTTAAAAAATAAAGCATGGAAATCGTACTGTCTCTCAGGGTGCGAAGCGGATTATGCTACCTACTCTGAATTGCGTGAGTTGTTTGTTAGTCAGTCTAGAGTCGCGTATACTTCGTATATGGTCTCGATGAAATCATCAATTAAAGAAAATCCTAAGTAGTTCTGGAATTTTGTGAACTCAAAGAAACGTACCGATATCCATCGGGTATCCACCCAGCACGTTTATCTCTTGACGATGTTGTCAGCGATGATCCCCTAACTATAAGTAATTTCTTTGCCGATCATTTTCGTACCGCTTTTACATCATCAAACTGTAATATTAGCTACAGTGATTACCACTACGTGACTAAGTTTCCGCAGACCTCATTAGAAATGAAAGACCTCAATATTGACGAGGCCACTTTCTTAAGGTTCATCTCGGACATTAATGATAACTTTGGGGTTGGTCCAGATGGTATGCCGCCTATCGTATTGAAACGTTGTGGCGCTTCATTAATGACACCTTTGCGATACCTATTCAATACCTCCCTTATTTCCGGTGTGTTCCCTAACATTTGGAAATTTTCCACAATTAGACCACTTTGGAAGAAGGGCAAGAGGACAGATATACAGAATTATCGACCTATTGCCAACCTAGCCTGTATATCTAAACTCTTTGAATCGATTGTCTGTGAAGTTTTGAAATTTCATAGCAAATCGATTATTGTACCTTTCCAACATGGATTTACCAAAGGCAGATCTACAACGACAAATTTGATGGAATTGTCAAATTTCTCCATTCCAGTAATCGAAGCGGGTCATCAAGTTGATTGTATTTATACCGATTTTAGTAAGGCGTTTGATAAGATCAATCATAACATTCTGATATGCAAACTTAAGCATTTGGGTTTTCCAATTATGTTTATTAATTGGATAACATCTTATTTATGCAACCGATTTCAAAGAGTGTTATTTCGTGGGGTATTATCCTCGGAAAATTCTAACACATCGGGAGTTCCACAAGGCAGCCACTTAGGTCCTTTATTATTCATATTATTTATTAATGACTTGAGTTCAATGATTTTAAACTCTAGAATTCTTCTATATGCTGATGATGCAAAGCTTTTCCGCAATATTACGGATATGGACGACTGCATTCTCTTGCAAGAGGACCTTAGCCATTTATCCTATTGGTGTACGTTAAATGACATGTCTCTAAATGTTAATAAATGTACAACTATTTCTTTTTCGCGTAAGCGATGCCCATTTAATTTTAATTACACCGTTGAAGGAAACTCATTACAAAAATCAGACAAGGTACGTGATCTGGGCGTTTACTTTAATTCATCTTTAACTTTCGACGATCATATTAATTATATTGTGAATAAAGCGAACTCCATCTGGGGCTTTGTGCGAAGATGGTGTAAGGATTTCAATGATCCTTACGTCACAAAGGCGTTATATTGTGCTTTTGTTCGATCAATTCTGGAATATGCGTGCCAGGTATGGACTCCATATTATGAGGTCCATAAGAGCAGAATTGAATCTGTGCAGAATAGAGACTGTTTTCGCATTTAACATTATCACTGGAGGAATTGATGCCCCTATGTTGTTACAAGAAATTTCTTTCTGTATTCCCGGTCGCACTTTGAGAGACTATACACTACTAAATATTTCATATCATCGAACTAATTATGGGCAACATGAACCGATCACATCCATTTCGCGTCTTGTTAACCGTTTTTATCATGCTATTGATTTTGACTTGAGCGCGACACAACTGAAGTCAGCTTTAAGTGAAATAATCAAATAATTTGTTTAAATATTCTATGTAATTGTTATATTTAATGGTCGCTTTTATTTGTTTTCAAACTGTAATGAACTTTTAAGTAATCAGGTCTTGATGAAACTGAAATAAATAAATAAACATTTAGGTTAGTGGCAGTTCTAGACTCTACATCCATGGGTATAGGAGCTTGTGATATTGCAGGTTGAGTGTTGATTTATGTGCCCTGATCATCTGCTTCTTCTGCTGGTTTGGATGGTCCTGGTTGGGGGGTAATGTCTCTGACCAGGGCATCTGTACACTTCGCAGTTTCCGTCCTGATACCTGTGGTATTTTGTGGGGCTACCTTTGCGGTGTTGACTTTCTCTGTCCCTTCCTTTTTGATCCTCACTTGGATATCTGAAAAGTTCAGGAATAGACGACACTTAAGTGATTCAAGCTCAGCGATTGAAGCGTCGTCTACAGAGAATACAAAGGTCTGTCCGCCATTCTTCTCCTTTACAATGCGGAGAACCCGCCATGATTCGGTCCTGAGGCTTGGGTTTTGTTTGCCTAGACGGAGCTTGAACTTGTCACCCGTCAATTCAAATCGTGGTGGGACATAAGTTACGCAGGTAGTTGCCTTCGGTAGTTCGGACCTATCTACCGCAACGAGCTGCGCATCCTTCCAGGGCTTTAGCATAGGGGTGATCCTGATGATCCAGTCCCTGGTCGGTTTGTTATTGCACGTGATGGAGAGCCAGCCGCTAGTCTGACTTTGTGCAATAAATTGCGGATGCGGTCCGCCAGCTTCAATCATGTCCACTTCGTCCATGATCGATCGCTTGACGTTTCTCATTTGGTCTTCTGTGAGAGTGACCGCAGGGTGCATGGAGTGCTTAATAGCTACTTTCATTTGAGACGTTACGTCTCTGTATGAGAGCTTGGAAGTGCACGGCGTTGGGATGAATGAGCTCTGTCCTTCCACCGGCTTTCCTTTTGCTATTTTTGCGCATACTGTAGTGGCTGGTTTGGTCTTTGTCGAGGAGACCTGAACCTTGTCAACGACTACTGGTTTGGTTTTGCTAACCTGAACCGTGTCGACGACCGCCGCAGTTTTTTCAGTTTTCTGCACCTTTTTCGAAATCTGTTCTGGTGTGCTACCATCAGATCTGCCTCTTTTGCCAATGTGTGTTTTGGCACCGTCCGAGTCGCGTTTGGCTACAAGTTCTCTGACTTGTCTCCGCGCTTCTTCTGGATCCACGCCACTGGCAATTTTGGCACTGATACGTCTCCTAGAGGCTCCGGAGAAGTATTCATACTGCCTCTCTGATTCGATTTGTGGTAGGTCCACAGGAGCAACTACCGCATTTGGGACCATTGGCTCCTGAATGCTGATGTCGTTCGTGCTTACTACCGTTTCTCCGCACAGAGATGGGGTGAGCAGGTTCCCCTCTTCATGATTATCCGGCGGTGTGAGTAGTAGGGTCTCTTCACACTCTACATCCATCTCGCCATCAATGCTCACAGCCAGTACCACGTCAACTGGGGTGCTAATTCCAGAGGACACTTCGTCGGTGTTTTTTGATACTGTGTTTATTTTGTTCCCACGAGTATGGCGAGAAAAAAGGGTCCGCATCCGCAGAGCTCCCAATACGGATGTAAGGCTAGGTTACAAGGGGGTTTCACCCGGTGCCCCCAGGAGATCGTTCAAGGCATCACATTTATACACCTGATACCATGCAGCCCTCGGCACGAATACTTATCCACCTTGGCTTGAGTGTGGATCCCTTTTCGTTCACCGCTTCTCTAGAGTAGTCAGAGCCACCCCCAACTATCTCCAGATTTGCGACACAAGTTCCCCACCACGACAAGGTAAAGATCCACTGGGGGGGGTCAGAAGGGTTTAAGTTACGTCTTTGAAATTTTGTATTTGATATTTTTCCAATTGTTGGAGCTAAATGTATGATTGTGAAGAAAATCCTATTAGTCCTTCGTGTAGCTGCCATACAAATATCCTGTCAAAACGTCTTCACTTAATTTACGGATCTTACTGTAACTCAAGTAATCTTTTTGAAATTTTGTACAAATTAGTTTTGAGTAAAAACTAAGTTCGAGTTTACTAATCAGCGAAATCCTTTTACTCCTTCTGGTAGCTGCCATACAAAATGTCCTTAAGACAAGTGTTCAACAATATTTTTCGATAACTTTTGAACGCTTCAAGCTAAGATTTAGAAATTTTGTACACGTTCATTTTTAGATGGTTCCAAGGAAATGGATGAATATGTAAGAAATCGAGTGAGTCCTTCCTGCACCTCCCATATGAAAGTCCTTCAAAAAGGACATTTTTTTTTCGATGACTTACTCAGTTCAAGATATGAAATTAAACACTGATTATTGTCTTTTCGTTTCAAGTAGCAACCGAATGGGTGTCCTTAATAAAGGACATACAACATGTACATACGTAATTCTACTTTATCCCCAACTACAATATAAATCGGAGTTCAGTATTCATCTAGAGTATTATACGATTGGCTTGCAGCCGATCGTGACTGCAGTATGTTTATTCTACGGATTTTTCATATAAATACCTAGAAAGTGTTTTCAGGATTTTTCGAAATTCGACCCCCACGATGGTGTAAAGAGGTTGTATACATTACAGCCATGAGTGAGTCCTTCCTGCACCTCCCATGTGAAAGTCCTTCAAAAAGGACGTTTTTTTCAATAACTTACCCAGTTCAAAATATGAAATTAAACTTTGAATATTGTCTTTAAGTTTTGAGTAGCAATCTAATGGCAGTCCTTAATAAAGGACATACAACATGCACACACGTAATTCTACTTTATCCCCAACTACAATATAAATCGGAGTTCAGTATTCATCTAGAGTATTATACGATTGGCTTGCAGCCGATCGTGACTGCAGTATGTTTATTCTACGGATTTTTCATATAAATACCTAGAAAGTGTTTTCAGGATTTTTCGAAATTCGACCCCCACGATGGTGTAAAGAGGTTGTATACATTACAGCCATGAGTGAGTCCTTCCTGCACCTCCCATGTGAAAGTCCTTCAAAAAGGACGTTTTTTTCAATAACTTACCCAGTTCAAAATATGAAATTAAACTTTGAATATTGTCTTTAAGTTTTGAGTAGCAATCTAATGGCAGTCCTTAATAAAGGACATACAACATGCACACACGTAATTCTACTTTATCCCCAACTACAATATAAATCGGAGTTCAGTATTCATCTAGAGTATTATACGATTGGCTTGCAGCCGATCGTGACTGCAGTATGTTTTAATAATAAAGTATTGTTATCGACCTGAAATTTCAAAAAAATTTACTACCCTGAAATTTTGTATTTTTACGTTTTAGGACTAGTAGACCCCAAAAAAGCAAAAAAAAAAAAAATTTCCGTCTGTCCGCCGTAGACGCCGTACGCCGTACGCAAAACCTGTGAAAATTAATGACTTGACTAAGATTTTGAAAGCTAAAAAAGATGTGGACAGAGAACCAACCTGGAGCCTATCATGATTCCTTTGTAGTCGAACCAGTGGCGAATGAAAGTAGACGTTAGTTGAAGCCGCAGCTGGCGCGAATATAGAGACAGACCTACTCGGCCGCGAGGTAGAGCGAAACTCAAGGTTAAGATGAAAGGTAGAGTTCATAATACCGTTAAAAACCTTAAAAACAATTCACTCATCAAGATACAATCTGCGCTGATTTAGTGATGGAATATTGAGTAAGGATAAACGTTCACTTTAGGAGCAGTAGGGTAGGTTATATTTGAAGAGGAGTGACCGGGTGTATGAGCTATACAAAAAATATTGCGGCTATCGGAAGTCTACTGATAATTGAAAAAAAAATGCAAGAATTCCACGAAAGACAAGTTTTATTAAAATTAACGTTTAACGATCGCCGGCTACTCGCGAACTGGCTGGCAACAAAAAAACAGGTACCGAATTCAATGTAAAAAGGCAACGGTCTTTATCTCGCTAGGTACAAACAATAATTTAATTTATTTAACTAGGAAAGGCAAGCAAATAACTGAGTTTAGGTGTTTAGGTATTGAACTAGAATTTACAAGTTTGTGACTGAGGTTGCCAGGCCAGATTTACGAATGTTAACAATCAAAGTAATGATGATGGTTTTGAGAGGCTCAAACATTCCGCCCGCCTCGTCAGTCCGACGAAGCATCCTCCGCGTTGAGTTTGGAATGCCGCCCGCCTTGGCGGCTGTTGTTTTCGTTGTCATCAAGGATATACAATTTCTCTGCAACCAGTACGATCAGCTTTGTTATTGGTAGACGAATAGTAGAGTCCTTACATTTAACCGTGGCGACTCTAACGATACCATGAGGCCCAGGGTGAATAATGGTGACCTTGCCTAATATCCATTTAGCAGGGGGGAGGAGCTCGTCTTTGATTACGACAACATCGCCATCGGTGATGGATCTAGTCGCATGTTGCCATTTGTAACACTGCGGCAATGTTATCAAATAGTCTGATGACCACTTCTTCCACATATTCTGAAGCAATTGCTAACGTAACAGTCGATGTAATGACAGATCAAGTGTGGTGGGCTCTGGAACAGTCAATGGCGCCGTGCCAATAAGGAAGTGCCCAGGTGTAAGCGCTATCAAGTCTTCTGCGTCGTTGTTTAATGGGTAAAGCGGCCTAGAGTTTAGGCACGCTTCCACTTGAGCGAGAAGGGTTGAAAGTTCCTCGTAGGTAAGTGTTTGTTCGCCGATTGTGCGTCGTAAGTGATGCTTAAGAGATTTAACACCTGCCTCTCATAATACTCCAAAATGTGGTGAGGAAGGCGGTATAAAATGCCAGTCTGTGTTATCATTTGCCAAAAGCTCGGCAATTTCCTTGCAGTTTTCAGAGATAAAGACATCGAAGCTCCCTATCGGCGCCAACAAAGTTCGTTCCATTGTCACTGTATAAGTGCTTACAAACGCCTCGACGTGAGACGAAACGTCTAAAAGCAGCAAGAAAGGCGGTTGAGGTTAAGTCGCTGACAACCTCGATGTGTACCGCTTTAGTCACAAAGCATATAAAAATCGCGATGTAACCTTTGGTAGATTTGTGTCCTCGTCCTTTGGCGGTGCGTACACTAATTGGACCTGCATAATCAACTCCTGCATGTTCAAATGGTCGTGCAGGCGTTACTCGTTCCGTAGGTAACATACCCATCAGCTGATGCTTTATCTTGGCACGAAATCGAATACACGTTACTGCGAACTTTATTGCGTGCGCCTATAATCCAATACTGCGATCGAAGATATGAAAGTAGCAGTTGTGGTCCCCCGTGCAGAGTTCGATGGTGAGCGTCCGCTATCAGAAGTGAACAAAGTGCTGCGTTGGAGTCGAGTATTACGGGGTGTTTCTGATCGTAGGAGAGTTCGGAAAGTCCTTATCGACCTCCAACTCGGAGAATATCTTCTTTGTCGAGAAATGGATTGAGAGCTTTCAGCCTCCTTTGCTGATTAAAATTAAGACCTCGACTGATAGAATTAATTTCTTGAGAGAAATCTCGATGCTGCGTATATTTTATCCAGAAATTTATGGAATTCTTCAGTTCCCACGGTCGAAGATGATCACGAGTGCGAAGAGCCCTTTGCTTTTGTCGAAGATTGAGTATGAAGCGTTGACAATAGGCGGTTACTCGAATCAGTCTTGTTAAGGAGGAGAAACGCGTTAATAGTTCCCAAGCGCGTTGATCTGCATTTACGACATTACAAGTAGTTATTTTTGTTTCTGAATCAATATCCCGTTGGAAAGGATCGTTGCTTAACTTTGGCCACGTAGCTGAATTTCTACGTAAAAACGTTGGGCCATTCCACCAGAGTGAGAATTCTTTTAGCTGAGTGGAATACATTCCACGCGAAGCACAATCAGCGGGGTTTAGAGAAGTCGGTACATAGTGCCATGTTGCACCTTCACTAAGAGTTTGAATTTCAGAAACTCTATTGGCTACGAATACTTTCCATCGGGCCGCGTGTCCTCGGATCCAGGCTAATACTATTGTTGAATCCGTCCAGAGATGAATAGAGGCACACTCCAAGCACAGTGACTCTCGAACGTAATTGACGAGTCGAATTAAGAGAGTAGCGCCACATAATTCTAAGCGAGGAAGACTGATAGTTTTTATAGGCGCCACCTTAGTTTTAGCAGCGACTAAGGATATTTTTCTTTCATCATCGTTATTCGCTATACAGATGTAAACTATGGCTGCATAGGCTTTCATGGATGCATCCGAAGAACCATGTATCTCAACATTATTTGCATCTGAACAAAGTCCTATCCATCGAGGTAACTTTATTTGATTTAAGCCATTCAAGCCTTTTCGAAACTTAAACCATTCCTGGGCAATTTCGTCTGTTACTTCCTCGTCCCAGGATGATCCTGTAATCCACAACTTTTGAAGGAGCACTTTTCCGGTAATCGTGATTGGTGCACACCAACCAAGAGGATCGAAGACCTTTGAAATGTCCGACAATATTCTCCTTTTGCAGACTGGATGTATTTCATCATTCGTTAGGACATCATGCATGCGAAATTCATCCTTGTCCGGCTGCCACATAATACCTAAGGTCTTGATGTGATTATGGTCGTCCACAATTTTGATGGACGCAGTCTCGAGATGCTCTTCTGAAATGTTTGCTAGAGCAGCCCGGTTATTAGAGGACCATTTTCGAATAGTAAAGCTACCAGCAGAGAGACCTTTTCGTAATTCCGTTTGAAGTTTAATGGCGGTATTTACATCGTCAGCACCAAAAAAAGAGTCATCAACGTAGAAGCAACTGGAAAGGATTTTAGAACCAAGCGGAAAAGATTGTTGTTCATCCTGAGCTGGCTGGTTAAGAACTTTAAGAGCCAGATAGGGTGCACAGGCAGTGCCATATGTGACCGTTTTTAAGCGGTATTCCTGTATGTCTTCATTCGCTGACTTTCTCCAAACTATGCGCTGCAGGTCAATATCGTCTGGATGAACATAAATCTGCTGGAACATTTTCTCGATGTCTCCGGTGAGTGCTACACGGTATTTACGCCAGTTTAATATCACTGCGCTTAGATCCTGATGAAGTTTTGGACCAACAAGTAGACAATCATTTAAAGAAGTACCGGAATAGTTGCGTTGTGAAGAGTTAAATACAACTCTGAGCTTGGTTGTAGAGCTACTTTCCTTGAAGACACCATGATGAGGAAGATAACAAATATTGTTGCTCATAGTCGCACAACCTATAGGTACTTCTTCCATCTGTCCCAACTGTTTATACTCCGTCATGAATTGAACATACTGATTCCACTCCGCAGGTCGAGAAGAAAACCGCTTTTCAAGGCTCCGTAGTGTACGAATAGCTATACCACGAGTGTCCGCTAAAGAAGAAGGTAATGTCTCCTTAATGGGAAGCCTGACCTCATACCTTCCATTGGTATCCCTTCGGTGTGTAGCATTAAAATGCTCTTGGCAAATACGCTCCTCTTCTGAAAGGTTCTGATTCGGTGGGATTTCCTCTAGCTCCGAAAATTTTCTTAGTTGAATGTTTAAGTCTTCCGCCAGATTACAGTGTAGGCCGACAACTTCGTTCTGTGTCTCGGGATTATAAAAATTGACAGCACCACACAAAATCCAACTGAAGGCTGTGCGTTGAGCTATTGGACCACCATTTGGTAGTTTATGAAGTCCATCTAACATTATTCGTTGATATATATCCGCTCCCAATAATATATCTATATTTGCAGGCGTGCCAAAGTGCGGATCTGCCAATATCAAATCATTTAAATGTCCCCAACCGATCTCATATTCAAGTTGTCTGGCTGGAATTGGACGTGTAAGTCGGTTTAGTACTATAGCGTTGATAGTGACGCTCTCGACTTCATTGAAATGAGGAATTATCTCAAAAGAAACCGCTTCTTGCGCTATTGCTCCACCTATTCCTGATATAAAGGTCGAGGCATTTCGCTTTCTCAGTACAAGCTTGCGACTAAGACTTGTAGTGATAAATGACACTTCCGACGCATTATCCAACAGGGCTCTAGCGGAGAAATATTTGCCATTTAAATTTTTAACGCGTAGTAAAATTGTTGAAAGGAGAATGCAATTTGTAGCTTCTTGTGTTTTTGCCATATGCAATCCGAATGTATTTGGCATAGTATCTGTATTTGGGTTCGGTTCAGCACAAACACCATTATTTGTCAGAGGTGGGTCATGTGCATTGATGGGAGTTGAATTGGGAGAAGCATCATCCGGATCCGAGTGAAGCATTGTGTGATGTTTATTAGGACACTTTTGACAGTGTTGTGTTGACAAACAGTTTTGCACCGTGTGATTTCGCTTAAGGCAATTGAAGCAGAGTTGACCTTTCCGCACGTACACTCTTCTTTGACTAACCGGCATCTTCCTGAATTCATTACAAAACATTAGAATGTTACCTTGACATAACGGACACCTTCCGTTAGTTGCGACGTGGTGAGTCTTAGCGAAATGTCTCGGATTGCTTCCGGATGTTGATGGTTTAGCATTCGATGATTCTTCAATCACTTGCAGAGCCTGCAGCCGCCCTTCCAGGAAATCACACAAGGTTTTGAATTCAGGCACGATGGTACTGTCATTAATTGAATTCTCCCAATCACGGCGCAGAGACGTTTCCAATTTGTATAATAAGGTTTGACAGGAATTCCAGTTGATTTTCCAGCACCTCCATTTTGTTAGAAACTTAATTTTTTTCTTGATCACCAATACCGGCACGAAACAATAATTAAAATTTTTTCTTGATCGCGAATACCGGCACGGAACAATAGACTCAAGAAATATGTTGATATTATTCTGATTTTACACTGGTATAAACACAGGTACAAACTTTCAGAACACGCAGGCTTGCTAGCTTGCACGAGTTCGTAAACGCGACTATCGCAGCTTTATCACTAGTAATTTTTAAAGATCAAAATCTTGTCTTAATCGAGAACGGAACGAGCGTACCGATGCTTTCTTTTGAAACAGATCTACCGGATATCCGGCTCGACGGACCAAAATGTATGAGCTATACAAAAAATATTGCGGCTATCGGAAGTCTGCTGATAATTGAAAAAAAAATGCAAGAATTCCACGAAAGACAAGTTTTATTAAAATTAACGTTTAACGATCGCCGGCTACTCGCGAACTGGCGAACAGGTACCGAATTCAATGTAAAAAGGCAACGGTCTTTATCTCGCTAGGTACAAACAATAATTTAATTCATTTAACTAGGAAAGGCAAGCAAATAACTGAGTTTAGCTGTTTAGGTATTGAACTAGAATTTACAAGTATATGACTGAGGTTGCCAGGCCAGATTTACGAATGTTAACAATCAAAGTAATGATGATGGTTTTGAGAGGCTCAAACACCGGGTGAATCGACGCTGAACAGACTCAAGAGATTCAATGTGACAACTATAATGAGGGGACCAAATAGAAGAACAATATTCCAATCCGCTGCGAACAAGTGTCAGATAGAGCTGGACGCACGTTTGAATATTGGAAAACATATAAGCGGATCTCAAAATGAAACCAGACAATCTAGATGCAGTGCAAATAATGTTTTGGAAGTGAATATCAAATTTAAGTCTTCGGTCGAAAGTTACACCTAGATCACGAATCTGGGATACTTCGACGAGAAGGGTGGAGTTCAGAGTGTAATCGAAATGTATAACTGCATGTTTCAGTGTAAAGGTCATTTTATGGCATTTGCTTACATTAAGTGGAAGGCGATTATATGAGCACCATAGGGTTAGTTCATTAAGATCAGACTGTAATAGGATACAGTCACTTCTTGAAGATATCTCCCTGTAGATTTTGAGGTCATCAGCGTAGAAAAGGAATGAAGAGTGGAAGTTTAGGGGTAGTTCATTAACAAAGATTATGAAAAGGAGTGGGCCAAGTGTTGAGCCTTGAGGAACTCCAGAGAGCGGGAAGAATACAGTAGACGAACATCCATTAAGAACTACACGAGAACTGCGTTCAGCAAGATAGGGCACAAACCACTCCAAAAGAGTATCACGCCACAGCCTTGCAATTTTGACAAAAGCAAGCTATGATCAACTGAATCAAAGGCTTTGGAGAAATCAGTGTAGACAACATCTAACTGCCTTCTACAATTAAGCGTTTTTGCCACTGTATTTGTGAATTCTAAAAGATTAGAAGCAGTAGACCGGCCTTTGAAGAAACCATGCTGTTCACGGAGAATGAGGTGACTTATATTTTCATATAAATGATCATGTATGACGCGTTCGAATATTTTAGAGAAACAAGACAACATTGAAACAGGACGATAATTTGTGACTACAGCTGTATCACCTTTCTTATGGATGGGAACGATAGAGTCTTGCTTCCATAGTGATGGAAATATTCCTTCAGAAAGGCTTTTGTTAAAGAGAATGGAGAGAGGAATACACAGGGAAGACGAAAGTGGCTTTAAGAATAAGCATTGCTCACAAACCTGTTCAGATATTAAATTGAAATTTTTATGGTGGGTAGATTGGGTAAACCCCTACGATGGGGGGGGGGTGTAAGAGGGGAGGAGGGGGGCGCATTTTAGACGAAAATTTTGGTTTCTAGATCTCAGGAACTGCTTATGGTAGGAGGCTAAAATTTGGAACTTATGTAGTACTATGATAGAGGACCTATTTGCAAAATTGGTGATAAGGGTTGAGGGGTGTGGGAATGGGGTGAAAAACAATGTGTCCGAAACGTTCCAAAGCTGGGATTAAAGCATTCTAAAATACATATCTCCTGAACCGTTGATCTCAGAAGGCTGTCGAGGCCCTATTTGGCCCATCATTCCTCTATTACGGGAAAGCATCTGCAACGGGTCATCAACTCGGCATAATGCCCGTACAGCAATATGAATGACCTGATACGATTTCCGCTCGAGGTTGATTGCATACTGCCGATTTAAGGTGAAATGCACCATCGACACAATCCAATTAACTCAACGGTCATCGATCAACGATCGGGTCAATAATCACGGCGCGTGTGATCCAACGATATCTGCATGATTGGCAGATATCGGCCGGGACGGATTGTTATCCTCGGTGACGAGTTAGTTAGTTTTTGGATTTGAATTGAAAAGGTACTAATAATAATTGTTGTTGTTAATCGTTAATATTGAAATAAATAGTTAATTGTGGACCATGACTAGTGTGTTTCCTTAGGGCCGAATCTGGCAACGACAAATGGCGCAACCAAAACTGACCTACGGTAAAAACTTATGAAGTGTTCACTACGTTTATGATACCGGAGTGAATCTAAGTACATCAGTTTGGGGGTTGAACACTGCACGAGTAAATGTCAACTCTGAAGTCAAATGTTCTAACAAGAGAAGAACTAGTCAGAGTACAGTCACTTGAAACAGAGATAGAGCATAAAAATGAAAGTGTAAACAAAAGTTGGCAAGAAATAGAAGCATACACTAGGGATTGGGAATTTCTGCCAGAACGTCTGCATAACGAAATATATGGTAAATACACACAATCAGATAGCGAACAAACTTGGGCTAGGGTAAAGGAAGGTACTGAACGGTGGGGGGAGGTGGTGGACACATTGCTTACTTCACACCTGGAGGTAACTGCAGAAAGAATCCAAAGATTAGAACGCAAGTTGGAAGACAGTAGACAGGAAAAAGAATATCTTCTACGGTCTGTCGAATCCCTTAAATTACAGCTGGAAGAAGCTGAAGAAGCAGATCAGTCTTATCTGAATTCGGGGAAGCAAGTAGATCAACATACTATGGACAAAAAACAAACGTTGACCGTAAACGAATTGATATTCAAAGAACCTCTTAGCATCAATAACACACAAAAACTAAGCTCCAAAATGACCTCGAACGAAATGTATGACAAAGTAATGGATGCACTGGTAAAGTATGTACCACTGTTCTCTGGAGCTAGAACCCCAAAGTTGGGAAAGGAATTGGGTCGGTTTTTAGATTGCAGCGGATCACTTTATGACCGGCTTTCGGAAACTGAGAAAACGATTTTCTTAACGTGTATTAAGTATCGCTGGTGGAGGATGCTTACTACCTGGTTTCATCCGAGGTTATCGCAGATTTCAAGACCTTAGAAAAGACCCTCAATAAAGCATACCTCCCGAAAGCATCACTGAACGAGTTACGAAACGAACTAGCAAGCTGCATACAACGACCAGGTGAAGCCGAGGACTACTCGACGAGAATGCATGATATCTTGCTGCAAATAAAAGAAGCTGTCTCGGCTAAATATCCTGGGGGAGACCGAGGGTTGTTAGAAGAGTTAGAGAAGGACGCCATAGCCACCTTTAAGGCAGGTATAAAAGACAAAACTACCCAGATCTACCTAATTGGGAAAAACGTCGAAACGCTACGTGCAGTGAAAGAAGCTGCGGTATTTTAAGAGGGTGAGGTGAAAAAATTGACATCTTTTTCCAGACTGACACGCGAAGAGACTTCTAAGAACCATGACCAGGGAACAAAAGAGACCTCCAATAGCAACGGAAGTGGAACCCGAGAAAAAGCCGAGGGCTCGAACCCACTCAGGGCAAAACTTACGTGTTACTCTTTTAATAAACCCGGACACATTGCGAAGGACTGCAGAAAACGAAAATTTAATCTATATTGCACTCGATGTAATAGATACGGACATGAGACTCAAAACTGCCGGACGAGCCTACCATCGCAGCACCAAAAAGAACAACCCACATCGCAAAAGGAGAAGGTACTATGTGCAGGAATCAATAATGTCAACGGAGATGAGTCCGTCTCAGGAAACTTATATTGTGATTTCTGCAGAACCCCGGATCATTATACGGAAATCTGCTTAAGAAAATACTTAGCGGAAAACGCAGACAACCATAAGGGAAACGAATAAAGACAGCCCGAGGGCACGATGTGGGCTGCCTCTATAAAGGACAGTGCCCTGAAATTACAGCCGGAACAGAGCTTGATAGGAATTTTAATATAGTTGTGACTTCGGAGGTAAGAATAGGTAACCGTCTATCATTACTAGTGGATACGGGAGCTAGTTGTAAAATAATTAAATTGACGAGTTTAAGTAAAAACATTGAGATTAGAAAAACTGAATTACAGACCGTTTGCGGACTTTTCGGATCCGAACAGAAATCACTTGGAAATATCGATGCTATCCTTCGCATAGGAAGTAACGAATATCCATGCGAATTCACAGTTATCGATGATACCAACTCCTTCGAAGGGGACGGGCTGCTTGGGAAGACGTTTTTAAAAGGACAGGCAATTATTGATTGCAGAAATCTTAAGTTGGGAACGTGGGCATGCCCGCAAGAAGTTACGAAAATAGTGCAAAGCAGGACTGAAGGTAAACCTACAGTGAGGAAAGATGGCGGGACCGAAACTAGCAACCAAATGAACTCAAGTATCAAACAGGAGATAAAGTGCATGGGAACCATGCCGGATGCAAAGTGTGTATTCCGCATAAATCCCAGGCAGGAACAGATAGTAGAAATCCCTGTTAGCATTAAAGAATATATGGTATGTTAACGAGAGGAAATCAAACCAGGAATGTATATGTATGTAACGCTTTAGTGAGACCAGTGGAACGTAACATTTTTATTGGGATCATAAATTCTAATGCAGAAGAGGTAGTAATAGAAGATTTCAACCCTACATACTACCACATTCGGAAACCGAGAACCCAAAACCCACCACGACCGAACGCCCAAAGATTACAATTAATGAAGGATGCCCTCAACTTATCCCAAAATTTAAACCGTGAAGAAAGAGAGACAGTGACGCAACTATGCTACGAGTTCAACGATATTTTTCATCTTCTCGGGGACAAGCTGACATTCACCAATCGGAAAACGTTTCGAATACAACTACAAGACGGAACGAATCCGATTAACAAAAAACAATATCGCATGCCAGAGGCGCATAGACAGATAGAAAATATGTTAAATGACGATATTATCGAACCGAGCGACAGTCCATTCAATTTCCCAGTTATCCTGGTACCAAAGAAATCTTCATCAAGTAGTGAGGTACGTAAGTTTCGTCTTTGCGTCGATTTTAGAGAACTAAATAAGCGATGTATTTCATTCTCATACCCACTTCCGCTGATTGAAGATATTCTAGATCGACTTGGTCATTCACGATATTTCTCTACCCTAGACTTGGCGAGTGGATATCATCAAGTCCTCATAGACAAGAACGATCGGGAAAAAACAGCCTTCAGTGCTAATTACCAACATTATCAGTATAAACGACTGCCTTTTGGACTCAAAACTGCACCAGCGTTCTTTCAGTCATTGCTCAACTAAATCTTGACAGGTCTTCAGGGTATGAAATGCTTTGTATATCTAGATGATGTAGTTATATTCGCGAAGAATTTAGACGAACATAACGAGAAACTATACGATATTTTTTGCAGATTTAGAGAAAGTAATCTGAAATTACAGCCCTCAAAATGTCAATTTCTTGCCAAAGAAGTTACATATTTGGACCACGTCTGTTCAGAAGAAGGAATAAAACCCGACCCTAGGCTAACCGATGCTGTTCGGAAGTTTCAATCAGGTGCAATCTTTTCTGGGGTTAGCCAATTACTATCGCAAGTTTGTACCCGGTTTTTCAGATATAACCAAACCGATTACCAAATTATTAAGAAAAGACATTACATTTGAATGGGATGAACACTGTGAGCTCGCTTTTGATAAACTAAAAGAGAAAATGATTTCTCGCCCACTCTTAAGGTATCCTGACTTTGACAAAGAATTCACCTTGATCACTGATGCAAGGGGTGAATCATTGGGAGCCGTACTAGAGCAGGAGGGCAGACCTGTAGCCTACGCGAGCCGAACTCTAAATCAGGCCGAACAAAATTACTCTACGTCCGAACGAGAGTTATTGGCAATTGTTTGGGCCACCACAAATTATAAATGCTACTTGCTCTGAAGGCATTTCAAGGTAGTAACTGATCATAAACCACTGGGAGGAATGTTAAGGGTCAAAGATACTACATCGCGTATGTTGCGATTCCATCAAAAGGTGTCTAAATTCGATTTCGAGGTATTATATAGACCGGAAAAAAGTATCACCAATGCCGATGCCTTAAGTAGAATCCGAACGACCGAAGTAGTTGATGATATTCGAATGGTAGTAACCCGCTCGCAACAGCGCAGAGAAGGAGCACTAGACGACAAAGGACGGAGTGTCGACCATGACCCATCTGAGGAAACAGTCGTGTTAGAACCTACGAACGTGAACGAAATGGAAATACCTTCTAGCCCGAAGAGACGAGAACAAAAGGTGAAGGCAATAGCTCATCTATATAATCGCGGACACGCCAATAGAAGAGCGGTAGCAAAGCTCGGATGATACCACAAGTGGTATAGGAAGAAGGACCATAACCGCGGTGGGTAACGTGATAAAAACTCATCCTCTACATACATACGGAAAAATTTATATGATCCAGAAATTCAAAATATAACCCAAGCCAAGGACATCAAGGAGATACTTCAGCATTTCCACGATACTCCTCTGGCCGGGCACTTTGGAAAATACAAAACTCTTGGCAGAATTCAACGCTACTTCAGGTGGAGAGGGATGAAAAAAAATGTGGAGAACTTTATTCGGAAATGTCCAAAGTGTCAGCGAAATAAATCATCACGCGGGACGAAAATGCCTATGGTCATTACACTGGTGGCCGATAAACCGTTCGATAAAATATACGTTGATATAGTAGGACCCCTCCCAATAACAGAAGCCGGAAATAAATTTTATCAATGATGGATGATCTAACGCGATTTGTAGACTTTGCAGCGCTCCCAAATCAGGAAGCCAACACGGTGGCCAGAGTTTTATATGAGCAAATAATTAGTCGTTACTCTCTACCCCAGAAGATAGTCACCGATCAGGGGTCTAACTTCACCGGGGACGTTTTCAAGTCTTTATGTAAACTACTGAAGCTCACGAAATTACAAACTACGGCATATCACCCACAGTCCAATGCTGTAGAACGACAACACTCCTGGCTGGGAAATTATCTAAGAAGTTTCGTGGATAATGATCCTGGAAATTAGGGTTTGTATCTAAGACCCGCAGCCCATGCTTACAACAACACTAAGCACGCAGGAACGAAATTGGAAATGGAAACACTATTGGGTTTGTATCAGAAATTCCTAACAATTTACGGCGAAGCCCCGAACCAGTATATAACCCAGACAGGTATCATTTAGTACTCAGACACCAATTACAAAAAGCATTTCAGTTGGCCAAGAAAAACTTAGAGAGATCCAAAGAAACATCGAAAAAATATTATGATAAATCTGAAAAAATAACAGTTTTGCATATCGGCGATGAGGTTTTATTAAAGGATATGGCCAGACCGGGAAAACTTAGTGCAATTTACAGAGGTCCGTATAAAGTTATAGACATACACTCACCCGAGAACGTAACTATTTTGACTGAGAAACGACTGAAACGGGTACATGTCAACAGACTGAAACTTTGGTATAAGTAAAGAAATCCTTTGTCAGAACCCATATTATACACAAAAGAAAAAAAAATAATAAGTAAAATAGAGCATTATCTAACTCATAGGTTCCAAAGTAACATTCAAATCGATATAAGTAACAAGTTTTTATAGGGCTCTTGCAGGTTTCAAAAATACAGATCTCAAATCGGTTTTTATTACAGATAACTGATATATATTTATGCACAAACGCCGAATTTCATCCCATATAGCAGCAGCAACCGGATCCAAGGGCTATAGAGTTTCAAACTCAACGCGCACGAGGACTCATCTATTATTATAGTAGACAGTAAGTTATAGTAGACAGCAAATACAAGTAAGTAAGTACCAAGAAGTGCTCTTTTGATAAAAGAATGGAGTAACAGCCGAAAGAATAATAAACGAAACAAAAAATACAGTAAGAATCATGTGTTATAAATATTTAAAATAACACTTGAGATAAAGAGATCAAAATATTTGTTTATATAAAAAAAAAGAGAGACAGATTCCTAAAAAAAAAAAAAAATAAATAAAGAATACAAAACTAAGTGTTTAAGTCAGGAACTAGATTAGGATAGACAACTTCATAAATATAAATCTGTAAAAGTAAGAGTAGCATAGAATTGAAGGATTTAAGAATACCCAGTAAGCAATGATGATAAGCTGTATATCGCACATTATTTGGGTGGTGGTGGTAGTCATGGAAGTATTAGCCGGGTCAGAATACACTATTAGAGAGATAGAGCCAACCGGCGCTATATTCGAGGAAGTGGGCAAACTCAACTGGTACAGTAATCAATCCTGTCCACAGTTAAGATACCGAACTTTGAAGAGGAACTGGGTTTTGTGGCCAACTGTACCGACGTGGCAGCTAGCTTGTGTCAAAAGTTACATACGTTTGATACACGCTGCCAATCCATTGTCAACGGACTCAAATCAGGAGTAAACCATCTGCAGGAGAAGAGAACAGAAATGGATCATTACGTCTTCGGAATTATTACCACGCGGCAGAAGAGATCATTTTTCGACGGAGTGGGGGCGCTCAGCAAAACGTTGTTCGGGACAATGGACAGTGATGACAATCGTCGTATATATACCATGCTGAAAAATCTGGACGACAAAGGAAGTGCGTCATTCCTTCTAATAAAGGAACAAGTTACAATACTAAAGTCTAATTTCCAACTTTTTAACGAGTCTCGAGTACAAGCCGCTAATGAGAGAAAGAAACTACTGCATCTCTATGCCTCAATGGCACCAGTGCTATATGGACAAGCAGATAAACTTATAATTGAACAAAGAAGAACCGACCTCACGGAATTCATGGTACTGGCCGAAATGGAAGTCCGACGAATTTCAAGTTCACTCGACACTATAACGGGGATTGCTCAAACCCATATGGAGAAATTACATCCAGCAGTTTTACACGCAGAAGAGCTGATGAAGATCATATAAACAATAGCTCTCAACTACCACATCGTGGTACAGACAATTACAGTGAGAACCATCGTCGACAAGGCCAGCCTACTAATACGAATCGATATACCGCAACCCGAAAAAACAGAATTCACAGTCTCGAAAATATACACAGTGCCCTCCATATAGATGACTCCGGGTATTACTTCTATAGTTTGAATGGGAATTTTCTTGCCGCTAACACGGACATGAATCAATATGACGTTTTAAATTACGACGCGTTTAAATCATGCAAGCAATTAATAATTACTGAGCCCGAGAACCGTTTTCTATGCAAACGTAACGTACCGATGTTAACCTCAATTGGGAGAAACTGCTTGCTGAACCTTTATCGAGGACATAGCTTGGATACCAGCGAATGCTCCACAAAGAGAACCACGAAATGGAGTGCCTTCGTTAAGATGGAGACTAAGAATAGCTGGCTTTACATCATGGGATCAAAAAGTAAAATAGAAATCCATTGCCGCAACACATCTACGAAAATACAAGAGATCAACAACCTCGGCGTTATTTCAAATAAAGAGCACTGCAGTTTTCGAAGCGGGGACGTTACCATAACATCAATTGATAACACTCAGCGAGACATCAAACTCTGGATACCAGAGAACGACCCAATATGACGTTAGCGGAGGCTCTGGAATACAAGGACCCTTAACAAGTAATGAACAAGCTTGATTTGCAGACCCAAGACCGTCTACACTCCGCAGTTCCTGAAGGATCGAATTTAGACGAAGCCTGGAAGACTGAGGGTAGGGTCATCGAGAAACTTGCCGAGCAAACCCGAAACGAGAATCATCGACGACAACTAGCTCAAAAAACGGCACTACATCTCACCCTCATATCGGCGACGGCTATCAGTTTAGTGATAATCATGCTAGGCATTATCTACGTCGCCGGCAAATATTACTGGACGCGTCGAAGAGTCAATATAAATACGAGTCCATTTCGACAACAGCCCGAGAAGTCAGCCTGTAAACTGTCCCCCACCAACTACGACAACACTACTGAAGCGATCCTCGAACGTGAGGCAGCAAATGGAGACGCAAGTTTTATCGTGCCAGGACCAACCACCATCGGCATGAGAAATCCACTTCACCACGGAAGGAAGATATTTCAACGACCCCTCCTACCATACCACACCAAAAGCGAAATGTCCTACAGCTAGTGTAAAAGCTTATCAAATTTTCTTGATATTAGATATTATAACACTCAAATGGAAACAATAATATTCATACATGTAATGTTAGATCAATGTAGCATTCTAAATTTTCTTTACAATTTATTAGATATCTTAGACATTGTAGCACTCAAATGGAAACAATAATATTCATACACGTAATGATAAATCAATGTAGCATTCTAAATTTTCTTTGCAATTATATTATATATCTTAGACTTTGTAGCACTCAAATGGAAACAATAACATTCATACATGTAATGTTAGATCAATTTAGCATTCTAAATTTTTTTTACAATTATATTATATATAGACATTGTAGTACTCAAATAGGAAGAAATATTAATGCATTTTTATTCATTTTAGATTTTCCTAAAAAAAAAAAAAAAATTTTATATTGAATTAAGATTCCTTGTGTACTATGACAATCCCTACGGTACAATTTTTCAAGGGGGGAAGGATGTCCTATGATGATCCTATTTGGCCCATCATTCCTCTATTACGGGAAATCATGTGCAACGGGTCATCAACTCGGCATAATGCAGGAAGCTGAAATTTGGTTTCTGTATACAGGGTGTTTGGCACTCCGTTTGCCACCTTTTAAGGGGTTATTCCTTGATATATTTGGAGAAAAAAATTGTTCTACAGAGTGGGTTAATTTTCAATATTAGTGGAGATACAGGGTGGTTAAGAAAAGTGTTTTTGACCGGTACCCTCACTCACTTCAAACGTTATATCTTGAAAACGAATAATCACAAGGCAAAGTGTTATAACTCGTTTTTTAGGCAATCGAATTACCTTTTATTTGATGTAACAGTCTAAATTGTAACTGCACCCAATCTTGAGATATTTACTCGAAAACACCGATTTTTGCTACGTCAACCCTAAAAATTCAGTGATCAATGTAGTTTTCTCAGAAAACCCCATTATAAAAATGTCATTTTAATTTTATTTTTTTATGAGCCGTACTATACCTACAAAAGCTGCATACATATGTATGAGTTACGATTAACATTTTGGAAGTAACAGGTAAAAATACATATGCATGCACTTGTTCATGCACTTGCCTGGATGTGGTTGGTAAAACTGGGAACAGTACTTTGCCTTTATTAATGGGGTATCTAACAAAATAAAAAGCATATAAAAGCAAAACTATCTTCAAATTTTTATCGGTTTCAGTTACATTGCTAAAAGTAGATGGTATTAGTAGAATTTAGAAAATTATTTCAAAATGCCTGAGTACTCCAATGAAGAATATGCTGACATTACTTTCATCTATGGAGAGTGTCAGGGAAATACATGAGCGGTGCGATTGCTGTATCATCAGAGATATCCTCAATAACGGACACTTGACAGGAGAGTATTTCAAGGCGTTTACAGAAGGATTCGGGAAACTGGCAGCATCGCTGTTCAGATCGATGAATGATTACAGCAGGCACTTCAAAATTATCAATCAGTATCCGACGCTTGGCATTGCCGTTGAACATCTCTAAGTGGAAAGTTTGGAGTGTTTTAAGAGCAGAACGCTTGCATCACATACCATTGCAGGAGCTGCTACCCATTGATTTGCCCAAAAGGATGGAGTTTAGCAATTGGCTCCTTGACCAACAAATAGACGACGAGAATTTTATGAACAACATTTCTTGGACGGATGAGTCCCAATTTACCAGAGACGGTATCACAAACTTCCACAACCTACATACGTGGGCTGAGAGC
Organism: Beris morrisii; assembly: GCA_951812415.1. Classification (NCBI taxonomy): domain Eukaryota; kingdom Metazoa; phylum Arthropoda; class Insecta; order Diptera; family Stratiomyidae; genus Beris; species Beris morrisii. The sequence goes on along the minus strand of OX638310.1, from coordinate 84,948,024 downwards.
AATCCACACACATGAAGAGTGGCATCATTTCAGCACAGATTCAATGTCAATTTATGGGTAGGTGTGATTGGTAACGAGGTTTAGCGATTTCATTGGACCTATTAGGCTTCCGCCTACCCTAAATAGTTCCAATTACTTACATTTTTTAACAAATGGTCTACAGGACTTATTAGATGATATTCCATTGGTGCGATTGGCTTCCATGTTTTACCAACACGATGGTGCTCTAGCTCATTACGGCCGACAAATCACAGATTGGTTAAATTCCAATTGTAGCAATCGCTAGATCGGTAGAAATGGACCGATACAATGGCCTGCGAGATCTCCTGATGTAACTATTATGGATTTTTGTTTGAATGGGGACCTTGTTTACGCAACGGCAGTAGTAACATTGGAAGATCTAGTAAATACCAGGATCGATGCAGCAACAGAAGTAAATCAGGAGTTGAGGAGTATAAATACCAAGAGAACACTTGCAAAACGAGCCTTAGCGTACATTAAAAATGAAGGTGGCCATTTGAAACATTTATTGCAATTTTGAAATAAAGCATAAAAACTAGTATTAAATTCTTTCAGTTCAAGCAATGAGTGTAGATTAACATGTTCTTCTTTTTTGGATAAAAGTGCAAATTTTTGGAATCATAATTTTGTCTTAATTATTATGAATTTTATGCAATGCGACATACAACTTTTGTAAGAAATAATATGGAAAATAAAAAAATTAAATTAAACTGGCATTTTTGTAATGGGTTTTCTGGGAAAAACTACATTGATCACGGAATTTTTAGGGTTGAAGTAGCAAAAATTTGTATTTTGAAGTAAATATCTCAAGATTGGGTGCAGTTACAATTTGAACTATTACATCAAATGAAAGATAATTTGATGCCCTAAAAAACAAGCTATAACACCTTGAATTCTGATTAATAGCTTTCAAGATATAACTTTTCAAGTGAGTGAGGGTACTGGTCCGAAACACTTTTCTCGACCACGGATATTAAAAATTGACCCACCCTGTAGAACAATTTTCGTCTTAAAATATATCAAGGAATAACCCCTTACAAGGTTGTATGCAAGAAATCGAGTGAGTTCCTCCGACACCTCTCATGTCAAAGTCCTTGAAAAAGAAAAATTTGACCTTTGGTGTTCCAAATATGAAATTGAACACTGATGATATTGTCTTTTAGTTTTGAGTAGCAAGCAAATTACTGTCCTTAATACAGGACAAACTACATGCGCACTCCTTTGTTTTAGCTCAAACTAAAATATAAATCGGAATTTAGTATTTCATCTAGTGTATCATACCGGTACATATCAGTATGTCTATAATTAATTTTAAAGTGTGTGATTAACTTGAAAGTTACTATTGCAATCATCACTACTGACTCAATCAGTAGATAATCATGAAAATGAGAACGGCTTAACTTGGGACATAGCACACAGGTGATAACATCAATAAAGTAAATAAACTAGACGATTTTACCAGAACGATGATTTTAAAGAGACATTGGATTCCGCCACAAGGATATAACTTTCCATTTTCAATTGAAACAAGCCAATCGTATAATACTCTAGATGAATACTGAACTCCGATTTATATTGTAGTTGGGGATAAAGTAGAATTATGTGTGTGCATGTTGTATGTCCTTTATTAAGGACTGCCATTAGATTGCTGCTCAAACCTAAAAGACAATATTCAGTGTTTAATTTCATGTCTTGAACTGGGTAAGTCATAGAAAAAAAATTTTCTTTTTTAAGGACTTTCGCATGGGAGGTGCAAAAAGGACTCACTCGATTTCTTTCATATTTATCCTTTTCCTTGGAACCATTCAAAAATTAATGTGTACAAAATTTCAAATTAGTCGCTTGAAGCGTTCAAAAGTTATCGAAAAATATTGTTGAACTCGTGTCTTAAGGACATTTTGTATGGCAGCTACCAGAAGGAGTAAACGGATTTCGCTGATTAGTAAACTCGAATTTTGTTTTTACTCAAAACTAATTTGTACAAAATTTCCAATTCATAGCTAAAAGATTACTTGAGTTATATTAAGTTCCGTAAATCAAGTGAAGACGTTTTGACAGGGTATTTGTATGGCAGCTACACGAAGGACTAATAGGATTTTCTTCATAATCATATATTAAGCTTCAACTATTAGAAAAATAACACATACAAAATTTCAAACACGTAGCTTAAACTCTTCTGAAGTTATCGGCCAATATTCTCAAACACGTGTTTTAAGGACATTTTGTATGGCAGCTACCAGAAGGAGTAGAAGGATTTCGCTGACTAGTAAAGTAGAACTTTTTTTTCATTCAAAACTAATTTGTACAAAATTTTGAATTCGTAGCTAAAAGATTACTTGAGTTATAGTGAGTTTCGTAAATTAAGTGAATACATTTTGACACGATATTTGTATGGCAGCTACACGAAGGACTAACAGGATTTTCTTCATATTCATATATTTAGCTCCAACTATTAGAAAAATAATAGATACAAAATTTAAAAGTCGTAGCTTAAACCCTTCTGAAGTTATCGACCAATATTCTTGAACACGTGTTTTAAGGACATTTTGTATGGCAGCTACCCGAAGGAGTAGGACGATTTTGCCCGTTAACGAACTTAGCCTTACAAATTCAACCAAACATCCAGATTCAAAATTTCAATATCCTAGGTGAAGGCGTTCTTGAGTTATCGTGTTCACGGACAGACGGACGGACGGACGGACGGACGGACGTCAGGCGGATTTGAGGTTTTTGGCCACAAATAAACAAAAAATAATATATAACTTTTTTTCGTACGAGGCTTGGTTCTATGCGTTACAAACTTTTCGGCTGGATTAAACTTATAATACTCTATATGATTTCATCTAGAGTATAAAAAGTAAATGAGGACACGAGTGGCATAGCCGCCCAACTGCTGAAATGTTTAAAAAAAATTTTACTGCGGTACTGCCCCATTTTTCTTACCGATTTGAAGGCAGGAGGAATACCTCTTAAAAAACACACTGCAGTCACGATCGGCTGCAAGCCAATCGTGTAATACTCTAGATGAATACTGAACTCCGATTTATATTGTAGTTGGGGATACAGTGGAATTACCTCTGTGCATATTGTATGTCCTTTATTAAGGACTACCATTAGATTGCCACTCAAAACTAAAAGACAATATTCAGTGTTTAATTTCATATCTTGAACTTATTACCGTTTTTCCCGGTTGAAAACCGTTTTAAAACCCCTATACAAAAGGGGGCGAACGGGCCTTGTCCGGCCAACCCAGAGAAGGGTCGTGGGCGCCAGTGATTCCTTTATTTAAAGGCCCCGTTCTTAACCTTTCTCCGATCGAATTACTAATTCGGGAAAAATACGCGTGAAATCAAAGAAATAACTCAACGGAAGGCGAGCTGAAACACGTCACGAAATTTACATCAAATAACATACCGCAGTCACTATCGGCTGCAAGCCAATCGTATAATACTCTAGATGAATACTGAACTCCGATTTATATTGTAGTTGGGGATAAAGTAGAATTGCGTGTGTGCATGTTGTATGTCCTTTCTTAAGGACTGCCATTAGATTGCTACTCAAAACTTAAAGACAATATTCAGTGTTTAATTTCTTATCTTGAACTAGTTAAGTCATCGAAAAAAAAAGTCCTTTTTGAAGGACTTTCACATGGGAGGTGCAGAAAGGAATCACTCGATTTCTTACATATTTATCCTTTTCCTTGGAACCATTCAAAAATGAACGTGTACAAAATTTCAAATTCGTAGCTTGGAGCGTTCAAAAGTTATCGAAAAATATTGTTGAACACGTGTCTTAAGGACATTTTGTATGGCAGCTACCAGAAGGAGTAAAAGCATTTCGCTGATTAGTAAACTTGAACTTCGTTTTTACTCAAAACTAATTTGTATAAAATTTCCAATTCATAGCTAAAAGATTATTTGAGTTATAGTAAGTTCCGTAAATTAAGTGAAGACGTTTTGACAGGATATTTGTATGGCAGCTACACGAAGGACTAATAGGATTTTCTTCATAATGATATATTTAGCTCCAACTATTGGAAAAATAACACATACAAAATTTCAAAGTCGTAGCTTAAACCCTTCTGAAGTTATCGACCAATATTATTGAACACGTGTTTTAAGGACATTTTGTATGGCAGCTACCCGAAGGAGTAGGACGATTTTGCCCGTTAACGAACTTACCCTTACAAATTAAACCAAACATCCAGATTCAAAATTTCAAGATCCTAGGTGAAGGCGTTCTTGAGTTATCGTGCTAACGGACAGACGGACGGACGGACGGACGGACGGTCGGACGGACGGACGGACGGACGGATGGACGGACTGACGGACGGACTTACGGACGGACGGACGTCAAGCGGATTTGAGGTTTTTGGCCACAAATAAACAAAAAATAATACATTACTTTTTTTCGTCCGAGGCTTGGTTCTATGCGTAGAGTAGAGAGTATAAAAAGAAATTCACGATTTGGTAGGGAAACAATTCTAATTTCACTTTTGATTAAACTGACGAAGTAGTCGTCTCAAGAATAAATTACTTATATGCAATTTTTTTACCCTGGCTAAGGACCTTAAAACTAGGGCACCGCTGGTGTGTTGTCCCTCGAAGGCTTCCGACGAAGTCGTTGGTTTGCTTGGTGTTATTCAGATTTTCACCTTTTTTACACTTATTCCGGTTCGAATCCTGGAGCCTCGAAGTCGGTCCTCTGCTACTCTGGATATCTTCGTCAGGTTCGCACAAACAATATATTCGCTGGTCCTCTGCTACTCTGGATACCTTCTTCTGGTTCGCACAAAAATAAATTCGCTCTACTCGTGCCGTCACCGACTTGTGACGCTCGACGCACGTACCTCTGGTTATTTTTAATGTAACCGCCGAAAAGATCTCCACTTAAAAAAAATGCTTCGTCCGCACTGTCGCTCACACTTGATCCCAAGAGACCGTTTTCGGGTGCTGCACTTCCCGCGAAACCTCGGGTCAGCTTTTTACATCGGTAAATCCCCGTTTTCCTGGGTCAACGACTGTTTCCTCCAGGTTATTAACTCAAAACTATTAACTTTCTCTTATTTCGTTAACTTTTACTCTCGATTGCTTCGGTGTCCACCTTATATTCACCATCCGACTTTTTAGCATGGACCCAAACCTCGCTGATCTGTCTTATCGACTTGCAATTCTCGCCGTGTAAGTCCGCCATGTTCGCATCGCAAAGTCAAATCTGACATTTCTCCGTCTTCGATGAAGTGTAGGTGTCAATGTTTAGGTTTGTGAAGTTTTGTTGACATTTTCCGTGATGTGATTTCGTGTTGAGTGATGTGATGTGATGTGTTTGTTTAAGTCGCGTGTAGTGTTTCTTTTCGTGTGTAATGTTCGATGTTTGTCCCTGGCTCGGCTGTAGTACGTTGCGTGTTTTGTTGTGTTGTGTTGTGCTGTGTTTGTTTTGTTGTGTTGTTTTGTTTTGTTTTGTATTCGTGACTTCTCCCATTGTTCTATCCTACTCCTATCCTAAATTAAACTATCCTAACTAATCCTAATAATCCCTACATTCACTTAACCCTAAATCCTAAATAATCCTAATAATTCCTACATATCATATCAATTCACTTAATCCTAAATCCTAAATAATTCTACTGCTAATAATCCCTAATCCTACGTTTTGATAACCATCTTCCAGCTCCTCTTCCGTTTTACTGAAGTTATGTTTTAACTAATAATGCTTTAACTAATTCCATTTTGGTGTTGTTTCTTTTTAGATATTGAGAAGATGAAGCTGCTTCACAAGGAATGCCCTGGATCAGCAGGTAAGTTATCGGTGATTCTACGAGTTTCTACAATACTTGATCTATATTTAATTTTTATTCTTCTCCTCCTTTCAGCTTGAACGGGAACGAAGGTGACCGTAACAAACTGGGTAAGTCATCGAAAAAAAATGTCCCTTTTGAAAGACTTTCACATGGGAGGTGCAGAAAGGACTTACTCGATTTCTTACATATTACTTTATTATTTTAATAATACAGTATTGTTATCGATTTTTAAAAAAAAAAAATTTACTACCCTCAAAATTTTTTTCTTATGTTTCATGACGAGTAGACACGAAAAAGGCAAAAAAAATTTCAGTCCGTCTGTCCGCCGTACGCCGTACGTCGACCGCTGTACGCAAAATCGTTTGAAGGCTCGTAGCTCCCAAACCCTTTGAGCTATTAAATTGAAATTTTTTTGATGAATAGACTGAGTAGGCCCCTTAAAGTGGGCAAATTTAGAAGGGTGGGGGTGTAAGGGGTAGGAGGGGGAAGTGTTTTATACGGAAAATTTTGGTTTCTAGATCTCAGCAACCGCTTATGCTAGGAGGCTGAAATTTGGAATTTATATAGAGCTTCAGTAGTGGACCCATTTGCAAAAAAATTGCCGATATAGGTGAAGGGTTTGGGAGTGGGGGGAAAAATAATGCATCCGAAACGCAAAAAAGGGGGGATCGACACTTTCTAAAATCCATATCTCCTAAACGGTTCAGGTCACAAAATTGAAACTTAATGAATATCTGTAGGTACACTAGGAGAATAGATCGGAAACAAAAATTTGAGTTGGGGAGTGGCGTACGGGGGTGGGGGGTAAAAAACTTTAGATTACGATATCTCACGAACCAATTGCACTAGACAAATAAAATTTGGTTTTTGTGTAAAGGTTGACAAATGAAGTTTGCTGAAAGCAAAATTTTTTAAGGGGGCGGTGGAGCATGAAAGTGGAGGGGATAAGAATTTTTCTAAAAAATCACGTCTCATATCTCAAGAACAGTGTAAGATAGATACTTAAAATGTTTACCAGAAGTAGACCTAATAGACTCCTAGCAGAAAACAACATTTTGGTTATGTGGGTGTAGAGGGGGAAGGTGGGGGAGGGTGAAAAGGAAAAAGTTCCGATTTTAATATCTCGGCAACCTATAATGATATAAAGCTGAAACTTGGTATTTAGATAGAGCTATATTAGTAGCATATTGGAAAAATATAATTTTTTATAGGGGTAGTATGGTATGGGGGTGGAGGGTGTTTTTCCTATCTATAGAACGGCTTATGCTACAAAGTTGAAACTCGGTACGTTTATGTAAATCAACTAGAAAACTAATTTAGATAAAAAAAATTTTCAAATATCCATTCGCGTTCGGAGGGGGGGCAAAAAAAATTTTCAGTGAAAATGGAAGGCATATATTTTCACAGTTTTCGTCATATCTATTAGGTCTTTCCAAATATTTAATTCATTTTTATTGTACGACTTCTTCATATAAATAACTAGAAAGTGTTTTCAGGATTTTTTAAAATTCAACCCCTAAGGGGGTTGTAAACTTTTTCACGAATTCTACTATATCCCCAGGTCTTACCAGATATCGAATATCTTTTCACTTTCACGTGCTTGCGTAATAATCGCCTAAAACTTGTTTTTAAGTTTTTTCCTTTTTCAGCTCCTAAGAGGGTATAAACGGGTTGAACACGTTTTCATGAATTCCGTCATTTCTTTTAGAAGTGATAAGAAATTGAATTGGATCCTACTTTCTCGTGCTGTCTGCATATTTATTTATTAACTGTTTCACAATTTTTTCGAAATTTAAACCTCAAGTGGAAGTAATGGGTTTGTATACGTTTTAACAATTCGTCATATCTCTTAATTCTGATAGGGCAACAAATTCGTTTTTACTTCTTTTAGTGTACATAATATACCGAAATTCGAATAGTCTACACTGGCTTTTCCAATGTTTAATCGGCTAAAAATCGCTATTTTAAAAATTTTTATTTTAAGAACAACATTAATTTTCCAAGAAATCTAATAATCTCGAAGCTATCATGAGTAGCTCCGAGTTTGACCGCTCCCGAACTTTGACCCGAAAAATAATAAAGTTTCCCCCAGACCATTGGCAGATTTTTTTCCTTTTCCTTGTAGTTGGGGATATAGTAGAATTACGTGTGTGCATGTTGTAAGTCCTTTATTAAGGACTGCCATTAGATTGCTACTCAAAACTAAAAGACAATATTCAGTGTTTAATTTCATATCTTGAAATGGGCAAGTCATCGAAACAAAAAATGTCCTTTTTGAAGGACTTTTACATGGGAGGTGCAGGAAGGACTCACTCGATTTCTTACATATTTATCCTTTTCCATTTAAAAATGAACGTGTACAAAATTTCAAATTCGTAGCTTGAAGCGTTCAAAAGTTATCGAAAAATATTGTTGAACACGTGTCTTAAGGACATTTTGTATGGCAGCTATCAGAAGGAGTAAAAGGATTTCGCTGATTAATAAACTCGAACTTTGTTTTTACTCAAAACTAATTTGTACAAAATTTCCAATTCATAGCTAAAAGATTACTTGAGTTATAGTAAGTTCCGTAAATTAAGTGAATACATTTTGACAGGATATTTGTATTTCAGCTACACGAAGGACTGATAGGATTTTCTTCATAATCATACATTTAGCTCGAACTATTGGGAAAATAACACATACAAAATTTCAAAGACGTAGCTTAAACCCTTCTGAAGTTATCGGTCAATATTCTTGAACACGTGTTTTAAGGACATTTTGTATGGCAGCTACCAGAAGGAGTTAAAAGGATTTCGCTGACTAGTCAAGTCGAACTTCCTTTTCACTCAAAACTAATTTCTACAAAATTTTGAATTCGTAGCTAAAATATTACTTGAGTTATAGTGAGTTTCGTAAATTAAGTGAATACATTTTGACACGATATTTGTATGGCAGCTACACGAAGGACTAACAGGATTTTCTTCATAATCATATATTTAGCTTGAACTATTGGAAAAATAACACATACAAAATTTCAAAGTCGTAGCTTAAACCCTTCTGCAGTTATCGACCAATATTCTTGAACACGTGTTTTAAGGACATTTTGTATGGCAGCTACCCAAAGGAGTATTACGATTTTGCCCGTTAACGAACTTAGAATTACAAATTAAACCAAACATCCAGATTCAAAATTTCAAGATCCTAGGTGAAGGCGTTCTTGAGTTATCGTGTTCACGGACAGACGGACGGACGGACGGACGGACGGACGGACAGACGTACGGACAGACGGACAGACGGACGGACGGACGGACGGACAGACGGACGGACGGACAGACGGACGGACGGACGGACGTCAAGCGGATTTGAGGTTTTTGGCCACAAATAAACAAAAAATAATATATAACTTTTTTTCGTCCGAGGCTTCGTTCTATGCGTAACAAACTTTTCGGCTGGATTAAACTTATAATACTCTATATGATTTCATCTAGAGTATATTTAGTTACATCATTTAGAAAACTTCTTGGCAAGGATGGAGATCTAACTCAACATGACAACCACTCATACCACAAAAGAGCAGTTGAAGCTGGAAAAGAATTTCTTAAAAGAACGGAAAGATCAGACTTAAGTGTGATAAATCAACAAGATAATGGCAATCTCAAGAGAGTTGAGGAAAATAGGAGAATGTTGACATCCTTCGTTAAATGCTTTAAGCCAGAAATACATGTGCAGAATATATGCACGCAGCGGTGCATGTATCTCTGCATGAGAAACAGACGTGCAGAGTTTTAGACAGATCTCTAAGTTGTATTTGTCATAAATCACCGCATATTCTGATAGTCAGTTTGAGTTTCAGTTTCAGTTTATTTTAATAAACTTTTGTTTAGGTTTGATCACGCAAAAATATATTTTTGTAATTTCGACTGGTTTTATCGAATACAATTTGGTTATTTTTTCTAAGTTCTATGAAACGCTCCTCCATTGCTACTCCACTCAACAAATACAAAATTACAACTAAAAAATAACCTGTCAAACCACTTTTTTCTTTTTCTGTGTTGGTAAATTTCAATCGCAAGTTGTGGCAATATTGCCGCTGCGCAGCAAAAGTAGAAGTAGAGACATGTTGCAACGCTCCGCTGCATGCAGAATAAAGCCAGAAATACATGTGCAGAATATATGCACGCAGCGATGCATGCATCTCTGCATGTGAAACAGACGTGCAGAGTTTTTGACTGATCTCTTAGTTGTTTTTGTCATAAATCACCGCATTTTCTGATAGTCAATTTGAGTTTCAGTTTCAGTTTATTTTAATAGACAAAAAATGATCTTAGTTTTGATCCTGCAAAAATATGTTTTTGTAATTTCGACTGGTTTTATCGAATACAAATTGGTTATTTTTTATAAGTTCGATGAAACGCTTCTCCATTGTTACTCCACTCCACAACTACAACTAAAAAATAACCTGTCAAACCACTTTCTTCTTTGGCTGCGCTGGTAAATTTCAATCTCAAGTTGTGGCAATACTGCCGCTGCGCAGCAAAAGTAGAAGTAGAGACATGTTGCAGCGCTCCGCTGCATGCAGAATAAGCGTGTGTTTCGTCGCATTTAAACTCAAGCGTTCTAAGTTCGTTTTGCCGCGCTGCATGCAGAAATATGCACATGTATTTCGGGCTTAAGCGTGTGTTTTGTCGCATTTAAAATCAAGCGTTCTAAATTCGTTTTGCCGCGCTGCATGCAGAAATATGCACATGTATTTCTGGCTTTATGCTTCTTGGTAAAAAGGGCATTCCTTTTCGAGGCCATAGGGATGATCGTAGTATGGTTTAAGTCTCGAACACTAATGACGGAAGCTTTGGAAAACTCGTTCGTTTCCGTATTGATTCTGGTGATCAACACTTAGAAATGCATCAGCGGACAGCTGGCAAATACGCACTGTACCAGTAAAATCATACAGAATGATCTAATACAATGTTGCGGTGAAGAAATTCGGAATAGGATCATCAGAAGGATAAATATTATAGCATCATATTTGATGAAACTACGGATTTAGCACATGAGTCGCAATTAACATTCTCTGTAAGATATTTCCAAAGAAATATTTAGGAAGATTTTTTAGAATTTATAAACTCCCTACAAGAAGAAAAATGTGTCAGAGATAACTCAAACAGAGAGGATGAAACAAATGAAGAGATATTTTTAAGAGAGGCTTCCCCTTCAGGACGTGTGATTGCTGAAACAGTCCTCAGCCTAGTAAAAGAGAATCAGCTTAATATAAAAAATTGTGTTGGTATTGCCACATATGGCTGCAGTACTGTATCTGAGTTAAAGGAGGTAGTAAATACCATCAAAAATTAAGCTGTCAACGCAGTATATTGTCCTTGTAACAATCATGCTTTGAATTTGTCTCTAACAAAAGCCTCAAAAATTCAAGAGGTATGAAATGGAATGGATACCATGAAAACAGTGATTTAATTTTTTACTGCTAGTTCAAAACGAAATGATGTATGAAAAAAAGGGTAGGACGTAAGTTGAGAAGTCTCTCTAATACCAGGTGGATAGAACGGCACGACAGCATTCATCTCTTCAGCTCTGCTCTTCCAAAAATAAACGAAGCATTGGATGACATAGTAGTCTGGGTGGCTTAGTGGCTAGAGTACTTGACTTCGGCGCACCTGATACCAGGTTCGAATCTGCTTGGCGACAAGTAATTTTCGAGAATGGGATTGGGTGCCGGACTACCAGTTCACTCAGCTCTAAATGAGTACCTGAGTTAAAAATCAGGGTAATAATCACGGACGAGCGTGTGGCTGACCACTTCACATCCTAGTGTTCCGTTGGTCTCGTAATGAAGTAACTCTAGCATTACTTCAAGTCGTCTATTTCAAAAAAAGTCTTAAGGATTTTTTGTATGGAAGATACCAGAAGGAGTAAAAGGATTTGTCTGACTAGTAAACTCGAACTTCGTTTTCACACAAAACTAATTTGTACAAAATTCCGAATTCATAGCTAAACGATTATTTGAGTTATAGTGAGTTCCGAAAATTAAGTGAAGACATTTTGACAGGATATTTGTATGGCAGCTACACGAAGGACTAACAGAATTTTCTTCATAATCATACATTTAGCTCCAACTATTAGAAAAATAACACATACAAAATTTCAAAGTCGTAGCTTAAACCCTTCTGAAGTTATCGACCAATATTCTTGAACACGTGTTTTAAGGACATTTTGTATGGCAGCTACCCGAAGGAGTAACAGGATTTCGCTGACTAGTAAAGTCGAACTTCCTTTTCACTCAAAACTAATTTGTACAAAATTCCGAATTCGTAGCTAAAAGATTACTTGAGTTATAGTGAGTTTCGTAAATTAAGTGAATACATTTTGACAGGATATTTGTATGACAGCTACACGAAGGACTAACAGGATTTTCTTCATAATCATATATTTAGTTCCAACTATTGGAAAAATAACACATACAAAATTTCAAAGTCGTAGCTTAAACCCTTCTGAAGCTATCGACTAATATTCTTGAACACGTGTTTTAAGGACATTTTGTATGGCAGCTATCAGAAGGAGTAAAAGGATTTCGCTGATTAGTAAACTCGAACTTCCTTTTCACTCAAAACTAATTTGTGCAAAATTCCGAATTCGTAGCTAAAAGATTACTTGAGTTATAGTGAGTTTCGTAAATTAAGTGAATACATTTTGACAGGATATTTGTATGACAGCTACACGAAGGACTAACAGGATTTTCTTCATAATCATATATTTAGTTCCAACTATTGGAAAAATAACACATACAAAATTTCAATGTCGTAGCTTAAACCCTTCTGAAGTTATTGACCGATATTCTTGAACACGTGTTTTAAGGACATTTTGTATGGCAGCTACCCGAAGGAGTAGGACGATTTGGCCCGTTAACGAACTTAGCCTTACAAATTCAACCAAACAGCCAGATTCAAAATTTCAAGATCCTAGGTGAAGGCGTTCTTGAGTTATCGTGTTCACGGACGGACCGTCGGACGGACGTCAAGCGGATTTGACGTTTTTGGCCACAAATAAACAAAAAATAATACACAACTTTTTTTCGTCCGATGCTTGGTTCTATGCGTTACAAACTTTTGGGCTGGATTAAACTTATATTACTAGTATAATCATAACGCAGTCACGATCGGCTGCAAGCCAATCGTATGATACTCTAGATAAAATACTAAACTCCGACTTATATTTTAGTTGGGAATGTATCAAAAAAAAGAGGAGTGCACATACGATTATTGCATGAACTTTTATTTAGGTAAAAACTAATCGATAGTGGCTACTCGATGGATGGTGAAACGATTTTTTGGGTTATAGTTAGTTCCATAAATTAAGTTAGGACATTTTTACAGAATTTTTGTGTGGCAACTACATGAAGGACTTAGAGGATATTTGTCACATTAATACTTTCAGCTGAGACTATTATAAACTTAACGTGTACAAAATTTCAAAGTCTTAACTTAAAGCGTTCTAAAGTTATCGTTCAATATTGGTGAACACGTGTTTTAAGGACTTTTGTATGACAGCTACCCGAAGGAGTCGACGAATGGCGCTAATTAATAAACTCGGTCTTGCTTTTGATATAAAACTCATTCCTGTAAAATTTTGAATCCCTGCCTTAACTCATACTAGAGTTATAGTAGATTCTGTAACTTGCATACATTTTTAAAGAACTTTTATAGGGTGCTACACGAAGGACTCATTCGATTTGATATTCGGAACTTTCGCTTCAAACATTGTAAGCTTTAAGTATGCAGAATTTCAAATTCCTAACTTGAAGCATGTTACGTATAGACGTAAAAATTGTTTTAGGCGGCCGGCCAGCTGCTGTCGGAGTGGGGTGCGGGCGGACAGGAGGGCGGCAACCGGAGCGAAATCCTTCCAAATTTGGGCGCCAGATATTTTTTTTCCTTTGGGAAAAATACCAAACCAATCAGCTCCTCCTAAAGTACACACCTGGAGTGGACGGAGAGCTGGGGATAATCAAGAAAACACAAAAACAACCAAAAACCGCCCGTTAAACAATTGAATACGACCTTTATTCTCGTCGTTTAAACTAGACTCTACGTTATGTACAACAAAATTCCATTCGGCAAGGAAGGTGTTGTCGGTGTTGATGATGTTCGTTCGTCGGCGGTCCAGACTCGAGAGACAGATCGTCCTCTGCCAATATCCTTGGCTGTTCCCTGGTACAGCACAATCTTTCCAGAGCTTGCGGCCCCGTTGATTCTGGGTGAATGTCCGCCTCGGGAGCCAACAAACTCGCGCGTGCCGCCCTCTTGTGTCTGATCGTTTTGATGCAGCTATCCGCCGGTAAACAAGGAGGTGTCGCGTTGGTTGCATGTTGGTGGGTTCTGAACCTGGAACCTTATTGTGGTTTCTTTCGTAAAGGGGCGGTGTGTTCCTTGTACGTGTGCAGTCGTCGGATGTGTTGGTGAGTGGTCTGACGCCGGCGTCTGCAATTCGGTGTTGGTTTTTGTAGGAAATATGTGATTCGGTTCCGGTCGACCGTAGTTCTATTTCGATGATGCTCAGCCTCGGCCGATTCAACTGACCACCTGCCTTGAGTCGTCGTTCTTCCCTTTACTTGATTAAGCGAAATAAATTTTAATGGAAAAGGAATTAATTATAAAAATAAACCGTAGCCTGAACCAAAAGGCCTTCGAGGTGCCGCAATTGTTGGTTGTTCGGCGATGTTCCTTCTATCCTCCCTCCACTCCAAGTGCCTACGCCAGTGGTGATTTTTGTCTTTTTGGCCCAACTCGGAATAATCCTGGACCGGGCGCACCCCCGCCCAGATTCTCCCTTGCCGGCAACAGTCGTCGCGTAGTCCGGAGCGTGAAGGACCCCAGGTTTCCGATCAGTGCAACCCCGAAACACCTTCGCTCTCTTTCCGCAGGTAACAAGCATTCGAGCAATAATTGTGAATACGTGTATGGGAGGTACCCGAAGGGATGGAAGGATATCGCCCATTAACGAACTTTGCCTTACTTTCTCCATTTTACAGGTGGTGACAAAATTTCAACTTCCTAGGCGAACGCGTTCTTGAGTTATCGTGCAAACGGACAGACGGACAGACGAAGAGATGGACAGACGAACGGACGGACAGCAAACGGATTTGGGGTTTTTGGCCACAACTGAACACAAAATAATATATAACGTTTTTTCGTCCGAAGCTCAGTTCTATGCGTTACAAACTTTTCGGGCTGGATTAAACTTATAATACTCTATATGATTTCATCTACAGTATAAAAATAGATATAAAAGAATCGAAAGATAAAACGCCCTTCCCTTTGAAAATTTCTGGATCCGCCGCTGACCGGACTAGCCATTTAAAACAAGTTAATAAAGTAAAAGCAGTTGCTCTTGGATAAAAAAAATGCTGTGCATAAGATGGAGCTTTTGTCTTAAATTTATGACACCTAAAAACACTGCATTAGCTCTTTGTACTACCTATACATACATATTGTTACATGTAACCCTGGCTACCGCGCAACCGCGCAACTCGATCGTTTCACATAATGGAAACAGCAACAACCGAATACCTAGTTGCAAAATAACCCAATCAGAAACCTAGCTGAAGTAAATAAGGCGAAACAGCACGATTGTATCTCCCTTCTTATCGAATGCTCTCCAATGTACTGGAATCCAATGAGGATCAAAGTCAAAAGATCTCAAGCTCAATAGAACCCTCTACATACACCACCGAACGAAGATCAAAATCGAAAGCTCTAAAGCTTTCGAGAATCATCCACACATCACCGAGCGAACATTCAAGTACATCCTAGACTGCAACCGGCTAGTATAAAAGCAGGTGAAGCTTTCAGCGAAGACATAGTAATTTTTATTACGTCGACTGTGACAGCCAGCGTGTATAGGCGATCGTGTTGGTAGAAAGCGAAAGTGATCGAGTCAAGCGATATACATATAAGCGGGCGGTATTGCCATACAGTGCGAATTATTGTGCAAATAGAATTAAAGAGCGATAAATAAATTATCACTTATTTTGATTTTAAACGAATTGTGTTTTACTTGAAATCCCGGCGAACCCCTAGCTCGCAACAATATAGTAAAATTGATTCAACGCTTCAACCATAAATAATTTCAAGTATCTTCAAGATTTGTGTAAGAAGTCAAAAGTTATACATATACTCATACTAACCGATGATTAGTGGACCTTGACGATAGTCAGATATGACGTTCAAAACCCTTCCAGGAATTCAATGACACAAAAGGAACTTTAGGCCATTATCGCCAAAATATTGCTGACAACTGCCAAATTTTATGGCTTCAAGTGCTTTGTAGAGCTCCAGAGATACACGTTTCACATCTCAATAAAGAAGGACCCACAATTTCCATTAAAATGGATGTTTCTGCTTCCCAGCAGCATACTAGAACTCCTTGAGTCCATTTTTATACTCTAGATGAAATCATATAGAGTATTATAAGTTTAATCCAGCCCAAAAGTTTGTAACGCATAGAACCAAGCCTCGGACGAAAAAAAGTTATATATTATTTTTTGTTTATTTGTGGCCAAAAACCTCAAATCCGCCTTACGTCCGTCCGTCCGTCCGTCCGTCCGTCCGTCCGTCCGTCCGTCCGTCCGTCCGTCCGTCCGTTCGTCCGTCCGTCCGTCTGTCTGTCCGTTAGCACGATAACTCAAGAACGCCTTCACCTAGGACCTTGAAATTTTGAATCTGGATGTTTGGTTGAATTTGTAAGGCTAAGTTCGTTAACGGGCCAAATCGTCCTACTCCTTCGGGTAGCTGCCATACAAAATGTCCTTAAAACACGTGTTCAAGAATATCGGTCAATAACTTCAGAAGGGTTTAAGCTACGACATTGAAATTTTGTATGTGTTATTTTTCCAATAGTTGGAACTAAATATATGATTATGAAGAAAATCCTGTTAGTCCTTCGTGTAGCTGTCATACAAATATCCTGTCAAAATGTATTCACTTAATTTACGAAACTCACTATAACTCAAGTAATCTTTTAGCTACGAATTCGGAATTTTGCACAAATTAGTTTTGAGTGAAAAGGAAGTTCGAGTTTACTAATCAGCGAAATCCTTTTACTCCTTCTGATAGCTGCCATACAAAATGTCCCTAAAACACGTGTTCAAGAATATTAGTCGATAGCTTCAGAAGGGTTTAAGCTACGACTTTGAAATTTTGTATGTGTTATTTTTCCAATAGTTGGAACTAAATGTATGATTATGAAGAAAATCCTGTTAATCCTTCGTGTAGCTGCTATACAAATATCCTGCCAAAATGAATTCACTTAATTTACGAAACTCACTATAACTCAAGTAATCTTTTAGCTATGAGTTGGAAATTTTGTACAAATTAGTTTTGAGTAAAAACGAATTTCGGGTTTACTAATCAGCGAAATCCTTTTACTCCTTCTGGTAGCTGCCATACAAAATGTCCTTAAGACACGTGTTCAAGAATATTGGTCAATAACTTTAGAAGGGTTTAAGCTACGACATTGAAATTTTGTATGTGTTACTTTTTCAATAGTTGGAGCTAAATATATGATTATAAAGGAAATGCTGTTAGTCCTTCGTGTAGCTGCCATACAAATATCCTGTCAAAATGTATTCACTTAATTTACGAAACTCACTATAACTCAAGTAATCTTTTAGCTACGAATTCGGAATTTCGTACAAGTTAGTTTTGAGTGAAAAGGAAGTTCGAGTTTACGAATCAGCGAAATCCTTTTACTCCTTTTGGTAGCTGCCATACAACATATCCTTAAAACACGTGTTCAACAATATTTTCCGATAACTTTTGAACGCTTCATGCTACGAATTTGAAATTTTGTACTCGTTAATTTTTGAATGGTTCCAAGGAAAAGGATAAATATGTAAGAAATCGAGTGAGTCCTTCCTGCACCTCCCATGTGAAAGTCCTTTAAAAAGGACATTTTTTTTCGATGACTTACCCAGTTCAAGGTATGAAGTTAAACACTGAATATTGTCTTTTAGTTTTGAGTAACAATCTAATAGCAGTCCTTAATAAAGGACATACAACCTGCACACACGTAATTCTACTTTATCCCCAACTACAATATAAATCGGAGTTCAGTATTCATCTAGAGTATTATACGATTGGCTTGCAGCCGATCGTGACTGCAGTATGTTATATAGTGTGTACGGGCATGTCTGACTTTTTTTATGTAAACATATTTCACGCTTTAAAATCTGATTACCGGGTTTATATGAGACTAAGAAATAATATATGGACAACTCCGATACCAACAAAGAAGCAGAAGCATCTATTTGGGTGCCAGAGTCGTTCCAGACGGGGGCGTAAATATATGAGGAAACAGCCACAAACCAAGATGTGAGTTTTAAAGTTCGCAAAATTCTTCGAACGAAACTTCATAATTTATTTTCAGGTTAAGGAAAGGTCATTGTTTGGTATTGATCTAAGCTATGTGTGCTAGTGTCCTCAGCCTTATACTCGAGGTATATGTACTAGGAAGTGCTAGTATGGTACAGAACAGTTACTTCCTAAAACATACTGCAGTCACGATCGGCTGCAAGCCAATCGTATAATACTCTAGATGAATACTGAACTCCGATTTATATTGTAGTTGGGGATAAAGTAGAATTACGTATGTTCATGTTGTATGTCCTTTATTAAGGACTGCCATTAGATTGCTACTCAAAACTTAAAGACAATATTAAAAGTTTAATTTCATATCTTGAACTAGGTAAGTCATCGAAAAAAAAGTCCTTTTTGAAGGACTTTCACATGGGAGGTACAGGAAGGACTCACTCGATTTCTTACATATTTATCCTTTTCCTTGGAACCATTCAAAAATTAATGTGTACAAAATTTCGAATTCGTGGCTTGAAGCGTTCAAAAGTTAACGGAAAATATTGTTGAACACGTGTTTTAAGGATATTTTGTATGGCAGCTACCAGAAGGAGTAAAAGGATTTCGCTGATTGGTAAACTCAAACTTTGTTTTTACTCAAAACTAATTTGTACAAAATTTCCAATTTATAGCTAAAAGATTACTTGAGTTATAGTAAGTTCCATAAATTAAGTGAAGTTGTTTTGACAGGATATTTGTATGGCAGCTACACGAAGGACAAATTGGATTTTCTTCATAATCATGCACTTAGCTCCAACTATTGGAAAAATAACATATACAAAATTTCAAAGACGTAGCTTAAAACCTTCTGAAGCTATCGGCCAATATTCTTAAAGACCTGTTTTAAGGACATTTTGTATGGCAGCTACCAGAAGAAGTAAAAGGAACTTCCTTTTCACTCAAAACTAATTTGTACAAAATTCCGAATTCGTAGCTAAAAGATTACTTGAGTTATAGTGAGTTTCGTAAATTAAGTGAATACATTTTGACAGGATATTTGTATGGCAGCTACACGAAGGACTAACAGGATTTTCTTCATAATCATATATTTAGCTCCAACTATTGGAAAAATAACACATACAAAATTTCAAAGTCGTAGCTTAAACCCTTCCGAAGTTATCGGCTAATATTCTTGAACACGTGTTTTTAGGACATTTTGTATGGCAGCTACCCGAAGGAGTAGGACGATTTTGCCCGTTAACGAACTTAGCCTTACAAATTCAACCAAACATCCAGATTCAAAATTTCAAGATCCTAGGTGAAGGCGTTCTTGAGTTATCGTGTTCACGGACAGATGGATGGACGGACGGACGGACGGACGGACGGACGTCAAGCGGATTTGAGGTTTTTGGCCACGAATAAACAAAAAATAATATATAACTTTTTTTTTGTCCGAGGCTTGGTTCTATGCGTTACAAACTTTTGGGCTGGATTAAACTTATAATACTCTATATGATTTCATATAGAGTATGTACAACCTATGCGGTCGGAATTCGGAGACTTTATTCTGGCTATACCTTGGAAAATCGCAAAACCCGTTTTATGACATTTGAAAACTTATAAAAGTGCCAATAAGTTAATAATCCTTTCCTTTTTAAAACGACGTTGTTTAGTGATGAGTTCGTTTCGGACTTCCAATAAAACAAGAATAAATAAGTTTCCAAATTCATAGCTACACATTCCAAATTTAAATTTTTTGCCGTAAGTGATTCCTTATATGTCTTAGGATTGTATATATCAAATTACAGATATGTACTGCTTGACTCCACATGTGGCCTTCACCTTAGAATGTTTTTAGGACTACTTCTACTACTGTAGCGAGGAACAGTCTTCTTAGCCGGTTTCCAGCTAAGAAGACTGTTTCGGATAGGATTATCAAGGTAAGACTGTAGACCAACGACTAGCCATTTTCCCTTTTCGTTGTTTTATATGCAGAAATCGAAGTAATAAACAGATACTTGGTACTTTTTAAGTTTTGTGAATGGTCTTTGTGGCTAGACCACAAACTTCGCAATCTATGACTGTGTCCATACCGACCTGGCAGTAACATCGAAACTAATTCCGGTATGTAGATATTAAGACTGAGATCAGTAAGGTCTTGATTATGAATATTGGAAACCAGGAAACAAAATTATGGCATTTGAGCAGACGATTGCGGTATTCTGGTACCTGAGTATATAAGAATGAAATCCTGCAGAAATGGCTTTCAGGCTAATGCAGTAATCGCCTCCGGCGCGGTAAAACCTTGACTCCGCTCCGCGTTTGTCACCATTAAGTTAGTGGTGTAGGCTCAGACGTAATATTCCTGACTAGTACTGATCTGGCTCTGAACGCAGGACCCCATAAGGGCTTGCGTCAACCCTTGTATGGCCTCACTGCTTGCAAAGATATCCATGGGATCCTAGGTGCCTACACATTTGAACGGGGATAACGGTTCTAAGGTGGGACCACACATGCATGAATAATGACTAAAACAACAACAACAACCCAAATAAGAGGAAAAGATGCAATAGCAACGATGGCTCCATTAATATTAACAGCTGCAATGAAAACCCTTTTCAGAGGAGCTCAAGGCTACAAAGGTATCAGCCGGCGCACAGGAACTTTCTACGACAGGAGGAAAGCTGATAAGTGAGGGTTCTAACAATAGTCTCATAAAAACGCCAACATCAGTTGACAGAGATAAGGAGCGAGAACCCGTTCGACAATGAATATTTGTTTTCTAGTACACATCCACATATACATACATACCCAATTTTAGGTTTCTAGCATTAACCTATCCAGAGAACCCCCCCCCCCCCCTCCATCGACGTACCATACTACCTTTATAAAAAATGTTATTTAGAACGTGTCAGTACTATAGCTTTCCCATAATGCAAAGTTTCAGCTATCAATCATTAACGATTCTTGAGATATAAAAATCAGATTCTTTTACTTTTCAACCAACTTTCCCTCCTACACAAAACTTTTAAAACCAACGTAAAGAGGTCCACCATAAAAACAAATTAATAGTTCAAAGGGTTTGGAGGCTACGAGTATTCAAACGATTTTGCATACGTTGGACGGCGTACAGACGGACTGAAATTTTTATACTCTAGATGAAATCATATAGAGTATTATAAGTTTAATCCAGCCGAAAAGTTTGTAACGCATAGAACCAAGCCTCGGACGAAAAAAAGTTATATATTATTTTTTGTTTATTTGTGCCCAAAAACCTCAAATCCGCCTGACGTCCGTCCGTCCGTCCGTCCGTCCGTCCGTCCGTCCGTCCGTCCGTCCGTCCGTCCGTCTGTCCGTTAGCACGATAACTCAAGAACGCCTTCACCTAGGATCTTGAAATTTTGAATCTGGCTGTTTGGTTGAATTTGTAAGGCTAAGTTTGTTAACGGGCAAAATCGTCCTACTCCTTCGGGTAGCTGCCATACAAAATGTCCTTAAAACAGGTGTTCAAGAATATTGGTCGATAACTTCAGAATGGTTTAAGCTACGTCTTTGAAATTTTGTACGTAGTATTTTTCCAATAGTTGAAGCTAAATGTATGATTATGAAGAAAATCCTATTAGTCCTTTGTGTAGCTGCCATACAAATATCCTGTCAACACGTCTTCTTTTAATTTACAAAACTTACTATAACTCAAGTAATCTTTTAGCTATAAATTGGAAATTTTGTACAAATTAGTTTTAAGTGAAAACAAAATTCGGGTTTACTAATCAGTGATATCCTTTTACTCCTTCTGGTAGCTGCCATACAAAATGTCCTTAAGACACGTGTTCAACAATATTTTTCGATAACTTTTGAACGCTGCAAGCTACGAATTTGAAATTTTGTACACGTTCATTTTTGAATGGTGCCAAGGAAAAGGATAAATATGTAAGAAATGAAGTGAGTCCTTCCTGCACCTCCCATGTGAAAGTCCTTCAAAAAGGACATTTTTTTCGATGACTTACCCAGTTCAAGGTATAAAATTAAACACTGAATATTGTTTTTTAGGTTTGAGTAGCAATCTAATGGCAGTCCTTAATAAAGGACATACAACATGCACACACGTAATTCTACTTTATCCCCAACTACAATATAAATCGGAGTTCAGTATTCATCTAGAGTATTATACGATTGGCTTGCAGCCGATCGTGACTGCAGTATGTTTTTGTTTACTTTTTTAATGTCTCCTAGTCATGAAGCGTAATTTTCAGGGTAGCAAATTTTTAAACTAAACTAAACTACTCGTATCTACATATATACATACAACTGAGGACTCGAGTATTGATTTCAAAACCAGTTCAATCAAAGCCGGTAGCAAAGAACCTTA
This sequence comes from Beris morrisii, assembly GCA_951812415.1. Taxonomy (NCBI): domain Eukaryota; kingdom Metazoa; phylum Arthropoda; class Insecta; order Diptera; family Stratiomyidae; genus Beris; species Beris morrisii. The sequence goes on along the minus strand of OX638310.1, from coordinate 84,925,493 downwards.
TATACTCTAGATGAAATCAAATAGAGTATTATGAGTTTAATCCATCCCAAAAGTTTGTAACGCATAGAACCAAGCCTCGGACGAAAAAAAGTTATATACTATTTTTATACTCTAGATGAAATCATATAGAGTATTATAAGTTTAATCCAGCCCAAAAGTTTGTAACGCATAGAACCAAGCCTCGGACAAAAAAAAGTTATATATTATTTTTTGTTTATTTGTGGCCAAAATCGTCAAATCCGCCTGACGTCCGTCCGTCCGTCCGTCCGTCCGTCCGTCCGTCCGTCCGTCCGTCCGTCCGTCCGTCCGTCCGTCCGTCCGTCCGTCCGTCCGTCCGTCCGTCCGTCCGTCCGTCCGTCCGGCCGTCCGTCCGTCTGTCCGTGAACACGATAACTCAAGAACGCCTTCACCTAGGATCTTGAAATTTTGAATCTGGATGTTTGGTTGAATTTGTAAGGCTAAGTTCGTTAACGGGCAAGATCGGCCTACTCCTTCGGGTAGCTGCCATACAAAATGTCCTTGAAACACGTGTTCAAGAATATTAGTCGATAACTTAAGAAGGGTTTAAGCTACGACTTTGAAATTTTGTATGTGTTATTTTTCCAATAGTTGGAGCTAAATATATGATTATGAAGAAAATCCTGTTAGTCCTTCGTGTAGCTGCCATACAAATATCCTGTCAAAATGTATTCACTTAATTTACGAAACTCACTATAACTCAAGTAATCTTTTAGCTACGAATTCGGAATTTTGTACAAATTAGTTTTGAGTGAAAAGGAAGTTCGACTTCACTAGTCAGCGAAATCCTGTTACTCCTTCGGGTAGCTGCCATACAAAATGTCCTTAAAACACGTGTTCAAGAATATTGGTCGATAACTTCAGAAGGGTTTAAGCTACGACTTTGAAATTTTGTATGTGTTATTTTTCTAATAGTTGGAGCTAAATGTATGATTATGAAGAAAATCCTGTTAGTCCTTCGTGTAGCTGCCATACAAATATCCTGTCAAAATGTATTCACTTAATTTACGGAACTCACTGTAACTCAAGTAATCTTTTAGCTATGAATTCGGAATTTTTAACAAATTAGTTTTGAGTGAAAACGAAGTTCGAGTTTACTAGTCAGCGAAATCCTTTTACTCCTTCTGGTACCTTCCATACAAAAAATCCTTAAGATACGTGTTCAACAATATTTTTCGATAACTTTTGAACGCTTCAAGCTACGAATTTGAAATTTTGTACACATTAATTTTTGAATGGTTCCAAGGAAAAGGATAAATATGTAAGAAATCGAGTGAGTCCTTCCTCCACCTCCCATGTGAAAGTCCTTCAAAAAGGAAATTTTTTTTCGATGACTTACCCAGTTCAAGATATGAAATTAAACACTGAATATTGTCTTTTTGGTTTGAGTAGCAATCTAATGGCAGTCCTTAATAAAGGACATACAACATGCACACACGTAATTGTACTTTATCCCCAACTACAATAAAAATCGGAGTTCAGTATTCATCTAGAGTATTATACGATTGGCTTGCAGCCGATCGTGACTGCAGTATGTTTTGTTTATTTGTTTCCAAAAACCTCAAATCCGCTTGACGTCCGTCCGTCCGTCCGTCCGTCTGTCCGTCTGTCCGTCCGTCTGTCCGTCTGTCCGTCCGTCCGTCCGTCCGTCCGTCCGTCCGTCCGTCTGTCCGTTAGCACGATAACTCAAGAATGCCTTCACCTAGGATCTTGAAATTTTGAATCTAGATGTTTGGTAGAATTTGTAAGGCTAAGTTCGTCAACGGGCAAAATCGTCCACTCCTTCGGGTAGCTGCCATACAAAATGTCCTTAAAACACGTGTTCAAGAATATTGGTCGATAACTTCAGAAGGGTTTAAGCTACAACATTGAAATTTTGTATGTGTAATTTTTCCAATAGTTGGAGAAAATCCTGTTAGTCCTTCGTGTAGCTGCCATACAAATATCCTGTCAAAATGTATTCACTTAATTTACGAAACTCACTATAACTCAAGTAATCTTATAGCTACGAATTCGGAATTTTGTACAAATTAGTTTTCAGTGAAAAAAAGTTTGGCTTTATTAGTCAGCGAAATCCTTTTACTCCTTCTGGTAGCTGCCATACAAAATGTCCTTAAAACATGTCTTTAAGAATATTGGCCGATAACTTGAGAAGGGTTTAAGCTACGACTTTGAAATTTTGTATGTGTTATTTTTCCAACAGTTGGAGCTAAATGTATGATTATGAAGAAAATCCTATTAGTTCTTCGTGTAGCTGCCATACAAATATCCTGTCAAAACGTCTTCACTTAATTTACGGAACTTACTATAACTCACAACGAGAAAAGTACGAAACTCTTGTTAGCACTACCAAGGGCGCAATGCGCAACTTTAGTCGGTATTCTTACCGGCCATTGCCTGATTGGGGCGCACGCGTACAGACTGGGGCTAATCACTAACGATATTTGCAGGAACTGCAAACTTCCCGCGGAACGGGAAACACTAGAACACCTCCTGTGCAGCTGCCCGGCTCTGGCTAGGAGACGGGTGAAGGCTCTAGGTGCACCGTCTTTCGCAAATCTTGGACAAGTCTCGCGTAGCAGCATGCAGAGCCTGCTAAACTTTGCTACGGCAACAGGGACCTTTGATTTGAACGAGGAACTCTCAACACAGATCGATACGCAAGCGCACCTACCTTAGGCACATTGGGTCTCCTTTTTATGTGGTATCGCTATGGACCCTCGAGGGTCTATGCGAGGTTTTTAAGCCGCCACTGATACCTACCTACCTACTATAACTCAAGTAATCTTTTAGCTATGAATTGAAAATTTTGTACAAATTAGTTTTGAGTAAGAATGAAGTTCAAGTTTACTAATCAGCGAAATCCTTTTACTCCTTCTGGTAGCTGCCATACAAAATGTCCTTAAGACACGTGATCAACAATATTTTTCGATAACTTTTGAACGCTTCAAGCTACGAATTTGAAATTTTGTACACGTTCATTTTTAAATGGTTCCAAGGAAAAGGAGAAATATGAAAGAAATCGAGTGAGTCCTTCCTGCACCTCCCATGTGAAAGTCCTTCAAAAAGGACTTTTTTTTCGATGACTTAGCCAGTTCAAGATATGAAATTAAACACTGAATATTGTCTTTTAGGTTTGAGTAGCAATCTAACGGAAGTCTTTAATAATGGACATACAACATGCACACACGTAATTCTACTTTATCCCCAACTACAATATAAATCGAGAGTATTATACGATTGGCTTACAGCCGATCGTGACTGCAGTATGTTTTTATACTCTAGATGAAATCATATAGAGTATTATAAGTTTAATCCAGCCCAAAAGTTTGTAACGCATAGAACCTAGCCTCGGACGAAAAAAAGTTATATATTATTTTTTGTTTATTTGTGGTCAAAAACCTCAAATCCGCTTGACATCCGTCCGTCCGTCCGTCCATCTGTCCGTGAACACGATAACTCAAGAACGCCTTCACCTAGGATCTTGAAATTTTGAATCTGGACATCTGGTTGAATTTGTAAGGCTAAGTTCGTTAACCGGCAAAATCGTCCTACTCCTTCGGGTAGCTGCCATTCAAAATGTCCTTAAAATACGTGTTCAAGAATATTGGTCGATAACTTCAGAACGGTTTAAGCTACAGCTTTGAAATTTTGCATGTGTTATTTTTCCAACAGGTGGAGCTCAATATATGAATATGAAGAAAATTCTATTAGTCCTTCGTGTAGCTGTCATACAAATATCCTGTTAAAATGTATTCACTTAATTTACGGAATTCACTATAACTCAAGTAATCTTTTAGCTACGAATTCAAAATTTTGTATAAATTAGTTTTGAGTGGAAAGAAAGTTCTACTTTACTAGTCAGCGAAATCCTTTTACTCCTTCTGGTAGCTCCCATTCAAAATGTCCTTAAAACACGTGTTCAAGAATATTGGCCGATAACTTCAGAAGGGTTTAAGCTACGTCTTTGAAATTTTGTATGTGTTATTTTTCCAATAGTTGGTGCTAAATATATGATTATCAAGAAAATCGTATTAGTCCTTCGTGTTGCTGCCATACAAATATTTTGTCAAAATGTCTTCACTGAATTTACGGAACTCACTATAACTCAAGTAATCTTTTAGCTATGAATTGGAAATTTTGTATAAATTAGTTTTGAGTGAAAACGAAGTTCGAATTTACTAATCTGTGAAATCCTTTTACTCCTTCTGGTAGCTGCCATATAAAATGTCCTTGAAACACGTGTTCAACAATATTTTTCGATAACTTTTGAACGCTTCAAGCTACGAATTTGAAATTTTGTACACGTTCATTTTTAACTGGTTTCAAGGAAAAGAATAAATATGTAAGAAATTGAGTGAGTCCTTCCTGCACCTCCCATGTGAAAGTCCTTCAAAAATTACATTTTTTTTCGATGACTTTTTCAGTTCAGGATATGAAATTAAACACTGAATATTGTCTTTTAGTTTTGAGTAGCAATCTAATGGAAGTCCTTAATAAAGGACATACAACATGCACACACGTAATTCTACTTTATTTAGCCAATATAAATCGGAGTTCAGTATTCATCTAGAGTATTATACGATTGGCTTGCAGCCGATCGTGACTGCAGTATGTTTTTCTATCAGATAGATATAACATTGATTCTTCATTCTTCCAATCTCTGAAATCCGGCTTCCCGATACTCATATGGAACCGAGCAGTTCATTCATATGCTATTTGCATTATTCAGAGTCGAGGTCGAATTTGTTTGTTCAATTCGTAAAATTTCGTGCAAATAATTCACCTAATATCGAATTCAAGGCTCGTTACAGTTTCACTATGTGGGCACCGGTTGTACCATTTTCATTAGCAAATACGATCGGAAATCGGATTGCGCCAGTACATGTACTGCAGATTGTACGAATTCTGCAAATTGCATTAATCGTGTATGCCTTAATTGAACTCATCTACGCACGCAAAACGCAATGTACACGGTAAAGATGTGTAAGCTTTGAAATGATTGCAACTGCGAATATGAAAGAAGGTTTGTGTTATTAATGCTTTTCCGTTTTAAGTTTGCACCTGCATGTGTAGTTGAGTTATGCCTTATGGGGTATGCCCTTTAATCTCTCTTGCAAATTTGAACATATTTTTTATTGACGACGGAAAGTTGGTTCGAATGAAGCAGTACCGCATTTGCTTTGCAATTGCATTATACAAAGGATGACAATTATTGGGAGTTATTTTAATGTACTATGCTCCATAAAATTATTTATACTACTTGGAAAATAGCCTGCCTCACAGTTTATGGTTTCTTAGAAGAGAAAAAAATATTGTAATTAAGGAATTGGCACATAATACTAAAAACATACCGCCATCATGATAGGTCGCATCTTAAATATATGATATTCTGGATGCAATACTGTACTTCGATTTATATTATAGTTGAGTATAAAGCAGAATAAGAAGTTTTATAAAGGACTCAGTCGAGTCCAAAACGCCACAAAATAAAAATAAACAGTATTTTACCTAGAAAACTAGTATTTTCAGAATGAGAAGTAATTCTAATATTATAATTCATTGCTACATACTCGAAAAAGAAGGACAAATGTCACCTGTTTTCAATTTCATATCTGTTGATTCGGCAGTATGAAAAATATTCCTTTTTCAAGAACTATTGTATGGGAGAAGGGCGTAATTTATTTTCACCATATTCATCCCTTTATCTCAAGTCATTGAAAAATCAATATGTACACAATTACTTATTACTAGCTAGAAACATTCTGAAGTTATCGGCTAGTATTCGTGAACTCGTGTTTCAATGACTTTTGTGTGTCAACATGCTATGAATACAGCCTCGACTAATAATTTTTCTTCATCCTATTTTCCTTATCGGCATGCGAATAGTCCCAAATTTACTTTACATTGTGTTGTAATCATACGGACACATTAGAAAATAGTTTCTCCTCTTCCTCACCACGATTGATCCACAAGGCATATTACATAAATAATTACGAAATAATGAATAATACCCTAACAATATAGAAAATACAAATTTATAAAATAAAACATCGCAAAACAAGACATTGAAAGAAAAGTTTGAATCTTGAATAGACGAGTACCTGCATTTACCAAGAACGAGGAAAAATACGAAATTGTCGCTTCCCGCGCATTTTCCTCGATTGAAGAAATGCTGTTATGACACTGGTTATTTCTCGCGCTTTAAAGCGGCTAGAATAACCAAATGGAGAGAGATAGAAAATTTAACATACAATGGTGTGAGAGAGACTGTCCGAACAGCTAAAAAGTGAGTAACTGTCAAAAAAGGCAACAAAGCACCTGCGAGCAGTGTTTCGCAACATTCTAGCAGTTAAGCCAAGAATCATGCTGTTATGACACTGGCTATTTTCTCGCTAGTTTCAAGTGCAATAAAAGTCAATCGTGCGACAAGGCGACCAATATAGAGAGAAAGAGATTACCGCTAAAAAATACCCTTGCTGATGCTACCGGCATCTAGTAGACGAAATTAACAATTGATTTGTTATAAAAAATACTGATCTTAGCGCGTTTCATAACATAACATGACACTTTCCATAATTTATACATAACGAACTGTCAAAAACAAGTCTGTAGCGGCTGGAAAATCTAGCCGCCAGTGGATTTTTCTTGGATTAACTGCTAGAATGTTGCGAAACACTGCTCGAATGCGCTTTGTTGCAGCTTTTTTTTTGACAGTTATGGATTGTTTTTTGACAGTTACCCATAGTTTGCTGTTCGGACTGTCTCTCTCACACCAATGTCTAAATTGTATGTTAAAGTCTCTATCCCTTTCCATTTGGATTGTCTAGCCGCTTTAAAGCCGCAAAAATAGCCAGTGTCATAACAGCATCAATCCCTGGCGCTTCATTTTCCAGTGGCTACGCGTTTTTTTTTGACAGAGTGTGATTCTTGTGACACAATTGTAAGCTGTCAAAAGTTATCTTTTCCCAATTGTTCTACTGAAATTCACACTTATCTTGTTTTGGTCTTTATGGGAATGCACATGCGGATTCCAGATTTCCATTTTTATTAGAGCCATCTGTATACCAGATAAGTACTCCTACGAGTGTCAAGCAAGTGCAGTTTGTTCCTGCCGAAAATATTTCTGCGATATTGCATGGCATCTTTGGCGCATGTGGACAACATCGGAAACTGAATCGTCTTGATAATAATAATGCTGTTAGAAAATTCAAATGGAGAGGGATAGAGACAACAAAGCGCATTCGAGCAGTGTTTCGCAACATTCTAGCAGTTAATCCAAGAAAAATCCACTGGCGGCTAGATTTTCCAGCCGCTACAGACCTGTTTTTGACAGTTCGGTACGTATAAATTATGGAAAGTGCCATGTGATGTTACGAAACGCGCCAGAACCGGTATTTTTCTTAACAAACCAGTTGTTAATTTTGTTTACTAGATGCCGCTAGCGTCGGAAAGAGCGGTATCTCTTTCTTTTAATGTTGTTCGCCTTGTCGCACGATTGGCTATTATTGTACCTTTTTCTAGCGAGGAAAATAGCCAGTGTCATAACAGCATAAATGATTCCATGTAATTGTTGTAAATACTTAATACGTATTATAAATAACCGCCATATTCTACAGCCAAAAGCCCGTCCATTTAATACCTTGGCATCATTTTCGACTCGTTCGTGTGCTGCTTATGAACTCATTTTCATTTTCTAGCCTGATGAGAATATGGAAACGTGAGAGATTCATACAACCCTTTCTTGTATGTTATTCTCTTATACTTTAAGATGGAAAAACTGTGAAAATTGGATCGACCGAAAATTGACACATACCGCTGGTTAATAAATTCGTTCACCATTTTTCCGTTTGCCTCATATTAAGCCGGCTACAGACTTATCGCGTTTCGCCTATTTCGCGTCTTTCTCGTGAATAGTGTGTACAGGTTTTTCGTAAGTTTCGTGAGTTTCTCGCGTTTCGTTATTCGCGTATCGCGATTCGTGAGTTTTCTCTACTGGAGGCGGTTTTTTGACGACATCAAAGGGTTTTGCTTGGCGAGAAAGTGACGAAAAATGTTCGAGACGATTTTTTCGAGACTTTCTCGCGAGTTTCGTGTGTTTCGTGAAACAAAACGAGAAAACGTGAAATGTGAAAAACAAGAAAAGCAGGAGAAGTCTGTAATCTGCTTGCCGACCAGTGCTTCAACAGAGTGAGGTTTTTTTACTTTGCCATTCTGCTGATGATGGGAACTGGAAAAAATTGGCTCGTCGTATTCGCGGTGAACGTGCTTAAAAGAAATTTTGATTTTCTTTTAATAAAAACAAAACGGTCCTTTTCAGGACCACCAAATTGTTCATTCAAAGAGTAATAATTTAAAAGTATGTTGTCTTAACTAGGTACTAAACAATATTTCTAGGTAGGTAGGTGATAATGATCTACCGTCATTTAAGGGTGACACAATTAACTGTACTACTCTTTCGATAGTTTTTTGTGTGGCCCTGAGAAGGGCCTCTTGGTTTAGATTTGTTAGCCTGTTAGGGCAATAAATAATATTTGAAATAATAAAAGTAACGCAGGACAATTATGAAAGTTGATGACTGTATGAAGATAAAATCCACTTTTAGCATTTAGGGAATTATTTTTGTACATTTTTGAATTATTATTGTACATTTTTATCGTCAGTGGCTTTTGGCATGTAAGACAACCCGGTTACGGCAATCTTCATGTGTCACCCTAGAGTGGGTTATTCTGACCTTGGCAAGTGAAACCGATTCTCGCCTATCCAATAGAGTGCTGTACGCAGAAGAATCTGTGTTGCGCCAGTTTTTGGCCAAAAATGTAAAATTGGAGACCAGTCGATAGATCGCTGTAGTTCTAAATCTTTTCTGGCAGTGCATCGAGCGAAACTGATGAAAGCGGGTATAATTTCATCTTCATGTGGAGAAAATGGCAGACTCATCAGCTGGTCGCCTTGCTCGTTCACATCAATGCCAACATGTCGCAGAATCCAAAATAGTTGGGTCTCTGCCGAGATCACCAAGATTAAGTTTCGAATGTGTTGGATCATCGGTTATTTCTATACGGAGTAGTGATTGGTCTCCACGGCTGCTTTAAAGTCCGAGAAGACTACATCAGATACTGAGGCTTGTTGGGCGGTGTCTGCAGCATTTTGTATGGCAAATGATTCGGCTTGATATACACTAGTGTCCCAGTGCATTTTTAACCTTCGCTGACTCGTAGAATTGGTGATAATTGTATGAATGGTGAATTTAGCAGCTGAAGTCTGATTGTATGTTTTGGACCCGTCCGCATAGTAATGAGTACATCTGGCTCAGACACTGAAATGGCTCCGATCCGATGCGTCATCCTGTATAGAGTTTCCAGACAGTGGGTTTTCCTGTGATATCTTGACACGGTTGGTCAAAAAAGAAAAAAGAAACGAGCCGACTTGAAAAGTTGAGTGAGCTACGCATAATTCTTCGGAAGGAAGATCGTGAATTATAATTTCACAAAAAAACAAATCGGATGGGGCCAACTACGTATTCAAAAGGAAAAAAAAAGGTTTCGGTAAAAATTTATCTGTTTAATTATAAAAACTTTAGTACAATGTGCAAAACTTTACTTCTTGACGGACATTAAACATTTTCTTGGCATTTATAAATATCAATATTTGTCTCTAGACACTGCCTAAATGAATAATCGTTAAATCCATAACGTACTTGCCAGGCGTTGACTTAAATAAGTGCAATCCACGTCCGATTTTGAGTCTGCAGCAGATATTCAATCTGTGAATTTAAAATTTCTGAATGTGCAAAAATAACGAAGTTTGCTTAGCAATTACATAACTTGTCTGTCGTGCAATTTTTCGTGAAAGTTAATCGTCAGTTGAATGCTCCGCTTGATAAGATCCTTCTACTGCGATTCGATACCTTTGGTTTGTTCGCAGTTCGGCAGTCGAGTATCTTGTACGGTGCTCAGCTTAATGTAATTTAAATTGCGAAATTTTTTTATTTCCAATTCGAGAAACCGCACCAAGTTTAGTGTCTGAGTAAGAGGAAAGCTATGTTAGACCTGCAAGTGAAAAACGAAACGTACCGAGACGAGACTCCTCGATTTCGATTTCGTTGACGTTATGTGTGAGATTTTTGCCGGAAATCCTCTCGTAATCGTAGCCCTTGACACGTTCGACGATTGCCATCCTATCGATGATTTCGCCGAGTGAAGATTGCCGCTGAATCTCCTTTTTGATATGCTCAGCCCGTTCCATGTATTCGATGATTTTCTTTCGCAGACGCTCGCGAACTTCTTGGTCCGAGTTGTCTTGAAATTATTTAGAGTTAACGGATATTTGCCGAAGTTACATTTTTCACAATTCTTACTTTTGCTTATTTGCAGCAACTCGAAAATGCCGTCCTCGTAGAGTTTTAGCGGTTCCAGTCTTCGGCCGCTGGTGTGGTACTCCACGGCCCTCACTTAAATCTCCATCACCCTATCGCTCATGTTTCACAACAGCTTTAAAATAATAAAATTTTATCGAATTTAACTAAGTACAAACATTAAAAACTGCATCCTAAATTGCGCGGAACAAGTTCTGTTTACATCACGAACGAAAAGTTGACAGTTCTTTTCTTGTCAGGCGGTGACTGACAGATGACGCGAAAAATAACCAGTGTCATAACAGCATAGGTCAAAACCTGTTTTTTCCCCAGCAACAAGAAATTTGGGAAAATTGAAGCGAGAGATCTTGGACAACAAGGTCGCAGCAAGTCTCGAGAAGTTTTATACCGGGAGTGCCATCGGCCCTCATTTTTACGAGGACGCCGTGGGTATCGCGGTTACTGTGACAGAACCATGATTAACTAGTATTTGTTGCTACAAATTGATGAATTGGGACTGGAGGACATGTAGTTCCAACAGTTACAACAACCGCACACACAGCTCGCGCGAAAATAGAAATTTTGAAGGGTGCGTTTCTGGGTTGCCTAATATCTCGTTTTGGCGATTTGCACTAGCCGGCAAGTTTGCCCTATTTGACCGCTTTGGACTTCTTTCTTTGGAGTTTTTTGAAGTCACGTGTCTATCAGAACAAGTTACCGACTCTGGAAACTTTGAAAGAGAATATCCGATAAGAGTGTGATAACTTATCGCCCGAAGTTCTCGCCAAAACGATTGAAAATGCGATAAAAAGAGTTCAAATGGTCATCAATAATGGCGGAGCCTACTTGACCGATAACATCTTCAAAAAGTAATGTGAAAAACATACTGCAGTCACGATCGGCTGCAAGCCAATCGTATAATACTCTAGATGAATACTGAACTCCGATTTATATTGTAGTTGGGGATAAAATAGAATTACGTGTGTGCATGTTGTATGTCCTTTATTAAGGACTGCCATTAGATTGCTACTCAAAACTAAAAGACAATATTCATTGTTTAATTTCACATCTTTTACTGGGTAATTCATCGGAAAAAAATGTCCTTTTTGCAGGACTTTCACACGGGAGGTGCAGGAAGGACTCACTCGATTTCTTACATATTTATCCTTTTCCTTAGAACCATTTAAAAATGAACGAGTACAAAATTTCAAATTCGTAGCTTGAAGCGTTCAAAAGTTATCGGAAAATATTGTTGAACACGTGTCTTAAGGACATTTTGTATGGCAGCTACCAGAAGGAGAAAAAGGATTTCGCTGATTAGTAAACTCAAACTTTGTTTTCACTCAAAACTAATTTCTACAAAATTTCCAATTCATAGCTAAAAGATTACTTGAGTTATTGAAAGTTCCGTAAATTAATTGAATACGTTTTGACAGGATATTTGTATGGCAGCTACACGAAGGACTAATAAGATTTTCTTCGTAATCATACATTTAGCTCCAACTATTGTAAAAATAACACATACAAAATTTCAAAGTCGTAGCTTAAACCCTTCTGAAGTTATCGGCCAATATTCTTAAACACGTGTTTTAAGGACATTTTGTATGGCAGCTACCTGAACGAGTGAAAGGATTTCGCTGACTAGTAAAGCCGAACTTTCTTTTCACTCAAAACTAACTTGTAAAAAATTTCGAATTCGTAGCTAAAAGATTACTTGAGTTATAGTGAGTTTCGTAAATTAAGTGAATACATTTTGACAGGATATTTGTATGGCAGCTGCACGAAGGACTAACAGGATTTTCTTCATAATCATATATTTAGCTCCAACTATTGGAAAAATAACACATACAAAATTTCAAAGTCGTAGCTTAAATCCTTCTGAAGTTATCGACCAATATTCATGAAAACGTGTTTTAAGGATATTTTGTACGGGAGCTACCAGAAGGAGTAAAAGGATTTCGCTCACTAGTAAACTCGAACTTGCATTTCACTCAAAACTAATTTGTACAAAATTTTGAATTCGTAGCTAAAAGATTACTTGAGTTATAGTAAGTTTCGTAAATTCAGTGAATACATTTTGACAGGATATTTGTATGGCAGCTACACGAAGGACTAACAGGATTTTCTTCATATTCATATATTCAGCTCCAACTATAGGAAAAATAACACATACAAAATTTTGAAGTCGTAGCTGAAACCCTTCTGAAGTTATCGACCAATATTCATGAGCACGTGTTTTAAGGACATTTTGTATGGCAGCTACCCGAAGGAGTAGGACTATTTTGCCCGTTAACGAACTTAGCCTTACAAATTCAACCAAACATCCAGATTCAAAATTTCAAGATCCTAGGTGAAGGCGTTCTTGAGTTATCGTGCTAACGGACAGACGGACGGACGGACGGATGGACGGACGGACGGACGTCAGGCGGATTTGAGGTTTTTGGGCACAAATAAACAAAACATACTGTATAACTTTTTTTCGTCCGAGGCTTAGTTCTATGCGTTACAAACATTTGGGCTGGATTAAACTTATAATACTCTATATGATTTCATCTAGAGTATAAACATACTGCAGTCACGATCGGCTGCAAGCCAATCGTATAATACTCTAGATGAATACTGAACTCCGATTTATATTGTAGTTGGGGATAAAGTAGAATTACGTGTGCATGTTGTACGTCCTTTATTAAGGACTGCTATTAGATTGTTACTCAAAACTAAAAGACAATATTCAGTGTTTAACTTCATATCTTGAACTGGGTAAGTCATCGAAAAAAATGTCCTTTTTAAAGGACTTTCACATGGGAGGAGCAGGAAAGGACTCACTCGATTTTTTACATATCTATCCTTTTCCTTGGAACCATTCAAAAATAAACGTGTACAAAATTTCAAATTCGTAGCTTGAAGCGTTCAAAAGTTATTGGAAAATATTGTTGAACACGTGTTTTAAGGATATTTTGTATGGCAGCTACCAGAAGGAGTAAAAGGATTTCGCTGATTAGTAAACTCGAACTTCCTTTTCACTCAAAACTAACTTGTACAAAATTCCGAATTCGTAGCTAAAAGATTACTTGAGTTATTGTGAGTTTCGTAAATTAAGTGAATACATTTTGACAGGATATTTGTATGGCAGCTACACGAAGGACTAACAGGATTTTCTTCATAATCATATATTTAGCTCCACCTATTGGAAAAATAACACAAACAAAATTTCAAAGACGTAGCTTAAACCCTTCTGAAGCTATCGACCAATATTCTTGAAGACGTGTTTTAAGGACATTTTGTATGGCAGCTACCAGAAGGAGTAAAAGGATTTCGCTGATTAGTAAACTCCAACTTTGTTTTCACTCAAAACTGACTTGTACAAAATTTCGAATTCGTAGCTAAAGGATTACTTGAGTATAGTGAGTTTCGTAAATTAAGTGAATACATTTGACAGGATATTTGTATGGCAGCTACACGAAGGACTAATAGGATTTTCTTTATAATCATATATTTAGCTCCAACTATTGGAAAAATAGCACGTACAAAATTTCAATGTCGTAGCTTAAACCCTTCTAAAGTTATAGACCAATATTCTTGAAGACGTGTTTTAAGGACATTTTGTATGGCAGCTATCAGAAGGAGTAAAAGGATTTCGCTGATTAGTAAACTCCGACTTTGTTTTCACTCAAAACTGACTTGTACAAAATTTCGAATTCGTAGCTAAAGGATTACTTGAGTATAGTGAGTTTCGTAAATTAAGTGAATACATTTTGACAGGATATTTGTATGGCAGCTACACGAAGGACTAAAAGGATTTTCTTCATAATCATATATTTAGCTTCAACTATTGGAAAAATAACACATACAAAATTTCAAAGACGTAGCTTAAACCCTTCTGAAGTTATCGACCAATATTCTTGAACACGAGTTTTAAGGACATTTTGTATGGCAGCTACCCGAAGGAGGAGGACGATTTTGCCCGTTAACAAACTTAGCCTTACAAATTCAACCAAACATCCAGATTCAAAATTTCATGATCCTAGGTGAAGGCGTTCTTGAGTTATCGTGCTAACGGACAGACGGACGGACGGACGGACGGACGGACGGACGGACGGACGGACGGACGGACGTCAGGCGGATTTGAGGTTTTTGGCCACAAATAAACAAAAAATAATATATAGCTTTTTTTCGTCCGAGGCTTGGTTCTATGCGTTACAAACTTTTGGGCTGGATTAAACTTATAATACTCTATATGATTTCATCTAGAGTATAAAAACTTTAAGGTCCAAATAAACAGTAAAAAAATTATATCGTTTCATTTTAAAGATATAGTAAAAACATACTGCAGTCACGATCGGCTGCAAGCCAATCGTATAATACTCTAGATGAATACTGAACTCCGATTTATATTGTAGTTGGGGATAAAGTAGAATTACGAGTGTGCATGTTGTATGTCCTTTATTAAGGACTGTCATTAGATTGCTAATCAAACCTAAAAGACAATATTCAGTGTTTAATTTCATATCTTGAACTGGGTAAGTCATTGAAAAAAAATTTCCTTTTTGAAGGACTTTCACATTGGAGGTTCAGAAAGGACTCACTCGATTTCTTACATATTTATCCTTTTCCTTGGAACCATTTAAAAATGAACGTGTACAAAATTTCAAATTCGTAGCTTCAAGCGTTCAAAAGTTATCGAAAAACATACTGCAGTCACGATCGGCTTCAAGCCAATCGTATAATACTCTAGATGAATACTGAACTCCGATTTATATTGTAGGTGGGGATAAAGTAGAATTACGTGTGTACATGTTGTATGTCCTTTATTAAGGACTACCATTAGATTGCTACTCAAAACTAAAAGACAATATTCAGTGTTTAATTTCATTTCTTGAACTGGGTAAGTCATCGAAAAAAAATTTCCTTTTTGAAGGACTTTCACATGGAAGGTGCAGGAAGGACTCACTCCATTCCTTACATATTTATCCTTTTCCTTGGAACCATTTAAAAATGAACGTGTACAAAATTTCAAATTCGTAGCTTGAAGCGTTCAAAAGTTATCGAAAAATAATGTTGAACACGTGTCTTAAGGACATTTTGTATGGCAGCTACCAGAAGGAGTAAAAGGATTTTGCTGATTAGTAAACTCGAACTTCGTTTTCACTCAAAACTAATTTGTACAAAATTTCCAATTCATAGCTAAAAGATTACTTGAGTTATAGTGAGTTTCGTAAATTAAGTGAATGCATTTTGACAGGATATTTGTATGGCAGCTACACGAAGGACTAACAGGATTTCTTTCATAGTTCTACATTTAGCTCCAACTATTGAAAAAGTAACACATACAAATTTTCAAAGCCGTAGTTTAAACCCTTCCGAAGTTATTGGCTAATATTTTTCAACACGTGTTTTAAGGACATTTTGTATGGCAGCTACCCGAAGGAGTAGGACGATTTTGCCCGTTAACGAACTTAGCCTTACAAATTCAACCAAACATCCAGATTCAAAATTTCAAGATCCTAGGTGCAGGCGTTCTTGCGTTATCGTGCTAACGGACAGACGGACGGACGGACGGACGGACGGACGGACGGACGGACGGACGGACGGACGGACGGACGGACGGACGGACGGACGGACGGACGTCAAGCGGATTTGAGATTTTTAGCCACAAATAAACAAAAAATAATATATAACTTTTTTTCGTCCGAGGCTTGGTTCTATGCGTTACAAACTTTTGGGCTGGATTAAACTTATAATACTCTATATGATTTCATCTAGAGTATAAATATTGTTGAACACGTGTCTTAAGGACATTTTGTATGGCAGCTACCAGAAGGAGTAAAAGGATTTCGCTAATTAGTAAACCTGAACTTCGTTTTTACTCAAAACTAATTTGTACAAAATTTCCAATTCATAGCTAAAAGATTAATTGAGTTATAGTGAGTTCCGTAAATTAAGTGAAGACGTTTTGACAGGATATTTGTATGGCAGCTACACGAAGGACTAATAGGATTTTATTCATAATCATACATTTAGCTCCAACTATTAGAAAAATAACACATACAAAATTTCAAAGTCGTAGCTTAAACCCTTCTGAAGTCATCGACCAATATTGTTGAGCACATGTTTCAAGGACATTTTGTATGGCAGCTACCAGAAGGAGTAAAAGGATTTCGCTGAATAGTAAACCTGAACTTTTTTTTTACTCAAAACTAATTTGTACAAAATTCCGAATTCGTAGCTAAAAGATTACTTGAGTTATAGTGAGTTTCGTAAATTAAGTGAATACATTTTAACAGGATATTTGTATGGCAGCTACACGAAGGACTAATAGGATTTTCTTCATAATCATACATTTAGCTCCAACTATTGAAAAAGTAATACATACAAAATTTCAAAGTCGTAGCTTTAGGCGTTCCGAAGTTATTGGTCAATATTATTGAACACGTGTTTTAAGGACATTTTGTATGGCAGCTACCCGAAGGAGTAGGACGATTTTGCCCGTTAACGAACTTAGCCTTACAAATTCAACCAAACACCCAGATTCAAAATTTCAAGATCCTAGGTGAAGGCGTTCTTGAGTTATCGTGTTCACGGACAGACGGACGGACGGACGGACGGACGGACGGACGGACGTCAAGCGGATTTGAAGTTTTTGGCCACAAATAAACAAAAAATAATATATAACTTAACTAGCTTGGTTCTATGCGTTACAAACTTTTGGGCTGGATTAAACTTATAATACTCTATATGATTTCATCTAAAGTATAAAAATATCGGGTGACTGTTTTTGGGCCACCCTGTATTATTATTATTACTTTCATTATTGTCTTGGACCCACGAGTGAAGGGGATGGTCATACATGGCAGAGTACCGCATTACTGTGAGAAGGCTAACTAAAACCAGATATCGTCCTTTATCTGGGGTCTGTCGTTCGCGACTGAGCTCACCCTCAGCCAATCAGTCACCAGCACGATGATTTCTACCTTGACTTGGGTATAGGATGAAATAGGTATTGGAAGGACGACACGTGGGGGGGGGGTACTTTATTCTTAATAATGACAGCATCCGATGTAAAGCGTATATGTAATTCGTAGGTGAGAAATCGAGTGGAAACCAAATCCATCCCAACAAATCATTACCATCAGACGCCTACGTTCAATTTTTAAAAGTAAATAAAACAAGTTGTATGTGAGATATAAACCCAATTCTTTATTTTAAAGAACATTTTATGGCATTAAGTATGTGTTGAGAATTACGAAATTAAACACTTGCTTTGGATTACGAGAATGCGTTTAATTTGTCTTGATTTAAATATTATAGGAAAACGTGATCGATTACAATGGTGAATAACGACGAACTGATCCTCGATACTGAGATGTTGAAAAGCAACTGCGTCACATCAACGGAACGGTGGTCCGGCTTCGAGATAGAAGTATGCGGGTGGATGCTGAATTCTAGATAGCGCGTTTCAGACTGCGTACAAACCCGAACATTTCCGCCCGCCTCGGTTCATCCCTCATCTTTTGAATTAGTTGCCACCTATTGCACAGGGGGACTTTTAGATTCAACAGTGAAGGCTCAGGCACTGATGTAAGAGGCGCTCCGATAAGAAAGTGCGCGGGTGTCAGCGGTGATAAATCGGATGAGTCATCTGATAGGGGTTGCAGCGGCCTAGAGTTCAAACATGCTTCGACTTGACTCAAAAAGGTGGACATCTCCTCAAATGTAAGTGTAGCAGTACCGATGACTCGCTTGAGGTGATATTTAGTCGATTTAACTGCGGCCTCCCACAGTCCGCCAAAGTGTGGCGCACCAGGTGGATTGAAACGCCAGGTAGTACCGTCTTTGGCAACTGCATCTGCGATGATTGCTGATTGTTTCGATGCAATTGAAAAGAGTTTTCGTAGCGTTCATCAACGAAATTTGTACCATTGTCGCTAGTTAGAGTACAAAGAACTCCACGACGAGATGTAAATCTCCGAAACGCAGCTAAAAAGGATGATGTTGAATAGCTAGAGACTGCCTCGAGGTGTACAGCGCGAGTAGCCATACAAGCGAAAACTGCAATGTAGCCCTTTTGAGACTTGTGTCCACGTCCAGGACTGGTCCGTAGATCAATTGGTCCAGCATAATCCACACAGCCATGCAGAAAAGGACGACTTCGTTGCACCCTTGAAGGCGGTAAACTTCCCATCTGCTGAGAACAAGTGGAGGCTCTATATCGGATACATGGAACACATTTTGAGATACAAGCCTTGACAGCTTGACGTCCTCGTGGAATCCAATATTGACGCCTG
This sequence comes from Beris morrisii, assembly GCA_951812415.1. Lineage (NCBI taxonomy): Eukaryota > Metazoa > Arthropoda > Insecta > Diptera > Stratiomyidae > Beris > Beris morrisii. The sequence continues at coordinate 84,906,833 of OX638310.1, read as the reverse complement.
AGTCTTCCAAGAGTCAATTGTGTTGAACCTTTCGATGGCATTAATCAGTAATCAATTTCGTGATTGCTGCATCTCGCGGCAAAATTATGGGATTCTTCTCATCTGGATCGAGAATAGCATGCTTTAAGCGACCGCCGACACTAATTAGACCTCTCTCATCTATGAACGGATTGAGCGAAAGTAATGAGCTCCCCTTGAGCTGGCACGGTTTGGATGAAGCAAGTTGTGCCATCTCGGAGTAGAAGAAGGCGTGTTGGAATGTTTTTATCCAATAGATTCTGGCAGCTTCCAACTCTAGTGGAGAGAGAATATGTGTGTGAACGATGTATTGCGCAGATTGTTGTTCATTTCGCGTTCTAAAGCGAGGAGCTAATCTTTGACACCAAGCAGTTACTCTCAATAGTTTAGATAAACTTGAGGCTGATGAAGCGAATAATTCCCAAAATGGAGGTTTGTGTATTGTCGCTTTCAGGACAACTACACGTCTATCCAAGGATTCCTCATGTTGAGAAAGTGGTTCAAAAGTTGGCCATGATATAGGTGAATTTGATAACCGCTCCGGTCCTCTCCACCATAATGTGAATTTGTTGAGTTGACGAGCCGTTAATCCACGTATGGCACAATCGGCGGGATTGTCAATGCCAGCGATGTGATGCCAGGTAGCTTCAGGTGTGTATACCAGCCACTCGGTTTGCTACGTAAGTTTTCCAGGTTGACGGTGTTGATTTAATCCAAGCTAGTGTAGTTGTGCTGTCTGACCATAAATGTAATGGTGTCGACTGAAGTGAGAGCGTTTGACGAACTTGAGATGCCAGTTTTGCTAGCAGAAACGCGCCACAAAGTTCCAAGCGTGGTATCGCCACTTGTTTCAACGGAGCGACTTTAGTTTTTGAAGCTATCAGGGAAATGCGTATGTTTCCGTCTGCGGTGCAAACGCGCAAGTAGAGAACTGCAGCATAAGCAGAAATTGATGCATCTACAAATCCATGCATCTCCAGAAACTGCAAGCAGTGAGAAAATCCCAACCAGCGTGGTATAAGGATATCCTCTATTTCTTGTAGATTAGCATAGAGCTCGTGTAATCGCATTTTGTGGTAACGCATCATCCCATCCAACGCCTAATGTCCAGAGTCTCTGCATAAAGATTTTATGCTCTATGGTAATTGGGGCTAGCCAACCCGGGGGGTCAAAAAGCTTTGATATTGTTGATAACACTGTCCTCTTCCTAATGGGTTTGCTAAGTTGTGCTAGACGTGCTCGAAATGTAAAAGAATCCGCATCAGGTTGCCAGATCAGCCCGAGCATATGGTATTCAGGCTCCTGGTGCCAAGTACTTGACTGCGATGATGCGATCCAATCTTGCGGAAGAGATGCAAGGAGCCGTTCGTCGTTCCACACTCATTTTCTCAGTAGAAATCCGCCTGCAGTGAGCCGATCGATAATTTCGTGTTGAAGAGCGAGAGCAGAGTTGATGTCGTCAGCTCCTGAGAGAATATTGTCAACGTAAGTGTTCTCGTCCAAAACCAAGGCTGCGCGAGGATAACGATGACTCTCGTCTTGCGATAGCTGCTTCACAGTACGCAATGCAAGATATGGAGCTGATGCAAGTCCATATGTGACCGTTCTTAGACGAAACTCTGAGATAGTTGCGTTATCAGTTGAACGCCAAAGAATCCGCTGATAATTCTGATCGTCCTGATGGACGGCGATTTGTCGAAACATCTTTTCAATATCCGTAGAGAAAACTACCGAAAACATGCGCCATCGAAGTAAGATGTCCGAAAGGTCTGGCTGAAGTTTCGGTCCGATGTGCAGATAGTCGTTTAGGGAAGTCCCAATTGATGTGCGTTGTGAACCGTTGAATACGACTCTTAATTTAGTGGTCGTGCTGGTCTCCTTGTAAACTCCATGATGTGGTAAGTAGAATCACGTGTTGGGTTCTCTAGCGATTTCAGTTAATTCCATGTGACCCAATGTATGATACTCACGTAAAAAGTTGGAATATGCTTGAGAAAGTTGAGCATTGTGAGAAAATCTGCGTTCCATCTTTTGGAGCATAGATTTGGCTGGAGTGCGCGAGTCGCCAAAATCGCTAACGACAGATTTGAAAGGTAGACGTACTATATAACGTCCTGTTTCGTCCCTTGAATGAGTAGACAAGAAGTGTTCTTCGCAATCCCTCTCCTCCTCGGTAAGTAGCGACGAAGCCGATGCGTTGATTTCCTCCTGTTCCCAAAAGCGTACCAATAATTGAGATAATTCCTGAGTGAGCGTACATGGCAAGCTGATGATGGGTCTGGGTGTAAGTTCATCGTTAATGATTTTGGTGTTAGAGGTAGGAGTTGTTGGACCCGTAAGAATCCATCCTAGTGCAGTTTCCTGTGCGATGAGTTCACCGGGTTCACCTGTTCGCAAACCCGGTCTTATGAGTAATGCGTAGACTTCACTACCCAAAAGAATGTCGATGGTCTCCGCAGAATCGAAGTTCGGATCCGCTAATGTAAGTCCGCTGAGAAAAGACCAGCTTTATTGATAACGACGTTGAGGTGGTAGATAGTCTGTTAGTCGTGGTAGTACTAGAGCTGGGGTTTCGCACCGAAAGTGTGATGACAAACGTGGCGAAATAATGATGTTCACAATTCCATGAGAGACTCCTGATGGGGTTGCACCAATTCCAGATAGTGGTAAAGATGCTGAACGACGAGGTAAGTGAAGACGTTGTGCTAATTTTTCCGAAATAAAATTACTCTCAGCGCAAGGATCGACGAGGGCACGAGCCCGAGTTGAAGCTCCATTCTGGTCGTAGATTTCGATTACAGCTGTAGCAAGTAAGACTGGAGTTGTAACGCCTGCTATTGTTTGAGTAACAAGAGCGTTAGTTGAAGCTGATTCAATGCTGGTTTGCCTGGGCACGAACTCTTGAGCTGAGACTTGGATTGATGATTGACTGTCATTACAAGTCATGCGTGCTGTTGAAGAGTCATGCAGAAGTGAGTGATGAAGTCCAGGACACTCACAACAAACTTTATTAGAGCGACAGTCCTTCACTAAGTATCTACCGAGACAATTAAAACAAAGGCGATTACTGGTTACAAAGTCCTTTCGCTGATTTACCGTACAGTTTCTGAAGGTTTCACAAAATGCAAGATAATGCTTTTATTGGCAGAATGAGCAATTATTTGATGAAGGTGCTGAAGATTTCTTATTCGCAGTCGACGGCTGAGTAGTAGAAAGAGCTTTGATAGACCGCACTGATTTGTTTGCAGTTGTTTTCGTTGAATCTGCTTTCGATGAAAGACGTTGTCGGTCAGTATGATCTAGAGACTCCAGTGTCCGTATTCGAGTGAGTATGAAGGTCTTAAGTGTCTCGAATGTTGGTGGAACAGTCACTGCTCCAAGCAAAGTTTCCCAAGATCGACGCGATTGATTGTCGAGTCTTTGGACTGTTATATAACCAGTCGTCCCAATTATCGACGGGGCGGCCATGAGTCTTAAGAGCTCCAATTGCATCAGTTGTATCGTTATAAACGCGTTTTAAGTTTAAAGCAGATTTCTTGGCAATGGGTTCTATGTTACAGAGTGAAGCTATTTGTGCAGATATCAACAGCCGCTTATTGTCATATCGCTCCAAAAGTATATTCCATGCTCTCGTAAAATTGTCTGAGGTAGTGGCTATATTATTTAGTAATTGAGCCGGTTCGTCCTTCAAGCTCAATTTCAGATAATACAAGCGTTCGACGTTTGTAATCGTCGGTTTAGATGAGACCAGAGAATTAAAAAGGTCCCGAAAATTAGGCCAATCTTGATAGCGACCACTGAACTTTGGGGTTCAATTTTGGGAAGATGATGATGAAAGTTATTCTCATTGGACAATGAAGAGGAATTTAATGTGACATCTTGCCTTGCGTTAAACGATTCCAAGTTGGCGAGGAACTTTCCTTTTTCAAGAAGGTAAGCCTCTTCTGCTAAATTCCAATGATCATCTCTCAGGTAATTTATAGTTTTATCTGATTCTTGTGCGATGTCAAGAATTTCAATATGTGTACTTTTTAAGGCCGACCAATACTTTTCTAAGTTTTCTAGGCAAGCTTGGCAGGCGCCTCGAGTCATATTAGCCGCGCCGAGCTTCGTATAATTAAGGAAGGACCGTTGTATCCATCTCTTCCTTTTTTCTTGCGATTCAATAAGGTTACTTATTTGTCGAGAGCTACTGCAGCTTTGCCGTTCGTTGCTAGACTCGGTTGTCATGATCGGAAGAAAAGTAACGTAACAAGAGTAATATGCACTACACCGGCAGATTCAATGTCGAAAAATGAATTCCACTATGGGGCACGACCTATCGCTTTGGTCAAGTTCAATGTAAAATAAGTAATACAAAGTTGGCACTTGATCTCGCACACTTGTTTGACGCATATACCGAATACCGACTGAGGAACAGTCACATCGACTGGAACACGACTATGATTTAATACGAGTTGAGAGCCAATTTGAAACGTGATCACGCACACTTCTTTGACGCGTATACACTCTAAACTGAAACCGACGCGCACTAATAGACTGTCAAGCACAGTTAATGTCTTTAAATTCAATTTTTCATATATTGATATGGAAAACCATGTGAGGATAATTACCGTATCAATATATCCGGCTCGACGGACCAAATTTGAGAATTGCGAAATTAAACACTTGCTTTGGATTACGAGAATGCGTTTAATTTGTCTTGATTTAAATATTATAGAAAAACGTGATCGTTTCAACCGATTTTTCCCAAACCGAACCACTAGTTCGGGAAAATTACACCCTTCACTAATCACTAATAAAAAAACATACTGCAGTCACGATCGGCTGCAAGCCAATCGTATAATACTCTAGATGAATACTGAACTCCGATTTATATTGTAGTTGGGTATAAAGTAGAATTACGTGTGTGCATGTTGTATGTCCTTTATTAAGGACTGCCAATAGATTGCTACTTAAAACTAAAAGACAATATTCAGTGTTTAATTTCATATCTTGAACTGGGTAAGTCATCGAAAAAAAATTCCTTTTTGAAGGACTTTCACATGGGAGGTGCCGGAAGGATTCACTGGATTACTTACATATTTATTATTTTCCTTGAAACCATTTAAAAAGAAACGTGTACAAAATTTCAAATTCGTAGCTTGAAGCGTTCAAAAGTTATCGAAAAATATTGTTGAACACGTGTCTTAAGGACATTTTGTACGGCAGGTACCAAAAGGAGTAAAAGGATTTCGCTGATTAGTAAACTCGAACTTCGTTTTTACTCAAAACTAATTTGTACAAAATTTCCAATTCATAGCTAAAAGATTACTTGAGTTATAGTAAGTTCCGTAAATTAAGTGAAGACGTTCTGACAGGATATTTGTATGGCACCTACACGAAGGACTAATATGATTTTCTTCATAATCATATATTTAGCTCCAACTATTAGAAAAATAACACAAACAAAATTTCAAAGACGTAGCTTAAACCCTTCTGAAGTTATCGGCCAATATTCTTAAACCCGTGTTTTCAGGACATTTTATATGGTAGCTACCAGAAGGAGTAAAAGGATTTCGCTGACTAGTAAGGTCGAACTTTCTCTTTACTAGAAACTAATTTGTACAAAATTTTGAATTCGTTGCTAAAAGATTACTTGAGTTATAGTGAGTTCCGTAAAATAAGTAAATACATTTTGACAGGATATTTGTATGGCAGCTACACGAAGGACTTACAGGATTTTCTTCATAATCATATATTTAGCTCCACCTATTGGAAAAATAACACATACAAAATTTCAATGTCGTAGCTTAAACCCTTCTGAAGTTATCGACCAATATTCTTGAACACGTGTTTTAAGGACATTTTGTAATGCAGCTACCCGAAGGAGTAGGACGATTTTGCCCGTTAACGAACTTAGCCTTACAAATTCAATTAAACATCCAGATTCAAAATTTCAAGATCCTAGGTCAAGGCGTTCTTGAGTTATCGTGTTCACGGACAGACGGACGGACGGACGGACGGACGGACGGACGGACGGACGTCAAGCGGATTTGAGGTTTTTGGCCATAAATAAACAAAAAATAATATATAACTTTTTTCCGTCCGAACGTTCCAAATAGCCTCCTTGTTATTTTTTAGGTTGTCAGTCGCATAGTACCCAACACCGTATCTCACCATTAAACACGTTTCGGACTTCTACCCATAAAATAATAAAGTTGCGCCCAGACTGTTGGCAGATTTTTATACTCTAGATGAAATCATATAGAGTATTATAAGTTTAATCCAGCCCAAAAGTTTGTAACGCATAGAACCAAGCCTCGGAAGAAAAAAAGTTATATATTATTTTTTGTTTATTTGTGGCCAAAAACCTCAAATCCGCCTGACGTCCGTCCGTCCGTCCGTCCGTCCGTCCGTCCGTCCGTCCGTCCGTCCGTCCGTCCGTCCGTCCGTCCGTCCGTCCGTCCGTCCGTCTGTCCGTGAACACGATAACTCAAGAACGCCTTCACCTAGGATCTTGAAATTTTGAATCTGGATGTTTGGTTGAATTTGTAAGGCTAAGTTCGTTAACGGGCAAAATCGTCCTACTCCTTCGGGTAGCTGCCATACAAAATGTCCTTAAAACACGTGTTCAAGAATATTGGTCGATAACTTCAGAATGGTTTAAGCTACGTCTTTGAAATTTTGTATGTGTTATTTTTCCAATAGTTGGAGCTAAATATATGATTATGAAGAAAATCCTGTTAGTCCTTCGTGTAGCTGCCATACAAATATCCTGTCAACACGTCTTCACTTCATTTACGGAACTTACTATAACTCAAGTAATCTTTTAGCTATGAATTGGAAATTTTGTACAAATTAGTTTTGAGTGAAAAGAAAGTTCGGCTTTACTAGTCAGCGAAATTCTTTTACTCCTTCTGGTGGCTGCCATACAAAATGTCCTTAAAACACGTCTTTATGAATGTTGGACGATAACTTCTGAAGGGTTTAAGCTACGACCTTGAAATTTTGTATGTCTTATTTTTCCAATAGTTGGAGCTAAATGTATGATTATGAAAAAAATCCTATTAGTCCTTCGTGTAGCTGCCATACAAATATCCTGTCAAAACGTCTTCACTTAATTTACGAAACTCACTATAACTCAAGTAATCTTTTAGCCACGAATTCGGAATTTTGTACAAATTAGTTTTGAGTGAAAAGAAAGTTCGGCTTTACTAGTCAGCGAAATCCTATTACTCCTTCTGGTAGCTGCCATACAAAATGTCCTTAAAACACTTGTTTATGAATATTGGCCGATAACTTCAGAAGGGTTTAAGCTACGTCTTTGAAATTTTGTATGTGTTATTTGTCCAATAGTTGGAGCTAAATGTATGAATATGAAGAAAATCCTATTAGTCCTTCGTGTAGCTGCCATACAAATATCCTGTCAACACGTCTTCACTTCATTTACGGAACTTACTATAACTCAAGTATTCTTTTAGCTATGAATTGGAAATTTTGTACAAATTAGTTTTGAGTAAAAACGAAGTTTGACTTTACAAATCAGCGAAATCCTTTCACTCCTTCTGGTAGCTGCCATACAAAATGTCCTTAAGACACGTGTTCAACAATATTTTTCGATAACTTTTGAACGCTTCAAGCTACGACTTTGAAATCGTCTACACATTAATTTTTGAATGTTTCCAAGGAAAAGGATAAATATGTAAGAAATCGAGTGAGTCCTTACTGCACCTCCCATGTGAAAGTCCTTCAAAGGGACATTTTTTTCGATTACCCAGTTCAAGATATGAAATTAAACACTGAATATTGTCTTTTAGTTTTGAGTAGCAATCTAATGGCAGTCCTTAATAAAGGACATACAACATGCACACACGTAATTCTACTTTATCCCCAACTACAATATAAATCGGAGTTCAGTACTCATCTAGAGTATTATACGATTGGCTTGCAGCCGATCGTGACTGCAGTATGTTTTTTATTTATTTACGTATTTTTTTTATCAATAGAATATTTCATAGTAGTAAAAGCGAATTCGATCACATTAAGCCTAAGAGATTTTCAGAATCAGTGAAATCTTGAACAATACCCCCAGGGGGTTTAATTGAGAAAAATACTTAAGTCGGGGTTTTCCCCGACTACGTTTAAAGCTTATAGAAGTAAACGTGAATTCCAAGTCTCAATATACCTTAGGAATATATCAGAATTCGTGAATATGTACACAACCACTTTACACCCCTTTAGAGGTTGAATATCGAAAAATTTTGAAGACCGTTAGTAGGCGATCATCTTAGCACTATGATAGCGAAGGCGCAAATTAACACCGCAGCCAAAAGCTGCCTTGACCCCAGAAATCCTCATCACCGGATCATCGACAACACACTAACATCAGCCTCCGACCTCTCCAATCCTAGAGCCCTCAACTCCGCCTTTTGGAACGCCCGCTCCACCCTCCTTCTCCACTGCCCTAACATTCCTCCTCCCATTACTTCACCCCCTCTCCATCCATCCCAGGCAAAGATCCCTATCCACCCTGGAACCAGCTCGCGATACCCCACGGAAGCACACACTCCGGCCGAGCTGTATCAACAACTACATCACAGGCACCTGGAAGAGCTGTCCGGGTACGCAAGGTACTACACGGATGGGTCTAAAACTAACACCCAGACAGCAGCAGCTTTCATCATGTACCAGGCCAATACAACTGTGCCCTCTACACAACTATCTTTCAAGCTGCACCCGGAGCAGCGTATTCGAAGCGGAAATTTTCGCAATAGACAGAGCAGCAAATGCAGCCATACAAGCCGCCGTCCCGGCTGTTATATTCTCCGACAGCAGATCAGCGGTAGAAGCTCTATACAACCCTCGAGCCACCGACCCGACAATACGCCGACTCCAAGACTCAATAAGAGCCAATACAGCCAGAACCAGTATCTTCTGGATTCCAAGTCACGTCGGAATAGTTGTCAACGAAAGAGCCGACCAGCTTGCTAAGACTACTATCTAATCGCATGAGGAAGAAGCCCTCCCACCACACATCAGTTTCGTACGACGGACGGCGAGAAAAAACCTAGTACTGCAAAATTCACGACACTGGGCCAACCACACCACCTTTCTGGCTAAACACTGGACCAACACCTATCCACCAGTCTACAGCCCTCAACTGGACAGGAAGGAAGCCGTCATACTGGCCAGAATCAGACTGGGTCATACTAGCATGACTCATGAGTACCGGATCACCAAAACGCCGCAACCCGGTTGCCTTCAATGTCAAGTTCCGCTCACCGTCGACCACATACTGACCAACTGTATCAAAACCACCCGTTTCTTTCACAACTCGGTCCCTCCCATTAGCTCCCTCCTCGATCCCTCCAATACCGATCCCCTCTTCCAACTCCTAGAACACCTACACATTAAGCACTTAATTTAACCATTCAGTCCTTAGATGTAAGTTTGAATTCCTTTCCTACTTTGCTTGCTAGATATAAGTTTTAATTCCAATTGTTTATGCTTATTACTTTTGATTTTATTACTTTTGCTCTCATTCTCTCTCAATGCATTATTCTTAATTAATTTTAAACTAGACACTTGCCTTAAGTCTAATTAGACATAAGTTGAATTCATGTTTCTTGCGCTTTTCTTTTATCTCATTATCTATTTTGCTTCACTTTGTCTTATTTTCATTTTGCATCCTTACATTGTTCTTAGCTATATTAACATAATTTTTGCTTTACACATGAATTAATCACAGCACAGATTGAATTGTACTATATTGTCACCGACGTGCCATATGCTCTACGGGCCTGGCCGAATTCTTGATGGGTTCGCATTTGTAATCGGAACTCTTCAAAAATAAATAAATAAACATACTTAAATCGGGTTTTTCCCCTACTACCAAACGTGAACTCCAAATCTCAATATACCTTAGGAATATATCAGAATTCGTGAATATGTACACAACCACTTTACACCCCCTTAGGGGTTGGATATCAAAAAATTTTGAAGATCGTTAGTAGGCGTTTATATAAATAGCCCGCACAAGTAAAATTACTTTGATAGCTCGACATGTCTAAAAGTTTTAACGAAATTCGTGAAAATGTGGATTCACGGACATTTTTTTTACTCAACCTCTGAACGCCAATAAAAATCTGAACTTTTTTTTTGCTTTAATTACTCTAATAGTACATCTACATATACGTACTAAGTTTCAACTTTCTAGCATAAGCCGTTTCTGAGATATAAAAAACCACCCCTCTCCCCCGTACCATGATACCCCTATCAAAAATTTATTTTTCTAGGATGTCTCCATAGTGGCTCTATATAATCCTAAATTGTTAGCTTTCTATTCATTATGGTTTTCGAGAAATAAAAATCAGAATGGTTTCCTTTCTACCCCCTTTCACCATCACCCCCAACACCCACACTACAAACCTTTTTTCCCTACTAGAAGTTTACCGACCCCAACTCCTGTAAAATTTTCAATATCATATCTGATACGGTTTCTGAGATATAAAAATTAGATTTTTTGAGAAATTGCTGTCCCCCCACTTTCGTGCTCCACCTCCCCCCTCAAAAAATTTAGTTTTGGTAGACTCCTGTTGTGGTCCCATATACAGAAAATAAATTTTATCTTCCTGGTGTAATTGGTTCGAAAGATATTGTAATCCAAAGTTTTTTACCCCCCACCCCCACACCAAACCACCCCTCTTAAAAATTTCAGCCCTTGTCTAATCTTGAAGTATCCCTTAGGACAACAACAAAGTTTCAATCTTCTGACATCAATGGTTCAGGAGATATCGATTTTGGAATGTTTCAATCCCGGCTTTCATGCGTTAAAGACTCATTGTTTTCCCCCCCACTTCCACATCCCTTAACCAATATCGACCATTTTCTTACAATTGAGTCCATTATCATAGAACTACATAAGTTCCAAGTTTCAGCCTCCTAGCATAAGTGGTTCCTGAGATCTAGAAACCAAAATTGTTCGTCTAAATCGCTCCCCTCTCCTCTCCCCTTGTACACCCACCACTCAAAAATATACCAGTCGTAGGGGTTCACCCAATCAACCCACCATAAAAATTTCAATTATATATCTCAACGGGCTTGGGAGCTACGCGCCTTCAAACGATTTTGCGTACGGCGTACGGCGGACGGCGGACGGCGTACGGCGGACGGCGTACGGCGTCTACGGCGGACAGACGGACATTTTTTTTTTTTGCTTTTTTGGGGCTTACTAGTCCTAAAACGTGTAAATACAAAATTTCAGGGTAGCAAACTTTTTTGAAATTTCAGGTCGAACAATACTTTATTATTAAAAAATAATAAAGTAAAATAGCCAACACGGAATCGAGGCTGAAAAACGTCACAATAAATACAAAAGATTCTACTTAAATTAATAGAGCTAATATAATATAGGCAAAGGTTAATCCAAACAAACTAAATATAAAAATAAAAATTAATCCAATGAAATGTTGAACTTACTAGTTCCTCCTAACTGGTTTCGCTAACCTACACAACTCTACCTTAAAATCTAGGGCGCCGCTGGTGCGTTGTTCCGCGATGTCTGCTTTAAATTATTTCTCCGCAGCTGCTTCTTTCGCTTCGAACCCCAACTCTATTTTTGTCCGTAGCACTGCCTCCAAAATCTGCCCTTCGTTGTTCCAAACTCTCGTCCCAACTTCTGTTTCTGCGACGCGTACTACTTCTCCCTTTACGATCTTTACCTCAAGCCGGTTACACTCAAAAAGCCCCGCAAAAATCGTCCGCACTTGCAGCGAAATCTCGCCGACCTCCGCAGACCGTTCCTCGCTTAGTTATCCGTTTCTTTTTTTCCAAAAAGGTCAACGATCGTTTTTTTTTCCATTACTTCCCCTTTCTCTCAGGTGCAATTTATTTTCTCCTGTCCACTTTAAATTTCCCATACGACTTTTTAGCACGGGCCCAAACCTGCTGATCTGCTCTATCGACTCCACTTTCTCGCGGTACGTGCAGTGCTCGTCCATATTGTTGTAATATTAGTTTATGTTAGTATTAGTATGTACCTATGTAAAAACGAGTCTCTTAATAAAGTGACGTGGAACGAGTCAGACGTGTTTAACTTAATCTCCTCTATAACATGGTGTCAGGTGTAAAACTGGAAAAGAATAAAAACCACGAGTCTAAGAAAAAATAAAACTGCGAGTCGAAAGTAATATAAAAGTGTCTAAAATACAATTGATACTAAGTGAAGTTCATGTTATTATAAAATAAAAGTATCGAAATCGTCGTCTTCAGAAGAAGAATTTTCGTCGTCATCACCACCAACAAAAACCACACCGCCATTTTGTGAAAAAAATCCACCGTCGTCGTCGGAAAAAATGAATTGATACTATGTGAAGTTCATGTTATCGGACAGAAATAAAATAAAAGTGTCGAAATCGTCGTCTTCAGAAGAAGAATTTTCGTCGTCATCACCACCAACAAAAACCACACCGCCATTTTGTTAAAAAAATCCACCGTCGTCGTCGGAAAAAATCACAAAGATGGAATTATTCCGTGCACCCGACCAAATGAATTTCTCCGAGTCAAATCTGTCAAAGACCTGGGAAGTATGGTCCAAAAAATTCAAAAACTGCATAATTGTCATGGGACTGAAAGAAGAAAAGGATGAACGGAAAACGGCAATTCTACTACACTGTATAGGTGATGCAGCTGTAAAAATTGCCAACACATTTAAGTCTGACCTGACATACGATCAGCTGTTAAAAGCTTTTGGTTATCATTTCGAGCCAAAAAAGAATATCACATATCAACGGTACAAGTTTTTGACATCTCGTCAAAAGTCGGCAGAAACTGTGGATCAGTTTCTAACCTCGTTGAAGGAACTTGTGCAGTGTTGTGAATATGCCGACGCTGATTCTATGGTTAGAGACGTATTCATAATTGGAATACAAGACGACAAGTTACGGCAGATGTTATTGGAAATTGACAATTTAAAACTATCGGATGCAGAAGTAAAGGCAAAGTCATATGTGCTAACCGAACATCGAACAAAATGTCCAGCCATCGGAGTGAAGTGCCACAAATGCAGCGGACTGAAGCATTTCGCAAAATATTGCAGAAGTAAGCATATAAAATCATTCTCAATTGATAATAGTAATAATAATAATTTTAGCAATTTAGTGGAAGGTAATGATTTCTTTATTGGAATTCTTAGAGACAGAAAAATTAATAATATAAAAACATTATTAAGCCAAAATTGTACGGGAGCAGATGCAAATGTCATGTCGTTAAGCACTTTCAAGTACATTAATTTCAACAACAAGTTTAGACTTGTACGCGAAACCGGTACACTCACTGCATATGGGGGTTCGAAAATTGAGATTTTGGGTAAATGTTCCGTGTCAATAGTTCTAAACGAGGATCAATATCAAGAGAATATGTCAATGGAGTACGTAGTCGTGAAGGAAAATGCACCATTAGTAATTGGAAAACAGGATTCAAATAAATATGGTCTCGTCACCCGCCAAAAAGTCAAAATAAATATTATCGATGATAATGTTCTTCGGGGTTTTGTAGAAAACGTCAAACAAACGTATAAAAGTTTGTTCACGGGTCTAGGTTGCGTTAAAGGTGAGATTAACTTGAAAACGAATCCAGAAATGAGTCCAGTCGTAGATCCACCACGCAAAATTCCTTTTAAACTACACAGTCGACTACAATGTGAATTAGAAAAAATGGAAAACATAAAGGTAATTCAGAAAGTCACCAAGCCAACCAGCTGGGTAAACTCAATAATTCTAGTCGAAAAGCCTGATCAAACCTTAAGAATTTGTCTTGATCCCAGAAACCTGAATAAAGCGTTACTTCGAGAGCATTATCCTATACCAACGCTAGAATTCATTAAATCAAAACTTTCAGGATCAAAATTCTTTTCAGCATTAGATGCCAGTAACGGTTATTGGATGTTAAAACTAAATGAACAAAGTTCAAATCTTTGCACCTTCAATACTCTATTTGGAAGGTACAAATTTTTAAGGCTGCCATATGGCCTAAATGTGGGTCAAGAAATCTTTCATCGGATAATGACCGATATTCTAGTTGATCTCGATGTTATAGTGTACATCGATGACATACTTATTTATGCAAATACGGTCGCAGAGCACAATACCAAATTACAGCAAGTCTTAAATAAATTAAAAATAGCCAATCTAAAACTGAATGAGAAGAAATGTCATTTCGGTCTAACAGAAATTAAGTTTTTTGGTCACGTTTTCAACAAAGAAGGTGTTCGTACCGACCAATCCAAAATTGAAGACATTGCTAATATGCCATCACCAACTTCTGTTAAAGATCTACAACGGTTTCTAGGAATGATTAATTATTTTGGACCATTTATGAAGAACATGTCAGAGGAAACTACACCACTTCGAAAATTACTAAAAAAGGATGTCATATTCGAATGGAACGACAGCCTTGAAAGGGTGTTTGAAAAATTGAAATCACTGTTGGTTAATCCACCAGTACTATCGTTCTTTAATCCATTAATTCCTCTTACCATGTCTTGTGACTCATAACAATTTGCAGTCGGTGCTGTACTAATACAACAAGGTCGTCCAATTGCGTTCGCATCAAAAACATTCACCAGTTGTCAACAGAATTATGCACAGATAGAAAAAGAGCTTTATGCAATAGTCTTTGGGACACAAAAATTTCATCAATTTGTGTATGGTCAAAAAATTGTAGTTGAATCAGATCATAAACCATTAATAGCATTATTCAAAAAAGCATTGGCATGTGTACCTGCTAGACTTCAAAGAATGGTGCTTGCGTTACAAGCATATAACCAAGATGTGGTTTATAAGCCAGGAAAGAGTTTAGTAGTTGCAGATACCCTGTCTAGAGCGCCATTATCAGTCCAAGAAGAAAATCCATTAGATAAAGACTTAGAAATCCATGTCGGCCTGCTGAAGACAAATTTAGCCGTCTCAAATAGTAAGTTAAATGAAATTGAACAAGCTACAGCACAGGATAGTCAACTTCAGCAATTAACGCAATATATTCTAAATGAATGGCCACAACATAAAAGAAGTGTTTGCAACGAAGTGAAACCATTTTGGAATTACCGAGGTGAGCTGCAGGTAATTGGAAACATTGTCTTTAAAAATCAGTCAATTATCATACCGAAGACGATGCGATCACAAATTTTACAATACATTCACGATGGATATTTGGGCATAGAAAAATGCAAAAGTCGTGATCGCAGTCTGGTCTTTTGGCCAAAAATTAATGAAGAGATTGAGGAAATGGTGCAATCGTGCCAAACATGTCAAAAATACTAGAAATCAAATCAAAAGGAAAAATTAATGCCGCATGATTTACCTGAATTACCATTCGAAAAGCTTGGGTGTGACCTATTTGAGTGGAAAAAAGAACTATATTTGCTAGTAGTAGACTACTACTCGAAGTATATCGAAATAGCAAAACTTAGTTCATCAAGCGGTAGAAATGTCATAGTACAACTAAAATCGATATTCGCTCGCCATGGTATTCCCAAAACGTTAATGTCTGACAACGGTCCACCATTCTCATCGAAAGAATTTAAGGAATTTTTAAAAAACTGGAGAATCGATCAAATCACAAGTAGTCCACACTATCCCCAGTCAAATGGTTTAGCCGAAAGGTCAATACAAACAGTGAAACGAATGTTGAGCAAATGCGAAGAATCTAAGACCGATCCGTATCTTGGATTATTAAGTTTACGAACAACAACGCAACTGAAGTACACACCATCACAGTTATTAACGTCAAGGAACTTGAATACAAGAATTCCATCTACCACTAACCATTTAGTACCGAATTTGGTAAGTCAAGAGAAGTATAGGGAATACGCCAAGGACTACCAAGAAAAGATGAAAGAAATATACAACAGGAGTGCTAAAGAGCAACGAGAAGTTACACCAAAGACAGCAATTTTCTTTAAAAAGTTTCCAACTGATAAATGGAAGAAAGGAAAGGTCATAACTACAGCCAACGAACCAAGATCGATCATCATTCAGGAAGATGCTACTGGTAACCAACATCGCTGAAATCAACGGGATATAATGATAGATAAATCCTTGAAAACGACGGATATGACTTCTAAATCAGAACAATTGCAACCAATGGATACCCCAATGGTATTACGATCGGGAAAACAAATTATGCCAGACCTAACATCTGGTATAGTATCCAAAGTTAATAACTTATGAATTTTTGAGAAAAAACGTTATATTTTTTGAAATGAAAATACAAGTTTTCCGGGTTATATTTTTTATTTAGAAAACAACGTAGTATGTCATGAATTTTTAAGAAAATATTTTATATTGTTGCGAGCTAGGGGTTCGCCGGGATTTCAAGTAAAACACAATTCGGTTAAAATAAAAAGAAGTGATTATTTATTAATCGCACTTTAAATTCTATTCGCACAATAATTCGCAATGTATGGCAATACCGCCCGCTTATACCATATATCGCTTGACTTGATCACTTTCGCTCTCTACCAACACGGTCGCGTATACACGCTGGCTGTCACAGTCGACGTAATAAAAATTACTATATCCCTCGCTGAAAGCTTCACCTGCTTTTATACTATCCGGTTGCAGTCTAGGATGTACTTGAATGTTCGCTCAGTGTGGAATCTTCTCGAAAGCTTTAGAGCTTTCGATTTCGATCTTCGTTCAGTGGTGTATGCAAAGGGTTCTAGTATATTGGAGAGCATTCGATAAGAAGGGAGATACAATCGTGTTGTTTCGCCTTATGTTCAGCTAGGTTTCTGATTGGGTTATTTTGCAACTAGGTATTCGGTTGTTGTTGTTTTCATTATGTGAAACGATCGAGTTGCACGGTTGCCAGGTTTACATGTAACAATATATTTTATGTAGAAAGCAACGTTGTACATCATGAATTTTTTTGAGAAAAAATTTTATGTATTTTATTTAGAAAGCAACGTAGTACATTATGATTTTTATTTTACATTAAATAAAGACTTGAAATATTATACATTAAAAAGGAGATGTTGTAATATTAGTTTATGTTAGTATTAGTATGTACCTATGTAAAAACGAATCTCTTAATAAAGTCTGTGTTAATTGTTTGCTGTGTTATGCTCCTGTTAATTGTCTTCTGGGTTTCGTTCATGTTAATTGTTAGCTGTTATCGTGCTCCTCGGTGGTAGTTTGTTTTGGAGCCTGTAACACCGGTTTGTTATTTATAACTGAAGGGATTCCTTCCTTCTTTATTTCAGGGTTGACGGAATTAGCGGCTACGCAGGATGGAGTAACCATCGGTGAATGTAAGTATTTCAATTATGCTACATAGTTCCCTTTTGGTGTTGTGTGCTTCGGGTTCGGTTACGGATACGGTTCTGTAGGATTGAAAATGTTAATGTTGGTTGCGTCGACGAAGTCGCGCCTCTCGTGAGACGATTTTATTACGATTAGTTCCTTGACTACTAAAGCTGAATCTAAATCTAAGTTACCCTAGTATTACACTAATAATCCTAATTCCTTCAATTTTCTGCCTCTTCTCCGTGTTTACTGCAAAATACACTAATATTTCTTAATTGGTTTACTTTTAGGTGCGTGTGCTAGGAGCGTCCCCAGCGCATCGAGGTTCATTAAAAAAAAGGTAATTTTCTTCATCATTTGTTTCTTCTTTTTTTTTAATTTCTATTAACAACGAAACTCACTCACTCACTACTAGCATACCAACTATACTTGTATGAATGTGAAGGAGGGTAGTATTTCACCGCAGTAGGGTATTAATAGCACCAGAAGAAAAGCAAGGAAACTCATGAAGACGAAGTTCGTCCAAAATATAACGTAGAAAAACTCAAGAAAATCTGTATAGATGTTTTCGCACATGGTACTCCGAATAGTTCAGAGAGTATGATGGCTTTTGCAGTAATCGGGAAATAGGACGCCCCTCTAATAGGACTACCTATTTGTTAAAACGAGCACCGATACTAATTTTTGATAACCGGAATACCGCATGTGAAGGGGCAGCCACTGGAGCGAAAGAAGATTTAACTTCTCTGACTCAAACTTTCTAAACAAAAATGACGAGATCCACGATGTACTTTGGTTTCACTGCGTAACACAAGCTGCAAAAATTGACAATCACGGCGTAGGCGAATTTCCAAGAATTTTTGACTTGATTTGTTACCCTCCCTAACCAAACCGGCATTGATTCATAACCACAAAAAAAAAGAAAAACTATTTGACGAATTCGATTTGCCCAGATGAGTAAATGGTAGACCCCGTTTTCACGTCCGGCATCCTTCACATAATTAAGGGGGGCTCCTTTTTGGCACACCGCATGGCTATAGTTACCTAAAACTTGCTGAAAAAAATTTAGCTGCAAACAGATTCACCTCTGCCCAACATCTCTTCCTGTGGATTGACATGCGTTCCCTGAAAATAACCTGGCACTTTGCGGGAGCTTAAAGGAGTTCTTAAAACGCCGCTTCAGGTTCTACTGGCCACAAACCAACACAACATAACCTTCAAGAACACGTAGAAGTGCGGGCTAGAAATTCTTAAGAAACAGAAACGAAGACTCCAATTATGGTAGATGAACTCCAATCGGGAAGCCCAAAAATTGTTGAAGAGTAACCAAAAAGACTTCACCCTGCCCAAACGCGCAAAAGCAAAAAAAAAAAATTTGATTTTCACATTGTACTCTAACTGTGATCAAACTACACGCGGTTGAGCGTCACCCACGCCGCTGGGGTAGAACGAACGGTGCCTGCCGAAAACCCATTTGTTTTCGGGGGATCTACCGTTATCACACGTTTTCGCACTCTACACCGCGTGCTTATTCAACCACCCAACAAAATTTAAGCCTGCACAAATCGCGCACTTCACCGTGCCGAGGACAAAAAGGGGGCTCTCGGAAGCAACCGATCTTCACCTTCGCTTGACACGTGGCTAAAATACCAAAAAAAAAACTTCCAAAAGGGACCTTCGTGGCTCCATAGACGTAGCGTGAATCTGACATGAAAAAAAAACTAGGTGACCTGAACACCAAAAGAAGGAATATTCAAGCTTGAAAATAGCGAAGGCCATTGACCGCTAGCTCACTGAAACCGTGAAATAAAGGAGCAAATAAAAAGAAAACGCTATATAATCATGAGCACTAATTTCGCGGACAACACTTAGGACGATACACTAACTTCACTGCATATTCACGCACAAACAGGAATAAAAGAAATAAAATAATTTACATGGTAGATATTTCTATTTGTTCAAAAAAATTCGTTGCCTTCCATATTTAATACATGTAAAGGGTTTTCCAATAAGGACTTGACAACTTTTTTTCAAAATAAAATGCAAACCATTTGAGATATTTCAAAAACTTTATTATCGGGTTGAAGTACAATCAAAACATTTATGAATGGAACTCGACTTCGTTCATATGGCCACCGCGGGCACGTTTGCAGCGGTCGATTCGTTGGACCCAATTTTCGATGACTCGGCCACACATTTCGGCCGAAATGGCTGCTATTTCGTGTTCAATGTTGGCTCTGAGCTCTTCCAACGTCGTCGGCTTGTTGGCATAGACCAACGACTTGACGTGGCCCCAAAGAAAAAAGTCCAGAGGCGTTAAATCGCACGAACGAGGCGGCCAATCGACTGGTCCACTTCTTGAGATAACACGCTCATCAAACTTACTCTTCAATAAATCGATTGTAACGTGTGCTGTGTGGCTTGTGGCACCGTCCTGTTGAAACCACATGTTGTCCAAGTCCATATCTTCCAATTCGGGCCAAAAATAATCGGTAATCATGGCGCGATAACGATTACCATTCACAGTAACGTGACGATCATTATCGTCGACGAAAAAATATGGCCCTATGACGCCGCCAGCATGCAAACCGCACCAAACAGTTATTTTTTGTGAATGAAGTGGTCTTTCATGAAGCACATGTGGATTTTCACCGGACCAATAACGCATATTTTGCTTATTGACGAACCCACTGAGCCAAAAATGAGCTTCGTCACTGAAGATGATTTTGCGATGAAATTGATCATCTTGGCGCATCTTTTCCAGAGCCCAATCGGAGAACGTACGTCGCTTCAAATGGTCCATCGGCTTCAATTCTTGAGTCAGCTTGATCTTGTATGGGTGTAAACCAAGATCCTTACGCAAAATTCGCCATAACGTGGTCTGGGCGATGCCCAACACTTGAGAACGCCGTGGAATTGACTGATTTGGATCATTTGCTACGGACGTTTCAACGGCAGCGATATTTTCGACACTTCGACCAACCCGTTGTCTCACTGGCACGGCAACATCACACAACGAATATGTAGACTCAAATTTTTGCACTAAACTTGTTACTGCCTGTCTACTAGGGCGAGAATTACGACCGAAAATCGGAGTTAACGCTCTTAAAGTAGCGGTCACCGACTCCGAATTTCTGTAGTAAATTTTTATAATTTGCAGACGTTGTTCCTTCGTGTACTTTACCATGATAAAAATGTTAAGTTTACTGAATAAATTGACAGTGACAGTTCGATGATTAGTGAAAGGGTGCGTTCACAAATTGAATTCAAAGTTGTCAAGTCCCTATTGGAAAACCCTTTATATATGCTTATCATAATTTTTCATACCCGAAAATTGAACGATGATTCCCTGAGATTATCTGCGTTGAATCACCAGACTCTTTCCTTGCTGTACTGGCGGGGGCAGCTAAACAGGATTTGTGCCTTTCTTATCCTGGGGTCCTCCCAGCAGTCGATCTGGCGGGAGCAGCCGAAGAAAATCCGCAGTTGTCTTGGAGTCCTTCCCAATGAGCCGATACTGGACGCCCGATACTGAATTCACATGTTACCAAAAAAAACTTAACTTTCACTCGGTTTTTGTTTAATTTTTTTTTCAACCGTCACGGTCTGATGTTATAAGTCGAGTCCCCGATTCTTTTCTTCTTGAATCAGCTCGTAGTGCTTAGTTGATTTTTTTTTGTTCACCACTCGAGTCTCGATCGTGCGGTGAAAATCATTCGTAGTTTACCATCAATTCACAATGACAGTGGTGCTTAAATGTTTTGCCCAGTAGGCAAACCTCGTATTGCTTTTTTCAGGCAATTCCATTACAGGGCAGGTTGCTGAGCAAGGACTTTCCGCGCCACCAGAAAGCTGAGAGAAGGAGTGTCGTGTCTATGTAGTTGTTTTCTGATGAATCTGGTTGTATGAAGTGCGCCTACAACGTGTAGCTCGACCCAGGACCCTGCTTAGCAGTCTCAATAGTTCAGCTACACCGGGCATTAGTGTACAAACGTTGCTGCTGCAGGGAAGATTTCGATGCTCTACCGCAGATAGGTTTTCGAAGCTATTGTCTTCGTTTTTATTATTAATATTATTAAAGGTACTGCATCCGTAGATTTAAGATTTTAGGTTAAGGCGATTATTCCATTAGAAGTTTTTTTAGCCGTACATTTTATATCCTTAAGTCTAACAATATTTCATTGCATATACAATTTTTATTCCATTTTAGCATTCCATAATGAAGCTTTACAATTCATTAAATTTTACATTCATGTTTGTCTAACAATATTTGGCACTATAATTTGAATTCAGTACAAATTTATCTAATTTTAGTTGACTGCCATTAATTTATTATTATATAAATACAACTTTATATATATAAGTGGTTTTTTTTCGTAGATTAGTAGTCATTTGTTCAATTCAATTATTTTACAATTAATTCATTAATGTTTTCTTGATACATATTTTTTTTTCAATTAAAAGTAAATTCATATTAATTATTTCTTGACATAAAACAAAAATTAAATTTTATAGTGTGATTATGCTACTGTAATAAAGTTAAGGCAATAATGAGTACTTCGTATATTTTCATCTTATTTACGTTACTTTATAAGTTTAATTCGTTGCCTTGTCTTGATTTACCGTATTTGGTTTCAGAAATTATTATTTTTAATATATTTGCCAGTTTACATTAAATGAGATCACAACATTTTTAAACTTGCTTCAAACAAAATTGATAATAGTTCATCCGCTTTACTCTATACTCTCAGGTCACTAATGATCGTAGTGTGTATAGAGAAAAACGTCAAACGTCAAAACGACATCTTCATGACCAGTGTCCACACTCAATCAAAAAATAAAGGTAAAGGTTGACTGTTTGAGCCCCCACCTGAAAATGAAAAAAAAATATTTTTCATTAAATGTGGCGGTATTTTGAAACATATTGCGCTATGTTTCACTTGTGGCTTGTCCTGAAATAATAAGTTATAGCCATTTGAAATTCTGATATTTACTTACCTTTTGCTCTACAAATTTACTTCACTATGACATTTCCGTAGCACCAGTATCGCCATATTCAAACTTTTGTGGAATTTGTTCCACATCAGAATTGCAACATGGCGCGAAAAGTTTGGAAAAAATTTAAAAAAATTATTGTTTTTGGGTGATTAGAACTCCCTTTTCGCGTCCATGTTTGGCTGACGCGCGCTTCGCTCCAACTACTTTTTGTGCAGACCTGCGGGGCTAAAGGGATTAAAACTTCCCTTTCGCGTAATAATATTTCCTAATACAAATAAAGAAATATCATAGTGATGGAATCATTTTACTAATCCAGAAACGGTTGTTATAGCTCCAATTGCCCCAGTTAAGGGTCATGGTCTATAATCTACTAAATGAAATGAAAAACTGAACGGATCAACCCGGGTCACAATTTTACCGAACGATCGTTCAATCTGAAAATTGGAACTTACGAGCAAAGAATACGACACGACCTGCGATAATGTGTATCATGTTCATGTATAATCATTCAAATCCGTCAACAAAACGCAAACATCTGAGTAAATACCAAAGTCCAAGCTTGAATGAGACTCAGGTTTGCGGTGTAGTGCAGGTTACTATGCGACTGACAACCTAAAAAATAACGTTCTAAATAGCCTCCTAGTTATTCTTTAGGGTATCAGTCTCAATTTTATTTTTCTAGGATATCTCTATAGTTCTATATTGTCGATTTTAGCTTTCTATGCTTTGCAGTTTTCCAGAAATAAAAATCAGAAACTTTATGTTCCACCCCCTTCCACCGTCAACCCATCACTAGCACCCTCAAAATTTTATTCCCTGCTATAAGTCTACTGGGCCTAACTGTAAGAATTCTTAGCTTATATCTGGTACGATTCTTTTAATATAAGAATTAATTTTTTTAAAAAATGGCTATCCCCTCAACTCTCGTGCTCCCATCTAGAGATGGGAAATTCGGATCTTTTCAATGAACCGGTTCACTGGATCTCGCTTTTTTCATTGAACAGGCTCTTTGAGATCCAGGTGGATCTTTTGCACTGCCGTACAAGGGAACTGAAGATTAATATTGAAAAACCGAAAAAATTTTAAAAAAAATTATAAATAATTATGAGCTTTAATGAAAATACTCAAAGTTGATTATTTTAAAGCAATGCTGGGTAATGCGTGAAATAATAGGAAACTAGTTTTAAAAAATATTGGCTCTAGTCCCCTCACGTCATAATTATTGATAGCCTAAAAATATTAAAAGATCTTATCTCAAAGCCTCTTACACACTTCATAATTTTTATCCTTCCGAAGAGTGTATTCCCTAAAATTTAGTAAACACTCAATAATTGTTTACTTATTGCCTTAATATATATCGTTGGAATAATAATTGAAAAGGTTGCAAAGAAGAAATTAATAAGTTTCTTTAAAACACATAAAATATTAAACGAAAGTGAAAATATTTCTATGGCAAGAGCGAAGCGCGCGTCAGCCAAACATGAACGCGAAAAGGGAGTTTTAATTCCTTTAGCACTGCAAATTTTTAGATAGCGATATATTTTAATTTTCAATCCTCAATCCTCCATCCTCCATCCTCCACCCTCTATCCTCCATCCTCCATCCTCCATCCTCCAACATCCATCCTCCATCTACCATCATCTATCCCCTATCATCTATCCTCAATCCTCTATCCTCTATCCTCCATCCTCCATCATCCATCCTCTATCATCCATCATCCATCATCCATCCTCCATCCTCCATCCTCCATCCTCCATCCTCCATCCTCCATCCTCCATCCTCCATCCTCCATCCTCCATCCTCCATCCTCCATCCTCCATCCTCCATCCTCCATCCTCAATCCTCCATCCTCCATCCTCCACCCTCTATCCTCCATCCTCCATCCTCCATCCTCCAACATCCATCCTCCATCTACCATCATCTATCCCCTATCATCTATCCTCAATCCTCTATCCTCTATCCTCCATCCTCCATCATCCATCCTCTATCATCCATCATCCATCATCCATCCTCCATCCTCCATCCTCCATCCTCCATCCTCCATCCTCCATCCTCCATCCTCCATCCTCCATCCTCCATCCTCCATCCTCCATCCTCCATCCTCCATCCTCCATCCTCCATCCTCCATCCTCCATCCTCCATCCTAAATCCTCCATCCTCCATCCTCCATCCTCCATCCTCCATCCTCCATCCTCCATCCTCCATCCTCCATCCTCCATCCTCCATCCTCCATCCTCCATCCTCCATCCTCCATCCTCCATCCTCCATCCTCCATCCTCCATCCTCCATCCTCCATCCTCCATCCTCCATCCTCCATCCTCCATCCTCCATCCTCCATCCTCCATCCTCCATCCTCCATCCTCCATCCTCCATCCTCCATCCTCCATCCTCCATCCTCCATCCTCCATCCTCCATCCTCCATCCTCCATCCTCCATCCTCCATCCTCCATCCTCCATCCTCCATCCTCCATCCTCCATCCTCCATCCTCCATCCTCCATCCTCCATCCTCCATCCTCCATCCTCTATCCTCCATCCTCCATCCTCCATCCTCCATCCTCCATCCTCCATCCTCCATCCTCCATCCTCCATCCTCCATCCTCCATCCTCCATCCTCCATCCTCCATCCTCCATCCTCCATCCTCCATCCTCCATCCTCCATCCTCCATCCTCCATCCTCCATCCTCCATCCTCCATCCTCCATCCTCCATCCTCCATCCTCCATCCTCCATCCTCCATCCTCCATCCTCCATCCTCCATCCTCCATCCTCCATCCTCCATCCTCCATCCTCCATCCTCCATCCTCCATCCTCCATCCTCCATCCTCCATCCTCCATCCTCCATCCTCCATCCTCCATCCTCCATCCTCCATCCTCCATCCTCCATCCTCCATCCTCCATCCTCCATCCTCCATCCTCCATCCTCCATCCTCCATCCTCCATCCTCCATCCTCCATCCTCCATCCTCCATCCTCCATCCTCCATCCTCCATCCTCCATCCTCCATCCTCCATCCTCCATCCTCCATCCTCCATCCTCCATCCTCCATCCTCCATCCTCCATCCTCCATCCTCCATCCTCCATCCTCCATCCTCCATCCTCCATCCTCCATCCTCCATCCTCCATCCTCCATCCTCCATCCTCCATCCTCCATCCTCCATCCTCCATCCTCCATCCTCCATCCTCCATCCTCCATCCTCCATCCTCCATCCTCCATCCTCCATCCTCCATCCTCCATCCTCCATCCTCCATCCTCCATCCTTCATCCTCCATCCTCCATCCTCCATCCCCAATCCACTATCCTCTATCTTCTATCCTCTATCTTCTATACTCTATCCTTAATCCTCCATCATTGATCCTCCATCATCGATCCTGCATCATCGATCCTCCATCCTCCATCATCCATCGTCCATCATCCATCCTCCATCCACCATCATCCATCCTCCATCATTCATCCTCTATCCACCATCATCCATCCTCCATCATTCATCCTCCGCCATTATCATCTCAAAGATCCGCGAACCTTAAAGATCCAGGAGCCGTGATGATCCGCGAACCGCAAAGATCCGTCAAGATCTGCTGAGCCGTCGAGATCCGCGAACCGCAAAGATCCGTAAAGATCCGCGGGTCTCGACGGCTCAGCAGATCTTTACGGATCTTTGCTGAGCCGGATCTTTGCTGAGCCGTCGAGACCCGCGGATCTTTGTTGAGCCGTCGAGACCCGCGGATCTTTGCTGAGCCGTCGAGACCCGCGGATCTTTACGGATCTTTGCGGTTCGCGTATCTCGACGGCTCAGCAGATCTTGACGGATCTTTGCGGTTCGCGGATCATCACGGCTCCTGGATCTTTAAGGTTCGCGGATCTTTGAGATGATAATGGTAGAGGATGGATGATGGAGGATGGCTGATGGTGGATAGAGGATGGATGATGGAGGATGGATGATGGTGGATGGAGGATGGATGATGGACGATGGATGATGGAGGATGGAGGATCGATGATGCAGGATCGATGATGGAGGATCAATGATGGAGGATTAAGGATAAAGGATAGAGTATAGAAGATAGAGGATAGAAGATAGAGGATAGTGGATTGGGGATGGAGGATGGAGGATGGAGGATGAAGGATGGAGGATGGATGATGAAGGATGGAGGATGGAGGATGGAGGATGGAGGATGGAGGATGGAGGATGGAGGATGGAGGATGGAGGATGGAGGATGGAGGATGGAGAATGGAGGATGGAGGACGGAGGATGGAGGATGGAGGATGGAGGATGGAGGATGGAGGATGGAGGATGGAGGATGGAGGATGGAGGATGGAGGATGGAGGATGGAGGATGGAGGATGGAGGATGGAGGATGGAGGATGGAGGATGGAGGATGGAGGATGGAGGATGGAGGATGGAGGATGGAGGATGGAGGATGGAGGATGGAGGATGGAGGATGGAGGATGGAGGATGGAGGATGGAGGATGGAGGATGGAGGATGGAGGATGGAGGATGGAGGATGGAGGATGGAGGATGGAGGATGGAGGATGGAGGATGGAGGATGGAGGATGGAGGATGGAGGATGGAGGATGGAGGATGGAGGATGGAGGATGGAGGATGGAGGATGGAGGATGGAGGATGGAGGATGGAGGATGGAGGATGGAGGATGGAGGATGGAGGATGGAGGATGGAGGATGGAGGATGGAGGATGGAGGATGGAGGATGGAGGATGGAGGATGGAGGATGGAGGATGGAGGATGGAGGATGGAGGATGGAGGATGGAGGATGGAGGATGGAGGATGGAGGATGGAGGATGGAGGATGGAGGATGGAGGATGGAGGATGGAGGATGGAGGATGGAGGATGGAGGATGGAGGATGGAGGATGGAGGATGGAGGATGGAGGATGGAGGATGGAGGATGGAGGATGGAGGATGGAGGATGGAGGATGGAGGATGGAGGATGGAGGATGGAGGATGGAGGATGGAGGATGGAGGATGGAGGATGGAGGATGGAGGATGGAGGATGGAGGATGGAGGATGGAGGATGGAGGATGGAGGATGGAGGATGGAGGATGGAGGATGGAGGATGGAGGATGGAGGATGGAGGATGGAGGATGGAGGATGGAGGATGGAGGATGGAGGATGGAGGATGGAGGATGGAGGATGGAGGATGGAGGATGGAGGATGGAGGATGGAGGATGGAGGATGGAGGATGGAGGATGGAGGATGGAGGATGGAGGATGGAGGATGGAGGATGGAGGATGGAGGATGGAGGATGGAGGATGGAGGATGGAGGATGGAGGATGGAGGATGGAGGATGGAGGATGGAGGATGGAGGATGGAGGATGGAGGATGGAGGATGGAGGATGGAGGATGGAGGATGGAGGATGGAGGATGGAGGATGGAGGATGGAGGATGGAGGATGGAGGATGGAGGATGGAGGATGGAGGATGGAGGATGGAGGATGGAGGATGGAGGATGGAGGATGGAGGATGGAGGATGGAGGATGGAGGATGGAGGATGGAGGATGGAGGATGGAGGATGGAGGATGGAGGATGGAGGATGGAGGATGGAGGATGGAGGATGGAGGATGGAGGATGGAGGATGGAGGATGGAGGATGGAGGATGGAGGATGGAGGATGGAGGATGGAGGATGGAGGATGGAGGATGGAGGATGGAGGATGGAGGATGGAGGATGGAGGATGGAGGATGGAGGATGGAGGATGGAGGATGGAGGATGGAGGATGGAGGATGGAGGATGGAGGATGGAGGATGGAGGATGGAGGATGGAGGATGGAGGATGGAGGATGGAGGATGGAGGATGGAGGATGGAGGATGGAGGATGGAGGATGGAGGATGGAGGATGGAGGATGGAGGATGGAGGATGGAGGATGGAGGATGGAGGATGGAGGATGGAGGATGGAGGATGGAGGATGGAGGATGGAGGATGGAGGATGGAGGATGGAGGATGGAGGATGGAGGATGGAGGATGGAGGATGGAGGATGGAGGATGGAGGATGGAGGATGGAGGATGGAGGATGGAGGATGGAGGATGGAGGATGGAGGATGGAGGATGGAGGATGGAGGATGGAGGATGGAGGATGGAGGATGGAGGATGGAGGATGGAGGATGGAGGATGGAGGATGGAGGATGGAGGATGGAGGATGGAGGATGGAGGATGGAGGATGGAGAACGAAGTATGGAGGATAAAGCATGGAGGATAAAGGATAGGGGATAGAAGATAGATGGTGGAAAATGGTGGATTTAGATTTAAAATTAAAGATTAAATATGCAAGATTAAATATTAAAAATTAAAGATTAAAGACTAAAGATTAAAAATTAAAAATTAAAGATTAAAGATTAAAAATTAAAGATTAAAGATTAAAGATTAGAGATTAAAGATTAAAGAATAAAGACTAAAGATTAAAGATTAAAGATTAAAGATTAAAGATTAAAGATTAAAGATTAAGAACTAAAGATTAAAGTAAAAAATTAAAGAGTAAAAATTAAAGATTAAAAATTTAAGATTAAAGATTAAAAATTAATAATTATAGATTAAAGACTAAATATTAAAGTTTGAAAATTAGAGATTGAAAATTGAAGATTAAAGTTTGAATATTTAAGATTCAAGATTATAAATTGAAAATAGGAGATGGAAGATAGATTTAGGAAAAGGTATTACTTTACGATCGTTCGATCGTTCATGGAGACCGAACGATCGTGCATCGTTCAATCGTTCGCTCGATCATGGAGATCGTGCATCGTTCGAACGTTCATGCAGGCCGAACGATCGTGCATCGTTCGATCGTTCGTGGTCGTTCGTGGAAACCTGTAAACGATGGAAACATGCGAAAGATGAAATCAACCCGGGTTACAATTTGACCGATCGAAATTCTGAAGAATGGGTTGTATGGATATGGATTGGTTTTGCTTTGTATAAAATTGTAAAGGATTCAACCCGGATTATAATTTTATAGATTCGATGCGTCGTAAGAAATAATTTTAGTTGGATGAGTTTGCGCTTGCAAACGTCACATTACGTCGCCGTTATATTTGGTATCTTTATAAACAATGCTCGTGGGAACATATGAAAATATCTCGAGCGAAATCAATTTAGGGCTTACTGGGAGGGGCTTTCGGAAATTTCTAGTATTGAGCTCGATACAATTTTTGTGGTCGGTGGTATTTTAGTAGTATACTATAAATTCTTGTGCTTCGAATTGCGATTAAAATATTGATTGTTTTCAAGACAGTGACTATAGATGTCAGCGCTGAAAAAACAATCTCGGTTTCCAAAGCCTCGATTCTAGCTCGATTTATGGTGAAGCACAAATGAAGTGTTACTGGAAAAAGATATACCACAAGAGGTAAAAGAAATGGGTGAAAACTTAAAAAATGAATTGCCCGTACGGTTTAGGGATTTGGATTCATATTATCATGTTGGCTGTGGTTCTAGATCCCAGATTTAAAAAGAAAGGTTTCCCTGATGATATATACTAATCCGATTATTCGTCTTTAAGGGATAAAATGGTGAAAATTAGACTACCTAGGGTCCAAAACTTAGGGGTGCAACCCGAAAGGGAACCTCTCACAATCATACCAGTAACTTCGGACTATGTAATCGATCTCTGGACTGGATTTAGAGAATCTGTTCAACCAGTAGTGAACCCGATGGCAGCGGCTACTGAAGAATTGAATTCCTACATTAACGACCGGTATTTATTTCCTAACTAAAATCCACTGGCTTAGTGGTTTTAAAATAAATATAGATTTCCACGTCTTTACGAACTAGTAAAACGTCTTCTCTATATCCCTGCATCAGCCATACCGTGTGAAAGGGTATTTTCTATGGCTTGAAGCATTTTGACAATTGCGAGGGTAAGAAACAAGAAAAGATTTATTTCTTTTCCATTCTTTAAAATATCAACAAATTACATATTTTAATGGATAAGTTTGATCAAGATCCAAGGATTTTAGTAAAAAATTGAATTCGTTCAATTTGAACGGGTCTTACTGAACGGGTCAAATTGGTGAACCGGGTCATTTAACCCGGGTCACATAATTGACCCGTTTTTCCCATCTCTAATTCCTAGACTAAATAAAGTACATCCTGTATTCTTGAAATATATTTATTTGAACCAATCTTAGGACATATGTACTTAGTTCATAAGTAAAAGAAAATCCAATTTCGTATTTATTGCAAAACTTCATCAAAGGATTTGTCAGCAATTGGACTTGGTTGGAAATTGTCAACCCCTTTCAATTATTTAATAAAAGGAAAGACATCCGACTCAAATGCACAAAAGATTAAACTTGAAAAGAAACTTTATCTGAAAATATTATATAATAGATTTTCAGCTTTAATTAGATAATGACACTACATGTACGACCACATGCAAGCGTATAAGTAATTCCGTAAGAACTTTCTGTACAAAGGACATCAACTTCACACAGTCAGAGAAATCTTAGTATGATGGACACAAAGCTTCCATTCATAATATAATAGCTAGACGAATGACTATAAGACAAGGCGCCGGAAAAAACGTAAAACAAATTCCATAGCAAAACTGAAGTAATTGGTTGTTTACGTACTGGTAGCTTATCAGTCATTCAGTCCTATGTGAAACTGAATTCACTTAATGGCGACTTTGTTATTTCCGAAAGAGTTTTTAATAGCAATTACTGCAGATGTCTTCTATTGAACAATAAAAAAAATATTGTTATGAAACGAATATTCAACAGTGTTACACATTTAAGTTCCAATTGGTCTATATTTTGTTTTATCTGGATGATGCCCTGCTCATTAGTAAAAAATCTTAAACATACCACATTTCGATATTTCGCAGCCAATCATTCATATGATATACTGAACACCGCGAATGCAGCTTTCTTTTATTAAGAAATATCGTTTACTTGCTATTCGAAGGGTAAATATTTGAAAGTGTTCTTGAGATATAAAGCCCCTTTCCCGCAACACATCATTTTAACTCGCCCTTCTATAAGGATTAATAAAAAAAAAATCTGCCAACAGTCTGGGCGCAACTTTATTATTTTATGGGTAGAAGTCCGAAACGTGTTTAATGATGAGATGCTGTGTAGGTTACTATGCGACTGACAACCTAAAAAAATAACGTTCCAAATAGCCTCCTGGTTATTTCTTAGGTTGTCAGTCGCATAGTAATCTACACAGCATCTCATCATTAAGCACGTTTCGGACTTCTACCCATAAAATAATAAAGTTGCACCCAGACTGTTGGCAAATTTTTTTTATTTATTTACGTATTTTTTTATCAATAGAATAATTCATAGTAGTAAAAGCGAATTCGATCACATTAAACCTAAGAGATTTTCGGAATCAGTGAAATCTTTAACAATACCCCCAGGGGGTTTAATAGAGAAAAATACTTAAATCGGGTTTTTCCCCGACTACGTTTAAAGCTTATAGAAGTAAAAGTGAATTCCAAATCTCAATATACCTTAGGAATATATAAGAATTCGTGAATATGTACACAACCACTTTTCACCCCCTTAGGGGTTGGATATCGAAAAAATTTGAATGTCGTTACTAGGCGCTTATATAAATAGCCCGTAGAAGTAAAATTGCTTTGATAGTTTGCCATGTCTAAAAGTTTTAACGAAATTCGTGAAAATCTGGATTCACGGACATTTTTTTTACTCAACCTCTGAACGCCAATAAAAATCTGAACTTTTTTTGCTTTAGTTACTCTAATGGCACATCTATATACGTACTAAGTTTCAACTTTCTAGCATAAGCCGTTTCTGAGATATAAAAAACCACCCCTCACCCCCGTACCTAGCTACCCCCATGAAAAATTTTATTTTTCTAGGATGTCTCTATATAATCCAAAATTTTTAGCTTTCCACTCATTACGGTTTTCGAGATATAAAAATCAAATTTTTTTTTTCCTTTCCACCCCTTTTCACCATCACCGCCTACACCCACACCACTTCCCTACTAGAGGTCTTCCGATCCCAACTCCTGTAAAATTTTCAAGATCATATCTGATACGGTTTCTGAGATATAAAAATGACATTTTTTGAGAAATTGCTATTGGTGTTATCTCGCCTCTTCTCTGGTTAATGGTCATGAACAAGATCTTTGTAAAACTGGAGAGGGAAGGGGTTTAGGTGGTGGCGTATGCGGCTGACGTGGTTATACTGGTATCAGGGATGTTTCCTTCAGTGATCAGTGAAATCATGGAAGGCGCGCTGGGTAAGGTAAACACGTGGGCTGCTAGCTGCGGCCTGAGTGTAAATCCGGACAAAACTGAACTGATGCTCTTCACTACTAAAACTAAAATACCGGACTTTAACCTCCCCCGCCTTAACGGCCATCAACTACCATTATCACCTAGAGCAAAGTATCTTGGAGTTGTGCTCGATACGAAACTCAGCTGGAAGTTAAATATAGAACAACGGGTGGAGAAAGCACGTATCGCCTTCTACGCCTGCAAACGAACCTTCGGCAAAAAGTTGGGACTTAAACCAAGAATGGTTCTGTGGTTGTACACAGCCGTAATACATCCAATTCTTACCTACGGATCGCTTGCCTGGTGGCCAGCGTTGAGTAAGAGTTACAACATAAACAAACTCAGCAAGGTTCAGAAAACTGCAGCAGTCGGAACTACAGGTGCAATGAGGTCATGTACGACTGATGCTTTGAACGTATTGTTGCATTTATTACCTATTGACTTACATATCAGAAGTACTTTGTTATGTAGCGCTGTCAGACTCAAGGAATCTGGGTGCTGGTATGGTAAACCTTACGGTCACAGTAACATTCTAGAATCCTTACCAGTGGAAATAGTTAAATCGCCGACCGACTACATTATCCCGAGACTGAGCGCTGTGGGTTTTCCAACCAGGGTGGAATGGAAGAATGGCTCAGTTATACATGAATTCGACAAAGTCAAATACACTGCCGGTTCAAAGATGAACTGTTGAGTCGGAGCGGGAGTTTTCTCAGATACACACTATATCGCAAGGTCTTACCACTTACCGGACTACGCCAGCGTTTTCCAGGCAGAGATACTGGGGATCCGGGAGGCTTGTCGGACTTTGCAGCAAGACACTACGCCAAAGCGAAATGTTGTAATTCTCTCTGACAGCCAAGCCGCAATCAAGGCCTTAGATTCAGCTACCACCTCCTCTAAACTCGTCGAACAGTGTCGAGAAGAGCTAGCCCACTTAGGAAGTCAAGTCAAAGTTACTCTGCTTTGGGTCCCAGGCCACAGCAAGATAGAGGATAACGAGCGAGCAGACGAATTAGCTAGGCAAGGTTCTGCTCTTCAGGGCTCTCTCGTAGAATCCGTTCAGGTCCCACTAGGGACTGTTAAGCGCCAAATATCCACCCACTTTCTCACAAACGCGAACTCCAGATGGAGAGAACTGACCAACTGTGTCATATCTAGGAAGATATGGCCATCCTACTCCCGGAGCAGAACAGACGAACTCCTGAGCAGGAGCCGTGTGGACGTCTCCAGAGTCACGGCAGTCAGCACGGGTCACTGGCCGATCGGCGACCACGCGGCCAGACTGGGTATTCCCTTTAACGTCAATTGCCGCAGTTGTGGGGATGCAAATAAGAGGGAAACTGCCATTCACCTTCTTTGCGAGTGTCCCGCCCTAGCTAGAGCCAGACTTCGCGCACTAGGCAAACCCTTCTTCAATAACCTCGATGAGATCTCGAAAAACAAGATAGGATAACTGATTATCTACTTGAACAGCTCTGGATGGATATGATAATCCACTCAAGCCCCAGGTCTCTGTAAAACTATATATATACTTCATCAGCCCTCAACGATCAGGTTAAACGAGTTGTGGTATCAAAACGGCGCTTCATGTGCTAATTGGGCCCTGTTTTTTTTTCGGTAGACGAGCCACCACGTAAACCAACCAACCAACCATACCCCACTTTTGTGCTCCACCTCCCCCCTCAAAAAATTTACGTAGACTCCTCTTGTGATCCCATATACAGAAACTAAATTTTATCTTCTTGGTGTAGTTGGTTCGGAAGATATTGTAATCCAAAGTTTTTCACCCCCCAACCCCACACCCCACCACCCCCCAATGTTAGCCCTTGTTTAATATACAAGTATCCCTAAGGGCAACCACAAAGTTTCAATCTTCTGACATCAATCGTTCAGGAGATATGGATTTTTGAATGTTTCAATCCCGGCTTTCAAGCGTTTTGGACTCATTGTTTCCCCCCCCCCCCACTTCCCCACCTCTCAACCCTTATCGATAATTTTTTTGCAAATGAGTCCACTATCATAGTACTACATAAGTTCCAAGTTTTAGCCTCCTAGTAAAGGGTTTTCCAATAGGGACTTGACAACTTTGAATTCAATTTGTGAACGCACCCTTTCACTAATCATCGAACTGTCACTGTCAATTTATTCAGTAAACTTAACATTTTTATCATGGTAAAGTACACGAAGGAACAACGTCTGCAAATTATAAAAATTTACTACAGAAATTCGGAGTCGGTGACCGCTACTTTAAGAGCGTTAACTCCGATTTTCGGTCGTAATTCTCGCCCTAGTAGACAGGCAGTAACAAGTTTAGTGCAAAAATTTGAGTCTACATATTCGTTGTGTGATGTTGCCGTGCCAGTGAGACAACGGGTTGGTCGAAGTGTCGAAAATATCGCTGCCGTTGAAACGTCCGTAGCAAATGATCCAAATCAGTCAATTCCACGGCGTTCTCAAGTGTTGGGCATCGCCCAGACCACGTTATGGCGAATTTTGCGTAAGGATCTTGGTTTACACCCATACAAGATCAAGCTGACTCAAGAATTGAAGCCGATGGACCATTTGAAGCGACGTACGTTCTCCGATTGGGCTCTGGAAAAGATGCGCCAAGATGATCAATTTCATCGCAAAATCATCTTCAGTGACGAAGCTCATTTTTGGCTCAGTGGGTTCGTCAATAAGCAAAATATGCGTTATTGGTCCGGTGAAAATCCACATGTGCTTCATGAAAGACCACTTCATCCACAAAAAATAACTGTTTGGTGCGGTTTGCATGCTGGCGGCGTCATAGGGCCATATTTTTTCGTCGACGATAATGATCGTCACGTTACTGTGAATGGTAATCGTTATCGCGCCATGATTACCGATTATTTTTGGCCCGAATTGGAAGATATGGACTTGGACAACATGTGGTTTCAACAGGACGGTGCCACAAGCCACACAGCACACGTTACAATCGATTTATTGAAGAGTAAGTTTGATGAGCGTGTTATCTCAAGAAATGGACCAGTCGATTGGCCGCCTCGTTCGTGCGATTTAACGCCTCTGGACTTTTTTCTTTGGGGCCACGTCAAGTCGTTGGTCTATGCCAACAAGCCGACGACGTTGGAAGAGCTCAGAGCCAACATTGAACACGAAATAGCAGCCATTTCGGCCGAAATGTGTGGCCGAGTCATCGAAAATTGGGTCCAACGAATCGACCGCTGCAAACGTGCCCGCGGTGGCCATATGAACGAAGTCGAGTTCCATTCATAAATGTTTTGATTGTACTTCAACCCGATAATAAAGTTTTTGAAATATCTCAAATGGTTTGCATTTTATTTTGAAAAAAAGTTGTCAAGTCCTTATTGGAAAACCCTTTATAAGTGGTTCCTGAGATCTGGAAACCAACATTTTTCGTCTAAAACGCTCTCCCCTCATCCCCCCTTACACCCCTACCCCCTTAAAAGCTACCAACCATAAAAATTTCAACTTAATACCGCAACGGGTTTGGGGGCTACGCGCCTTCAAACGATTTTGCGTACGGCGGACGGCATACCGTACTCAAAACGTGTGAAAGCTTATAGCTCTCAAATTCTTTGAGCTATTAAGTTGATTTTTGTTTTTTGGTAGACTGAGTAGACTCCTTTAAGTGCCCACCTTTTGAGTGGTGGGGATGTGAGGGGGGAGGTGGAAGGAGGGTTTTAGAGGAAAAATTTTGGTTTCTGGATCTCAGTAACCGCTTATCTAAGAGGCTTAAACTTGGAATTTATATAGAGTATCGATAGTGGACCCATTTGCAAAAATAGTGGAGGAATAATAATGCGTCCGAGACGCTCGCAAGCCGAGATCGTGACATTCTAAAATCCATATCTCCTAAACGGTTACTGTCACGAAATTTAAACTTGATGAACATCTGTGGGTACCAGTAAAACATGCAAACGTAACGTCGCCGCGATAGAAAAAGTGGAAAAAAAACTTAGTTAAATCTCTTACATTATTGCGAATTTTGCACTTATATCTCTTTAAGGACGTAGCATACTTGAAAAATAGAAAGTTTTTATGCAAATAATAGTTAATTCAGTGCTAAATCGTTAAAAATAAATTTTTTTCTGCGTAACGGTCGTTCTTTACCATTAAAGTGTGTGCGTGTTCAAACATAAATAGAAACATACTGCAGTCACGATCGGCTGCAAGCCAATCGTATAATACTCTAGATGAATACTGAACTCCGATTTATATTGTAGTTGTAGTAAAGTAGAATTACGTGTGTGCATGTTGTAAGTCCTTTATTAAGGACTGCCATTAGATTGCTACTCAAAACTAAAAGACAATATTCAGTGTTTAATTTCATATTTTGAACTGGTTAAGTCATCGAAAAAAAATGTCCTTTTTGAAGGACTTTCACATGGGAGGTGCAGGAAGGACTCACTCGATTTCTTACATATTTATCCTTTTCCTTGGAACCATTTAAAAATGAACGTGTACAAAATTTCAAATTCGTAGCTTGAAGCATACAAAAGTTATCGAAAAATATTGTTGAACACGTGTCTTAAGGACATTTTGTATGGTAGCTACAGAAGGAGTAAAAGGATTTCGCTGATTAGTAAGCTCGAACTTTGTTTTTACTCAAAACTAATTTGTACAAAATTTCCAATTCATAGCTAAAAGATTACTTGAGTTATAGTAAGTTCCGTAAATTAAGTGAATACATTTTGACAGGATATTTGTATGGCAGCTACACGAAGGACTATCAGGATTTTCTTCAAAATTATATTTTTGGCTTCAACTATTGGAAAAATAACACATACAAAATTTCAAAGTCGTAGCTTAAACCCTTCTGAAGTTATCGACCAATATTCTTGAACACGAGTTTTAAGGACATTTTGTATGGCAGCTACCCGAAGGAGTAGGACGATTTTGCCCGTTAACGAACTTAGCCTTACAAATTCAACCAAACATCCAGATTCGAAATTGCATGATCATAGGTGAAGGCGTTCTTGAGTTATCGTGTTCACGGACAGACGGACGGACGGACGTCAGGCGGATTTGAGGTTTTTGGCCACAAATAAACAAAAAATAATATATAACTTTTTTTCGTCCGAGGCTATGCGTTACAAACTTTTGGGCTTGATTAAACTTATAATACTGTATATGATTTCATCTAGAGTATAAAAAGTATGGCAAAAATTTGTAATGAATGTGGTTCAGCAATTGAAAAGGCAACGTCTTTATCTTGTAAAGACTATGAGAATAATTATCACTATTCTTGCGCTAACATAACTATGGCAAATTTTAAAAAAATGTCAAGTGATACGAGGAACAAGTTTAAATGTGCTAGTTGTAAAGACTCTTCTTCTACATTGGATTCCTTACTCAAAACACAGCTGATGGAAATAAACAAGAAACTTGATCGCATGAAAATATCGAACAATGCCCAAACAGAAGAATTGACTAAATCGATCGATTTTCTGTCAACTCAATTTGATGCCGTAAATAATCAGCTCAAAACAATGGCGAACACGATTAGCACTATTAAAGCTGACAACAATACAATTCGGAAAGAAAATGACGATCTTAAGACATCTCTTGCCGAGCTCGAGGATATCG
The DNA here is from genome assembly GCA_951812415.1 of Beris morrisii. Lineage (NCBI taxonomy): Eukaryota > Metazoa > Arthropoda > Insecta > Diptera > Stratiomyidae > Beris > Beris morrisii. Next base: position 84,868,690 of record OX638310.1, on the reverse strand, counting down.
TCAACGAATTTGAAAGCGAGCGACTGTCCACTAATATCGTCATCAACGGTATCGAGAACACCACTAACGAGGATTTAAAATCAATACTAACTTCTATTGGACAAGCTGTCAACGTGAAAATGATTCCTGATAGCATCAAAAAAGCATATCGTACGAAGAATGGTCCCGTAAACAAGCCCAGCAGCTAACGCAACGAATTCCTAAACGGGTTTAAAACCACGGTGAAAAATCAGAGCATTAGAGCGGGTATAAAATTGAATCAGCATTAGTTCAAGGTCGTGTTTATGTTAATGAACAGCTGACCAAATATACTGCATATTTATTAAGATACTCCAAAATATCACTACGGCTGGCTTTCAAGTATATATGGACAAAAGATGGACAAATTTTTGCACGTAAAATAGAATCGGAAAGAGCGTTCCTTATAAAAAATAAGACCGTTCTAAATAATCTGAAAAACGGCAGAGTAATGGGAATAGAAGGTAACCTCAACCGCAACTTACTTAGTAGACTAGAAATTTAAATTAAGGAATTGATTGTCGTACGATATAATAAACTGTAATAATGGGCAAGCAAATTAAATTTCTTTATACAAATTTACGTAGTATACGGAATAAAATGGCAGACATAGAAGGGTATCTTGTAGAAAATCCTGACATTCAGATTCTTATATTTGGGGAAACCTGGTTATACGAATCTGAAACGCAATATTTCAATATTAAGGGTTTCAAAGCTATTCACAACTGCCGTGACAGTAGTCATGGTGGTGGTACGGCAATTTACATACGGAGTGACGTTGAATTTACGGTTGTACTTAGTGAAAAGTCTTTTAACACAATTATAATCGAAATGATAACTGACAATGCCCCAACGAAGATAGCCATATCTTATAAGCCACCGAACGAATCAGCTGATCTTCTAAATGAATACCTAGACGCATTATACTCAAAACACTCGAAACTAATTTCTTTTGCGGACACGAATATTAACATATTAACTGAAAATCGAGAATCGCAAAACTATAGCGAAATGCTGACATTAAATAATCTCATTGTGCTAAATAGGAACTTTGCAATTAGGATCAACGTTCACTCATCCTCCTTAATTGATCACGTCGCGACTGATATTCCCAAGTTCATACAATCCCATACTATAAAACTGGATGAATGGCCAAATTTAGACCACAAAGTCATTACGCTAACGGTCAATAGCACATTTTCTAAGAAGGCAAGGATGACGAAAACCAAGGTATTGTTCTTAAATAGGGAAATTTTCAATAGAGAAACTGAATTAAATATAAGGAAGTTAAATAACATCACAACTGAGTCGATAATACAGACAATTATCTCGGCAAAAAAGCAGCGTCCACAACAAAGGTAAGAAGAACCAGAAATTCTACATGGATAACTCACGATATTTTGTTTCAATTGAGAAGAAAGCAAGCATACAGAAAACTGAAGCAAGACCAGACAAACCAAAATTATATCAGTCAATACAAAGCAATTAAGAATGAAACAACTAAAATGATAAAAATAGCCAATGTTAAGTTAAGGTCTTCTCCTTTAACTGTCTTCAAACAACTTTTCGACTTTACTGATCTTTATTAAATTACTTTAAAATATTTTATAGAAAAATTATGCTTACGTCTATGGGAATTTATAATTTAGAAAAAAAGGTATACATTTATGATAGTGGCTGCATATAGTACAGGCTAGCCACGTGATATGATGTGCTTGGGATATTGGATATTTGGATGTCTGGGAATGTATGGAAAAATATCATAATTATGGAAAGGTATGCTTCGGATACATGATATTTGGACTTGAGGTAATTGTGGGAAAACATTTAGTGTGCAAAAATATTATTCTGGTCGTGGGAAGAAATGTGGTGTGTGTAATAAGAAAATAATAAATTTTATATGACGTGCGAAGATTGAACATTCTCCCCCGCCTTGAAACACGTTTCAACATATGCTGCCTTGAAAGTTGAAATCCTGGTTCGGGGGCGTCCTATTTCTGGGTGCAGGTACTGGAGCAGCCGTCTTTGATGTACATCTTGTCCATAGAATATATGCTGCCAATGCCAATAGCAGAAAAAGACTTGAGTATGCAATGGAAAACTGATGAACTTCTTGTGTCGTGTCCTCTAGACTTGCGGTTTCGTTGAATTTTAGCTTCTTTAACTGCTCCTGAAGATAGGCGATTTCCTCGTTCCTGGGATAGTATTCTTCTTGTTTGCTTGATAGTTGTCTAAAAGGGTTAGCAGTGAAGTTGAGATCATGCCCTATAGTCGGCGTATATGAATTGTTAACACGTGTGGACACCATGTTGCGGGATGATATTGTTAGGTGTTCATCTTTGATGATGCAATTACTATCGATGCTCAGGACGCCAGAATGGACTAAGGTGATTTGGGTCAGCTTGTCGTTACACACGATGTTGATGGTGCTTGATTTGTTGACAGAGTAGATCCAGTCGTTACGGCTGTGAAGAGGTGTCCATTTACGAAGCTCATCTGTAATGATTAAATTGCAGACACCCTTGGAAATATCACCTTTGTTCAATAAATAAATTTCACAGCGGCTTTGGTCAGATCCTTTGTGAAAAATAGGGTGAGTTTGTTTACAAAAATACTCGCTTTCGAAGAGCTGGGTACATTTGCTGAAATCGTCTATTGTGATTGGCAAGTATTGGTCTCTGTGCGGATCAATAATCAACATGTCTGTTGAAGGGATGACGTGTGCGTTCGTATTATTAATAACCATTGGGACTGGAGTTATTCGAAATGTATCGTAACGCTCATTGGTGAGTAGAGGTATTCTTATTTCTGCGATGATGAATTCAGGTGTAGCTCGGCCTTGTAAAGTCATCAACCGGAAAAGTTGCAGAATATTCAGATGGTCTTCGTAGTCTGGCAGCCGCCGAGTCAATGGTAGATGAGGTCGAATCATATGCATTCCTGCTTCCAATTGCTGAGGCGTAATGAGCATGGGACTGATGATCCCATGATGAATGTTGAAGAGCACATCCAACAGCGCGGTTTGGATATTCTTGTAATTCTGCATGATTAATGAGAGGTGGATTGCCACGGATGTTGTTAGTTGCTGTAGCTGCTGTAAATGCAGTTGATTACTCAGTGAATCTATCTCTCTATCCATGTGTTTGAACTGTTCTTTTATATTTTCCTCGCCCTTTTTCAATATATTTGTTGTGGATTCAAGGATAAGTGTTTGAGTTTGGATCATGCTTTGTAAGCGGGCTTCGTTGTTTTGAAAGATCTTGATTTTTTGGCTCAACTCCTTTGCATAGTCTTGGTCCAGAAGTCCAAACAGAGAGCTAGCAATGCTTCCTATAATCTCCAATGGGGCTCTTCTCTTCCGGATACTTTGCTCGCTGTTGTTGAGAAGCTTGTGTTGCTCTTGAATTTGGTCAAATTGATGCTGCAGTTGTTCTTGTATAGCCGAACAATACTTATTGCTCTCTGGATGTTTGCACAGCATCCCTAATTTGGTTACTTCGTCTGCAAGATCCCTACCTTCTTTCCAATAGTTTGTCATATTACAATACACGACAATTTTCCATTCGTCTGTAATGAGATTTGTGACTCCTACATTTTCAAAGTAGAGTCCTGGTGGCGAAGAGAACGGAGCTACTTGAATTGAACGTCCGACTGGTAGAAACAGGATCAACAACAATACACTGATCGCGCTCAGCGGACCAATTCGTAGACGACGTTTTTTTGGTCCAGGGTCTACCGGCGCTGACTGCGTTGGACTTCTGTGTTTGGTGGATGTTCGAGTCCTATTACTAGAGTCCTCATGTTCATTATTGCTTTCTTCAGGCGGTTTTGATGACGTATCTTTTTGATGCACGGGTAATAGACATAGACGATGTATGGGTCTGCGGTAAACACCAGTTGCAGTTCGGACGTCAGCTACGCGTACTAGTTTATCGTCTCCTTCAATGGCCTTAATGACCCGTCCCATGTGCCATTGTAACGGGGGGAGAGAATCATCCTTAATAATTACCAGATCGCCAGATGCAATGTTAGGAGATATATGCGTCCATTTTGTCCTCTGCTGAAGTCCACTCAAATACTCCTTCGTCCATTGTTTCCAGAATTCAGTTTTAACATACTGTACCAGCTTCCAACGTGTAAGCAGATCAGGGCGGTCAGTTGATATTCTCGCCTCCGGAATGCTTGTGAGAGCTTCACCTGTTAAGAAATGACCTGGAGTGAGAGCGGTTAAATCATTAGGGTTAGACGACAGGGGTGTTAATGGTCGCGAGTTGAGGATGGCTTCAATCTCAATAATCGCTGTTTCGAGCTCCTCATAAGTCAGTGATACCGGATGAATGGTTTTAAAAAGCAGCTTCTTTGCTGACTTCACTCCGGCTTCCCAAATTCCACCAAAATGTGGCGTTCGCGGTGGAATGAAATGGAAATCCGTCCCTTTTGAAAGACATAGTGATGCAATGTCTTCTTGACACTCCTTTGTCTGCAGCATTTTTTTAACCTCCTCCAACTTGTTGTAGGCCCCAAGGAAATTGGTGGCGTTGTCGCAATATATGCTTCTGGAATAACCTCGCCGTGCGAAGAAGCGCTTCAATGCACCTAAGAAGCTCTCAGTGGTTAGGTCCGATACAAGCTCCAAATGGATGGCTTTGGTGGAGAAACAACAAAATACCGCTATATAGGCCTTCTGCGGACGCTTCCCCCGGATTTTATAGTGGATCTGTATTGGTCCACAGAAATCAACTCCAGAGTGTAAGAAAGGTCGGCTTTGTTGAATCCTTGGTGCCGGGAGGTTACCCATTAGCTGTGAACACATAACGGGTCTCGCTTTCACGCACCGTACACACTGCTGAACAACCGAACGAGCCAGTAATTTACCTTGAAGTGGCCAAAAACGCTGTCGAACTATGGCCGTAAGAGCTTGCGGTCCAGCATGGTAGTTTTCCTTGTGAATATCAGTGACCAACAGTCGAGTAAGAGCATGATTTCTCGGTAAGAGCATCGGATGCTTGGTGTCGAAGGAGATATTGGCCGCTTGCAATCTTCCTCCTACGCGTATAATCTGGTTTCCATCGATAAAGGGCGCCAAACTCGCGATTTTGTTGCGTTTGTCCAATTGATCCCCGTGGGTAAGTTTTGTAAATTCCGCCTTGAAATGTTGCGCTTGTATGTCACGAACGATAATAAGCAGCGCCTCATGATTTTCCTCTGCAGTAAGTGGACAGAGTAACTTGTGTTCCATTTGAAGATTTTTTGTAAATCTTCTTACGTATGCCACGATGCGAGTGAGACGTCTGAAAGAATTCTTATGGTCGATTAGATGGATGAAACTGTTTTGTTGTTGAGTGGTTAATAAAACCGATGTTTGCTTTAGTTCAGATTGTTCATCCTCGAAGGAAGCGTCTTCTGATGGCCAATCGTATGAAGATTTTCTCAAGAAATCGGGTCCGTTGAACCAAAGATCCGACTGTATTAATGTTTTTGGACTTGTTCCTCGGGAGACTAAATCGGCGGGATTAAAACTCGTACTTACGTACTTCCAACGCTGTAGCGATCCCTTACTTTGAATTTTGGCTATCCGATTAGCGACGAATGTTTTGTACGAGGATGATTCTGCCTTTATCCAGTGTAGAACTATCTTTGAATCACACCAATAGAAGATTTGATCATCTGCCAGCTGTAGTATCTCCTTCACACGATGGATCATGTGAGCTAACATATGAGCTGCGCATAGCTCCAGCCTTGGTAAAGTTATGGTTTTGGTTGGTGCCACCTTTGATGCAGCACATAAAAGCCTGACTGCAACCTTCCCGTTGACGTCGATAGAGCGTAGATAAATAGCAACGCCATAAGCCTTTTCTGATGCGTCGGAAAAGCCGTGGACTTGGAGTAATCCCCTTGAAGTTGTGATACAGGCCTGCCTTGTTATTTTCAGCTCATTCAATAGTGGTAACTCGTCTCGAAAATTTAGCCAGCTCGTATGAAGTTCTTCTGGTAGCGCCGCATCCCAGTCCAGCTTTAATTTCCACAAGTGTTGTAGAAAAATTTTGGAACGGACTATCACTGGATTAATTAAGCCGAGCGGGTCGAAGATGTGGGCTATGTCTGCAAGTATAGATCGTTTAGTCACCTTTTTTACCTTTGACCAATTTGTTTGAATGGAAAACTGGTCTGTTTTGGGCAACCATGTTAATCCCAACGTCTTTATGCCTTCGTCATCCTTGTTATCCAAGTCCAACCTAAATTCAATATCCGAATCAGGTACCGTCGCCAAAAGCATGGGGTGGTTGGAACACCATTTCCGAAGATTGAAACCGGCACCTTTAAGTAGCCCCTTCAGTTGTGCCTGCGTTTGTAGAGCTTCACTTAACTCGTTGCTGCCAGTCATAACGTCATCCATGTAGAAGTCTCGCCTTGCCACTTCTGCGCCAAGTGGGTGTGAAATGCGTGCTTCCTCAGATAACCTTTGTAGACATTTAGTTGCAAGATATGAAGCTGATGTGGTTCCATATGTCAATGTTTGGAGCTTGTAGAACTCTATTTTGTCGTTGTGGCTATTTCGATAGACTATTACCTGATACTTCTGATCAGCTGGATTCACTTGTATCTGACGATACATCTTCTCGATGTCTGCGGTGAATACGTATTTGTGGAGTCGAAACCGAGTCAAAATAGTGAACAAGTCATCCTGAAGCGTAGGTCCTTTATACAGTATCTCGTTGAGAGATATGTTGGTGGTCGTTTTACAAGATGCGTCAAATACTACGCGGAGTTTAGTAGTAGTACTTGACGGCTTTAATATGCAGTGATGAGGAATAACGTAATGTGAAGGTCCTATTTCGTGTTCGTCAACCTTCACCATGTGTCCTAATTTTAAATACTCACTCATGAATTCTGCATACTGGATTCTCAACTCTGGATTCTTCATCATCCCCCTTTCTAGAGATATAAAGCGGCGAATCGCGATTGCCTTGGAATGTCCAAGAACTGTTGGCTCTGCCTTAAAAGGTAGTCTTACCAAGAATCGTCCAGATTCATCTCTGGAAGTATTTTCCTCAAACGATTTCTCACACTGATATTCTGCCTGTGTCCGAGGTTGAGTAGTAGAGCTACTGACTTGTTCTAGCTCCCAGATTCGCTGAATGTCTGCGTAAGTAGCGCCTTCAGTACTGATCCCACAGAATTTCATTGATGCTTCGTTGCTGGTGATTCTGCCTAAAACCACCCATCCAAAGAGTGTATTCTGGAGTGTTGGCAGATTTTTGTCCATCTGAATTTGTCCAATAGCCATTAACTCCGAAAAATGCTCCGCTCCAATCAATAAATCAATTTTGCCAGGTTTTTGGAATCCAGGATCTGCTAGCTTGATGTTGGAGGGCAGTGACCAATGTTTGATGTCCACAACGTGAGCTGGTTGATCGCTGGTTATTGTTGGTAAAATAACTACCTCAATACCTGTCGAGAAATTATTTAATTTTGAGTGGATGGTAGTATACAAACGTCGCTGTGCCTTGCGCCCATGATTGCCAATGCCGGCTACGATTGTGTTACAGTCCATATGAGGTATTTGTAGACGCGCTGCCAAGTCTGCTGAGATAAAGTTGAGCTGGGAGCCAGAATCCAGAACAGCTCGGCACTCCACTAATTTGTCATGTCCATCCTTGATATGAATGACTGCTGTCGCCAAGAACACGTAGGATGATTTTCCGGAGTTTGTTGCTCCGGATGTAAGTGCTGAAGAACAACTAGCCGCTTCTGAGGTGATTTGATTTGTTACTCTTGTTGTGAGTGCTGCTGAACCACTAGCAGCTTCTGTTGTTGACTTCTTATTATGCCCTGCCTTGGCATCAGGAACGGCTTCTTCGTGTAGCAGCGTGTTATGCTTTCTACTACACCTCTTGCAGTTTCCCAAAGTGCATTGGTTGCTGTAGTGTCCATGCTGCAGACAATTGATGCAATGCTTCACCTTTCTTATGACTTGGTGCCTCGCTTTGACGTCCATTTTGAGGAACTTAGGACATCCGTACACTGCATGTGGAAGATTGCAGATGGGACATGCTGAAGTGCCAGATACAATCATCGATGACCCTTTGGTGCGGCCTTCTGTATGGTTCCGTGGTGTCGAAACCTTCCCCAACGTCTCAAGCGACTGGAAGCGACTTTCCAAAAAAACCAAAAGCTCCCCTATGCGCTGTACTTGCCTTGGCTGCTCCAAAGTTTGCTCGTACAATGCATGGCTGGTTCTATCAAGTTTCTTGATCGTCACATGCGTGAGAAATGCATCCCAAGATGTGGTTGATATTCCTAGATCTTCTAATCCCAGGATGCATTCCCTGGTGACATCATGCAGCGACCTGATACTAGAAGCAGAGTCCAGCTGTGCTGTTGGTTGACCCAACAGTCGGTTGAGAATGGTGGTAACTAACATGCGTTGATTGTCGTAGCGGTCCACCAACGTATCCCAAGCCGAATTGTAGCTAGACTCCGATACGGGAAAATGCTGCACCAGTCGTTTGGCTTCCCCGGCTAGGTTTGACATCAGGTAGAACATCTTCTCCGTTTGATTGATTGGCTGGTCATGGATCAGCCGCCGATACAGTCCAGAAAATGCCTTCCATTCCAGATAGTTCCCGTCGAAAACTGGAATAGTAATTTTTGGCAACTTTATTGGAGCTGAACTTACTGCGTGCACTGTTCGTGGAGGTGGCGTTCTAGCCTGAAGCAGTTCCTTCAGTTTGATTAACACGTCCTGCGTTGCTGCTTCGGTGTTACATACGGCGTCAATGTCGTAGCCGAGTAATTCTGGTTCATCACTGTCCGACCAGATCGATTGGTTGATAGCAGCGATGTCGTTCCAGTACTTGCTCACCGCGTCAATCTTCACCTGATAGTAGATTGATGAATTTGGTGAGCTCAATCTTCCTTCAATGTCTTGAAGCAGCCGTTTCAATGCGTTGATTAAGGCCCGTTGTCTTCGGACCAGCGGCATGAGTTCCCCTGATTGTGGATTTATGTTGCTGGGCGCCTTTGCTGAAATCGATGGCTGGTTGCCACCTTCCTTGATCACCGGCTGGTTGTCACTATTAAGCGGAGCGTCTAAATTGACTCCCCACTTCACCTTTAGCTGCTCCCTGATGTCAGTCACGATGGCGTTGATGCCATCCCTGACTCTCTCGTAGTATTGGCTGGTGAAATAGTCCGAGTTGTCAGCACCGATGGTCAGAAGAGCTCGATGACCCCGATCAAAGTTGGTCCAATGATGATTCGCTGTCTCCAATCTTGATTCCAAATACTGCTTGGTTTTGCGGTCCGGTGAGTCCTTCTTGTAATTGATGATCAGCCTTTCAATGTCTTTGCCCAATGCAACTTGCTCCTGAATGAGGTCCTCCATGATCTGAAAAAATCTAAAGTTGTTATGGAATAAAAAGTCCTGTCACGGTCGCCAATGTTAAGTTAAGGTCTTCTCCTTTAACTGTCTTCAAACAACTTTTCGACTTTACTGATCTTTATTAAATTACTTTAAAATATTTTATAGAAAAATTATGCTTACGTCTATGGGAATTTATAATTTAGAAAAAAAGGTATACATTTATGATAGTGGCTGCATATAGTACAGGCTAGCCACGTGATATGATGTGCTTGGGATATTGGATATTTGGATGTCTGGGAATGTATGGAAAAATATCATAATTATGGAAAGGTATGCTTCGGATACATGATATTTGGACTTGAGGTAATTGTGGGAAAACATTTAGTGTGCAAAAATATTATTCTGGTCGTGGGAAGAAATGTGGTGTGTGTAATAAGAGAATAATAAATTTTATATGACGTGCGAAGATTGAACAGCCAAGGAAAAATATTTTAATGCGCAGTTTGCTAAAACAGACGGGAACCTTAGGAAATTATGGAGCACAATTAGGAAAACTTGTGGTATTAACAGCAATGCTCGTGACACGACGGAAGTAAATTCATTGGATACACCCAATGGACTAATTAAAGAACCCGCATCAAATGCAAACGTTTTAAACGAACACTTCTGCACGATCGGCACAACTCTTGCGTATAACCTTAGAACTCATAATAATGCGGAGAATTTTAAAAGGATATACTGCCCTACGGTATCGAATGTAATGTTCACTCTTCCAACAGACACCACCGAATTAGAAAATATCATAGCGGAAAATCAAACATATCACCCGGTATTGATGGCATAACAACAAACGATCTGAAAACATTAAAATCGATCATTTCTACTCCACTTAGCATTGTTATAAATTACCATTTGAACGAAGGAACATTTCCTACTTGCCTGAAAACAGCACTTATCTCTCCCATCTACAAATGCGGCTCAAAAAAAGATCCTAATAACTATCGACCAATAGCCCTAATCAGCGCGGTCAGCAAAATCTTCGAAAAAGTTATCAACAGGAGGCTATTACAATTTATAAAAAAATATTCTAGTTTTGATGCTCACCAATAAGGATTTCAATAAGGAAGCAATATGACGTCAGCGTTGATAGATGCGATACAGTTTATAAATGAAGGTCTTGACAAAGGTTCATACGTTGCTGCGATATTTGTAGATTTAAAAAAAGCCTTCGACACTGTAAATCACAAAATATTACTTGAAGTATTGTCGGAAATGGGGATCCGAGGAAAGGCCAATGACCTATTAAAAAACTTTTTAGTTGAACGGAAGTACATTACTAACAATCTCGACAAACTTAGCTCTCCTAAGACAGTCAATATAGGAGTCCCACAAGGTTCGATCCTTGGCCCTACATTATATCTGTTGTATATACACAACGTCCAGTTCACAGGACTTAAAGCAAAATATGTAACTTATGCTGATGACACTCTACTTCTCTACAAAGGTAAAAATGCTGAACAACTGGAGTTGTTGATCAACGCTGACCTGAAACTTTTCAAGAACTGGCTTCTGGGCAATTTATAAAGATTAAATATTGCGAAAACAAACTACATGGTTTTTAGGCAAACGAACAAATTGGACATTGATTTGAAGCTAGAAGTAGATGGAATACAGCTAACGAGAGCACAGGAAACGAAATACTTAGGACTAACATTAGATGAGAAACTGGCTTGGAATCCTCACATAACTAAACTAAGAAATAAAATTGCCCCGATTATTGGAGTACTAAGACGTAACGATTACCTACAAGTCCCTATAAAGAATTTGTTATACAATGCCTTTATCATATTGTTACATGTAAACCTGGCTACTGCGCAACCGCGCAACTCGATCGTTTCACAAAATGAAAACAACAACAACCAAATACCTAGTTGCAAAATAACCCAATCAGAAACCTAGCTGAAGATAAGGCGAAACAGCACGATTGTATCTCCCTTCTTATCGAATGCTCTAAAATGTACTAGAACCCTGTACATAAACCACTGAACGAAGATCAAAACCGAAAGCTCTAAAGCTTTCTAGAACAATCCACACGCATCGAACATTCAAGTACATCCTAGACTGCAACCGGCTAGTATATAAGCAGGTGAAGCTCTCAGCGAAGACACAGTAATTTTGATTACGTCGACTACGACAGCCAGCGCGAATACGCGAACGTGTTGAGAGAGAACGAAAGTGAACGAGTCAAGCGATATATGGTATAAGCGGGCGGTATTGCCATATAGTGCGAATTATTGTGCGAATAGAATTTAAAGTGCGATAATAAATAATCACTTATTTTTATTTTAACCGAATTGTGTTTTACTTGAAATCCCGGCGAACCCCTAGCTCGCAACAATATCCAACATAAGTTACGGTCTTCTTATATGGAGCCAAACCGCGAAAAGAAACTTGGGCAATATTGCGAGACTTATGAATAAGGGCATCAAAGCCATACATAACTTACCTTAATTAACACCATCGGAGGAACTTTATTCTAATTATGGCAAACTAACCATACATCAGCTCATAAGCCTGGAACGCATAAAACTAATTTACAATATCAAGAACAAGAAACTTAAATCCTCCATCAAATTGATCAACAATCAAGAAGTACACAACTATAACACAAGGAATGCGGATTCTATTAGACAGCAACATATTCCCCGGACAGACCGATTTAGAAAGCATCCCGCATTTGAGGCAATACGAGAATATACGTACGAGAATAGAAGAATACAATACAAAATACGAGAATACAATACCGATTATAACTTGTGGGTACCCGGTATGGTTCTCAATATCAACAACGACAGCTAAACTCACGAAGGCCTTTGAAAGGAAAGTAATTCGCCACTATATATCAAAACGATATAGACTGAGGGATAGATATTTTTCTAACGCGACCTTGTACAGCGGATCGGGGATAACACCTATTATGGCTCACCTAATGAATCTGTGGATCAAAAGAAGAAATAATTTAAATTCACATCAGAATAATCTAATTCGAAACACACATTTAAATAATCTACGAGAACAGTCAAATTTGGATAATTTTTATCTATCGCCAGTTAATTTTAATACTGAATCAAAATGAAATTATAAGCTTTTATAAAAGTCGAGATTCACAACATCATAGGGGATGAAAAATGCGAGCTCATAAAAGAAAAAAAAAGAAAAATAAATAAATTTAAACTAAAAACAAAAAAAAACTCATTCTTCGCTATGCTTTATCCTATAAACTTATAGTGGTAAATAATAATAAATATATACAGCAGAAGTTATCTATTCGATTTCCTTACTTTTGGCTCGGATAATGTGCAATATACACCACCTCTAATGTTACTAATTATTCACATATATTGCCGATGTGGAATACTTCTATTTAATAATTAAGTCGAATGAATTAAAATAAAAAAAAACAAGCCAATCGTATAATACTCTAGATGAATACTGAACTCCGATTTATATTGTAGTTGGGGATAAAGTAGAATTACATGTGTGCATGTTGTATGTCCTTTATTAAGGACTACCATTAGATTGCTACTTAAACCTAAAAGACAATATTCAGTGTTTAATTTCATATCTTGAACTGGGCAAGTCATCGAAAAAAAATTTCCTTTTTGAAGGACTTTCGCATGGGAGGTGCAGGAAGGACTCACTCGATTTCTTACATATTTATCCTTTTCCTTGGAACCATTCAAAAATGAACGTGTACAAAATTTCAAATTCGTAGCTTCAAGCGTTCAAAAGTTATCGAAAAACATTGTTGAACACGTGTCTTAAGGACATTTTGTATGGCAGCTACCAGAAGGAGTAAACGGATTTCGCTGATTAGTAAACTCGAACTTCGTTTTTACTCAAAACTAATTTTTACAAAATTTCCAATTCATAGCTAAAAGATTACTTGAGTTATATTAAGTTCCGTAAATTAAGTGAAGACGTTTTGACAGGGTATTTGTATGGCAGCTACACGAAGGACTAATAGGATTTTCTTCATAATCATATATTTAGCTCGAACTATTGGAAAAATAACACATACAAAATTTCAAAGATGTAGCTTAAACCCTTCTGAAGTTATCGGCCAATATTCTTAAACACGTGTTTTAAGGACATTTTGTATGGTAGCTACCAGAAGGAGTAAAAGGATTTCGCTGACTAGTAAAGTCGAACTTTCTTTTCACTCAAAACTAATTTGTACAAAATTTTGAATTCGTAGCTAAAAGATTACTTGAGTTATAGTGAGTTTCGTAAATTAAGTGAATACATTTTGACAGGATATTTGTATGGCAGCTACATGAAGGACTAACAGGATTTTCTTCATAATCATATATTTAACTCCAACTATTGGAAAAATAACACATACAAAATTTCAAAGACGTAGTTTAAACCCTTCTGAAGTTATCGACCAATATTCTTGAACACGTGTTTTAAGGACATTTTGTATGGCAGCTACCCGAAGGAGTAGAACGATTTTGCCCGTTAACGAACTTAGTCTTACAAATTCAACCAAACATCCAGATTCAAAATTTCAAGATCCTAGGTGAAGGCGTTCTTGAGTTATCGTGTTCACGGACGGACGGACGGACGGACGTCAAGCTGATTTGAGGTTTTTGAGCACAAATAACCATAAAATAATATATAACTTCTTTTCGTCCGAGGCTTGGTTCTATGCGTTACAAACTTTTGGGCTGGATTAAACTTATAATACTCTATATGATTTCATCTAGAGTATAAAAACTTTTGGGCTGGATTAAACTTATAATACTTTATTTGATTTCATCTAGAGTATAAATATGTATACTACTTGTAATTATAAAATAAAAAAAAATCGCTCTAATTTACACACTATTTAAGTGTATAATTATACCTAGAATAAGATTGAATCAGAATTATACTAAATAATGTAAACTTATATTTGGCAATAAATTGAACTGAACTGAACTGCAACATTTTCCCCGGACAGACAGACTTAGAAAGAATCCCGTATTTGAGGCAATACGAGAATACAATGCCTTACCGACAAACATACAAATGGCAAAGAATGTGTTTCAGCTGAAACAACTTACAAAGAAGCATCTTCTAAGTCGTACCTAGGAACAGTATTACGGATAGTTGCAAATAAAATCGACCTAGAAACAGATAATTATTCTGGCGAATTTATGAGACTCTCGAAGATTCTAGAGAATGGTTGTGTCTTGTGTTGTGTTATTTCTGCATGTTTTACGTATTTTAAATATTAAACTTTTCTTTTCTTCTTCTCATTTTTCTTTTTCTTTTCTCTGACTACTTTTTGATTATATTTATTAGTAATTACTAACTCTTTTTATATTTATACTCTAGATGAAATCATATAGAGTATTATAAGTTTAATCCAGCCCAAAAGTTTGTAACGCATAGAACCAAGCCTCGGACGAAAAAAAGTTATATATTATTTTTTGTTTATTTGTGGCCAAAAACCTCAAATCCGCTTGACGTCCGTCCGTCCGTCCTGTTAAAAATGATATCGAATCAATAATTGAAATCTCTGTTTCATTGACTTTTGTGTCTTATATATTATTCCGTTTTGTTTTCTCTCCTTCCTTAATTTTCATTAAAACGTTTTTGATTTAAACTATCGTTTTTATATTACATCAGGTTATGGGCCGATGAAAACATAGTTTTTTTAATATTGTGTGAAGTAATTTCGTGAAGAAATTCTGGCAACGAAACTTAATTTTACGTTTTTTTGGTGCAAACGTGCATCCTATATTTGCTGCATACAATGGCAAATGGAAGTGTTTTCCCCCAAATTGGATTTTTGGAGCGGCTAAAGGGCCGTGAAAACTTCGATGTATGGAAAATTACGGCCAGGGCAACGCTAGAATTAGCTGATTTGTGGCAATATGTCGAAAATGATATAAAGGAAACAGATGTTACAAAAAAAAGTGACGGTGAACGTATAGCTAAGGCGAAATTAATTCTGATGATCGATCCGATTAATTATAGCCATATACAGTCAGCGAAGACAGCCGCTGAAATTTGGAAAAATGTATGTGCTGCGTTTGATGACGGTGGCCTCATGCGAAGAGTGGGTTTATTGCGCACAATTATCAACACGCGCTTGAACAACTGTAGTTCAATGGAGCAATTCGTCAACACGGTAATCACTACGGCACATAAATTGTCAGGCACAGGCCTCAAAGTGGACGACGAATGGATCGCGACAATTCTTCTGGCTGGACTTAGTGAAGAATATAAGCCGATGATTATGGCCATTGAAAGTAGTGGCACTACCATTTCTTCTGATTTTGTGAAGACAAAATTGCTGCAGCATGTGTCTGCCGAAGGAGCTTCAACTATATCAAATGTTAATTCAAACGTACTTTTTACGAAGCAAAGTGGGACCAAAAATGGCAATTTTCGTAGCCATAAAGGTAACAGTGGTCACGGTGATCAAAAAGAATCACATGTTACATCAAACAAAACGTTTAAAAAGAAGGTTAAATGTTTTGAATGCAATAATTACGGGCATATTGCAAAATTTTGTACAAAAAGAAAGCAAAGCAGTGAGCCAACTAGTCTACTTTGTTTGGCAGCTAATCATATGGATGGCAACGACTTTTTCATCGATTCCGGCGCAAGTGCGCACATGACAAATAAAAAATCCTGGTTTACAAGCAAAGCAGAGACGTCTACGAAGGCTGTAAAAGTGGCGAATAATTATTCGTTACCTGTTGATTGCGTTGGGGATTTGAAATTGGAGCTTGACCGCGGAAGGTTATCGTCGATGACAGTTAATGTAAAAGATGTTCTCTATGTGCCCGATCTATGCACAAACTTACTGTCAGTTTCTCAATTATCAAAGAACGGTTGTACGGTGAATTTTAGTACGAATGGTTGTGAAATTCGTAAGGATGGCGTTCTTGTTGGACGGGCGAATTTGTCAGACAATATGTATAAATTGGTACAGTGCAAAAGTGAAAGTGCATTTAAGGCGACCGGCACCAATATACAAGATTTGTGGCACAGACGATTCGGTCACGTCGGTCATGATAAACTGTCCAGTCTCAGTGGAGGTACCATGATAAAAGGAATGCAATTGTCCAAAATTCATCGCACTCATTGCGAAATATGCGTACAAGGAAAGCATACAAGGAAACCATTCGTCAGCAGTAATAGCAAGTGCAATGATTTTCTACAGCTAGTTCACTCAGATGTGTGTGGACCAATGTATGAGAATTCGTTTGGTGGTGCTCTCTACTTTGTTACATTTATCGATGACTACAGTGGCAAGACATTTACATACACGATAAAGCGTAAATCTGAGGTATTTGAAAAATTTAAAATTTTCAAAACGATGGCTGAACGAGCAACCGAAAAAAAGCTGAAAATCATTCGATCGGATAACGGCGGCGAATATAATAGCACTGAATTCAAAAAATATTTAGAAAATTGCGGTATTGTACATCAGATGACTGTCGCTTACACGCCACAGCAAAACGGGAAGGCTGAACGAATGAACCGTACGCTCGTCGAGAAGGCCAGATGTATGATTATAGACGCAAAATTATCCGCTAAATTTTGGGCAGAGGCTATTAGTACAGCGACGTATTTAGTGAATCGTCTTCCTATAGGCCACAGTAATAGGACGCCTGAAGAAATTTGGACTGGAAAGTGTCCAAATATTTCACATTTGAGAGTTTTCGGGAGCAAAGCTATGGCGCATATACCAAAGGAACGTCGAAAGAAATTCGATCCGAAGTCAACAAATTGTATTATGGTCGGATATGAATTGAACAAAAAAGCGTATCGTCTGTTCAATCCGGTAACAAATGGTATTATCATCAGCCGTGATGTGGTATTTGTTGAAGATATTAATTCTTCAAAGACAAATTATAGCTTCACTGAAAGTCAATTTTATTTTTTCGTTGAAGATAAAATTGAAGTGGAGGAATTAGCTAAATTAGCCACTCCTTCGAATGTGACAGAGAATACGTCTAGTGAAACAGTCCAACCGACTGCCACGGCGGTCAATGATGTGGACGCACAGAGAGATAACGCTGAATACAATGACGATTCATTTACTGATTGTGAGAATGATGAATCAATTGATGATCCGAATGATGCATCTTATCATCCGTCTAACTACCTAGAGCGGCAAGTCATAAATTCGTTAACTTCGGAAAGACCCGCAACTCGTTTAAATCCAAGTTCCTTCTTAGTCATGAGTGACCCAGATTCTGTTTGTGAGGCTTTGGATAGCAGTCAAGCTGTTAACTGGAAAAATGCGATGGATGAGGAATTTCACTCACTAATTTTAAACGAGACATGGACGCTGACAAGTCTACCGCCTGGAAGGAAGGCAATCAATAATCGGTGGGTTTTTAAAACGAAATGCGATTCAAATGGCGATGTTGAGCGATTCAAGGCCAGACTTGTAATCAAAGGCTGCAACCAACGGAAAGGTATCGACTATGAGGAAACGTTTTCACCAGTCGTTCGATATGGATCCATACGATATCTGCTAGCTATTGCTGCAAAGCATAATTTGATGATTGATCAAATGGATGCAGTTACGGCTTTCTTACACGGTGAGCTTACAGATGAGATATATATGAAACAGCCTGAAATGTTCGACGATGGTACTGGCCGAGTGTGCCGTCTAAAGAAGTCCTTGTACGGCCTGAAGCAAGCAAGCCGAATTTGGAACCAGAAGTTGGATGAGGCATTGAAAATGTTCGGATTGACCCGTGCGAAATCCGATGCTTGTATATACTCCATCATTCGAGATGAACGTATTTTGATTGTGGCCATCTATGTCGATGATGTGCTTATTTTCTCGAATGACACGGCACTCAAGGATAATTTGAAAATTCATCTTGGAAGTAAATTTATGATGAAAGATATCGGGGAGGCACAATACGTTCTGGGCATGAAAATTAATAGGAAGAGTTCTTCGATTTCCATCAACCAGAGTAAATATGTACAAGACATATTGAATCGTTTTGGAATGTCCGATTGCAATCCATTATCATCACCTACGGATATAAATCAGAAATTGTCTACAGAAATGTGCCCTAAAAATCAAACTGATCGAGACGAAATGGCAAAGGTGCCATATCAGGAAGCTGTTGGATCGCTGCTATTTTTATCACAAGTGTCAAGACCAGACATTCAGTTTGCCGTGAGCAGCGTCAGCCGTTTCAACAGCAACCCGGGGAAACCACATTGGCTTGCGGTCAAACGGATACTTAGGTATCTCAAAGGAACTATCGATAAAGAGTTATCGTTTCAGCGTAACGGACAGGATGATGAATTAATTCTGCATGGATACTGTGATGCGGATTACGGCAGCGATCCATATGATCGTCGTTCTGTGACTGGCTACGTATTTCTTTTTCAAGGAGGTGCTATTTCTTGGAACTCTAAGAAGCAGCCTACAGTTGCACTGTCAACAACAGAAGCTGAGTACATGGCTATGTCGTCAGCTACGCAGGAAGCCCTTTGGCTTCGAGGTCTTCACAACGAGTTGTTTGGAGAACAATTTGAGTGTAAGATTTTTTGCGACAACAAAGGTGCGCTTCATCTTGCCAACACTACTGCTCATCATCCGCGTAGCAAGCATATTGACATCAGGCATCATTTCGTTCGAGAGCAAGTAACGGCTGGACATATCAAATTCGAGTATATTAGGACAGCGAATATGCTTGCAGATTTTTTGACGAAACCAGTCAATGCAATTATACATACAAATGGATGCAAAGGAGTAAACTTAAAGTAATGATTCAGTGGAGGTGTTAAAAATGATATCGAATCAATAATTGAAATCTCTGTTTCATTGACTTTTGTGTCTTATATATTATTCCGTTTTGTTTTCTCTCCTTCCTTAATTTTCATTAAAACGTTTTTGATTTAAACTATCGTTTTTATATTACATCACGTCCGTCCGTCCGTCCGTCCGTCCGTCTGTCCGTTAGCACGATAACTCAAGAACGCCTTCACCTAGGATCCTGAAATTTTGAATCTGGATGTTTGGTTGAATTTGTAAGGCTAAGTTCGTTAACGCGCAAAATCGTCCTACTCCTTCGGGTAGCTGCCATACAATATGTCCTTAAAACACGTGTTGAAAAATATTAGCCGATAACTTCGGAAGGATTTAAGCTACAACTTTGAAAATTTGTATGTGTTACTTTTTTAATAGTTGAAACTAAATGTAGAATTATGAAAGAAATCCTGATAGTCCTTCGTGTAGCTGCCATACAAATATCCTGTCAAAATGCATTCACTTAATTTACGAAACTCACTATAACTCAAGTAATCTTTTAGCTATGAATTGGAAATTTTGTACAAATTAGTTTTGAATTAAAACGAAGTTCGAGTTTACTAATCAGCGAAATCCTTTTACTCCTTCTGGTTGCTGCCATACAAAATGTCCTTAAGACACGTGTTCAACAATATTTTTCGATAACTTTTGAATGCTTCAAGCTACGAATTTGAAATGTTGTACACGTTCATTTTTAAATAGTTCCAAGGAAAAAGGATAAATATGTAAGAAATTGAGTGAGTCCTTCCTGCACCTCCCATGTGAAAGTCCTTCAAAAAGGAAATTTTTTTTTGATGACTTACCCAGTTCAAGAAATGATATTAAACACTGAATATTGTCTTTTAGTTTTGAGTAGCAATCTAATGGGAGTCCTTAATAAAGGACATACAACATGTACACACGTAATTCTACTTTATCCCCAACTACAATATAAATCGGAGTTCAGTATTCATCTAGAGTATTATACGATTGGCTTGCAGCCGATCGTGACTGCAGTATGTTTTTTTTACATTTTCCGATTACTTTTTTTTATTTCTTTCTCTTCTTCTGATTTAGGCCGGGACTACATGGTCCGTTTTTTTTCCACTCCGGAAAAAAAACCGATTCCGGACAGCTTCGACTACAAGGCGTCCGGAATAAAAAGCTTTCAGTCTACTGCGAGCAAGCGTGGTGTGAAGAACGCGTTCTGCTATGGAGACTTTAAGCTACGTAGAACTGATATGTTTGGCGATCGTTGTAAAGAACAATAAAAATGCCAACAGTCTGGGGGCAACTTTATTATTTTACAGGTACAAGTCCGAAACGCGTTTAATGTTGAGATGCGGTTTAGGTTACTATGCGACTGACAACCTAAAAAATAACGTTCCAAATAGCCTACTGGGTATTCCTTAGGTTGCCAATCGCATAGTAACCTACACCGCATCTCAGCATTAAACGCGTTTCGAACTTCTTTTTCTTTCTAGCATAAGCTGTTTCTGAGATATGAAAAACCACCACCAACCCCCGTACCTTGCTCCCACTTTCAACAAATTTATTTTTCTGTGGCTCTATATACATAGCTGTCAATCTTTAGCTCGACCATTTTTTTGCAAATGGGTCCATTATCATAGTTCTCCATAAGTTTCAACTTTCAGCACCCCAGCATAAGTGGTTTCTGAGATCTAGGGTCCAAAATTTGTAGTCCAAAACGACCATGTCGATTGAGCACAGCTACTCGAGTGAGAAAATCACACCGAAAAAAATTTCGGACACTCACTTGTAGTCGAGCTCATACAACTCTGTATGTTCTTGAAATTTAATTCCGGATAGGTCGAAAAATTCCTGATCAACCGTCCGGAGAAACCTGTGCACGCTCAGGTTTTTTTCCGGACGCGCGGTTTTCCGGAGTCATGTAGTCGACGAGCAAAAATCTCATACATTTCTATGGGACATGGTTTCCATTCTTTCCGGAAGGCAGAGCCTATTTTCTCCGGAGTCGAAAAAAAACGGACCATGTAGTCCGGGCCTAACGGAATAGATAATATTGTTACATGTAAACCTAGCAACCGCGCAACCGTGCAACTCGATCGTTTCACATAATGAAAACAACAACAACCGAATACCTAGTTGCAAAATAGCCCAATCAGAAACCTAGCTGAAGATTAGCCGAAACAACACGATTGTATCTCTCTTCTTATCGAATGCTCTCCAATGTACTAGAACCCTGTACATAAACCACTGAACGAAGGTCAAAATCGAAGGCTCTGAAGCTTTCAAGAAGATTCCACAACTGAACGAACGTTCAAGTACACCGGTGAACATTCAAGACTGCAACCGCCTAGTATATAAGCAGGTGAAGCTCTCAGCGAAGACACAGTAATTTCGATTACGTCAACTGCGAGTATACGCGACCGTGTTGAGAGAGAACGGAAGTGAACGAGTTAAGCGATATATGGTATAAGCGGGCGGTACTGCCATACAGTGCGAATAATAATTCGCACAATAGTGCGATTATAATTCTGTAAATTAAAGTGCGGATAAATAAATTCTCACTTATTTTTATTTTAACCGAATTGTGTTTTACTTGAAATCCCGGCGAACCCCTAGCTCGCAACAATTGGTGTCAGAAGTGGGATTTCAAGGATTAATTCGGGTTGAAATCGCGAGTGGAAAAAGTGAAATTAAAATTCTCGAACGGACAAAGTGAGAATTTTGTGCGCTGTGAAGTGAAGTTAAAATTCTCGAACGGACAGGGAGAATTTTGTGAAATCGAACAATCTAGAGTGCTCTAGTGAGCGGTAATTGAATTAGTGAAGTGGAAAATTCTCGTACGGACAAAAAGAGAATTTGAGTGAATTTGTTTCGGGAAAATTTGTAACGGACGAAAAATCGATAGTAAAAATGCTGCGTTATTTAAAAGACTTAAAACTAATGGAGCTGAAGGAAGAGCTCGATAGACGCGAGTTATCTACAACAGGGAATAAGTCTGAACTTGTCAGCCGTATGATCGAGATACTTGAGGCTGAGGGTAAGGACGCAGACAGTTTCGAGTTCCCAATCGAAGAAGCTCGAAGTGGTGAGGAGGGTTTTGGTACATCAGATCCTCTGACGCAGTTAATGCAGCAAATGATGAACAAATTAGATCAACAATCAACGGACCTCAGCCAGAAAATGGACCAAACTTCAACGGACATTAATCAGAAGCTAGACCAGACTTCGAAGGATCTCAACCAGAAATTAGACCAACAAAGTGAACTGTCAGCGGATCTTAACAAGAAGTTAGATCAAACATCAACAGACCTTAACGACCTCAACCAAAAGTTGGAGCAGCAGAACAACAAAATCGAAGATCTAAATCAGACGATGGACACCATGGGTAAAGCAATCGAAGAAAATGTAGAAAAGAAACTTCGAACTTTTGAAGAGCAAATAACGGAGAAGACATCAGCGATTGTAGAAGAAGTTGAACGCCTAAAAAGGGAGTTTGATAACGTGAAAGCAACTGGAGTCATCAAAACAGAACACGTTACGCACAAAGATCTCAAAGCTCCGATTTTCGATGGACAAACACCGTGGGCTATCTAGAAAACCCAATTTGAGGCTGCCGCAAGAAATAACCATTGGAATGATTTGGAACGAGGAACGGCTCTTATATTGGCGCTAAGAGGTCCACCAGCAGAAGTTCTTCAAACAATTCCTCAAGAGCAGCAACAAGATTTTTCGACGTTGGTGTAGACATTGGATCTTCATTACGGCAGTGACCACATGCGAGAGATCTACAAAACACAACTCTACAACCGAACTCAAAAGAATGGTGAAACTCTTCAAGAGCTGGCGCGCGATATTGAACGACTTACACTATTATCGCTTCCAAATGCGCAAACAGAGCAACGCAACGATACAGCTGTTTTCGCATTTAACAATGCTGTACAGGACAGAGAGCTGCAGCAGTTGTTAAAATTGGCTGGAAAGAAAACGATTGGCGAAGCATTAGTATATGGGCTTACGTTTGAAGCTGCCAAGCAAAGCTCGAGAAATAACTATCGAGTTCGAGAAATAACAGAAGAGTGTGTATGTCAGAGAGCGGAGTACACCAAATGGAGCGAAGGATCTGGTGCCCCTCGATGTTTTAATTGCGGACAGGCAGGACACTTAAGACGCGACTGCCGAAAACCAAGAAAAGCTACCAACTATTGTTCCGGCTGCGCTGCTAAACAAAAGGGAGAACGAGGCGAACCATCACGAGAGAACGCTTCGCCTAATAACAGTCCGGGAAACGAGTAAAAGCCAACTTCATGGGGCAGAAGTTGGCTGGTGGAATCGACGCCCCTGGAACCATCATCGCAGTTTCTCGACTACATCGTGGTGAAAACGACTTATGCATGAGTGGTCGAGTCGACAAATTAAACTGCATAATAACAATTGACACAGGCGCAACACGATCAGTGCTAAGGTCTGACCTCGTAGACCGTACTTGGCTTCACAACACCAAAAACTACGCACTTCGCACAGCAACAGGAGAAACTACTACAGTCCATGGAGAAATATCACGTGACATCCAGCTTGGAGATTTGACATTCTCGCATGTATTCGTGGTAGCTGATATTACCGATGAGTGTATTCTCGGAATGGATTTTCTGAAACCACACGGTATCCAGCTGGACCTAGGACAACGAATAATGAAGTGGCGGAATATCGAAATCCCAATGGAAATAACATCCTCCAACACAACCAAGCTGCGAGTTATATTGTGCGAAGATGCGGATATACCAAAGTCATCAGAGAACGTTCTTTGGGCAGAGCCGATTCTACCTCATCGAACCAGAAACGACACCGGCATTACGAAGTCTAATATTGGGAAAAACGCTAGTAAAAAGAAATGAGAAGATGATTGTACCAATAAGAGTGCTCAACGTTTCGGACAGCATTACCAGCGTAAAGAAAGGAGATGTAATTGGCAGCTGTGAACCAATTTCGGTGGTGACAAGCATCGACACTGAAGGAGAACATGACGTAGCCTCTAAAAAGAATCCAAAAAGGAAGAATAATGTAACATCAGCAGTTCTTCAGTCAAGCAACCTTAGAGGATCTCAACACAAGCAAGCAGTGGAACTAATCGAAAGGTTCAGCGACGTCTTTTCCACCAGTGATGAGGACTATGGCAGAACAAACCTAGTGAAGCATCGTATAGATACCGGAAGTGCTACACCGATACGTCAACCTCCAAGAAGAGTACCAATAGCGAAACAAGAAGAAGTGAATTCAATGGTCAAAACCATGGAGCATCAGGGAATCATCGAAGAATCAAAGAGTCCATGGATATCGCCAGTAGTGCTAGTTAAGAAAAAGGATGGTAGTACCCATTTTTGTGCGGACTACAGAAAACTAAATGATGTTACGAAAAAGGATAGCTATCCACTACCCAGAATCGACGATATCATGGACACCCTGACAGATGCTAAATGGTTCTCAACGTTGGACCTGAAAAGTGGCTACTGGCAAGTGGAAATAGACGAAAATGATAGAGAGAAAACAGCATTTTCTGTCGGCAGCGGACTGTGGCAATTCATCGTAATGCCGTTTGGCCTGTGCAATGCTTCAGCTACGTTAGAAAGACTAATGGAATTTGTTTTGCGTGGCCTGAGTTGGAAAACTTGTCTCGTTTACCTGGATGATGTGATCGTTATCGGCAAAACCATCGAGGAGCATCTGAAAAATCTACAGGAAGTCTTTCAGCGACTGCAAGACCTCTGTTAAGCTAGCAGTGACAAACCCTCAAAATTAAAAAAAAAATTTATTTTAATTTGTTGCTATTTTGTTGCTATTTTGTTCCAAAAAAATTAATTTTGTTGCTCAACCCCTTTTCCTAGAAACGGAACACTGCTAGCTTAACAGTTAAGCTAGCAGTGACATCTGTTAATAATAGCTTCGCGGAAAAACTTTTGATGGCATATTTTGTTGCTCGACATTTCTCAAAAAAAATATTTTGTTGCTCAACTCCTTTTCCTGGAAACCGGTACACTGCTATCTTAACAGTGGAGCTAGCAGTGACATCTGTTAATAATAGCTTCGCGGAAAAACTTTTGATGGCATATTTTGTTGCTATTTTGTTGCTCGACATTTCTCAAAAAAAATATTTTGTTGCTCAACTCCTTTTCCTGGAAACCGGTACACTGCTATCATAACAGTGGAGCTAGCAGTGACATCTGTTAATATTAGCTTCGCGGAAAAACTTTTGATGGCATATTTTGCTGCTATTTTGTTGCTCGACATTTCTCAAAAAAAATATTTTGTTGCTCAACTCCTTTTCCTGGAAACCGGTACACTGCTATCTTAACAGTGGAGCTAGCAGTGACATCTGTTAATAATAGCTTCGCGGAAAAACTTTTGATGGCATATTTTGCTGCTATTTTGTTGCTCGACATTTCTCAAAAAAAATATTTTGTTGCTCAACTCCTTTTCCTGGAAACCGGTACACTGCTATCTTAACAGTGGAGCTAGCAGTGACATCTGGTAATAATAGCTTCGCGGAAAAACTTTTGATGGCATATTTTGCTGCTATTTTGTTGCTCGACATTTCTCAAAAAAAATATTTTGTTGCTCAACTCCTTTTCCTGGAAACCGGTACACTGCTATCTTAACAGTGGAGCTAGCAGTGACATCTGTAAATAAGAGCTTCGCGGGAAAACTTTTGATGGCATATTTTGTTGCTATTTTGTTGCTCTACGTTTCTCAAAAAAAATATTTTGTTGCTCAACTCCTTTTCCTGGAAACCGGTACACTGCTATCTTAACAGTGGAGCTAGCAGTGACATCTGGTAATAATAGCTTCGCGGAAAAACTTTTGATGGCATATCTTGCTACTATTTTGTTGCTCGACATTTCTCAAAAAAAATATTTTGTTGCTCAACTCCTTTTCCTGGAAACCGGTACACTGCTATCTTAACAGTGGAGCTAGCTGTGACATCTGTAAATAAGAGCTTCGCGGGAAAACTTTTGATGGCATATTTTGGTGCTATTTTGTTGCTCGACATTTCTCAAAAAAAATATTTTGTTGCTCAACTCCTTTTCCTGGAAACCGGTACACTGCTATCTTAACAGTGGAGCTAGCAATGACATCTGTAAATAAGAGCTTCGCGGGAAAACTTTTGATGGCATATTTTGTTGCTATTTTGTTGCTCTACGTTTCTTAAAAAAAATATTTTGTTGCTCAACTCCTTTTCCTGGAAACCGGTACACTGCTATCTTAACAGTGGAGCTAGCAGTGACATCTGGTAATAATAGCTTCGCGCAAAAACTTTTGATGGCATATTTTGCTGCTATTTTGTTGCTCCACATTTCTCAAAAAAAATATTTTGTTGCTCAACTCCTTTTCCTGGAAACCGGTACACTGCTATCTTAACAGTGGAGCTAGCAGTGACATCTGGTAATAATAGCTTCGCGGAAAAACTTTTGATGGCATATTTTGCTGCTATTTTGTTGCTCGACATTTCTAAAAAAAAATATTTTGTTGCTCAACTCCTTTTCCTGGAAACCGGTACACTGCTATCTTAACAGTGGAGCTAGCAGTGACATCTGTAAATAAGAGCTTCGCGGGAAAACTTTTGATGGCATATTTTGGTGCTATTTTGTTGCTCGACATTTCTCAAAAAAAATATTTTGTTGCTCAACTCCTTTTCCTGGAAACCGGTACACTGCTATCTTAACAGTGGAGCTAGCAGTGACATCTGGTAATAATAGCTTCGCGGAAAAACTTTTGATGGCATATTTTGCTGCTATTTTGTTAGTCGACATTTTCTAAAAAAAAATATTTTGTTGCTCAACTCCTTTTCCTGGAAACCGGTACACTGCTATCTTAACAGTGGAGCTAGCAGTGACATCTGTAAATAAGAGCTTCGCGGGAAAACTTTTGATGGCATATTTTGGTGCTATTTTGTTGCTCGACATTTCTCAAAAAAAATATTTTGTTGCTCAACTCCTTTTCCTGGAAACCGGTAAACTGCTATCTTAACAGTGGAGCTAGCAGTGACATCTGGTAATAATAGCTTCGCGGAAAAACTTTTGATGGCATATTTTGTTGCTCGACATTTCTCAAAAAAAATATTTTGTTGCTCAACTCCTTTTCCTGGAAACCGGTACACTGCTATCTTAACAGTGGAGCTAGCAGTGACATCTGGTAATAATAGCTTCGCGGAAAAACTTTTGATGGCATATTTTGTTGCTCGACATTTCTCAAAAAAAATATTTTGTTGCTCAACTCCTTTTCCTGGAAACCGGTACACTGCTATCTTAACAGTGGGGCTAGCAGTGACATCTGTAAATAAGAGCTTCGCGGGAAAACTTTTGATGGCATATTTTGTTGCTATTTTGTTGCGCTACGTTTCTCAAAAAAAATATTTTGTTGCTCAACTCCTTTTCCTGGAAACCGGTACACTGCTATCTTAACAGTGGAGCTAGCAGTGACATCTGTAAATAATAGCTTCGCGGAAAAACTTTTGATGGCATATTTTGCTGCTATTTTGTTGCTCGACATTTCTCAAAAAAAATATTTTGTTGCTCAACTCCTTTTCCTGGAAACCGGTACACTGCTATCTTAACAGTGGAGCTAGCAGTGACATCTGTTAATAATAGCTTCGCGGAAAAACTTTTGATGGCATATTTTGTTGCTATTTTGTTGCTCGACATTTCTCAAAAAAAATATTTTGTTGCTCAACTCCTTTTCCTGGAAACCGGTACACTGCTATCATAACAGTGGAGCTAGCAGTGACATCTGTTAATATTAGCTTCGCGGAAAAACTTTTGATGGCATATTTTGCTGCTATTTTGTTGCTCGACATTTCTCAAAAAAAATATTTTGTTGCTCAACTCCTTTTCCTGGAAACCGGTACACTGCTATCTTAACAGTGGAGCTAGCAGTGACATCTGTTAATAATAGCTTCGCGGAAAAACTTTTGATGGCATATTTTGCTGCTATTTTGTTGCTCGACATTTCTCAAAAAAAATATTTTGTTGCTCAACTCCTTTTCCTGGAAACCGGTACACTGCTATCTTAACAGTGGAGCTAGCAGTGACATCTGGTAATAATAGCTTCGCGGAAAAACTTTTGATGGCATATTTTGCTGCTATTTTGTTGCTCGACATTTCTCAAAAAAAATATTTTGTTGCTCAACTCCTTTTCCTGGAAACCGGTACACTGCTATCTTAACAGTGGAGCTAGCTGTGACATCTGTAAATAAGAGCTTCGCGGGAAAACTTTTGATGGCATATTTTGGTGCTATTTTGTTGCTCGACATTTCTCAAAAAAAATATTTTGTTGCTCAACTCCTTTTCCTGGAAACCGGTACACTGCTATCTTAACAGTGGAGCTAGCGATGACATCTGTAAATAAGAGCTTCGCGGGAAAACTTTTGATGGCATATTTTGTTGCTATTTTGTTGCTCTACGTTTCTCAAAAAAAATATTTTGTTGCTCAACTCCTTTTCCTGGAAACCGGTACACTGCTATCTTAACAGTGGAGCTAGCAGTGACATCTGGTAATAATAGCTTCGCGGAAAAACTTTTGATGGCATATCTTGCTACTATTTTGTTGCTCGACATTTCTCAAAAAAAATATTTTGTTGCTCAACTCCTTTTCCTGGAAACCGGTACACTGCTATCTTAACAGTGGAGCAAGCTGTGACATCTGTAAATAAGAGCTTCGCGGGAAAACTTTTGATGGCATATTTTGGTGCTATTTTGTTGCTCGACATTTCTCAAAAAAAATATTTTGTTGCTCAACTCCTTTTCCTGGAAACCGGTACACTGCTATCTTAACAGTGGAGCTAGCGATGACATCTGTAAATAAGAGCTTCGCGGGAAAACTTTTGATGGCATATTTTGTTGCTATTTTGTTGCTCTACGTTTCTTAAAAAAAATATTTTGTTGCTCAACTCCTTTTCCTGGAAACCGGTACACTGCTATCTTAACAGTGGAGCTAGCAGTGACATCTGGTAATAATAGCTTCGCGCAAAAACTTTTGATGGCATATTTTGCTGCTATTTTGTTGCTCCACATTTCTCAAAAAAAATATTTTGTTGCTCAACTCCTTTTCCTGGAAACCGGTACACTGCTATCTTAACAGTGGAGCTAGCAGTGACATCTGGTAATAATAGCTTCGCGGAAAAACTTTTGATGGCATATTTTGCTGCTATTTTGTTGCTCGACATTTCTAAAAAAAAATATTTTGTTGCTCAACTCCTTTTCCTGGAAACCGGTACACTGCTATCTTAACAGTGGAGCTAGCAGTGACATCTGTAAATAAGAGCTTCGCGGGAAAACTTTTGATGGCATATTTTGGTGCTATTTTGTTGCTCGACATTTCTCAAAAAAAATATTTTGTTGCTCAACTCCTTTTCCTGGAAACCGGTACACTGCTATCTTAACAGTGGAGCTAGCAGTGACATCTGGTAATAATAGCTTCGCGGAAAAACTTTTGATGGCATATTTAGCTGCTATTTTGTTACTCGACATTTTCTAAAAAAAAATATTTTGTTGCTCAACTCCTTTTCCTGGAAACCGGTACACTGCTATCTTAACAGTGGAGCTAGCAGTGACATCTGTAAATAAGAGTTTCGCGGGAAAACTTTTGATGGCATATTTTGGTGCTATTTTGTTGCTCGACATTTCTCAAAAAAAATATTTTGTTGCTCAACTCCTTTTCCTGGAAACCGGTACACTGCTATCTTAACAGTGGAGCTAGCAGTGACATCTGGTAATAATAGCTTCGCGGAAAAACTTTTGATGGCATATTTTGTTGCTCGACATTTCTCAAAAAAAATATTTTGTTGCTCAACTCCTTTTCCTGGAAACCGGTACACTGCTATCTTAACAGTGGAGCTAGCAGTGACATCTGGTAATAATAGCTTCGCGGAAAAACTTTTGATGGCATATTTTGTTGCTATTTTGTTTCTCTACGTTTCTCAAAAAAAATATTTTGTTGCTCAACTCCTTTTCCTGGAAACCGGTACACTGCTATCTTAACAGTGGAGCTAGCAGTGACATCTGTAAATAAGAGTTTCGCGGGAAAACTTTTGATGGCATATTTTGGTGCTATTTTGTTGCTCGACATTTCTCAAAAAAAATATTTTGTTGCTCCACTCCTTTTCCTGGAAACCGGTACACTGCTATCTTAACAGTGGAGCTAGCAGTGACATCTGGTAATAATAGCTTCGCGGAAAAACTTTTGATGGCATATTTTGTTGCTCGACATTTCTCAAAAAAAATATTTTGTTGCTCAACTCCTTTTCCTGGAAACCGGTACACTGCTATCTTAACAGTGGAGCTAGCAGTGACATCTGTAAATAAGAGCTTCGCGGGAAAACTTTTGATGGCATATTTTGTTGCTATTTTGTTTCTCTACGTTTCTCAAAAAAAATATTTTGTTGCTCAACTCCTTTTCCTGGAAACCGGTACACTGCTATCTTAACAGTGGAGCTAGCAGTGACATCTGGTAATAATAGCTTCGCGGAAAAACTTTTGATGGCATATTTAGCTGCTATTTTGTTACTCGACATTTTCTAAAAAAAAAAATTTTGTTGCTCAACTCCTTTTCCTGGAAACCGGTACACTGCTATCTTAACAGTGGAGCTAGCAGTGACATCTGTAAATAAGAGTTTCGCGGGAAAACTTTTGATGGCATATTTTGGTGCTATTTTGTTGCTCGACATTTCTCAAAAAAAATATTTTGTTGCTCAACTCCTTTTCCTGGAAACCGGTACACTGCTATCTTAACAGTGGAGCTAGCAGTGACATCTGGTAATAATAGCTTCGCGGAAAAACTTTTGATGGCATATTTTGTTGCTCGACATTTCTCAAAAAAAATATTTTGTTGCTCAACTCCTTTTCCTGGAAACCGGTACACTGCTATCTTAACAGTGGAGCTAGCAGTGACATCTGGTAATAATAGCTTCGCGGAAAAACTTTTGATGGCATATTTTGTTGCTATTTTGTTGCTCGACATTTCTCAAAAAAAATATTTTGTTGCTCAACTCCTTTTCCTGGAAACCGGTACACTGCTATCTTAACAGTGGGGCTAGCAGTGACATCTGTAAATAAGAGCTTCGCGGGAAAACTTTTGATGGCATATTTTGTTGCTATTTTGTTGCGCTACGTTTCTCAAAAAAAATATTTTATTGCTCAACTCCTTTTCCTGGAAACCGGTACACTGCTATCTTAACAGTGGAGCTAGCAGTGACATCTGTAAATAATAGCTTCGCGGAAAAACTTTTGATGGCATATTTTGCTGCTATTTTGTTGCTCGACATTTCTCAAAAAAAATATTTTGTTGCTCAACTCCTTTTCCTGGAAACCGGTACACTGCTATCTTAACAGTGGAGCTAGCAGTGACATCTGTAAATAAGAGCTTCGCGGGAAAACTTTTGATGGCATATTTTGGTGCTATTTTCTTGCTCGTCATTTCTCAAAAAAAATATTTTGTTGCTCAACTCCTTTTCCTGGAAACCGGTACACTGCTATCTTAACAGTGGAGCTGGCAGTGACATCTGGTAATAATAGCTTCGCGGAAAAACTTTTGATGGCATATTTTGCTGCTATTTTGTTGCTCGACATTTCTCAAAAAAAATATTTTGTTGCTCAACTCCTTTTCCTGGAAACCGGTACACTGCTATCTTAACAGTGGAGCTAGCAGTGACATCTGTAAATAAGAGCTTCGCGGGAAAACTTTTGATGGCATATTTTGTTGCTATTTTGTTTCTCTACGTTTCTCAAAAAAAATGTTTTGTTGCTCAACTCCTTTTCCTGGAAACCGGTACACTGCTATCTTAACAGTGGAGCTAGCAGTGACATCTGGTAATAATAGCTTCGCGGAAAAACTTTTGATGGCATATTTTGCTGCTATTTTGTTGTTCGACATTTCTCAAAAAAAATATTTTGTTGCTCAACTCCTTTTCCTGGAAACCGGTACACAGCTATCTTAACAGTGGAGCTAGCGGTGACATCTGTAAATAAGAGCTTCGCGGGAAAACTTTTGATGGCATATTTTGTTGCTATTTTGTTTCTCTACGTTTCTCAAAAAAAATATTTTGTTGCTCAACTCCTTTTCCTGGAAACCGGTACACTGCTATCTTAACAATGGAGCTAGCAGTGACATCTGTTAATAATAGCTTCGCGGAAATACTTTTGATGGCATATTTTGCTGCTATTTTGTTGCTCGACATTTCTCAAAAAAAATATTTTGTTGCTCAACTCCTTTTCCTGGAAACCGGTACACTGCTATCTTAACAGTGGAGCTAGCAGTGACATCTGTAAATAAGAGCTTCGCGGAAAAACTTTTGATGGCATATTTTGCTGCTATTTTGTTGCTCGACATTTCTCAAAAAAAATATTTTGTTGCTCAACTCCTTTTCCTGGAAACCGGTACACTGCTATCTTAACAGTGGAGCTAGCAGTGACATCTGTAAATAAGAGCTTCGCGGAAAAACTTTTGATGGCATATTTTGCTGCTATTTTGTTGCTCGACATTTCTCAAAAAAAATATTTTGTTGCTCAACTCCTTTTCCTGGAAACCGGTACACTGCTATCTTAACAGTGGAGCTAGCAGTGACATCTGGTAATAATAGCTTCGCGGAAAAACTTTTGATGGCATATTTTGCTGCTATTTTGTTGCTCGACATTTCTCAAAAAAAATATTTTGTTGCTCAACTCCTTTTCCTGGAAACCGGTACACTGCTATCTTAGCAGTGGATCTAGCAGTGACATCTGTAAATAAGAGCTTCGCGGGAAAACTTTTGATGGCATATTTTGTTGCTATTTTGTTTCTCTACGTTTCTCAAAAAAAATATTTTGTTGCTCAACTCCTTTTCCTGGAAACCGGTACACTGCTATCTTAACAGTGGAGCTAGCAGTGACATCTGTAAATAAGAGCTTCGCGGAAAAACTTTTGATGGCATATTTTGCTGCTATTTTGTTGCTCGACATTTCTCAAAAAAAATATTTTGTTGCTCAACTCCTTTTCCTGGAAACCGGTACACTGCTATCTTAACAGTGGAGCTAGCAGTGACATCTGTAAATAAGAGCTTCGCGGAAAAACTTTTGATGGCATATTTTGCTGCTATTTTGTTGCTCGACATTTCTCAAAAAAAATATTTTGTTGCTCAACTCCTTTTCCTGGAAACCGGTACACTGCTATCTTAACGGTGGAGCTAGCAGTGACATCTGTTAATAATAGCTTCGCGGAAAAACTTTTGATGGCATATTTTGCTGCTATTTTGTTGCTCGACATTTCTCAAAAAAAATATTTTGTTGCTCAACTCCTTTTCCTGGAAACCGGTACACTGCTATCTTAACAGTGGAGCTAGCAGTGACATCTGTAAATAAGAGCTTCGCGGAAAAACTTTTGATGGCATATTTTGCTGCTATTTTGTTGCTCGACATTTCTCAAAAAAAATATTTTGTTGCTCAACTCCTTTTCCTGGAAACCGGTACACTGCTATCTTAACAATGGAGCTAGCAGTGACATCTGTTAATAATAGCTTCGCGGAAATACTTTTGATGGCATATTTTGCTGCTATTTTGTTGCTCGACATTTCTCAAAAAAAATATTTTGTTGCTCAACTCCTTTTCCTGGAAACCGGTACACTGCTATCTTAACAGTGGAGCTAGCAGTGACATCTGTAAATAAGAGCTTCGCGGGAAAACTTTTGATGGCATATTTTGTTGCTATTTTGTTTCTCTACGTTTCTCAAAAAAAATATTTTGTTGCTCAACTCCTTTTCCTGGAAACCGGTACACTGCTATCTTAACAGTGGAGCTAGCAGTGACATCTGTTAATAATAGCTTCGCGGGAAAACTTTTGATGGCATATTTTGTTGCTATTTTGTTGCTCTACGTTTCTCAAAAAAAATATTTTGTTGCTCAACTCCTTTTCCTGGAAACCGGTACACTGCTATCTTAACAGTGGAGCTAGCAGTGACATCTGTTAATAATAGCTTCGCGGAAAAACTTTTGATGGCATATTTTGCTGCTATTTTGTTGCTCGACATTTCTCAAAAAAAATATTTTGTTGCTCAACTCCTTTTCCTGGAAACCGGTACACTGCTATCTTAACAGTGGAGCTAGCAGTGACATCTGTAAATAAGAGCTTCGCGGGAAAACTTTTGATGGCATATTTTGTTGCTATTTTGTTTCTCTACGTTTCTCAAAAAAAATGTTTTGTTGCTCAACTCCTTTTCCTGGAAACCGGTACACTGCTATCTTAACAGTGGAGCTAGCAGTGACATCTGGTAATAATAGCTTCGCGGAAAAACTTTTGATGGCATATTTTGCTGCTATTTTGTTGTTCGACATTTCTCAAAAAAAAATATTTTGTTGCTCAACTCCTTTTCCTGGAAACCGGTACACTGCTATCTTAACAGTGGAGCTAGCAGTGACATCTGTAAATAAGAGCTTCGCGGGAAAACTTTTGATGGCATATTTTGTTGCTATTTTGTTTCTCTACGTTTCTCAAAAAAAATATTTTGTTGCTCAACTCCTTTTCCTGGAAACCGGTACACTGCTATCTTAACAATGGAGCTAGCAGTGACATCTGTTAATAATAGCTTCGCGGAAATACTTTTGATGGCATATTTTGCTGCTATTTTGTTGCTCGACATTTCTCAAAAAAAATATTTTATTGCTCAACTCCTTTTCCTGGAAACCGGTACACTGCTATCTTAACAGTGGAGCTAGCAGTGACATCTGGTAATAATAGCTTCGCGGAAAAACTTTTGATGGCATATTTTGCTGCTATTTTGTTGCTCGACATTTCTCAAAAAAAATATTTTGTTGCTCAACTCCTTTTCCTGGAAACCGGTAGACTGCTATCTTAACAGTGGATCTAGCAGTGATATCTGTAAATAATAGCTTCGCGGGAGAACTTTTGATGGCATATTTGGTTGCTCTACATTTTAAACAAAAATAATTTTGTTACTGAACAGATTTCATCTAGAGTATAAAAATGTGATAGGGGTAGCAAGATTCGGAGGTGATTTTTGGTTTTTGTTATCTCAGAAACGGCTTATGATAGATAATTGAAACTTATTGCGTATATGTAGATGTATTACAGGAGTAATTAAAATATGAAAAAGGTTCAGATTTTTATTGGCGTTCAAAGGTGGAGTACAAAAAATATCTGAGAAAAGGTTTTTTTCGCATTTTCGATATATTTCTTAATGTACTCGTATTATACATATAATCGGAGAAGAAACCGATTTAAGCATTTTTCGATATTAAGCCACGTGAAGGTGTTCAAGTTTTCAGAAATTCCGACAAATTTTTAGGCTTAATGTGATCGAATTTTCAATGGACTTTATATTTAATGATATAAAAACTAGTTTCTGGATTTTGCGATATTCAACCCCTGAGAAGGTGTAAAACGATTATGTACGTTTCTAGGAATTCTGACATATAACTTAGTTCTGATGAGATATCGAATTGTTTCTCTCTTTAACGGGGTTTCTATATAATCGCCTAAAAATCGGTTTCAGAAGGTTTTGATAGTCCACCCCTAAAGGGTTATGTCGATATTTTATCCCCTATGTTTTTATTGAAATTGAAAAAAAATAAGCAATTAAAAAAAATGCTTATATTTTGGGTAGAAGTCTGGAACGCGTTTAATGATGAGATGCAGTGTAGGTTGTTAGTTTTTAGGTTGTCATTTGCATAGTAACCTGCACCGCAATACAGCATTAAACGAATTCCAGACTTCAACCCAAAACAAATAATTAAGTTGCGCCCAGGCAGTTGACAGCTCGAAGAAAAATTTTCGATGACGAAGGACGTGAACATGCCTACATTTCAGTGGCTGCTCGTGCCTTTCTTAGCAGGTGAGGCTGAATTGGAATATTAAAACACGAATTTGTCCGACTAAAACTATATGAGTAAGGACGTCGGTTGACAGCAGAAAGTCATTGTAACTAGTAACTTGATAACTTTTTGCTCTGTGATAGAGTGAGGTTCAGCCTCATGCGGCGAGCGGCCACTGCTGGGTGCAACTTTATTATTTTCGGGCAGAAGTCCGGAATGCGTTTAATTCTGGGACGCGGTGTAGGTTACTATGTGACTGAAAACCTAAAAAAGGTTCCGGAAGCGGTTAGATTAGTGTCGCGCTAGAATACTTAAACGCCGCTTTCACATATAACATATGAATTACATAATTGGGTCATACTCCGGGAAGAGCTCTAAGTCATAGTATAATATACGCGATTAGGAGGTTTTCGTGATTAAGTTTTTGGCCATTACATGAAATCGGAAATGCATTTGTAGGCGATTATATAAAAAGTCTGTGGAAGTGAAAACCAATCTGATATCTCATCAATCCTAAGAAATATGTCGTAAGCTTGGAGTTGAATATCTAAAAATACTGAAATCAACTTTTTGTCGATTATGTAGGAAGCCTTAGGAAGTAAAAATTAATTCGATACCTCATTAGAACTAAGAAATATTTAGGAATTTGTGAAAACATATGCAACCTCCTTGCACCCACTTAGGGGTTGAATATTAAAAAATCCTGAAATTAGTTTTTAGATATATGTAAAGAAAGCCCGAGGAAGTGAAAACCAATCCGATGTCTTATCACTCCTAAGAGATGTGACGAAATTCATGAACACGTGTTCAACCCGTTTATATACTCTTAGGGGTTGAAAAAGGAAAAAATTTGAAAACGAGTTTTAGGTGATTATTAAACAAGCCCGTGGAAGTAAACAGTTATTCGATATCTAATCAGTCCGGAGGGATATAGCTGAATTCGTGAAAATGTATACAGCCCCTTTACACAACCGTGGGAGTCGAATTTCAAAAAATCTTGAAAACACTTTCTAGATATTTATATGAAGAATCCGTACAATAAAAATGACTTCAATATTTGGAAAGACCTAATAGATATGACAAAAGCCGTGAAAATATCTGCATTCCATTTTCACTGATCATTTTTTTTGCCCCCCTTCCGTACGCCAATGGATATTTGAAAATTTTTTTTATCTAAATTACTTTTCTAGATGACTTACATTTACATACCGAGTTTCAATTTTCTGGCATAAGCCGTTCTATAGTTAGGAAAAACACCCCCCACCCCCGTACCATACTACCCCTATAAAAAATTATATTTTTTCAACATGCTACTACTAAAGTTCTATCCAAATACCAAGTTTCAGTTTTATATCACTATAGGTTCTCGAGATATAAAAATCGGAACTTTTTCTTCTTCACCCTTCCCCAAAATTTGAAAAGCTTTGGATTACAATATCTTCCGAACCAATTACACCAGGAGGATAACATTTGGTTTCTGTATATGGGATCACAAGTTGAGTCTACTGAACGTAAATTTTTTGAGTGGGGAGGTGGAGCACAAAAAATTCAATTTTTATATCTCGAGAACCGTACCAGAACTTGAAAATCTTACAGGAGTTGCAGTCAGTAGACTTCTAATAAGGAAAAAAATGTTGAGGATGTGGTTGTTGGGGATGATGGTTAAAGGATGTTGAAAGGAAAACATTTTGATTTTTATTTCTCGAAAACTGTAATGAATAAAACACTAAAAATTTACGACTATATAGAACTACTATAGAGACACCCTAGAAAAATAAAATTGTTGATAAGGGTAGCACGGTACAGGGGTGAGGGATGGTTTTTAAATATCTCAGAAAAGGTTTATGCTAGAAAGTTGAAACTTAATACGTATATGTAGATGTGGTAGTATAGTAAATAAATCTAAAAAAATAGATTTTCATTTGTGTACAAATAAGGAGTAAAAAAAATGTCCGTAAAAAGGTTTTTTTCTCACACACTCAGAAAAATAGTTGTCATTAAAACAAATTATTTATTTCTTTGTTTCAAGAACATATTATTATCCACTGATCAAACAAAATTTTACTCTGTTCAAAT
Organism: Beris morrisii; assembly: GCA_951812415.1. NCBI lineage: Eukaryota > Metazoa > Arthropoda > Insecta > Diptera > Stratiomyidae > Beris > Beris morrisii. The sequence goes on along the minus strand of OX638310.1, from coordinate 84,830,568 downwards.
ATTTTTCTTCTAAATAACGAAAATTTTTTCAACTTCAAAGAAATCAGAAATACGACTGGTTTCAATTCAAATACAAATTTTTCTTCATTTTGAGTAAGTAATGGGCTTGTTCATGTTATAATTTTCTTTGTTTCAATTACAACTGTCTTCGTTTCTGAGTCTAGAAAAATGAACGACGTTCAACTATTTATTTCTCAAGTTTAGTCATGTCGGACTAAAGGAAAAATTTCATCTTTTTTAAGGAAAATTTGTTTAAGTTGCCGGCCGGTTCGAATAAAATTCAAATAATAGTGCCTCCTGCGTCATTAATTGATAGACAGTGCATATCTTTGATTTTTTAATCATGGATGGTGAGTTCTTAATTTTAGACAATAGTGATATTGTATATTTAAACCAAAATTGTGAATTTTTCAATATTCGAAAGCAAATTTTTAATTATGGTGAATCCGAAAATGGAAATTAATCTCCTTCTTTACAGTTACATCATTTGAAAAAATTTAACTTGAAGCTATCTGCTAGAGAAATAGTAACTTTTGCATTATTAATTTGATAGAACTCTTAGACTTATTACTTTTATCTGAATATAATAACCCAGATATTATAAATTTGGTACAGCACTTAGTTCTGTACAACATTTTTTTCTGACACGCTAAATCCAGAACATAATTTTTTCAATCATTATTGCAGAATCATAAAACAATCGGGTCCTCTTAAATATTTGTGGACTTTCCCTTTTGAATCTAAACACAGACAATTGAAATCATACACAAAGAATATAAATTCTAGAAATAATGTGGCACTTTCCTTATCTTTAAAGTAGTCTCTAGTTTTTTCTGAATTCATTATAAATTTTAAACAAGCATCTTATATTTTCAGTAAAAAAGAGTGGAGTGTACAATGCTCAACATTTTATAATGAATTAAAAGAAAAAATAAATGATGAGGAATTACAATCATATTCATGTCATTTGAGTCTTAAAAAAATTGTGGTACACTGTATAAAAAAGACTACATAATTTATATTTACGATCCAACTTTCAGGGCATTTGAAATTAAATAAATATTGAAAAATCATGAAAAAGTACTAATACAATGCCTAGAACTCCAAGTTTTGTACTTTAAAAAACATTATTTGTCCTATGTAATCGAAAAAGAGCAAGGTAATTTGGTTTTATTGAATGTGAACGACATCAAATTTTCCCCAGTACATTTGTATAAAGTAAATAAGCAAACATTTTTAAGACCGAAAGTTTTTTTTTGAAAACAAGTACACCCAATATGTCTAAAAATAAACTAAAATCCAATTATAAACTAGAAAGAGTATTTTTTTTTATTTATCATCTTGTGAAAACCTTTATTTTTTAATTACAATTTTGTAAGAACATTAAATTTGTATTTAATTTATTTTAAATGAAAAATTTAAATAAAAACGCATTCTTTATTATGACGGAAAATTTTATTTTTATGTTAGAAGGTCTCTCTATAATGCAACGAACGAATTTCTTCATTCAGTAGAAATTTTACTCCATTCAAATTATTGGTCACTGGAATACTGAAAACAAATTTTCCTTTATTTGTAGAAATGCTGTACGTCCTTGTCTTTGATCTTTGGAAATAATTTCTTTGTAATAAGTAATCATTTTCCTACAATGACGAAAATTTTACGCAAATGCAGTAAAATTTAATTTCTTTGAATTGAAGTAATTCCATTCTACTCGCAGAGTATAAATTTCTTTGGCGCCAAATCATTATCAATTTTCTTTGATTACATGGCTATTTTTCTTACAGATAGGGAAATATTTTTCAGAGTGCATTTTCACGAATTTCGGTAAATCTTTTAGACTTCACGAGCTATCAAATCAATTTTACTACTGCGGCCTCTTAATATAAGGGCCTAGAAACATTTTTCCAAATTTTTCGATATCTAACCCCTAAGGGGGTGTAAGGCGGTTATGTATCATTCTTTTTCACGAAATCCGATATATTTCTTAGGTCTAATTGCATATAGAATTCACTTTCACTTCGAAATGCTTTGAATATAGTCGGGGAATAAACTGATTTAAGTATTTTTTGATATTAAACCCCCTGGGGAGTAAGACATTGTTCAAGTTTTGATGAATTCCGTATTTTTTTTAGGTTAAATTAGATCAAATTCACTTTTACTTCTATGGAATATTCTATTGATAAAAGAAATACGTTAATAAATAAAGAAAATCTGCCAACCGTCTGGGCGCAACTTTATTATTTTATGGGTAGAAGTCCGAAACGTGTTTAATGGTTAGATGCGGTGTAGGTTACCATGCGACTGACAACCTAAGGGATAACCAGGAGGCTATTTGGAACGTAATCATTTAGGTTGTCAGTCGCATGGTAACCTACTCCGCATCTAAGCATTAAATACGTTTCGGACTTCTACCCATAAAATAATAAAGTTGCACCCAGTTTATTATGTGTTAATATTTCTATACATTCATGGATCTGGATCCTCCTTCAGGAAATTCAGTCTAATTTAGGTAATGTTTTCGCTGAATTATACATGATATGCCTATCGTTCGGAAGACTGTTGAAATATATTTCATTATGTTCATGGATTTTAAACGTACACGTTTTGCTTGCTGGGCAAGTAGCAACCGAGAACAGAGTTCAGTGGAAAAATAATAAATCTATGAAAAAATATTGCAGTGAATGTGTGTTAATTTATCATTTTATTTTATTATTTCAATAATACAGTATTTTCTTTATGTATTCGAATTACGTACTGAGATTTCCCGGTATAACGTACAACTACATATGCACCGAAAACGCATAAATCGGAAATAAAACTAACCCTTACATGTTATATGGATGCAACATTAAAAAATAAAAGAAACAGAATTTTTTAATATTTCTATGAAACGAGCTCTGCCATTAGGTAGAAAAATCTGCAATGGTCTGGGCGAAACTTTATTTTTTTTCGGGTCAAAGTTCGGGAGCGGTCAAAGTCGGAGTATATCATGAGTTGTTTCGAAATTATTATATTTCTTGGAAAATTTATTTTGTTTTTAAAATAAAAATGTTTATATTAGAGATTTTAACCCGATTAAGCATTGAAAAAGCCCGTGTAGACATTCGAATTTCGGTATATTATGTACACTAAAAGCCCATAGAAGTAAAAACGAATTTGTTGCCTTATCAGACTAAAGAGATATGACGAATTGTTAAAACGTATGCAAACCCATTACTTTCACTTGGGGTTTGAATTTCGAAAAAATTGTGAAACAGGTTTTTAGACGATTTCATAAGAAGCAACTTGATATATCATGAGACACGAGGGATTTTGAAAAATTTGTGAAAACGTAAGCAAACTCTTCACACCCCCTTGGTTCTTAAAATTCGAAAAATTGTGAAATTGGTTTTAAGGTCATTGCATCAAATGCCGTAATAACCAAATTTATATCTCATCGGAACTAAGGGACCCTTGGGGGTTGAATAACGAAAAAATGAGAAATGGGTTTCTAGGCGATTATATAAAAAGTCTGCGGAAATGAAAGCGATCTAATATCTCATCAAACCTAAGAAATATGTCGAAGATTTGAAAAGCATACAACCCTCTTACACCACTTAGGATTGAATATCTAAAAATGCTGAAATTGACTGAAATTGAGGAAACCTTAGGAAGTAAAAATGAATTCGATATATCATCAGATCTAAGAAATGTGTAAGAATCTGTGAAAATGTATGCAACCTCATTACACCCACTTGAGGGTTGAATATCCAAAAATTCTGAAAGGAGTTAATAAATAAATATGAAGACACCACGAAAAAGCAAAAACCAATTCAATTTCTTATCACTTCTAAAAGATATGACGAAATTCATGAAAACGTGTTCAACCCTTTTATACCCTCTTCGGGGCTGAAAAAGGACAAAACTTAAAAACAAGTTTTAGGCGATTATTACGCAAGCTCATGAAAGTGAAAAGATATTCTATATCTATCAGACTTGTGGGATAAGGCAGAATTCGTGAAGAAATATACAAGACCTCTTAGGGGTCGATTTTTAAAAAATCCTGAAAACGCTTTTTAGGTATTTATATGAAGAAGACGTAGAATAAAAATGAATTCAATATTTGGAAAGACCTACTAGATATGACAAAAATCGTGAAAATATATGCATTCCATTTTCACTAATCATTTTTTTCGCCCCCTTCCGAACGCCAATGGATATTTGAAATTTGTTTGTTATCTAAATTACTTTTCTAGTTGACTTACATACACATGCCGAGTTTCAACTTTCTAGCATAAGCCGTTTTATAGATAGCAAAAAATCCCTCCACCTCCATACCATACTAACCCTATAAAAAATTATATTTTTCCAACATGTCTACCCAAATACCAAGTTTCAGTTTTATATCATTATAGGTTCTCAAATTATAAAATCGGAACTTTTTCTTTTTCACCCTCCCCCACCCTCACTCTTTACACCTCCACCCCAAACTTTTTTTTCCCGATAGGGGTCTATTAGGTCTACTTCTGGTAAAAGTTTTAAGTATCTATCTTACACTGCTCTTGAGATAAGAGACGTGATTTTTTAGAAAAATGCTTATCCCCTCCACTTCCATGATCCACCTCCCTCTTAAAAAATTTTGCTTTCATCAAATTTTATTTGTTAACTTTAATACAGAAACCGAATTTTATTTTTCTAGTGCAATTGGTTCGTGGGATATAGTAATCTAAAGTTTTTCACCGCCCACATCCGCACGCCACTGCACTCACTCAAAAATTTGTTTTCAATCTATTCTCCTAGTATACCTACAGATGTTCATTAAGTTCTAATTTCGTGACCTTACAGTTTAGGAGATATGGATTTTAGAATGTCTCAATCTCGGCTTTCTAGCGTCTCGGACTCATTATTCCCCCCCCCCCGCCCCCCTTCTTCACCCTTTCACCCATATCGGCCATTTTCCCATTCACCCATTTTGCAAATGGGTCCACTATTGAAGCTCTATATAAATTTCAAGTTTAAGCTTCGTAGCATAAGCGGTTGCTGAGATCTAGAAACGAGAATTTTCCTCCTCCTCCCCCCGTCACACCCCCTCCCCACATAATTAGATCACTTCAGGGTGCGTACCTACTCCACCCACGAAAAAAAATTAAACTTAATAGCTCGATGAGTTTGGGTGCTACGAGCCTTCATACAATTTTGCGTACACCAGTAGACGTACGGCGTACTAAAATTTTTGTTGCTTTTTTCGTGTCTACTAGTCATGTAACGTAAAAAAAAATTTTTAGGGCAGCAAAATTTTTTTTTTTTTTTAAATCGATCATAACTTTGTATTATTGAAATAATAAAGTAAAAGGTTGTACACAAAAAACCGATCTGGATTTAACAATTTTTGTACTCGATTGAAATACCTGATTGTTTTCGTTTTATGATAGCCTGGAACCTGGCAACACATTGAACGATATTTGCATGCAATACGTCCCTAACTACCAAAAGCGGAATCATAATCAATTTTTCTATTTACATCTAAATACATTAACTACTCAACCAGAAAAATTTGCTTTGGAGTTTTATTAAATAATAATATTTAAAATGTTATTGCAAAGGGGAAAATATTTATTGCGAAATGTAGAGCAAAAATACAGATGTCACTGCTAGCTCCACTGTTAGATAGAAGTGTACCGGTTTCCAGGAAAAGGAGTTGAGCAACATATTTTTTTTTTTTGAGAAATGTCGAGCAACAAAATAGCAGCAAAATATGCCATCAAAAGTTTTTCCGCGAAGCTATTATTAACAGATGTCACTGCTAGCTCCACTGTTAAGATAGCAATGTACCGGTAGTTATCCAGGAAATGGAGTTGAGCAACAAAATATTTTTTTTAAGAAATGTAGAGCAACAAAATATGCCATCAAAAGTTTTTCCGCGAAGCTATTATTAACAGATGTCACTGCTAGCCCCACTGTTAAGATAGCAGTGTACCGGTTTCCAGGAAAAGGAGTTGAGCAACAAAATATTTTTTTTGAGAAAAGTCGAGCAACAAAATAGCAGCAAAATATGCCATCAAAAGTTTTTCCGCGAAGCTATTATTAACAGATGTCACTGCTAGCTCCACTGTTAAGATAGCAGTGTACCGGTTTCCAGGAAAAGGAGTTGAGCAACAAAATATTTTTTTTGAGAAACGTAGAGCAACAAAATAGCAACAAAATATGCCATCAAAAGTTTTCACGCGAAGCTCTTATTTACAGATGTCACTGCTAGCTCCACTGTTAAGATAGCAGTGTACCGGTTTCCAGGAAAAGGAGTTGAGCAACAAAATATTTTTTTTGAGAAATGTCGAGCAACAAAATAGCAGCAAAATATGCCATCAAAAGTTTTTCCGCGAAGCTATTATTACCAGATGTCACTGCTAGCTCCACTGTTAAGATAGCAGTGTACCGGTTTCCAGGAGAAGGAGTTGAGCAACAAAATATTTTTTTTGAGAAACGTAGAGCAACAAAATAGCAGCAAAATATGCCATCAAAAGTTTTTCCGCGAAGCTATTATTACCAGATGTCACTGCTACCTCCACTGTTAAGGTAGCAGTGTACCGGTTTCCAGGAGAAGGAGTTGAGCAACAAAATATTTTTTTTGAGAAACGTAGAGCAACAAAATAGCAGCAAAATATGCCATCAAAAGTTTTTCCGCGAAGCTATTATTAACAGATGTCACTCCTAGCTCCACTGTTAAGAAAGCAGTGTACCGGTTTCCAGGAGAAGGAGTTGAGCAACAAAAAATTTTTTTTGAGAAACGTAGAGCAACAAAATAGCAACAAAATAGCAACAAAATATGCCATCAAAAGTTTTCCCGCGAAGCTCTTATTTACAGATGTCACTGCTAGCTCCACTGTTAAGATAGCAGTGTACCGGTTTCCAGGAAAAGGAGTTGAGCAACAAAATATTTTTTTTGAGAAATGTCGAGCAACAAAATAGCAGCAAAATATGCCATCAAAAGTTTTTCCGCGAAGCTATTATTACCAGATGTCACTGCTAGCTCCACTGTTAAGATAGCAGTGTACCGGTTTCCAGGAAAAGGAGTTGAGCAACAAAATATTTTTTTTGAGAAATGTCGAGCAACAAAATAGCAGCAAAATATGCCATCAAAAGTTTTTCCGCGAAGCTATTATTACCAGATATCACTGCTAGCTCCACTGTTAAGATAGCAGTGTACCGGTTTCCAGGAAAAGGAGTTGAGCAACAAAATATTTTTTTTGAGAAATGTCGAGCAACAAAATAGCAGCAAAATATGCCATCAAAAGTTTTTCCGCGAAGCTATTATTAACAGATGTCACTGCTAGCTCCACTGTTAAGATAGCAGTGTACCGGTTTCCAGGAGAAGGAGTTGAGCAACAAAATATTTTTTTTGAGAAACGTATAGCAACAAAATAGCAGCAAAATATGCCATCAAAAGTTTTTCCACGAAGCTATTATTACCAGATGTCACTGCTAGCTCCACCGTTAAGATAGCAGTGTACCGGTTTCCAGGAGAAGGAGTTGAGCAACAAAATATTTTTTTTGAGAAATGTCGAGCAACAAAATAGCAGCAAAATATGCCATCAAAAGTTTTTCCGCGAAGCTATTATTTACAGATGTCACTGCTAGCTCCACTGTTAAGATAGCAGTGTACCGGTTTCCAGGAAAAGGAGTTGAGCAACAAAATATTTTTTTTGAGAAATGTCTAGCAACAAAATAGCAACAAAATATGCCATCAAAAGTTTTTCCGCGAAGCTATTATTACCAGATGTCACTGCTAGCTCCACTGTTAAGATAGCAGTGTACCGGTTTCCAGGAAAAGGAGTTGAGCAACAAAATATTTTTTTTGAGAAATGTCGAGCAACAAAATAGCAGCAAAATATGCCATCAAAAGTTTTTCCGCGAAGCTATTATTACCAGATGTCACTGCTAGCTCCACTGTTAAGATAGCAGTGTACCGGTTTCCAGGAAAAGGAGTTGAGCAACAAAATATTTTTTTTGAGAAATGTCGAGCAACAAAATAGCAGCAAAATATGCCATCAAAAGTTTTTCCGCGAAGCTATTATTACCAGATATCACTGCTAGCTCCACTGTTAAGATAGCAGTGTACCGGTTTCCAGGAAAAGGAGTTGAGCAACAAAATATTTTTTTTGAGAAATGTCGAGCAACAAAATAGCAGCAAAATATGCCATCAAAAGTTTTTCCGCGAAGCTATTATTAACAGATGTCACTGCTAGCTCCACTGTTAAGATAGCAGTGTACCGGTTTCCAGGAGAAGGAGTTGAGCAACAAAATATTTTTTTTGAGAAACGTAGAGCAACAAAATAGCAGCAAAATATGCCATCAAAAGCTTTTCCGCGAAGCTATTATTTACAGATGTCACTGCTAGCTCCACTGTTAAGATAGCAGTGTACCGGTTTCCAGGAAAAGGAGTTGAGCAACAAAATATTTTTTTTGAGAAATGTCGAGCAACAAAATAGCAGCAAAATATGCCATCAAAAGTTTTTCCGCGAAGCTATTATTACCAGATATCACTGCTAGCTCCACTGTTAAGATAGCAGTGTACCGGTTTCCAGGAAAAGGAGTTGAGCAACAAAATATTTTTTTGGAGAAATGTCGAGCAACAAAATAGCAGCAAAATATGCCATCAAAAGTTTTTCCGCGAAGCTATTATTTACAGATGTCACTGCTAGCTCCACTGTTAAGATAGCAGTGTACCGGTTTCCAGGAAAAGGAGTTGAGCAACAAAATATTTTTTTTGAGCAACGTATAGCAACAAAATAGCAGCAAAATATGCCATCAAAAGTTTTTCCGCGAAGCTATTATTTACAGATGTCACTGCTAGCTCCACTGTTAAGATAGCAGTGTACCGGTTTCCAGGAAAAGGAGTGAGCAACAAAATATTTTTTTTGAGAAATGTCGAGCAACAAAATAGCAACAAAATATGCCATCAAAAGTTTTTCCGCGAAGCTATTATTACCAGATGTCACTGCTAGCTCCACTGTTAAGATAGCAGTGTACCGGTTTCCAGGAAAAGGAGTTGAGCAACAAAATATTTTTTTTGAGAAATGTCGAGCAACAAAATAGCAGCAAAATATGCCATCAAAAGTTTTTCCGCGAAGCTATTATTACCAGATATCACTGCTAGCTCCACTGTACTGAGCTCGGCCAAATCTCTGTCTGTTAAGTTAGCTAACGGGGATGAGTGTGCGGTGGATGGAGTGGTTTGGCTGCCAATTCAGGTGGACGATCGTACACGATGGATGGAGTGTTTAGTCGTCCAGAGACTTCCTCACTCACTCATTCTTGGCGCAGATTTTTGGGTGCAATTCGGGTTAGTTGTCGACCTTAGTCGAGAACAATGGGATTTTGCCGAGCAACCGAGTCTAGCAGCGATCGAATGTCTGCATCCAAAGACAAAATTGAATGGGGATGAGGGAGATCGACTGGAGAAGCTACTGGAGGAGGAATTCGCGGAGATGGGTGATGGTCTGGGTCGTACTTCAGAGGTGGAACATATCATAAAAACAACATCACCTCCGATAAAGCAGCGATATTACCCGGTATCACCTGCTGTCCAGAAGCATATCGACCTAGAACTAAAGGATATGTTGAGGGATGCAGTGATTCAGCCATCAAAAAGTGCTTGGGCCTCTCCTATATTGTTGATTAAGAAGAAGGATGGAACGTATCGGTTTTGCGTAGACTTTAGAAAAGTCAACAAGGTGTCCGAACGAGATGCATATCCGATTCCGTACGTTTCAGCTACACTCGACAAACTCCGCGACGCAAAGTATTTGTCCTCAATGGATATCAAATCCGCATATTGGCAGGTTCCGATGGCGGAATCGTCACGTCAGTATACTGCGTTCACAGTGCCGGGCAGGGGGTTGTACGAATTTTTACGCATGCCGTTTGGGTTACAAAACGCACCAGCAACGTGGCAGCGTTTAATTGATAGGGTACTGGGAAGCGACCTGGAACCCTTCGTGTTCGTCTATCTCGACGACATAATCATAGTAACGCAGAGTTTCGAAAAGCACTTAGAGATATTGCGTGAAGTGTTTCGTCGTCTGACTGCAGCAGGGTTACGTGTTTCACGCGCGAAATGCGAATTTTGTAGGTCGGAATTGCGTTACTTGGGTTATGTCGTGGATGAAAGCGGTCTTCATGTCGATCCCGAGAAGGTGGAGAGTTTGAGGAAGTTCCGAGCACCACGAAATGTCAAGGAGGTTCGCCAATTCTTGGGTATGGTGTCGTGGTATCGCCGATTTATATCGGATTTTGCAACTTTTATTGCACCACTAACTGCGCTTCTAAAGAAAAATCGCAAATTCGAGTGGAGTGAAGAGTGCGATCGGGCGTTTTCACAAGCAAAAGTTAGGCTTTCCACGGCACCTATACTGACCTGCCCCGACTACGATTTGCCATTTGTAATCCAAACGGATGCATCAAACTTTGGCCTCGGGGCAGTATTATCTCAAGGCCGGGCAGATGAGGAACGAGTCGTTTGCTACCTGAGTCGTTCTTTGACGAGCGCGGAACGAAAGTATTCGACCACAGAGAAGGAATGTCTGGCGGTGTTGTGGGCTATTGAAAAATTGAGACCGTATGTGGAAGGCACCAAGTTTAGTGTAGTAACTGACCACCACTCCTTGCTATGGTTGCACAATTTGAAAGAGCCAAACGGACGACTGGCACGTTGGGCTGTACGGTTGCAACAATATAACTATGACGTCATCCATCGGAAAGGGAAGGATCATCTGGTCCCGGATGCGTTATCTCGATCGGTACCTGTGTTGGATACGATTGAGGCAGTTGCCCAAGCTGATAAGTGGTATACCAGGATGATGAAGATGGTGCATAATCACCCAGGGAAATATTCTGCGTGGCGAATTGAGGAAAGTAGGTTATGGAAGCACGTTCCAGCGGCCTTTCCAGAATTAACTTCCGAAAACTCCTGGAAGAGGGTGGTATCGGAAGAAGAGCGAGCTAAAGTTCTAGCGGAATGCCATGACGACCCAAAGGCGGGTCATACGGGAATTACCAAGACGTGTGAGCGAGTTGCGCTCAGGTATTATTGGCCGAAGATGAGGATAGACGTAAAAAAATATGTTCAAACGTGTCAGGTTTGTCAAGCTATAAAACCAGAACGCCGATTACCGGCTGGGCTTATGGTTTCACGAAACGGGGAAGCTAAGCAACCCTGGGAAATGGTCTGCGTAGATTTGGTGGGACCACTTCCGCGCTCCTCGCATGGCCATTGCTATATTTTAACGGTGGTCGACTACTTCTCAAAATTCCCGCTTCTATTCCCCCTAAGATCTGCCACGAGCGCGGCAGTGACCAAAGCCTTGGAAGAACATGTTTTCTTACTGTTTGGAGTACCAAAATGGATGGTATGTGACAATGGTGTCCAATTTAAGGCAAGAAACTTGCAGACGATGGCAGAATCCTACGGAACCACTATCAGGTATACGGCATTATACCACCCCCAAGCAAATCCGGCGGAGCGCATAAACCAATCCATCAAAACCATGTTGAGGGCGTACGTTTCGGAGAACCACCGGAAATGGGACGAGAATTTGGCAAAAATAGCGTGTGCTCTTCGCACTTCATCACACGAAGTTATGAAGTGTACCCCTTATTTTATTAATTTTGGAAGGGAAATGTCGACTACCGGATGTCCGAATGAGGGGCCGAATGCAAGTAGTTCAGCTTCTTCCCAGATTACAGATCCACATGTAAGGGCAATCGTGTTAGAGAAGGTTAGAGAAGAAATCAGGGCGCGTTTCAGGAAGGCCACCGATAAAAGCAAGAGCCGCTACGACCTACGACGACGAGATGTAGGCTTTTTTCCAAACGACCTCGTCGTGCGGAAAAATTATGTCTTGTCGGACGCGGCAAAGTTTTTCTCGGCCAACTTGGCTCCGAAATTCATCGGGCCGTTCAAGGTAGTGAAAAGGGTATCTCCTTGGACGTACGAACTTGAGGATCAGAGTGGTAAACGGGGCGGAGTATGGAATGTGAAGGACTTAAAAACATATGTAAGGGGCCGCGATTAGAATATGCGCGTAGTTGTTTGTTTCTTGGGACTGGATAAAGAGGATCATCTAACTTATGGAGGGGGTACGTGTTAGTAATACAAGGGAATCATAGTAGTCTAAGTCTCAAGTGTAACATAGAAGTGAAATAAAAATTAAAAAAAATATACCTGAGGGGATTTCCTAGAGAATTTTGGAAATTCTCTTTAAGCAAGGGGGGAATTGTTACGCCGTAATTTTGATCGTCATCCTGGAAAGAAGAAAAGTGTTCAGTAAATAAAAGTGTATGATGTTTTTAGAGGAAGATAGGCCAACTTACCAACTACTTCAACGCGTGCTCCTTGTGAAAGCACCTCTGCGCACGTATTGGCCTTCAGTCTCAACTAAAAAGGTACCAGCACAAAGGAGGGAATTAATCAATTAAGTACCCCGTCGCACACACATGGAAGTCGAGCTAAACTCGAAAATAGGAAAAATGAATTATAGTTATGTTAGGATGAAGAATATGTACAAGCGAATTAGAGTTACATTAGTTAGTTATAGTTAGATATTAAGAATAGGAATAGGAAATATGAATTAGTATATAGGAAAAATGAATTATAGTTATGTTAGGATGAAGAATATGTACAAGCGAATTAGAGTTACATTAGTTAGTTATAGTTAGATATTAAGAATAGGAATAGGAAATATGAATTAGTATGAGCTAGTAAGATTAGGGTTAGACTGAAACTACAATTGGAAATTAACACACAACACGCAACATCGAATCACGAATCCCATCACTGAGGACCAATCACATCGCTTGGGACAGACCTTATCACGGAGGACCAATCACCTCGCTTGGGACAGATCACATCACGGAGGACCAATCACATCACTCAGTGCAAACATGGCGACTTATACTGCGAGAAGTACTAGTCGGTAAGGCAGGTCCGCAAGGTTTGGGTCCATGCTAAAAAGTCGGGTCGAGAGTGAAAGCTACCGAAGAAGAGAAAGTTATCAAGTGTAAGTGAACGACCTGGAGAAAGCAGTCGTTGACCCAGGAAAACGGGGATTTACCGATTCGAAAAGCTGACCCGAGGTTTCGAGGAAAGTGCAACACCCGAAAACGGGCTCTTTTGATCAAGTGATAGTTACCGAGTGGACGAGGTATATTTATTAGTGGAGATAGTTTTTGCGGTTACCGGAAAGTAACCAGAAGTACGTGCTTCGAGCGTCACAAGTCGGTGACGGCACGAGTAGAGTTGTGCGAATCGAATCCAGAGTGGCAACAGGACCAGGGGAGAAATAGCGAAGCCCGAAACGCGAGGATATTTAAACAACTACAATAACCAGAGCAACGACGTCGGAGGAAACCATCGAGGGACAATGCACCAGAGGCGCACTAGCTTTAAGGACCGTAGCCAGGGTATAGATAAATGTGTTAGTAGAGACCAAGTAAGTAGGTTATTCTCGTAGGCGACTACTTCGCCAAGTGAACATTAAAATTAAAGTCGAATTGTTGCGTAAAACTCTGAATTTCTTCTTTTGGTGTAAATTGTGACGTGTTCCAGCTCGCCTTCCGTTGTTTTCCGGTAAATGCGCGCGAAACTCTTCTCGAATTCGTGATTCGGTCGGGAAGATTTAGAACGGGGCAATTAAATGAGAATCACTGGCGCCCACGACCCATCTCTGGGTTGGCCGGACAAGGCCCGTTCGCCCCCTTAGTGCTGGTGAAAAACCGTAATATAAGATAGCAGTGTACCGGTTTCCAGGAAAAGGAGTTGAGCAACAAAATATTTTTTTTGAGAAATGTCGAGCAACAAAATAGCAGCAAAACATGCCATCAAAAGTTTTTCCGCGAAGCTATTATTAACAGATGTCACTGCTAGCTCCACTGTTAAGATAGCAGAGTACCGGTTTCCAGGAGAAGGAGTTGAGCAACAAAATATTTTTTTTGAGAAACGTAGAGCAACAAAATAGCAGCAAAATATGCCATCAAAAGTTTTTCCGCGAAGCTGTAATGTACACGCGAGCGCTTTTGGCGCAGCAATGTTGAAGCGATTTGTGGCGCTATGATATGAACTAAGTCATACCATAGTAACCGTCCCAACCAAATCTTCAACAACATTACCGCCCCAACTAGTCGAATTAGCCATCAGTGTGGAGTCATCCCTTATTCCGCCCTGAAACAATTGAAGGGAGTATGTCTCCATCAACAATCGTCCCAAGTTGGTCAGGACGAGCCCACACCGCGAAGACGACTGTCGTCCGGTGACCAAGCCACAGTTGGGTGACTTGAGTCCCATGGTTTCCCGAAAGGTAGCGTGCATCTAGCTCTAGCACGTGCGTAGCTCGTCGGAAGGGGCGTGAGTGGCTACCTGTAACCATGGACTACGTAATTATGCACGGTTTGGGCTGCAAATCCGACTTGAGAGGTTCGGATTCTATCAACAGCGGGCTGGTAAGTAAGGAAGAAGGAAGGAAGGAATGCAGACTATGATAAGGAAATGGAAAAGAAAAGAAAGGAAATGAAGGTGGAAAAGCACATGAGTCGAGACTTTCGGCGGGAAGGCCGATGCACATCTCGATTATATACTTCAGAGGTGGAGCAAACTCAATAGAGTTTGGGACTTAGCTAGTATGAAGCCGACAAAGCGCGGTGGCAAATCTAGTAAAAGCCCACTTGGAGGCCAATTTCCCACAGACGAACTGATTTTGATGTACATCAGGCGTCATAAAAATATATTGCTTGGATATTGATATGTGCGCCAAGTAATGTGGGTCATGAACCGACAGCACAAAAATGAGGGTGCCATGTACTGTACCTGGTGCCGGATAAAATGGCAGTCCTATACGTTGGGTGCCTTATAATGTACTCGCGCCGGCTAATGACGCCTTAAAGGGTAAAGGCAAACATGTTGGGGAGCCATGCAATGTACATGTCGTCTCCTGACGCCTTTACAAGCTCGATGGACTCAATGTACTGTGGTGCTTTAAGGTGGACTTGGTGTTGGTCTTCATAAATCCCATTATGAGGTTATGATATCTTCGGGAGCCACCTAACGTGGGCCCTGAACAACAACCAAAAAAAAAACTAACCGCTTAATTAGGTGCGTGCCAAACATTAAAGCACGAAACAAAAGAACTACAGACAGCGGGGTGTCCTATAAGTAAAACGATGCGTCATCCGTTGCTGGTCCTTCACTCGACTTCGGAGGTTTTTAATTTCTCGGCTTGAAGGGTCAAAAGGAAACATAATGTGGCTGAATCCGCTAAAATTAGGAAACGCGCGTACCTAACCTGAAAACAGAAGGAGGCAACTTTTCAGCTATTGCGGCTTAATTGATCCAGCCGTTGTCTTCGATAAGCGCCGCTGTCCGCCTACGGGGTTCTTAAGATGCCTAAAACTTCTCCAAAAGCCATAAGGGTACACGAAGGCCGAATTCAACGCATACTGGTTCAGGATTTGGCAAAAGCAGAAACAAAGGAAATCCATCGAAGCCTTTCATAACCTAAAATGTACTATGCTAAATCAGCACACAGGACGACAAACTAAAAGGGATCCATTTAGAAGGCACATGAGGGCAACCGGGGACTGCGTTGGCATCCATGCGGTTGCGCGTCACTAGCGGTACTTCAGGCTTGGATAACGGAACCTGCCGATGGCATGATGCCTAACGGGGGAACCTCCGTTACGCATACCGGTATTACGCACCTTTGTGCCACCGATAGCTTAGCACTTAACCTTACAAACGAGTAGAAGAAAAAAAAAGGAAATTCACGACTACAAGTTAATTGGAGCTGAAATAGACGCGAACTACACACGGAAAACTATTTCTCTGTTCGGAATGCGCACAGCATTAACGGATCGTGGCGAAAATTCTCTTTAATTTGAATTGGTTTCAGAATTTTCCCACATTTCACTTGGTTTATCCGCGGACCGTTTTACGATCGATCATGAGCGATCCGATCTAACCCCAAAACTCACTAGGAGGATACGCGGGAGCTTCTGTCGGCGCGTTTTAGGTTAATGACCGTATTAGCGAGGGCGGAGCACTCACGGACGAACATCCCCAATCGAACTAAACAAGAAAAAAACTTCTTCACTTGTAAAAAAAAAAGGCAACACAAAAACAAGGAAACACAAAGGAAAAGAACAATGGATTAGACCATTTTGGGCCAACTTTGCGCACTAGCCCCCCGTAAGTCGCAATATAAAAAGGGATTGTCCGACCAAATTAGATAAAAAAAAAAATAATATAAAAGAAATAAAAAAGGATATAATTCCTTACATGATTTTTCCTTTATTCTTCTTTTTGTTTTTAAGTCCTTTCAGCTTGGTCTTCAGATCCCACGGTGGCGAGGGTGCCTGAAAGTTAGGGCCCTGACGAGGCTCCACCGGATCTCCTTCACTCCCCTTTTTTTTTTTTGTTCGGTTGTCGGCGTCCGCGCAGCACACCAAAAAAAATTCAATACCCGAAATAAAAACTTTCTTTCTTTTCCACTTTACTTTTTAATTTTTCCTTCAACCTGCGCGGTTGGTGGTTTTCTTCCTACTGACCACGTTCTGTCAGTCCCTACCGCGCACAAGCATCTTTTTCCAGCCAGGCTGTGCAGCTTGATGTCTGGTGTGCGTTGTTGCCTCGCATGTACGCGTACTTGGCTAATTTTAATAGCTTCTCCTGGGTATTCTATGGTCCCAGACCAAAGTGTGACGTTTGGAGTTGTGCTTGTTGTGCCCAGCGAATTCTCTAGCGAGAGCTTGCTAGGAATTTTATTCGATGATCTGGACTGGGGTTTTTTCCAATTTGTCCTCTGACACATTGTTCTACAGGCCGTTCGTTACAGCCATCAGGTTGCTGACCTAGGTCCTACCGATGGTCAGGAAGCTGAAAAAAATGAACGGCTTCTTCTGCTGCGACTTCAAGCGTGGGTGACGTACGGATTGATATTGTCCAACGTGTGGCTCGACCCGCGACCCTGACTAAAGTCTCGTCCTTCAATTCAGCCGGGCATACAGTGTTGTAATTGCTATATCGTGTTTCTGGATAAGTTAATCCGTAGTTGAATTGGTTGAAAGCTTTAGCGTCTGATGTATCCTTCATGTATGCTGCATTGAATAGGTTGACAATTTTTGATATACCGCTTTTTCATTGACTTAGCCGTCACTATTTAGGAAGGTTGGTGTTGATTGATGATTTATATTTGGTGCATGACGTAGGTCTGGAGTGTAAGCGCCGGGATTATTCGCAAGTATTGCCGGTGATGCGTGATGTGTTGGACGATATAGGTTGATTCGTTATTATTCTTAACGTCTAACAATATTTTTTTACAAAAAAAAAGAAAATTCATATAATATATTCAAAACTATCATTTCCAGGAAATGATTCCAGACTATTGGACATAATGATTCTTATAACTTATAGATTAAAATTTATATTGGTATACCAAAAGTTCTTTTCGTTCAAATAGATTTAAATGTATGTAAGTTATTTAATCCTTATTAAAGTTATTTAATTCTATAAATTTAGTTATTTCTTAATACTAACTAATTCTATTCGCAATGGAAATAATTTACCAATAATTTATTGATTCTAATAAAAGTTTAATTTTAATTCGTTGCTTCAAAAACCAAGGAATCTCAAAAGTATTTCAAAAGAAATTTAAACAACACAAACAAAAACAATTTTATAGGTTAGTGTTAGGACGAAACGGAATAGGATAATAAGGAGACTGTTGGCTCTTGCTTATTGTCAAGTATGCTATTAAGTTAGGATTTTCTTTTTTTTTTTTTTTTTTCGATTTTACATATAGTGAATTTCGCTGTACTAATTTTGTCTAATTGCTATTCAGAAATTTTTCGTAAATTCGCGGCGATAAAATTTGCTGGTAAGCTCGCAGAAATAGCTTATCCTCTTTTAGTTATTATTCCTGGTCATTGTTGTTAACGTCTCAATGACAGATGTTAAATTATATTGACAATAAATAAACAATT
The DNA here is from genome assembly GCA_951812415.1 of Beris morrisii. Classification (NCBI taxonomy): domain Eukaryota; kingdom Metazoa; phylum Arthropoda; class Insecta; order Diptera; family Stratiomyidae; genus Beris; species Beris morrisii. The sequence goes on along the minus strand of OX638310.1, from coordinate 84,812,559 downwards.
TGATGACTTTGTTTGTTTATTGTCTAAATCTTAACAATTCTTCGCGAGTTGAGGCCCGTACGAATTTGTTGCAGGATGCCCATTTATCTCGGGTCCTGCAGCAAATTTGACGGTGGCTAAAAGTCTTTAGCGTGTACTTGTGATATTCAAAAAAATAAACTATCTACCATTTCGTGTCGGGATGCTCGAAGTGCGTGGCATTTCGAACAAGCAATATCCCGTCACGGCCTTATGATGGTAAAACCGACTTAGGAAGAACATTCATACTGTTCCAATGCGTGCTTTCCCCTGAAGGAGGTCCAGATATTAAATAAAGTGAACCTTCGGTTTGGTGCTTTATCGGTTTTTATGTTTACGAGAACATATTTTCATTGTTTATTTCTTTTAGAATACCGGCGCGAAATAGTGCACGGGCGAGATGCTTATTTAATGAATTATTGATTCGAATACCAAACGAGGGTGGTTGCGCTTGCCTTACTATGATTCTACTGATCACATTTGCGCACCAACTACGACAGATATGTCACGCGTTTCTAGAGGACTAGAGTTCTGGGTATTTTATGGTCGGATGTAGTCATATTGGTGATGTTAATGTTTTACTTATTCCGTGTATTAGGATCTTAAATCCTTCGCGTGAAAGTTTCCAATAAATTTCCCTTGTCGGTTTTCGATAGCGTACATCGAATTTCCGATTTTGCGTATTACCCGGCATTTAACGAATTTCGGTGCTAATTTCGCGTTGAATCCTTTTGCAGCATCGCTTTGAGTGAAATTACGTCGAAAGATTTCTTGCCCCGGGGCAAAATTTGTCTCGCGGGACCTTAAATTGTATCGCGACGCGTATTTTCGATGCGTTTCCTGTAATTTAGACTTGACCTGTTCTCGAATGCTATGCATGCTATCTGGCATAGTAAGACAAGTTGTGTTCTCAGCTTGTAGACTTTGCAAACGTTCCAGTAATGGATATGCAGTTCCGTGAAGTATCATATTTTCTCCAAAATTCAGAAAATATGGTGAAAATCCGGTTGCTTCATGCGATGCTGTGCGAAGAGCGCATGCGATTTCACTAATAAACACATCCCATTCGTTGTGTTTATCGTCCAAGTATGATCTAATGGCTGCCAATATCGAACGATTCACTCTCTCAGACGCATTCGCTTGTGGAGAATATACTGCCGTAGTGGTATGTATTATTCCATATGTCGACATAAGCGATGCGAATTCCCGAGACGTAAATTGTACGCCATTATCCGATAGGAGATGTTCCGGTACTCCATACACATGGAATACTTCGGTCTTCAAATAATTAGTTATTGGACGAGTCGTAGCATTTCGGATGGGTTTTAGGAGTACATATTTCGTGAATTGGTCTAATACAATCAATAGGGACGTGTTTCCGGCTTTCGAACGGGGATAAGGGCCCATGAGGTCAATGTACATTCTTTGCCAAGCTCTACTTGGTGTTAATTGAGCCTTCATTGGTGGTCTCAATACAAAATTTGGAGCTTTTGATTGCTTGCAAATATCACATTTTCCAATATAATCTTTTACTTGTTTAGGCATACCTGGCCAATAATATTTGACGCGTAAGCGATCTAGGGTTTTTGCAATTCCTCCGTGAGATGATACTGGTGGATTGTGTGAGGCCATAATTAAATTATTGGTCAATTCTTCGGGAACCCACAATCTCCACGGAGAAGTTGCGACAACATCCGAAACAGACGTTGTTCGGATTAATTTGTATACATATCCGTCCACACATTTGATGTCAGCCAAAATATTTGAGTTACTTTTTACAGTTTCAATTAGATCTTTGTATTTTTCAGACGTAAACCAGGGAGAAGTAAGGTCTACTTCGGGGACTACTGACGGAACTATCTCGTTAATGCCGGCATTAACAGCAGTATCTTGGCCCAGCGATATGGAAGACTCAACTGGCACCAACCGTGGTTTGGCTTTGTCATCCGAAAAAGCTCGTGATAATGCATCTGGCACAACATTTTGGGTACCTTTTCGATGTTCAATCGTGAAGTCGAAGGCCTGCAATTTGAGTGACCAGCGCGCCAGACGTCCACTAAGGTCTTTTTGTTGCATAAGCCACTTAAGGCTAGCATGGTCGGTGACTATCTTGAACGGCAGACCCTCCACGTATGCTCGAAACTTCTTTACACAGATGATTGCTGCCAAACACTCCAGCTCAGTGATGCTATAATTTTTTTGTGCCTCATTAAGCTTTTGGGAAATATACGCTATGGGTTGTTCGTCATTATTATCATTTAGTTGATACAAGACTCCTCCTATTCCCGTGGTACAAGCATCACATTGAATAACAAAAGGCTTAGTGAAATCCGGATTTCGTAAAGCGGGAGAGGACATCAATGCGTTTTTGAGTTTAATGAAGGCGTCTTGAGCTTCGTCTGTCCATCGGAATCCTTGAGTGGGATTTTTCAAACAATCTGTTATGGGAGCTGCGACTGCAGCATAATTTGGTATGAAACGACGGTACCAACCGGACATGCCTAAGAATCGCCGAATTTGTTTGAGTGTGGTTGGAGTCGGAAAGTCTGCAATCGCTGACACTTTATCGTCATCGACTCTTAAAGTTCCGTCTCCGACTACATATCCAAGGTATTTCACCTGAGTCATGCAGAAGTGACTTTTGGACAAATTTATAGTTAATCTAGCTCTCGCAATACAGTTGGCTACTTCTTGCAATAATTCTATGTGGGATTCAAAGTTTGGTGAAATAATTAGTAAGTCATCCAGATATACAAAGACTTGCTCACGCATTGTACCTGGCAATGGAGACATTACCTTGTCCATCAGCCTGCACATCCTCTGTGGGGCGTTACATAATCCAAAAGGCATTACGGCAAACTGATATAAAGGTCTTCCTGGCACTGTAAATGCAGTTTTTTCTCTGGAAGTTATTTCCAGGGGTATTTGCCAAAAGGCATCCTTAAGATCGACGGAAGAAATGAACCGAGTATCCTGCAGCCTACTAAGTAAACCATCAATGTGCGGTAGGGGGTATGCGTCTTTTACAGTGACGTTATTCAATTTCCGGGAATCTAAACATAGCCGGACTTTACCAGGTTTGCGCACTAAGACGACTGGTGAGCTCCAAGCGCTCCGACTCTTCTCAATTACGCCCAGGGAAAGCATTCTATCCAATTCGTCATACATAAGTTTTTGCACCATTGGCGAAACAGGATAATGTCTTTGCTTTATGGGCTCGGTGCTTCTTACCTCAATGATATGCTGTTCCAAATGAGTTTTTCCCAGACCATAATCCGAACAGGAAGGAAATTTACTTATAATATGATCAAGACTTTGCTGTTCTTGGTCAGACAACTGGTGTTTATTTGGAGTTACTTCTTTAGTTAGTGAGTCTAAAACCATGGCTTTTGGGCAGGATGGAGTTAGATTAAACAATCTCCAGAAATCTATTCCAAGATATAATTCTTGTTCTAGATCCGGGACAACATGAATGTGGAGTGTTTTGGTAACACCATTGAATTCAATGCGTGATGGAAAATGCCCGAGAATAGAGTGGGTAGCGCCACCAGCAGTTCTAACGTCAGATTTTGTAGGTAAGTACTTAATTTTCAGGCGGTTAAGAAGACTTAAGGCCCCTGCGCCGAGACAACTAACACTTGCTCCGCTATCTAGAAGTCCGACGGTAGGATGACCACCTATTGAGACTTGAGCGTATAAACGAGCATCTCCTTTCTTTGTCTGAATAGAGGAAATATTTATACCCCGTAGAAGTATTTGTCGCTGTATTTGGTTTTTACGTCGTCTTATAGATCGATTGATTTTCGAGGTTGAACCAGTTTCACTATTTGAGTGTTGGGTTTTAAATATTCGTTCCCGAACTACGGAATAATTAGCCTTTCGTTGCGCTAAATTTTGCTGATAAAGAGGTGTTGACGGAGTTATAAGGGTGTTATTAGCCGTTACTACCGCGTCATTTACATGAACAAAATTGGGGATTGGGATTGATTGAAATTGGGTATTGTTGGCCATGTGATAAGTAGAATGAGGGACAAAATTGGGGTTAGATAATATTGTGGTTTCGGAATTTATAGCGGGCTTGATGATTGTGGAACGTTTGGGGTCGGTTTCCTGAATGGATTCACCGTTGTTGCTAATTTTACGTCCTTCTCTACTTTCGGACCGGACCAGGGAATCTTCTGCCGGCCCCTTGCTAAGTTTTTTTCTTTGCAGCGTGGACAGTTTAAGGTCGTTTTATTTTTTTCTCCACATTTGTAGCAGAAAAGATTTCTCGTAAAAGAAGGACAGTCTCGGAAGCCGTGACCCTTGACTTCGCAGTTCCAACACTCCCAACGAGGCACATCTAAAGCTTCCACTTCAGGAGTGATGGGGTCAATTTCGGGCTCCACATCGGGAGGAGGCTGCTCAATCTCAGCTAAGGGATAATTCTTTTCGCGGGTATATGGGGTAGGACGCTGTTCAGGGTCTGGTCTTTCGCGTAAATATATTTCTGCGTTACGACATTCTTCTCGGAAGCGATCTAGTGTAGACAAATTCATGGCATACACCAACTGAGCTACTCTAGGATTGATGTTGGGCATCATCAGACGGACCAACTCATCGTCCCGTAACAGGGTAGTCCTTTGTGAATTTAGCGCCACAATCGCCGACACGTAGTCCTCGACAGTTTCTCGTCGTTCTTGTCGGCGTCGTTCCATTGCCCTAGTAATTTCCGCGTCGGAACTCCATATTTTGAAACGTTTGGTCAATGCTAATTTAAGCTCTTCCCAGCGAGGGTCGGGGTTGGCTCGCAAATACTGCCAGAACCAAGTGTCTGCCGCCCCGCTCACACACCGGTGAAATTGACTGACCCAATAATCTTCCGGTGCTGGACTTTGTCTCTTGACCCTATCCAATCGGAACAAAAACTCATCTACGGGCATGTTCTTAGCGTTACCGTCGAATTTGATAGTCCATCTTTTTAGAGGGCTATTGGAGCGTGAATGATAGGGGCTACCCATAGCAGGTGGGGGCCTAAACATATTTGCATCAGAATAACAATTTGGTGCCGGGGGTGGTGGATAGTTCGGAACTCGTGGACGGAAATCGTGCATGGTTGGCTGTATGGTATTCCGCCCATCTATTTGGAATTGCAATTGTTGCAATGCATTTTGCAATTCTTTAATTTGGCTCTCATAAGCCTTATTTTGATTCTGTGATATATGCCATTCGGTTGGTGGTTGCCTGGGGCGGCCTCTAGGTAGTGAGGTGTTTCCCAACATCACATTTGCCGAGTGGTCCCATTGCAAGTCCACTGGAGGAGGATTTGTGAAGTTCAGGTTTGGACGAGGGCGTACCCTTGTTTCTACCGGCGATAACAACCCAACTCCTGAGGTATTCAGACTTGGCGGGGGTCTAGACCCAGAAAGATCCCATTGAGAGTGCCTGTCTACTGGAGGTACCTGGCCTAATGGAACAACTATTGGGGACCCAGCACGCGATGAGTTGACTGATGCGGCATGACTGTGCGCAGATTGTCGCTCGAAATGCAACGTTTCGTTGGCTACATCCTTGGACGATTTGTCGACCGAACGACTTAATTGGGCCGAAGCTTCGTCTCGTCGCATTTGTCTGGTCGAAATGCCCGCTTTGGGAATGGCCCCACCAGATTTCGCGGGAGTTCTTGAGGTCATTCTCACCTGAAGTGTCCTGCTTTATACTAAGTCGTTCTACCAATGCAAAAAAAACGATTCAATAAAATAGGCATTAGGGTATACCTGACAGCTTCCGTGATTCTCCGGCGAGCAATAGCGTGCGTGTAGACTGCAATCCGGTAAATGCTATTCTCTCTCTTTTTAGAGGCAGCTGATCGATTAGCTAGGGTCTAGAAGTGATCATTTGTAGGACGTCCTACTTGTTTTTCTATTTTCTCTTGATTTAGTCAATCATCTGGAAAGAAATTGTTTACTACGCTGAAAAATAAAAACCATCTTCATCCGGTCTTTGACGAGAATGTATTTGGTCCTTGGGTTCATTAGTTTACCGAATACCATCACCACTACCTTCCACTCCAATACCCTTAACCGTATCAGTCATACTCTTCTCACTCATGAAACACATAAATGAAAACACCACGAGTTTATAACAAAACATAATGATTTTAATACACAACTTAATAACATTTCGAAAGGCTTTTCTAAAGCTTGACTAAAACTAGGCAAAAAAAAAATATAATAAACTTAATCATGGTACTTCAGGTACAAAAATAGGTGTTTTTGTTCTTATTTTTTTTTTTTTTCTTCCTTTGTCATCCTGGTAGACTAGACGTTCCTTCGGCGTATGAGACTTCGGCCAGAGTAACTTGAGCTCGGTATCGGTCTGGACCGACGCAGGCGTGGGCGCGGCCCATTGGTCCATGGTTCTGGTACCGAGTACGGTACAAAAGGTACGGGTATCAGTTCAGCCATGTATTCGGAGGGTTCCGTAACCAATCCGGATAGATGGGTTTGGGTACCGATTGACCTCCCTACTGAAATTGCTTTTTCTGTTCCAGGGGGTAACGGGAGAGACTCTGGTATCTTTTTGCCTTCTACTGGATAAGGTCCGAGCTCCAGGGTGTCAAAAAGACTCTGCAGTTCGTACTGCGTCGGTGCACAACATAGCGTGTTTGGCCGTGGGGAAGTCGACGAATGTGCCTGCGCTGTCTGATTCACGTCACAATCCGTTTGCGTTGGAGTGGTGACGGCTGACCATTTGACATCGCCCGCTACATTGATTGCTGTGGCCGGTGGTGACTCGAGTGATTGGAACAACGGGTTGTCCACGACTTGCTTGGATTGTGTTCGCATTATGCGAAGTTTAAGCGTCATCCACAACATCTCTATCGATAGGTTGGGCGAGCCTTTTCGCAGGGCGGCTACCAAGGACAGGATGAGCTGTCTACGGCTTAATGTAAATGATTCACAGGTGGCCAGGCTTAACATTTGTTGGGTTACGGGGCGTCGTGACCAAAAGTCCCTTTGCGTTTTAATCAACATTTTATGTTCTTCTTTCTTAGGGTTAATTGGTGACCCGTACCAGCGACAAGTGTCGTTTAATGACATCCTACCGTCGCGTTTGGTGGCCTCGTTTGATTTTCGTATCTGCATCTGCACATCACGCACATCCAGAGCATTACCTATTAGTACCCCAAACTGGATAAAGAGTCGGGCTGGCGTGTTTGTCCAATCGTATATGACAAATGTGCATTTGGGGTATTCTAAAAATGACCGTAATGAACCGCCCATCATCATTTCCGGACATTGTCTTACGTCAAACAAATACACTTCGCCGTTCACGACGCCGATAGTCAGCGACTGGAGCTCCGGGTCCCGATCGGATCCCATACTTTGGCTATCTAGCGATAGATAATTTCCGTGAGTATTAAATTCCCGAATCAGGTGCTCTATGACATACTGGCATGTGTCCATGGAGGCGATATATTGGGCTCCGCGTCTGAACACCTCAGACATGCTCAAGTTCACTGTTGGCCTCACAGTGGGCTCCGTGATTTTCGCTGGAGTCAATTTAGATGTTGAATATGTTTGTGCCAACGGACGAACTGGGGCAGGTACTGGGTCGGTGTCCGGCGATATCGTACCACCCTTTGTTTGGTGTAACGGGCAATATTCGCCCTGGCGCGCTGCACAATTCTGATCGCTTATCCAAGCCGAGTGTGACGTAGGGATGTTGGCGGTCATTTCTTGTTGAACGGCATTCAACCTAGAGGGTTCTTGTATGTCTGACTCTAACAGTTTAGGCTCCAACACTCCCTGTCGCTTAACACTGTGAGACTGGGCAACTACCAACGCCAAGTGTTCCTCTTCGGCTTCTAGCCGTTTTACCGGGAAATTTTCCACCCGTTGGAGACATGGCTTGAAGGGTTGACCTAGACTACAAGCTCTACAATCTTCTACGTGAGTCATTACTGATGACCAGTCCGCCCGGAGTCTCTGTTCGTCTTGGAGTCCGGAGCTTAATCTTTCACGTAATTGGCTTACGGGGTGCATTTCGCTCAGGAAAGCCATACATGCCCGCATGGCGAGACTTCGCCACATCTCGTGTCTTACCAAATTTGTACTCATTTTTAAATTCGTTCCGTAAGCGAATGGACCGCCAGCGGACATCATCTTGACCTATTCTGGCCCTGCTGAGGATGTGTCCCAATTTGCCTGATTGCACCACGAACCGCGTATAGCTGCTCTTGTTACGAGGGCTGTCTATGTCTATAAGAGAAAAGAAAAAAAAAACCACCGACACAACCCCCTTATATTAGTATTATCTCCAACACCGAACGAATTAACGGAAAGGTTAATAAAGACATATTACCTGTCATCAATATCACACCATCACAAAAAAACACACATTCTTAAGCTTTTTCGGCTCTAATCATCTTGCCGGGTCTAAGTTTTTATAAGCTTATTTGGATAATTCTCAGGTATTCCCCATGCAACGTACATCCTTACAGCCAGAATAGTTAAACAATCCATTAGATGACAGACAAAAACAAAAAAAAAAAAAATTATACTAAATCTTAAACAGGACGGTAGACTTGTAAAAAAAAATTTTTGGTTTTCGGCACGCAACCCTTAGGGGATCGCCTTTGCGGATGGCTTGGATAATCAGCACGTAATTAGCTATTAATTCGGCAAGCTAATAATAGTATATAGTAGAGAAATATTTAAAAGAAGATAAACGCAATCATTTATTTCCCTAATTGAAACAATGACTCTTGTCATTATTTCTCTGAGCGATTTTACAAATCGAACAGATGGCCATTACTTGATAGTATGCTTACTAGTTCCGCAAGGTCCGACGATATCAACCTTCAGCTATGCGTGTCTTATCCACTTCATAGCTGAAGTGACAAGTCAAGTCGAACCGACTCAGCAACCAGTTTACTCAGTGACTGCAAGCTCCCGATCGAAAGGTGGGTGTACGAAGGAGGTTTGTGTCGATCACAACTACGGTATTGCCTGGATACGCTTAATGAAGATTGATCGACTCAGCATTCAAAGGAGCCAAGGGTTGAACTTGCACACAAGTGCTCAAGTTCGCCAAGACAAGTGTCTCAACCCTGATTACTTAGCCCATCTCACTTCCAGCGCCAGACTCGAAATCATGATCGCCCCCAGCTGAAATGATCCCGCATCTGGGGCAACGGTAAAGACCGCTGGTCGCAGCCATGCTAATCAAATCTCGTTCTTCAACTGTCCCGAGTGACTTTAGAGGGTGAGCCATGAGAGTTCTTGAACCAGAGGAACCCCTTTCATAGCATGCCTCACCATATGCATCCCGGTTTGACAACTCACTCTTGTGCCTGGAAAGGATTACAAAATTTAGGGTATCTACAAATTTGCCTCAGTAAACCGAAAAGGATGATATAGGGACTATTTTCCAAAAATTGTCTAAGGACTTTATAAATGCATGAAAACACTAGAATACTGTGATTATATCAGATAGATATAATAAACACTTAAGTCGGGCTAAAGCAAATTCTGTACATCTGAACTCCGTGAAGGAATGATGTACTGATGGATAATTCCATCAGCCAGAAGTTGCCTGCCCGTTGGGCGCCATGTAATGTACACGCGAGCGCTTTTGGCGCAGCAATGTTGAAGCGATTTGTGGCGCTATGATATGAACTAAGTCATACCATAGTAACCGTCCCAACCAAATCTTCAACAACATTACCGCCCCAACTAGTCGAATTAGCCATCAGTGTGGAGTCATCCCTTATTCCGCCCTGAAACAATTGAAGGGAGTATGTCTCCATCAACAATCGTCCCAAGTTGGTCAGGACGAGCCCACACCGCGAAGACGACTGTCGTCCGGTGACCAAGCCACAGTTGGGTGACTTGAGTCCCATGGTTTCCCGAAAGGTAGCGTGCATCTAGCTCTAGCACGTGCGTAGCTCGTCGGAAGGGGCGTGAGTGGCTACCTGTAACCATGGACTACGTAATTATGCACGGTTTGGGCTGCAAATCCGACTTGAGAGGTTCGGATTCTATCAACAGCGGGCTGGTAAGTAAGGAAGAAGGAAGGAAGGAATGCAGACTATGATAAGGAAATGGAAAAGAAAAGAAAGGAAATGAAGGTGGAAAAGCACATGAGTCGAGACTTTCGGCGGGAAGGCCGATGCACATCTCGATTATATACTTCAGAGGTGGAGCAAACTCAATAGAGTTTGGGACTTAGCTAGTATGAAGCCGACAAAGCGCGGTGGCAAATCTAGTAAAAGCCCACTTGGAGGCCAATTTCCCACAGACGAACTGATTTTGATGTACATCAGGCGTCATAAAAATATATTGCTTGGATATTGATATGTGCGCCAAGTAATGTGGGTCATGAACCGACAGCACAAAAATGAGGGTGCCATGTACTGTACCTGGTGCCGGATAAAATGGCAGTCCTATACGTTGGGTGCCTTATAATGTACTCGCGCCGGCTAATGACGCCTTAAAGGGTAAAGGCAAACATGTTGGGGAGCCATGCAATGTACATGTCGTCTCCTGACGCCTTTACAAGCTCGATGGACTCAATGTACTGTGGTGCTTTAAGGTGGACTTGGTGTTGGTCTTCATAAATCCCATTATGAGGTTATGATATCTTCGGGAGCCACCTAACGTGGGCCCTGAACAACAACCAAAAAAAAAACTAACCGCTTAATTAGGTGCGTGCCAAACATTAAAGCACGAAACAAAAGAACTACAGACAGCGGGGTGTCCTATAAGTAAAACGATGCGTCATCCGTTGCTGGTCCTTCACTCGACTTCGGAGGTTTTTAATTTCTCGGCTTGAAGGGTCAAAAGGAAACATAATGTGGCTGAATCCGCTAAAATTAGGAAACGCGCGTACCTAACCTGAAAACAGAAGGAGGCAACTTTTCAGCTATTGCGGCTTAATTGATCCAGCCGTTGTCTTCGATAAGCGCCGCTGTCCGCCTACGGGGTTCTTAAGATGCCTAAAACTTCTCCAAAAGCCATAAGGGTACACGAAGGCCGAATTCAACGCATACTGGTTCAGGATTTGGCAAAAGCAGAAACAAAGGAAATCCATCGAAGCCTTTCATAACCTAAAATGTACTATGCTAAATCAGCACACAGGACGACAAACTAAAAGGGATCCATTTAGAAGGCACATGAGGGCAACCGGGGACTGCGTTGGCATCCATGCGGTTGCGCGTCACTAGCGGTACTTCAGGCTTGGATAACGGAACCTGCCGATGGCATGATGCCTAACGGGGGAACCTCCGTTACGCATACCGGTATTACGCACCTTTGTGCCACCGATAGCTTAGCACTTAACCTTACAAACGAGTAGAAGAAAAAAAAAGGAAATTCACGACTACAAGTTAATTGGAGCTGAAATAGACGCGAACTACACACGGAAAACTATTTCTCTGTTCGGAATGCGCACAGCATTAACGGATCGTGGCGAAAATTCTCTTTAATTTGAATTGGTTTCAGAATTTTCCCACATTTCACTTGGTTTATCCGCGGACCGTTTTACGATCGATCATGAGCGATCCGATCTAACCCCAAAACTCACTAGGAGGATACGCGGGAGCTTCTGTCGGCGCGTTTTAGGTTAATGACCGTATTAGCGAGGGCGGAGCACTCACGGACGAACATCCCCAATCGAACTAAACAAGAAAAAAACTTCTTCACTTGTAAAAAAAAAAGGCAACACAAAAACAAGGAAACACAAAGGAAAAGAACAATGGATTAGACCATTTTGGGCCAACTTTGCGCACTAGCCCCCCGTAAGTCGCAATATAAAAAGGGATTGTCCGACCAAATTAGATAAAAAAAAAAATAATATAAAAGAAATAAAAAAGGATATAATTCCTTACATGATTTTTCCTTTATTCTTCTTTTTGTTTTTAAGTCCTTTCAGCTTGGTCTTCAGATCCCACGGTGGCGAGGGTGCCTGAAAGTTAGGGCCCTGACGAGGCTCCACCGGATCTCCTTCACTCCCCTTTTTTTTTTTTGTTCGGTTGTCGGCGTCCGCGCAGCACACCAAAAAAAATTCAATACCCGAAATAAAAACTTTCTTTCTTTTCCACTTTACTTTTTAATTTTTCCTTCAACCTGCGCGGTTGGTGGTTTTCTTCCTACTGACCACGTTCTGTCAGTCCCTACCGCGCACAAGCATCTTTTTCCAGCCAGGCTGTGCAGCTTGATGTCTGGTGTGCGTTGTTGCCTCGCATGTACGCGTACTTGGCTGATTTTAATAGCTTCTCCTGGGTATTCTATGGTCCCAGACCAAAGTGTGACGTTTGGAGTTGTGCTTGTTGTGCCCAGCGAATTCTCTAGCGAGAGCTTGCTAGGAATTTTATTCGATGATCTGGACTGGGGTTTTTTCCAATTTGTCCTCTGACACATTGTTCTACAGGCCGTTCGTTACAAAGCTATTATTTACAGATGTCACTGCTAGCTCCACTGTTAAGATAGCAGTGTACCGGTTTCCAGGAAAAGGAGTGAGCAACAAAATATTTTTTTTGAGAAATGTCGAGCAACAAAATAGCAACAAAATATGCCATCAAAAGTTTTTCCGCGAAGCTATTATTACCAGATGTCACTGCTAGCTCCACTGTTAAGATAGCAGTGTACCGGTTTCCAGGAAAAGGAGTTGAGCAACAAAATATTTTTTTTGAGAAATGTCGAGCAACAAAATAGCAACAAAATATGCCATCAAAAGTTTTTCCGCGAAGCTATTATTAACAGATGTCACTGCTAGCTCCACTGTTAAGATAGCAGAGTACCGGTTTCCAGGAGAAGGAGTTGAGCAACAAAATATTTTTTTTGAGAAACGTAGAGCAACCAGATAGCAACAAAATATGCCATCAAAAGTTTTCCCGCGAAGCTCTTATTACCAGATGTCACTGCTAGCTCCACTGTTAAGATAGCAGTGTACCGGTTTCCAGGAAAAGGAGTTGAGCAACAAAATATTTTTTTTGAGAAATGTTGAGCAACAAAATAGCAGCAAAATATGCCATCAAAAGTTTTTCCGCGAAGCTATTATTAACAGATGTCACTGCTAGCTCCACTGTTAAGATAGCAGTGTACCGGTTTCCAGGAAAAGGAGTTGAGCAACAAAATATTTTTTTTGAGAAATGTCGAGCAACAAAATAGCAGCAAAATATGCCATCAAAAGTTTTTCCGCGAAGCTATTATTTACAGATGTCACTGCTAGCTCCACTGTTAAGATAGCAGTGTACCGGTTTCCAGGAAAAGGAGTTGAGCAACAAAATATTTTTTTTGAGAAATGTCGAGCAACAAAATAGCAGCAAAATATGCCATCAAAAGTTTTTCCGCGAAGCTATTATTACCAGATGTCACTGCTAGCTCCACTGTTAAGATAGCAGTGTACCGGTTTCCAGGAAAAGGAGTTGAGCAACAAAATATTTTTTTTGAGAAATGTCGAGCAACAAAATAGCAGCAAAATATGCCATCAAAAGTTTTTCCGCGAAGCTATTATTTACAGATGTCACTGCTAGCTCCACTGTTAAGATAGCAGTGTACCGGTTTCCAGGAAAAGGAGTTGAGCAACAAAATATTTTTTTTGAGAAATGTCGAGCAACAAAATAGCAACAAAATATGCCATCAAAAGTTTTTCCGCGAAGCTATTATTAACAGATGTCACTGCTAGCTTAACTGTTAAGCTAGCAGTGTTCCGTTTCTAGGAAAAGGGGTTGAGCAACAAAATTAATTTTTTTGGAACAAAATAGCAACAAATTAAGGTAAATTTTTTTTGGAATTTTGAGGGTTTGTCACTGCTAGCTTAACAGAGGTGACTGCAAGCGGCAAAATTAAAGCTGAGTCCAAAGAAGTGCACTTTGTTTAGTGCAGAAGTAAAGTATTTGGGTCACATCGTTTCAGCCGATGGTGTAAAGACGGATCCAGAGAAGATACTGGCAGTGAAAAATTGGCCTACTCCGAGTGATAAACACCAGCTGCGCAGCTTCCTAGGATTAGCGACATATTACCGTCGATTCGTAAAAGACTTTGCCAACACGGCAAAATGTCTTCATCAGCTAACAGAAAAGGGAAAGACATTTACTTGGAATCAACAGTGCCAGGAAGCATTCGAGAAAATAAAAGATCAGCTTTGCGACTCTCCAGTTCTGGCGTATCCAAAACCAGGTCATGGTTTGATAATAGACACTGATGCCAGCAATGTCGGTATCGGCGCAGTACTATCACAGGAGATCGACGGGCAAGAGAGAGTGCTATCATATTACAGCCGAGTACTCTCAAAATCAGAAAGGAACTATTGCGTAACTCGCCGAGAGCTATTGGCCATTGTAGAAGCTACAAAACATTTCCACAAATATCTCTATGGCCAAAAGTTCCTTCTTCGAACGGATCACGCATCGCTTAAATGGCTACTTCAGTTCAAGAATCCCGAGGGCCAAGTAGCAAGATGGATAGAAAGGCTTGAATCCTACGATTTTGAAATTGTTCACCGAAGAGGGAGAATTCACGGTAATGCCGACGCGCTCTCACGTCGTCCTTGTCCACCAAACTGCAAGCATTGTCATCGCGTAGAAGAAAAAGAAGTCGGAGAAACCATTCAGCGAATAACGACCGAACCAAAGGATGGATGGAATCAGCAAGAACTGGAATCAGAAAATGGTAATCGCTACATTCTTGTGGTCATCGATTATTTCAGCAAGTGGCCCGAAGCTTACGCAATTCCAAATCAAGAAGCAGTTACCGTCGCAGAACAAATTGTTACCAACTGGGTGAGCAGATTTGGAGTTCCACGTGAACTACACTCCGATCAAGGGAGCAACTTTGAATCTCAAACATTCAAACACGTGTGTCAAATGCTGGGAATAAATAAAACGAGGACAACTCCACTACATCCACAGTCCGATGGAATGGTGAAACGTTTCAATAGAACACTGAATTCGAACCTATTCAAACTCGTCAGCGAAAGGCAACAGGACTGGGATCAACACATTCCTCTATTTTTAATGGCCTACAAAACATCGGTACACGCAACAACAGGAGAAACTCCCTCCCGAGTCATCTTCGGAAAGAACATTCGAGTCCCCGCGGAATTAATGTTTGGAGTGCCACCAGACCAACCGACCCATCCAAAAGATTACGTATCGGATCTTCGACATCGACAACACACAATTTACAACCTGGTCAGAGATAAAATTAATTTGGCAACCGATCGGATGAAGACGAGGTATGATCAACGGGCGAATTCATCAGGATTCCAAGAGGGCGATTTAGTTTGGCTATACAATCCCAAACGACAGAAGGGCAGGTCACCGAAGCTACAGCGCAATTGGGAGGGACCTTACCAAATCATCAACCGGTTAAATGATGTTGTGTACCGTATTCAGTTGCATCAAAAACCTCGTACTAAAATGAAAGTGGTACACCTCGATAGACTAACGAAGTACCATGGCGCCCCTGACGAGGGGGTCGACTCTGTTCGGGACGAACAGGAACTAAGGAGGGAGTAATGTTACATGTAAACCTGGCAACCGCGCAACCGTGCAACTCGATCGTTTCACATAATGAAAACAACAACAACCGAATACCTAGTTGCAAAATAGCCCAATCAGAAACCTAGCTGAAGATAAGCCGAAACAACACGATTGTATCTCTCTTCTTATCGAATGCTCTCCAATGTACTAGAACCCTGTACATAAACCACTGAACGAAGGTCAAAATCGAAGGCTCTGAAGCTTTCGAGAAGATTCCACAACTGAACGAACGTTCAAGTACACCGGTGAACATTCAAGACTGCAACCGCCTAGTATATAAGCAGGTGAAGCGTTCAGCGAAGACACAGTAATTTCGATTACGTCGACTGCGAGTATACGCGACCGTGTTGAGAGAGAACGGAAGTGAACGAGTTAAGCGATATATGGTATAAGCAGGCGGTACTGCCATACAGTGCGAATTATTGTGCGATTATAATTCTGTGAATTAAAGTGCGGATAAATAAATTATCACTTATTTTTATTTTAACCGAATTGTGTTTTACTTGAAATCCCGGCGAACCCCTAGCTCGCAACAATATATAGTTTATATCACGGTACTACCCCTTACACCAGTGCGTTGTGCTGTCTGGGGAGTACTTTCGGGTTATGGTATAGATTTAATAGACATTGAGCCCAATGTCGGCATACACGAGTATCTCGATACGGTGAAAATTTTTCCAGCTCATTGAACAAGGAGACAGTATGGTCACCAGTTCTTTAAGCTGAGAAACTGTGCCCAAATGGGGAATTTCTCACCAACTTTGAGGAATTGCGCATTTTGCATGAAGGGATCAAATCAATTATTATTATACTAGTAGAATAGATTGGAAATAAGTTTTTGAGTGGGGGCAGTGGCGTACGGAGGTGTTGGTCGAAAAATTGTAGATTACGATATCTCACGAACCAATTGCACTAGACAAATAAAATTCGGTTTCTGTATTAAGGTTGACAAATAAAGTTTGCCGAAAGTAAAGATTTTTAAGGGGGAGGTGGAGTATGGAAGTGGAGGGGATAAGAATTTTTCTAAAAAATCACGTATCATATCTCAAGAAGATGCTTAGAATTTTTACTGGGCCCAATAGACCCCTAGCACAAAAAAAAAATGTTGGGGTTGTGGGTGTAGAGGGTGAGGGTGGGGAAGAGTAAAGAAGAAAAAGTTCCGATTTATATATCTCGAGAACAGCTTATGCTAGAAAGTTGAAACTCGGTATGTATATGTAAGTCATCTAGAAAAGTAATTTAGATAAAAAAAATTTTCAAATATCCATTGGCGTACGGAAGGGGGGCAAACAAAATGATCAGTGAAAATGGAATGCATATATTTTCACGGCTTTTGTCATATCTATTAGGTCTTTCCAAATATTGAATTCATTTTTATTGTACGGATTCTTCATAAATATTTAGAAAGCGTTTTCAGGATTTTTTGAAATTCGACCCCCACGGTTCTGTAAAGGGGCTGTATACATTTTCACGAATTAAGCCATATCCCTCCGGACTGATTAGATATCGAATAACTTTTTACTTCCACTGGCTTGTTTAATAATCACCTAAAACCCTTTTCCTTTTTCAACCCCTAAGAGTGTATAAACGGGTTGAACACGTTTTCACGAATTTCGTCATATCTCTTAGGAGTGATGGGACATCGGATTGGTTTTCACTTCCTCGTGCTTTCTATATATATATCTAAAACCTATTTCAGGATTTCTGCATTTTCATCCCCAAAGTGGGTGCAAGGGTGTTGCATATGTTTTCACAAATTCTTACATATTTCTTAGTTCTAATGAGATATCTAATTCATTTTTACTTCCTAAGGCTTCCTACATAATCGTCAAAAGTTGAAATCAGTATTTTTAGATATTCAACTCCAAGAGGACGTACGGCTTTCGACATATTTCTTAGGATTGATGAGATATCAGATTGGTTTTCACTTCCACAGACTTTTTATACAATCGCCTACAAATGCATTTCCGATTTCATGTAATGGCCAAAAACCTAATCACGCATTAACCTCCTAATCGCGTATTAACTGATATTATACTATGACTTAGAGCTCTTCCCGGAGTATAACCCAATTATGTAATTCATATGTTATATGTGAAAGCGGCGTTTAAGTATTCTAGCGCGACACCAATCTAACCGCTTCCGGAACCTTTTTTAGGTTTTCAGTAACATAGTAACCTACACCGCGTCCCAGAATTGAACACATTCCGGACTTCTGCCCAAAAATAATAAAGTTGCGCCCAGACTGTTGGCAGATTTTTTTTGTTAGTTATAGCATGTTAAATATTTCGCAAAAATGGTGTCCGTGCCCTCTTTGAAAATAATGAGAACGGGTTAAAGACGATTTTAAAACAAGCCTGAGGAAGTGAATAGTTATTCAATATACAGGGTGACCTAAAATGAATCACCCTATTGGTAAATGTTATAACTTGTGCAAATGACGGCAACTGTCAGTTTTGTTTTGATATTTGTGAAATAAACAGATGCAGAATACACGTCGATAAGCCATGGAAAGCTAGGTATATTCTTCAAGTTCGCGAAATATTCCTGACTACTTTTTACGGAATAATTTGTCAGTGATTTTGACGCAAGGTGAATTTCGGTGCAGATTTCCCGACCGTCCTACGCCAATTGGTCAAACACTAAAGGCTTAAAGAGAACACGGACCTCCACTGCGACTGCGCAGTCCTTGTCTTTAGAATACACAGGATTGTATGGCGATGCCCACAATAACAACTTCGCCTGCGACTGCGCAGTGGTGCTACACTCTAATGGTAGATTTACACTCAACGTTTGAGGCGCGCCTCTATCCCCACATAAAATCAATCAATCAAATGGCTCGTGGAGTCGCAAGAGTCTAACATTCTTCAACTTTTTCTCCGACGCACGCTTCCATATGTATACACACATACAATGAACTGTGGCAGTACACAATTCGCAGCTCATCGCATTTCTGTCGTTTCGCACTTATAGGCAAGTTGCGCCGCAAAGGCATGTTCACTGTAAATCGCTATTAACACAGCCGACGAAAACCGTTTTGCAATGGGCTCATGGGGATAGAGGCTCGCGTCAAGGGTGTAATGGTGCAATTCCACTCAACGTTTGAGGCGCGCCTCTATCTCCACCATAAAATCAACCAATCAGATGGCTTGTGGTGTCGCAACAGTCTAATATTCTTCAATTTTTTCTCAGACGCACGCTTCCATATGTGTACACACATACAATGAACTGTGGCATCAGAAATTCGCAGTTAATCGTATTTCTATCGTTTCGCACTTATAGGCAAGTTGCGCCGCAGAGGCATGTAGAGTGTAAATTGCTTTCAACACAACAAAGAATACAGCCAACGAAAACCGGTTTACAATGGCCTCATGGGGGTAGAAGCTCGCCTCGGGGCTCGCCTCAAGGGTGAGTGTAAATGCACCATTCCACTCAACATGCTTCTGGGCGCAACTTGCCTATAAGTGCGAAACGACAGAAATACGTTGAGTTTCGAATTGCATGCTGCCACAATTCTTTGTATGTGTGTATACATATGGAGCGTGCGTCGGAGAAAAGTTGAAGAATGTTAGACTCTTGCAACTCTACGAGCCATTTGATTGGTTGATTTTATGGTGGGGACTCAAACGTTGAGTGTAAATCCACCATGAGTGTAAATCCACCATATTTCTGAGACAGCGGTTGCTCGCACAGGGCTACCAATTGTAATGTCGGATTTCAAATATTTCCCAGCAGGAAAGGTTTCGAATACTATACGTCGCAACGAAACCGTATGCAAGTCATATAAGCGGTTAGACTTTTAAGGAATGATGTTGCCCGTTGCTTTATATATTTATTATTATAGTTTGTACTAGCACTATATATGAAATATTTACATGGCCCCTACAAAATGCATTGAATTCTGTTTACATTTAAGAGGAGACCGCGATAGCTTAGTAGATGCTGTCTCTATCTTACATATGGAGATGTAGAATTTTGATGACATTTTTCGGAGTACGCTCCGCCTGCTGGGTTTCTATTCTCCAAATTCGTCCCGATTCCTATTCACTTCTTTGTTTTTAATAAACGCTCACTCCAAAGTGATTAAAAATACTATATAAATTATACGCGCTACCAGAAACACGTCCATTTTCAAAAATTTTAAATAAAACAGAAGTG
Organism: Beris morrisii; assembly: GCA_951812415.1. Taxonomy (NCBI): domain Eukaryota; kingdom Metazoa; phylum Arthropoda; class Insecta; order Diptera; family Stratiomyidae; genus Beris; species Beris morrisii. The sequence goes on along the minus strand of OX638310.1, from coordinate 84,792,854 downwards.
ACACTTGACACTCATTCTTCTTCTTGCTTGCATAGAATCGAAGTCGAAGTCGGTGTTCTGTTCAGTCGAACCTCACGCCGGAAGATCGGCAAATCACCGTCGCAGTCGCAGTCGCAGTCGAGGTCCGTGCTCTGTTTTGTACTTAAGGCGTTTAGCCGCTCGCCTCGAAGAGACTGAAACAACAGGTGACAGAAGAGGCGCCGGAAGGCCTCCTGGTGCTCATTCCGACGAGAATATACCAACTCTGGTTGAAGATGTTGCGGATGAGTCGTCAACGTAGACCAGATGACGTGACATACAACTGGGCATTACATGTTCGTCTCTGCAGCGCATTTTGGTGAAAGACTTGAAGATGTTCCCTTACAAAGAGCAGATAGTCCATCAGCTACTCCCTGCAGACAATCAATCGTGTCTAAACTACGCTCACGCTCTCCTAAACATCAACGACGAAGTGCACGATTTTCGGTCGAAATTCATCATGAGCGACGAGGCCCATTTCCTTCTGAACGGATATGTAAACAAAAAAAATGTTAACTTCTAGGGCACTGAGAATCCACGTATCACGCTCAAAGTTTTTGCATGGTGCGCCATTTTATAATGTACACGCGAGCGTTTTTGAGAAGCAATGCTGAAGTGATTTGGAGCGCTATGATATGAACTGAATCGCACCATAGTATCCGTCCAACCAAACCATAAACAACAACATTACAACCCTGCAAGAAAGCGCTACCGGAAAGTTCGCATACATTCAAAAGATTCAATACAGTGACACCAGAATTTTTCTGGTGTTAGAAATTTCTTCTAGTGGATGTAACTCTCCTTTATATACTCGTGCAACTGGTAAAGCACGTTTGGAATGACCAACGACTGCGACCTGCGTCATTCAAATTTGAACCTTCAAACCTGGGATATGCTTTTTTAAAATTATGCGATTATAACATTAGGCTAACCTTCAACTCGGGTAGCGCTTTCTTGCAGCGATGGTGCGTGCTGCTAGTGTTTTTTGCATATGTACGCATATGCAATAAACATTAGCAGAACGCGCCATCCGACTTCACAAAACTTCTAGTTGTTTTTCTGCGTCGCAAGAATTTCGGTATCGGTTTCCGTATTTTACCCGGTATCCACCGGTTATCGTTAACCAAGAGTAAAGAAGACAGCAATATTAAAAGAAAGAGGTAGAGAATCACACGCATGTACACCGATACGAAGTATATAAGTTAATTTTGTCCCGAGGCGTATTCGTATTAACTGAAAGATTACCGGTTAATGCTACGCCGGAGCTCCGTCGGATTTATCTGGTAATTTTCTTGCAGGGAGCCCAAGTAATCATCTTAGCCATCAGTGTGTATCCATCCTTTACTCCACCTTGAAACAAATGGTGGGAGAATGTCTCTATCACCACTAGTTCCAAGTTGGTCAGGACAAATACACACCGCGAAGATGATTGTCGTCCGCTGACTAAGCCACAGTTGGGTGACTTAAGTCCCATGGTTTTCCGATAGATAGCGTGTATCAAGCTCTAGCACGTGCGTAGCTCGTCGGAAGGGGAGTGAAGTGGCTACTTTTAACCATAGGCAAAATGTAATTATGCATGGTTTGGGCTAAAAATCCGACTTGAGATGTCCGAACTCTATCATCAGCGGGCTGGAAGGTAAAGAAAAGAGGAAGGAAGGAAAACAGACTGAGGAAATGAAATGGAAAGGAAAAGAAAGGGAATGAAGGCGGAAAAGTATAGGAATATAGACTTTCGGCGGGAAGGCCGATGTCAGTCTCAATCATATATCATTTAAGATGGTATAAATGACTCGAAAGAGTTGAAGTAAACAGTGCCTTTCACCCACTCATACCGACACTGCTTACAGAAATTTAACCCGAAATATTCCCAAATTGAGATTGGCAAAGCCCTTCCCTGCAAGAAAATTACCGGGTAACTCCGCCGGAGCTCCGCCGTAGCATTACCCGGTAATCTTTCAGTTAAAACGCGTAGGCCGCGGGACAAAAATTAACTTATATACTTCGTATCGGTGTACATGCGTGTGATTCGCTACCACTCCATCTCTTTCACTACTAGTTAATGATACCCGGTAGCTAGCCGTTAAATTAACCCAATCCCATAGTGTAAATTACAAAGCGAGGCCAGTACGATTTAACGGGTAAATTACAGGGTAATGGTACCCTATAAATTAACTACATGAATGCATGGAAATTTGGAAGTGAAGCCAGTACGATTTAGCGGGTAAACTACAGGGTAATGGTACCCTATAGTTTAACTACATATCCGTTTTAATTCAAAATGCGTCTTAATTTTCCATCCCAGATACCCTGGTACCTGTTCGGGTTGATTAAGGTGTAGAAGAAAAAAATCCTTTTTCAATAAGAAAAACCTGAAAAACAATGATAAGTATGAAATAAGAAATAAAGCAAGAAGTTTAGAAATATCCGAAAACGTCAGGTACCTAAGTGCAGTAGAACAGAAATGATAGTAGTGCAGCAGGGGTTACGGCGTTGCGGGATAGGTTCGCTCGACTAATTTACACGGAAATTTGATGGCACATCAGACTAGAAAGGGCCATGTACTCCAAACTTTAAATGTATCGCATATAATTAAACAATTTTGATGTCATGGTGTTGGATTTAACGCATGTGTTTGTACTTTCGGTAGCGCTTTCTTGCAGGGTTTGCCACCTAGATTTTGGTTAAACTATACATTCCATATATGTGTGTAATACCGCTTTAATAACTATCCCCCACAAAAAAATATGTTCTAGCCTTAAAAGGCTCGTTGCAGTCATCTGTTTATCGGACGAAATTAAAAAGTAGTTAGTACAGAACCAGTCGGGTCCGACACGGGGTGAAAATCGTAATAAAATTGTTCGGAATATGTAGATGATGTGCCTGATTAGGGCTCCGCTAAAATCCAACCCATATTGTGTCCTAGGAGGTGTAAAATAAAAAAAAACTCCACATAGGTATAGAGAGTTGAGCTGCTAGAAGGGTAGTTATGTCCGAAAATTCGAAAAGGACTGTAATATTCCGTCCTGGTAAAGCATATTCTTTATTTGAAAACCTACAGGTGCTTTTTCTGTAAATCGCGCTGAAAAATTAATACCGGTCATGTACAAAGAGGGTATACTAGAAATCTATGCCCTTTCTTTGGCTAATTTTGATCCAGCCGGTGTGATAGCCATATTCCAGTCAACTTCACTTGGCCTTCAGTATCTAAAAACCTAAATTTAGAAACTAAAGATCACTCCATTCGGTGCTAAGAAAAGTACCAGATACTGAATGTGGGCTGACGTGGTCGAATTGCAGGTATGAACATAACTTAGCCGACATTTCATGGTCGAAAACAGGAAGAGAGCGCAAATAAAGGAAAAACCAATTTAAACACAACGAACTAGCAACTCACCCAAAATCATATGGCTTGCACATGCATATTCAGAGCGCATGCGGTTGCGCGTCGCTTAACGGTACTCGCGGCGTGGCTACGGTACCTGTCAACTTATTCAATACAATTGGGGGAACCACCGTTAACCATACTGTACTTTAAGCACCTCGTGCCATTGAAATTTCCGGTAAACCAGGCACAATGCGGCGCTTTTAGACAATAATCACTCTGCGAGTTAGGTACGAGAGGAGACAACGAAAAAAAATCTGCCAACAGTCTGGGCGCAACTTTATTATTTTCGGGCAGAAGTCCGGAACGCGTTTAATTCTGAGACGCGGTGTAGGTTACAATGTGACTGAAAATCTAAAAAAGGTTCGGGAAGCGGTTAGAATGGGGTCGCGCTTTGAAGTTATCGGCCTTTGAAATTTTGTATGTGTTACTTTTTTAATAGCTGGAGCTAAATGTATGAATATCAAGAAAATCCTGTTAGTCCTTCGTGTAGCTGCCATACAAATATCCTGTCAAAATGTCTTCACTTGATTTACGAAACTCACTATAACTCAAGTAATCTTTTAGGTACGAAATCGAAATTTTGTACAAATTAGTTTTTAGTAAAACCAAAGTTCCAGTTTACTAGTCAGCGAAATCCTTTTACTCCTTCTGGTAGCTGCCATACAAAATATCCTTAAAACAGGTGTTCAAGAATATTGGTTGATAACTTCAGAAGGGTTTAAGCTACGACATTGAAATTTTGTATGTATTATTTTTTCAATAGTTGGAGCTAAATATATAATTATGAAGAAAATCCTGTTAGTCCTTCGTGTAGCTGCCATACAAATATCCTGTCAAAATGTATTCACTTAATTTACGAAACTCACTATAACTCAAGTAATCTTTTAGCTACGAATTCGGAATTTTGTACAAATCAGTTTTTAGTAAAAACAAAGCTTGGGTTTACTTGTCAGCGAAATCCTTTTACTCCTTCTGGTAGCTGCCATACAAAATGTCCTTAAAATACGTGTTTAAGAATATTGGCCGATAACTTCAGAAGGGTTTAAGCTACGTCCTTGAAATTTTGTATTTGTTATTTTTCCAATAGTTGGAGCTAAATGTATGATTATGAAGAAAATCCTATTAGTCCTTCGTGTAGCTGCCATACAAATATCCTGTAAAAATGCCTTCACTTAATTTACGGAACTTACTATAACTCAAGTAATCTTTTAGCTATGAATTGGAAATTTTGTACAAATTAGTTTTGAGTAAAAACAAAGTTCGAGTTTACTAATCAGCGAAATCCTTTTACTCCTTCTGGTAGCTGCCATACAAAATGTCCCTAAGGCACGTGTTCAACAATATTTTCGATAACTTTTGAACGCTTTAAGCTACGATTTTGAAATTTTGTACACGTAAGAAATCGAGTGAGTCCTTCCTGCACCTCCCATGTGAAAGTCCTTCAAAAAGGACATTTTTTTTCAATGACTTACCCAGTTAAAGATATGATATTAAACACTGAATATTGTCTTTTAGGTTTGAGTAGCAATCTAATGGCAGTCCTTAATAAAGGATATACAACATGCACACACGTAATTCTACTTTATCCCCAACTACAATATAAATCGGAGTTCAGTATTCATCTAGAGTATTATACGATTGGCTTGCAGCCGATCGTGACTGCAGTATGTTTTTTTAAATACGTTCATTTATTTTGTTAAGCATTGCCTGAAACGAAATCATCAGAAATTGTTACACATAAGGCGTAGTTGAAGACGCATTTATTTATTTTTTTTAAATACGTTCATTTATTTTGTTAAGCATTGCCTGAAACGAAATCATCAGAAATTGTTACTGATATTGATAATGTATAGGATACCGTTCCAGAAGAGTTCCAGCTCCTACTGTTGCATTCGGGAATGGGTTCCTCTACGATCTTCTCGCGTAACGGATCAGGTTTCAAGTCATAAGCGTAACCTGGTAGGGAAAGGAAGGGTTAGATAGATTCGCGAGCGACCGACGAGTTCAAAACCCATCTTCCGACACTGCCGTTCACGTCGGACAAAATAAAGCCAGAAGCCGGAACATTGTTCTGCGATCGATTCCTTCTTACGCTAGGAGAGCGGATATTAAGGACCCCTACACGTCCAGTTACCGTAGGCAAATTCCGGTAGCGGATGGGGTGCCTTAAAGACATACAAGACAAGAAGGACCTGCGTGGTAACCGCTCGCTATGACGGAAGAACGCAGAGTACTATCGATTCCGGAGCTGCCAAGGCGAAGTTGAAGACAGATATATAGTACACTTCCGGGAAAGATAGACATAAACAAATAAACACTAAACACATAAACTGACCGCTGAAACCAAACTTAGTAGCCTGTCAAAAGATGGCGGTTGTTGTTTCGCGTAGTATGGAACGCGCGGAAACGAAACACGAAATTGGCAAAGGCATTGCCACTCGGGGGTATATAAGCAGCGAACACGATTGCGCGGGCCTCTTTTTTTTCTTGTTCGGTTTTGGAGTTGGATTGGAGAGTGAAACGGTTGACGGTTAAAGTCCGTTGGAAAATTCAAAAAAAAAAAGCAAGTGAAAGATCACTGGGAAGGACGGAGTGACTCTGGAGAGAAGAAGCCTGACGAGGAAGAATCTGGCTGTTGAGGAGGAAAGACGTAAGGAATTTTTGGTGAAGCCTGGAAGGAAGAGTTCGGCTAATGAGGCAGGAACGGTAGAGTCGGGGTGCGCGACGTAATTATAGAAGAGACACAGGTAATTTTTCCCTCCCTTATTAGGTTCGCGGTCGTTATCGCTCAAACGGAGAATCATAGATCGTAGAGGGTCTCATCGGTGGTGACCTGTCTGTAGTGGTATCCGTTTTTTATATTATTTATTTATTACTTTCTTTGCATTATAAGTGTTCCGAGAGATTCGAGACGTGTTTTATTTCGTGGAACGGGGGGTTTTCTAATCTCCCTCCATCTTAAAGATTAGGTGGCGCCCATTGAGTAGAATATCGTCGAAAGTAGCTCCCGACGTCCCTTACTTCGGCTGAGCGTAGCCGGCGCAAGTGGAGTTGATGACGGTAGAACCGAAGAAGATTAATTGGGCCTGCAGCCGAGTGGTTAGGGCGAGTGATTTGAACCCGAGAGGTACAGGTTCAAGGCACGGAGCAAGCAGGCATATATATTTTATAATTTTATATTATATTTATTTTTTTTTTGGTTCTCCTCGGTGCCAACCCCAACTAATTACCCAGAAGTTGAAGGGTAATAATTGGCGCCCAACGTGTTTGAGACTACTTTCTTCGATAGTTTCGTAAAAGGAAAAAAAAAAGTGAAAAGTGAAAAGTTAAGTGGATATTAGTTATATCGGTTTGTTTCTGGTGTGAACGGAATTTGGCCAATTTTCGGTTTAAAGTACGGAACTCTTGATATTGCGGGTGGCATAACGGTCGTCTGAATTAGCAGTTTTAATATTGCAAGGTGATTAAATTCAAAAATTTCTGTTCCGTTGATTTCGAGGCTTGAAAATCGTTGACCTCGTCAATTTATTTTTTTTTAATTTTATACCGGTTTCTCTTGCACATTGTTCTAGGATAGAAAAAACATTTTGTGTGCTTCGATAGCTTAGTGGTTAGAGTGATTGGCTATTTACTGTTTATACGGTAGGTGAACGCGGGTTTAATTCCTTTGGAATATATTTTTTTTTTTCTTATTAATTTTATTTTTTATTTATGACTCATGTTAGTGTTATGAATATATATTTTTTTTTAAGAAGGTGGATTATCGATTCGATTCTTCTTTAATTGGTTTACACCACTTATTTATTTTAGCTATTGTCTAAAAGCAATCAGTGCGACGGATCACAACGGCTGTCGAAAATTGAAGGAACTCTACTGGAAAGGAAATATAGCGCAGTTGAACAAGGTTCTTTATTATCGGGATTTTAAGATCATTCGTCAAATAAACGGAATATTTGGAATTGCATATTGGATTTTTATTTCTTTTTTTTTTATTATTACTTTATTTAATTTTTTTTATGATGGACATAAACAGGCTATCGGCGGAGGAACTAAAGTACGAATTGGCGGTGTTAGGTATTGAGGGCAAGACCGTGGATGGGATGCGGAAGCAACTTCGATCGACGTTAAAACGTTGTGCAAGTTTTTCACGCCCCGAATATCCGTTCTCAGTGGAGGAGGACAAAGAGGCTATAGAAGACAAATTGAAGGAGATTCGCGAACTCTTGTCGGTATTTGTGGGAGATGAAAATTCGTCAGAATTTAAAAGAATAGACACTAAGGCGTGTTGGGTGTTGAGGAGAATTAGCAATTTTCTGGATCTGGATCCTAATTGTAAGGATTATGTGGCAGAAGTGCGACTTAAGGTTGCCGATATTCATGTGGAACTGGACGACAAGGTCACGAAGGAAGGGGATGATATCGCAGGGATCAGCGATATGTTGGGTAAAAAACATGCCTCGTCTCCGAAGACAGCGAATCCGGATCCAACAGATTTGTCAGCTAGTTTTCTGCACTTAATGACGGCAGGTAAAGAACGGAAGTTGGGGAGGGAAGTGGCTGCGAAAGAGGGTGAACCAAACCCGGAAGAGAAGATTGAGAAGTCATCGGCTCAGGTATATAAATGGGGGGTTAAATTTTCGGGTAATGCAGGGGAGTCACTTAGCTGCTTTCTGGAGAGGGTGGAAGAGTTGAGGGAGGCGAGAGGATGTTCCCTCGCGAATCTTTACAGCTTCGCCGTCGACCTATTCGAAGGGAAGGCGCTGATTTGGCTGCGGGCGAATAAGCCGTTTATTAAGAATTGGTCGGACTTGGTGTACAACCTGAAGCAGGAATTCCGCCCTCCCGGCTATAATGATAGGTTGCTGGAGGAAATCCGCCGTAGGACCCAAGGCGAAAATGAAAGCATTGGCATGTTTGTCAGCGTCATGTTAAGGCTATTTGGAAGGTTAGATGTGCCCTGCAATGAAGGAATGCAGCTTGCCTTCATTCGAAAGAATTTAGCTCCGTTTTATTCAACCCAATTAGCTTTTCTAGAGATCCTCTCCATCGATCACCTGGTAAATGTAGGAAGAAAATTAGAGACAACTCGCCATAATGTTGAGAGCTACATACCACCGCCATCAAAGAAGCAAATGAACCTGTTGGAACCTGACCTGGCTTATGTTGAGGTCGCTAATGCTCAATTTAGTCAACAGGTTTGTCAACAGTCCGTCCTAACAATTGGAGTATCTAGTGGACAAAATATTCAGGCGGACATAGTAACCAGCCTGCAACACCAGGCAGGTCGTTTAAATGTTTTAACTGCAACGGTGACGGACATTTGGCGAATCGTTGTCGTCAGCCAAGACGTTGCTATGGTTGCGGTATGGAGAATGTCATCCGTAGAAATTGCTCGACTTGTGCGCGAAAAGACCAGGGAATTCAGGGCGCGGCAGAGCAATGAATTCCCAGGTAATTCCACCTGCCTCAAACGGAGGAAGAGATGGGGGTACCAATATTGATGAGTGTGGCCTCAGTATTGGTATGAGTAGTTCAGTTGGGAAGCATAGTATTGATGAGTGTGGGCTCAATATGAGTAGAAGTTTCCCCGCTGAAAAAAATAGTGTTGATGAGATTGGGCTCAATGCTGGAAGCAGCTCTACCGACCGAAAGGATAGTGTTGTTGAATGTGGGTTCGATGTTGTTAGTAATTCTTACGACGAGGACAGTATTATAGATGACGTTGGGCTCAAAACTGGAAGTGGTTCGGTAGTCGTGGGTTATTACTTTATTGGCGGCGATCACAATATTAACGAAAATCGGAAGGATGTCGGTATGAATGAGTGTGGTCTTGATACCGGTAATAGTTCGATGATCGAGGCGATGAGTATAGACGAATCTACCCTCAATATAGGTGGGAAGTTAGACCGAATCCATGTAGATTATGCCCTCGAGCGCGGCTCGGGCGACAATCGGCCGTACTTACTGGTGACAGTGTATGAAATTAAGATGCTGGGCCTGTTGGACTCAGGTGCATCACGGACGATTGTGGGAAAGGAAGGTTGGCGGATTCTTCGAGGTTTGGGGTTTAATGTGGGGAAGACGTCGGTGGCCTCGGTAGCGTTAGCGGATGGTTCTGGGGTAGTGGTGTTGGGTACGGTAGTGGTTCCTTTTTGGGTAAAAGGAAAGGTGGGTTTGATGGATGTGCTGGTAATTCACTCATTACCACAAATGCTTATTTTGGGGGCGGATTTCTGGGCGAAATTTGGGATTGTTCCCGATCTTAGCGACAACAGTTGGGAATTTTCAACCCACGCACAAAACTTAGCCGCTCTTGAACCTATAGTACACCCATCGGATCTAACACCTCAACAAGTTCAACTTATAAACGAACTAACGTCCAAGTTATTTAGTACGATGCCGGGTGGATTAGGTTGTACGCACTTATTGGAGCACAGGATAAAGACTAATGCCCATTCCATTAAACAGAGGCACTATAGTATCTCCCCAGCCGTGCAACGACAGGTCGATGCGGAGCTAAAGTCTATGTTGGGGGAAGGTGTCATCGAGCCGTCCCAGAGCCCGTGGGCATCGCCAATCGTGTTGGCGCGAAAAAAAGATATGAAATTTCGTTTCTGCGTCGACTTTCGGAAGGTGAATAAAGTCACAGAACGAAATGCTTACCCTTTGCCTTTCGTCTCGGCCACGCTAGACAAGGTACGTAATGCGAAGTTCCTTTCGTCCCTGGACATTAAGTCCGCCTACTGGCAGATTCCGATGGAGGAAAAATCGAAACCAATCACGGCATTTACCGTACCCTGCAGAGGGTTGTTTCAATTTAAGCAGATGCCTTTTGGGCTTCACAATGCTCCTGCGACTTGTCAGCGACTCGTCGACCGTGTTTTGGGTGCGGATTTGGAACCACACGTATTCGTGTACCTAGAAGACATTATTATCGTGACCCAAGACTTTGAGAAACACCTGGAGGTTTTGGAGGAGGTGCTCAATAGATTGGCGAAGGCAGATCTTCGAGTGAGCCCTGAGAAATGTAAGTTTGGCCGAACCCAACTGAAATATTTGGGATACGTGGTGGATGCTCACGGACTACATGTGGACCCAGACAAAGTGGAGAGCATTGTCCATATACCGGCTCCAAAGTGTGTGAAAGAGGTGCGTAGCTTTGTGTGGACCATATCCTGGTACCGACGTTTCGTTCCAAATTTCGCGGAGCTGATGAAACCACTGAACGAGCTTTTAAAGAAAAACCGCAAATTCGTTTGGTCGGTAGAATGTGAGGAAGCGTTTCGTGCGGCCAAAGAGTGTTTGATTTCAGCTCCGATTTTATCATGTCCGGATTTCGATCGACCGTTCGTGGTACAAACAGATGCGTCCGATTTCGGAATCGGAGCCGTACTGACGCAGAGTTTTGAGGAAGGAGAGAAGGTGGTTGCGTACCTGAGTCGGTCCTTGACCAAATCGGAGCGCAACTATTCAACCACGGAAAAGGCCGTAGTTTGGGCAGTTGAAAAGTTGCGTCCTTATCTGGAAGGAGCAAGATTCACGGTGGTTACCGATCATCACTCATTGGTGTGGCTATTGAATTTAAAGGACCCTTGTGGACGGTTGGCAAGGTGGGCGGTTCGTATGCAGCAGTACGATATGGAGATCGTCCATCGTAAAGGTAAGGACCATGTCGTTCCCGATATGTTGTCACGTACGGTTCCACAATTGTCTGCTCTAAGTGTCGTAACGTTTGACCCGTGGGTGGACAAGATGAGGAACAATGTGCAGAAAGACCCTTTAACTTTTCCGGATTGGCGAGTCGAAGACGAAACGTTATTTAAACGTGTAAAACTGCGTTACCCCGGCCTTAGTGAGGAGGGCGACGAGTGGAAATGGGTGGTACCGAAGGGTGCAAGGAAGGATTTGTTGGTGGAATATCCTGATAACGTCTTAGCGGGTCATATGGGCGTGCATAAGACATTTGCGCGCTTGGCTGCGAAAGCATATTGGCCCAAAATGAAGGCGGACACTTCTAAATACGTTCGTATGTGCCAGGTATGTCAGAAGGTGAAACCAGAACGTAAAAAGACAGCTGGCTTAATGACCGAGCGAAAAGGTGCCAACCGACCTTGGGAGATGATATCGGTCAACCTAATCGGACCTCTACCCCGCTCGACTAGTGGCTATACCTATATTTTGACGGTGGTAGATTACTTTAGTAAATTTCCGTTGTTGTTTTCCCTGCGGTCGGCTACTACCCCTGGTATTTGTCGAGCCATTGAGCGAGGCGTGTTTTTGTTGTTCGGAGTTCCGAAGATTCTTATTTGTGACAATGGATCGCAATTCATTAGTAAGGATTTTCGAGCTCTTCTTAATTCTTATGGAACAACCGTATGTTATACTGCTCATTATCATCCTCAGGCCAATCCTGCAGAAAGGATGAACCAGATCGTCAAGACAACCCTTAGGTCCTACGTGTCGGAGAATCACCGTACGTGGGATACCCATTTAGCGATGGTTGCGTGTGCTATACGCACGTCCGCGCACGAGGTCTTAGGAGCAAGGCCATACTTAGTTAATTTCGGTAGAGAGATGGTGATCGATGGAGGTAATGCTACGCTACCCGCGGAGGGTTTTGAAGGGATATCAGAGCCTTCGGTGGAAGGGTGTTTACATCGGATGAAGTTTTTAAAAACCCTACGATATGATGTCAAACGGAAAATAAGTATGGCATCCAGTGAAGCGAAAGAGTCATACAACGCGCATCGGCGAGAGGTGGAATTTCTACCGAATGAATTGGTGTGGCGCCGAAATTTTGCGCTGTCTAATGCGGCAAATTATTATGCTGCCAGCCTGAGGCCCAAATACGTTGGACCTTTTCGGATAGCAAGGCGCACGTCGTCTCAGACGTACGTATTGGTGGACGATAAGGACGTCGAGAAGGGAACCTGGCATGTGAAGGATTTGAAGCCATATCATGCAGGAGAGAACGTATAGTATCAATGTGTAAAGTCCCATATTTGTGTTAGTTAGTGTTTGGTGGGCGTCGTTTAAGTTAATGATTATTGTAGCCTGGAGTGTGATTACGTCGCTTGGGTGGCACGGATGGTCCTTAATAAACCAGGTGCTAGCATGTAGACCGATCATGACTTGCATGAATGCAGAATTTCTTGATGACGGAATTTTCCAGGAGCCATAAACTAAAGAAAACCTATGACGCGGCGCATCGGAACTTACGATTCTACCCGGATGAACTGGTGGGAAATTTTAGTTGTTCTGGTTGTGGTGCATCTACTCTTAGGATAATGTTAAGTGGGTGATGGGTTCATAGCTATAAGGTAGCAAGTAAAATAGCTTACAAGTTATATACAAGCAGGTGGTGGGTTGTTGCACGTAAGTTAGCCAGTAAGTAGGTACTAAGGTATAGCTAAGTGGACGGCGGTTTCTAGTAGTAAGTTGCAAGTGACTCCGTGTCGAAGATTCCGTCTGTCTTGTAGTTGTTCGATTCTCGTGATTGTGTGGTGGAGGGTAGGCAATATTGACGCTCCAGAGGGGATGTCGAATTTGGTTGCCTAGACCAGCCGAAGTTATTCCTCGGCGGAACGGTTGTTGGTGGAAAATTTCTTGAGGAAAAAATTTTCCAGGAGGTGACGGTGGAATTGTTATGTGTATTCGTAGCGGTAGCGATCACCCTCACTACACCCTCTTTTCCTTCCCCAGGTCAGAATCAAGTGGTATGAAGGAACGGAGAGTCACACTCGCCATCATGGGGTCCAGGTTCTACCGAGAGCGCGGAGGCTGAGGAACCACAGAGGTGGAGGAGCACATAAGGCGTAGTTGAAGACGCATTTAGTTATTTTTTTTAAATACGTTCATTTATTTTGTTAAGCATTGCCTGAAACGAAATCATCAGAAATTGTTACACATAAGGCGTAGTTGAAGACGCATTTATTTATTTTTTTTAAATACGTTCATTTATTTTGTTAAGCATTGCCTGAAACGAAATCATCAGAAATTGTTACTGATATTGATAATGTATAGGATACCGTTCCAGAAGAGTTCCAGCTCCTACTGTTGCATTCGGGAATGGGTTCCTCTACGATCTTCTCGCGTAACGGATCAGGTTTCAAGTCATAAGCGTAACCTGGTAGGGAAAGGAAGGGTTAGATAGATTCGCGAGCGACCGACGAGTTCAAAACCCATCTTCCGACACTGCCGTTCACGTCGGACAAAATAAAGCCAGAAGCCGGAACATTGTTCTGCGATCGATTCCTTCTTACGCTAGGAGAGCGGATATTAAGGACCCCTACACGTCCAGTTACCGTAGGCGAATTCCGGTAGCGGATGGGGTGCCTTAAAGACATACCAAGGAGGACCTGCATAGTAACCGCTCGCAACGACGGAAGAACGCAGAGTACTATCGATTCCGGAGCTGCCAAGGCGAAGTTGAAGACAGATATATAGTACACTTCCGGGAAAGATAGACATAAACAAATAAACACTAAACACATAAACTGACCGCTGAAACCAAACTTAGTAGCCTGTCAAAAGATGGCGGTTGTTGTTTCGCATAGAATGGAACGCGCGGAAACGAAACACGAAATTGGCGAAGGCATTGCCACCCGGGGGTATATAAGCAGCGAACACGATTGCGCGGGCCTCTTTTTTTTCTTGTTCGGTTTTGGAGTTGGATTGGAGAGTGAAACGGTTGACGGTTAAAGTCCGTTGGAAAATTCGAAAAAAAAAAGCACGTGAAAGAACACTGGGAAGGACGGAGTGACCCTGGAGAGAAGAAGCCTGACGAGGAAGAATCTGGCTGTTGAGGAGGAAAGACGTAAGGAATTTTTGGTGAAGCCTGGAAGGAAGAGTTCGGCTAATGAGGCAGGAACGGTAGAGTCGGGGTGCGCGACGTAATTATAGAAGAGACACAGGTACTTTTTCCCTCCCTTATTAGGTTCGCGGTCGTTATCGCTCAAACGGAGAATCATAGATCGTAGAGGGTCTCATCGGTGGTGACCTGTCTGTAGTGGTATCCGTTTTTTATATTATTTATTTATTACTTTCTTTGCATTATAAGTGTTCCGAGAGATTCGAGACGTGTTTTATTTCGTGGAACGGGGGGTTTTCTAATCTCCCTCCATCTTAAAGATTAGGTGGCGCCCATTGAGTAGAATATCGTCGAAAGTAGCTCCCGACGTCCCTTACTTCGGCTGAGCGTAGCCGGCGCAAGTGGAGTTGATGACGGTAGAACCGAAGAAGATTAATTGGGCCTGCAGCCGAGTGGTTAGGGCGAGTGATTTGAACCCGAGAGGTACAGGTTCAAGGCACGGAGCAAGCAGGCATATATATTTTATAATTTTAGATTATATTTTTTTTTTTTTGGTTCTCCTCGGTGCCAACCTAAACTAATTACCCAGGAGTTGAAGGGTAATAAGCTACCAGAAGGAGTAAAAGGATTTCGCTGACTAGTAAAGCCGAACTTTCTTTTCACTCAAAACTAATTTGTACAAAATTTTGAATTCGTAGCCAAAAGATTACTTGAGTTTTAGTGAGTTTCGTAAATTAAGTGAATACATTTTGACAGGATATTTGTATGGCAGCTACACGAAGGACTAACAGGATTTTCTTCATAATCATATATTTAGCTCCAACTATTGGAAAAATAACACGTAAAAATTTCAAAGACGTAGGTTAAACCCTTCTGAAGTTATCGACCAATATTCTTGAACACGTGTTTTAAGGACATTTTGTATGGCAGCTACCCGAAGGAGTAGGACGATTTTGCCCGTTAACGAACTTAGTCTTACAAATTCAACCAAACATCCAGATTCAAAATCTCAAGATCCTAGGTCAAGGCGTTCTTGAGTTATCGTCTTCACGGACTGACGGACGGACGGACGTCAAGCGGATTTGAGGTTTTTGGTCACAAATAAGCAAAAAATAATATAACTTTTTTTCTTCCGAGGCTTGGTTCTATGCGTTAGAAGCTTTTGGGCTGGATTAAACTTATAATACTCTATATGATTTCGACGTGATAATAAAACAAGCCAATCGTATAATACTCTAGATGAATACTGAACTCCGATTTATATTGTAGTTGGGGATAAAGTAGAATTACGTGTGTGCATGTTGTATGTCCTTTCTAAAGGACTGCCATTAGATTGCTACTCAAAACTAAAAGACAATATTCAGTGTTTAATTTCTTATCTTGAACTGATTAAGTCATCCAAAAAAAAAGTCCTTTTTGAAGGACTTTCACATAGGAGGCGCTGGAAGGACTCACTCGATTTCTTACATATTTATCCTTTTTCTTGGAACCATTTAAAAATGAACGAGTAAAAAATTTCAAATTCGTAGCTTGAAGCTTTCAAAAGTTATCGAAAAATATTGTTGAACACGTTTCTTAAGGACGTTTTGTATAGCAGCTACCAGAAGGAGTAAAAGGATTTCGCTGATTAGTAAACTCGAACTTTGGTTTTACTCAAAACTGATTTGTACAAAATTTCCAATTCATAGCTAAAAGATTACTTGAGTTATAGTAAGTTCCGTAAATTAAGTGAAGCCGTTTTGACAGGATATTTGTATGGCAGCTACACGAAGGACTAATAGGATTTTCTTCATAATCATACATTTAGCTCCAACTATTGGAAAAATAACACATACAAAATTTCAAAGACGTAGCTTAAACCCTTCTGAAGTTATCGGCCAATATTCTTAAACACGTGTTTTAAGGACATTTTGTATGGCAGCTACCAGAAGGAGTAAAAGGATTTCGCTGACTAGTAAACTCGAACTTTGTTTTCACTCAAAACTAATTTGTAAAAAATTCCGAATTCGTAGCTAAAAGATTACTTGAGTTATAGTGAGTTTTGTAAATTAAGTGAATACATTTTAACAGGATATTTGTATGGCAGCTACACGAAGGACTAATAGGATTTTCTTTATAATCATATATTTAGCTCCACCTATTGGAAAAATAATACATACAAGATTTCAATGTCGTAGCTTAAACCCTTCTGAAGTTATCGACCTATATTCTTGAACACGCGTTTTAAGGACATTTTATATATCAGCCACTCGAAGGAGTATGACGATTTTGCCCGTTAACGAACTTAGCCTTAGAAATTCAACCAAACATCCAGATTCAAAATTGCAAGATCCTAGGTGAAGGCGTTCTTGAGTTATCGTGTTCATGGACAGTCTGACGGACGGACGGACGTCAAGCGGATTTGAGGTTTTTGGCCACAAATAAACAAAAAATAATATATAACTTTTTTTCGTCCTAGGCTTGGTTCTATGCGTTACAAACTTTTGGGCTGGATTAAACTTATAATACTCTATATGATATCATCTAGAGTATAAACATACTGCAGTCACGATCGGCTGCAAGCCAATCGTGTAATACTCTAGATGAATACTGAACTCCGATTTATATTGTAGTTGGGGATAAAGTAGAATTACGTGTGTGCATGTTGTATGTCCTTTATATCATACACTAAGCTCCAACTATTGGAAAAATAACCCACACAAAATTTCAAAGACGTAGCTTAAACCCTTCTGAAGTTATCTTCCAATATTCTTAAAGACGTGTTTTAAGGACATTTTGTATGGCAGCTACACGAAGGACTAATAGAATTTTCTTCATAATCAAACATTTGGCTCCAACTATTGAAAAAATAATACATACAAGATTTCAATGTCGTAGCTTAAACCCTTCTGAAGTTATCGACCTATATTCTTGAACACTTGTTTTAAGGACATTTTGTATGGCAGCCACTCGAAGGAGTATGACGATTTTGCCCGTTAACGAACTTAGCCTTACAAATTCAACCAAACACCCAGATTCAAAATTTCAAGATCCTAGGTGAAGGCGTTCTTGAGTTATCGTGCTAACGGACAGACGGACGGACGGACGGACGGATGGACGGACGTCAAGCGGATTTGAGGTTTTTGGCCCCAAATAAACAAAAAATAATATACAACTTTTTTCCGCCCGAGGCTTGGTTCTATGCGTTACAAAATTTTGGGCAGGATTAAACTTATAACACTCTATATGATTTCATCTAGAGTATAAAAATGAATTCAATGTTTCGAAAGACCTAATAGATATGACGAAAATCGTGAAAATATATGCATTCCATTTAAACTGATAATTTTTTTTGCCCCACTTCCGCACGCCAATGGATATTTGAATTTTTTTTTAATCATAATTACTTTTCTAGTTGATATACATATACGTACCAAATTTCAACTTTCTAGCATAAGTCGTTCTATAGTTAGGAAAAACACCCCCCACCCCCGTACAATACCAACCCTATAAAAAATTATATTTTTCCAATATGCTACTACTATAGTTCAATCTAAATACCAAGTTTCAGCGTTATATTATTATACCACCCTTACCCTCTACACAATCATCCATGAAATTTCTTTTTCTGCTAGTGGTTTATTAGGCCTAC
This sequence comes from Beris morrisii, assembly GCA_951812415.1. Lineage (NCBI taxonomy): Eukaryota > Metazoa > Arthropoda > Insecta > Diptera > Stratiomyidae > Beris > Beris morrisii. The sequence goes on along the minus strand of OX638310.1, from coordinate 84,775,010 downwards.
TTCTGGTAAAAATTTTAAGCATCTATCTTACATTGTTCCTGAGATATGAGACGTGATTTTTTAAAAAAAATCCTTACCCCCTCCACTTCCATGCTCCACCGCCCTTTTAAAAAATTTTACTTTGAGCAAACTTTATTTGTCAACACTTATACAGAAACCAAATTTTATTTCTCTAGTGCAATTGGTTCGTAAGATATCGTAATCTAAAGTTTTTCAACCCCCACCCCCGAACGTCACTGCCCCCTCTCAAAAATTTGTTTCGGATCTATTCTAGTAGTATACCCACAGATGTTTATTAAGTTTTAATTTCGTGGCATTAACCGATTAGGAGATATGGATTTTAGAATGTGTCGATCTCGGCTTTCGAGCGTTTCGGAAACATTATTATTCCCCCCACTCCCACACCCCTATACCCATATTATCATTTTTTTTTTGCAAATGTGTCCACTATCGATGCTCTATATAAATTCCAAGTTTCAGCCAACTAGCCTATGCGGTTACTGAGATCTAGAAACCAAAATTTTTCGTCTGAAACGCTTCCCCCACCTCCCCCCTCACACCCCCACCACTCAAAAGGTGACCACTTGAAGGGGTATGCTCAGTCTACCAACGAAAAAAAATTCAACTTAATAGCTCAAAGAGTTTGAGAGCTATAAGCATTCAAACGTTTTGCGTACGGCGGACGGCGGACGGCATACGGCGTACGGCGCACAGACAGACTGAAATTATTTTTTGCTTTTTTGGTGTCTATTAGTTATGGAACGTGGAAAAAAAAATTTTCAGGGTAGCAACTTTCTTTTTTTTAAAAATCGATAACAATACTTTATTATTAAAATAATAAAGTAATGTATAAAAACATACTGCAGTCACGATCGGTTGCAAGCCAATCGTATAATACTCTAGATGAATACTGAACTCCGATTTATATTGTAGTTGGGGATAAAGTAGAATTACGTGTGTGCATGTTGTATGTCCTCTATTAAGGACTGCCATTAGATTGCTACTCAAAATTAAAAGACAATATTCAGTGTTTAATTTCTTATCTTGAACTGGTTAAGTCATCGAAAAAAAAAGTCCTTTTTGAAGGACTTTCACATGGGAGGTGCAGGAAGGACTCACTCGATTTCTTACATATTTATCCTTTCCTTGGAACCATTTAAAAATGAACGTGTACGAAATTTCAAATTCGTAGCTTGAAGCGTTCAAAAGTTATCGAAAAATATTGTTGAACAATTGTCTTAAGGACATTTTGTATGGCAGCTACCAGAAGGAGTAAACGGATTTCGCTGATTAGTAAACTCGAACTTCGGTTTTACTCAAAACTAATTTTTACAAAATTTCCAATTCATAGCTTAAAGATTACTTGAGTTATAGTAAGTTCCGTAAATTAAGTGAAGCCGTTTTGACAGGATATTTGTATGGCAGCTACACGAAGGACTAATAGGATTTTCTTCACAATCATACATTTAGCTCCAACTATTGGAAAAATAACACATACAAAATTTCAAAGACGTAGCTTAAACCCTTCTGAAGTTATCGGCCAATATTCTTAAACACGTGTTTTAAGGACATTTTGTATGGCAGCTACCAGAAGGACTAAAAGGATTTCGCTGACTAGTAAACTCGAACTTTGTTTTCACTCAAAACTAATTTGAAAAAAATTCCGAATTCGTAGCTAAAAGATTACTTGAGTTATAGTGAGTTTTGTAAATTAAGTGAATACATTTTAACAGGATATTTGTATGGCAGCTACACGAAGGACTAATAGGATTTTCTTTATAATCATATATTTTGCTCCACCTATTGGAAAAATAATACATACAAGATTTCAATGTCGTAGCTTAAACCCTTCTGAAGTTATCGACCTATATTCTTGAACACGTGTTTTAAGGACATTTTGTATAGCAGCTACCCGAAGGAGTAGGACGATTTTGCCCGTTAACAAACTTAGCCTTACAAATTCAACCAAACATCCAGATTCAAAATTTCAATATCCTAGGTTAAGGCGTTCTTGAGTTATCGTGCTAACGGACAGACGGACGGACGGACGGACTGTCGGACGGACGGACGGACGGACGGACGTCAAGCGGATTTGAGGTTTTTGGCCACAAATAAACAAAAAATAATATATAACTTTTCTTCGTCCGAGGCTTGGTTCTATGCGTTACAAACTTTTGGGCTGGATTAAACTTATAATACTCTATATGATTTCATATAGAGTATAAAAATAAAATATGTAAAAAATATATAGTAATTTGCCAAGGAAAAGTACAAAGAAAACATACTGCAGTCACGATCGGCTGCAAGCCAATCGTATAATACTCTAGATGAATACTGATCTCCGATTTATATTGTAGTTGGGGATAAAGTAGAATTACGTGTGTGCATGTTGTGTGTCCTTTATTAAGAACTGCTATTAGATTGCTACTTATTCAGTGTTTAACTTCATACCTTAAACTGGGTAAGTCATCGAAAAAAAATGTCCTTTTTAAAGGACTTTCACATGGGAGGTGCAGAAAGGACTCACTCGATTTCTTACATATTTATCCTTTTCCTTGGAACCATTTAAAAATAAACGTGTACATAATTTCAAATTCGTAGCTTGAAGCGTTCAAAAGTTATCGTAAAATATTGTTGAACACGTGTCTTAAGGATATTTTGTATGGCAGCTACCAGAAGGAGTAAAAGGATTTTGCTGACTAGTAAACTTGAACTTTGTTTTCACTCAAAACTAATTTGTACAAAATTCCGAGTTCATAGCTAAAAGATTACTTGAGTTATAACGAGTTCCGTAAATTAAGTGAAGACATTTTGACAGGATATTTGTATGGCAGCTACACGAAGGACTAATAGGATTTTTTTTAAAATCATACATTTAGCTCCAACTATTGGAAAAATAAAACATACAAAATTTCAAAGACGTAGCTTAAACCCTTCTGAAGTTATCGGAAAATATTGTTGAACACGAGTTTTAAGTATATTTTGTATGGCAGCTACCAGAAGGAGTAAAAGGATTTCGCTGATTAGTAAACTCGAACTTCTTTTTCACTCAAAACTAACTTGTACAAAATTCCGAATTCATAGCTAAAAGATTACTTGAGTTATTGTGAGTTTCGTAAATTAAGTGAATACATTTTGACAGGATATTTGTATGGCAGCTACACGAAGGACTAACAGGATTTTCTTCATAATCATATATTTAGCTCCAACTATTGGAAAAATAACACATACAAAATTTCAAAGTCGTAGCTTAAGCCCTTCTGAAGTTATCGACCAATATTCGTGAACACGTGTTTTAAGGACATTTTGTATGGCAGCTACTCGAAGGAGTAGGACGATTTTACCCGTTAACAAACTTAGCCTTACAAATTCAACCAAACATCCAGATTCAAAATTTCAAGATCCTAGGTGAAGGCGTTCTTGAGTTATCGTGTTCACGGACAGACGGACGGACGGACGGACGGACGGACGGACGGACGGACGGACGGACGGACGGACGTCAGGCGGATTTGAGGTTTTTGGCCACAAATAAACAAATAATTATATACAACTTTTTTTCGTCCGAGGCTTCTTTCTGTGCGTTACAAACTTTTGGGCTGGATTAAACTTATAATACTCTATATGATTTCATCTAGAGTATAAATATACGAAAACATACTGCAGTCACGATCGGCTGCAAGCCAATCGTATAATACTCTAGATGAATACTGAACTCCGATTTATATTGTAGTTGAGGATAAAGTAGAATTACGTGTGTGCATGTTGTATGTCCTCTATTAAGGATTGCCATTAGATTGCTACTCAAAACTAAAAGACAATATTCAGTGTTTAATTTTATATCTTGAACTGGGTAAGTCATCGAAAAAAAATGTCCTTTTTGAATTACTTTCACCTGGGAGGTGCAGGAAGGACTCACTCCACTTTTTGCATATTTATCCTTTTCCTTGAAACCATTTAAAAATGAACGTGTACACAATTTCAAATTCGTAGCTTGAAGCGTTCAAAAGTTATCGAAAAATATTGTTGAACACGTGTCTTAAGGACATTTTGTATGGCAGCTACCAGAAGGAGTAAACGGATTTCGCTGATTAGTAAGTCCAAACTTTGTTTTTACTCAAAACTAATTTGTATAAAATTTCCAATTCATAGCTAAAAGAATACTTGAGTTATAGTAAGTTCCGTAAATTAAGTGAAGACGTTTGGGCAGGATGTATGGCAGCTACACGAAGGACTATTAGGATTTGTTTCATATTCATACATTTAAAATTTCAAAGACGTAGCTTAAACCCTTCTGAAGTTATAGTCCAATATTCTTAAAGACGTGTTTTAAGGACATTCTGTATGGCAGTTACCCGAAGGAGTAGGACGATTTTGCCCGTTAACAAACTTAGCCTTACGAATTCAACCAAACATCCAGATTCAAAATTTCAAGATCCTAGGTGAAGGCGTTCTTGAGTTATCGTGTTCACGGACGGACGGACGGACGGACGGACGTCAGGCGGATTTGAGGTTTTTGGCCACAAATAAACAAAAAATAATATATAACTTTTTTTCGTCCGAGGCTTCTTTCTGTGCGTTACAAACTTTTGGGCTGGATTAAACTTATAATACTCTATATGATTTCATCTAGAGTATAAACATACTGCAGTCACGATCGGCTGCAAGCCAATCGTATAATACTCTAGATTAATACTGAACTCCGATTCATATTGTAGTTGGGGATAAAGTAGAATTACGTGTGTACATGTTGTATGTCTTTTATTAAGGACTCCCATTAGATTGCTACTCAAAACTATTAAAAGGCAATATTCAGTGTTTAATTTTATATCTTGAACTGGGTAAGTCATCGAAAAAAAATTTCCTTTTTGAAGGACTTTCACATGGGAGGTACAGGAAGGACTCACTCAATTTCTTACATACTTATCCTTTTCCTTGGAACCATTTAAAAATGAACGTGTACAAAATTTCAAATTCGTAGCTTGAAGCGTTCAAAAGTTATCGAAAAATATTGTTGAACACGTGTCTGAAGGACATTTTGTATGGCAGCTACTGACTAACTTATGAGTAACTTATAACTAACTATACAACTTATGAACTAATTGTGGGCTAGCCTAGAGCTGGGCTCCTACATTTTCCTATGTCCTAATACTAATTCTATTTATTTATCTTAAAAATAAAGCTTATACCTAATTGTGATCTTAATACTAAGCTTATTATCTCTATATATTTATAAAAATTAATGTTTGTCTGTTTGTCCTGTATAGGCTCCTAAATCACTCATCCAATTGCGATGAAACTTTGGTGATTTGGTGATGGTTTCTGCGTTAACAAAATTATTTAACAGTTGGTGGTTCGCGAGTTATTTCAACATTTGAGTGTATTTCATACAGTTTAGCGGCAGTTTGTTCGATTTCGGTGTTTAGTTATGCGTTTCTATTACTAAATGGTAAAGTTGGACGATGGATGTTGGATAGGGGATAGTGGAGGATGGTGGATAGATAATGGAAGATGCAGTATGGTGGATGGAGGATGGTGGATAGAGAATGGTGGATAGAGGATGGAGGATGGGGGATTGGGAATGGTGGATGGAGGATGGTGGATAGAGGATGGAGGATGGAGGATGGTGGGTAGAGGATGGTGGATGGTGGATGGTGGATGGAGGATGGTGGATGGAGGATGGTGGATAGAGGATGGAGGATGGAGGATGGTGGATGGAGGATGGTGGATAGAGACCGGAGGATGGAGGATTGGGATGGTGGATAGCGGATGGAAGATGGAGGATGGTGGATGGAGGACGGTGGATAGAGGATGGTGGATAGAGGATGGAGGGTGGTGGATGGAGGATGGAGGATGGTGGATGGAGGATGGTGGGTAGAGGATGGAGGATGGTGGATGGGGGATGGAGTATGGTGGATAGAGGATGGAGTAACGGGAGCAACGGCGCGACGGGAGAAATGGGGGATGGTGGATGGAGGATGGTGGATGGAGGAGGTTGATAGCAGATAGAAGATAACGGATGGTGGATGGAGGACAGCGGATAGAGGATAATGGATAGAGGATGGAGGATGGGGGATGATGGATGGAGTAATGGGAGCAACGGGAGAAATGGGAGCAACGGGAGAAATGGGAGCAACGGGAGTAACGGGAGAAAATGGGAGCAACGATAGTAACAGGAGTATCGCGGAGCAACGGGATCAACGGGAGTAACAGGAGCGATGGGACAACGTGAGCGAAGCGAGCGTAGCCGCGGTAGGCGGCTAGTATATATATATATGTTTGAATGCCAAACAAATTTTTTCAAAATTCAAAAATTCACCACAGTCCACTCTTATGGGCCGGATTGTGAAGCGACTTAGACGACATTGACTGTGTCGATGGAACAAGCAACGGTAGCTAAAGCTACACGGCCCTATAAAAGGTCCATCTGCCTATGACTCGTCGCTTATAAGTATCAATTCTTGGGAAGAACCTATTCTAGATAGCGAAACGCATCGGGCTGTATTTCAGCGATTAGGACCTCCCAAAGAACATAAAGGTAAAAGTCATCCACAAAATTATTCAATGGAAATGTTTGAAACTGGCCTTTACGCTGTGTCAACTGGGGCTCCTTTCAAAGATAGCATGTTAACGCGATATTTCTCATCGTATACAAAGCAACCTCCATACACCAGTATCGTAAAGATTCTTTTTTTAGTGTTTCTTCATCAAGAAAATTTGGCAAATCGTCATTAGTTTCTATTACATGTTGTTATTATAATATTGATTTATTGTTTGCGTGGCTATAGGCGTGATTTATTTTTGGGGCGTCCTGGGAGTCTAGAATATATTTTTGGCTATCTGTATATAGGAAGGCTTCTGGGGGGGGGATAATTCCATTAGAAATTTTCTTATTAAAGTAAAGGGGATTAGGGAAGAATAGACGGGATATCCAAGGGTTTTCATCCTGGCCTTTGGACTTAAGGATGTGATTCGATCTTGACCACCATCGAGTCGACTCTTCGTATCTCAGCCGTCTGGTATATCTCTTCGTTCGAAATATGGTGGATATAGTCCGTTTCCGCTTTTCCTGTACAGGCCCTCAGACTGTGGGGAGATGTTTTGCGGCCAAACAACTCAGGCCGAAAACACTCCTCACAAATTGGATCACAGATCCAAGGACTCTGGCTGTCATTTCGATTCCTATATAAGGACGCGAGTAATAAGACATGGACTTTTGTATCCCTGCTGAGTACGTGCGGCTGAGAGAAGCTATACCACCACAGGCGTAAAGTGCCGGGGTGCTGAGAGCTAAAAGTTTGAGGGTAAATCGTGTGCTTTTTGTACGGGGAACCGGTTTTGGCGATTTGCGGATCGCTGTGGTGATATGTGTGTGCTAGTGTGTGTGTGTGATGGCATGGGCATGATGGCATGGAGTAGGTTTTCGGGGGTGCTGATTGGTCGGGGGCTTGTTTTGCGCGGGATGACGTGATCGGAGTGAGGAGTTTGGGTATATTTTTTGGATAGAGAGGAGTATATGGTGGCTGTAGTGGCTGTAGTGGCGGATGTGGAAAGACACTTTCGATCGTGTGAAGAGCTTGGGGAAAAACAGCTGTGGAAAGACACTTTCGATTGTGTGAAGAGTTTGCGAAAAACAGCTGTGGAAAGACACTTTCGATCTTGTTTGCGAGAAAACAGCTGACGTTCGTTGTCGGGTTGATTTTTTGTATCTGCCTGAGACATGCGCAAGTTTTGTTTTCGTATTCTTTTTTGGGCTCGGAGGTGCATTAAGTTCAATGTTGGCTTCCTTTATGCACCAGATTTCGCGTCGTTTTGGGTGAAGAGTTTGCGAGAAAACAGCTGACGTTCGTTGTCGGGTTGATTTTTTTATCTGCCTGAGACATGCGTAAGTTTTGTTTTCGTATTCTTTTTTGGGCTAGGAGGTGCATTAAGTTCAATGTTGACTTCCCTTATGCACCAGATTTCGCGTCGTTTTTTGGTTATTGTATGGTAATGTAGCCGGTCTTTGGACGATGTGTGTATGTTTTGATTATCTCGTATTCTTCTTCTCATATATCCGATGCGAGTAATGTGCTTCCGAGTCAAGTTCGAGGTGATGTGATGATTTTTTATGCGGGTGAATTGCCGTGGGAATTTCAAGAGCAAGTTTCATTCGAGGCGATCGTTTTGTTGTTATGATTATGATAGGTGTTGGGTGATGATGATAGGAATTAAAGTACAAGTTTTGATTTGTTATTCTTTATTCAAGTTGGTATAGAATTTACACACAGTTTTAACTTTATTTTGATAGAGGTGAATAAGTTCAAATATTGCAAAACAAAACAAATTTTTATTTTTTATTGGTAGTGGTATAGGGAAGCATATTTCACAAATTGATGAAATTTTATTTTTTTAAAAAACCTATTTTAAGAAAGCCACTACGTGACTCATCGATCCCATCGAACATTAGATACTGATCTGACGATTAGTTCAGATCGTCCACCTGGCGCTGGGTCTTAACCCTGTCGGAAAAACGTGGCGGAAGAAAACAAAAAATTCAATCATAGAGATGGACCGCCTGCCTCAGTCCATACTTGGTCTTTACCAAGCGGAAAAACTTTATGTGATGCTCCTTGGCAACTTCCAGGGAGCTAACGGATGTCATGGTGTCTCCATCACCCCCGACTGCCAAGGCTAACAGCTCAAAAGTGTTCTGAAAAGTAAAAGTTATAATTAGTGACAAAAAGTAAAAGCGGATAATATGAAACTCACCATATTTTACTCGATGGTGTCGTAAGGAGATTATGATTTTTCTCTGGAGGTTCACCGGCCTATATACCAGTCAGGAGATAGGAAAAACAGGCAAGAACTGGAATTATCCAAGGTGAGGCAATGATCTAAAAGGTGAAGCCCTCGCATAGCCTTGGACTGGTTAAAAATACAGAGTAAAGATATACAAAATAATCAGAGTATCATTATTGTCCTATAAATCCAAAAGTCTAGCATTTGCATCAAAGTTGGTAATAACAGAGTAGGCTATACAGATGTCATGAATGGGAATAATGCATATAGGCTGGTGATTTTGTAAAACTATTTTTAGCTTGGCACGTACGTGTTCTGCATACGCATGGTAGATAATCAAGTCGGTAGAAGATAATTCGGTTCTTAATAAGTGCAACATTGAAGATTGCACCATCATCGTACTCGTCATTTCTACATTTAGTGTGGGTAGTACAATGGTTTGATGCAAGAATACTGAATATGTGCAGTATTGTAGATTCCGCTATCATGGTACTTGTCTTTCTATAATTAGTGTGGGTAGTACAATGGTCTGGTGCGAGAATGCTGAAAATATGCAACATTATAGATACAATTATCGTGGTACATATCTTTCTATAATTAATGTGTTAAGAATATGTGAAATAACCTTGTGAACTAGTATAAAAGTGACAGTTTCAGGATGGTGGAGAATATTATCATCCAGACTTCGATATTTGAGGTAGCAGAGATTTTTATGGGTAAGAGAAGATTTTTCTTTTAAAAAATTGTATAACTTAATATAATATTATATTTTCAGATTACAGCGGTAAAGTAGAGGTGCATGCGGCGCTACTCAGGATATGCAGTGAAATAAAGAGAATTTCGGAGGTCCTTAAGGAAGATCGCATTCCTCACCTTATTGCAGCTCCAGCTTCATCGAAGGCTGTTTCCGACAAACCAGGAACTAAGCACCAAACTTCGACCCTGCTAAAAGTACAGACTCAGGGAATCGGCATTGCAGGTCCAACTTCATCGAAGGCTGTTTCCGACAAAACAGGAACTAAGCACCAGACTTCGACCCCGCTGAAAGTACAGACTCAGGGAATCGACATTGCAGCTCCAGCTTCATCTAAGGCTGTTTCCGACAAAACAGGAACTAAGCACCAGACTTCGACCCCGCTGAAAGTACAGACTCAGGGAATCGGCATTACAGCTCCAACTTCATCGAAGGCTGTATGCGGCAAATCCGGAAAAAAGTACCAGACTTTGACCCAGCTGAACGTTCAGGCTCAGGGATTCAGCGTTGTAGCACCAGCATCATCGAAGACCGTGTGTGGTATCCCGAGAACTACGCTCGAGACACAGGGAGGATTTGGGAGGATTATCGTGTCAAGAAGGAGGAGGAAAGGGATAAGGATCAATCCTTGGAGTGATTGGCATGCAAGTCCATGTAAGATTTGTAGCCCAATAAAGGAGTGTGCAATAAAAAGATAAATGTAATAACCTTTTTCTAGTTCTTAGAACTTCACTCTATAACTAAAGTAATTTAAGCTAGTTTGTAAAGAAATATCAAAACAATTTTTAGATAGATCTCTAAGTATAGTTTTTAAGATTGATTTTAGCTGAAAGATGAACAGCGAAAGTATAATTAATCATTTAAGTAGCAGTTTAAGTCTAGGTAGCACTGTATTTGTGTTAAACTTAAATTTTTTAGTTAAGGAAGTGAAAGATAAAAATATCCCTTTTACGCAGTTGGAGAAATATCGGTTCATTGAGTTGCTAGCTCGATTCTCCGTCTTGTACGGAGTACCCTTTTCAGAAAGTGGAATGAAAGATGCCATTACTCTTCTAATCGGCGAAATAGATAATAATAGCATATCTTTTGAACAGATAGAGAAAAAGACAGTTGTTTGTGAAAGCTCGGATGTCAGCAGGACAGATGTAAGTGTTCAAGATATGCAGGGAGAGAAAAACGATGATAGCTTAAACCAGACTGGAGGAGGGTCCGATAGCGAGATTGAGATTGTATCGAAACAGGAGGTTTTTTATAAAAAATTTAGATTGAATGGTGTTAAGATGGTCTTCCGGTTCAAAGAATTTGCAGAGAACGCGGAGGATCCTGTGAAAGAGCTTGAAAACATGTTTGATAGGTTGGTGAAAGAGCTAGTTTCCAATTCGGTTCACGGGAGCAAAATCAGTTTATCTATTGAACTTCCCGATTCGCCTGATGTCAAGCCTATTTGGTGTAGCTTAAGGCCTGTGGCCGAGTTGAGTGGTGCTACCATTATTGGACTAATCTCGAACGTGAACCAGTCCAACACAATAGATAAAGGCAGATATTATAAATTTCCCTTTCATCGGAGGGAGGGTGAACCCTAGAGCTTCAACAGAAAAAGAGACTCTAGCTAGAAAGTATAGCGTGATAGATGTCGGAAAAGATGATAATTTTAATTGTCTACCGCGAAGTTTGTGTTATGCGATTGAAACGCATTCGCTGAGATTGAGCGGTAAAAGTAAAATCGCGATTATTAATAAGCTGGATAGGTTGTCTAAGAAGTTATGTAGAGATGCGAAGGTTGTGATGGGCAGAAAGGGTTGTATTTTGCCTGACTTATACAAATTTCAAAGCTTTCTAAAAGAGTACCAAATTATTGTTTTTAACGATCTGAAGAATTCAGAGTCTTTTATGTTTAGACCTCCATACGCGGGGGGCTCTGTGAAAAAGTTATACTTCTATTATTCTAAAGAATTGGAGCACTTTTATGTAATAAAATCTCTTACCGGCTTGTTTGACAAACCATATGTATGCTCTCTTTGTGATAGGGTATTACATGCGGAGCAGCATAAATGCGACCAAAAATGTCCATATTGTCTATCATTTCCACCATGCCAGTTTGTGGAAAAAGCTAATGAGTGCACAGAATGTAATCGGGTGTTCAGGGGTGATATCTGTTTTGAGAGCCATTTAAAAAATAAAAGCGGAAAACAGACCGTCTGTGAAAGCTTCAGGATGTGCGATCAGTGTGGCAAGTTCATAGTTCTCGATAGAAGACGAAGTGCTAGCCACATTTGCAACGAGGCCTTATGTCAGATCTGCTGGAAAATTATCCATCTATGCCTTATTAAGCCCCCGAAGAGGAGGATTGATAATAGATTTATGTTAATCTTTTTTGACTGCGAAAGTACTCAGGATACTTCCTATGGCGGAAATCCTACGACCTTCCTCCATATTGTCAACTTAATTGTTGCTCAGCAGGTATGCTACAAATGTTATGAAAATCCTGATATAAAAGAAGAATGTGATGTCTGTGGTGTAAGGGACCATATTTTTCAATACCGAGAGAATGATAATGTCGTGGGGAAGTTTTTAGATTACTGTTTCAAAGCACGATCTTCTGTATCCAACATTTATTGTATAGCCCATAATTCGCAGGGTTACGATGGGCACTTTATAATTTCAGAATTAATGAACAGAAAGGTGAAAATCGAGCCTATAATGAATGGTACTAAAATAATGAAGTTAACTTGTGGGAGAGTATCATTCATAGACTCTTTAAATTATCTGGCATTCCCGCTTGCCCATTTTCCTAAGGTATTTGAAATTAAAGATCATGTAAAGGGCCATTATCCATTTTACTTCAACACAGTGGAAAATATTGATTATGTAGGTGAATACCCGGCACCTGCATTATATGGGTATACTGCAATGAAAACATACTGCAGTCACGATCGGCTGCAAGCCAATAGTATAATACTCTAGATGAATACTGAACTCCGATTTATATTGTAGTTGGGTATAAAGTAGAATTACGTGTGTGCATGTTGTATGTCCTTTATTAAGGACTGCTATTAGATTGCTACTCAAAACTAAAAGACAATATTCAGTGTTTAATTTCATATCTTGAACTGGGTAAGTCATCGAAAAAAATGTCCTTTTTAAAGGACTTTCACATGGAAGGAGCAGGAAGGACTCACTCGATTTCTTACATATTTATCCTTTTCCTTGGAACCATTCAAAAATAAACGTGTACAAAATTTCAAATCCGTAGCTTGAAGCGTTCAAAAGTTATTGGAAAATATTGATGAACACGTGTTTTAAGGATATTTTGTATGGCAGCTACCAGAAGGAGTAAAAGGATTTCGGTGATTAGTAAACTCGAACTTCCTTTTCACTCAAAACTAACTTGCACAAAATTCCGAATTCGTAGCTAAAAGATTACTTGAGTTATTGTGAGTTTCGTAAATTAAGTGAATACATTTTGACAGGATATTTGTATGACAGCTACACGAAGGACTAACAGGATTTTCTTCATAATCATATATTTAGCTCCACCTATTGGAAAAATAACACATACAAAATTTCAAAGACGTAGCTTAAACCCTTCTGAAGCTATCGACCAATATTCTTGAAGACGTGTTTTAAGGACATTTTGTATGGCAGCTACCAGAAGGAGTAAAAGGATTTCGCTGATTAGTAAACTCCGACTTTGTTTTCACTCAAAACTGACTTGTACAAAATTCCGAATTCGTAGCTAAAGGATTACTTGAGTTATAGTGAGCTTCGTAAATTAAGTGAATACATTTTGACAGGATATTTGTATGGCAGCTACATGAAGGACTAAAAGGATTTTCTTCATAATCATATATTTAGCTCCAACTATTGGAAAAATAGCACGTACAAAATTTCAATGTCGTAGCTTAAACCCTTCTAAAGTTATCGACCAATATTCTTGAACACGTGTTTTAAGGACATTTTGTATGGCAGCTACCAGAAGGAGTAAAAGGATTTCGCTGATTAGTAAACTCTGACTTCCTTTTCACTCAAAACTAACCTGTACAAAATTCCGAATTCGTCGCTAAAAGATTACTTGAGTTATTGTGAGTTTTGTAAATTAAGTGAATACATTTTGGCAGGATATTTGTATGGCAGCTACACGAAGGACTAAAAGGATTTTCTTCATAATCATATATTTAGCTCCAACTATTGGAAAAATAACACATACAAAATTTCAAAGACGTAGCTTAAACCCTTCTGAAGTTATCGACCAATATTTTTGAAAACGTGTTTTAAGGACATTTTGTATGGCAGCTACCCGAAGGAGTAGGACGATTTTGCCCGTTAACGAACTTAGCCTTACAAATTCAACCAAACATCCAGATTCAAAATTTCATGATCCTAGGTGAAGGCGTTCTTGAGTTATCGTGCTAACGGACAGACGGACGGACGGACGGACGGACGGACGGACGGACGGACGGACGGACGGACGGACGGACGGACGGACGGACGGACGGACGGACGTCAGGCGGATTTGAGGTTTTTGGCCACAAATAAACAAAAAATAATATATAACTTTTTTTCGTCCGAGGCTTGGTTCTATGCGTTACAAACTTTTGGGCTGGATTAAACTTATAATACTCTATATGATTTCATCTAGAGTATAAAAAGTGGAAAAAGACAAGTTCTTTGCATGGTATAATGCAAATGCGGCAGGTATTTTTGATAACCGCAAGGAGATGTTGAGATATTGCGTAAGTGATGTCAGTATCTTGCGCTTGGGCTGTATTCGGTTTATGAGGGAATTTCTTAATATTACTAACGTAAATCCGTTTGTAGAAGCCTTAACTATAGCCTCGGCCTGTATGATTGTCTTTCGGAAAAACTACCTGAAGGAAAATACAATAGGCATAATGCCGAAACACGGCTACTACAAATTTCAAAATCAATCACTAATCGCTTCTAAATGGCTTGTTGGGGAGTCTAGAAAAATACAGGGGGAGATAATATCCGCTAATAACAAAGGCGAAGTGAAGCTAGAGAGGGGGGGTATGTATGTAGACGGGTTCAATCCAGAGACCAACACGGTTTATGAATTCTTTGGTTGCTTTTATCACGGCTGTAGAAGCTGTTTTAGAGTGCAGGATGTTAGTACTAATAATGGCGGAGGTCGCGAAACCCTAGCTCAAAGGTATGAGGCCACACTTAGGAGAATTGAAATGATTAGGCGTAATGGATATAAATTGAAATACATGTGGGAGTGCGAGTTCAACAAGTTTTTAAAGTCAAATCCTACAGAAAAAATGGAGTTGGAAAGACTTACTGTGAATATAGCGGATCCATTAAACCCTCGTAATGCTATTTTCGGTGGACGTACTGAGGTGTTTTGGTTATACCATAAAAGTAAGGAGAATGAATTACTTAGATATCTGGACTTTACAAGCCTGTATCCATACATAAACAAATATTCCCCATACCCCATAAGTCATCCTGAAATATACAGAGGTGGAAATTTACCTGCTAACTCAGAAATACTTACAATGCATGGGTTTATTACTTGTGCCATTCTTCCACCAAATGACTTATTCCTACCGGTATTGCCTTTTAAAAAGAATTTAAAACTATATTTTGCCCTATGTAGAACTTGTGCATCTGAAAATAGAGTATCAAGATGTCAGCATAATGAGAGCGAACGGGAAATTACTGGGACATGGGTTATACCGGAAGTAGCCTTAGCTGTAAAGAAAGGCTATGAGATTAAAGTCGTGTATGAGGTTTGGAAATATAATCACACCGTGTACGATCCTGATAGAAAGACGGGAGGCTTATTTGCGGAATATGTCAACACCTTCTTGAAGATTAAACAGGAAGCTAGTGGTTGGGGGAGTGAATGTACGACAGAGGCCGAAAAAGATAATTTTATAAAGTCATATCGTATAAAGGAGGACATTATCTTAGACAAAAAGGAAGTCCAGTCGAATCCGGGTAGACGTAACACCGCGAAAATATGTCTAAATTCCTTTTGGGGTAAATTCGCTCAGAGGGAAAATCGTACTAACACTAAGGTGGTAAACAATTTCAAGGACTTCTGCGATTTTATACATACCCCGGGTATAGAAATCTGTTCATTACTAACAGTATCTCAAGACACTTTGTGGATCACATGGAAAAACATAGAAGAGAATTTAAATATGTTACCTCATGTGAATACACCAATAGCTGCCTACACCACCGCATTTGCTAGGCTTAAGCTCTACGATGCCTTGGAAAAAGTCGGTACAAGAATACTGTATTGTGATACTGATAGCTTAATTTTTGTAGATGATAAGGCATCACCCATCCCCTTCGAAATTTCAAACTTTCTAGGCGATTTAACTAACCAGATTGAGAGCTTTGGCTCCGATGCACTTAGCTCCGAGTATGTAAGTACCGGTCCTAAAACTTACAGTCTAAAAGTTCAAATAGGGGATCAGGTTGAGTATGTCACAAAGTGTAAGGGGATAACACTTAATTTTAAAAACTCAAAAAAGGTGAATTTTGAATGTCTGAAATCTATGGTAACTGGTTGCAGCGAAGGTGACTCAGTTTGTGTAACAAATAATCGAAAGATTAAGCGTAAGCGTCCTGGTATTGTTATTAGCGCTGTGGAGAAGGAGCACTTGCAATTCACCTTCGATAAAAGGGTTGTCGTCGAGGATAATTTTTCATTTCCTTACGGCTTCAAAAGAATTAAGTTAGGAAACTAGAATAGTAAAAATTTTAGCATTAAGAACACGCTTCAGTGTAATTATTCTTAATTTGATATATGTACCTAAATATAAGCTGAAAATATTGTTTTTTCCATTAATATATAAATAGATGAAAATAAACTGTTTTTCACTTAACGGCTTCACGTCTTACCGCAAACATGAGTAAATTTATAATTGATATCCAGTTTGTTACAGGAAATCATGGCCAGTATTTTGCTAAAGAGTTTGCTATACTGCCTTTTGGGTCAATATACCCAACGTTCTATTTCCTCCTCCCCCCCTCATCCCTATCAGGAGCTGAACATAAAGACGGATCGGCAGCAGAACTATGAAGGAGAAAACATCAATGGTCTGCACTGGAATGATGGCGATACATGTTATAATAGTCTACCCGACATCTTGAAGGACTTTGCTAGCTCTACTATATACGTAAAGAGCCTTGTGAAGGAGAGTTTCATCAGAAGATACTTACCAGACGTTGAGATAATACAGCTGGAAACACCTAAATTAACCGATCTTCAACACTTTCAAACACTATGTAAAAATCATAACCAAGCTCGAGCCACTCGTTGCGCCGTGCAGAACTGTGTAAACCTATATCTATATATGCTGATGAATAAAGTTTATTTATAAAAGAAAAACAGATACTTTAGTATAATATTTTTATTAGCAAATCGTTATATTAAAGATAATTCTTGCACTACAAAACCACGGAATTTCATAAAAAAGTCGAGAATAGTTAATATGCACATCTGAAGTGCGGACTGGTATAAAAAAGTCGGCACTCGATAATTGTAATACATCTCTTTCCTTGCATTTAGTGGTGTATTGGCTGAAATAATCCCTCACACTTTCAGAAGCGTTGTTATTATGGTACATGACGATATTGAAGAAATCCATCCTTTCGTACAAATTTAAAAGGTTCTGGGATGATAGTCGAATACTACTTTCATCGATCGGTATCACGAATTCCTTTTTTAACCAGCTTGAACCGCTTGAGTAGCCTCGTCATTTTCATGTTTCAACATGATCAGATGATTGTACAGCGAGGTCCATCCGGAGTAGTTCGTTGACACAGGGAGACGTCCAGGATAACTGAAGATTATTTTTGACTCAAAAGTGAACGGGTCGAAGCCTAATACAACCTTCCGGTTTTGGCAGCCGTCCAGATAGTAGGTGTAGTTCAGTAGAGCACCCTCGCCAGGGACCTCGGACCTTTTTTGCTTGCACGGCTTCTCATTAACTGACTCATCCGATGGGACTGATTTTTTTCTTTTGTTAGACCGTCGCTGTTGCATGCCATCCTCGAATTTTGTAATAGGTGAAGCCATATTGTCCGGAAGATTTTTAGAGAAAAACTGACAGTCGGGTGGTTTAAGCTGATGCTTTTATACTCTCCGCCTCCGATTTACAATACTGGCTTCGAAAAACCCCACCATTCTGTGTAGCGCTCGATGAAAACATATGATGGTATAAATTAATTACCTTGGCATCATTATCTGGAAAGTCTTTTGACGAAAAGTGCTTAAGAAATAGCTTTAAATTCTTCCCCTTGCAGCGAGAATATATGTATACACAGCAGTAGTTTCCGCATGTCGAAGAGTATACACTCTGTAATCCTTTTTTGTTATTTATGAAAACCTTAGAGTTGGTATGCAAAAATCTTTTAAAATATTTATTGTTGGGGTATCTACCAAAGGAGTCAAAAAATTCAGCAGGGCCTGTCCTCGGGAAATAAAATGCTACCCAATGAACGCCTTTTTTGTCTGCGGGGTCGGTATTTGCAATAACACATGCTGGCTTTTTAATTTTATAAGGTAAACGATCGCATGGGAATACGCCTTTGAAAAATCTCCTTGTAGTTGTGTTTTTCCTTAATGTTTTAACAAGTTCGATCGTGTTCATATCTGCTCTTTCGAAGCGATAGCGTCAATGTCAATGATCTTGGTGTGACTGGTGGCGTAACTTTCTAAGAATTCCTTTGTTGTAGCTCTATAAACAAAAACGGTTGCAAATTTTGCTAGCGTCATAATAAGATTTTCATCCAAACGCTTAAGTTCCAAATTCCCAAATACGCCTGTCTGATCTGTTGTGGTAGCTGATGATGTGGGATATTTATACGTTATTTCCTTCGAGAATAATTTATTTTGTGATGAGAAACTGGCAAACGAAACCTTTTTAAAGAAGGTTAGATTACCTTCATTAAAACATTCGACATTTACAACACAATATGCCATCTTTGTTGTTCTTCCTCGTCCGCTGAGTAATATGAAGAATGCGAGGTTAAAAGGCTATATTTACACTGTTCAAAAATCAGTATGAACTCCACGAAGTTTGTCTATTTCAAGACTTCCATCATACTCGGCATATACTATACAAGTTACACTTTTTTCCAGCACTTTCTTAAACCTTCCCTCGATCCTCACTGTTCCTTGATTTAATAAACTGCCACAAGATGACCCGTATGAATTGTCTGCAGTTAAATCGAACGCCATTAAAAAGCATCCATTATCGAAGAATTCCTTAGAGATTTGATTGTCTTTGTCGAAGTAATGAATGCCTGTTCCCTTAAATAGTGAAAGGTATCCCCGTGTACTTATAGGTTTTTCCTGAGAGTAATCAAACTCTAAAGCCTGGTTCGGAACTTGTACTCCATTGACGGATAAATTGAGTCGTGTGATATTATTGTGTTTAAAGTTAAATGGATTCTTCGTCTGTTTACCGCTGTAGGCATCATTATCTACCATGCCGAAAATTAACAAGTTCGGTAGCTGTCCGATTATGACATTATCTAAAGATAGTGTTGAACTGTTAGCTGGTAACGTATAACTTCGACACGCTTGTACGGATATATCACGTTGAAGCGCTGAAGAATAGTTTCATGTGCCATTAAAATATTGGGATTAACAGTTACATGATTCATATACATTGTTGCATCTATAATTTTAATTTGCGGTGAGTGCCCGTCTTCTTTTGAGTATAGATACAATTCGGGTTTTTCCAGGGATAGTGAGAGTCTAAAATCTACCCCATTCAGAAGTAACTTATCCTGATTAAGTAAATCACCATGAATCTTTCCCATAAACTCTACCACATTACTTTTCGAAAGCAATTCAGATCGTTTGAGATATCCTGCATTAAATCCACTAGGACGCCAACTTTTGCTTCCTTCTTCAATCATTTCCATACCATCTTGGTCGAGGTACCATCCTACGGATTCTAAATGTGTTGTTGATGCATCTCTACCGTAATTCAATAAGTTTTCAATGTAAGCTCTGTAATGGTAATTGTTATCAGTTTGCGCAATCGGTCTGCCATTTAATTGTATTGTACATTGTCTAAAAAGTGAATGCATCAGGTTGTTAACTACGCCGATTGAATCACTTTCCTCTTCAGGGTCACCAGCTTTAACTCTGGTTTTTTCTTTTCCGGTGTAGAATTCTTCTTTCCCACCTTTTGCCTTAATTAGCTGAACTTTTAAGCGAAGGTAGATACTGGATAAATCGCGGTACGTGTCCCCATGTCCTAGCGAGACGAATTCCAGAACTGAAGAGTTATCAAGAGAAGCTATTGGCTTGTATGATACTTCTTCTGTTTTTAAAATATTGGCCTGTATCGGTGGTGCTTTAAATAAATCTAATTCAGATTTCATACATTCTCTGTACGAGGCCATTCTCCTTACTTATCGAATATATCCAATACACGCTTACGCTTATTGTTCTTAACTCTTTTATTTTTACTGGTTGCTGGTCTTTTCTTAATAGATTTTCTCTTTGATTTGGTGCGTTTTCCACGTTTAGGAGCCGTTTTTAACTGTGTTGTTGAAAACGGATTTGCCCTTTTTATAGCCATGCGCCTTTTCATACCCTCACCACCCATACTGTCAAAGAGTTTTTTCACGCCTTTTTGCATCAGCTCTTGAGTAGCAGCTTGTCCTTGCTCTTTTAAAATGTTTTTGAGAGGTTTACTCCCCGCCTCTGATAATATTGTTTTTCCAGTCTTTATAGCTTGCTCCTTTATAGTTTTTACTCCTGAGGAGACTAAAGGCCGTAAATAACGCAGTAATCCACTGAAGAAGCTGCCAATACCTCTTCCACGCTGATATATAAGTGGGGATCGATAAAGATCCCCTATATCCGACAAACCAGCACCGCTTTGGATTAAATAATACCTTGTGTAATATGAATTCATTTCGATTTGAATGTACACTATGAAAGTCTTTATTCACGTCTGAATATTTATACTTTATTGTCTTTTAAAGTGAATCATCACAAATGTCGGGGTATAGCCTGGAATGAAGTCGATTAATTCGCCTTGATCATCGGTTATCTTTATGGAGATACTTTCAATGTAGGTCTTTTCCAGAGGGTAGTATTCTACATGCTCAAACCTGAATATATTATCGCATTCTTTCAATGAATCATACGCAGATTCCTCACTAATTTGTTTCCTACTATTTGGGGGCGAATGATATCAGTGTAAACGTGTATTATTCCTAAAGCCTTACATTCCTCTGCAACTACAGCTGTTAGTTCTCTCGGAAATCTGCTCTTTGTTTCGATAATGATATCTTCTAATACGGCTATTCTGTCTAAAGTACCCTTCTCCTTCTCCTCTTCTACTGAGGCTTTTTCAAACGACTTGTCCACCTCCTTGGTAAGGAGTTTAGCATTACGCTCCTCCACAGGCGTTTGAAAGAATATATCGATAATGAATCCCGATAAGTCTTTCTTTTTCAAATCTATAGGCACTTTTGTCGTTACCAGGGTACCATCGGGCCGTTTTTCATAGGGAACATTCAATATTATACTTTTATCCGTAATTATACGCCTGTTTGGTATCTCAAAGGTAGAAGCCTCTTCCCCCAGGTCAGTTAGAGTTTGAAGAATTTTTTGCCTAATTTGACCTGATTTTTTCCTCCGAGCTGCAACAGATTCTGTTTCGTGATCAAACTGTATATTCGCAACAAAAAGCCCGACTAAATCATTAATATTAATTGGCGTTTGCAGCGGGTACTTTATCTTTATTTTAATCTTCAAGTCTTTTATCTCTAAATCTAAAGAGTCAAGCTTCTTCGGGGCACTTTCCCCGAGCTTTTCACTTATACTGAGCGCTGGAGGTATGTAATAGTCTATCATGCGTCTTAGTGCTTTATAATTACGTTTTTCTCTAGGAATCTGCCTAATTATACTACTGAAAAGATAATATAAGGAATCATGTTCGAAAACTAATAAAGTTACAATATCCGCAACTTCGCTATCCTGATAAATGTGTAAATAGAGATCTTCTGCTCTTGTAAGTCGTTCGTCTTTACTCGTGTCAGGGATATCTTTACGAATTTCATCAGATTCTAAGAAGGCGTATAACATCTCTTTAAAATCCGGATGAGCATCAACATATCAATATGGCTTGATTGCATCGTTGAACGAAGATAAGAAAGTAGAAAAGTTCATATCATGTTTATTGTAACACAAATTTAATAACTCTTGGTAACTCCATTTAAGATAAATGGAAATACCATGTACTTTTTATACTCTAGACGAAATCATATAGAGTATTATAAGTTTAATCCAGCCCAAAAGTTTGTAACGCATAGAACCAAGCCTCGGACGAAAAAAAGTTATATATTATTTTTTGTTTATTTGTGCCCAAAAACCTCAAATCCGCCTGACGTCCGTCCGTCCGTCCGTCCGTCCGTCTGTCCGTGAACACGATAACTCAAGAACGCCTTCACCTAGGATCTTGAAATTTTGAATCTGGATGTTTGGTATAATTTGTAAGGCTAAGTTCGTTAATGAGCAAAATCGTCCTACTCCTTCGGGTAGCTGCCATACAAAATGTCTTTAAAACACGTGTTCAAGAATATTGGTCGATAACTTCAGAAGGGCTTAAGCTACGACACTGAAATTTTGTATGTGTTATTTTTCCAATAGTTGGAGCTAAATATATGATTATGAAGAAAATCCTGTAAGTCCTTCGTGTAGCTGCCATACAAATATCCTGTCAAAATGTATTCACTTAATTTACGAAACTCACTATAACTCAAGTAATCTTTTAGCTACGAATTCGGAATTTTGTACAAATTAGTTTTTAGTGAAAAGAAAGTTTGAGTTTACTAGTCAGCGAAATCCTTTTACTCCTTCTGGTAGCTGCCATACAAAATGTCCTTAAAACACGTGTTTGAGAATATTGATCGATAACTTCAGAGTGGTTTATGCTACGTCTTTGAAATTTTGAATGTGTTATTTTTCCAATAGTATGAATTAAATGTATGATTATGAAGAAAATCCTATTAGTGCTTCGTGTAGCTGCCATACAAATATCCTGTCAAAACGTCTTCACTTAATTTACGGAACTTACTATAACTCAAGTAATCTTTTAGCTATGAATTGAAAATTTTGTACAAATTAGTTTTGAGTAAAAACAAAGTTCGAGTTTAATAATCAGCGAAATCCTTTTACTCATTCTGGTAGCTGCCATACAAAATGTCCTTGTGTCCATGTGTTCAACAATATTTTTCCATAACTTTTGAACGCTTCAAGCTACGCATTTGAAATTTTGTACACGTTCATTTTTAACTGGTTCCAAGGAAATGCATAAATATGTAAGAAATCGAGTGAGTCCTTCCTGCACCTCCCATGTGAAAGTCCTTCAAAAAGGACATTTTTTTTTGATGACTTACCCAGTTCAAGATATGAAATTAAACACTGAATATTGTCTTTTAGTTTTGAGTAGCAATCTAATGGCAGTCCTTAATAAAGGACATACAACATGCACACACGTAATTCTACTTCATCCCCAACTACAATATAAATCGGAGTTCAGTATTCATCTAGAGTATTATACGATTGGCTTGCAGCCGATCGTGACTGCAGTATGTTTTTACAAAAGCTTTAATCTTTAGTACATCTGTCGCAGCTCTCTTCACCTTTTTAGTAGTACCTTTTGCTTTTTCATCTTCTTTCACACGTTTTCCATCTTTTTTATACTCTAGATGAAATCATATAGAATATTATAAGTTTAATCCAGCCCAAAAGTTTGTAACGCATAGAACCAAGCCTCGGACGAAAAAAAGTTATATATTATTTTTTGTTTATTTGTGGCCAAAAACCTCAAATCCGCCTGACGCCCGTCCGTCCGTCCGTCCGTCCGTCCGTCCGTCCGTCCGTCCGTCCGTCCGTCCGTCCGTCCGTCCGTCCGTCCGTCCGTCCGTCTGTCCGTGAACACGATAACTCAAGAACGCCTTCACCTAGGATATTGAAATTTTGAATCTGGATGTTTGGTGTAATTTGTAAGGCTAAGTTCGTTAATGAGCAAAATCGTCCTACTCCTTCGGGTAGCTGCCATACAAAATGTCTTTAAAACACGTCTTCAAGAATATTGGTCGATAACTTCAGAAGGGCTTAAACTACGACACTGAAATTTTGTATGTGTTATTTTGCCAATAGTTGGAACTAAATATATGATTATGAAGAAAATCCTGTAAGTCCTTCGTGTAGCTGCCATACAAATATCCTGTCAAAATGTATTCACTTAATTTACGAAACTCACTATAACTCAAGTAATCTTTTAGCTACGAATTCGGAATTTTGTACAAATTAGTTTTTAGTGAAAAGAAAGTTTGAGTTTACTAGTCAGCGAAATCCTTTTACTCCTTCTGGTAGCTGCCATACAAAATGTCCTTAAAACACGTGTTTAAGAATATTGGTCAATAACTTCAGAAGGGTTTAAGCTACGACTTTGAAATTTTGTATGTGTTATTTTTCCAATAGTTGGATCTAAATATATGATTATGAAAAAAATCCTATTAGTCCTTCGTGTAGCTGCCATACAAATATCCTGTTAAAATGTCTTCACTTAATCTACGGAACCCACTATAACTCAAGTAATCTTTTAGCTATGAACTCGGAATTTTGTAGAAATTAGTTTTGAGTAAGAACAAAGTTCGAGTTTACTAGTTAGCGAAATCCTTTTACTCCTTCTGGTAGCTGCCATACAAAATGTCCTTAAGACACGTGTTCAACAATATTTTTCGATAACTTTTGAACGCTTCAAGCTACGAATTTGAAATTTTGTACACGTTCATTTTTAAATGGTTCCAAGGAAAAGGATAAATATGTAAGAAATCGAGTGAGTCCTTCCTGCACCTCCTATGCGAAAGTCCTTCAAAAAGGACTTTTTTTTCGATGACTTACCCAGTTCAAGATATGAAATTAAACACTGAATATTGTCTCTTAGTTTTGAGTAGCAATCTAATGGCAGTCCTTAATAAAGGACATACAACATGCACACACGTAATTCTACTTTATCCCCAACTACAATATAAATCGGAGTTCAGTATTCATCTAGAGTATTATACGATTGGCTTGCAGCCGATCGTGACTGCAGTATGTTTCCCAACTGATTTCGTTTTTCGATTTGCTAATGCAATTTCAGTCATTCCAACACTCCATCCGCCGTCCAACTTACAGGCACTAGGAAGCATATTCGTGAAGGCTGACAGTGTATTTTCATTGTATATGCGCATGGAATTGTTGCTTAGAAGGCATATGTAAAAATCGTTTTCTCTTATGTTTAGAGGCATTTTTAAACTCTTTCCCAGAAAATATTTGGTGCACTTCCGATCCGCTCCGTTCTTCTTTTTAAACGTCCGGGTACAGGGTACCGATCGTCTGTACTTAATGAAGGAAATTCTAGTCGTGAAGGCTTTAATATAGTTTGTTTGGCAGGGGTTCTCTGTTCTGATTTATCCCCCCCTTCTACCTGCTCTAGTTCTTCTATAAGCTGTGCCGCTTCATCAACATCCATCTCATTTGGTATAGTATACTGAGTTGCACAGTCATCAGCCGTTATAATCCGATATTCTTTTTCCATGTTTTTGACTTCGGGCGTAGTTTTGCGAAACTTTGCAGCCGGTTTCAAAGTTTTTGCTATACCGCTTACAGATAATCGTCTTTTGAACCGAGGCGTTAGCGATCGCCTTGGTGGTGTTATCTCTTCGGTACTGGAACTATGGTACTTTGGTAAACTCACGTCGCCTGTCTCAAAGACATCCTCGGCCATACTGTAAAATGGGTCGGGATTCTTCATCGGGGAGGTTTGCGTCGACATTTCCTCTTTGAATGCAATCCTTGTCTGTGTCGCATTGTCTCGTAAATTTTTCTGACTTCCTAACTTTACTTGTGGCGTAAACGCGAGAGATTTTTCTTCACGAGACTGTCTTCCTTTACGCTTAGCATTAAGAAACTTTATCAGCGTGTTCCTATAATTATACCATTTGTCGTCGTCAGACAGCCTTTTATTCCTCAAAATGGTGTGTATCGTCTTATCGAATACAGACAGGCCATCTCCACCTTCTATCTGACCCTTTAACTGTTCATACACTTCTGGTGAAAGAAGTAGCATTTTATTAAGAGCGCTCCTTCTATGCATATTTTTCAATCAACGACCCAATAACACCTGAAAGTACACTTCCTATCAGGATTGGTAGAAAGCCACCTTGCTGTACTAAGATTTTACGCTGTCTAGGAACAGATCCTCTTGCTTCAACTAACCTTCGCATACTCTTTTTATACTTACATATACCGTTCACAATTTTACGCCCTGGCACATGATTCCCCTTCAACGTGTTTAATGTAATTTCACAAATAGTCTTAACCACTTCAGGATCTGCCTTTTTCATGATAGCCTTTCTTAAACATGGACTAGCATTTTTGAGAACATATAGCATATGTTTGTTGTCCTTCAATCGTTTCATTAGTGACACCATTTTTACTGTGTAAATCAGTCGCTGAACAATAGCACGTTACAAATCTTTTATTAAAGATATCTGTTCTGAATCTAAATAAATCGTTAGTAGACTGAGTCAGATCTATTAACAAATACCCGTGTGGAGCCTGAGTAATATCTTTATATATTCTCACCAGCTCTGCACTATTTTCAGGGCAAATCTGCTTGGCTAAATGGAGGAACTGGCTTTTATCACGGGGGTTTTTGAAAACCACCATATATTTACAGTTAAGCGAAATATCTCGACAAAACTTACCCTGATGGAAGACGTTCTGTGTTACAAGTATTACTGAAAAATTCCTATGGTGTGACCCTTTTGTAAAAAGTTCACAAACCTGCTTTGAAAATGCATTTAGCATCATATCGTCTAGTACGATTAATGTAGGTTCATTCGTTTCGTTTATAAATTCTTCGGGTATAGAGCCTAAATATTCAATATTTTTAAATGCCAGTTGTGACGGTATCGCTCGCTGCTCACCATTACACCAGATAATCTTTTTTATCTGAGTGTTAACTAGCGATGTATTTTTCAGGAATGATTCAATAAATGTCGTCTTACCACTTCCTGACGGTCCCGCAACCATCATTGTAAACGGATGATCAAACTGCATCATTTTCTATACTGTTTTCTATATAAAACATGTGGAAACAAGTCCGCTATTTATACACATGATGAAATGAGTAGAAGACAGGTTATTAACGAACTGCATAAGACAGCTCGTAGAAACTTTAGCCGTCGTCGTGTGACCATTCGTGGAATAGATGACTTATGGCAGGCGGATTTAGTGGATATGAGCTCTTATTCAACAAAAAATAAGGGCTTTAATTTTCTTCTAACAGTAATAGACACATTCTCCAAATATGCGTGGGCCTTGCCCCTTAAAAATAAAAGGGCTGGGGAGATAATCAAGGCAATACAGTCAATTTTTAATGAACGACGTTTCCCAAAAAATTTGCAAACAGATGATGGAAAAGAGTTTTTTAATAAGGCATTTCGAAATTTGATGAAAAAATTTGAAATCAACCACTACTCTACTTTTATCCAATTGAAAGCCTCAATTGTAGAACGGTTCAATCGAACACTAAAAAACATGATGTGGAAAGAATTTAGTGTGAACGGCAGCTATAAGTGGGCTGGGTTACTAAAAGGGTTAATAAACAAATACAATAGGACAAAGCATCGCACCATAAAAATGCGTCCTATAGACGTTGGGCCTTCGAATGAGGCTCAGCTTCTTGGAGAAGTCTACCGTAAGGTATAGGTCTCGTCGACCCCTAAGTACAGAAAAGGAAATCATGTACGTGTAAGCAAATACAAGCATGTTTTCGAGAAAGGATATACCCCCAACTGGTCCACCGAAATATTTCAAATAAACGAAGTAAAGAATACAGAACCGCGTACTTACATACTCAAAGACTATCAGGGGAACATAATACAAGGAGGGTTCTACGAACTAGAGTTAATAAGAGTCAAACAGCCCGATGTATACCTTGTAGAAGAGATTCTAAAAAGAAGGGGCAATCAAGTTTACGTAAAATGGCTTGGTTTTCCATCAGCTCATAATTCCTGGATTGATATAAAAGACGTGCTATAACGTGCGGATTTTAGTCAACATGCTGAACTTAAGACACGAATACGACCGTCTAAAGACATTCAAAAATTTGGATCTGGATGAGACGAAAATTCTTAAGCTGGTAAAAAGCGGTTTCTTTTACACCAACTTGCAGGATTACGTCAGGTGCTTCTTCTGCTCTCTGATAATGAGTGTATTCTCTACCCCTTCTGATGTGGAAGCCGAACATCTACACATGTCTCCTGATTGTGTTTTCGCTAACGGCAAAGACGTTTGTGGACCGTATAACAAACCGGTCAAAAAATCACGTTGGTCGTCATCATTACCTATAGTGCTGAAATATCTTCTACTGGCAATTGTGATATTTTTCTTGATCGTCGAATTACTCAATCTGTGCAATACCTTCGCTAGATTATAAACATGTCAGTTTTTGTGATCAGGTTTCTGTTAAATACATGGTTGCCTGGGGGTATGCATATAGATCTAGTAGAAAGAGCACTTGGCAATCCGACGCATTAGACCGAATAAGATTTCAACGTAGGATTTTAAAAATGGAAGAATTACTAAATCCTATTTTACTTAAGAAACAATCTATTTTGTAATCAAAATAAAGTTAAAACTGTGTGTAAATTCTATATCAAATTGAATAAAGAATAACAAATGAAAACTTGTACTTTAATTCCCATCCTTATCACCCAACACCTCACCCATATTATCAGTCATGAGAATAATCACAACAACAAAACGATCGCCTCGAATGAAACTTGTTCTTAAAATTCCCACGGCAATTCACCCATATAAAATATCATCACAAAACAGCATCACCTCGAACTTGAATCGGCAACACATTACTCGCATTGGATATATGAGATTAAAAAAGAAAACCAGAGGAAGAATACGAGATTACCTAAATCAAAAACATACGCACATCGTGCCTCATCCAAAGACCGGCTACATTACCACACAATAACCATAAAACGACGCGAAGTAATTACCGCCACACGAAATCTGGTGCATAAAGCAAGTCAACATTGAACTTAATGCACCTCCTAGCCCAAAAAAGAATACGAAAACAAAACTTAGGCATGTCTCAGGCAGATAAAAAAATCAACCCGACAACGAACGTCAGCTGTTTTCTCGCAAACTCTTCACCCAAAACGACGCGAAATCTGGTGCATAAAGGAAGCCAACATTGAACTTAATGCACCTCCGAGCCCAAAAAAAGAATACGAAAACAAAACTTGCGCATGTCTCAGGCAGATAGAAAAAATCAACCCGACGACGAACGTCAGCTGTTTTCTCGCAAACAAGATCGAAAGTGTCTTTCCACAGCTGTTTTTCGCAAACTCTTCACACAATCGAAAGTGTCTTTCCACAGCTGTTTTTCCCCAAGCTCTTCACACGATCGAAAGTGTCTTTCCACATCCGCCACTACAGCCACCATATACTCCTCTCTATCCAAAAAATATGCCCAAACTCCTCACTCCGATCACGTCATCCCGCGCAAAACAAGCCCCCGACCAATCAGCACCCCCGAAAACCTACTCCATGCCATCATGCCCATGCCATCACACACACACACTAGCACACACATATCGCCACAGCGATCCGCAAATTGCCAAAACCGGTTCCCCGTACAAAAAGCACACGATTTACCCTCAAACTTTTAGCTCCCAGCACCCCGGCACTTTACGCCTGTGGTGGTATAGCTTCTCTCAGCCGCACGTACTCAGCAGGGATACAAAAGTCCATGTCTTACTACTGACGAGAAATCGAAGTGGCAGCCAGTCGTTTGCCAACTAGCGGGCGACTCACAACACACTGCAAAGTGATGACGCCGATGGGCGGCACTGCAGTTACACACAAACAGCTGTGCTTAAAAAAACGGTAGCAAAGACGACGACTGCGATGTGAGCCCTCGCAATAAAGACGACGGCTGCGATGTGAGCCGTCGCAACAAAGACGACGGCTGCGATGTGAGCCGTCGCAGCAAAGACGTCGACAGCGACATTGCCGACGCAGCGAACACCACACCCCCAAACACGCGACGGCACCGAATAATGCGTATAAGGTCGTGACGAATGTCCTTACAAGACGTCTTCTTTCGAAGACTCTCATTTTCTCCATATACGAGGGGATGAGATTGAACCACACAGGGCAGCCGTAAGTTAGCACAGGCCTTACCAACGCCTGGTAGCAGAGGACCTTTACCTTGGGGTAGAGGTGTTTGACATAGAACAGATTTTGTATGTTAAACGGTTCTTGAGATATGAGATCTTATTTTTTATGAAAAATTCTTATCCACTTACACGATCCACCGCCCCCTTAAAAAATTTAATTTTCGTCAAACTCCATTTAACAACTTGTTTATACAAACCAAATTTCATTTTTCTGTTAAGATTGGTTCGTGAGATATCGTAATTTATAGTTTTTCACGATTTTGCGTACGGTAGACGCGGACAGACTGAATTTTTTTTTTTTTGTTTCAGGGTAGCAATTTTTTTTTTAAATGGATAATAACGCTTTATTATTCAAATAAAGTAAAAAGAAAAAAAGTATATATTATAGTCATCATTTCTTCGTAATCAGTATTTGTCAAAGTTTTATGTAAAGAAGGAAAAGGAGTGGAAGATGAAGTCGCGTATACATGACGAGGACGTCATACTATTGTAGCATGTTCGAGTTATTGTAAAATAAAATTACGAACGCAGCCTTTGACGTGCACTGAACGTAATTGAAATAATAGATAGTGCTGACGGTATTGTAGTCTCACCGGATTGACTATTATGTGTTCGTGCGGCTTCACATTTTTCATCGAGTATGTTCTCAAGTTTGCATAACTGTAATAAAGAATATATAAAATACAAGATTATAAAAACTTTTAAACATCATTTTCAATTGAAATTCAATATTCCTTTTCTCGGAAACCGTTCATCCGCCGTAGCATAGACTGTCACTGTAGTCGGAACTCAATTTTTAATTCATCTTAACGCGTCTATTCATCAGCGCGAAAAAGCTAGAGTGTAGTAGAGTTGAACGAAACTCTGTGAAGGCCTTTTCATACTGCTTTATAAGTGTTGGTCTCCAATCTCCAACTTCATTTGTGTATAAAGTAGTAGACTAGTGCATACAAAATATTGGTGTATAGTATTTCGTGCTTCTGCTTCTAGCAAAAATCGTTTCCGTAGCCATCTCGTGTTCTTCTCTTCGCGTTACTCGCTGTCTTGTCTTCTTCTTCTTTTCTCTACATCTCTCCTCGTCCGATGCGCACGATTTGGTGAGTGCTGCCACCTACTATCCTACATTGAATCGTTGATGAATCGTCTACCTCAGACGGTTTTCCATAAGATTCTTCCTCGCTCTCGTTCTCCTCATCACTATCGACATCTACCCATATACCCAGCAGCGGACGATGTACTGTTGGGTCACTCATGGCTTCCAACCTTTCAAACCATGTAGCGATAATTCCTCATGACTTTTGTTACTTCGTAGGGGCCGAGGTAGTTACGGTGTAGTTTTAGCCCAGTTCCAAACTGCGATCTTTGAATTGCCACCAGACTTCCAAGGTCGTATATGTGTGATGATTTTCGTTTCTTGTCAAACCCTAATTTGTTTTCTCTTTGGATTTGAAGTATCTTCTGCTTCGCTTCTGTACTTTCGGATTCTCTCGCTTCACAAAATTCCTTGATAATTTCTGATTCCAAGATATTTGTTAACTCGATATCTTCTTGCCGTCACATGTCAGTGCCAATTAGTAATCCAAACGGTGTTGTTCCAGTGCTTCGTGTAACTGTAGAGTTTAGGATGCGCTGTAGTTGCGGGACATGTTTGTACCACTTTAGTGGGTTGTTGACTGACATTTTCGTTAATAATGGTCCTGTTCAAGCGTTCCACCTGACCGTTTCCTCTGGGTACACCAGTTGTCACTAAATGATGATGAATCTTTCTATCGGCACAATATGTTTTGAAAGCTTCTGATGTAAAAGCGGAACCTTTGTCACTGATAAACATCAAGGGATATCCAAAAAGTTCGCTTTGTTGTTCCAACTTCCTGAGAACCTCTTCCGTGTTTGTAGTTTGTACGGGGTAGATCCAAAAAAATGTTGGAAATGCATCCTGCACTGTAAATATATATTGAAAACGTTTGGCTGTCGACAACAGTTTTCCTAAATGATCTAGGTGATACGTATTTAAATTTACTTAGCCTTTTTCGATTGGGCTTACCCGTCCCTCTTTCCTTGTTTCTTAGCGGCTAGAGTGCATGCAATGCATTTCGTCAAAATTGTCTTCACTTTCATGCTCAACTTGTTGATATAATAGTCCTGCTGAGTTATTTTCATTACTTTCTGTTCATTTATATGTCCTTGCTCGTGAGTTGCTCGAATTATTTCGGTTTCCATACATTTCGGTACAACCAGTACATTTCTTCCATCAACGAATTTGTAGAGTATGTAATTCCGTGATACGAAGTCTTCGTATTCTGCAGTCTTGAGTATATCCAATATTAGTCTGCAATAATCGTCGCTTTATTGGGCATTTCTAAGTCGTTGCATTATTCCAGTTTCGATTATGCATATGGCGTTATTGGTTGGATATCTACTAAGTGCATCAACTTGGCGCATGGCGTTTCCTGCTCTATGATGTACGCTGCATTCATATTATTTTATGAGTATACTCCATCTTGCAACTCGCAGTGGTAATTTGTCCTTGCGCATTGTGAACTGAAATGCTTTGCAGTCCGTAAATATTTTGAATTTCAGGCCCAGTAGATAACTTCGCAGTTTCCTCAATGCTCTCACGATTGGTAATACTTCTAGCTCATAGCTCGTATAATTTTTTTCTGTGTTTGTAGTTTTACTACTAAGACAGAAAACTGGATGTATTTGTCCATCGTCTTGTCTTTGCAAAAGCACGGTACCAAGCCCCTCTTTGCTCGAGTCCATATGTAGTTCCGTTTCTTTATTTGGATCAAACAGTTTCAACACTGGTTCTTTATAAAGTGCATCCTGTAACGCCCGAAATGATAATTCTTCGTCTTGACTCTCTCTCTCTCGTCTTTAGAAGGGATATATATTAGCACCTTTTATTAGCCTTTGCGGTGAGTTCCTAGAAAACAGTGTTTACAAATCGTTGGAACGTTGATGGTGAATTACGTAGCCCAAAGGGAACTTTGAGAAACTCATAATGCCCGTCCGGGGTTACAAATGATGTGTACTTCCGGCTGGCTTCGTGAACATCAACATGAAAGAATACATTTTTTAGATCCAGCGTTGTAAATAATTTCGCGTTGCTCAATTGATCCAAAATGTCTTCCATGAGTGGTATGGGGTAACGGTCTCGAAATGTTTTCGCGTTTAATTTTCGGTAATCTACACAAAGCCTGTAGGTTTCATCTTTTTTCATGGCTAGAACGATGGGGCACGCAAAATCCAATTTGCTATTTTGGACTATTCTATCTTCAATTCATTCATCGATTTGAGTGTCTCCTTGGCTTTTGATAAACCGGTTTTTCGTTTTCCAAAACGATTGTCATCTCGAAACAAGATTTGATGGGTGTACTCCTTTTGTAGGTTCTTATCATGTTCGAAATTTCATTTCGCATTTCTCCATCATTAATAGTTTGAAGTGTAGATAACTCTGAATTTTCTTCCTCTTGGACACAGTTGATACTCATCATCTCTTCAATGTTCTTATTTGGCTTCCTACACACTTTAAGTTTTCCCTGAGAGATGAAAAGCGTTACTTCGTACATAAAATTGTTACCTAGCAAAACATCATTAGGTATCCAGCTATCGGGTACGATATGACCTCTAAGCCTATATATCTCATTGGATACTGTGGGCTATTTAGATGGACGTTACTGTGTCCAGCTAAATGGCACACAAAATATTGAAAGTCATATTTTACATTGGACCCGTTAGGTCAAAAACATGTACAATGATTTTTGTTAAATGCACTTAGCATTATAGGCCGACTGTTAGGTAAAATAATGAAACAATAGAATCATGTTAAAATGAAATGGGAATGATAGTACCAAAACTGATATTTGTAGACGTAAATAGGTTAGTATTTAGAAAAATAGATTATGGTTGAATTAGAAGTCGTAGCGATAGGTCGCACCCGTCTTCCTCGGGTGAAGTTGCAAGTTCACGG
The DNA here is from genome assembly GCA_951812415.1 of Beris morrisii. Classification (NCBI taxonomy): domain Eukaryota; kingdom Metazoa; phylum Arthropoda; class Insecta; order Diptera; family Stratiomyidae; genus Beris; species Beris morrisii. Next base: position 84,741,234 of record OX638310.1, on the reverse strand, counting down.
CAAAGACCCCACCAGCTCTTCTTAGGGCTTGCATAAAAAGAGTAACCGATTGACATCAGTTCTTGTCAGAACTGATGCCACAAATAAAACATACTGCAGTCACGATCGGCTGAAAGCCAATCGTATAATACTCTAGATGAATACTGAACTCCGATTTATATTGTAGTGGGGAATAAAGTAGAATTACGTGTGTGCATGTTGTATGTCCTTTATTAAGGACTGCAATTAGATTGCTACTCAAAACTAAAAGACAATTTTAAGTGTTTAATTCCATATCATGAACTGGGTAAGTCATCAAAACAAAATGTCCTTTTTGAAGGACTTTCACATGGGAGGTGCAGGAAGAACTCACTCGATTTCTTACATATTTATCCCTTTCCTTGGAACCATTTAAAAATGAACGTGTACAAAATTTCAAATTCGTAGCTTGAAGCGTTCAAAAGTTATCGAAAAATATTGTTGAACACGTGTCTTAAGGACATTTTGTATGGCAGCTACTAGACGGAGTAAAAGGATTTCGCTGATTAGTAAACTCGAACTTCGTTTTTACTCAAAACTAATTTGTACAAAATTTCCAATTCATAGCTAAAAGATTACTTGAGTTATAGTAAGTTCCGTAAATTAAGTGAAGACGTTTTGACAGGGTATATGTATGGCAGCTACATGAAGGACTAACAGGATTTTCTTCATAATCATATATTTAGCTCCAACTATTGGAAAAATAACACATACAAAATTTCAAAGACGTAGCTTAAACCCTTCTGAAGTTATCGACTAATATTCTTGAACACGTGTTTTAAGGACATTTTGTATGGCAGCTACCCGAAGGAGTAGGACGATTTTGGGCGTTAACGAACTTAGCCTTACAAATTCAACCAAACATCCAGATTCAAAATTTCCAGATCCTAGGTGAAGGCATTCTTGAGTTATCGTGTTCACGGACAGACGGACGGACGGACAGACGGACGGACGGACGTCAAGCGGATTTGACGTTTTTGGCCACAAATAAACAGCTACCCGAAGGAGTAGGACGATTTTGCCCGTTAACGAACTTAGCCTTACAAATTCAACCAAACATCCAGATTCAAAATATCAAGATACTAGGTGAAGGCGTTCTTCAGTTATCGTACTAACGGACAGACGGACGGACAGACGGACGGACGTCAAGCGGATTTGAGGTTTTTGGCCACAAATAAACAAAAAATAATACATAACTTTTTTTCGTCCGTGGCTTGGTTCTATGCGTTACAAACTTTTGGGCTGGATTAAACTTATAATACTCTATATGATTTCATCTAGAGCAATGTTTCCCAACGTGGGGCACACGCCCCACTGGGGGGCAATTTGATAGTTAAGGGGGGCAATTCGAAAATGGACTTGTCCAGAGTTTAAAAGCAACAGCCAATTGCGGTACAGGTGATTTTAAAAATATGTATACCGAATTAAAGGACCCTGCAAGAAAGCGCTACCCGAAAGTACGCATACATTCAGAAGATTCAATACAGTGACACCAGCATTTTTCTGGTGTTAGAAATTTCTTCTAGGGGATGTAACTTTCCTTTATATACTCGTGCAACTGGCAAAGCACGTTTGAAATGACCAACGACTGCGACCTGCGTCATTCAAATTTGAACCTTCAAGCCTGGGATATGCTTTTTTTAACTTATGCGATTATACCATTAGGCCAACCTGCAACTCGGGTAGCGCTTTCTTGCAGCGATGGCGCGTGCTGCTAGTGTTTATTGCATATGTACGCATATGCAATAAACATTAGCAGAACGCGCCATCCGACTTCCCAAAATTTCTAGTTATTTTTCTGCGCCGCAAGAATTTCGGTATCGGTTTCCGTATTTTACCCGGTAACCACCGGTTATCGTTAACCAAGAGTAAAGAAGACGGCAATATTAAAAGAAAGAGGTAGAGAATCACACACATGTACATAGATACGAAGTATATAAGTTAATTTTTGTCCCGCGGCCTATACGTTTTAACTGAAAGATTACCGGGCAATGCTACGGCGGAGCTCCGGCGGACTTATCCGGTAATTTTCTTGCAGGGGAAACTATGCCATTTGCTTTTGTTATATTACATACACACTCACTTACCCGTGTGATACCCAATTTACTCAGGTATTTGGTACTTCTTGAATGGAAGACGTAGACGATGATGAAGTAAACTATTCGTATACGTCCTTAGTATTTAATGATTCGTTATATTCCTTTTAATTCAAAATGCGTCTAAATTTCAAATTTTCAATAGCAGGTACCCCAGTACCTTTCCGGCGTGATTAGAGTGTAGAAAAACTAAATCGGGTTTTCTTTAGGAAAAACCTTAAAAAACAATTACAGGCATGAAATAAGAAATAAAGCAGAAAGTTGTTTAGAGATGTCCAAAAATATCAGGTATCTTAATAATAATGTTTTGGTAAATAATATTCAGTCTTCATTCTATCGCAGAACGGAGATGTCTTTTAAAATTTGTACCATGGCTCAAATTTTCTCGTGTTGTCAATCTTAACACATACTTCACTTTTAGTTTTTAATTGATCTTATGTTTATATTTTTCAGCCCATAATAAAATGAGTAGTGCAAGTAAGAAAAAAATTTGTCACTATTCCGAGGAATATTTATAATTTGGTTTCATACCCGCTGCTCACGACGAAAGGTCATCTTTTTGTCTTTCATGCCAGCAATGCTTGACCAACGAATCAATGAAACAGGGTCGTATTCAGGAGCATTTGAAGGTGAAACATAGTGCTCATATTAATTCAGATTTGAAGTACTTTTAAAATTAAAAATTTTTTTTTAAAAAAGAACAACTTCAAAGTCTCTATTTACTGCTCATACTGCAACTGTCAACCGTACTCTCGAGGCTAGCTACCAAATTTCCTTACTCATCTCTAAATCTGGGAAAAATCATACTATAAAAGAGAATTTAATCAAATCATCCATTTCAGTATTTCTGAAAACAGTTATGGAATATCCAGGATGCTATTTGGAACGTTATTTTTTGGGTTGTCAGTCGCATAGTAACATCCCTGCAGGAAAAAATAGGCATGATTCAGATCTGAATCAGCTATTGTTTTGCAATGCCATCACAGCAACCTGACCGTTCCATGATTTTATTCACGATAAGCACACCCAACCAGTTTGAAATATCAGACCTGACATTTTGGTCTGACTCTTACCATTCTAGTAATATCTAAAAAAAAATTGAGTTATTTGTGTTAAATCAAACAGTGAATTTTTTTTTGTTACCTAGGAGGAGGTAGAGGACTGTTCTAAAGCCTCGTGTACACTAGCAAGTAAAACTTGCTAGAGTTGCTCTAAGACATTTATTGCTGCATGTGTACTCGGTTCCGAGAGCGCATTTGCCCAAGTTTTTGCTCTAGCCAGCAAATGCTTGCCTTTTCAAGCAAGTTGTGAATGTACACGCTAACTTGCGAGAGTTGAAATCTTGCAAGAAAGTTCCGATCGGTTCCGAAAATTTTCAGCAAGTCAGTACAGTTGCATTGGAAGTGAGATAGGGTCAGTCTTAGGTGTTATAGTTTTCTAGTTTACGTGCGAAATATGAACAGAAAGTCCAAGTGGAGCTCCAAAGACACGTTTTTGTTCATTACCAATGTGGAACTATATCCAGAGTTGTGCGATTTTTATACTCTAGATGAAATCATATAGAGTATTATAAGTTTAATCCAGCCCAAAAGTTTGTAACGCATAGAACCAAGCCTCGGACGAAAAAAAGTTATATATTATTTTTTGTTTATTTGTGGCCAAAAACCTCAAATCCGCCTGATGTCCGTCCGTCCGTCCGTCCGTCCGTCCGTCCGTCCGTCCGTCCGTTCGTCCGTCCGTCCGTCCGTCCGTCCGTCTGTCCGTGAACACGATAACTCAAGAACGCCTTCACCTAGGATCTTGAAATTTTGAATCTGGATGTTTGGTTGAATTTCTAAGGCTAAGTTCGTTAACGGGGAAAATCGTCCTACTCCTTTGGGTAGCTGCCATACAAAATGTCCTTAAAACACGTGTTCAAGAATATTGGTCGATAACTTCAGAATGGTTTAAGCTACGTCTTTGAAATTTTGTATGTGTTATTTTTCCAATAGTTGGAGCTAAATATATGATTATGAAGAAAATCCTTTTAGTCCTTCGTATGGCTGCCATACAAATATCCTGTCAAAATGTATTCACTTAATTTACAAAACTCACAATAACTCAAGTAATCTTTTAGCTACGAATTTGGAATTTTGTACAAGTTAGTTTTGAGTGAAAAGGAAGTCGGAGTTTACTAATCAGAGAAATCCTTTTACTCCTTCTGGCAGCTGCCATACAAAATATCCTTAAAACACGTGTTCAACAAAATTTTCCGATAACTTATGAACGCTTCAAGCTACGAATTTGAAATTTTGTACACGTTTATTTTTTAATGGTTCCAAGGAAAAGGATAAATATGTAAGAAATCGAGTGAGTCCTTCTTGCACCTCCCATGTGAAAGTCCTTCAAAAAGGACATTTTTTTTATGACTTACCCAGTCCAAGGTATGAAGTTAAACACTGAATATTGTCTTTTAGTTTTGAGTAGCAATCTAATAGCAGTCCTTAATAAAGGACATACACATGCACACACGTAATTCTACTTTATCCCCAACTACAATATAAATCGGAGTTCAGTATTCATCTAGAGTATTATACGATTGGCTTGCAGCCGATCGTGACTGCAGTATGTTTCTTTCTCGTTTTAACAGTTCAACGAAACTTTGATGATGAAGTGTACACGGATAAGCAAGTTTTATTTGGAAGATTTTTGTAGAGCTACTTCCTAGAGTAAAATTGCTGCAATTTGACAGATAGTGTAAACATGGCAGCAAATTACTCTAGCAAGAAATGTCGCAAGCTACTTGCTAGTGTACACGAGGCTTAAGACACTATTTTCCAACTTCAAATATTATTTCTCACTTACTGACTTAATAAAACCCATGGCTATATGTAGGAATCGAACCCGGTGTTGAATGTTTTTGGATTAGCGCGCGGAACCACTGCGCCACAGAAGACCTTTCATTTTCATTTTCCTATGTACAACTTAACTTACTGTGGATTTACTATAAGTTACCGCAACATGCATTCGCTTGGCAGAACACACATTTGGTTATCACAACTGAAAGATGCCGTAAATCGTTTGTGATGATCGACATTCTATTGGACGTTTCGGACCTATCGATAGGTCGAAATTAGGTTTGATTTTGGTGTATTAAAATCAGATCTTTCAACTTTTTCATCAGAAAGGTATGAATCATATCATACTCGTACATTAAAAGTCATAGCTTTCATTTCGGACCTAACGAATAGGCCAAACTCAGGTCTGATTAATGTGACTAAAATCAGGCCTTAAGACTTTTCCTAGATCATGATGTGATTCATATCATACGCATATGGTGAATAATCAGACCATGCATTTCGGACTTAAGGATCTGATTTTGGAGTGATTGAAATCATACCGTTTAATTTTCCATCCAAAGCGGTATGATTCATATCATACATGTCCAGCGAACGTCATACCTTGCCTTTTGGGCCTATTGATAGGCCGAAATCAGGTCTAATTTTGGTATTATTTAAATCAGGCCTTAAGACTTTTCCTACAGGGATACACCGCATCTCACCATTAAACATGTTTCGGACTTCTACCCCTAAAATAATAAAGTTGCCCCTAGACTGTTGGCAAATTTTTTTAAGGTTTCATTACATTTATTGAAATATGTCAGAAACATATTCTCAAGAAAAATTTGGCTCCAAAAATGTTAGTGGATTTGTCTGATTTTTCAAATATCCTGTATCAAGAAGAACTTGCAGAAGTGCAAAATGATGAGTCAGTGTAAACTTTTGTAATGTACACAAGCATGTTTTTGGCGTAGTAATGCTGAAAAGACTTGAGGCGCTACGACATGACCGAAATCACGCCATAGTATCCGTCCAACCAAATCATCGCACATCATTACTACCCAATTAATCGTCTCAGCCATCAGTATGGGTTCATTCTTTACCCCGTCATGAAACAACTGAAGGGAGTATGTCTCCATCAACAATTGTCTCAAGTCGGTCAGGACAAACCCACACCGCGAAAACGATTGTCAGCCAGTGACCAAGCCACAGTTGGGTGACTTTAGTCCCATGGTTTCCCGATAGGTAGCGTGCATCTAGCTCTAGCACGTGCGTAGCTCGTCGGAAGGGGCGTGAGTGGCTACCTTTAACCATGGACAAAACGTATTTATGCACGGTTTGGGCTGAAAGTTCGAATTGAGGAGTTCGAACTCTATCTTCAGCGGGCTGGAAGGTGGAGGAAAAAGGAAGGAAGGAAGAACAGACTGTGGAAATGAAAATGGGATAGAAAAGAAAGGAAATAAAGGTGGAAAAGCTCAGGAATATAGACTTACGGCGGGAAGGCCAATGTCATACTCAATCACATATCATCTGAGTTGACAGAAAATTAACTCGCAAGAGTTGAAGTATTTAAAGCCTTATGGCTCATTGAATAGGACTTAAAATGCCTGTATTCGATATATCTCAGTTAACACTCCGAGTGCTATGTAATGTAACCCAAAAAAAAGGATAATACCAAAAGAAAATCCTTGGGCTCCATTCAGTTTATAACACCAGAAACCGAACGCAGTAGGGGCCACATAAAATGAGGCGCTGTACCACAACCAATACTGTAGGTATCCTATAACGACGCGATAAATAGTCGTTACTTTGGGGCGACATATAATGTATGGCACGGCTACTGAAGGAGTAAGGCGCCATGTAAGGTGAGCCGTACTCTGACGACGCAAAACACATCGTTGGGTGCCATGTATTGGGAGCCTAGATGCACCGCAAGATCCCACGAGGAGTTAGTCATGCCCTCATACCAAAAAAAAATAAGAGAAAATCTTCATCGCATAATTCCGTTTTGACCAACGACAAATCCTTCCTGAACCCTTGATTTGCGTCAACGGATCATCCCGAAACTAATCTGTGAAACACCAAGCATTCTGAGACAGCAACTAAACGAAAGTATGTACCTATTGAGGTATATATATACGACAATTGACCAGCAGGGTCCGGCACGTGCTAGGACTTAACCTTAAAAAAAATGATTTTCTCCGATTTTTCTTTCTTTAATGTCTCCTCACAAGACTGATCGCAAAATGGCGTATAGTTGCAATAAAAATTAATATATATACATATATGTAATTGTATTGCTTTTAAAGGCCAGCAAGATTTCGACCTTAGCCTGGTCAACTGGGTGCCTTGCAAAAAAGAAGAGAAGAAGAGAAAAAAAAACCCGGAGCACAATTTGGAGGGCTAACCGTGATCCAGCCGTTGTCCATTCCGTACTCTGCTCCGCATCACTATAAAACCTAAATTCAATCCAGAGAATAAAACCAGAAACACAACAGCAAACAAAAGGGGAATGTGTTCCACACCTTCTGGGCTAAAAGAAGTGCCAGTCGGTAAAGCATGTGAGAGGATCGAATACAGGAAAAGTTACACCAAATTTTCACCCGGCTTGTCCTCCCATGAAACTAAGTCCTGACAAAAAAAAAATCACAAAAGACTCAAATTGAGCGAAATCTAGATGACGAATCCAAAAATAAAACCGGTGGCTTGTATGTGCCTATCTAAAAGGGCACGCGGTTGCGCGTCGCATAACGGCCTAACCAACGGTATTGAACAACGGACCGAGTCCGCGTTGAAAAGATCCATCGTTAACGCGACACAATTTTCACGCGCCTCGTGCCACTGAAAATTACGGTAAAAAGCCGAAAATCGACTAAAATCGACGAATCCGTGCACATTCCGTTGCGAGATTACGCTCAAATCGACAGAAAAAACGAATAAAACTCGCAGTCATGGAAGCGAAAGTCGCGGCTGAGGTTCACGATTGAGGCCTCGGTGCCTGCAATATGCCGATTATGGTTCGAAAATCACTATTTTCACCAAACTGGAGATAACCAAAAAAAAAACAACTTGCATCTACCATAGACCCGACACTAAGCCAGCCGACTTCTGACCGCGCAGAGTATAATGCAGGAGCGCTAGCGCTTTACCGACCTGCTCTGAGGCTCCAACAGGGCTGTCAGGTCGCATGTCCACGAGACACCCATAATTCATTACTCCCCTTACGACCGAGAGGGAGTTTAGTACACCGGTAATAGACGGCACAAAATCCTAGCAACATACTTGAAACGAACCAAAAAAAAAGAAAAACACAAGGACACTTCACTGCGTACCGGAAAAGACGCAAACAAAAAAAAAAAATCTATGAAATCAACAAAAAAAAGAAAAAAAAGAAAAGTAGGTAATTCCCATTACTTACATATTTTATTTAAGTTTTTTTCTTCTAAAAATCCCCGTCTGATAGTTCCTGCTCGCCTCCCTGTGGCTACCCCCGGTGCGGGCCCGTTTTCCGCTGCGCACAGCACACCTGTCTAAAAATGTATTACTTGTTTCCTTTCGTTCTTGTTTCGTTGCACAACTTCAAATTAAACCAAACAAAACTTGACCGGCTCGGCCAGCGGCTGGAACACGACCCTCACGACCTGCTCGACCGGTGGCTGGAACACTCCTCTCAACTCAAAAAAGCGACCGTCTCGGCCGGTGGTTGAAACAAGACTCCTCTCTCAGGCACCTGATCGCGGGTGACAGGTCATTTTTTCCAAAAAAATTTCTGCAGCGCGGCGTCTGTTCAGATGAATAGCCTGTCGTGCATGCGTAATTGACATCTGCAGTTTATTGCCCAGTAGGCAAATTTCTCGCGCCAGTGTTAGGTGAAATTACCGAACATTTTTTTTTTTTTCCATGCCAGATGAAACATTTTTCTTAGGCGTTCGTTACAGCCATCAGATTGCTGTCCTAGGTTCTACCGACGGGCAGGAAGCTGAGAAAAACGAACGATCTTCAGGCGTTTGCGACGTACTGATTGGTGTTGCCAAACGTGTGACTCGACCCATGACCCTGGCTAAGAGTCTCATTAGTTTTGATAAGCCGGGCATAATGCTGACGCTGCTGTGTAAATCATCTTGGTGACGAACTTCGCAACTGGATCTTTAATCGAAGTTTTGTAAGCTTTAACTTCTAATTTTTTTTTATAGGCAAGCATCGTGTTGTTAATTTGGTCGTTAATAGGGTTTACGATAAATGCGATGTGTTGCGAAAAGAGTACTACACACTTGTAGCCAGTGATGACTTGAAATAAGTGTTACATGTTGAGCTCAAGTCCGATTGGATGTTGTTCTAGCAGACGGTTTAGGTATTAGGTAAGTTGGAGCTAGTTTAGCCGTTGACGTTCTTGCTTTGGCGTGTTTATATTTAATTACGTAGGTCTTCTAGCAGGGCGTTATTAGGTTGCCAGTTAGGTATGTATATGCTGCTGCTTCGACGGTTTCGCCATTGGTAATCAAAATTTTTGTATTAGCCGTTGACTTTTTGAACTGCAAGAATGACGGTGTATTCATGGCTTAGGCGCCGTAATAATTCGCAGGTTCAGGAGACGGTGTGTGGTCGTTGGTGTTTGGATTCTGTTTTTACTTAAATCTAACAATAATTCTTGACATTTAAATTTCAATTATTTTATAACATCTCCAAGAGATGTTCACAAAATTAACGGAATAGAAATGAATTTTATATAATCCTTAAGTACAAAAAGGAAATGTTCAATTATTCTACCGTTACATTTCTTTATACAAGTTAATTTGCTTATTTCAAACTTAAATTATTAATACATTTCGATAACTATTCTATATAGATATATAATTGTACAGTTTAGGTAATTTTATTTACTTTATTTTTATCTTAAACTAAATTCGATATTTAATTCATAATGAAATCGGTTGCTTGCGTTATTTATAAGCTTTATACAAAAATATTCTAATTAAATTTTAATTTTAAACTAATCATACTTAATAATATTATATTTTTTTTTCTATTGACTCAATAACCGTAAACGTAAACGTAAATTTTAATACCGTACTTCAATTTTCTACAAAAAAAACTACACATCAAAACGTATTATTCGATACACGATAGACAAGAGTAAATAGTTTATAGACCCGGGGTCATTAAGTACTATCGGGATTAGTTGGTTTGATTTTTATGCGTTAAAAGTAATTGGGATTCAATACCAAATTCATATACATAATATCAATATGTCGTTAGAGTTTAGTGAGTTAATTCATTTCAACCCGAGTTTTTCTACAATTACGTTAATTTCTTAGCAAGGTTTAAATTCTATATACGACCGACATAACTTTTTTTTGGCTGGTAAATAAAAAAAAAAAATACAAAAAGATTCCTTTGAGCATGATCAATCAATCTGTTTATGGTAATTGATTTAACTGACGAACTCTGGTAGCTCATCCTTTTATAATATTTCATGCATGACTCCATGGTTTTACTTTATTATTTTAATAATAAAGTATTGTTATCGATTTTTAAAAAAAAAAAATTTGCTACCCTGAAATTTTTTTTTTATGCGTTTTATGACTAATAAGCACCAAAAAAGCAAAAAAAATTTTCAGTCCGTCTGTGCGCCGTCCGCCGTCCGCCGTCCGCCGTCCGCCGTACGCAAAACGTTTGAAGGCTTATAACTCCTAAACCCTATGAGCTATTAAATTGAAATTTTTTTTATTAATAGACTGGGTAGGTTCCTTGAAGTGACCACTTTTTGGGTGGTCGGAGTATGAGGGGGGAGGTGGGGGAAGCGTTTTAGACGAAAAATTTTGGTTTCTAGATCTCAGCAACCGCATAGGCTAGGAGGCTGAAACTTGGAATTTATATAGAACATCGATAGTGGACCCATTTGCAAAAAAAAATGATAATATGGGTAAAGGGGTGTGGGAGTGGGGGGAATAATAATGCGTCCGAAACGCTCGAAAGCCGAGATCGAGACATTCTAAAATCCAAATCTCCTAATCGGTTAATGTCTCGAAATTAAAACTTAATGAACATCTGTGGGTATACTAGGAGAATAGATTCGAAACAAATTTTTGACAGGGGGCAGTGACGTACGGGGGTGAGGGTTGAAAAACTTTAGATTACGATATCTCACGAACCAATTGCACTAGAGAAATAAAATTTGGTTTCTGTATAAATGTTGACAAATAAAGTTTGCTGAAAGTAAAATTTTTTAAGGGGGCGGTGGAGCATGGAAGTGGAAGGGGTAAGAATTTTTTTAAAAAATCACGTCTTATATCTCAAGCACAATGTAAGATAGATGCTTAAAATTTTTACCAGAAGTAGGCCTAATAGACCCCCGGCAGAAAAAAAAATTTTGAAGGTGAGGGTGGAGAGGGTGAGGCTGGGGGAGGGTGAAAAGGAAAAAGTTCCGATTTTTATATCTCGAGAACCTATAACAATATAAAGCTGAAACTTAGTATTTAGATAGAACTATAGTAGTAGCATGTTGGAAAAATATAATTTTTTATAGGGGTAGTATGGTACGGGGGTGGGGGGTGTTTTTCTTAACTATAGAACGGCTTATGCTAGAAAGTTAAAATTCGGTATGTATATGTAAATCAACTAGAAAAGTAATTTTGATTAAAAAAAATTCAAATATCTATTGGCGTTCGGAAGTGGGGCAAAAAAAATTATCAGTGAAAATGGAATGCATATATTTTCACAATTTTCGTCATATCTATTAGGTCTTTCCAAATATTGAATTCATTTTTTTTCTACGGGTTCTTCATATAAATACCTAGAAAGTATTTTCAGGATTTTTTAAAATTAGACCCCCAATGTGGTGTAAAGGGGATTATACATTTTCACGAATTCAGCCGTATCCCTCAGGTCTGATTAGATATCGCATAACTTTTTACTTCCACGGGCTTATTTAATAATCACCTAAAACTTGTTTTCAAGGTTTTTCCTTTTTCAACCCCTAAGAGGGTAAAAACGGGTTGAACTCTTTTTCACGAATTCCGTCATATCTCTTAGGAGTGATAAGACATCGGATTGGTTTTCACTTCCTCGGGCTTTTTTTATATATATCTAAAAACTCATTTCAGGATTTTTGGATATTCAACCTCAAAGTGGGTGCAAGGGGGTTGTATATGTTTTCACAAATTCTTACATTTTTCTAGTTCTAATGAGATATCGAATTCATTTTTACTTCCAAAGGCTTCCTACATAATCGTCAAAAAGTTGATTTCGGGATGTTTGTTATTCAACTCCAAAAGGACGTAAGGCTTTCGACATATTTCTCAGGATTGATAAGATATTAGATTGGTTTGCACTCCCACAGACTTTTTATATAATCGTCTTCAAACGCATTTCCGATTTCATGTAATGGCCCGAAACCAAGTCACGAAAAACCTTCTAATGGCGTAACAACTGATATTATACTAGGACTAGATCTCGTCCCGGTGTACGAACCAATTATGTAATTAATATGTTATATGAGGCAGCGGCGTAAGTATTCTAGCGCGACCCCATTTTAACCGCTTTCCGAATTTTTTTTTTGTTTTCAGTCACATGGTAACCTACACCGCATCTCAGAATTAAACTCGTTCCGAACTTCTACCGAAAAAATAATAAAGTTGCGCCCAGACTGTTGGCAGATTTTTTTATTTACAATAAAACTTTGACAGATGACAGTGACAATAGATAATCAACTCGTTAATTGATTATTTATTGTTGTATTAACATTCAATTATCGCGGCTGTTTGGAATTTGCTGTAGGATGCCGAATAATTCTGGGTCCTAAGGCAAATTTAATACTGGACGAGGGTTAATTATGTGTGTGAGATAGTTTGTTTTTTTTTTTAAAAAAAACTCTACTTCGTCTCGAGGCATGAAAGTAAGCGGCGCATGCTTGGCGGAAAATATTAATTCGCGGCATTAGCTTGACTCGGAGAAAGCGACTTAGTATTATCGTCCCGACATATAATAAATTCCGGAAGGGAGTTTTGGCCGGAATGGAGTAATCTGTCGGTTTAGTACCATAGCTATGTACTTTTATACGAAACCAATTATTCACTCCTTGACTATTTCAGACTGCCGGCGCGGGTTATTACGAGCGGGGCGTTTCTTGGTTTAGTAAATATTTCGATTTACCCAAACGAATCAATTTGCTAATCGCGCTGGCGTACAAGATGAGCCAGTTATCTGGAATATTATACCTGCCGATAATCCTGTCTTAAAATGTATATTGAACTTTACCGTTTCCGTGTGCATTCATCCGTAAACGCATTGATTACCTAACTTACGACTGATTTATGCTCTCAAGTCTTTCGCATGGAAGTTTCCCACAAACTTTCCTTGCCGGTTTTCAATCGCGTATAAGGAGTTTCCGATTTTGTTTATAACCCGACATTGTACGAATTTCGGTGCTAGTTTAGCATTAAAACCTTTTGCTGCATCGCTTTGCACAAAATTACGTCGGAGGATTTCTTGCCCCGGGGCGAAATTTGTTTCGCGTGATTTTAAATTGTATCGCGACGCGTACTGACGGTGCGTTTCCTGCAATTTAGTCCTTACTTTTTCTCGTATTCCATGCATACTGTCGGGCATAGTCGAACAAGTCGCGTTTTCGGCTTGAAGACTTTGGATACGTGCTAGTAATGGATAAGCTGTGCCATGGAGTATCATATTCTCTCTTTAAATAATAAGGCGAATACCCGGTTGCTGCGTGTACTGTTGTCCGAAGAGCGCAGGCTATTTCGCTGATATATACATCCCATTCGTTATGCTTATCAACTAGATAAGATCTGATCGCAGCTAATATGGAGCGATTTACTCGCTCGGATGCATTCGCTTGTGGAGAATACAACGCCGTGGTGGTGTGTATGACTCCATAAGTGGTCATGAGCGAAGCGAATTCCTTGGAGGTAAATTGAACCCCATTGTCTGAGAACAAATGTTCCGGTACACCGTATACATGAAATACTTCATTTCTGAGATAGTTAATAATAGGACGGGTGGTTGCATTACGTATGGGTTTCAATAAGACGTAGTTAGTGAATTGGTCTAGTACAATGATTAACGACGTGTTTCCAGATTTTGAGCGGGGATAGGGACCCATAAGGTCAATATAACTTCTTTGCCAAGCTCTACTAGGTATTATTTGTGCCTTCATTGGTGGTCTTAAAACTATATTTGGAGCTTTTGACTGCTTACAAATGTCGCAATTTCCAATGTACTCTTTTACATGCTTAGTCATGCCTGGCCAGTAATATTTTGTATGTAGACGGTCTAGAGTTTTCCTAATTCCACCATGGGAGGTTATTGGTGGGTTATGTGAGGCCTTAACTAGATCATTGGTTAGTTCTTCAGGTACCCACAGTTTCCATGACGAAGTTGCGACTGTGTCGGCATCAGTAGCTGCAGTAATCAATTTGTACACATACCCATCTACGCATGTAATGTCAGGTAACATATTTGGATTAATTTTTATGGTTGAAATTAAGTCTTTATATTTATCAGATGAAAACCAGAATGAAGAAAGATTAACTTCTGGAAGTCTAAGCCCAACGATACTGAAGGTTTAACAGGGATAACTCGTAGCTTCGGTTTGTCATCTGAGAATGTTTGAGATAATGCCTCTGCTACGACGTTTTAGCTTCAAAACCTTGATATAGTTAACTTCTCGCAGAGCTAAGTTTTGCTGAACGGTTAGTTTGTGAATGGATTTAGATATTATGAATCTAGACGTCGGCGGCTGACTCTTCAGCGCCATCAAGGAGCGGTAGTTTTATTTTTTTTTTTTTTTTTAAAAAAAAGCTTGGTTTCGATGATTATATGAGGAGTAAGAGAAGAGATGGTACTGAAACCATTTAATATTGAAGATTTTTGATCTATTGCTGAGGTTATGGCCTTGAAGGGTTCAGAATCGGATTCTTGAAGAGATTCGCGATTGTAGACCAGGGATGAGTTCTGCCGGCTCTTCGCTAAGTTTTCGTTAATTTTTTTTTTTTTTTTCACAGCGCGGACCGTTTATGGATGTTTTTTATCCTCTACCTAAATTATCCTAAAATTTGGGCAAGCACACAATCAAAAGGAAGGTTTATTTACCAGATCAGTTCCTAAAGATCAGGTTGCATGTAAAGCGCTCGATTAGGAAATACGAACGCTACCTGGCAACTGAGTTAATTCCTTCGTTTTCGCTCCCTTTGTCTTTATGGTAGTGCCGAAATCCGTTATCAAATGTTGAAGGCTTGACTGCGATTCCGGTGGTCTGGTGACTATTATTAAATTCTGCCAACAAGATCTTAGTTTTCCGAATTAGTTATTTCCCTGTTACCAAGCTGACAATGTTGACGGGAGTGTCTTGCCATTTCACCGATGCTGAAAATAAAACAAAAAAAAACTCCATCCAGTCCTCTTGTTGAATGGAATTGAGCGATGAGTTTACTGATTCTTTATACTTTTTATCACATTCCAATTGACATCCATCACCAATGACCAAATCCAATTATAATCCTCTACTACAGTTTATAGGGAGCAAGATTTAATTAATCCCACCAAAAGACTATCGGTTATTCTTTTTCTTGGTGGGTGAACAATGTAAACATTTAAAAAAAAACACATAGAAGAAATCAACCAATCACCCAATTTAAGCTAGATTCTAAACCCTATTAGTATTATTCTAGTTTTTCCTAATTTTATTCCGTAGTCAAATTATTTTAATTTATCTATTTAATCTAA
This sequence comes from Beris morrisii, assembly GCA_951812415.1. NCBI lineage: Eukaryota > Metazoa > Arthropoda > Insecta > Diptera > Stratiomyidae > Beris > Beris morrisii. The sequence continues at coordinate 84,725,561 of OX638310.1, read as the reverse complement.
ATCATTGAACATTTAACATTTAATCCTAAACATTAAGGATATTTATATATTTAACCCTAAACATGGAACATTTAACACTGAACATGCAAAACACGTAAATAATAATTTAAATTTTTTTCAACACTATAACAAAAAAAAAAACTATAATATTAGTTAGCGGGAATATAAGGCGTGGTTTTTTTAATTTTTCTCTGTTGAGCATCGCTCGAACTAATAGCATCTAATAGTCCGCTATAATCCAATGCACTTCCTAAATAATATATGAGAGACCTTTCTTTAAACAATAGACAAAAATAATTTTTTCCTATTATCCAAAAATAATACCGCCTTAAGACGACATTTTTCCGAACGATTTAGCAAATCAGACAGATGGCCATTACTTGCTCAGTACTGTACTACAAAATTCTGCAAGGTCCGACGAATATCAACCTTCAGTTATACGTGTCTGATCCATCTCCATAACTGAATTGACAGTCAAGTCGTAACCGTCAGTATCAAGTTCGTCCAGTCACTGCAAGCTCCCGATCGAAAGGTGGGTGTACGGAGGGAGTTTGAGTCGATCACGACAACGCTTTTGTCTGGATTCGCTTATCGAAGCTCGCAAGGCTGAGTTATCAAGGGAGCCAAGGGTTGAGCTTGCACCTCTGTGCTCAAGCTCGCCAAGTCAAGTGTCAATCCCGCTGATAACTTAACCCATCTCACTTCCAGCGCATGGACTCGAGATCGTGATCGCCCCCAGCTGATTAAGTCCCGCATCTGGTACAACAGTAAAGACCGCTGATTCACAGCCATACTAACAAAATCCCGTACTTCATCTGCCCCGGTTGTCTCTAGAGGATGAGCCATGAGAGTTTGTGCACCAGAGGAACTCCTTTCGAAGCATGAGCCCATCATATGCATCCCGGTTTGACATCTAATTCCTAAGCCTGGAGAGGATTCAAACAATTAAACATTTATCCTAATTTTGCCTTATTTAGCCGTTAAGGTTTCAATTGGGACTATTTTCCACTAAAATTTAATTAAGGACTTTACAATATTGCCTGAAAACAATGGAACACTATGGTTATATCAGACTGATATAACAAACATCTAAGTCGGGATGTGGCAAATTTTGTACATCCTTAATCCGTGAAGGAGTGATGTACTGATGGATATTATCCATCAGCCAGAAGTTGCCTGCCCGTTGGGCGCCATGTAATGTACACAAGCATGTTTTTGGCGTAGTAATGCTGAAAAGACTTGAGGCGCTACGACATGACCGAAATCACGCCATAGTATCCGTCCAACCAAATCATCGCACATCATTACTACCCAATTAATCGTCTCAGCCATCAGTATGGGTTCATTCTTTACCCCGTCATGAAACAACTGAAGGGAGTATGTCTCCATCAACAATTGTCTCAAGTCGGTCAGGACAAACCCACACCGCGAAAACGATTGTCAGCCGGTGACCAAGCCACAGTTGGGTGACTTTAGTCCCATGGTTTCCCGATAGGTAGCGTGCATCTAGCTCTAGCACGTGCGTAGCTCGTCGGAAGGGGCGTGAGTGGCTACCTTTAACCATGGACAAAACGTATTTATGCACGGTTTGGGCTGAAAGTTCGAATTGAGGAGTTCGAACTCTATCTTCAGCGGGCTGGAAGGTGGAGGAAAAAGGAAGGAAGGAAGAACAGACTGTGGAAATGAAAATGGGATAGAAAAGAAAGGAAATAAAGGTGGAAAAGCTCAGGAATATAGACTTACGGCGGGAAGGCCAATGTCATACTCAATCACATATCATCTGAGTTGACAGAAAATTAACTCGCAAGAGTTGAAGTATTTAAAGCCTTATGGCTCATTGAATAGGACTTAAAATGCCTGTATTCGATATATCTCAGTTAACACTCCGAGTGCTATGTAATGTAACCCAAAAAAAAGGATAATACCAAAAGAAAATCCTTGGGCTCCATTCAGTTTATAACACCAGAAACCGAACGCAGTAGGGGCCACATAAAATGAGGCGCTGTACCACAACCAATACTGCAGGTATCCTATAACGACGCGATAAATAGTCGTTACTTTGGGGCGACATATAATGTATGGCACGGCTACTGAAGGAGTAAGGCGCCATGTAAGGTGAGCCGTACTCTGACGACGCAAAACACATCGTTGGGTGCCATGTATTGGGAGCCTAGATGCACCGCAAGATCCCACGAGGAGTTAGTCATGCCCTCATACCAAAAAAAATAAGAGAAAATCTTCATCGCATAATTCCGTTTTGACCAACGACAAATCCTTCCTGAACCCTTGATTTGCGTCAACGGATCATCCCGAAACTAATCTGTGAAACACCAAGCATTCTGAGACAGCAACTAAACGAAAGTATGTACCTATTGAGGTATATTTATACGACAATTGACCAGCAGGGTCCGGCACGTGCTAGGACTTAAACTTAAAAAAAAATGATTTTCTCCGATTTTTCTTTCTTTAATGTCTCCTCACAAGACTGATCGCAAAATGGCGTATAGTTGCAATAAAAATTAATATATATACATATATGTAATTGTATTGCTTTTAAAGGCCAGCAAGATTTCGACCTTAGCCTGGTCAACTGGGTGCCTTGCAAAAAGAAAAAAAGAGAAAAAAAAACCCGGAGCACATGTCCTGAAAAGGAGTGTATAGGGTCCGATCCTAAAATTTGGAGGGCTAACCGTGATCCAGCCGTTGTCCATTCCGTACTCTGCTCCGCATCACTATAAAACCTAAATTCAATCCAGAGAATAAAACCAGAAACACAACAGCAAACAAAAGGGGAATGTGTTCCACACCTTCTGGGCTAAAAGAAGTGCCAGTCGGTAAAGCATGTGAGAGGATCGAATACAGGAAAAGTTACACCAAATTTTCACCCGGCTTGTCCTCCCATGAAACTAAGTCCTGACAAAAAAAAAATCACAAAAGACTCAAATTGAGCGAAATCTAGATGACGAATCCAAAAATAAAACCGGTGGCTTGTATGTGCCTATCTAAAAGCGCACGCGGTTACGCGTCGCATAACGGCCTAACCAACGGTATTGAACAACGGACCGAGTCCGCGTTGAAAAGATCCACCGTTAACGCGACACAATTTTCACGCGCCTCGTGCCACTGAAAATTACGGTAAAAAGCCGAAAATCGACTAAAATCGACGAATTCGTGCACATTCCGTTGCGAGATTACGCTCAAATCGACAGAAAAAACGAATAAAACTCGCAGTCATGGAAGCGAAAGTCGCGGCTGAGGTTCACGATTGGGGCCTCGGTGCCTGCAATATGCCGATTATGGTTCGAAAATCACTATTTTCACCAAACTGGAGATAACCAAAAAAAAAAAACAACTTGCATCTACCATAGACTAGAGATGGGAAATTCGGATCTTTTCAATGAGCCGGTTCACCGGATCTCGTTCTTTTCATTCAAAAGATCCAGGTGTATCTTTTGCACTGCCGTACAAGGAGACTGCAGATTAATATTGAAAAACCGAAAACTAATTTAAAAAAAAAAATTGTGAATAAATTATGAGCTTTAATGAAAATACTCAAAGTTGATTATTTTAAGGCAGTGCTGGGTATTGCGGGAAATAATAGGAAACTAGTTTTAAAAAATTTTGGCTCTAGTCCTGGATTTGACGGCATAACAATTGAATGTCTAAAAATATTAAAAGATTTTATCTCAAAGCCTCTTACATACTTAATTATTTTTAACCTTTCGAAGAGTGTATTCCCTAAAATTTAGTAAACACTCAACAATTATTGACTTATTTCCTTAATATATATCGTTGGAAAAATAATTGAAAAGGTTGCAAAGTAGAAATTAATGAGTTTCTTTAAAAGACATAAAATATTAAACGAAAGTGAAAATATTTCCATGGCAAGAGCGAAGCGCACGTCAGCCTAACATGAACGCGAAAAGAGAGTTTTAATCCCTTTAGCCCTGCAAATTTTGAGATAGCGATATCTTTTAATTTCGAATCGAGCGGGGAGTAAAACAAATTGAAATTGACTTAAAAGTGAAAATACCATTAATGAAAAATGTAAATTTTCATTTTGGACTTTTCGTGTTCAGCAACACTTTTTCCTAAATATATCTTCCATCTCCTCTTTTCAATTTATAATCTTTAATACTTAATATTCCATCTTTAATCTTCAATTTTCAATCTTCAATCTTCAATTTTCAATCTTCAATTTTCAATATTCAATCTTCAATCTTCAATTTTCAATCATCAAACTTCAATCTTCAATCTTCAATCTTCAATCTTTAATCTTCAAACTTCAATCATCAAACTTCAATCATCAAACTTCAATCATCAAACTTCAATCATCAAACTTCAATCATCAAACTTCAATCATCAAACTTCAATCATCAAACTTCAATCATCAATCATCAATCATCAATCATCAATCATCAACCATCAATCATCAATCATCAATCATCAATCATCAATCATCAATCATCAATCATCAATCATCAATCATCAATCATCAATCATCAATCAACAATCATCAATCATCAAACATCAATCATCAAACATCAATCATCAATCATCAATCATCAATCATCAATCATCAATCATCAATCAGCAATCATCAATCATCAATCATCAATCATCAATCATCAATCATCAATCATCAATCATCAATCAATCATCAATCATCAATCATCAATCATCAATCATCAATCATCAATCATCAATCATCAATCATCAATCATCAATCATCAATCATCAATCATCAATCATCAATCATCAATCAATCATCAATCATCAATCATCAATCATCAATCATCAATCATCAATCATCAATCATCAATCATCAATCATCAATCACCAATCATCAATCACCAATCATCAATCATCAATCATAAATCATCAATTATCAATCATCAATCCCCCATCCTCCATCCACAATCCTCAATCCTCAATCCTCAATCCTCAATCCTCAATCCTCAATCCTCCATCCTCCATCCTCCATCCACCATCATCTATCCTCCATCATCCATCCTCCATCATCCATCCTCCATCATCCATTCTCCATCATCCATCCGCTATCCACCATCATCCATCCTCCATCCTCAATCCTCCATCCTCAATCCTCAATCCTCAATCCTCAATCCTCAATCCTCCATCCTCCATCATCCATCCTCCATAATCCATCCTCCATCCTCAATCCTCCATCCTCCATCCTCCATCCTCCATCCACCATCATCCATCCTCCATCATCCTTCCTCCGTCATCCATCCTCCATCCTCCATCCTCCATTCACCATCCACAATCCTCAATCCTCAATCCTCAATCCTCAATCCTCAATCCTCAATCCTCCATCCTCCATTCTCCATCCTCCATCCTCCATCCTCCACCCTCCATCCACCATCATCCATCCTCCATCATCCATCCTCCATCCACCATCATCCATCCTCAATCCTCAATCCTCAATCCTCCATCCTCCATCCTCCATCCTCCATCCTCCATTCTCAATCCTCAATCCTCCATCCTCCATCCTCCATCCTCCATCCTCCATCCTCCATCCACCATCATCCATCCTCCATCATTCATCCTCCATCCTCCATCCTCCATCATCCATCCTCCATCATCATCATCTCAAAGATCAGCGAACCTTAAAGATACAGGAGCCGTGATGATCCGAGAACCGCAAAGATCCGTCAAGATCTGTTGAGCCGTCGAGATCCGCGAACCGCAAAGATCCGTAAAGATCTGCTGAGCCGTGCAGATCTGTTGAACCGTCGAGATCTGTTGAACCGTTGAACCGTAAAGATCCGTTGAACCGGCTCAGATTCGTTGAACCGGCTCAGTTGGATCTTCTGCTTGAGCCGGTTCATTGAGCCGGCTCAGATCTGAGTTACCCATCTCTACCATAGACCCGACACTAAGCCAGCCGACTTCTGACTGCGCAGAGTATAATGCAGGAGCGCTAGCGCTTTACCGACCTGCTCTGAGGCTCCAACAGGGCTGTCAGGTCGCATGTCCACGAGACACCCATAATTCATTACTCCCCTTACGACCGAGAGGGAGTTTAGTACACCGGTAATAGACGGCACAAAATCCTAGCAACATACTTGAAACGAACCAAAAAAAAAAGAAAAACACAAGGACACTTCACTGCGTACCGGAAAAGACGCAAACAAAAAAAAAAAAAATCTATGAAATCAACAAAAAAAAGAAAAAAAAGAAAAGTAGGTAATTCCCATTACTTACATATTTTATTTAAGTTTTTTTCTTCTAAAAATCCCCGTCTGATAGTTCCTGCTCGCCTCCCTGTGGCTACCCCCGGTGCGGGCCCGTTTTCCGCTGCGCACAGCACACCTGTCCAAAAATGTATTCCTTGTTTCCTTTCGTTCTTGTTTCGTTGCACAACTTCAAATTAAACCAAACAAAACTTGACCGGCTCGGCCAGCGGCTGGAACACGACCCTTACGACCTGCTCGGCCGGTGGCTAGGACACTCCTCTCAACTCAAAAAAGCGACCGTCTCGGCCGGTGGTTGAAACAAGACTCCTCTCTCAGGCACCTGATCGCGGGTGACAGGTCATTTTTTCCAAAAAAATTTCTGCAGCGCGGCGTCTGTTCAGATGAATAGCCTGTCGTGCATGCGTAATTGACATCTGCAGTTTATTGCCCAGTAGGCAAATTTCTCGCGCCAGTGTTAGGTGAAATTACCGAACATTTTTTTTTTTTCCATGCCAGATGAAACATTTTTCTTAGGCGTTCGTTACACTTTATTTAAAATAAACGGAGTGATGGCATGGTTTTGTGAGGAAACAGAAATGAAATATCCATATTCAACCAAAGGTGCAAGAAAACTATTGCTACCATTTCCATCTCCATATATAGCTGTATGTGGATTTAATGCCATAAATGATATGCTGCTAAAAAAAAAGAAATCGACTGTATATAACGCAACGGGGAGACTTGAGACTGAAGCTAGCAAAATTGGAACCCAACATAAAATCTATTTGCATCAAGCGCAAGGATCTCACTAAATTTAAATAATTACTAATAATTAAAATAATATAAAAAAAAAAAATCTGCCAACAGTCTGGGCGCAACTTTATTATTTTTTCGGTAGAAGTTCGGAACGAGTTTAATTCTGAGATGCGGTGTAGGTTACCATGTGACTGAAAACAAAAAAAAAATTCGGAAAGCGGTTAAAATGGGGTCGCGCTAGAATACTTACGCCGCTGCCTCATATAACATATTAATTACATAATTGGTTCGTACACCGGGACGAGATCTAGTCCTAGTATAATATCAGTTGTTACGCCATTAGAAGGTTTTTCGTGACTTGGTTTCGGGCCATTACATGAAATCGGAAATGCGTTTGAAGACGATTATATAAAAAGTCTGTGGGAGTGCAAACCAATCTAATATCTTATCAATCCTGAGAAATATGTCGAAAGCCTTACGTCCTTTTGGAGTTGAATAACAAACATCCCGAAATCAACTTTTTGACGATTATGTAGGAAGCCTTTGGAAGTAAAAATGAATTCGATATCTCATTAGAACTAGAAAAATGTAAGAATTTGTGAAAACATATACAACCCCCTTGCACCCACTTTGAGGTTGAATATCCAAAAATCCTGAAATGAGTTTTTAGATATATATAAAAAAAGCCCGAGGAAGTGAAAACCAATCCGATGTCTTATCACTCCTAAGAGATATGACGGAATTCGTGAAAAAGAGTTCAACCCGTTTTTACCCTCTTAGGGGTTGAAAAAGGAAAAACCTTGAAAACAAGTTTTAGGTGATTATTAAATAAGCCCGTGGAAGTAAAAAGTTATGCGATATCTAATCAGACCTGAGGGATACGGCTGAATTCGTGAAAATGTATAATCCCCTTTACACCACATTGGGGGTCTAATTTTAAAAAATCCTGAAAATACTTTCTAGGTATTTATATGAAGAACCCGTAGAAAAAAAATGAATTCAATATTTGGAAAGACCTAATAGATATGACGAAAATTGTGAAAATATATGCATTCCATTTTCACTGATAATTTTTTTTGCCCCACTTCCGAACGCCAATAGATATTTGAATTTTTTTTAATCAAAATTACTTTTCTAGTTGATTTACATATACATACCGAATTTTAACTTTCTAGCATAAGCCGTTCTATAGTTAAGAAAAACACCCCCCACCCCCGTACCATACTACCCCTATAAAAAATTATATTTTTCCAACATGCTACTACTATAGTTCTATCTAAATACTAAGTTTCAGCTTTATATTGTTATAGGTTCTCGAGATATAAAAATCGGAACTTTTTCCTTTTCACCCTCCCCCAGCCTCACCCTCTACACCCTCACCTTCAAAATTTTTTTTTCTGCCGGGGGTCTATTAGGCCTACTTCTGGTAAAAATTTTAAGCATCTATCTTACATTGTGCTTGAGATATAAGACGTGATTTTTTAAAAAAATTCTTACCCCTTCCACTTCCATGCTCCACCGCCCCCTTAAAAAATTTTACTTTCAGCAAACTTTATTTGTCAACATTTATACAGAAACCAAATTTTATTTCTCTAGTGCAATTGGTTCGTGAGATATCGTAATCTAAAGTTTTTCAACCCTCACCCCCGTACGTCACTGCCCCCTGTCAAAAATTTGTTTCGAATCTATTCTCCTAGTATACCCACAGATGTTCATTAAGTTTTAATTTCGAGACATTAACCGATTAGGAGATTTGGATTTTAGAATGTCTCGATCTCGGCTTTCGAGCGTTTCGGACGCATTATTATTCCCCCCACTCCCACACCCCTTTACCCATATTATCATTTTTTTTTGCAAATGGGTCCACTATCGATGTTCTATATAAATTCCAAGTTTCAGCCTCCTAGCCTATGCGGTTGCTGAGATCTAGAAACCAAAATTTTTCGTCTAAAACGCTTCCCCCACCTCCCCCCTCATACTCCGACCACCCAAAAAGTGGTCACTTCAAGGAACCTACCCAGTCTATTAATAAAAAAAATTTCAATTTAATAGCTCATAGGGTTTAGGAGTTATAAGCCTTCAAACGTTTTGCGTACGGCGGACGGCGGACGGCGGACGGCGGACGGCGCACAGACGGACTGAAAATTTTTTTTGCTTTTTTGGTGCTTATTAGTCATAAAACGCATAAAAAAAAAATTTCAGGGTAGCAAATTTTTTTTTTTAAAAATCGATAACAATACTTTATTATTAAAATAATAAAGTAATTCATTAAAATTATTTTTTAATTGAATTTAAGTTCTCCGATATATGTTTTTAAAATTTACTTACTGCTTTTTCTCAACAATTTCCTAGTAATTTCTTTATAAAACCTATAATTTAAGTTTCTTAACTGAAGAGTTTAATTTTTGAATATTAAAAATTATGTATATGTTACAGGGGGGCATAATAATTTTCGAAAGGCTTAGGTGGGACATGGCACAAAAAAGGTAGGGAAACACTGATCTAGAGTATAAAAAGTTAAGTTCAAGTAAAGAAAATTCCAAGAAAATTTTAATTGTAAATCATTACGCCTTCGTCTGGAAGGGGGGTGATGTGGCCTATTTAGATGGACGTTACTGTGTTCAGCTAAATGGCACACAAAATATTGAAAGTCGTATTTTAAATTGGACCCGTTAGGTAAAAAACATGTAGGGGAGACTAGGTAGAAATGCACCATTTTTCATTAATTACTTTGGCAGACGAGCTCACCAGAAGGGGGTCGGAAATGAGCATAGAGCTGGCCGACGAGTCGGTTCTATGTCCCATTGAATGTGCAAAGGGAATGATTGATATTGAAGCGATCAGACAGATGGAGGGGGCCTGGGTGAATCTATCGGGATTCCGGCAAGCAAGAATCTGCTGGCCGAAACTTGATAGGAGGAACTCTAGCTTCAATTTGTCTCTGGGCAGGGACATTTGTAGACAACTTATAGGGGTCCTAACGGGGCACTGTCCCTTTGGGAGGCATGGAGAAAGGCTAGGAATACCCATGGCTGACCTGTGTCGCTGTGGTGATGAGAATGTTGAGCCAACACTGGAGCATCTAGTGTGTGAATGTGAAAGTCTGGCACGTACCAGGCATCGGTACTTGGGGAAATTCTCCTTAACCGATCTATCAGAACTTGCGATAATTCCTTTATGGAGAACTACTCTCTTCATAAGGAAGAGCAATATTTGGAATCAGTAGTCTAGAGCCCGGTTTTATACGAGGGGACCACAATGGATCCACAGTGATCTCTCGTGATGGACTGAGGCACATCGCTTTAGTCCACCCTTCTCAACCTAACCTAACCTAACCTAATTACTTCATATCTCCGAAGAAAATAGTGGAACTTGATTAATTTTTATACTCTAGATGAAATCATATAGAGTATTATAAGTTTAATCCAGCCCAAAAGTTTGTAACGCATAGAACCAAGCCTCGGACGAAAAAAAGTTCTATTTTATTTTTTGTTTATTTGTGGCTAAAAACCTCAAATCCGCTTGACGTCCGTCCGTCCGTCCGTCCGTCCGTCCGTCCGCCCGTCCGCCCGTCCGTCCATCCGTCCGTCTGTCCGTTAGCACGATAACTCAAGAACGCCTTCACCTAGGATCTTGAAATTTTGAATCTGGATGTTTGGTTGAATTTGTAAGGCTAAGTTCGTTAACGGGCAAAATCGTCCTACTCCTTCGGGTAGCTGCCATACAAAATGTCCTTAAAACACGTGTTGAAAAATATTAGCCGATAACTTCGGAAGGGTTTAAGCCACAACTTTGAAAATTTGTATGTGTTACTTTTTTAATAGTTGAAACTAAATGTAGAATTATGAAAGAAATTCTGATAGTCCTTCGTGTAGCTGCCATACAAATATCCTGTCAAAATGCATTCACTTAATTTACGAAACTCACTATAACTCAAGTAATCTTTTAGCTATGAATTGGAAATTTTGTACAAATTAGTTTTGAGTAAAAACGAAGTTCGAGTTTACTCATCAGCGAAATCCTTTTACTCCTTCTGGTAGCTGCCATACAAAATGTCCTTAAGATACGTGTTCAACAATATTTTTCGATAACTTTTGAACGCTTCGAGCTACGAATTTGAAATTTTGTACACGTTCATTTTTAAATGGTTCCAAGGAAAGGGATAAATATGTAAGAAATCGAGTGAGTCCTTCCTGCACCTCTCATGTGAAAGTCCTTCAAAAAGGACTTTTTTTCGATGACTTAACCATTTCAAGATAAGAAATTAAACACTGAATATTATCTTTTAGTTTTGAGTAGCAATCTAATGGCAGTCCTTAAGAAAGGACATACAACATGCACACACGTAATTCTACCTTATCCCTAACTACAATATAAATCGGAGTTCAGTATTCATCTAGAGTATTATACGATTGGCTTACAGCCGATCGTGACTGCAGTATGTTTCTTTCTTTATTTGATCAAACACCTTGCGCAAATATTTTATTCATAACAAAGAGCAAAATATAAACAGAACTTGAGGACTAATGAAGAAGAACGCAGTCAGTCCAAATGGTGCATTTCTCCCATCATACGGGAGAAATGCACCACATTTTATATACATAGCCAACCCAAACCAAATTAGTGGAAACAAAAACATGAAATATATTTATAAAAGTAACAAACAATAACGAACTAAACAGTAAATACATTAAACCTTTTTCGATTTTTATACTAATAAAAAATACCGAATAGTAATAACTCAATGGTTTTATATAAGTTTTGATAAGTCAACGGATATTAAAATTTGAAAAATCTATTGCAAATTTGATATGTTACTGCTGTCTCCTTGTAGCAAGAATCCATTCTGGTTGCATCAAAATAATTTGAATATCATCAAGATTTGTGGCCATGAATTCAGGCAAAGGAGGCATAACAATCTGGTGCATCTCTCCCTATATGCTAGTGGTGCAATTCAACCGATTCCGACCAGATGGATATTTTTTATTGTTTTTTATAAATTAAAACAAATAATAAACTAGCACTTTACTAAAACACACCTTAGACTACACGCTATATATACGCGTACCTAGAAAGGTTCACGACCGATAATTTGTCCTTAAACAAAAATGTAGCATATGCAACAAAATTTAGTTTCCTTAGCGTTTTTCTTTTTCTGCGAATAACTGTTCAAAATTACACGGTATTTTAACGATTCCTGAACGCGATCGTATGGATAGCAAAGAGAAAGAGAATACTACTTCTGCTTTGCCGATTTTACTTACGAGCGAGCGCCAATGGCGAGTGGTGCATTTATACCTATGGTGAAGGGCTACCCATTCTACGCTACAATGATTTTTGTTAAATGCACTTAGCATTATAGGCAAATAGGTAAAATAATGAAACAATAGAATCATGTTAAAATGAATTGGGAATGATAGTACCAAGACTGATATTTGTAGACGTAAATAGGTTAGTATTTAGAAAAATAGATTATGGTTGAATTAGAAGTCGTAGCGATAGGTCGCATTTTATTTATCGGTACAACCGAACCGTCTTCCTCGGGTGAAGTTGCAAGTTCACGCAAAGACCCCACCAGCTCTTCTTAGGGCTTGCATAAAAAGAGTAACCGATTGACATCAGTTCTTGTCAGAACTGATGCCACAAATAAAACATACTGCAGTCACGATCGGCTGAAAGCCAATCGTATAATACTCTAGATGAATACTGAACTCCGATTTATATTGTAGTTCGGGATATAGTAAAATTACGTGTGTGCATGTCGTATGTCCTTTATTAAGGACTCCCATTTGATTGGTACTCAAACCTAAAAGACAATATTTAGTATTTAATTTCATATCTTGAACTGGGTAAGTTATCGAAAAAAATGTCCTTTTTGAAGGACTTTCACATGAGAGGTGCAGAAAGGACTCTCTCGATTTCTTACATATTTATCCTTTTCCTTGGAACCATTTAAAAATAAACGTGTACAAAATTTCAAATTCGTAGCTTGAAGCGTTCAAAAGTAATCGAAAAACATACTGCAGTCACAATCGGCTGCAAGCCAATCGTATAAAACTCTAGATGAATACTGAACTCCGATTTATATTGTAGTTGGGGATAAAGTAGAATTGCGTGTGTGCATGTTGTATGTCCTTTCTTAAGGACTGCCATTAGATTGCTATTTAAAACTAAAAGACAATATTCAGTGTTTAATTTCTTATCTTGAACTGGTTACGTCATCGAAAAAAAAAGTCCTTTTTGAAGGACTTGCACATGGGAGGTGCAGGAAGAAATCACTCGATTTCTTACATATTTATCCTTTTCCTTGGAACCATTTAAAAATTAACGTGTACAAAATTTCAAATTCGTAGCTTGGAGCGTTCAAAAGTTATCGAAAAATATTGTTGAACACGTGTCTTAAGGACATTTTGTATGGCAGCTACCAGAAGGAGTTAAAGCATTTCGCTGATTAGTAAACTCGAACTTTGTTTTTACTCAAAACTAATTTGTACAAAATTTCCAATTCATAGCTAAAAGATTACTTGAGTTATAGTAAGTTCCGTAAATTAAGTGAAGACGTTTTGACAGGATATTTGTATGGCAGCTACACGAAGGACTAATAGGATTTTCTTCATAATCATATATTTAACTCCAACTATTGGAAAAATAATACATACAAAATTTCAAAGTCGTAGCTTAAACCCTTCTGAAGTTATCGACCAATATTATTGAACACGTGTTTTAAGGACATTTTGTATGGCAGCTACCCGAAGGAGTAGGACGATTTTGCCCGTTAACGAACTTAGCCTTACAAATTCAACCAAACATCCAGATTCAAAATTTCAATATCCTAGGTGAAGGCGTTCTTGAGTTATCGTGCTAACGGACAGACGGACGGACAGACTGACGGACGGACGGACGGGCGGACGGACGGACGGACGGACGGACGGACTGACCGACGGACGGACGGACGTCAAGCGGATTTGAGGTTTTTCGTCCGAGGCTTGGTTCTATGCGTTACAAACTTTTGGGCTGGATTAAACTTATAATACTCTATATGATTTCATCTAGAGTATAAAAATAAATGTAATAATTTTTCATTTCACAGTAAAGTATCGCCATACAACCAGAGTATTATCCCGACACCGTAGTGTCAGCGGGGAGAGAGTGTTCAATATTAACTAAAACTAGATGAATACTGAACTCCGATTTATATTGTAGTTGGGGATAAAGTAGAATTACGTGTGTGCATGTTGTATATCCTTTATTAAGGACTGCCATTAGGTTGATACTCAAAACTAAAAGACAATAATCTGTGTTTAATTTCATATCTTAAAATGGGTAAGTCATCGAACAAAAATGTCCTTTTTGAAGGACTTTCACATGGGAGGTGCAGGAAGGACTCACTCGATTTCTTACATATTTATCCTTTTCCTTGGAACCATTTAAAAATTAACGTGTACAAAATTTCAAATTCGTAGCTTGAAGCGTTCAAATGTTATCGAAAAATATTGTTGAACACGTGTCTTAAGGACATTTTGTATGGCAGCTACCAGAGGGAGTAAAAGGATTTCGCTGATTGGAAAGCTTGAACTTCGTTTTTACTCAAACCTAAATTGTACAAAATTTCCAATTCATAGCTAAAAGATTATTTGAGTTATAGTAAGTTCCGTAAATTAAGTGAAGACGTTTTGACTGAATATTTGTATGGCAGCTACACGAAGGACTAATAGAATTTTCTTCATAATCATACATTTAGCTCCAACTATTGAAAAAATAACACATACAAAATTTCAAAGACGTAGCTTAAACCCTTCTGAAGTTATCGGCCAATATTCTTAAACACGTGTTTTAAGGACATTTTGTATGGCAGCTACCCGAAGCAGTAATAGGATTTCGCTGACAAGTAAAGCTCAACTTTCTTTTCACTTAAAACCAATTTGTACAAAATTCCGAATTCATAGCTAAAAGATTACTTGAGTTATAGTGAGTTTCGTAAATGAAGTGAATACATTTTGACAGGATAGTTGTATGGCAGCTACACGAAGGACTAACAGGATTTTCTTCATAATCATAGAGTTAGCTCCAACTATTGGAAAAATAACACATACAAAATTTCAATGTCGTAGCTTAAACCCTTCTGAAGGTATTCTGAGGTTATCGGCGAATATTCCTAAACACGTGTTTTAAGGACATTTTGTATGGCAGCTACCAGAAGGAGTAAAGGTATTTTGCTGGCTAGTAAACTCAAACTTCCTTTTTACTCAAAACTAATTTGTACAAAATTCCGAATTTGTAGCTAAAAGATTACTTGAGTTATAGTGAGTTTCGTAAATTAAGTGAATACATTTTGACAGGATATTTGAATGGCAGCTACACGAAAGACTAACAGGATTTTCTTCATAATCATATATTTAGCTCCAACTATTGGAAAAATAACACATACAAAATTTCAATGTCGTAGCTTAAACCCTTCTGAAGGTATCGACCTATATTCTTGAACACTTGTTTTAAGGACATTTTATATGGCAGCCACTCGAATGAGTAGGACGATTTTGCCCGTTAACGAACTTAGCCTTAGAAATTCAACCAAACATACAGATTCAAAATTTCAAGATCCTAGGTGAAGGCGTTTTTGAGTTATCGTGTTCACGGACAGACGGACGGACAGACGGACGGACGGACAGACGGACGGACGGACGGACGGACGGACGTCAAGCGGATTTAAGGTTCTTGGGCACAAATAAACACAAAATAATATATAACTATTTTTCGTCCGAGGCTTGGTTCCATGCGTTACAAACTTTTGGGCTGGATTAAACTTATAATACTCTATATGATTTCATCTAGAGTATAAATATTGTTGAGCACGTGTCTTAAGGACATTTTGTATGGCAGCTACCAGAAGGAGTACAAGGATTTCGCTGATTAGTAAACTCGAACTTCGGTTTTACTCAAAACGAATTTGTACAAAATTTCCAATTCATAGCTGAAATATTACTTGAGTTATAGTAAGTTCCGTAAATTAAGTGAAGTCGTTTTGACAGGATATTTGTATGGCAGCTACAAGAAGGACTAACAGGATTTTTTTCATAATCATACATTAAGCTCCAACTATTGAAAAAATTACACATACACAATTTCAAAGTCGTAGCTTAAACCCTTCTGAAGTTATCGACCAATATTGTTGAACACGTGTTTCAAGGACATTTTGTATGGCAGCTACCAGAAGGAGTAAAGGGATTTCGCTGACTAGTAAACCTGAACTTCGTTTTTACTCAAAACTAATTTCTACAAAATTCCGAATTCGTAGCTAAAAGATTACTTGAGTTATAGTGAGTTTCGTAAATTAAGTGAATACATTTTGACAGGATATTTGTATGGCAGCTACGCGAAGGACTAATACGATTTTCTTCATAATAATACATTTAGCTCCAACTATTGAAAAAGTAATACATACAAAATTTCAAAGTCGTAGCTTTAGGCGTTCCGAAGTTATTCGTCAATATTCTTGAACACGTGTTTTAAGGACATTTTGTATGGCAGCTACCCGAAGGAGTAGGACGATTTTGCCCGTTAACGAAGTTAGCCTTACAAATTCAACCAAACACCCAGATTCAAAATTTCAAGATCCTAGGTGAAGGCGTTCTTGAGTTATCGTGTTCACGGACAGACGGACGGACGGGTGGACGGACGGACGGACGGACGGACGGACGGACGGACGGACGTCAAGCGGATTTGAGGTTTTTGGCCATAAATAAACAAAAAATAATATATAACTTTTTTTCGTCCGAGGCTTGGTTCTATGCGTTACAAACTTTTGGGCTGGATTAAACTTATAATACTCTATATTATTTCATCTAGAGTATAAAAAGTATTAGCGCGCACCGCCCTTTTCAAGGTCAGAGCAACAGCGCTTTTTAGTGCTAAAAGAAGCCAGACCTCACTCGCTCCTGGATACAGGCGCTAGGAGGACTCAGCCGGACCAGCGCTCGGGTCCTAGATGTAACATCGCCCCCGGACGCCGGCAATAATTTTGGGCACACCTGTGCCTTTGGTGTAGCGGGCCAAATCCTGGTTCGCCTACAGATATATCGATTTCGAACGAAATCGTTCCGTAGCTACAATGACTATTGTTACCGAATCCAACAAGTATTTCACCCAACCTCGTAGTTGCTTGGCGATTGAAATTATTCTGGCGAATTTATGAGACTCTCGAAGATTCTAGAGAATGGCTGTGGCTTGTGTTATGTTATTTCTGCATGTTTTACGTATTTTAAATATTAACTTTTCTTTTCTTCTTTTCATTTTTCTTTTTCTTTCCTCTAACTACTTTTTGATTAAATTTATTAGTAATTACTAACTCTTTTTATTATTATTTTTTTTTTACATTTTCCGATTACTTTTTTTTATTTCTTTCTCTTCTTCTGATTAACGGAATATATATATATAGCTTGTATCACGGTACTACCCCTTATACCAGTGCGTTGTGCTGTCTGGGGAGTACTTTCGGTTTATGGTATAGATTTAATAGACATTGAGCCCAATGTCGGCATACATGCATGAGTATCTCGATATGGTGAAAAATTTTCCAGCTCATTGAACAAGGAGACAGTATGGTCACCAGTTCTTTAAGCTGAGGAAGTGTGCCCAAATGGGGAATTTCTCACCAACTTTAGAGTTGGGAAGGAATTGCCCATTTTGCATGAAGGGATCAAATCAATTATTATTAAAAATCTTAGAATTGTCTTGGCGCTTGATATGTCGATCAATGTATTGAATTCCTGTCCACTTATCTTAGCTTTATCAGTTAAACACAGTTAGTTTACTATAGAATCAATTTCTTTCGTATGCTTTTCCGTGTTTTGATTACTTTCACTGCAGTTTACAGAAATATGCAAGAACTTTTTCCACCGAAAACAACGAGCACCTTTGCTTTTGTCGGGACAGTCTTTGTCGATATGCGAAAGCGCTCCACAGTTCTTACATCGCCTTGTCTTATCCGTGTGCTCTTTTCCTTTGCTAATGGATTGCTCTGCATATATTCTAGGTTTTTCTTTTACCTGCTCGGACTTAATCTTGTCGTAGATTTCAAATTTTCTTTTTAATTCGTTGAAGCTGCTGGCATCGTATAAAATCGCTTTATTGATGGACGTGTCTGGTATGCCGTCCACGACATAATTTATGAGGTGTTTCGTTTCCACAGATCCTCTTTTCGCTATATTTTTCATCCTGTACATATCGCCGTGTCGGAAGAACAGTGCCGCAACTATGTCCATCAAGTTAGCCCCGCCATTTTCGAAAAAATATAATTTTTCAATTGTGCTGAGTTGTGCTCAATTTGTGCCGTTTGTGCCGTAAAAACAAATTGTTTTTACTTCAGTCAATAAAAAGTTACGGCCATGTATTACACTAAAAATTATGTTAAGTTAGCCCCGCCATTTTCGAAAAAATATAATTTGGCAATTGTGCTGAGTTGTGCTCAATTTGTGCCGTTTGTGCCGTGAAAAGAAATTATTTTTACTTCAGTCAATAAAAAGTTACGGCCATGTACTAAAAATTATGTTAAGTTAGCCCCGCCATTTTCGAAAAAATATAATTTGGCAATTGTGCTGAGTTGTGCTCAACTTGTGCCGTTTGTGCCGTAAAAGGAAATTATTTTTACTTCAGCCAATAAAAAGCTACGGCCATGTATTACACTAATACAAATTAGCACCGCCAACTAAAAGTAAGCCCACTTTATTATTATACAGGGTGTTTGGTACTCCGTGCACGACCTTGTAAGGGGTTATTCCTTGATATATTTGGAGAAAAAAATTGTTCCACAGGGTGGGTCAATTTTCAATAACAGTGGAGATACAGGGTGGTTAAGAAAAGTGTTTTTGACCGGTACCCTTACTCACTTAAAACGTTATATCTTAAAAACGAATAATCACAAGGCAAAGTGTTATAACTCGTTTTTTAGGCAATCAAATTATCTTTCATTTGATGTAACAGTCTAAATTGTAACTGCACCCAATCTTGAGATATTTACTCGAAAACACCAATTTTTGCTACGTGAACCCTTAAAATTCAGTGATCAATGTAGTTTTTCTCAGAAAACCCCATTATAAACATGTCATTTTAATTTTATTTTTTTATGAGCCGTATTATTACCTACAAAAGCTGCAAACATGGATGAGTTACGATTAACATTTTGGAAGTAATAGGTAAAAATACATATCGCATAAAAATTAAATATTTCAAAAGTCAGTGCCATAAAGTGGACCTCGTTTAATTTGTCGGTAGTACTGAAGTATTTTTATTGCCCATTTATTACTATTTAAAGTATGTAGGAAAACAATGAAATGTAACTGAGTTTCAACATAATTGATGCTTTTACCTGGATGTGGTAGGTAATACTGGGTTCGGTACTATGCCTTTTTTAATAGGGTGCCTTACAAAATAAAAAGCCTATAAAAGCAAAACTACCTTCATATTTTTATCAGTTTTAGTTACGTTGCTAAAAGAAGAAGGTGTCAGTAGAATAAAAAAAATAATTTCGAAATGTCTGAGTACTCCAATGAAGAATATGCTGACATTGTGTTAATTTATGGAGAGTGTCGCGAAAATGGACAAGCCGCGCGAAGGCTTTACCATCAGAGACATCCCCATCGACGGACACCTGACAGGAGAGTATTTCAGGACGTTTACAGGAGAATTAGGGAAACTGGCAGCGTTAGAACAAGGAGAGTAAATGCAAATCCTGCGCCCATAATCGCTGTTCAGATTGATGAAAGAATACTGCAAGCAGTGCAAAATGATCCATCGATCAGTATCCGACGCTTGGCATTGCAGTTTAACATATCTACTTGGAAGGTTTGGAGTATTTTAAAAGTAGAACGCTTCCATGCCTACCATCACACACCAGTACAGGAGCTGCTACCCATTGATTTCCGCAAACGGATGGAGTTTTGCAATTGGCTCCTTGAACGAAAAATAGATGACGACAATTTTTTCAACAATATTCTGTGGACGGATGAGTCCCAATTTACCAGAGACGGTATCACAAACTTCCACAACCTACATACGTGGGCTGAGAGCAATCCACACACAAGAAGAGCGGCATCATTTCAGCATAGATTCAGCGTCAATTTATGGGCAGGCGTGATTGGTGACGATTTACTTGGACCTTAGGCTTCCGCGTACTCTAAATAGCTCCAATTACTTACAGTTTTTATCAAATGATCTACAGGACTTATTGGATGATATTCCACTGGTACGATTGGCTTCCATGTTTTACCAACACGATGGTGCTCCAGCTCATTACGGCCGACAGATCACAGATTGGTTAAATTCCAATTATAGCAATCGCTGGATCGGTAGAAATGGACCGATACACTGGCCTGCAAGATCTCCTGATCTTACTATTATGGATTTCTTTGTATGGGGACGGATGAAGGACCTAGTCTACGCAACGCCAGTAGAAACATTGGAAGATCTAAATATCAGGATCGATGCGGCAGCAATAGAAGTAAGGACGCAGTTGAGGAATATGAATACCAAGAGAACACTCGCCAAACGAGCTTTAGCGTGCATTCAAAATGAAGGTGGCCATTTTGAACATGTATTATAACAAAAATTTTTTAAATAAAACATAAAAACCATTATTAAATTCTTTTAGTTCAAACAAGTAGTGTAGATCAACATGCACATGCACTGACTTTTGGAATATTTAATTTTTATGCGATATGTATTTTTACCTATTACTTCCAAAATGTTAATCGTAACTCATACATATGTATGCAGCTTTTGTAGGTAATAATACGGCACATAAAAAAATAAAATTAAAATGACATGTTTATAATGGGGTTTTCTGAGAAAAACTACATTGACCACTGAATTTTAAGGGTTCAAGTAGCAAAAATTGGTGTTTTCGAGTAAATATCTCAAGATTGGGTGCAGTTACAATTTAGACTGTTACATCAAATGAAAGGTAATGATTCCCTAAAAAATGAGTTATAAGACTTTGCCTTGTGATTATTCGTTTTCAAGATATAACGTTTTAAGTAAGTAAGGGTACCGGTCAAAAACACTTTTCTTAACCACCCAGTATCTCCACTGTTATTGAAAATTGACCCACCCTGTGGAACAATTTTTTTCTTCAAATATATCAAGGAATAACCCCTTACAAGGTCGTGCACGGAGTACCAAACACCCTGTATACATATCTATGTGCTATGAAAAATAGTATTTCAGTTTTTAATTGTGCTAAATAATTTTACTTTCGACCAAAGTTATATTTTTGTAAAAACAACAATCAATCGCATTTCTTAAAACAAAGTCGAAGAGTATATTAAACACGATCATTCTTTCTATAAATGGTCCATACGAGCGAGCGGAAGTTAATGTCTTCCGAAACACTGACCTTTTATTGTTGATTTACCATTAGATACACACTGATCTTGTTGATTCACGGAATATGACTACAAAGCGATTAGCTAGAATCGAACGAAAATTGTCCAAAATCCTCGAAATGAAAAATCAATATCAAACGAATATTTGCAACTGGGGCGTCTTATGTTAAGTCACCGATAATGAAGTAAAAAATGCAGGGTATGCAGCCTCACTACGAAAGTACGCGTCATTTTTGACGGCTCCGCAAAATATACCACCGTTGTCTCCTTAAATCAGACGACATTGATGATCGGTCCTGCAATTCAATCCGAATTAATTTTATATTATCTCGATTTATCCACGCAGTTGTTATCTCCGGAGATATCTAAAAGATGTATCGACAGTTCCTCGTCCATCCAGAGAATAAAAAAATCTGCCAACAGTCTGGGCGCAATTTTATTATTTTCTGGCAGAAGTCCGGAACGCGTTTAATTCTGAGACGCGGTGTAGGTTACTATATGACTGAAAACCTAAAAAAGGTTCGGAAAGCGGTTAGAAAGGGGTCGCGCTAGAAAACTTAAACGCCGCTGTCACATATAACAGATGAATTACATAATTGGGTTATACTCCGAGAAGAGGTCTAAGTGATAGTATAATATCAGTTAATACGCGATTAGGAGGTTTTTCGTGATTAGGTTTTTGGTCATTTCATGAAATCGGAAATGCATTTGTAGGCGACTATATAAAAAGTCTGTGGAAGTGAAAACGAATCTGATATCTCATCAATCCTACGAAATATATCGAAAGCCTTACGTCCGATTGGAGTTGAAGATCTAAAAATACTGAAATCAAATTATGTTGTTATATATGTAAAGAAAGCCCGAGGCCCAATCCCATGTCTTATCACTCTTAAGAGATATGACGGAATTCGTGAAAACGTGTTCAACCCGTTTATACCCTCTTAGGGGTTGAAAAAGGAAAAAACTTGAAAAAAAGTTTTAGGTGCTTATTAAACAAGTCCGTGGAAGTAAAAAGTTATTCGATATCTAATCAAACCGGAGGGATATGGCTGAATTCGTGAAAATGTATACAACCCCTTCACACAACCGCAGAAGTCGAATTTCAAAAAATCCTAAAAACACTTTCTAGGTATTTATATGAAGAATCCATACAATAAAAATGAATTTAATATTTGAAAAGAACTAATAGATATGACGAAAATCGTGAAAATATATGTATTCCATTTTCACTGATAATTTTTTTTGCCTCCTTCCGTACACCAATGGATATTTCAAATATTTTTTAATCTAAATTACTTTTAAAGTTGACTTACATATACATACCAAGTTTCAACTTTCTAGCATAAGCCGTTCTGTAATTAGGAAAAACACCCTCCACCCTCGTACCATACTACTCCTATAAAAAATTATATTTTTTCAACGGGCTACTACTATAGTTCTATTTAAATACCAAGTTTCAGTTTTATATAGTTATAGGTTCTCGAGATATAAAAATTGGAACCTTTCCTTTTTCACCCTTCCCCACCCTCGCGACTAACCACCAAAATTTTTTCTGCTAGAGGTCTATTGGGCCTACTTCTGGTATAAGTTCTAAGCATCTACCATACACTGTTCTTGAGATATGAGACGAGATTTTTTAGAAAAATTCTTATCCCCTCCACTTCCATACTCCACCACCCTCTTCAAAAATTTTTCTTTCAGCAAACTTTATTTGTCAACCTTAATACAGAAACCGAATTTTATTTGTCTAGTGTAATTGGTTTGTGAGATATCGTAATCTAAAGTTTTTCACCCCCCACCTCCGCACGTCCCTGCCCTATCTCAAAAATTTATTTCCGACCTGTTCTCCTAGTATACCCACAGATGTTCATCAAGTTTTAATTTCATGGCATTAACCGTTTAGGAGATATGGATTTTAGAATGTCTCGATCTCGGCTTTCGAGCGTTTCGGACGCATTATTATTCCCCCCATTCCCACACCCCTTCACCCATATCACCATTTTTTTGAAAATGGGTCCACTATCGATGCTCTATATAAATTCCAAATTTCAGCCTCCTAGCCTAAGCGGTTACTGAGATCTTGAAACCAACATTTTTCGTCCGAAACGTTTCCCTCACCTCCTCCCTCACACCCCCACCACTCTAAAGGTGGGCATTTGAAGGAGTCTGCGTAGTCTACCAGCAAAAAAAATCAACTTAATAGCTCAACGAGTTTGAGAGCTATAAGCTTTTAAACGTTTTGCGTGCGGCGGGCGGCGTACGGCGTAGGGCGGACAGCGAACAGCGGACGGCGCTCAGACGGACTGGCATTTTTTTTTGCTTTTTTGGTTTTTTGCTGATTTGTGTTGTAGTTGGGGAAAAAGTAGAATTACGTGTATGCATGTTGTATGTCCTTTATTAAGGACTGCCATTGCTACTCAAAATTAAAAGACAATATTCAGTGTTTAATTTCTTATCTTGAACTGGGTAAGTCATTGAAAAAAATGTCCCTTTTGAAGGATTTTCACATGGGAGGTGCAGGAAGGACTCACTCGATTTCTTACATATTTATCCTTTTTTTTGGAACCATTCAAAAATAAATGTGTGCAAAATTTCAAATTCGTAGCTTGAAGCGTTCAAAAGTTATCAGAAAATATTGTTGAACACATGTCTTAAGGATATTTTGTATGGCAGCTACCAGAAGGAGTAAAGGATTTTGCTGACTAGTAAACTCGAACTTTCTTCTCACTCAAAACTAATTTGTAAAAAATTCAGAGTTGATAGCTAAAAGATTACTTGAGTTATAGTGAGTTCCGTAAATTAAGTGAAGACATTTTGAAAGGATATTTGTATGGCAGCTACATGAAGGATTTTCTTCATAATCATACATTAAGCTCCAACTATTTGAAAAATAACACATACAAAATTTCAAAGTCGTAGCTTAAACCCTTCTGAAGTTATAGACCAATATTCTTGAACACGTGTTTTAAGGACATTTTGTATGGCAGCTACCCGAAGGAGTAGGACGATTTTGCCCGTTAACGAACTTAGCCTTACAAATTCAACCAAACATCCAGATTCAAAATTTCAAGATCCTAGGTGAAGGCGTTCTTGAGTTATCGTGTTCACGGACAGACGGACGGACGGACGGACGGACGGACGGACGTCAGGCGGATTTGAGGTTTTTAGCCACAAATAAACAAAAAATAATATATAACTTTTTTTCGTCCGAGGCTTGGTTCTATGCGTTACAAACTTTTGGGCTGGATTAAACTTATAATACTCTATATGATTTCATCTAGAGTATAAAAATCTGCCAACAGTCTGGGCGCAACTTTATTATTTTTTGGGTAGAAGTCCGAAATGTGTTTAAGGGGTAGTACCTAGTCGGATGCAAAAAATAAGACGGTTTTTTGTTAATTGTTTGTGTCTTTGTTAAAAAATCGATTAATGCGAAATATTGAGGGATCATTACACTTATCTTGAACTACATAAAAAAATTTTTTATATTAATTTTTATGAAAAAATGGCGGCAGAGCAGTGCACGGAACAAAGGTCGATTTTTTGTAGGCGTCCCGCGGCTAGCAGCACAAGTCTTTAACGATCGTATGTGAAACAATGAAAAAAAATTTTTCATGATATGCACGAGTTTTACTTTTAAAGTACACATGGATATTCAGAAATTTTAATTTTTGAAAATTTGCGAGCACTTCGAAAAAAAAATCGATTTTTCAACTAAAAAATCGGCCTCAATTTGTTTATAAAAATCGTAATTGTTTATGAAACTCAAAAATCGTGTGTTTACTAGATAATCTATCTAAGAAGGTACAGCCAAAATTTCATATCGATCGGATAAAAATTACTCGAGTTCTACTGCTAGCCGTTTTTGAAAACATGGTTTCGAGAAAAACGCGAAAGATACAGGTTTGGCTACACAGACAACGTATGTTCAATATTTTCTTAAAACTACATATTAGGTGCGTTTTAATGCTCTCTAGAGTAGGATAGGATAGCATAGAAAATTTATATACAAAATAACAACAACATTGCTGTTTTTACGATTCTTTATTACTTTTTTCCATAGATAGTAGGCTAGAATATAGATTTTAACCGGAATAGTTCCCCCAATAGCTCACTGGGGGAACTATGCGCGATAAATTCTCTAATGTAGCCTACTATCTATGGAAAAAAGTTATAAAGAATCGTAAAAACAGCAATGTTGTTGTTATTTTGTATATAAATTTTTTATGCTATCCTATCCTACTCTGGAGAGCATTAAAACGCACCTATTAACGCCATCTATACCTCATTTAGAAACTATACAGGGTGTAACTAGTACTGAGGTTCAAACGAAAATGGGAGATAGAGGAACTTGTCTTGAGTAGAAAATCGTTCTACACATACTCCCGTTCTTGCACCGTTAAGGAGATAGCGCGATTTTAAAGACGAAGGATTTTCATCGTACCTGTGATCACTGTTTGATCTCTAACTTCTGCTGTACTTAGCGTAACGTAATAATTCTGAGCTCGTCGGAAAGGACACAAATTCTTCTTTCTAATTGCTATCAACTGTGTCAATCAGTGTTATACTTTTTGAGAAAAATTCATTTAAATGACACAAAAATAATAAAAAATTAAAAAAAAATACAAAAAAGTCCTGTCTTCTCCAAGAAGGACCTGATTAACCACCAAATTTTATTACATTTTCGGAAAGCCCATAAAATTTCACTATGCGTTTGATAACAGAATTTCTTCATAGGTTGAATTGTAAAGGAGCGGGACTAACAGTTATCAAGCACGTTCCCTTCAAGTAAATCTGGTTTGACACCCGTCATTCGCCGAAGGAGTATGATTTATAATAGTGAGGACGAAATAAAAGAGTTGAAGTATAGTTTATTACGTTTATTTAGTTTATTTAGTTTATTACGTTTACAAATAATTTTCAACATGTCCGCCGTTGTGGAGCAAGCAGAAGTGGTATCGCCGACGAATGGCATTGGTGGGGTTCACACGCAGTAGTTGCGCTCGTAACTGATCGCATGCTTCGGTGATACGGGAAATGAGCTGTTCTCGTGTATGAATTTCCTCTGAGTAGACGATGCTTTTCAAATACTCCCAGACATAAAAGTCCATGGGAGTTAAGTCGGGAGATCGTGGAGGCCATGCAATGGGACCGCCACGACCAATCCATCGATCACGAAAATTCGCGTCGAGCCACCGACGGACATTAGCACCATAATGCGCTGGCGCTCCATCGTGCTGGTACCAAAACCTGACCAGTAGACGGAGTGGTATATCCTCTATGAGGTCTGGTAAAGTTTCCTCCAAAAATTCGGCATAATTGATGGAATTGAGAATTGGGGGAAAAAATACCGGACCGATGAAAGTTCTGCCGATGATGCCAGCCCAAACATTCACACTGAAGCGATGTTGATGGGACGTATTTCGACTGGTATGGGGATTTTCACGTGCCCACACATGCATATTGTGGAAATTTTGTATGCCATCGCGGGTGAATTGCGATTCGTCGGTCCAGAGAGTTCTTCCGAAAAACGCTGGATGTTCGTCTGGTCGCAGTAACATGGTACTACAAAAGTCTTGCCGATGTTCACGATCACCGGGCAACAGTTGTTGCACCGGTGTATTGTGATAGGGATACAGTCCTTCTCCTTGCAGAATTCAGTTACGAGCCCAACTACTGCGTGTGAACCCCACCAATGCCATTCATCTTCTGCTTGCTCCACAACGGCGGACATGTTGAAAATTATTTGTAAACGTAATAAACTAAATAAACTAAATAAACGTAATAAACTATACTTCAACTCTTTTATTTCGTCCTCACTATTATAAATCATACTCCTTCGGCGAATGACGGGTGTCAAACCAGATTTACTTGAAGGGAACGTGCTTGATAACTGTTAGTCCCGCTCCTTTACAATTCAACCTATGAAGAAATTCTGTTATCAAACGTATAGTGAAATTTTATGGGCTTTCCGAAAATGTAATAAAGTTTGGTGGTTAATCAGGTCCTTCTTGGAGAAGACAGGACTTTTTTGTATTTTTTTTTAAATTTTTATTATTTTTGTGTCATTTAAATGAATTTTTCTCAAAAAGTATAACACTGATTGACACAGTTGATAGCAATTAGAAAGAAGAATTTGTGTCCTTTCCGACGAGCCCAGAATTATTACGTTACGCTAAGTACAGCAGAAGTTAGAGATCAAACAGTGATCACAGGTACGATGAAAATCCTTCGTCCTTAAAATCGCGCTATCTCCTTAACGGTGCAAAAACGGGAGTATGTGTAGAACGATTTTCTACTCCGGACAAGTTCCTCTATCTCCCATTTTTGTTTGAACCTCAGTACTAGTTACACCCTGTATAGTGTACATTTGCATCGCCGGTAACGAGTAAAAGGGGCGAAACTCACTCCGAAACGCAATTTGTCATTTTCAAGCGCTCCGCCTTGCTTCGAAAATTCATCTTTTACGTCCACTTAAAATTTGTTTTCAATAAAAAATGATGTCAGACATCACTCTTGACATGTTTTTACACCATTTAAGCCAATAAAAAAAAAATGGAAAAAAAAAAATTTCGACTAGGTATTACCCCTTAATACTGAGATGCGGTGTAGGTCACTATGGGACTGATATCCTAAAAAATAACGTTCCAAATAGCCTCCTGGTTAATCTTTAGGTTAAAATAACGAAATTCATGAAAATGTTAGAAAAACCCCTTTTCATGCACATTTGTTTTACTCAAGCTTAGAATTAAAAAATTTTTTTTTTCTTCAACTACTCCTGTAGTACTTCTACTTATACATACTAAGTTTAAACTTTCTAACATAAGCCGTTTTTGAGATATGAAAAACTACCCCCCACCCCCGTACCTTGCTACCCCTTTCAAAAATTTTATTTTTCTGATATGTCTCTATAGCACCTCTATACGGTTATCAATTTTTAGCTTTCTATCCATTGCGGCTTTCGACAAATTAAAATCAGAATTTTTTCATTTCCACCCCCTCCCATCATCACACCCTACACCCACACCCTCAAAATTTTTTCCGCTATGGGTCTACTGGTCCTAGCTCCTGTAAAAATTTCAAGATCATATCTGATACGGTTCTTGAGATACATATAAAAATAAAACTTTTTGAAAAATGGCTGTCCCCTTCAGCGCTTTACCTCCCCACTCAAAAATTTTACATTCAGTAGGCTCCACTGGTAATTATAAAGGGTTTTCCAATAGGGACTTGACAACTTTGAATTCAATTTGTGAACGCACCCTTTCACTAATCATCGAACTGTCACTGTCAATTTATTCAGTAAACTTAACATTTTTATCATGGTAAAGTACACGAAGGAACAACGTCTGCAAATTATAAAAATTTACTACAGAAATTCGGAGTCGGTGACCGCTACTTTAAGAGCGTTAACTCCGATTTTCGGTCGTAATTCTCGCCCTAGTAGACAGGCAGTAACAAGTTTAGTGCAAAAATTTGAGTCTACATATTCGTTGTGTGATGTTGCCGTGCCAGTGAGACAACGGGTTGGTCGAAGTGTCGAAAATATCGCTGCCGTTGAAACGTCCGTAGCAAATGATCCAAATCAGTCAATTCCACGGCGTTCTCAAGTGTTGGGCATCGCCCAGACCACGTTATGGCGAATTTTGCGTAAGGATCTTGGTTTACACCCATACAAGATCAAGCTGACTCAAGAATTGAAGCCGATGGACCATTTGAAGCGACGTACGTTCTCCGATTGGGCTCTGGAAAAGATGCGCCAAGATGATCAATTTCATCGCAAAATCATCTTCAGTGACGAAGCTCATTTTTGGCTCAGTGGGTTCGTCAATAAGCAAAATATGCGTTATTGGTCCGGTGAAAATCCACATGTGCTTCATGAAAGACCACTTCATCCACAAAAAATAACTGTTTGGTGCGGTTTGCATGCTGGCGGCGTCATAGGGCCATATTTTTTCGTCGACGATAATGATCGTCACGTTACTGTGAATGGTAATCGTTATCGCGCCATGATTACCGATTATTTTTGGCCCGAATTGGAAGATATGGACTTGGACAACATGTGGTTTCAACAGGACGGTGCCACAAGCCACACAGCACACGTTACAATCGATTTATTGAAGAGTAAGTTTGATGAGCGTGTTATCTCAAGAAATGGACCAGTCGATTGGCCGCCTCGTTCGTGCGATTTAACGCCTCTGGACTTTTTTCTTTGGGGCCACGTCAAGTCGTTGGTCTATGCCAACAAGCCGACGACGTTGGAAGAGCTCAGAGCCAACATTGAACACGAAATAGCAGCCATTTCGGCCGAAATGTGTGGCCGAGTCATCGAAAATTGGGTCCAACGAATCGACCGCTGCAAACGTGCCCGCGGTGGCCATATGAACGAAGTCGAATTCCATTCATAAATGTTTTGATTGTACTTCAACCCGATAATAAAGTTTTTGAAATATCTCAAATGGTTTGCATTTTATTTTGAAAAAAAGTTGTCAAGTCCTTATTGGAAAACCCTTTATATACAGCAACCAGATTTTATCTTCCTAGCACAATTGAGTCGGAAGATATTGGAATTCAAAGTGTTTCACCCCCCACCCCCATAACTCACAACTTAAAAAGTTTAACCCTTTTCTAATCTCCTAGTATCTTAATACAACTACCAAATTTCGGCCATCTGACATCAATCGTTCAGGAGATATGGATTTTAGAATGTATCAATCCCAGCTTTCAAGCGTTTTGGACGTATTGTTTCACCCCCCTCCCCCAATTCGCACACCTCTCAATCACTATTGACTATTTTTTTGCAAATGGGTCCACTATCATAGTACTTCATAAGTTCCAACTTTCAGCCTCCTAGCATAAGCGGTTCCTGAGATCTAGAAACCGAAATTTTTCATGTAAAACGCTCCCCCCTCCTCCCCCCTTACACCCACCCCCCTCCAAAAGGTACTCGTAGACGTTCACCCACTCTACCTACCATAAAAATTTAAACTTAATATCTCAAGGGGTTTGTGAGTTACGCACCTTCAAATGCTTTTGAGTACGGCGGACGGCGTACGGCGTCTATGGCGAACAGACGGAAATTTTTTATTTTTTTGCTTTTCTGGTGTTAACTAGTCCTAAAACGAGTAAATACAAAATTTTAGGGTAGCAAACTTTTTTGAAATTTCATGTCGATCACAATACTTTATTATTAAAAAAACATGCTGCAGTCACGATCGGCTGCAAGCCAATCGTATAATACTCTAGATGAATACTGAACTCCGATTTATATTGTAGTTGGGGATAAAGTAGAATTACGTGTGTGCATGTTGTATGTCCTTTATTAAGGACTGCCATTATATTGCTACTCAAAACTAAAAGATAATATTCAGTGTTTAATTTCATGTCTTGAACTGGGTAAGTGACCGAAAAAAAAATTCCTTTTTAAAGAACTTTCACATGGGAGGTGCAGGAAGGACTCACTCGATTTCTTACATATTATCCTTTTCCTTCGAACCATTCAAAAATTTCTAGTAAGACTAGTAAACTCGAACTTCGTTTTCACTCAAAACTAATTTGTACAAAATTCCGAGTTCATAGCTAAAAGATTACTTGAGTTATAGTAAGTTCCGTAAATTAAATGAAGACGTTTTGAAAGGATATTTGTATGGCAGCTACACGAAGGACTAATAAGATTTTCTTCATAATCATACGTTTAGCTCCAACTATTGGTAAAATAATACATACAAAATTTCAAAGTCGTAGCTTAAACCCTTCTGAAGTTATCGACTAATATTCTTGAACACGTGTTTTAAGGACATTTTGTATGGCAGCTACCCAAAGGAGTAGGACGATTTTGCGCGTTAACGAACTTAGCCTTACAAATTCAACCAAACATCCAGATTCAAAATTTCAAGATCCTAGGTGAAGGCGTTCTTGAGTTATCGTGTTCACGGACAGACGGACGGACAGACGAACGGACGGACGGACGGACGTCAAGCGGATTAATAAATAAACAAAAAATAATGTATAACTTTTTTTCGTCCGAGGCTTGGTTCTATGCGTTACAAACTTTTGGGCTGGATTAAACTTATAATACTCATCTAGAGTATAAAAACTAACTGTCCGCTTTTTTCATTTGTTTTACAGTAATTTTCCAATTGGTTTTATGGTATTATGCACTAACTTATTATTCCGATTAATTAATTTCTTTCCGCGCAATGATTTAACTCTTGCACTTCCGGCTCCAGTCTTTTCACGAACTTAATGCCGAGTTGCTTTTGCGCTGCATATAAAAATTGTTGTCGCTTACACTTCTGACACCATGTGGGGTTAACCCGCACCACACTCGGGATAACCAACAAAGAAAACACTGTGTTAATGATATACAAAGTTTTCACGTTGCTTTGCTATCTTCATCAACCGAGTCTTCCCATCGCTTGCGTGGTTTGCGTACTGACACGTTACCACTCGCTTCGCCTTTAGGAGCTCGTTTGAGGATTCTTCTATCTTCCATTCGCTCTACATGCAGTTTACGCAGTGTGTGAGCGATCGAGTTCGATCGATGTGAGGTGATACTCGCTTGATGTGTCAGATTTTGTTGACGAGCTTGTGAAGGGAAAATTGGAGCCAAATGTGGTATTTTGCTTGACTTGTCTTAGTCATGCTAAATATGCTCGCCTTTAATCGGATGGAATGAGGAGGTTGGATGTATGTAGTTTTTACCGCGGTCGACAATCTTTGTTCGTTGAAGCGTATTACTTTTGAAAAAAGTCCCCAGTTGAAGCAGCGTAAAGGCTAGTCTCAAAAATGTCTGCTATTGGTGCTAACAATAGTTATCTTGTCTTCGCTAATGATATCGCTGAAGCAGCCCGAACGCGAATCGTACTCTAGATATTATTTTTTGGAAGTTTGGTATTATTAAGAGTGCGAATGAAAGGCGGCCGCGGCCGGGCCGTGTAGCTTTGTCTACCGTTGTTTGGTGAAGCTATACAGTCGACGCCGTCGGAATGGCTTCACAGTCCGGCCCATAAAAGTGGACTGTGGTGAACATTTATATCTTCATCACAGTGTGATGAACGTTGAAGCTTGTTGCCCATCGTAGAGTTGATACAACTCGTGGTTGTATCTTATTTGCCATTCCGTTCCATTTTTCACAGAGCCCAAAATTCTTCGGAGAGCCTTTCTTTCGAATGCGTTAACTGGTTTTCGGAAGTCCACGTTAATGTCCACGTCTGCCATAACAGAGCACAGGTCGTATTAGTTTTATGTATTCGCAGCTTATTGTTCCTGTGCACTTTCTTGGATTTAATTACTGAAAGTACCGAATAATACGTTTTATTTGCTAGCATTATCCGTTGTTTTATTTCGTCCGTTTCGTTGCCGTCTTTTGCTAGATTAGCCCCAAGATATATGAAGTTGTCAACACTCTCCAAATTATACTCCGCAATTGTTATATTCTGTCGGATTGCAGTTCTCTTTCTTGTTTACTGTTGTCTTACTTTCGTTTATGCGTTCTTTTGCGGCAGAGTCAATATTGACAAATACATCCTTAGAACAAGGGAAGGATCTGGCGAGGATGTTTATATCGTCACCGTATGCTAGTAGTTGCGTAGACTTGAATAGTAGTGCCCCATTGGTGTCGACTGGGGTTTTTCGGATGACATACTCTTGTGCATGGGGGCTAGACCATCTTCCTGCTTTAAACCACATTCCGGTCGAAAGTTGAAATTTTTTAGTGGGTGACCTCTTGAAGTGGCTTCTTCTTGAGTGGTCAGTTGTAAGGGGAGATGTTCAATCTTATGGAACTAGGAGGAGTGCAACGGACTGCCTGTGTTATGATCACGGGGGCCCTTCGCACAACACCTTCTGCAGCGTTGGAGGTGTTTATGCATCTACTGCCAGTGGATATATATGTGAAACAGGTAGCGGCAAATATAGCAGTTAGGCTATCGAGCTGTGCCCTCTTTAGGCCGAGCTCTAACGGGTTAGTTTTGCTCACTACTCTCATAAGCGAAGTTTGTGTGTGACAGTTGCAGTGCTCTGATCAACGAATTTCTGGGAAGCCCGGCGGATATTAGTACGGACTACTTAATCCTAGGGATGGATTTTCCGACACCATACGAAATTGTATATCTTAGCAGGGTGGACTGGGAAAACAATAGAGTACTACGCGGGGGGGAAATCTCCGTATATACGGATGGATCGAAAATGGAATGCGGCACTGGCGCTGGCGTCTTCTCTGAGCAGCTGAGTGTAGGGAAGTTGTTCAAGCTACCAGATGTATGCAATACTTTCCAAGCGGAAATTCTGGCTGTGTTGCAGGCAGCAAACATCCTGTTAATGGGGGAGATATGTGATCAGAATATCTCACTCTACATTGACAGCCTGGCGGCCATAAAGGCGCTGAAATCGGTCACCACTAAATCCCAGCTAGTAAAGCGCTGTCGAGAAGTGCTGAAGGTACTTTGTAGTCAGAACAGAGTACTGATTTGCTGGGTGCCAGGGCATATTAATATACTAGGGAACGAAAGAGCGGACGAGCTTGCGAGATAGGGATCGGCATCGAATGGTAGTGTTGAGAAGGCTGTTTTTCCACCAATATGCGGCATAAAAGCGCAAATTGGTGAGGGTGCTAATAAGGCGGCCAACTCTAGGTGGGCAGGGCTGGCAAGCTGCATGATTTCTAGATCCCTGTGGCCCGAGCTGGATAGTTAAAAAACTAGCAATATATTAACATGGGATAGAGGAAGGCTGCGACTGCTCGTCGGAGCACTGACTGGTCACTGCATGCTGAGGAAACAGGCTATGCGGCTAGGAGTAGCGGAGACGGACATGTGCAGGCTCTACCATGATCTGTACACTGAGGAGGACATCACTCATATCTTGTATGAATGCTCAGAGATCGCTAGAAGGCGACTGAGATGGCTGGGTAGTCTTTTCTTCGATAACATCGAGGATTTGAGGTCATTAAGGGTTGACAAACTGGACAGTAAGCAAGGAAGTGTGGAGAATTTTTCTAAGGAAACACGTCTCATATCTCAAGAACTGTTTCAGATAGAAGCTTAGAATTTGTACGTGAAAACTTGCAGGGGTGGAGGAGAATGAAAAATTCCGACTTATATATCTTGGGAACCACTAATGATGTATATCTAAAACTTGGTATTTAGGTAGAGCTATAGTAGCGGCACGTTCTAAAAATAAGACTTTTAAAAGGGGCATTATGGTACAGAGAGGGTGATGTTAAATTTTGCATAATAGGAAATTGGTCTTGTAGAGTCCTCTACATTACAAACTTTTTCCTATTCTAATATAAACCCTTTTTTTTCTTTTATTGTTCTATATGTATAATATGTACTACTACGACTACAATCAATTTGAACTTTAGTTCAAATTGGTCAATATTGAAATTTCGTTACTGACTAGTGATGGGTCCATACCGATATATGGTGATATCACCTAATACGAACATATTCATTACGCGGTATTATAATATCTAAACTAATATTTGAATATTACTAATATCTACTGTATCATATTGAACTCGTGCTTGTTGGAAAACAATCTTCATGAAATGATCATCGAATAGAGATTTATAACTATATTTGGTGAAGTTAAGCTAAAGAAAACATTACGGTATTTAAATTTTAAAAGTCAATATGATCGCGAAAATACACTATCATTAGCAGCTTATTGCAAAATATCGAATTGCTGAAAAATTTTTAACTCGGTATAGACCTATGAACACAAAACTGAAAATATATGAAAATCAAAACAAAAAAAACTAACAAAGATGTTAAACATTACGAACTTACCTCATTTACCCTTGCTCAAACTTACGAGGTGCGAAATCACTCGGATCTACTCTACTATCCTTTTCATTGTCCAATATATGTTAGTTATATTTAGTTCAATTGTTATTTCCAAATATAAAAACACCCACCCTTTCCTCCTTATATAACGCATAGATTTAGCAATCAATTTTTCCTTTATTTACAAGGATCCACATTGCACTAATTTACCAATCTACTCTTCTTTTCCTCACACAATAAATTTCATACATTGTTATTCATATCTTCAAATGTTGAATTCGTTGTTTAAGTCTACCATAATCTTCCCTTACACATTTGCACTTTCGTTATTTAATGTGTAGGTGGTAGGTGCGAAATTGACTCAGACCCTTTCCTTCTCAAAGTGCCTGCCTTCTTTCTCTAGAATGCGCTCAATATAGTAGTAAATTTTTAGTTTTCTATCCTTTGCGGTTCTCGAAAAATATTGAATCAGATTTTTTTTCTTTTCACCTTCCCCCGACAATCACACTTTCAAAATTGTTTTCGCTGCTAGAAGTCTACTGGGCCTAACTCCTGTAAAATTTCTAAGATCATATCTGGTACTGTTCTTGAGATATAAAAATCTAATTTTTTGAAGGGAATAGCCCCTCACTTTTGTGCTTCACCTCCCTCCTCAAAAAGTTTACGTGCAGTAGACTCCACTTGTAATCCTATATAAAGAAACCAAATTTTATCTTTCTGCTGTAATTGGTTCGGAAGATATTGATGTCCCAAGTTTTTCACCCCCCACCTCGACACCCCACCACCCCCCATAATTTTTTTAGACCTTATCTAATCTTCCATTATCCCTTAAGATAACCACAAAGTTTCAACCTTCTGACATCAACCGTTCAGGAGATATGGATTTTAGAATGTTTCAATCCCAGCTTTCAAGCGTTTCGGATACATTATTTTTCCCCCCACTCCCACACCCTTCAACCTATATCTACAATTTTTTAAGCAATTGGGTCCACGATCATAGTTCTACATAAGTTTTAAATTTCAGCCTCCTAGCATAAGCGGTTCCTGAGATCTAGGAACCAACATTTTTCATCTAAAACGCTCCCCCTCCTCCCCCTTACACATCCACCCTCCGCAAAAGACACGCCATCACCATCCATCGGTCCCATGATATGATATTGGAATATTCCCTACCATATATTAGGTCAGATATCCATATTCGTATATATTCACTGATATCACATATTCCTATGGATTCGCTGGTATCAAATATTAGTGAACTTAAGATATTAGTGAATATAAAATATTAATGAATATAAAATATTAGTGAATATAAAAAATTCGTGAATATAAAATATTCGTGAAAAAAAACTTTTTGAGGGGGGAAGTGAAGCACAAAAGTGAGGGGCTATTCCCTTCAAAAAATTAGATTTTTATATCTCAAGAACAGTACCAGATATGATCTTAGAAATTTTACAGGAGTTAGGCCCAGTAGACTTCTAGCAGGGAAAACAAATTTGAAGGTGTGATTGTAGGGGGTGATGTCGGGAGAAGGTGAAAAGAAAAAAAATCTGATTCAATATTTTTCGAGAACCGCAAATATACTAAATATTTACTACTATATTGAGCGCATTCTAGAGAAAGAAGGCAGGCACTTTATGAAGGAAAGGGTCTGGGAAAGTACACCTGTGCAATTTTGCACCTACCACCTGCACATTAAATAAGGAAAGTGCAAATGTGTAAGGGAAGATTATGGTAGATTTAAACAACGAATTCGACATTTATCGGAAGGGAAAGGACTATCTACTTTGAAGATATAAATGACAATGTACGAAATTTATTGTATAAGGAAAAGAAGAGTGGATTGGTAAATTAGTGCAATTTGGATCCAAGTAAATAAAGAATAAATAGATCGGTAAATCCATGGTATGAGAAGGAGTCGATGGGAAATGAATATCATGATATTCGAATATTTGATATCGGCATATTCCTAATATCTAATATCGGCATATTCCTAATATCTAATATATCCAAATATTAGTAATATCATAGCGAATATTAATATATTCGTCTCATCTCTATTGTCTAGCTACGCAACTGCATGTTCATGAAATTGTTGGCACATATTAAACTCGTCAACGATAACAATTCGGGCGGAGCAATTTAAAAAAATCTGCCAACAGTCTGGGCGCAACTTTATTATTTTATGGGTAGAAGTCCGAAACGTGTTTAATGATGAGATACGGTGTTGGGTACTATGCGACTGACAACCTGAAAAATAACGTTCCAAATATCATCCTGGTTAATTTTTAGGTTGTCAGTCACATAGTACCCAACACAGTATCTCATCATTAAATACGTTTCGGACTTCTACCCATAAAATAATAAAGTTGCGATCAGACTGTTGGCAGATATTTTTTATTTACTTACGTATTTTTATACTCTACATGAAATCATATAGAGTATTATAAGTTTAATATAGTCCAAAACTTTGTAACGCGTAGAACCAAGCCTCGGACGAAAAAAAGTTATACATTATTTTTTGTTTATTTGTGGCCAAAAACCTCAAATCCGCTTGACGTCCATCCGTCCGTCCGTCCGTCTGTCCGCTAGCACGATAACTCAAGAACGCCTTCACCTAGGATCTTGAAATTTTTAATCTGGATGTTTGGTTGAATTTGTAAGGCTAAGTTCGTTAACGGGTAAAATCGTCATACTCCTTCGGGTAGCTGCCATACAAAATGTCCTTAAAACACGTGTTCAAGATAATTAGCCGATAACTTCAGAAGGGTTTAAGCTACAACATTGAAATTTTGTACGTGTTATTTTTCCAATACTTGGAGCTAAATATATTATTATGAAGAAAATCCTGTTAGTCCTTCGTGTAGCGGCCATACAAATATCCTGTCAAAATGTATTCACTTAATTTACGAAACTCACTATAACTCAAGTAATCTTTTAGCTACGAGTTCAAAATTTTGTACAAATTAGTTTTGAGTGAAAAGAAAGTTTGAGTTTACTAGTCAGCGAAATCCTTTTACTCCTTCTGGTAGCTGCCATACAAAATGTCCTTAAAACACGTGTTTAAGAATATTGGTCGATAACTTCAGAAGGATTTAAGCTACATCTTTGAAATTTTGTATGTGTTAGTTTTTCAATAGTGAGAGCTAAATGTATGATTATGAAGAAAATCCTATTAGTCCTTCGTGTAGCTGCCATACAAATATCCTGTCAAAACGTCTTCACTTAATTTACGAAACTTACTATAACTCAAATAATCTTTTAGCTGTGAATTGGAAATTTTGTACAAATTAGTTTTGAGTAAAAACAAAGTTTGAGTTTACTAATTAGCGAAATCCTTTTACTCCTTCTGGTAGGTGCCATACAAAATGTCCTTAAGACACGTGTTCAACAATATTTTTCGATAACTTTTGAACGCTTCAAGCTTCGAATTTGAAATTTTGTACACGTTCATTTTAAAATGGTTCCAAGGAAAAGGATAAATATGTAAAAAATCGAGTGAGTCCTTCCTACACCTCCCATGTGAAAGTCCTTCAGAAAGGAAATTTTTTTTGATGACTTACCCAGTTCAAGATATAAAATTAAACACTGAATATTATCTTTTAGTTTTGAGTAGCAATCTAATGGGAGTCCTTAATAAAGGACATACAACATGCACACACGTAATTCTACTTTATCCCCAACTACAATATAAATCGGAGTTCAGTATTCATCTAGAGTATTATACGATTGGCTTGTTTTATCAATAGAACAATTCATAGTAGTAAATCTAGATTTTCGGAATCGGTGAAAACTTGAACAATACCCCCAGGGGGTTTAATTGGGAAAAATACTTAAATCGGTTTTTCCTCGACTACGTTTAAAGCTTATAGAAGTAAAAGTGAATTCCAAATCTCAATATACCTTAGAAATATATCAGAATTCGTGGATATGTACACAACCACTTTACACCCCCTTAGGAGTTGGATATCGAAAAATTTTGAATATCGTTACTAGGCGCTTATGTAAATAGCCCACAGAAGTAAAATTGCTTTGATAGCTCGACATGTCTAACTTTTTTTTGCTTTAATTACTCTAATAGTACATCTACATATACGTATTAAGTTTCAACTTTCTAGCATAAGCCGTTTCTGAGATATAAAAAATCACCCTTCTCCCCCTATCAAAAACTTTATTTTTCTAGGATGTCTCCATAGTGGCTCTATATAATCCTAAATTCTTAGCTTTCTATTCATTATGGTTTTCGAGAAAAAAAAATTAGAATGTTTTCCTTTCTGCCCCCTTTCACCAGCACCCCCAACACCTACACCACCAACATTTTTTCCCCTACTAGAAGTTTACCGACCCCAACTCCTGTAAAATTTTCAAGATCATATCTGACACGGTTTCTGAGATATAAAAATTAAATTTTTTGAAAAATTGCTGTCCCCCCACTTTCGTGCTCCACCTCCCCCCTCAAAAATTTTAGTTTCGGTAGACTCCTCTTGTGATCCCATATACAGAAACAAAATTTTATCTTCCTGGTGTAATTGGTTCGGAAGATATGGTAATCCAAATTTTTTTACAGCTGTTGAAAATTCACTTTTTCGCCAAACATATAATTTGAAATTACCTGGAAACAAATAATTTTTTAAATTTTGCTTCTCTCGGATTGTAGACATTGATGACACCTAAATAGCAAAACAAATTCTTTTGATATACATATTTTGTAGTTTTGGAGAAAAGGAAAATGTGAAAAAATTCATCATTTAAAAAAAGTTTGTTTAAAATAAATTTCATCAGAGATTTCGCGTTCTATTTTCTATTTTAATGGGTGTATGAGTAACTTAAAGTCGTTGTACATTCAATCGAAAAAGAGAAATCGGACTCTACTTTGCATCAGATCCCTCCGGGTACTTGGTAGGAACTGGCATGGAAAAAATAACCTAAGCCAAAATATCAAATTTCTACATTCATAAGATCTGAAGATTGCATTCGTGAACACGTGTTTAAAGAACATATACAACATAGAACATATCTGTGGTCACAGTGAATAACTTGGTAAGTCTAAAAACAGAACTATTCAGAGTAGCACTTTTTTGCTATTTTTACAATTGAACTATTCCTGTAAATCCAGTTTTTGTGAAAAAATTAAATTTGTTGACATCTCAGTAATCAAATAACATATAACAATAACTTTTTCACAGTGCGTGTAAGCCTTGGGAGATGACCACAGTGCACTTATCCCATTTTAATATTTTTCGACTTACCAAGTTATTCACTGTGACCACAGATATATGGGTGTTACCAGAAGGAATAAGTGAATTTCGTTAAACCTTATAAACTATTATACTAGAAATTCATTTGTGTTAAATTTCGACGCCCTAGTGAAAGTATTTCTTGAGAACCCACTATAGTTTAAATTTGAATGCGGAAATATTGCAAATACTTTTGCGTGATAGCTATTATTCCATAGGCGTGCCGTGGCTTAAAATCTAGCAGGGGCCTGGGGCTGAATTTCTCAGAACATACGACTTCTTCCGAAAGACTCACATGCTTTTCCATTTTGTGCTTACAAATTAGATGTTCGTATAAACAACGAATGATTAGTCTTAGGTTGTGACTTTAAAATGTTTTGTACATTGCTTTTCCACTCGCTGCAGTTGAAGGAAAAAATTTGAAATAGTTCCTATGCAGTGCCGTCCTAAGATATTCGGCACCCGTGGGCTAGTAAAAATAATGCGCCCCTCGTCACAAGAAAATACAATTTTTAAGGCTAGTGGAAGCGGCAAGTACAAAATATAAAAGTTTCAGAATTGGAAAATTTTATACATTCGGATTTGTAAAGGTTAAATGATTCTGTATTTCGTTTCGTCTCGTTTCGTTTCTAAAGAAGCGTATAATCAAATAATGCTTTCAATTGTAGTATCAACTTTTTGAAGTGACATATTAGTTTTATCTATTATTTCTAATATTTCGCTCCAAAATGCTACCATAATAGCAGTTTCCAGTGAGTTGAACTCATCTTCAAATTTTGTTGAAGGCTTTTGGAAATTATATTCGAAAATTTTATACAAAGCATTTTTAATATTT
Source organism: Beris morrisii (assembly GCA_951812415.1). Lineage (NCBI taxonomy): Eukaryota > Metazoa > Arthropoda > Insecta > Diptera > Stratiomyidae > Beris > Beris morrisii. The sequence goes on along the minus strand of OX638310.1, from coordinate 84,684,368 downwards.
TCATAACCGGAAACAGTTGCCTTCACTGAATCAGCTCTTGCTGACCAACGAGTGTCGCTTAATTTTACGGGCACTTTATTTTTTTAATGCTAGCGTATCTTTCAAAACTTCCCATCTTGATGTTGACGCGGCAAAGAAATTGTATAGATTTTAAAGAAATAAAAATAATTTCGTTGCTTGTACGTAGCATTCCGCGGCCGACTCAGCAATTAAATTTAAAGAATGTGCTACACAGGGTACGTAAATCGCAAAATTTTTATAGATTTAATGCGCTCTTAGAGGCCGCTATATATACCCGACATATTAGAAGCATTACCATAAGATTGCACTCTACAATCATCCAAATTGCTATCTAAATCAGATAATAGTCTTAAAATACAATCTTCCATTTCTGCGCTCTTGTGGTCAGTATTTTCTAAAAAAAATTAAAACATAACATCAATAAAAAGTGCCGCTCCCAAAAGGCTTGCGCCCCAGTGCTATAGCCCATTTAGCCCTGTGGTTAGGGTGGCCCTATTCCTATGAGTCCTCCTTTGAGTAGCTGCCATAGAAAAATCCTGTAAAAATCTGTTCACTCAATTTACGGAACTCACTGTCTTTAAGTTTCGAGTATCAACCAAAAGAAAGTCCTTGAAATTGAATTCAATGTGATTGAGAGTTTCGAGAATATATCTTGAGTAGTATGCCAGATTTGAAAATTTTTCTTCAATTCGAAAATTTTTAGCGTTCCCGAAGATTTGAAGATTTTGATGGACATGTAGAAGCTTTTTTGTTTTCGTAAGATGTTTTCTTAAATTTCGTTAAAAAAATTGTATTTATATAATATTTACATTCCCAGCTTATTTTCTGTTGTTTTCGCTGTTTTCGCAATTCTCACTTAACGTTATTATTTATGATTACTATTATATTTATAATATTATGTATATATTTAAACGAAAAACCAAAAGTTTTCCGATTTCAATACCATTAAAGTAATAATTCAAAGTGAATAATATACTGGTAGGACTTCAGAAACAAAAAATTTTTCCGAAATCCAAATATACGAATCCAATATCGTAGGTATGTATTTCATAAAAAAATCGATATATTCAAAAACCAATTCTACTAAAAAATTATTTATTTATTCTAGGATCTCATAACATCAAAAAATATTTGATACAAATGTCGTTATGTTTAAAACCAATTTCTACTTTGTTAAATTGAAAACATCTTCTAAAGTTCTCGTAAAATTCAAAGATATTCTCAAATAAAGCTGGTTACATTAAAAAACGTTTGCAAACTTGAAGAAAATCTCGTTACAATTTCCTAAAACTCCAAAATTTTTCATGAGAATTATTACTGTTCAAAACGCGGTAACGGTCTTAAAACCGCAAATAAAACTCCTTTGCACCAAAAGGGGGCGAACGGGTCCTTGCCGGCCAACCCAGAGAAGGGTCGTGGGAGCCAGTGGTTCCTGAATTTAAGGAACCCACTCTTACACGATTTACCCCGTCCGAACCACTAATTCGGGGAAATCACTCCTTACACTATTCGCTTCAAACCAAACTATGCACACGGAGAAAAGGCTGAAATACGTCACAGACACTTAAAAAGACACAATGTTGTAATAAAATATAAGATAATATAATTCAAGTAATCCTTATAAGTGATATAAAAATAAAACAAGCCAATCGTATAATACTCTAGATGAATACTGAACTCCGATTTATATTGTAGTTGGGGATGAAGTAGAATTACGTGTGTTCATGTTGTATGTCCTTTATTAAGGACTGCCATTAGATTGCTACTCAAAATTAAAAGACAATATTCAGTGTTTAATTTCATATCTTGAACTGGGTAAGTCATCAAAAAAAAAGTCCTTTTTGAAGGACTTTCACATGGGAGGTGCAGGAAGGACTCACTCGATTTCTTACATATTTATGCATTTCCTTGGAACCATTTAAAAATGAACGTGTACAAAATTTCAAATTCGTAGCTTGAAGCGTTCAAAAGTTATGGAAAAATATTGTTGAACACGTGGACACAAGGACATTTTGTATGGCAGCTACCAGAATGAGTAAAAGGATTTCGCTGATTATTAAACTCGAACTTTGTTTTTACTCAAAACTAATTTGTACAAAATTTTCAATTCATAGCTAAAAGATTACTTGAGTTATAGTAAGTTCCGTAAATTAAGTGAAGACGTTTTGACAGGATATTTGTATGGCAGCTACACGAAGCACTAATAGGATTTTCTTCATAATCATACATTTAACTCAAACTATTGGAAAAATAGCACATTCAAAATTTCAAAGACGTAGCTTAAACCACTCTGAAGTTATCGGCCAATATTCTCAAACACGTGTTTTAAAGACATTTTGTATGGCAGCTACCAGAAGGAGTAAAAGGATTTCGCTGACTAGTAAACTCAAACTTTCTTTTCACTCAAAACTAATTTGTACAAAATTCCAAATTCGTAGCTAAAAGATTACTTGAGTTATAGTGAGTTTCGTAAATTAAGTGAATACATTTTGACAGGATATTTGTATGGCAGCTACACGAAGTACTTACAGGATTTTCTTCATAATCATATACTTAGCTCCAACTATTGGAAAAATAACACATACAAAATTTCAATGTCGTAGCTTAAGCCCTTCTGAAGTTATCGACCAATATTCTTGAGCACGTCTTTTAAAGATATTTTGTATGGCAGCTACCCGAAGGAGTAGGACGATTTTGCTCATTAACGAACTTAGCCTTACAAATTACACCAAACATACAGATTCAAAATTTTAAGATCGTAGGTGAAGGCGTTCTTGAGTTATCGTGTTCACGGACAGACGGACGGACGGATGGACGGACGGACGGACGGACGTCAGGCGGATTTGAGGTTTTTGGCCACAAATAAACAAAAAATAATATATAACTTTTTTTCGTCCTTGGTTCTATGCGTTACAAACTTTTGGGCTGGATTAAACTTATAATACTCTATATGATTTCATCTAGAGTATAAATATAATAAATGACTGTACGAGATAATTCCACTAATGACTAATTTTGGATGTACTGAACTTACTCGAAACTATCCTACTCTACTCTACCTTCTTAAATCTAGGGCGCCGCTGGTGCGTTGTCCCACGAAGTCTGTTTTTGTTCACTCCTTTGCACAGCTTCTTTCGGATGCAACTCCAATGTTAACTTCGTCCAGGTTTCTGACTCCCAACCTCGTTCCTCGCCGTATCACTTCTTTTTCCTCCGCTTCTTTTCTTCAAAAACTAACTTTCGTTCAAATTTCTTTTCGCGTCTCGACACCTCTCATTTTCGACCTTTCCTCCAGCGGTTCCACTTTTCAAAAGCCCCGTTTATCTCCGCTTCACTTTCCACCAAATCTCGCCGAGCTTAACAAACCGTTCCTCGCCTAATTATCCGTTTCTTTTTTCCAAAAAGGTCAACGATCGTTTTCTTCCATTACTTCCCCTTTCTCTCAAGTGCAATTTATTTTCTCCTGTCCACTTTAAATTACCCATACGACTTTTTAGCACGGGCTCAAACCTGCTGATCTGCTCTATCGACTCCACTTTCTCGCGGTTCGTGCAGTGCTCGTCCATATTGTCGGTATGCGTCGTCGGATGACGTTTCTCTTTGTTGTGTTGACATTTGTGCGGTGTTGTGCTGTATTTCCTGCGTCGTATTTACCGTGTTAATTGTTTTCTGTATTGTGTTCCTGTTAAATGTCTTCTGGGTGTCGTTCGTGTTAATTGTTAGTTGTTACCGTGCTCCTCGGTGGTGGTTTGTTTTGAGCCTTTAACACCGGTTTATTATTCATAACTGAAGTGATTTCTTCCTTCTTCGTTTCAGAGTTGACGGAATCAGCGGCTACGCAGGACGGAGTAACCATCGGTGAATGTAAGTATTTGAATTATGCTACATAGTTCCCTTTTGGTGTTGTGTGCTTCGGGTTCGGTTACGGATACGGTTCCGTAGGATTGAAAATGTTTATGTTGGTTGCGTCGATGAAGTCACGTCTCTCGTGAGTATCTCTTATTTTTATTACGATTAGTTCCTTGACTATTAAAGCTGAACCTAAATCTAAGTTATCCTAGTATTACACTAATAATCCTAATTAATTCATTTTTTCCGCCTCTTCTCCGTATTTACTGAAAATACACTAATATTTCTTAATTGGTTTACTTTTAGGTGCTTGTGCTAGGAGCGTCAATCGCCTCAGGAAAAGTAGGCGACATCTAAAAAAAACAAGCAATTCGGAGGTAAGTAAACTCCAATATAATTCTGAATTCAAACAATAATGATTTGCTTTATTTCTTTGCAGGTTGACATATAGTTACGGATGGATCCGTAACGGAATCTTGTTGTTTTCAAAAACAATTTCCAATTTATTTTCCTAAATTGAAAAAATCGTGTAAAGCTCTCGTCAGATCGAAAGAACAATAATTGTAAAATTCAAAAATGTCTTGTTATTTTCAAAAGCAAGTTGAGATTTGCTTCGTTCATTTTAAAAGATTCTTTTATATTGTTTGTATTGTTAAAGAACATTTAACAAAAAACAATTGAGAACAAAAAGTTTGCGGATAGGAAGGAATTACTTTTCTGGAAGGCGCCAGAATTATTTTTCTGGGAGGGTCCAAGCCGGGGCCCGAGGGATCCCCTCCCCTCAACGGCGTGCCTATGTATTATACATAAGTGACTCACTTAATTATCGTAGAATTCAATCTCTTGTCTGTAACTATTGTGATATTAACGTATAACATAATAAATTTGACACAACTAGCATCATCGTTCTTCAGCTTCTGCCCAATATTCGTAAGCGCGTATTTTAAGGATTTTTAAATGACATGTGGTCGAAGGAGTGAAGTAATCTCCCCCTCTGATGAAATCGAGCTTACCGTTTATCCAAAATAAATTGGTGGTATAACAAAGCTGAAGTTGTTTACTATTCAATAATTTAACTAATCTCCTTTATGGAGAACTACTCTCTTCATAAGGAAGAGCAATATTTGGAATCAATAGTCTAGAGCCCGGTTTTCATACGAAGGGACCACAATGGATCCACAGTGATCTCTCGTGATGGACTGGGGCACATCGCTTCAGTCCACCCTTCTCAACCTAACCTAACCTAACTAATGCCGGGCAGAGCTCGGAGGGCTCCGTCGACGAAAAGATGAGTCGTGACCGAGTCGCTGACTCCGTCATCTAAATTACCCAACAGGGTAACGGTAATGAGATGTAATGATACGAATAATGTGCCAAAGTGATAACTAATGACAGGTAAGGCCAGGACATTAATATAAAAACTGATTCTAATTTAAAAAAAATACTGAACTCCGATTTATATTGTAGTTGGGGATAAAGTAGAACTACGTGTGTGCATGTTGTATGTCCTTTATTGAAGACTGCCATTAGATTGCTACTCAAAACTAAAAGACAATATTCAGTGTTTAATTTCATATCTAGAACTCGGTGAGTCACCGAAACAAATTTTACCTTTTGAAGGACTCACTCGATTTCTTACATATTTATCCTTTTCCTTGGAACCATTCAAAAATAAATGTGTACAAAATTTCAAATTCGGAGCTTCAAGCGTTCAAAAGATATCGGAAAATATTTGTGAACACGTGTCTTAAGGATTTTTTGTGTGGAAGGTACCAGAAGGGGTAAAAGGATTTCTCTGACTAGTAAACTCGAACTTTATTTTCACTCAAAAGTAATTTGTACAAAATTCCGAATTCATAGCTAAACGATTACTTGAGTTATAGTGAGTTCCGTAAATTAAGTGAAGACATTTTGACAGGATATTTGTATGGCAGCTACACGAAGGACTAATAGGATTTTTTTCATAATCATACATTTAGCTCCAACTATTGGAAAAATAACACATACAAAATTTCAAAGTCGTAGCTTAAACCCTTCTGAAGCTATCGACCAATATTCTTGAACACGTGTTGTAAGGACGATTTTGCCCGTTAACAAACTTAGCCTTACAAATTCAACCAAACATTCAGATTCAAAATTTCAAGATCCTAGGTGAAGGCGTTCTTGAGTTATCGTGTTCACGGACCAACGGACGGTCGGACGTCAAGCGGATTTGAGGTTTTTGGCCACAAATAAACAAAAAATAATATATAACTTTTTTTCGTCCGAGGATTGGTTCTATGCGTTACAAACTTTTGGGCTGGATTAAACTTATAATAGAGTATAAAAATTATGAGAGTAGTATAGGCGGCTATGCCACCATTGAACCTATCCAGATGATTTCCAAGGGCAAAGTAGAGACAGTCTGAAAATATCGTCTCAACCCACCATAAGGACACATCCAAACAGGGACCGACAGCCCATCTATAAATTCCGCGAACGCAGAACACAAAACTTGGGAACGTCGAAAAGGTAAACGCGCTGAGAGCTCCGGAGCTGGTCATCGTCCGCTTTTGTACATGGTTTGGCTTGTGGTTGCACTGAACGAAAAGATTGGCCATATGACCTAAAGAAGTGTCTAGTACCATCTAAAGGAAATGATTGATTTTCAGCCTACTAATGCGTTTAGGTAGCGCAACCAATTGTAAGTGGCTATTTCAACAAATAAAAAAGTAGAAAATTTAACAAAATCTGTAGTCAGATTTTAATTTGTGAAGTAGGTGAAATGCCGCTTTATTTAGTTGAATTGAAATGAAAGTCAACTATTACATTCGTTATATTAAATAGGATCTTCACCTAATTTATATTGAAAATTCAACCAATGGTGATTCGGTAACTCACCTAAATTACTTTTTGGTCTTTTATGAATTGCACAACTTAATAAAAAATAAACACAACATTTAAATAATATTCTCTTTGTTGGTACATATAGTAATACATTTTTAATAAAATAATATATATTTCCTAATTGTGATTTGTAATAAAATATATTATTAATAATTTATATTTACTTAAAAGGCCTAAACCTAAATCACTAAATTCTTATTTGGTAATGTAATCAAGTGAACTGGTGGTATCAAACGTTTCAATTATACTCAAAAGTTTATTCTTTTGCCTGCATACGTTAAAACAAAAGTAATGAGTATCAAAATTGTTTACAAGTAGTTCTTCGCATGAAAATATAAAGGAATCATTTTTACAACATATAAAATGTATTAAATAAAATTTGAAAGCATTTGACTGTCTGATAGCAATTACATCATTTATCTTAAACAAAGTGTTTTCAATCGAAAGTTTATTAATGCAACTAATTTTTTTAAAGTTAAAAGGATTAACAGAATGGATGCTACTAAAGTCTCAGTACTACTTTTTTCTTTTGATCTCTGGAATCTGGAATCAGCTCATGCAATTCCCATTTCACCAGAAGAGCGTCGGTCACTTCAGAAAATCCTGTTGCACTGAATGGAATTGATATTACTAGAGAATCGTCTAGATCATGCAGTAATTAACTTTGGTCACCAGTTGTATCACTCATTTTCACTAACTTTTTTATATAAAAAACACAACACAAAAGACCGAATGGCGACTGACAGTATTCCGACTGACCGTATTCCGACTAAAATGCTACGTGAAATTGAATTTCTAGAGAAATGACCGAAAACTTTAGGTGATTTTATTTCTTGTTTAACTAAATATTTCGACAGAATTGATTCGTGGAATTAGACCCAAACGTTTGCCTATTGTTTTAGGTAAATTACCTAAAGAAGTAGAAAAATTATCCAAAATTTGAATATTTATATTTTACTATTGTTAATTAGGTACGCCAGCCAATTACAAATTTTGAAATAACTAAAGAAACTGATAAAATCACTAATTCTCTAGATAAGGAACCTAATATGAACTCACCTATATTGCATTAGGCGATAAAACAAAAGTATTTTTTTCAGTGTGGTTGTATATAACATCGGAGTGGGATGATGAAATCAGTCGGTAGCGACGATTGTGCAGTGGTGACGTTTGCGCAGTGGTGGCGTTACAGTGTTAAATTTCAACTTAAAATATTTACTTAATTTTATTTTACAATACTGCCAGAGAGCTGCTGCGCTTGAGCAGTGATAAACTCATCACATGTGTTATTTTTATTTTGCAATAGATATCTCTAAAAAATACTGTGTTGCACATACAGTTATTTTTCCTTATATATATCTTTTGCCGGCAAATAATAAATTGTCCTACATAGCACTAACAATTAATTCCAATTGCAAAAACTTTACTCCATCGTTTACCACATTCTTTCACACTACCAAAAGCCTTGCCTTCGCCATACGGCTGCAACATATCTGTAAAAGAAAGTTTAAGATATTAAGGCATCTGGTAGGTTTCTCTCTTCTTGTTAACCGAAGGAAACCAAAACTAGATGAGTATGGACCAGATTCCAGTGGAAAACTTAATCGAATTGAAGTGAAACTTTCCTGAAGTATTAAACTTTAAGTGGTAGAATGGAAACAGTTGCTTGACCGAACTAACAAGTTAAAATCAAAAAACTATGTACATTTTATATAAGTATGACACTTAAGACTAAAAACTTTCTTTTTTTCTGAGTGTGAATGTTTAAGGTGCGGTATTATAGTAAAAAACAAAAAAATGTTTGGGTTAAAAATGTACATATATACATTTTAAAGAACTAACTCCCCTTACAGCGAATATTACCATACATAACGACGAAACGACGAAGTTGTGTCAGACATTACTAGCCCAAAGAATGCAAACACATCATCATAAAAACTGAATGTAAATTTTTTTTTATTATGTTATTGTAATGAAGCATTGTGATCGACTTGAAATTTTAAAAAAATTTGCTACCCTGAAATTTTTATTTTCAGATTTTGGACTTGAAACCCCCAAAATGGCAAAAAAAAATAATGTCGCCTGTCTGCCGTGAAAGCCGTTCGCAAACTCGCTTGAATACGCGTAGCTCACAAGCCTGTTGAGATATTAAGTTCAAGTTTTTTCGCTGGAAGAATGGGTTAGCCCCTTAAAAATTTTGGTTTCCAGATCCCAAGAACCGCTTATGCCAGGAACTGGTGTGGAGGCGCGTAATACTGGTGTGAAGGCGCAGACAGACACCTTAAACTAAAATTTCCTTTAGAGTAACGTGTTTTTAAATGTAATGGTAATGTTAATGCACCAAAGTGGTAATCAATGACAGCCGAAGCCACAGCAGTAATAGTGAGACTAATTATATGATTTTAAGGAAGATAGAATAAATATAGATTGGAATATGTGAACGGGTCCATGCTAAAAGGTCATCAGTCACATTTTTATCGAAATTACGATTTCACTAGTTTTGAAGTCTTGGAGGTCCGGCACATCTTACCAATAATTTATACAGTATTACATCTATTAAGTTTCAACTTTCTAGCATAAGCCCTTTCAGAGATATGAAAAACCACCCCACCCCTGTACCTTGCTATCGCTATCAACAATTTTATTTTTCTGGGATGTCTCTATAGTAGCTCTATATATGATGCCAATTTTTAACTTTCTATCTTTTGCGACTTTCGAGAAATAAAAGTCAGAATTTTTCCATTTCCACCATACACCCACACCAATTTTTCCCCGATAAAGGTCTATTGTAAATTTTCAAGATTATATCTAGTTCGGCTCTTGAGATATAAAAATTATATTTTTTGAAAAATGGCTCTCCCCCCACTTCCGCTCTCCACCATTCCTATCAAAAATTGTATATTCAGTAGACTCGACTTATAATTCTATATACACAAACCAATTTTCATCTTCCTGGTACAATTGAGTCGGAAGATATTGTAATCCAAAATTGTTCACCCCACCCCCACACCTTACCACCCCCGTTAAACATGTTACCCCTTGTCTAATCTCCTAGTATTTCTTAAGTTAACCACAAAGTGTCAACCGTCTGACATTAATCGTTCAGAAGATATGGATTTTAGAATGAAGAGTAAACCTACCAAGTTATTCTGGCTAACTCGATCCATGCTAAAAGGGCATCAATCCACGGGTTTCAAAAATTCGCCAAAATTCGCGCGGCATAAGTAAAATATAATTATGTATATGAGTTATAAATATCCTCTTTTATTTATTTGGTAGAGTATTGTTATGAATTTAACTTAACTGTTGTCTACAGGCGGTTTTTTTTGTTTTTCCAACAGTTTACAAAAAATCTGCCAACAGTCTAGGCGCAACTTTATTGTTTTTGGGTAGAAGATCGGAACGAGTTTAATTCTGAGATGCGGTATAGGTTACTATGAGACTGAAAACATAAAAAAAAGTTCGGGAAGCGGTTAGAATGGGGTCGCGCTAGAATACTTACGCCGCTGCCACATATATATAACACATGAATTACATAATTGGGTCATACTCCCGGACGCGGGCAAAGTCCTAGTATAGTATCAGTTGTTACGCGATTAGGAGGTTTTTCATGATTTGGTTTTGGGCGATTATATAAAAAGTCTGTGGAAGTGAAAACCAATCTTATATCTCATCAATGCTAAGAAATATGTCGAAAGCCTTACGTCCTCTTGGAGTTGAATATCTAAAAATATTGAAATCAATTTTTTCACGATTATGTAGGAAGCCTTAGGAAGTAAAACTTAATTCGATATCTCATCAGAACTAAAAAATATGTAGGAATTTGTGAAAACATATGCACCCTCTTTGCACCCACTTTGGGGTTGAATATCCAGAAATCCTAAAATGAGTTTTTAGATATATGGGTGGGCCATCTAGTGGTTTCTTTTTAAATCATAGGTTATTTTGACACTGAAAGCTGTTTCCCGCTCAAAATCTTGACAGAAAGTCAGTATCATACCTCCGCGGAACGAAATGAGTCGCTTTACGCTTGAACAACGTTGGGAAATATTGAAAACTTATTTCCAAAGTGAGCCCAAACAGTGCGTTTTTTGAAAAGAAGTTTTGGCCGAAATGAAGCATCCACCGTGCCTGCTGTACGCAAGTTTGTGCAAAAAGTTAGTGGACAACACTCATGGCCCCCGTCATCGTACGGTGCGCACAGACGAGAATGTGGCTGCTGTAGCCGAGAGTGTGAGACTCACTCCACGAACATCAACTCGCCGTCGATCTCAACAGCTCAACATTTCACGCACTAGCCTGAGGAGAATTCTGCACAAAGATATCGGATTATTCGCTTACAAGGTCCAATTGACTCAGCAATTGAAGGCGCACGACTATCCGCTTCGTTATCGTTTCGCAATTTGGGCCTTAGAGCAGCTTGAATTGGACAATGATTTTGGGCGAAAAATCATTTTTTCTGACGAGGCGCATTTTCATCTCGGCGGCTATGTTAACAAACAAAATTGCCACATCTGGGGCTCGGAAACCCCGCACGTTATTGTCGAGAAGCCAATGTATCCACAGAGAGTGGTGTGGTGGCATCATTGGACCATTTTTCTTCGAAAATGAGGCTGGGAACAACGTTTCGGTCAACGGTGAAGGTTATAGAGCCATGTTATCGGATTTTTTTTTTACTGAAATTGAAGACATGGATTTGGACGACCTCTGGTTTATGCAGGATGGCGCGCCATGCCACACAGCCCATGCCACAATCGATCTTTTAGGCACCAAATTCCCAAATCGTGTTATCAGCCGTCTTGGCGATGTCAATTGGCCGCCTCGGAGCTGCGATTTGACCCCTTTGAATTTTTTTTTGTGGGGAACCGTGAAGGACTGATGTTATGCCAACAATCCAGAAACGATTCAAGCACTTAAGGCCAATATCATCCAAGCAATTCGTGAGCTACAGCCCGAAACCATCAACAAAGTCTTGGAAAATTCGAGTGACAGAATGCGCTACTGCGCAGCCAGCCGAGGCAGCCACTTGAACGAAGTTGTGTTCCATCATTAATGGGAATGTTTACTCTTACTAATAAAGCCATAATACATGAAAAAAAATTTAATTTTGTTCATTTTATTGCATTTTTAAAAAGAAACTTGTATTTGGCCCACCCTGTATAAAGAAAACCCGAGGAAGTGAAAATCAATTCGATGTCTTATCACCCCTAAGAGATATGGCGGAATTCGTGAAAACGAGTTTAACCCGTTTATAACCTCTTAGGTGTTGAAAATGGAGAAAACTTGGAAACGGGTTTTAGTCGATTATAAAACAAGCCCCTGGAAGTGAAAGTTAGTCAATATCATCATTGTGCAAGTAGCCCTGATAGTGTGCGCATCTGTTTATACAATCGTGATTATAAAACCATAGGGTAAAGTACCCAGTCCTAAGCCCCCTTAAGAAAAATTTTAAGTTTGAGTCTTCCGCATCTTGACATAACAAAATATTTTGGTAACCTGTTTTTTTTGTTCTAAGGACTATGTAAACAGCTATTAAACTAAATAATTAGTTTGACGTTTGCAAAGAACATTATTTAAAAAATTTAATAATAGTGAAAAAAGACCAGTGTGCCCAGTAATGAGCCCTTTTTTTCCAATACTGATATATTTTGAGACAAAAATTGTTGTGCAGGGAGGGTCAATTTTCAATATCCGTGGAGATACAGGGGGGTCAAGAAAAGTGTTTTGGACCTGTACCCTCACTCACTTCAAACGTTATATCTTGAAAACTAATAATCAGAATTCAAAGTGGTATAGCTTGTTTTTCAAGGCATCGAATTACCTATTATTTGATGTAAAAGCTCAAATTGTAACTGCACCTGATCTTGAAATATTTAGTTTAAATTTTGCTACTTCTATTCTATTCTAAAAATTTCGTGATGAATAGTTTTTCTCAGAAAACCCCATTATAAAAACGCCAGTTTAATTTAATATTATTACTTACAAAAGTTGACAGCTGCATTGCATAAGTTTAATAATTAAGAAAAAATTATGATTCCAAAAATATTGCACTTTTATGCAAAAAAGAAGAACATGTTGATCTACACTTTTTGCTTGAACTGAAAGAATTTAATAATAGTTTCTATGCTTTATTTCAAAATTTTTTTTTTACAATAAATGTTCAAAATGATCACCTTTATTTTGAATGCACGCTAAAGCTCGTTTTGCAAGTGTTCTCTTGGTATTCATACTCCTCAACTCCTGCCTAAGTTCTGTTGCTGACGCATCGATCCTGATATTTAGATCTTTTAATATTTCTACTGCCGTTGCTTAGACAAGGTCCTTCATCTGTCCCCATACAAAGAAATCCATATTAGTAAAATCAGGAGATCTCGCAGGCAAGTATATCGGTCCATTTCTACCGATCCAGCGATTGCTACAATTGGATTTTAACCACCAATCTGTGATTTGTCAACCGTAATGAGCTGGAGCACCATCGTGTTGGTAAAACATGGAAGCCAATCGTATCAGTGGAATATCGTCCTATAAGTCTTGTAGATCATTTGTTAAAAAATGTAAGTAATTGGAACTATTTAGAGTATACGGAAGCCTAATAGATCCAATGAAATCGTCGCCAATCACACCTGCCCATAAATTGACATTGAATCTGTGCTGAAATGATGCGACTCTTCTTGTGTGTAGATTGCTCTCAACCCACGTATGTAGGTTGTGGAAGTTTGTGATACGGTCTCTGGCAAATTGGGACTCATCCATCCGAAGAATATTGTTCATAAAATTCTCGTCATCTATTTGTCGTTAAAGGAGCCAATTGCAAAACTCCATCCTTTAGGGTAAATCAATGAGTAGCAGATTCTGCACTGATATGTGATGGTAAAGATGCAAGCGTTGGATACTGATGGATGGATCATTTTGAACTGCATGCAGTTTTCTTTTATCGATCGGAATAGCGATTATCGGCGTAGGACTTGCATTTACTCTGCTTGTCCCAATGGTGCCAGTTTCCCGAATCCTTCTGTAAGCGTATTTAAATACTCTCCTGTCAGATGTCGATTAGGATATATCTAGTGATACAGCGATCGCGCCGCTAGTGCATTTCCCTGCCACTCTTCATAGATGAACATAATGTCTCCATATTCTTCATTCATATTCCTATGATGTTCAATTACGTTCTAACTGGAACTTTAACATATTCTCATACAAAATTTCCGGTTAAGATACCAGTTAGAGTTTAACTGACGATCGTAATAATGGCCCTAAATTCTACTGATACCTTCTAGTTTTAGCAATGTAACTGAAACTGATCAAAATATAAAGGTAGTTTTGCTTTTATAGGCTTTTATTTTGTTAGGTACCCCATTAAAAAATACAAAGTCCTGTGCCCAGTTTTGCTTACCACATAAAGGTAAGTGCATCACTTATGTTAAAACTCATTTACATTTAATTTATTTTCTCGATACTTAAAATATATGATAAATAAATGGGCAATACAAATTCTTAAGTAGAACATAAAAAATATAAATAATATGGCATTTTTATAATGTGGGTTTAAGTAGAAAAATTTGTGTTTTGAAGTAAATAAATTTGAACTGTTACATGAAATGAAAGGTAATTCGATTCCCGGAAAAACAAGCTATAACATTTTGAATTCTGATTATTAGTTTTCAAGATATAACGTTTTAAGTCAATGAGGGTACAGGTCCGAAACACTTTTCTTGACCATCCTGTATCTCCACGGATATTGAAAATTGACCCTCCCTGTAGGACAATTTCTGTCTCAAAATATATATAGCTAGGAATAACCCCAAACAAAGTTCAAGTACCTGTTACTTCCAAAATGTTAATCGTAACTCATACATATGTATGCAGCTTTTGTAGGTAATAATACGGCTCATAAAAAAATAAAATTAAAATGACATTTTTATAATGGGGTTTTCTGAGAAAAACTACATTGATCACTGAATTTTTAGGGTTGACGTAGCAAAAATCGGTGTTTTCGAGTAAATATCTCAAGATTGGGTGCAGCTACAATTTAGACTGTTACATCAAATGAAAGGTAATTCGATTGCCTAAAAAACGAGTTATAACACTTTGCCTTGTGATTATTCGTTTTCAAGATATAACGTTTTAAGTGAGTGAGGGTACCGGTCAAAAACACTTTTCTTAACCACCCTGTATTTCCACTAATATTGACTCCAAATATATTGTATCAAGGAATAACCCTTTACAAGGTGGCACATGGAGTGCCAAAGACCCTGTATAGAGATTTCATCTAGACTATAAAATATCACAGGGCTCATTACTGGAACGCTATATTTTTCCATTAATTCAGTAGTGAGCCCCACTATGGCTTATTACTAGAAACTATGAAATTTTTGATCCAGTAATGAGCCCCCCTTTCATTTCGCAAGAAATTCTTCAATTCCAGGCCTTTTTATTTTAAATATGTAGGAAATGTATAAATCTATCAGTATAAACTATAGTAAAACCTAAGATTGAAATACGAAACTTGTCTGCTGTTTGAATCAAAATTAAGTCCTTATACATTTGCACAAGAATAGTTAATTTTTCACATCACTAAGGAGGTCAGTCTGTTCGGCACGAAATATTTCTTCTGACAGAAGGAGAACCACATGGAAAGTGTATGTCGAACTGACAATAAAGAATAACGGTATTTAACGAAAAAAACAAAATTTAGCTAAACCAAGCATGTTCTTTGCTATTGGTGAAAATTTTGCAAAGAGGGCTCAGGACTGGGTACTTTACCCTATATTTTTTTCGAAAATGGCAAACACTTGTCGAAGTTGTAAGAATGAATTCTTGGATCCGAAAGATGTTATAATGTGCACGGTTTGTTTGCAATACTTTCACTCGTCCTGCTGTAAAATTGGAACATTGAAAAATCTGCAAAAATTTTGTGCTAGACGCGGTCGTTGGAGGTGTGATGGTTGTAAATTGAGAAAAGGTCAGCAGTCCTCTGAGTGTGGCGATTCCGATGACGTGGCGGAGGAAAATTTCAACCAACTGAAGCAATGCATGGAATCGCACTTGAAAGAAGTTAAGGAGAAGATGAAAAGCATCGGACATGATTTGAGGAAGAGGTTAGAGGAATACAGGAGTGAAACTAAAGATTTTTGCCAATATTTTCGGTTCCTGTCAGATAAGTTCGATGAGTTTTCACTTCAACTGAAAACTGCGCCTACGGAGTTGGATTTCTTAAAAACGGAAAACATATATGTATAGTTTAAAAAGAAGGTAAATAGTTTAACGGGCAATGGTGATAAGCTGCTGGGAGAACTTCGTCCAGATAATCTAATTATAAGTGGAGTGAAGGAGACACCAAATGAAAACGTAATTACGGTAGTACAAGCGGTTGCAAGGTCTGTTGGTGCCGAGGTAAACGAACTCAATCTGAACTATGTTTACCGAGTGCGGAACGGTTCTAAAAAGCCGGGAGATATTATAGCGCGTTTCACAAGGAGATATTCACGTGACTCATTTTTGGTCGCATACAAAGAGTCGGTAAGGAGACTAAATACCCTACTAGACAAAACCCATCAGTACACATATACTATTAAATCGAGAGACGCAAACATCCATATCAAAAATCAACGGCTTCAATATAAATAATATACTATTTGGAAAATACTTTTCTATTGATGAGTCTGTCGATGATGATATGATGAGTTTGCCACTTACACACAATGTACGAGTACTATACGGAAAATACTAATTCTCTCGATGAGTCCGTCGATGATTATATGATGAGCTTTCTTGTTATTCTTGCAAAGAGTGCTCATCCCTATTACTTTTGTTCTGGACCTGGACCATGTAAAATTTCCTTTGTTTTCAGCATGAACCATTTGTTTCCCTTGGATTTTCCATTTTAGCGCGTTGCCTATATTTGAGTGAGTGTCTTTTTTTAATAACAGATAATGTGATTTCTGCTTATTTGTTTACTTCGTACATTTATATTTTTATGGTTTTTTTTAAGTGATAGATTTAACGATATTTTATTTTTTCGGTGAAAAGTTTTAAACAGTTCAGTTCAACTTAAATTAAAATATAAAAGTATATATACTAATAATAATACATTTGCCTAAAATAAGAAAAGTCACATTCCACTAACCTTCTTTATAATTTTTATCACCATAAGTTCACTTTATTTTTCTATTATTGTAAGATCAGTCCAATTCTCCGTTATATTTTATTTCTTATATTTTCCATTTTTTTACTGAAATGTCACGCAAGGCGATTTATAGTGGAATGGTCAGAGAGTTAAAAACCTATCGAAGGGATGTTGACCGGCGTAGAAATATAGATTTATTTGCGCAATTAGAAACTAGTGAAGTACCCGAAGAAACACCTGAAGAAACATTGTTACCTTCAGTATCTCTTGATATACAAGATGAAGATAAAGGAATGGTTTCTGGTATTGCAAATATAACGGATGTTTCTGTGGATGGCTCAATTTCAAGTCTTGAAATGTCCGATATAGACGGCACAACTGGAGCAGGTGTTTCAAATGCTAGCAGCCAAGTTGCTGCCTGGGCCTTAAAAAATAAAGAGCCACATACCCACATAAACGATTTATTGGGCGTATTAATAAATGGTTGTGATATTAAGGATTGGCTAAACTCGGCTAAGAAACTCATGAAAACACCAAGAACTAGAATTGATATAATCAAAGTCTATCCCGGGGAGTACTACCATTTTGGAATACAGAATTATTTGTTATCTGAAAATTGTAAGAATCTTGTAGAGGATAATTCAATAGCAATCGACATAGGAATTGATGGTATGTCAATTTTTAAAAGTTCTTTTGTGGACAATTATTGCTGCGTTTTCAAATAAAAAAAATATGACACCTTTTCTCATAGGCTGTTATTCTTTAGTAGAAAAACCGAAAAATATTTCTGAATATTTGAAAAATTTAGTGAATGAAATGGAAGTTCTGATGCAAACTGGAGTAAAGGAAGAAAATCTGAAGTATATAAACCATTTGTGGCGCGATTATTTACTTGCGATGATTCAGCTAGAGCTTATATATCTGGAACCCAATATCATACAGGTAAGAACATTTGTCCGAAATGCTGGGTTTTTATCTTAATAGAAGAGTTGTCTTTCAATGTGAAGGATTCCAAGGAAGAACAGATGAAAGTTTTTTTGAGAGAATTGATAAGAATTATCACCACACTCCATTTCTTAATAATAAAACTCCGCTTGAGACAATTTGCATTCAAATGATAACACAATTTCCCTTAGATCCAATGCATCTTGTAAATCTAGGTATTATGAAGAAAATGTTAGTTTCACTCAAAAACGCAAAAACCAAAACTTTTTCAGTAAATCTTTCACAAATCAATGAAAAACTCTTAAAATTTTCGAACTCTATTCCCTCAGAATTTGAGGTGTGTTTTTTTGCGCACTTATCCAGAACAGATTAGCTTAGAAAATTTATATACAAAATAACAACAACATTACTGTTTTCACGATTCTTTATAACTTTTTTCAATAGATAGTAGGCTAGATTAGAGAATTTATCGCGAATAGTTCCCTCAGTGAGTTTACAGTGAGTTTACTGGGTTAACTATTCCGGTTGAAATCTATATTCTAGCCTCCTATCTACAGGGAAAAGAAATAACAATTAACAAAAACAGCAATATTCTGAAAACTGATAACAATTATTGATCAGTGTGTCGCATATTGATTTGTGTGTCGCCGACCCACTACGCCGTTCCAATAAAGTTTATTGCCCAATGTGTGAATTCGGTTTTCCGTGTTGTAAAAGCGGCATTTGCAACACAGACTTTCTTTAATGTATTAACATCTGGTCGTCATACGTTTCTTAGTTGTGCTTGTTCCTAAAATCTATTTTAATTTCACATCCTTTTTTTCTCACACCGGTTAAGCATCTTTTCACACCTTCACGTTTGTATAGAGATCCTTTCCTAAAAATTATTTAGTCGTCCTATATTCTTCGTCACGTCGCATCTTCTCTAATAATAATTTAATACTAAATATATAAAAATATAATAATATCTTTATTTAAACAACAATAAAGTGTTAAAGTGTTAAAAATATATAAAAGAATAATCATGAACAGCGAAAGAAATATGCCACTTTCGCCGATTGTTGATGATTATGTTAATTCGGAGAACAGCGAATTTGTGCAGCGAGGATTTATTACTTCGAACCCCATGCAAAAAGAACCAAGAAGTCCTTCAATTTTTGAAAAAAGAAGTTTTCATGCTCGACCCGTTAACCAATATACAACGCAAGGAAATATAGAAAATATTGTAAGATATTAACGTATACAGGGTGTAACTAGTACTGAGGTTCAAACGAAAATGGGAGATAGAGGAACTTGTCCTGAGTAGAAAATCGTTCTACACATACTCCCGTTTTTGCACCGTTAAGGAGATAGCGCGATTTTAAGGACGAAGGATTTTCATCGTACCTGTGATCACTGTTTGATCTCTAACTTCTGCTGTACTTAGCGTAACGTAATAATTCTGGGCTCGTTGGAAAGGACACAAATTCTTCTTTCTAATTGCTATCAACTGTGTCAATCAGTGTTATACTTTTTGAGAAAAATTCATTTAAATGACACAAAAATAATAAAAAATTAAAAAAAAATACAAAAAAGTCCCGTTTTCTCCAAGAAGGACCTGATTAACCACCAAATTTTATTACATTTTCGGAAAGCCCATAAAATTTCATTATACGTTTGATAACAGAATTTCTTCATATTTGCAACAACAAGTGAGTTCCCTGCACATGTTGGAAATACTGCTAAACATAGAATTTACCGCAAAACAGATGCAGTAATGAGCAACCATGTTAACAACACACGTATTGCTCTTATGTGTAGAAATTATGTTACAGGTAAGTAAAAATATGACAACTAATTAGATAGCGTCCATTTAAGTAAATTAACTAACATCCATTTAAGTTAATTAAGTAATATCTATTTAAGTAGGGCGTGGAGTTTACCTGCTCCGTTAAGGAACAGGAATGACTTCGTCCTACGTAGATTTTTCTGCGATAAAAGCATCGGGAGGAAGAGGCAGCAAACAGAATGTCATAGACATCATTACGAGCAACATGGCAAGCAATAGGAGGTCTTTTACAACGGAAGAAATGGCAGACATGCACTTCGTATATGGGTTGTGCGACGGGAATGCTAGGCGAGCCGAAAGAGTTTACCGGGAACGGTATCCGGAGAGATCTCGGTACCCCCATTATCGGATGTTCATCAGCATTCATCGGAACCTTCGTGAACGAGGTACACTGCAGCCGTGGCGGGAGACACAACATCCAGGACGGCGACACTCGGTACCTGTGGTCACGGAGGAACCCACGGTAAGCACCCGGCGCATCGGCCATCGATTAGGCATCAACCACATGCAAGTGTTCCGAATTCTGCAAGGAGAAGAACTGTATCCCTATCACAATACACCGGTGCAACAACTGTTGCCCGGTGATCGTGAACATCGGCGAGACTTTTGTCGTACCATGTTACTGCGAGCAGACGAACATCCAGCGTTTTTCGGAAGAATTCTCTGGACCGACGAATCGCAATTCACCCGCCATGGCATATAAAATTTCCACAATATGCATGTGTGGGCACGTGAAAATTGCCATACCAGCCAAAATATGTCCCATCAACATCGCTTCAGTGTGAATGTTTGGGCTGGCATCATCGGCAGAACTTTCATCGGTCCGGTATTTCTTCCCCCAATTCTCAATTCCACCAATTATGCCGAATTTTTGGAGGAAACTTTACCAGACCTCATAGAGGATATACCACTCCGTGTACTGGTCAGGTTTTGGTACCAGCACGATGGAGCGCCAGCGCATTATGGTGCTAATGTCCGTCGGTGGCTCGACGCGAATTTTCGGGATCGATGTATTGGTCGTGGCGGTCCCATTGCATGGCCTCCACGATCTTCCGACTTAACTCCCATGGACTTTTATGTCTGGGGGTATTTGAAAAGCATCGTCTACGCAGAGGAAATTCATACACGAGAACAGCTCATTTCCCGTATCACCGAAGCATGCTATCAGTTACGAGCCCAACTACTGCGTGTGAACCCCACCAATGCCATTCGTCGGCGATACCACTTCTGCTTGCTTCACAACGGCGGACATGTTGAAAATTATTTGTAAACGTAATAAACTAAATAAACGTAATAAATTATACTTCAACTTTTTTATTTCGTCCTCACTATTATTAATCATACTCCTTCGGCGAATGACGGGTGTCAAACCAGATTTACTTGAAGGGAACGTGCTTGATAACTGTTAGCCTCGCTCCTTTACAATTCAACCCATGAAGAAAATTATTTTTGTGTCATTTAAATGAATTTTTCTCAAAAAGTATAACACTGATTGACACAGTTGATAGCAATTAGAAAGAAGAATTTGTGTCCTTTCCAACGAGCCCAGAATTATTACGTTACGCTAAGTACAGCAGAAGTTAGAGATCAAACACTGATCACAGGTACGATGAAAATCCTTCGTCCTTAAAATCGTGCTATCTCCTTAACGGTGTAAAAACGGGAGTATGTGTAGAACGATTTTCTACTCAGGACAAGTTCCTCTATCTCCCATTTTCGTTTGAACCTCATTACTAGTTACCATCTTTATATTACCGAATGTAACATCAATAATAACTTATTTCTATTCTTTGTCTAGGAACCTCTGTCAAAAGAAGACAACTTATTAATCGCAGTGCAAAATTTCAACGAAAAGTTCGATGGGCTCAACTTAACGACAATTGCAAGATGAGGTAAACACAGAGAATGAAACCAAAAATATAAAAAACAAGCCAATCGTATAATACTCTAGATGAATACTGAACTCCGATTTATATTCTAGTTGGGGATAAAGTAGAATTACGTGTGTGCACGTTGTATGTCCTTTATTAAGGACTCCCATTTGATTGCTACCCAAAATTAAAAGACAATATTCAGTGTTTAATTTCATATCTTGAACTGGGTAAGTCATCGAAAAAAAATGTCCTTTTTGAAGGACTTTCACATGGGAGGTGCAGGAAGGACTCACTCGATTTTTTACATATTTATCCTTTTCCTTGGAACCATTCAGAAATTAATGTGTACAAAATTTCAAACTCCTAGCTTGAAGCGATCAAAAGTTATCGAAAAATATTGTTGAACACGTGTCTTAAGGACATTTTGTATGGCACCTACCAGAAGGAGTAAAAGGATTTCGCTGACTAGTAAAGTCGAACTTTATTTTCACTCAAAACTAATTTGTACAAAATTTCGAGTTTGTAGCTAAAAGATTACTTGAGTTATAGTGAGTTCCGTAAATTAAGTGAAGACATTTTGAAAGGATATTTGTATGGGAGCTACATGAAGGATTTTCTTCGTAATCATACATTAAGCTCCAACTATTGGAAAAATAACACGTACAAAATTTCAAAGTCGTAGCTTAAACCCTTCTGAAGTTATAGACCAATATTCTTGAACACGTGTTTTAAGGACATTTTGTATGGCAGCTACCCGAAGGAGTAGGACGATTTTGCGCGTTAACGAACTTAGCCTTACAAATTCAACCAAACACCCAGATTCAAAATTTCAAGATCCTAGGTGAAGGCGTTCTTGAGTTATCGTGCTAACGGACAGACGGACGGACTGACGGACGTCAAGCGGATTTGAGGTTTTTGGCCACAAATAAACAAAAAAACATACTGCAGTCACGATCGGCTGCAAGCCAATCGTATAATACTCTAGATGAATACTGAATTCCGATTTATATTGTAGTTGGGGATAAAGTATAATTACGTGTGTGCATGTTGTATGTCCTTTATTAAGGACTGCCATTAGATTGCTACTCAAAACTAAAAGACAATATTCAGTGTTTAACTTCATACCTTGAACTGGGTAAGTCATTGAAAAAAAATGTCCTTTTTAAAGGACTTTCACATGGGAGGTGCAGGAAGGACTCACTCAATTTCTTACATATTTATCCTTTTCCTTGGAACTATTTCAAATTCGTAGCTTGAAGCGTTCAAAAGTTATCGAAAAATATTGTTGAACACGTGTCTTAAGGACATTTTGTATGGAGTAAAAGGATTTCGCTGATTAGTAAACTCGAACATCCTTTTTACTCAAAACTAATTTGTACAAAATTCCGAATTCGTAGCTAAAAGATTACTTGAGTTATAGCGAGTTCCGTAAATTAAGTGATAACGTTTTGACAGGATATTTGTATGGCAGCTACACGAAGGACTAATAGGATTTTTTTCATAATCATACATTTAACTCAAACTATTGGAAAAATACTACATACAAAATTTCAAAGACGTAGCTAAAACCGTTCTGAAGTTATTGGTAATATTCCTGAACACGTGTTTTAAGGACATTTTGTATGGCAGCTACCAGAAGGAGTAAAAGGATTTCGCTGATTAGTAAACTCGAACTTCCTTTTCACTCAAAACTAATTTGTACAAAATTCCGAATTCGTAGCTAAAAGATTACTTGAGTTATAGTGAGTTTCGTAAATTAATTGAATACATTTTGACAGGATATTTGTATGGCAACTACACGAAGGACTAACAGAATTTCTTTCATAATAATATATTTAGCTCCAACTATTGAAAAAATAACACATACAAAATTTGAATGACGTAGCTTAAACCCTTCTGAAGTTATCGACCAATATTCTTGAAGAAGTGTTTTAAGGACATTTTGTATGGCAGCTACCAGAAGGAGTAAAAGGATTTCGCTGATTAGTAAACTCCGACTTCCTTTTCACTCAAAACTAACTTGTACAAAATTCCGAATTCGTAGCTAAAAGATTACTTGAGTTATTGTGAGTTTTGTAAATTAAGTGAATACATTTTGACAGGATATTTGTATGGCAGCTAAACGAAGGACTAAAAGAATTTTCTTCATAGTCATATATTTAGCTCCAACTATTGGAAAAATAACACATACAAAATTTCAAAGACGTAGCTTAAACCCTTCTGAAGTTATCGACCATTATTCTTGAACACGTGTTTTAAGGACATTTTGTATGGCAGCTACCCGAAGGAGTAGGACGATTTTGCCCGTTAACGAACTTAGCCTTACAAATTCAACCAAACATCCAGATTCAAAATTTCAAGATCCTAGGTGATGGCGTTCTTGAGTTATCGTGCTAACGGACAGACGGACGGACGGACGGACGGACGGACGTCAGGCGGATTTGAGGTTTTTGGCCACAAATAAACAAAAAATAATATATAACTTTTTTTCGTCCGAGGCTTGGTTCTATGCGTTACAAACTTTTGGGCTGGATTAAACTTATAATACTCTATATGATTTCATCTAGAGTATAATAATGTATAACTTTTTTTCGTCCGAGGCTTGGTTCTATGCGTTACAAACTTTTGGGCTGGATTAAACTTATAATACTCTACAGGGTGTAACTAGTACTGAGGTTCAAACGAAAATGGGAGATAGAGGAACTTGTCCTGAGTAGAAAATCGTTCTACACATACTCCCGTTTTTGCACCGTTAAGGAGATAGCGCGATTTTAAGGACGAAGGATTTTCATCGTACCTGTGATCACTGTTTGATCTCTAACTTCTGCTGTACTTAGCGTAACGTAATAATTCTGGGCTCGTTGGAAAGGACACAAATTCTTCTTTCTAATTGCTATCAACTGTGTCAATCAGTGTTATACTTTTTGAGAAAAATTCATTTAAATGACACAAAAATAATTTTCTTCATGGGTTGAATTGTAAAGGAGCGGGGCTAACAGTTATCAAGCACGTTCCCTTCAAGTAAATCTGGTTTGACACCCGTCATTCGCCGAAGGAGTATGATTAATAATAGTGAGGACGAAATAAATGCATGTGGTTGATGCCTAATCGATGGCCGATGCGCCGGGTGCTTACCGTGGGGTCCCTAGCCGCGATGCTCAGTATGCGCTCCTCCGTGGCCACAGGTACCGAGTGTCGCCGTCCTGGTTGTTGTGTCTGCCGCCACGGCTGCAGTGTACCTCGTTCACGAAGGTTCCGATGAATGCTGATGAACATCCGATAATGGGGGTACCGAGATCTCTCCGGATACCGTTCCCGGTAAACTCTTTCGGCTCGCCTAGCATTCCCGTCGCACAACCCATATACGAAGTGCATGTCTGCCATTTCTTCCGTTGTAAAAGACCTCCTATTGCTTGCCATGTTGCTCGTAATGATGTCTATGACATTCTGTTTGCTGCCTCTTCCTCCCGATGCTTTTATCGCAGAAAAATCTACGTAGGACGAAGTCATTCCTGTTCCTTAACGGAGCAGGTAAACTCCACGCCCTACTTAAATAGATATTACTTAATTAACTTAAATGGATGTTAGTTAATTTACTTAAATGGACGCTATCTAATTAGTTGTCATATTTTTACTTACCTGTAACATAATTTCTACACATAAGAGCAATACGTGTGTTGTTAACATGGTTGCTCATTACTGCATCTGTTTTGCGGTAAATTCTATGTTTAGCAGTATTTCCAACATGTGCAGGGAACTCACTTGTTGTTGCAAATATGAAGAAATTCTGTTATCAAACGTATAGTGTAATTTTATTGGTTTTCCGAAAATGTAATAAAATTTGGTGGTTAATCAGGTCCTTCTTGGAGAAAACGGGACTTTTTTGGATTTTTTTTTAATTTTTTATTATTTTTGTGTCATTTAAATGAATTTTTCTCAAACAGTATAACACTGATTGACACAGTTAATAGCAATTATAAAGAAGAATTTGTGTCCTTTCTAACGAGCCCAGAATTATTACGTTACGCTAAGTACAGCAGAAGTTAGAGATCAAACACTGATCACAAGTACGATGAAAATCCTTCGTCCTTAAAATCGCGCTATCTCTTTAACGGTGCAAAAACGGGAGTATGTGTAGAACGATTTTCTACTCAGGACAAGTTCCTCTATCTCCCATTTTCGTTTGAACCTCAGTACTAGTTACACCCTGTATATGATTTCATCTAGAGTATAAATATAATTGAATACTAATAATTATATTTTAGTTTAATTCGTTTAAAGATGAGTTTCGAGCTATACATGAAAGCAATAATAAGTTGGCTCGAAAAACTCTAGTCTTGCAAAAGATAACAAATTCAAATGTTAGGAAGCTTGTTGGTGATAAGATCCAGCATGAGGAAATCGCTACCAAGTTCCCGCTCACAGCTCTTGCTGATATAAATGATATAGAGCAGAAATTAAACACCGATGTCCTGTTTGCATCTAAATTGGTAAATTTTTTGAATTCGTCTTATATCTTTTCGTAATTCTTAATCATATTATTGCAGACTGCATACTTGAAATTAAAAAAAAATGCTAAAGGATTAGATGGAGTAATTCGTACCATTGGCAATGATGAACTATGGTACAATTTCAATTTGAATGGCCGAAGCCAAAAAAGTCTCTACTAGAGCTTAAGCTATTTGATACAGTTAATTTAATATACAGGGTGTTTGGCACTCCGTGTGCCACCTTGTAAGGGGTTATTCCTTGATATATTTGGAGAAAAAAATTGTTTTACAGGGTCGGTCAATTTTCAATATTAGTGGAGATACAGGATGGTTAAGAAAAGTGTTTTTGACCGGTACCCTCACTCACTTAAAACGTTAAATCTTGAAAACGAATAATCACAAGGCAAAGTGTTATAACTCGTTTTTTAGGGAATTGAATTACCTTTCATTTGATGTAACAGTCTAAATTGTAACTGCATCCAATCTTGAGATATTTACTCGAAAACACAAATTTTATCTACGTGAACCCTTAAAATTCAGTGATCAATGTAGTTTTTCTCAGAAAACCCCATTATAAAAATCTCATTTCAATTTTATTTTTTTATGAGCCGTATTACAAAAGCTGCATACATATGTATGAGTTACGATTAACATTTTGCAAGTATACATACATATCGCATAAAAATTAAATATTTAAAAAATCAGTGCATGTGCATGTTGATCTACGCTACTTGCTTGAATTGAAAGAATTTAATAATGGTTTTTATTTCAAATATTTTTATTATAATAAATGTTCAAAATGGCC
The DNA here is from genome assembly GCA_951812415.1 of Beris morrisii. Classification (NCBI taxonomy): domain Eukaryota; kingdom Metazoa; phylum Arthropoda; class Insecta; order Diptera; family Stratiomyidae; genus Beris; species Beris morrisii. Next base: position 84,657,544 of record OX638310.1, on the reverse strand, counting down.
ACCTTCATTTTGAATGCACGCTAAAGCTCGTTTGGCGAGTGTTCTCTTGGTATTCATATTCCTCAACTGCTGCCTTACTTCTATTGCTGCCGCATCGATCCTGATATTTAGATCTTCCAATGTTTCTACTGGCGTTGCGTAGACAATGTCCTTCATCCGTCCCCATACAAATAAATCCATAATAGTAAGATCAGGAGATCTTGCAGGCCAGTGTATCGGTCCATTTCTACCGATCCAGCGATTGCTATAATTGGAATTTAACCAATCTGTGATCTGTCGGCCGTAATGAGCAGGAGCACCATCGTGTTGGTAAAACATGGAAGCCAATCGAACCAGTGGAATATCATTCAACAAGTCCTGTAGATCATTTGATAAAAACTGTAAGTAATTGGAGCTATTTAGAGTACGCGGAAGCCTAATAGGTCCAAGTAAATCGTCACCAATCACACCTGCCCATGAATTTACGCTGAATCTGTGCTGAAATGATGCCGCTCTTCTTATGTGTGGATTGCTTTCAGCCCACGTATGTAGGTTGTGGAAGTTTGTGATACCGTCTCTGGTAAATTGGGACTCATCCGTCCACAGAATATTGTTGAAAAAATTGTCGTCATCTATTTGTCGTTCAAGGAGCCAATTGCAAAACTCCATCCGTTTGGGGAAATCAATGGGTAGCAGCTCCTGTACTGGTGTGTGATGGTAGGCATGGAAGCGTTCTACTTTTAAAATACTCCAAACCTTCCAAGTTGATATGTTAAAATGCAATGCCAAGTGTCGGATACTGATCGATGGATCATTTTGCACTGTTTGCAGTATTCTTTCATCAATCTGAACAGCGATTATAGGCGCAGGATTTGCATTTACTCTCCTTGTTCTAACGCTGCCAGTTTCCCTAATTCTCCTGTAAACGTCTTGAAATAATCTCCTGCTAGGTGTCCGTCGATGAGGATGTCTCTGATGGTAAAGCCTTCGCGCGGCTCGTGCATTTTGGTCACACTCTCCATAAATTTACATCGTGTCAGCATATTCTTCATTGGAGTACTCAGGCATTTTGAAATAATTTTTTAAATTCTACTGACACCTTCTTCTCTTAGCGACGTAACTAAAACTGAGAAAAATTTGAAGGTAGTTTTGCTTTTATAGGCTTTTTATTTTGTAAGACACCCTATTAAAAAAGGCATAGTACCGCATCCAGTAGTACCTACCGCGTACAGGTAAAAGCATCAATTATGTTGAAACTCACTTACATTTCATTGTTTTCTTTCATACTTTAAATAGTATTAAATGTGCAATAAAAATACTTCAGTACTACCGACAAATTAAACAGATTCTTGGACGAGGTCCACTTTATGGCACTAACTTTTAAATATTTAATTTTTATGCGATATGTATTTTTACCTGTTACTTCCAAAATGTTAATCGTAACTCATACATATGTATGCAGCTTTTGTAGGTAATAATACGGCTCATAAAAAAATTAAATTATACATATACAGGGTGTTTGGCACTTCGTGTGCCACCTTGTAAGGGGTTATTCCTTGATATATTTGGAGAAAAAAATTGTTTTACAGGGTGGGTCAATTTTCAATATTAGTGGAGATACAGGGTGGTTAAGAAAAGTGTTTTTGACCGGTACCCTCACTCACTTAAAACGTTATATCTTGAAAACGAATAATCACAAGGCAAAGTGTTATAACTCGTTTTTTAGGGAATCAAATTACCTTTCTTTTGATGTAACAGCCTAAATTGTAACTGCACCCAATCTTGAGATATTTACCCGAAAACACAGATTTTTGCTACGTCAACCTTAAAAATTCAGTGATCAATGTAGTTTTTCTCAGAAAACCCCATTATAAAAATCTCATTTTAATTTTATTTTTTTATGAGCCATATTATTACCTACAAAAGCTGCATACATATGTATGAGTTACGATTAACATTTTGCAAGTAACAGGTAAAAATACATATCGAATAAAAATTAAATATTTAAAAGTCAGTGCCATAATGTGGACCTCGTCCAAGAATCTGTTTAATTTGTCGGTAGTACTGAAGTATTTTTATTGCACATTTATTACTATGTAAAGTATGAAGGAAAACAATGAAATGTAAGTGAGTTTCAACATTATTGATGCTTTTACCTGGACGTGGTAGGTACTACTGGATGCGGTAATATGCCTTTTTATACTCTAGATGAAATCATATAGAGTATTATAAGTTTAATCCAGCCCAAAAGTTTGTAACGCATAGAACCAAGCCTCGGACGAAAAAAAGTTAGGTATTATTTTTTGTTTATTTGTGGCCAAAAACCTCAAATCCGCTTGACGTCCGTCCGTCCGTTCGTCTGTCCGTCCATCCGTCCGTCCGTCCATCCGTCCGTTCGTCCGTCCGTCCGTCCGTCCGTCTGTCTGTCCGTCCGTCTGTCCGTGAACACGATAACTCAAGAACCCCTTCACCTAGGATCTTGAAATTTTGAGTCTGGATGTTTGGTTGAATTTGTAAGGCTAAGTTCGTTAACGGGCAAAATCGTCTTACTCCTTCGGGTAGCTGCCATACAAAATGTCCTTAAAACACGTGTTTAAGAATATTGGTCGATAACTTCAGAAGGGTTTAAGCTACGACTTTGAAATTTTGTATGTGTTATTTTTCCAATAGTTGGAGCTAAATATATGATTATGAAGAAAATCCTGTTAGTCCTTCGTGTTGCTGCCTTACAAATATCCTGGCAAAACGTCTTCACTTAATTTACAAAACTCACTATAACTCAAGCAATCTTTTAGCTATGAATTGGAAATTTTGTACAACCTAGTTTTGAGTAAAAACGAAGTTCGAGTTTACTAATCAGCGAAATCCTTTTACTCCTTCTGGTAGCTGCCATACAAAATGGTCTTAAAACACGTGTTTAAGAATATTGGCCGATAACTTCAGAAGGGTTTAAGCTACGTCTTTGAAATTTTGTATGTGTTATTTCTCCAAGTGTATGATTATGAAGAAAATCCTATTAGTCCTTCGTGTAGCTGCCATACAAATATCCTATCAAAATGTATTCACTTAATTTACGAAACTCTCTATAACTCAAGTAATCTTTTAGCTACGAATTGGAAATTTTGTACAAATTACTTTTGAGTGAAAAGAAAGTTCGACTTTACTAGTCAGCGAAATCCTTTTACTCCCTCTGATAGCTGCCATACAAAATGTCCTTAAGACACGTGTTCAACAATATTTTTCGATAACTTTTGAACGCTTCAAGCTACGAATTTGAAATTTTGTACACTTTAATTTTTGAATGGTTGAAAGGGAAAAGGATAAATATGTAAGAAATCGAGTGAGTCCTTCCTGCACCTCCCATGTGAAAGTCCTTCGAAAAGGACATTTTTTTCGATAACTTACCCAGTTCAAGATATGAAATTAAACACTGAATATTGTCTTTTAGTTTTGAGTAACAATCTAATGGCAGTCCTTAATAAAGGACATACAACATGCACACACGTAATCTTACTTTATCCCCAACTACAATATAAATCGGAGTTAAGTATTCATCTAGAGTATTATACGATTGGCTTGCAGCCGATCGTGACTGCAGCATGTTTTAATAGGGTGTCTTACAAAATAAAAAGCCTATAAAAGCAAAACTACCTTCAAATTTTTCTCAGTTTTAGTTACGTCGCTAAGTGAAGAAGGTGTCAGTAGAATTTAAAAAATTATTTCAAAATGCTTGAGTACTCCAATGAAGAATATGCTGGCAGCACGGAGAGTGTGACCAAAATGCACGAGTTGCGCGAAAGCTTTACCACCAGAGAGATCCTCATCGACGGACACCTAGCAGGAGATTATTTCAAGACGTTTACAGGAAAATTAGGGAAACTGGCAGCGTTAGAACAAGGAGAGTAAATGCAAATCCTGCGCCTATAATCGCTGTTCAGATTGATGAAAGAATACTGCAAGCAGTGCAAAATGATCCATCGATCAGTATCCGACACTTGGCATTGCATTTTAACATATCAACTTGGAAGGTTTGGAGTATTTTAAAAGTAGAACGCTTCCATGCCTACCATCACACACCAGTACAGGAGCTGCTACCCATTGATTTCCCCAAACGGATGGAGTTTTGCAATTGGCTCCTTGAACGACAAATAGATGACGACAATTTTTTCAACAATATTCTGTGGACGGATGAGTCCCAATTTACCAGAGACGGTATCACAAACTTCCACAACCTACATACGTGGGCTGAAAGCAATCCACACATAAGAAGAGCGGCATCATTTCAGCACAGATTCAGCGTCAATTTATAGGCAGGTGTGATAGGTGACGATTTACTTAGACCTATTAGGCTTCCGCGTACTCTAAATAGCTCCAATTACTTACAGTTTTTATCAAATGATCTACAGGACTTGTTGAATGATATTCCACTGGTTCGACTGGCTTCCATGTTTTACCAACACGATGGCGCTCCTGCTCATTACGGCGGACAGATCACAGATTGGTTAAATTCCAATTATAGCAATCGCTGGATCGGTAGAAATGGACCGATACACTGGCCTGCAAGATCTCCTGATCTTACTATTATGGATTTATTTGTATGGGGACGGATGAAGGACATTGTCTACGCAACGCCAGTAGAAACATTGGAAGATCTAAATATCAGGATCGATGCGGCAGCAATAGAAGTAAGGCAGCAGTTGAGGAATATGAATACCAAGAGAACACTCGCCAAACGAGCTTTAGCGTGCATTCAAAATGAAGGTGGCCATTTTGAACATTTATTATAATAAAAATATTTGAAATAAAAACCATTATTAAATTCTTTCAATTCAAGCAAGTAGCGTAGATCAACATGCACATGCACTGATTTTTTAAATATTTAATTTTTATGCGATATGTATGTATACTTGCAAAATGTTAATCGTAACTCATACATATGTATGCAGCTTTTGTAATACGGCTCATAAAAAAATAAAACTGAAATGAGATTTTTATAATGGGGTTTTCTGAGAAAAACTACATTGATCACTGAATTTTAAGGGTTCACGTAGATAAAATTTGTGTTTTCGAGTAAATATCTCAAGATTGGATGCAGTTACAATTTAGACTGTTACATCAAATGAAAGGTAATTCAATTCCCTAAAAAACGAGTTATAACACTTTGCCTTGTGATTATTCGTTTTCAAGATTTAACGTTTTAAGTGAGTGAGGGTACCGGTCAAAAACACTTTTCTTAACCACCCTGCATCTCCACTAATATTGAAAATTGACCCACCCTGTAAAACAATTTTTTTCTCCAAATATATCAAGGAATAACCCCTTACAAGGTGGCACACGGAGTGCCAAACACCCTGTATAATGATTATAAATCCCTTTTTTCCATTAAATAGAAGCAAACGGATCCGATAGATAGAAAGGACTACGAAAATGAGCTCCGGAAGATTGTGTTAAAGGCACACAATCGGTTGAATCGAACAAAGTCCGATAGAAAGCAGCAGAAATAATGTTTTCCACGAACACTATTTATTATAATTTTTTATTTTAATATTTTAAATTTTTGTTTTTATAAAGTATAAAAAATAAATCGATATTGAAACTAAGTGCTAAAATCATGTCTTGTTCGTGGGGAACACATTATTTAATTTATTTAATATTTAATAATAAAGTATTGTTATCGAACTGAAATTTCAAAAAAATTTGCTACCCTGAAATTTTGTATTTTCACGTTTTAGGACTAGTAGACCCCAAAAAAGCAAAAAAAAATTATGTCCGTCTGTCCGCCGTAGACGCCGTACGCCGTACGCAAAATCGTTTGAAGGTGCGTAGCTCACAAACCCGTTGAGATACTAAACTGAAATTTTTATGGTGGGTAGATTGGGTGAACCCCTATGACTGGTATATTTTCAATGGGTGGTGGTACAAGGGGAGCGGAGAGGGGAGCGTTTTAGACGAAAAATTTTGGTTTCCAGATCTCAAGAACCACTTATGCTAGGAGGCTGAAAGTTGGAACTTATGTAGTACTATGACAGTGGACTCAATTGCAAAAAAATGGTCGATATTGGTTAAGAAGTGTGGAAGTGGGGGGGAAAACAATGAGTCTGAAACGCATGAAAGACGGGATTGAAACATTCTAAAATCGATTTCTCCTGAACAATTGATGTCAGAAGATTGAAACTTTGTTGTTGTCCTTAGGAATACTTCAGGATTAGACAAGGGCTACAATTTTTAAGAGGGGTGGTGGGGTGTGTGGGTGGGGGGTGAAAAACTTTGGATTACAATATCTTCCGAACCAATTACACAAGAAAGATAAAATTTAGTTTCTGTATATGGGATCACAAGAGGAGTCTACCGAAACTAAATTTTTTGAGGGGGGAGGTGGAGCACGAAAGTGGGGGGACAGCAATTTTTCAAAAAATGTAATTTTTATATCTCAGAAACCGTATCAGATATGATCTTGAAAATTTTACAGGAGTTGGGGTCGGTAAACTTCTAGTAGAAAAAAAATGTTTGGTGGTGTGGGTGTTGGGGGTGATGGTGAAAGGGGGTAGAAAGGAAAACATTCTGATTTTCATTTCTCAAAAACCATAATGAATAGAAAGCTAAAAAATTAGGATTCTATAGAGCCGCTATAGAGACATCCTCGAAAAATAAAATTGTTGATAGGGGTAGCAAGGTACGGGGGAGAGGGGTGGTTTTTTATATCTCAGAAACGGCTTATGCTAGAAAGTTGAAACTTAGTACGTATATATAGATGCACTATTAGAGTAATTAAAGCAAAAAAAACATACTGCAGTCACGATCGGCTGCAAGCCAATCGTATAATACTCTAGATGAATACTGAACTCCGATTTATATTGTAGTTGGGGATAAAGTAGAATTACGTGTGTGCATGTTGTATGTCCTTTATTAAGGACTGCCATTAGATTGCTACTCAAAACTAAAGGACAATATTCAGTGTTTAATTTAATATCTTGAACTGGGTAAGTCATCGAAAAAAATGTCCTTTTTGAAGGACTTTCACATGGGAGGTGCAGGAAGGACTCTCTCGATTTCTTACATATTTATCCTTTTCCTTGGGACCATTCAAAAATTAATGTGTACAAAATTTCAAATTCGTAGCTTGAAGCGTTCAAAAGTTATCGAAAAATATTGATGAACACGTGTCTTATGGACATTTTGTATGGCAGCTACCAGAAGGAGTAAAAGGATTTTGCTGATTAGTAAACTCGAACTTTGTTTTCACTCAAAACTAATTTGTACAAAATTCCGAGTTCATAGCTAAAGGATTACTTGAGTTATAGTGAGTTCCGTAAATTCAGTGAAGACTTTTTGACAGGATATTTGTATGGCAGCTACACGAAGGACTAATAGGATTTTCTTGATAATTATACATTTAGCTCCAACTATTGGAAAATTAACACATACAAAATTTCAAAGACGTAGCTTAAACCCTTCTGAAGTTATCGGCAATATTCTTGAACACGTGTTTTAAGGACATTTTGTATGACAGCTACCAGAAGGAGTAAAAGAATTTCGCTGATTAGTTAACTCGAACTTTCTTTTTACTCAAAACTAACTTGTACAAAATTCCGAATTCGTAGCTAAAAGATTACTTGAGTTATAGTAAGTTTCGTAAATTAAGTGAATACATTTTGACAGGATATTTGTATGGCAGCTACACGAAGGACTAACAGAATTTTTTTCATAATCATATATTTAGCTCCAACTATTGGAAAAATAACACATACAAAATTTCAAAGTCGTAGCTTAAACCCTTCTTAAGTTATCGACTAATATTCTTGAACACGTGTTTTAAGGACATTTTGTATGGCAGCTACCCGAAGGAGTAGGACGATCTTGCCCGTTAACGAACTTAGTCTTACAAATTCAACCAAACATCCAGATTCAAAATTTCAAGATCCTAGGTGAAGGCGTTCTTGAGTTATCGTGTTCACGGACAGACGGACGGACGGACGGACGGACGGACGTCAGGCGGATTTGAGGTTTTTGGCCACAAATAAACAAAAAATAATATATAACTTTTTTTCGTCCGAGGATTGGTTCTATGCGTTACAAACTTTTGGGCTGGATCAAACTTATAATACTCTATATGATTTCATCTAGAGTATAAAAAGTTCAGATTTTTATTGGCGTTCAGAGTTTGAGTAAAAAAAATGTCCGTGAATCCACATTTTCATAAACTTCGTTAAAACTTTTAGACATGTCGAGCTATCAAAGCAATTTTACTTCTGCGGGCTATTTATATAAGCGCATACTAACGATCTTCAAAATTTTCCGATATCCAACCCCTTTGGGGGGGGGGGGGGGGTAAAGTGGTTGTGTACATATTCACGAATTCTTATATATTCCTAAGGTATATTGAGATTTGGAATTCACTTTTACTTCTATAAGCTTTAAACGTAGTCGGGGAAAAACCGATTTAAGTATTTTTCTCTATTAAACCCCCTGGGGGTATTGTTCAAGTTTTCACTGATTCCGAAAATCTCTTAGGTTTAATGTGATCGAATTCGCTTTTACTACTATGAATTATTAAATTGATAAAAAAATACGTAAATAAATAAAAAAAATCTGCCAACAGTCTGGGCGCAACTTTATTATTTTATGGGTAGATGTCCGAAATGTGTTTAATGATGAAATGCGGTGTAGGTTACTATGCGACTGACAACCTAAGAAATAACCAGGAGGCTCTTTGGAACGGTATTTTTTAGGTTGTCAGTCGCATAGTAACCTACAGCGCATCTCATCATTTAACACGTTTCGGACTTCTACCCATAAAATAATAAAGTTGCGCCCAGACTGTTGGTAGATTTTTTTAACTAAGTTTGTTTAATAATTAAACTATTGTGTTGTAGTGGTATACAATCGTTTTATGCAGGATCATTATCAATAAGGTGTGTATTATGTCTTTTCTATAATATCTGATTGTAAGATAATTAGGAGGTTTAAATGGACCATGTTGTACCTTGGAACGTCACACGTGTTGTACCTTGGAATAGCATAAAATAGCAATCCTGATACAAGACTAAAGTGTTTTGACTGCCAATAGTGTTTTTTTTGCAAAAAATGCCTCGCAGTAAGAATAGGATTCGTAAGGTTCCCATCGATGCTAAAAATATGTTTTAATTTTCCATTCCATAAATTCAATGTTAAATAAATAACTTATGTACTACATAGTTATACATTTTAACATATTTTATATTATTTTACTATTTTATGATGAATTTTACTTTATTATTTTTTAATAATAAAGTATTGTGATCGACCTGAAATTTCAAAAAAGTTTGCTACCCTGAAATTTTGAATTTACACGTTTTAGGACTAGTAAACACCAAAAAAGCAAAAAAAAAAAAAATTTCCGTCTGTCCGCCGTAGAGGCCGTACGCCGTACGCAACATCGTTTGAAGGCGCGTAGCTCCCAAACCCGTTGAGATATTAAATTGAAATTTTTACGGTGGGTAGATTGGCTGAACCCCTATGACTGGTATATTTTCAATGGGTGGGGGTACAAGGGGAGAGGAGAGTTTTAGACGAAAAATTTTGGTTTCTAGATCTCAGGAACCACTTATGCTAGGAGGCTGAAACTTGGAACTTATGTAGTACTATGATAATGGACTCAATTGCAAAAAAATGGTTGATATTGGTTAAGGGGTATGGAAGTGGGGGGAAAACAATGAGTCTTTAACGCATGAAAGACGGGATTGAAACATTCTAAAATCGATATCTCCTGAACAATTCATGTCAGAAGATTGAAACTTTGTTGTTGTTCTTAGGGATACTTCAAGATTAGACAAGGGCTAAAATTTTTGGGGTGGGGGGTGAAAAACTTTGGATTACCATATCTTCCGAACCAATTACACCAGGAAGATAAAATTTAGTTTCTGTATATGGGATCACAAGAGGAGTCTACCGAAACTAAATTTTTTGAGGAGGGAGGTTGAGCACGAAAGTGGGGGGACAGCAATTTTTCAAAAAATGTAATTTTTATATCTCAGAAACCGTATCAGATATGATCTTGAAAATTTTACAGGAGTTGGGGTCGGTAAACTTCTAGTAGAAAAAAAATGTTTGGTGGTGTGGGTGTTGGGGGTGATGGTGAAAGGGGGTAGAAAGGAAAACATTCTGATTTTCATTTCTCAAAAACCATAATGAATAGAAAGCTAAAAAATTGGGATTCTATAGAGCCGCTATAGAGACATCCTCGAAAAATAAAATTGTTGATAGGGGTAGCAAGGTACGGGGGAGAGGGCTGGTTTTTTATATCTCAGAAACGGCTTATGCTAGAAAGTTGAAACTTAGTACGTATATATAGATGCACTATTAGAGTAATTAAAGCAAAAAAAAGTTCAGATTTTTATTGGCGTTCAGAGTTTGAGTAAAAAAAATGTCCGTGAATCCAAATTTTCATAAACTTCGTTAAAACTTTTAGACATGTCGAGCTATCAAAGCAATTTTACTTCTGTGGGCTATTTACATAAGCGCCTAGTAACGATATTCAAAATTTTTCGATATCCAAAACCTAAGGGGGTGTAAAGTGGTTGTGTACTGTAAGGACGGAAACTTTGGGATAGTTTCTATCCACACCAATCGCCTAAGGAACAAGTACAAGGAGTACCAAACGAGCATAGGATTAGGTACATGAATTAAAGACTTAGGATTACAGAGAACATAGAACCCGAAATACAATAAACAAAAGACATAAAACACAACAAAGCTGAAACACAGCACCAAGAATTGGGAATATACCTGGAAAAAGGTCAGCGGGATCACAAAAGCGTCTCAGGCGACGCGATGCGACAGAAAAACCTGCCGACAAGTGTACGAAATCCCAGCGAGACTATATACCGAGGTAGGCATATACCGTCCGCGAATTATAAGAAGGCAAAATTTCTCCCATACAAAATTCATTCTATAACATAATTCGTGGATAGCGAATGTTTGTCACTAAATATATACGAGAACGAATCGATCAGTGGGCAGTCAACTAAAAGATAATATTCAGTGTTTAATTTTATATCCTGAACTGGGTAAGTCATCAAAAAAAATTTCCTTTCTGAAAGACTTTCACATGGGAGGTGTAGGAAGGACTCACTCGATTTCTTACATATTTATCCTTTTCCTTGGAACCATTTTAAAATGAACGTGTACAAAATTTCAAATTCGTAGCTTGAAGCGTTCAAAAGTTATCGAAAAATATTGTTGAACACGTGTCTTAAGGACATTTTATATGGCAGCTAGCAGAAGGAGTAAAAGGATTTCGCTGATTAGTAAACTGAAATTTTGTTTTTACTCAAAACTAATTTGTACAAAATTTCCAATTCACAGCTAAAAGATTATTTGAGTTATAGATTATTTGAGTTTCGTAAATTAAGTGAAGACGTTTTGACAGGATATTTGTATGGCAGCTACACGGAGGACTAATAGGATTTTCTTCATAATCATACATTTAGCTCCCACTATTGGAAAACTAGCACATACAAAATTTCAAAGACGTAGCTTAAACCCTTCTGAAGTTATCGACCAATATTCTTGAACACGTGTTTTAAGGACATTTTGAATGGCAGCTACCAGAAGGGGTAAAAGGATTTCGCTGACTAGTAAACTCAAACTTTCTTTTCACTCAAAACTAATTTGTACAAAATTTCGAATTCGTAGCTAAAAGATTACTTGAGTTAGTAAATACATTTTGACAGGATATTTGTATGGCAGCTACATGAAGAACTAACAGGATTTTCTTCATAATCATATATTTAGCTCCAATTATTGGAAAAATAACACATACAAAATTTCAATGTCGTAGCTTAAACCCTTCTGAAGTTATCGACCAATATTCTTGAACACGTGTTTTAAGGACATTTTGTATGGCAGCTACCCGAAGGAGTAGGACGATTTTGCCCGTTAACGAACTTTGTTACGTGTTAAATGTGGGGCAACTCTATATCGCCCTTACTGTACCCTCCTTCCTTTCCCAGGTCGTAATGATGGAAACAACAAGGACACCTGGCACAACCAAGGATGCAGGCGACGTATGAACCATCGGAGTTGAAGAGGCGAGCCGTTTTGTATTTGGTGCGTGCTAGCACAGGTTTTATCTTAAAAGAAAAGAAAATAATTTTGAAATGTAAATAATTTGCTTAAGATTCTAATAGAGGCGATACCGTTTCAAGAGGAATCCCAGCTCCTGTTGTGTGAGGCATATTGGGTACCTCTACGTCTTCCCTCGCGTTAATCTAGGGCTATGAAGCCGGGAGCGCAACCTGGTCGGGAGGGGAAAAGTTGTAGGAAAATTCGCGGACGATTTGCTGCCCCATCCTCCGACTTTATCGTTCTCGCCGAGATCCAAGGCTGTATCCTTATACCAAACACCGGACGAATTCTGTCAACGACGAGACAACGGCTTGAATCCCTACATGAACAGCTACCGTAGGTGAATTCCGGTAGCTGATAGGGTGAATCACGACTACTGCGCGAAGCAGGATCTATCTACGGTAACATCAAAAGTAGCCAAACGAACCGGACGTTGGTTTCCGCGCGGTTGCTAGTGGTGGAGCGGCCGAGGTTCATTACTCATGTCCATCAAGTTAGCCAAGCCATTTTCGAAAAAATATAATTTGGCAATTGTGCTGAGTTGTGCTCAATTTGTGCCGTTTGTGCCGTAAAAAGAAATTATTTTTACTTCAGTCAATAAAAAGTTACGGCCATGTACTAAAAATTATGTTAAGTTAGCCCCGCCATTTTCGAAAAAATATAATTTGGAAATTGTGCTGAGTTGTGCTCAATTTGTGCCGTTTGTGCCGTAAAAACAAATTATTTTTACTTCAGTCAATAAAAAGTTACGGCCATGTATTACACTAAAAATTATGTTAAGTTAGCCCCGCCATTTTCGAAAAAATATAATTTGGCAATCGTGCTGAGTTGTGCTCAATTTGTGCCGTTTGTGCCGTAAAAACAAATTATTTTCACTTCAGTCAATAAAAAGTTACGGCCATGTACTAAAAACTAGATTGAGTTAGCCCCGCCATTTTGGAAAAAATATAATTTGGCAAATGTGCTAAGTTGTGCTCAATTTGTGCCGTTTGTGCCGTAAAAACAAATTATTTTTACTTCAGTCAATAAAAAGTTACGGCCATGTATTACACTAAAAATTATGTTAAGTTAGCCCCGCCATTTTCGAAAAAATATAATTTGGCAATTGTGCTGAGTTGTGCTCAATTTGTGCCGTTTGTGCCGTAAAAAGAAACTATTTTTACTTCAGTCAATAAAAAGTTACGGCCATGTATTACACTAAAAATTATGTTAAGTTAGCCCCGCCATTTTCGAAAAAATATAATTTGGCAATTGTGCTGAGTTGTGCTCAATTTGTGCCGTTTGTGCCGTAAAAAGAAATTATTTTTACTTCAGTCAATAAAAAGTTACGGCCATGTACTAAAAATTATGTTAAGTTAGCCCCGTCATTTTTGAAAAAATATAATTTGGCAATTGTGCTAAGTTGTGCTCAGTTTGTGCCGTTTGTGCCGTAAAAACAAATTATTTTTACTTTAGTCAATAAAAAGTTACGGCCATGTATTACACTAAAAATTATGTTAAGTTAGCCCCGCCATTTTCGAAAAAATATAATTTGGCAATTGTGCTGAGTTGTGCTCAATTTGTGCCGTTTGTGCCGTAAAAAGAAACTATTTTTACTTCAGTCAATAAAAAGTTACGGCCATGTATTACACTAAAAATTATGTTAAGTTAGCCCCGCCATTTTCGAAAAAATATAATTTGGCAATTGTGCTGAGTTGTGCTCAATTTGTGCCGTTTGTGACGTAAAAGGAAATTATTTTTACTTCAGTGAATAAAAAGTTACGGCCATGTATTACACTAATACAAATTAGCACCGCCATTTTCGAAAAAATATAATTAAGAAGTTCTGCTCAAATTGTGCTGTATAGTTCCGCTAATTCAAAATTAATTTGAATTGTATAACTGATTAACTAAAAGTTAGCCCCCCCCCACCCACTTTATTATTATATACATATCTATGTGCTATGAAAAATAGTATTTCAGTTTTTAATTGTGCTGTAAAAATAAATAATTTTACTTTCGTTAATAATTAACTACGACCAAAGTTATATTTTTGTAAAAACAACAATCAATCGCATTTCCTACAACAAAGTCGAAGAGTATATTAAACATGATCATTCTTTCTATAAATGGTCCATACGAGCGAAAGTTAATGTCTCCCGAAACACTGACCTTTTATTGTTGATTTACCATTAGATACACACTGATCTTTTTGATTCACGGAATATGATTACAAAGCGATTAGCTAGAATCGAACGAAAATTGTCCAAAATCCTCGAAATGAAAAATCAATATCAAACGAATATTTGTAACTGGGGCGTCTTATGTTAAGTCACTGATAATGAAGTAAAAAATGCAGGGTATGCAGCCTCACTACGAAAGTACGCGTCATTTTTGACGGCTCCGCAAAATATACCACCGTTGTCACCTTAAATCAGACGACATTGATGATCGGTCCCACAATTCAATCCGAATTAATTTTATATTATCTCGATTTATCCACGCAGTTGTTATCTCCGGAGATATCTAAAAGATGTATCGACAGTTCCTCGTCCATCCAGAGAATAAAAAAATCTGCCAACAGTCTGGGCGCAATGTTATTATTTTCTGGCAGAAGTCCGGAACGCGTTTAATTCTGAGACGCGGTGTAGGTTACTATATGACTGAAAACCTAAAAAAGGTTCGGAAAGCGGTTAGAAAGGGGTCGCGCTAGAAAACTTAAACGCCGCTGTCACATATAACAGATGAATTACATAATTGGGTTATACTCCGAGAAGAGGTCTAAGTGATAGTATAATATCAGTTAATACGCGATTAGGAGGTTTTTCGTGATTAGGTTTTTGGTCATTTCATGAAATCGGAAATGCATTTGTAGGCGACTATATAAAAAGTCTGTGGAAGTGAAAACGAATCTGATATCTCATCAATCCTACGAAATATATCGAAAGCCTTACGTCCGATTGGAGTTGAAGATCTAAGATCTAAAAATACTGAAATCAAATTATATTGTTATATATGTAAAGAAAGCCCTAGGCCCAATCCCATGTCTTATCACTCTTAAGAGATATGACGGAATTCGTGAAAACGTGTTCAACCCGTTTATACCCTCTTAGGGGTTGAAAAAGGAAAAAACTTGAAAACAAGTTTTAGGTGCTTATTAAACAAGTCCGTGGAAGTAAAAAGTTATTCGATATCTAATCAAACCGGAGGGATATGGCTGAATTCGTGAAAATGTATACAACCTCTTTACACAGCCGCAGAGGTCGAATTTCAAAAAATCCTGAAAACGCTTTCTAGGTATTTATATGAAGAATCCATACAATAAAAATGAATTTAATATTTGAAAAGAACTAATAGATATGACGAAAATCGTGAAAATATATGTATTCCATTTTCACTGACAATTTTTTTGCCCCCTTCCGTACACCAATGGATATTTGAAATATTTTTCAATCTAAATTACTTTTATAGTTGACTTACATATACATACCAAGTTTCAACTTTCTAGCATAAGCCGTTCTGTAATTAGGAAAAACACCCCCCACCCTCGTACCATACTACTCCTATAAAAAATTATATTTTTTCAACGGGCTACTACTATAGTTCTATTTAAATACCAAGTTTCAGTTTTATATAATTATAGGTTCTCGAGATATAAAAATCGGAACCTTTTCTTTTTCATCCTTCCCCACCCTCGCGCTCTGCACCCTAACCACCAAAATTTTTTCTGCTAGAGGTCTATTGGGCCTACTTCTGGTATAAATTCTAAGCATCTACCATACACTGTTCTTGAGATATGAGACGAGATTTTTTAGAAAAATTCTTATCCCCTCCACTTCCATACTCCACCACCCTCTTCAAAAATTTTTCTTTCAGCAAACTTTATTTGTCAACCTTAATACAGAAACCGAATTTTATTTGTCTAGTGTAATTCGTTTGTGAGATATCGCAATCTAAAGATTTCACCCCCCGCCCCCACCTCCGCACGTACCTGCCCTCTCTCAAAACATTTATTTCCGACCTATTCTCCTAGTATACCCACAGATGTTCATCAAGTTTTAATTTCATGACATTAACCGTTTAGGAGATATGGATTTTAGAATGTCTCGATCTCGGCTTTCCAGCGTTTCGGACGCATTATTATTCCCCCCACTCCCACACTCCTTCACCCATATCACAATTTTTTTGCAAATGGGTCCACTATCGATGCTCTATATAAATTCCAAGTTTCAGCCTCCTAGCCTAAGCGGTTACTGAGATCTAGAAACCAACATTTTTCGTCTGAAACGCTTCCCCCACCTCCCCCCTCACACCCCCACCACTCTAAAGGTGGGCATTTGAATGAGTCTGCGTAAGCAAAAAAAAATCAACTTAATAGCTCAATGAGTTTGAGAGCTATAAGCTTTTAAACGTTTTGCGTGCGGCGGACGGCGTACGGCGTAGGGCGGACAGCGGACAGCGGACAGCGCTCAGACGGACTGGCAATTTTTTTTGCTTTTTTGTGTCTATTAGTCATGAAACGTGGAAAAAAAATTTCAGGGTAGCAAATGTTTTTTTTTAAAAATCGATAACAATACTTTATTATTAAAATAATAAAATAAAACCAATTCAATTTCTTATCACTTCTAAAAGATATGACGAAATTCGTGAAAACGTGTTCAACCCCTTTATACCCTCTTAGGGGCTGACAAAGGAATACACTTAAAAGCAAGTTTTAGGCGATTATTACTCAAGCCCATGAAAGTGAAAAGATATTCGATGTCGATCAGACCTGGGGGATAAGGCAGAATTCGTGAAAAAGTATACAGCCTCTTAGGGGTCGAATTTTAAAAATCCTGAAAACACTTTCTAGGTATTTATATGAAGAAGCCGTAAAATGAAAATCTGCCAACAGTCTGGGCGCAACTTTATTATTTTTTGGGTAGAAGTCCGAAATGTGTTTAATACTGAGATGCGGTGTAGGTCACTATGCGACTGATATACTAAAAATTAACGTTCCAAATAGCCTCCTGGTTAATCTTTAGGTTAAAATAACGAAATTCATGAAAATGTTAGAAAAACCCCTTTTCACGCACATTTGTTTTACTCAAGCTCTGTACATCAATAAAATTTAAAAATTTTTTTTCTTGCTTCAACTACTCCTGTAGTACTTCTACTTATAGTTTAAACTTTCTAGCATAAGCCGTTTCTGAGATATGAAAAACCACCCCCCCCCCCCCTTCGTACCTTGCTACACCTTCCAAAAACCTTATTTTTCTGAGATGTCTCTATAGCACCTCTATACGGTTATCAATTTTTAGCTATCTATCCATTGCGGCTTTCGACAAATTAAAATCAGATTTTTTTCATTTCCACCCCCTCCTACCATCACTCCCTACACCCACACCCTCAAAATTTTGTTTCTCCGCTATGGGTCTACTGGTCCTAGCTCCTGTAAAAATTTCAAGATCATATCTGATATGGTTCTTGAGATACATTTAAAAATTAAATTTTTTGAAAAATGGCTGTCCCCTTCAGCGCTTCACCTCCCCACTCAAAAATTTTACATTCAGTAGGCTCCACTGGTAATTATATATACAGAAACCAGATTTTATCTTCCTAGCACAATTGAGTCGGAAGATATTGGAATTCAAAGTGTTTCACCACCCACCCCCATAACTCGCAACTTAAAAAGTTTAACCCTTTTCTAATCTCCTAGTATCCCTTAATACAACTACCAAATTCCGGCCATCTGACATCAATCGTTCAGGAGATATGGATTTTAGAATGTATCAATCCCAGCTTTTAAGCGTTTTGGACGCATTGTTTCCCCCTTCCCTCCCCACTCGTACACCTTTCAACCCCTATTGACTATTTTTTTGCAAATGGGTCCACTATCATAAGTTCCAACTTTCAGCCTCCTAGCATAAGCGGTTCCTGAGATCTAGAAACCGAAATTTTTCATCCAAAACGCTCCCCCCTCCTCCCCCTTATACCCACACCCCTCCAAAAGGTACTCGTAGACGTTCACCCACTCTACCTACCATAAAAATTTAAACTTAATATCTCAAGGGGTTTGTGAGTTACGCACCTTCAAATGCTTTTGCGTACGGCGGACGGCGGACGGCGTACGGCGTCTACGGCGAACAGACGGACATATTTTATTTTTTTGCTTTTTTGGTGTTTACTAGTCCTAAAACGTGTAAATTCAAAATTTCAGGGCAGCAAACTTTTTTGAAATTTCATGTCGATCACAATACTTTATTAATAAAAAAACATACTGCAGTCACGATCGGCCGCAAGCCAATCGTATAATACTCTAGATAAATACTGAACTCCGATTTATATTATAGTTGGGGATAAAGTAGAATTACGTGTGTGTATGTTGTATGTCCTTTATTAAGGACGCCCATTATATTGCTACTCAAAACTAAAAGACAATATTCAGTGTTTAATTTCATGTCTTGAACTGGGTAAGTGACCGAAAAAAAAATTCCTTTTTGAAGAACTTTCACATGGGAGGTGCAGGAAGGCCTCACTCGATTTCTTACATATTATCCTTTTCCTTCGAACCATTTAAAAATGAACGTGTACAAAATTTCAAATTCATAGCTTGAAGCGTTCAAAAGTTATCGAAAAATATTGTTGAACACGTGTCTTAAAGATTTTTTGTATGGAAGGTACCAGAATTAGTAAAAGGATTTTGCACTTCACGACACTAACTGCTGGCGTTAAACTCGTAGCTTCTGAACTGGACTGGAACCAACTGACGATGCAGTATCTATGCTTAGTATTGGGCGATAGACTGCTGGCATTGATGATATTATGATATGAATACCAGCAGTGTATCCAAGGTATTACTAACAAAAAAAATGAGATAGGAAAAAAATTGAATTTCTATTTCGTTCCTTGATGGAATGACCCTTAAGCCTCTAATCTTCAATATGTCTCCGCTTGTCTATATAAGGAATTACAATTCCTTTTTAAAGGGATTAAGTAAATATTTTCCTCTTTAGAAGTAAACATTTATGAAAGTGAAATAATTTCTTTTTACGGCACAAACGGCACAAATTGAGCACAACTTAGCACAATTGCCAAATTATATTTTTTCGAGAATGGCGGGGCTAACTTAACATAATTTTTAGTACATGGTCGTAACTTTTTATTGACTGAAGTAAAAATAATTTGTTTTACGGCACAAACGGCACAAACGGCACAAACGGCACAAACGGCACAAATTGAGCACAACTCAGCACAATTGTCAAATTATTTTTTTTCCAAAATGGCGGGGCTAAGTTAACATAACTTTTAGTACATGGTCGTAACTTTTTATTGACTGAAGTAAAAATAATTTGTTTTTACGGCACAAACGGCACAAATTGAGCACAATTCAGCACAATTGCCAAATTATATTTTTTCGAAAATGGCGGGGCTAACTTAACATAATTTTTAATGTAATACATGGCCGTAACTTTTTATTGACTGAAGTAAAAATAATTTCTTTTTACGGCACAAACGGCACAAATTGAGCACAACTCAGCACAATTGCCAAATTATATTTTTTCGAAAATGGCGGGGCTAACTTGATGGACATTCGATCATAATACTTTATTATTAAAAAATAATAAAGTAAAATTAATTTAATATTTAAATATTAATTAATAATAATAAATCGTAATTTTAGAAGACCTAAGAGATATGATGAAATCCGTGAAAACATATGCATTCCGCTTGCAACAATCATTTATTTTGCCCCCCTTTTGTACGCCAATGCGTATTTGAAATTTTTTTCTTCTATATGTCTACACCAAGTTTCAACTTTCTAGCATAAGCCGTTTCACAGATAGAAAATAAAAAATTATATTTTTACATCATGCCACTACTATAGCGCTATCTAAATACCAAGTTTCAGCTATCTATCATTATGGGTTCTCCAAATATAAAAATCGTGACTTTTACCTTTTCACCCAACTTCACCCTCACCCCTCCCTTAAAAATTTGTAGTTTCAGCAAAATCCATTTGGTGACATTTATACACACACCGAATTTCGTTTTTCTATCAAAATTGGTTCGTGAGATAACGTAATCTCAAGTTTTTTATCCGCCATCTCCACACGCCGCTGACCACTCTCAAAATTGTGCTTCCTGTCTATTCTCCTATTATACCTACAAACATTCCTTAAATTTTAATTTCGTGTTATTAACGTTTAGGATATGGATTTTAGGATGTTTGGTTCTCGGCTTTCGAGCGTTTCGAACGTATTGTTTTCCCCCGACGCCCACTCCAAAGTTATATATTATTTTTTGTTTATTTGTGGCCAAAAACCTCAAATCCGCTTGACGTCCGTCCGTCCGTCCGTCCGTCCGTCCGTCCGTCCGTCCGTCCGTCCGTCCGTCCGTCTGTCCGTTAGCACGATAACTCAAGAACGCCTTCACCTAGGATATTGAAATTTTGAATCTGGATGTTTGGTTGAATTTGTAAGGCTAAGTTCGTTAACGGGCAAAATCGTCCTACTCCTTCGGGTAGCTGCCATACAAAATGTCCTTAAAACACGTGTTCAAGAATATTGGTCGATAACTTCAGAAGGGTCTAAGCTATGACATTGAAATTTTGTACGTATTATTTTTCCTATAGTTGGAGCTAAATGTATGATTATGAAGAAAATCCTGTTAGTCCTTCGTGTAGCTGCCATACAAATATCCTGTCAAAACGTCATCACTTAATTTGCGGAACTCGCTATAAATCAAGTAATCTTTTAGCTACGAATTCGGTATTTTGTACAAATTAGTTTTGAGTGAAAACGAAGTTCGAGTTAGTAGTAAGACAAGCGCTTTTGTATCCCTGCTGAGTACGTGCGGCTGAGAGAAGCTATACCACCCCAGGCGTAAAGTGTGGGGCTTCTGGAGGCTAAAAGTATGAGGGTAAATCGTGTGTTTTTTGTAGGGGGAACCGGTTTTGGCGATTTGCGGATCGCTGTGGCGATATGTGTGTGCTAGTGTGTGTGTGTGATGGCATGGGCATGATGGCATGGGCATGATGGCATGGAGTAGGTTTTCGGGGGTGCTGATTGATCGGGGGCTTGTTTTGCGCGGGATGACGTGATCGGAGTGAGGAGTTTGGGTATATTTTTTGGATAGAGAGGAGTATATGGTGGCTGTAGTGGCGGATGTGGAAAGACACTTTCAGCAAAAACAGCTGTGGAAAGACACTTTCAGCAAAAACAGCTGTGGAAAGACACTTTCGATCTTGTTTGCAAAAAAACAGCTGACGCACGTGCATGTACGTTGGTTCGTTGTCGGGTTGATTTTTTGTATCTGCCTGAGATACGTTGTGCGTAAGTTTTGTTTTCGTATTCTTTTTTGGGTTCGGAGGTGCATTAAGATTGAAGTTCAATGTTGACTTCCTTTATGCACGAGATTTCGCGTCGTTTTGTGGTTATTGTATGGTAATGTCTTTTGGACGATACGCGATGTGTGTATGTTTTGTTTATCTCGTATTGTTCTTCTCATATATCCGATGCGAGTAATGTGCTTCCGTGTCGATTTTTTATGCGGGTGAAATACCGTGGGAATTTTTAAGAACAAGTTTCATTCGTGGCGATCGTTTTGTTGTTGTGATTATTCTCATGACTGATAATATGGGTGAGGTGTTGGGTGATAATGATGGGAATTAAAATCATATTCGTACACAATCGATGGGTTTTTTGCTTTTTTGTGCATATACTACCGGACTATGGATGTGGGGTCACTTTTGCTTTTGTGATTTGTGACCAGATGTAGTTGTCAACCAGCATGTAAATGTAGTAATGGATGTGTTTTTTGTTTTTTGGTCTAGCTCAATGACCTGCTTAAGTAATTTGAAAGGATTGTGAAATATTATTACATGCATTTTTTATTTGTATGTAAGAAAAGCAGTTCTGAAAAATGTATAAATAATCAAAGTAAAATCATTCGCTTCTCTTTTATTCAAGACGGTCTGACAGTGAACATGAGCGAGATAATAATTGATATTCAATTTGTGTGTGGAAATAACCGCCAATACTTTATTAAGGAACTTGCTATCTTATCTTTCGGATCAGTCTGCCCATTGCTTTATCACTTCGCCCCTCCGTACCCATATCAGGAGATGATGCCGAGGGCTTGCAGACAACATCAATTCGATGTGGAGAATATAAACGGTTTAAAGTGGGATGATGGGGACTCCAGTTACAACACTCTTCCGGAGATATTGAGGAATTATACAGACTGTAAAATATATATTAAGGGTGATACGAAAGAAAAGTTTCTCAGGAAATACATACCAGCCGCTGAGATAAAACAACTTCAAATACCGAGATTAAGCGATCTAAACAAATTTCAAGCATTCTGTAAAGTACACGGCGAGGCATTAACCGACAGATGTGCTGTACAAAACTGTATCAGCATTACCTCTCTGTATCAGCATTACCTACATATGTTAATAAATGGATTCATTAAATAAAAAGACGATGTTTTTTCTTTTTTCTTATTTTTATTACGAAACCGTTACACTGAAAATAATATTAGTGTTACAAAAGATGGGAAGCTCATGAAAAAGTCTAGAGTAGTTTACGTGAACGTAAGAGCTGCGGACTGGTATGAAAAAGTCTTCGGCTGATAACTTGAACACATCCTTCTGCTTACATCTGTCTACATATTGGTTGTAGTATTCCTGTACACTTTCCGAAGCACTGTTAAAGTGAAACATGACGATATTGAAGAATTCCATCATTTCAAACAAACGGAATAGCTCGAGATGTTTCAATTTGATACTGCTTTCTCCTACAGGTATTCTGTATTTCTTCAGCAATCCAAGTTGGTTACCTGGTATTTCCTCAACTTCATTCTTTAACTGGGTGAGGTAATTGAAGACTGAAATCACCCGGTATATCCTGTTGACACAGGAGACCGTCCAGGATAACTGAAAATTATTTTCCCCTCCAAGAACAACTTTTCGATTTTGAGCGTCATCCAGATGGTAGGTGTAGTTCAGTAGTGCGTTTTCACCACGAATCATAGACTTTTTTTGATTCTTGTTAGTATTTTCACGGAGATCGTCTGACTTTTTTCTTTTACTAGACTTATCACACTCTGCTTTTACATTAGCTGACAACATATTCGTTAGAAGGTTTTAAAATGAAAACTGAAACGTGCTTGTTTTAAGCTGATACTTTTATACTCTCCGCCTCCGATTTACAATACTGGCTTCGGAAAACCCCACCATTCTGTGTAGCGCTCGATGAAAATATATGGTGGTATAAATTAACTACCTTGGCGTCATTATCTGGAAAGTCTTTTGACGAAAAGTGCTTAAGAAATAGCTTTAGATCCTTCCCCTTGCAGCGAGAATATATGTATACACAGCAGTAGTTTCCGCATGTCGAAGAGTATACACTCTGTAATCGTTTTTTGTTATTTATAAAAACCTTAGAGTTGGTATGCAAAAATCTTTTAAAATATTTATTGTTGGGGTATCTACCAAAGGAGTCAAAAAAATTCAGCAGGGCCTGTCCTCGGGAAATAAAATGCTACCCAATGAACGCCTTTTTTGTCTGCGGGGTCGGTATTTGCAATAACACATGCATAATACGCCTTTGAAAAATCTCCTTGTGGTTGTGTTTTTCCTTAATGTTTTAACAAGTTCGATCGTGTTCATATCTGCTCTTTCGAAGCGATAGCATCAATGTCAATGATCTTGGTGTGACTGGTAGTGTAACTTTCTAAGAATTTCTTTGTTGTAGCTCTATAAACAAAAACGGTTGCAAATTTTGCTAGCGTCATAATAAGATTTTCATCCAAACGCTTAAGTTCCAAATTCCCAAATACCCCTGTCTGATCTGTTGTGGTAGCCGATGATGTGGGATATTTATACGTTATTTCCTTCGAGAATAATTTATTTTGTGATGAGAAACCGGCAAACGAAACCTTTTTAAAGAAGGTTAGATTACCTTCATTAAAGTATTCGACATTTACAACACAATATGCCATCTTTGTTGTTCTTCTTCGGCTGCTGTGTGATATGAAGAATGCGAGGTTAAAAGGCTATATTTATACTGTTCAAAAATCAGTATGAACTCCACGAAGTTTGCCTCTTTCAAGACTTCCATCATACTCGGCATATACTATGCAAGTTACACTTTTTTCCAGCGCTTTCTTAAACCTTCCCTCGATCCTCACTGTTCCTTGATTTATTAAACTGCCACAAGATGACCCGTATGAATTGTCTGCAGTTAAATCGAACGCCATTAAAAAGCATCCATTATCGAAGAATTCCTTTGAGTTTTGATTGCCTTTGTCGAAGTAATGAATGCCTGTTCCCTTAAATAGTGAAAGGTATCCCCGTGTACTTATAGGTTTTTCCTGAGAGTAATCAAACTCTAAAGCCTGGTTCGGAACTTGTACTCCATTGACGGATATATTGAATCGTGTGATATTATTGTGTTTAAAGTTAAATGGATTCTTCGTCTGTTTACCGCTGTAGGCATCATTATCTACCATGCCGAAAATTAACAAGTTCGGTAGCTGTCCGATTATAACATTATCTAAAGATAGTGTTGAACTGTTAGCCGGTAATGTATAACTTTTTACTTCGACACGCTTGTACGGATATATCACGTTGGAGCGCTGAAGAATAGTTTCATGTGCCATTAAAATATTGTGATTAACAGTTACATGATTCATATACATTGTTGCATCTATAATTTTAATTTGTGGTGAGTGTCCGTCTTCTTTTGAGTATAGATAAAATTCGGGTTTTTCCAGGGATAGTGAGAGTCTAAAATCTATCCCATTCAGAAGTAACTTATCCTGATTAAGTAAATCACCATGAATCTTTCCCATAAGCTCTACCACATTACTTTTCGAGAGCAATTCAGATCGTTTGAGATATCCTTCATTAAATACACTAGGACGCCCACTTTTGCTTCCTTCTTCAATCATTTCCATACCATCTTGGTCGAGGTACCATCCTACGGATTCTAAATGTGTTGTTGATGCATCTCTACCATAATTCAATAAGTTTTCAATGTAAGCTCTGTAATGGTAATTGTTATCAGTTTGCGCAATCGGTCTGCCATTTAATTGTATTGTACATTGTCTAAAAAGTGAATGCATCAGGTTGTTAACTACTCCGATTGGATCACTTTCCTCTTCAGGGTCACCAGCTTTAACTCTGGTTTTTCTTTTCCGGTGTAGAATTCTTCTTTCCCACCTTTTGCCTTAATTAGCTGAACTTTTAAGCAAAGGTAGATACTGGATAAATCGCGGTACGTGTCCCCATGTCCTAGCGAGACGAATTCCAGAACTGAAGAGTTATCAAGAGAAGCTATTGGTTTGTATGATACTTCCTCTGTTTTTAAAATATTAGCTTGTATCGGTGGTGCTTTAAATAAATCTAATTCAGATTTCATACATTCTCTGTACGGGGCCATTCTCCTTACTTATCGAATATATCCAATACACGCTTACGCTTATTGTTCTTAACTCTTTTATTTTTACTGGTTGCTGGTCTTTTCTTAATAGATTTTCTCTTTGATTTGGTGCGTTTTCCACGTTTAGGAGCCGTTTTTAACTGTGCTGTTGAAAACAGATTTTCCCTTTTTATAGCCATGCTCCTTTTCATACCCTCTCTACCCATGCTGTCAAAGAGTTTTTTTTACGCCCTTTTGCATCAGATCTTGAGTAGCGGCTTGTCCTTGTTCTTTTAAAATGTTCTTGAGAGGCTTACTCCCCACTTCTGATAATATTGTTTTTCCAGTCTTTATAGCTTGCTCCTTTATAGTTTTTACTCCTGACGAAACTAAAGGTCGTAAATAACGTAGTAATCCGCTGAAGAAGCTACCGATACCTCTTCCACGCTGGTATATAAGTGGCGATCGATAAATATCACCTATATCCGATAAACCAGCGCCGCTTTGGATTAAATAATACCTTGTGTAATATGAATTCAATTCCAATTGAATGTACACTATGAAAGTCTTTATTCACGTCTGAATATTTATACTTTATTGTCTTTTAAAGTGAAGCATCACATATGTTGGGGTATAGCCCGGTATGAAGTCAATAAATTCACCCTGATCATCGGTTATCTTTATAGAGATACTTTCAATGTAAGTCTTTTCCAGAGGGTAGTATTCTACATGCTCAAACCTAAAGATATTATCGCACTCTTTCAAGGGTATCATACGTAGATTTCTCACTAATTTGTCGCCTACTATTTGGGGGCAAATGATATCAGTGTAAATGTGGATTATCATTAAAGCTCTGCATTCTTCTGCAACTACAGCTGTTAGTTCTCGCGGAAATCTGTTCTTTATTTCGAGAACAGATTCTTCTAATACGGCGATTCTGTCTAAAGTATCCTTCTTCTGCTCTTCTGCTGAAATCTTATCAAACGACTTGCCCACCTCCTTAGTAAGGAGACTAGCATCACCCTTCTCCGGCGGTAATTGAAAGAATATATCGGTAATGAATCCGGATAAGTCTTTCTTTTTCAAATCTATAGGCACACCTGTCATTAACAGGATACCCTCGGGTGTTTTTTTATAGGGAACATCCAATATTATACTCTTATCTGTTTTTGTGCGTGTGTTCGGTATTTCAAAGGTATTGGAGGCCTCTGCGTCCAAATCATTTAGAGTTTGAAGAATTACCTTCCTGAGCTCAAATGATTTTTTCCTCCGAGCTTCAATAGATTCAGCTTCATCATCAAACTGTATATTCGAGACAAAAAGTCCCACTAGATCATTAATATTAATGGGCGTTGGTAGCGGATACTTTATCTTTATTTTAATATCCAAGTCTTTTATCGCTAAATCTAAAGAGTCAAGCTTCTTCGGGACACTTTCTCCGAGCTTTCCACTTATGCTAAGCACTGGGGGTATGTAATAGTCTATCATGCGTTTTAGGGCTTTATAATTACGTTTTTCTCTAGGAATCTGCTCAATTATACTATTGAAAAGATAATGTAAAGACTTATATTCGAAAGGTCCTAAAGTTACAATATCCGCAACTTCGCTATCCTGATAAATGTGTAAATAGAGATCTTCTGGTCTTGTAAGTCGTTCATCTTTACTGGTGTCAGGGATATCTTTACGAATTTCATCAGATTCTAAGGAGGCATATAAAATCTCTTTAAAATCCGGATGAGCATCAACATACCAATATGGCTTGATTGCAGCGTTGAACGAAGATAAGAAAGTAGAAAAGTTCATATCATGTCTATTGTAACATAAATTTAATAACTCTTGGTAACTCCATTTAAGATAAATAGAAATACCATGTACTTTTTTTACAAAAGCCTTAATCTTTAGTACATCTGTCGCAGCTCTCTTCACCTTTTTAGTAGTACCTTTTGCTTTTTCATCATCTTTCACACGTTTTCCATCTTTCTTCCCAACTGATCTCGTTTTTCGATTTGGTAATGCAATTTCAGTCATTCCGACACTCCATCCGCCGTCCAACTTACAGGCA
Source organism: Beris morrisii (assembly GCA_951812415.1). Taxonomy (NCBI): domain Eukaryota; kingdom Metazoa; phylum Arthropoda; class Insecta; order Diptera; family Stratiomyidae; genus Beris; species Beris morrisii. Next base: position 84,630,013 of record OX638310.1, on the reverse strand, counting down.
CTAGGAAGCATATTCGTGAAGGCTGACAGTGTATTTTCATTGTATATGCGCATGGAATTGTTGCTTAGAAGGCATATGTAAAAATCGTTTTCTCTTATATTTACAGGCATTTTTAAACTCTTTCCCAGAAAATATTTGGTGCACTTCCGGGCCGTTCCGTTCTTCTTTTTAAACGTCCAGGTATAGGGTACCGATCGTCTGTACTTACTGAAGGATATTCTAGTCGTGAAGGCTTTAATATAGTCTGTTTGGTAGGGGTTCTCTGTTCGGTTTTATCCACCCCTTCTCCCTGCTCTAGTTCTTCCATAAGCTGTGCCGCTTCATCAACATCCATCTCATTTGGTATAGTATACTGAGTTATACCGTCATCAGCCGTTATAATCCGATATTCTTTTTCCATGTTTTTAACTTCGGGCGCAGTTTTGCGAAACGTTGCAGCCGGTTTCAAAGTTTTTGCTATACCGCTTACAGATAATCGTCTTTTGAACCGAGGCGTTAGCGAGCGTCTTGGCGGTGTTATCTCTTCGGCACTGGAACTATGATACTTTGGTAAACTCACGTCGCCTGTCTCAAAGACATCTTCGGCTGTACTGTAAAATGGGTCGGGGTTCTTCATCGGGGAGGTTTGCGTTGACATTTCCTCTTTGAATGCAATCCTTGTCTGTGTCGCATTGTCTCGTACATTTTTCTGACTTCCTAACTTTACTTGTGGCGTAAACGCGAGAGATTTTTCTTCACGAGACTGTCTCCCTTTACGCTTAGCATTAAGAAACTTTATCAGCGTGTTCCTATAATTATACCATTTGTCGTCGACAGACAGCTTTTTATTCCTCAAAATGGTGTGCATCGTCTTATAGAATATAGACAGGCCATCTCCACCTTCTATCTGACCCTTTAACTGTTCATACACTTCTGGTGAAAGAAGTAGCATTTTATTAAGAGCGCTCTTTCTATGCATATTTTTTAATCAACGACCCAATAACACCTGAAAGTACACTTCCTATCAGGATTGGTAGAAAACCACCTTGCTGTACTAAGATTTTACGCTGTCTAGGTACAGATCGTCTTGCTTCAACTAACCTTCGCATGCTCTTTTTATACTTACATAGACCGTTCAAGATTTTACGACCTGGCACATGATTCCCCTTCAACGTGTTTAATGTGATTTCACAAATAGTCTTAACCACTTCAGGATCTGCCTTTTTCATGATAGCTTTTCTTAAACATGGACTAGCATTTTTGAGAACATATAGCATATGTCTGTTGTCCTTCAATCGTTTCATTCGTGACACCATTTTTACTGTGTAAATCAGTCGCTGAACAATAGCACGTTCCAAATCTTTTATTAAAGATATCTGTTCTGAATCTAAATAAATCGTTAGTAGACTGAGTCAGATCTATTAACAAATACCCGTGTGGAGCCTGAGTAATATCTTTATATATTCTCACCAGCTCTGCACTATTTTCAGGGTAAATCTGCTTGGCTAAATGGAGGAACTGGCTTTTATCGCGGGGGTTTTTGAAAACCACCATATATTTACAGTTAAGCGAAATATCTCGACAAAACTTACCCTGGTGGAAGACGTTCTGTGTTACAAGTATTACGGAAAAATTCCTATGATGTGACCCTTTTGTAAAAAGTTCACAAACCTGCTTTGAAAATGCATTTAGCATCATATCATCTAGTACGATTAATGTAGGCTCATTGGTTTCGTTTATAAATTCCTCTGGTATGGAGCCTAAATATTCAATATTTTTAAATGCTAGTTGTGACGGTATCGCTCGCTGCTCACCATTACACCAGATAATCTTTATACTCTAGATGAAATCATATAGAGTATTATAAGTTTAATCCAGCCCCAAAGTTTGTAACGCATAGAACCAAGCCTCGGACGAAAAAAAGTTATATATTATTTTTTGTTTATTTGTGGCCAAAAACCTCAAATCCGCCTGACGTCCGTCCGTCCGTCCGTCCGTCCGTCCGTCCGTCCGTCCGTCCGTCCGTCCGTCCGTCCGTCCGTCCGTCCGTCCGTCCGTCCGTCCGTCCGTCCGTCCGTCCGTCCGTCTGTCCGTTAGCACGATAACTCAAGAACGCCTTCACCTAGGATCATGAAATTTTAAATCTGGATGTTTGGTTGAATTTGTAAGGCTAAGTTCGTTAACGGGCAAAATCGTCCTACTCCTTCGGGTCGCTGCCATACAAAATGTCCTTAAAACACGTGTTCAAGAATATTGGTCGATAACTTCAGAAGGGTTAAAGCTACGTCTTTGAAATTTTGTATGTGTTATTTTTCCAATAGTTGGAGCTAAATATATGATTATGAAGAAAATCCTTTTAGTCCTTCGTGTAGCTGCCATACAAATATCCTGTCAAAATGTATTCACTTAATTTACAAAACTCACAATAACTCAAGTAATCTTTTAGCGACGCATTCGGAATTTTGTACAGGTTAGTTTTGAGTGAAAAGGAAGTCGGAGTTTACTAATCAGCGAAATCCTTTTACTCCTTCTGGTAGCTGCCATACAAAATGTCCTTAAAACACGTGTTCAAGAATATTGGTCGATAACTTTAGAAGGGTTTAAGCTACGACATTGAAATTTCGTACGTGCTATTTTTCCAATAGTCGAAGCTAAATATATGATTATGAAGAAAATCCTATTAGTCCTTTTGACAGGATATTTGTATGGCAGCTGCCATACAAATATCCTGTCAAAATGTATTCACTTAATTTACGAAGCTCACTATAACTCAAGTAATCTTTTAGCTACGAATTCGGAATTTTGTACAAGTCAGTTTTGAGTGAAAAGGAAGTTCGAGTTTACTAATCAGCGAAATCCTTTTACTCCTTCTGGTAGCTGCCATACAAAATGTCCTTAAAACACGTCTTCAAGAATATTGGTCGATAGCTTCAGAAGGGTTTAAGCTACGTCTTTGAAATTTTGTATGTCTTATTTCTCCAATAGGTGGAGCTAAATATATGATTATGAAGAAAATCCTGTTAGTCCTTCGTGTAGCTGTCATACAAATATCCTGTCAAAATGTATTCACTTAATTTACGAAACTCACAATAACTCAAGTAATCTTTTAGCTACGAATTCGGAATTTTGTACAAGTTAGTTTTGAGTGAAAAGGAAGTTCGAGTTTACTAATCAGCGAAATCCTTTTACTCCTTCTGGTAGCTGCCATACAAAATATCCTTAAAACACGTGTTCATCAATATTTTCCAATAACTTTTGAACGCTTCAAGCTACGAATTTGAAATTTTGTACACGTTTATTTTTGAATGGTTCCAAGGAAAAGGATAAATATGTAAGAAATCGAGTGAGTCCTTCCTGCTCCTCCCATGTGAAAGTCCTTTAAAAAGGACATTTTTTTCGATGTCTTACCCAGTTCAAGATATGAAATTAAACACTGAATATTGTCTTTTAGTTTTGAGTAGCAATCTAATAGCAGTCCTTAATAAAGGACATACAACATGCACACACGTAATTCTACTTTATACCCAACTACAATATAAATCGGAGTTCAGTATTCATCTAGAGTATTATACGATTGGCTTGCAGCCGATCGTGACTGCAGTATGTTTTTCGATAACTTTTGAACGCTTCAAGCTACGAATTTGAAATTTTGTACACGTTCATTTTTAAATGGTTCCAAGGAGAAGGATAAATATGAAAGAAATCGAGTGAGTCCTTCCTGCACCTCCCATGTGAAAGTCCTTCAAAAAGGACATTTTTATACTCTAGATGAAATCATATAGAGTATTATAAGTTTAATCCAGCCGAAATGTTTGTAACGCATAGAACCAAGCCTCGGACGAAAAAAAATTATATATTATTTTTTGTTTATTTGTGGCCAAAAACCTCAAATCCGCCTGACGTCCGTCCGTCCGTCCGTCCGTCCGTCCGTCCGTCCGTCCGTCCGTCCGTCCGTCCGTCCGTCCGTCCGTCTGTCCGTGAACACGATAACTCAAGAACGCCTTCACCTAGGATCTTGAAATTTTGAATCTGGATGTTTGGTTGAATTTGTAAGGCTAAGTTCGTTAACGGGCAAAATCGTCCTACTCCTTCGGGTAGCTGCCATACAAAATGTCCTTAAAACACGTGTTCAAGAATATTGGTCGATAACTTCAGAAGGGTTTAAGCTACGACTTTGAAATTTTGTATCTATTATTTTTCTAATAGTTGGAGCTAAATATATGAATATGAAGAAAATCCTGTTAGTCCTTCGTGTAGCTGCCATACAAATATCCTGTCAAAATGTATTCACTTAATTTACGAAACTCACTATAACTCAAGTAATCGTTTAGCTATGAATTCGGAATTTTATACAAATTAGTTTTGAATGAAAATGAAGTTCGGGTTTACTATTCAGCGAAATCCTTTTACTCCTTCTGGTAGCTGCCATACAAAATGTCCTTGAAACACGTGTTCAAGAATATTGGCCGATAACTTCAGAAGGTTTTAAGCTACGTCTTTGAAATTTTGTATGTGTTATTTTTCCAATAGTTACAGCTAAATGTATGAATATGAAGAAAATTCTATTAGTCCTTCGTGTAGCTGCCATACAAATATCCTGTCCAAACGTCTTCAATTAATTTACGGAACTTACTATAACTCAAGTAGTCTTTTAGCTATGAATTGGAAATTTTGTACAAATTAGTTTTGAGTAAAAACGAAGTTTGAGTTTACTAATCAGCGAAATCCTTTTACTCCTTCTGGTATCTGCCATACAAAATGTCCTTAAAACACGTGTTCAACAATATTTTTCGATAACTTTTGAACGCTTCAAGCTACGAATTTCAAATTTTGTACACGTTCATTTTTAAATGGTTCCAAGGAAAAGGATAAATATGTAAGTAATCGAGTGAGTCCTTCCTGCACCTCCCATGTGAAAGTCCTTCAAAAAGGACATTTTTTTTTTATGACTTACCCAGTTCAAGATATAACATTAAACACTGAAAATTGTCTTTTAGTTTTGAGTAGCAATCTAATGGCAGTCCTTAATAAAGGACATACAACATGCATACACGTAATTCTACTTTATCCCCAACTACAATATAAATCGGAGTTCAGTATTCATCTAGAGTATTATACGATTGGCTTGCAGCCGATCGTGACTGCAGTATGTTTTTTCGATGACTTACCCAGTTCAAGATATGAAATTAAACACAGAATATTGTCTTTTAGTTTTGAGTAGCAATATAATGGCAGTCCTTAATAAAGGACATACAACATGCACACACGTAATTCTACTTTTTCCCCAACTACAATATAAATCGGAGTTCAGTATTCATGTAGAGTATTATACGATTGGCTTGCAGCCGATCGTGACTGCAGTATGTTTTTTATCTGAGTGTTAACTAGCGATGTATTTTTCAGGAATGATTCAATAAATGTCGTCTTACCACTTCCTGACGGTCCCGCAACCATCATCGTAAACGGATGATCAAACTGCATCATCTTCTACACTGTTTTCTATATAAAACATGTGCAAACAAGTCCACTATTTATACACATGATGAAATGAGTAGAAGACAGGTTATTAACGAACTGCATAAGACAGCTCGTAGAAATTTTATGCGTCGTCGTGTGACCATTCGTGGAATAGATGACTTATGGCAGGCGGATTTAGTGGATGAGCTCTTATTCAACTAAGAATAAGGGTTTTAATTTCCTTCTAACAGTAATAGACACATTCTCCAAATATGCGTGGGCCTTGCCGCTTAAAAATAAAAGTGCTGGGGAGATTATCAGGGCAATACAGTCAATTTTTACTGAACGACGTTTCCCAAAAAATTTGCAAACAGATGATGGAAAAGAGTTTTTTAATAAGGCATTTCGTAATTTGATGAAAAAATTTGAAATCAACCACTACTCTACTTTTAGCCAATTGAAAGCCTCAATTGTAGAACGGTTCAATCGAACACTCAAAAACATGATGTGGAAAGAATTTAGTATGAACGGCAGCTATAAGTGGACTGGGTTACTAAAAGGGTTAATAAACAAATACAATAGGACAAAGCATCGCACCATAAAAATGCGTCCTATAGACGTTGGGCCATCGAATGAGGCTCAGCTTCTTGGAGAAGTCTACCGTAAGGTGAAGGTCTCGTCTACCCCCAAGTACAGGAAAGGTGATCATGTACGTGTAAGCAAATACAAGCATGTATTCGAGAAAGGATATACCCCCAACTGGTCCACCGAAATATTTCAGATAAACGAAGTAAAGAATACAGAGCCGCGTACTTACATACTCAAAGACTATCAGGGGAACATAATACAAGGAGGGTTCTACGAACTAGAGTTAATAAGAGTCAAACAGCCCGATGTATACCTTGTAGAAGAGATTCTAAAAAGAAGGGGCAATCAAGTTTACGTAAAATGGCTTGGTTTTCCATCAGCTCATAACTCCTGGATTGATATAAAAGACGTGCTATAACGTGCGGATTTTAGTCAACATGCTGAACTTAAGACACGAATACGACCGTCTAAAGACATTCAAAAATTTGGAACTGGATGAGAGGAAAATTCTTAAGCTGGTAAAAAGCGGTTTCTTTTACACCAACTTGCAGGATTACGTCAGGTGCTTCTTCTGCTCTCTGATAATGAGTGCATTCTCTACCCCTTCTGATGTGGAAGCCGAACATCTACACATGTCTCCTGATTGTGTTTTCGCTAACGTTAAAGACGTTTGTGGGCCGTATAACAAACCGGTCAAAAAATCACGTTGGTCGTCATCATTACCTCTAGTGCTGAAATATCTTCTACTGGCAATTGTGATATTTTTCTTGATCGTCGAATTACTCAATCTGTGCAATACCTTCGCTAGATTATAAACATGTCCGTTTTTGTGATCAGGTTTCTGTTAAATACATGGTTGCCTGGGGATATGCATATAGATCTAGTAGAAAGGGCACTTGGCAATCCGATACTTTAGATCGATTAAGATTTCAACGCAGGATTTCACAAATGGAAGAATTACTAAAGCCTATTTTACTTAAGAAACAATCTATTCTGTAATCAAAATAAAGTTAAAACTGTGTGTAAATTCTATACTAAATTGAATAAAGAATAAATACAAATCAAAACTTGTACTTTAATTAACATCATTATCACCCAACACCTATCATAATCATAACAACAAAACGATCGCCTCGAATGAAACTTGCTCTTGAAATTCCCACGGCAATTCACCCGCATAAAAAAACGACTCGGAAGCACATTAATCGCATCGGATATATGAGAAGAAGAATACGAGATAAACAAAACATACACACATCGTCCACAGACCGGCTACATTACCATACAATAACCACAAAACGACGCGAAATCTGGTGCAAGTCAACATTGAACTTAATGCACCTTCGAACCTTAAAAAGAATACGAAAACAAAACTTACGCATGTCTCAGGCAGATAAAAAAATCAACCCGACAACGAACCTCAGCTGTTTTCTCGCAAACTCTTCACACAAAACGACGCGAAATCTGGTGCAAGTCAACATTGAACTTAATGCACCTCCGAACCCAAAAAAGAATACGAAAACAAAACTTACGCACATCGTATCTCAGACAGATACAAAAAATCAACCCGACAACGAACCAACGTACATGCACGTGCGTCAGCTGTTTTTTTGCAAACAAGATCGAAAGTGTCTTTCCAAAGCTGTTTTTGCTGAAAGTGTCTTTCCACAGCTGTTTTTGCTGAAAATGTCTTTCCACATCCGCCACTACAGCCACCATATACTCCTCTCTATCCAAAAAATATACCCATACTCCTCACTCCGATCACGTCATCCCGCGCAAAACAAGCCCCCGACCAATCAGCACCCCCGAAAACCTACTCCATGCCATCATGCTCCATGCCATCACGCCAAAACCGGTTCCCCCTACAAAAAGCACACGATTTACCCTCATACTTTTAGCCTCCAGAACCCCCACACTTTACGCCTGGGGTGGTATAGCTTCTCTCAGCCGCACGTACTCAGCAGGGATACAAAAGCGCTTGTCTTACTACTCGAGTTTACTAGTCAGGAAAATCCTTTTACTCCTTCTGGTAGCTGCCATACAAAATGTCCTTAAGACACGTGTTCAATAATATTTTCCGATAACTTTTGAACGCTTCAAGCTACGAATTTGAAATTTTGTACACGTTCATTTTTAAATGGTTCCAAGGAAAAGGATAAATATGTAAGAAATCGAGTGAGTCCTTCCTGCACCTCCCATGTGAATTTTTTTTCGATGACTTACTCAGTTAAAGATATGAAATTAAACACTGAATATTGTCTTTTAGGTTTGAGTAGCAATTTAATGGCAGTCCTTAATAAAGGACATACAACATGCGCACACGTAGTTCTACTTTATCCCCAACTACAATATAAATCGGTATTCAGTATTCATCTAGAGTATTATACGATTGGCTTGCAGCCGATCGTGACTGCAGTATGTTTTTTTTAAAAACCGATCACAATATTGTATTATTGAAATAATAAATAAATTAAAAACAAAATATAATTACCTTTTTTGCTTTTATTCAATCCTCCGCATAATTAAATTAATCTTATTTGACTTAAATTTGACTTTGTTATTTTTTAATAATAAAGTATTGTGATCGACGTGAAACTTCAAATTCGCTACCGTGAAATACTGTATTTTCACGTCTTAAGACTAGTAAACTACAAATAAGAAAAAAATGTCCGTCGATCTGCCGTACGCCGTACGCTAAAGCGTTTAGATATAAAGTTGAAATTTTGTGATGGATAGATTAAGTGAACCCCAGCGAGTGGTATCTTTTGGGGGTGTAGTTGTGAGCGGTGAGCTATGTGGAGCGTTTTAGCCGAAAAATTCTGTTTTCTGGATGACAGGAACCGCTTATAGTATGATGCTGAAACTTGGATCTTATGTAGAACTGTGATAGAGGACCCATTTGCAAAAAAAAATCTATATGTTTTGAGGGGAGTGGGGGGAGAACAATGCGAAACTCTCGAAAGCTGGGATTCAAAATCCATATCTATTCAAAGATCTATATATCTTGTACGGTTGACGTCAGAAGATTGAAACATTTTGGTTGTCATAAAGATTACTGGGAGCCTGAACCCTTTGAAGGGAGATGGAAAATTTTGGATTACAATATCTTCCGAACCAAATATGCCAGAAATATAAAATTTGGTTTTAAAAGTGAATGGAAAATTTTTTAAATCCTGATTTTTGTTTCTTAAAAACTTCAATAAATTGAAAGCTAAAAATTAATAACTATATGGAACTACTACAGGGGTATCCTAGAAAAATAATTTTTTTTAGAGGGTCAGTAAGGTACGGATGTGGAGGTGGATTTTTTATTTCTCAGAAACGGCTTATGCCAGAAAACTGAAACTTAGTACGTATATGTAGATGTACTACAGGAGTAATTAAAGCGAAAAAAGTTCAGATTTTCAATTGATTAAAAAAAAAATTCTTGAAAAGGGTTCTCTCCACATTTTCACGAATTTCGTTATATATTTTAGGCATGTCGAGCTACCAAATTAGTTTTACTATTTAGTATGGCTCTTTATGTATGCGCCTAGAAATATTTTTTCAAATTTTTTTATATCCTACCTCTAAAGGGGTTTTAAGTGTTTGTAGACTTTTAACGAATTCCGATATATTTCTTAGGTCTAAAGAGGTTGCGTACGCTAATGATCTAGTTATACTGGTATCTGGGAAATTTCTACCCACGATAGCTGAACTAGTGCAGGGAGCACTGCGGAAATTGCACAAATGGGCGGTAAGTTGTGGTTTGGGGGTGAACCCCACAAAAACTAAGCTGGTTCTTTTCACTCGAAAGAGAGCAATACCCCCATTTACAATTCCAAAAATCGGTAGTACCATTCTGAAGCTTAAAACTGAAGCTAAGTACCTAGGAATTATTCTTGACGCAAAGGAATTATTCTTGCAAAAAGACCTTTGGCAAGAAATGTTGAATAAAGTCCGCAATATCTCTATCGTAAGGCCCATCCTTCTTTATGGTGGCCTGTTATGGTGGACAGCCCAGGACAAAATAGTGGACAAGAACAGTCCAGCGAAAGTGCAGAGGGCGATTTGCTTAGGCTTCACAGACGCTTTGCAACCAACGCCAACAGCTGCAACCAAGATTACGCTGCTTCTGAAGCCAATGCTGCCAAAGACAAAGAGTCTGGTGGCTGCTGGAAATCTGCAGATTATGGGCATAGCAGAATTCTCTCATTATTTCCAGATTGTGGGCTTAGCGAACTCACCGACTATATATTTCCATGTCTAAGCTTTGATACAGGATTCCATACTCTTTTCCCTACGAGGGGAGACTGGAATAATGAAAAAGTGATAATGGAATCTAAAGTTGCTGTATTCACGGATGGGTCAAAAATGGATTCTGGAACAGGGGCAGGGATTTTCTCAGCCGACATGAATATTCAAGTATCCTTTTGTCTGCCGGACTACAGCAGAATTTTTCTATCCGGGGTTTTTTTGCGTAAGCAGTGCAGTGGATATACTAAATTCCGCGATAAATCGTCCCGAAGAGCCGTGTATAAAGATTTATATAGACAGCCAAGCAGCAATGAAAGCTTTGAGCTCCAGCCTAGTGAAATCTAGTGAGGGAGTGTACGGAGCGTCTGAAAACATTGGGCGCAGCTCAAAGGGTTTTCCTGTGCTAGGTTTCGGGACACAAAGGGATACCAGAAAATGAGGCTGCCGATGAGCAGGCTAAAACTGGATCTAGAATGGCTGCTATACATGCAACCCAAGCGGTAAAAATATTCCTCACTTACGTCAAGAGTAATCTTGGCAGAAAGGCAATGGAGCTGACCATAGGAAGATGGTTTAACCTAAATACGTGTGAAACCTCCAGGCAGGTATGGCCAGTAATATATCCTAGAAAGACTGCCGATCTTCTGAAAAGAAGTCGTATAGAGACCCGTAACATTACGACAGTCATAACGGAACACTTTGGCAGACATGTACAACGCCTAGGCGTTCAATATAATGACTTCTGCAGAAGCTGGAGAAGTGAACAAAAAGAAGAGAGCGTTAGGCATCTATTCTGTGAGTGTCCCCAGCTAGCCAGCTGTAGGTTCAGAGCCATGGGCAGCTGCTTCTTCTCCAGTTTCAGGGACATGGCTAGAACACGAATTTATGAACTAGCCAAGTTTATTCGCATCTGTGGCTGGTTCGACTAGCTTTTCCCCTGCAGTAATACTACGATAACTCCCTATATGGGACATCATTAGAATATCACGGGTGTGGTATCAGAATGGACCAACCAAATGGTCTAAATGAGTCGATCCATAGTTTGGATAGCCTAACCCAGGTCTGATGATATCGAATTGGTTTCTACTTTAACGGGCTTTTTATACAATCGCCTAAAAATGGTGTTCAGAATTTTATACGAGTACTAGCCGCGTACCGCGGCTACGCTCGCTTCGCTCACGTTGTTCCATCACTCCTGTTACTCCCGTTGATCCCGTTGCTCCCGTTGATCCATTGGTCCTGTTTCTCCCGATACTCCTGTTACTATCGTTGCTCCTATTTTCTCCCGTTACTCCCGTTGCTCCATTTCTCCCGTTGCTCCCGTTACTCTATCCACCATCCCCCATCCTCCATCCACCATCCTCCATCCTCTATCCACCATCCTCTATCCACTGTCCTCCATCCACCATCCTCCATCTTCCATCCGCTATCAACCATCCCGAATCCACCATCCTCTGTCCTCTCTCCACCATTCACCATCCTCCATCTTCCATCGTCCATCCTCTATCCTCCATCCTCCATTCTCAATCCACCATCCTCCATCCACCATTCCCTATCCACCATCCCCCATCCGCCATTCCCCATTTCTCCAGTCGCGCCGTTGCTCCCATTACTCCATCTTTTATCCACCATACTCCATCCCCCATCCACCATCCTCCATCCTCTACCCACCATCCTCCATCCACCATCCTCCATCCTCCATCCACCATCCTCCATCCTCTATTCACCATCCTCTATCCACCGTCCTCCATCCACCATCCTCCATCTTCCATCCGCTATCCACCATCCCCCATCCTCCATCTTCCGTCCTCTATCCACCATCCTCCATCCACCATCCTCCATCTTCCATCCTCAATCCTCCATCCACCATCCTCCATCCACCATCCTCCATCCACCATTCCCTATCCATCATCCCCCTTCCCCCATTTCTCCTGTCGCGCCGTTGTTCCCGTTACTCCATCCTCTATCCACCATACTCCATCCCCCATCCACCATCCTCCATCCTCTACCCACCGTCCTCCATCCACCATCCTCCATCTTCCATCCTCTATCCTCTATCCACCATCCTCCATCCACCATCCCCAATCCCCCATGCTCCATCCTCTATCCACCATCCTCTATCCACCGTCCTCCATCCACCATCCTCCATCTTCCATTCGCTATCCACCATCCCCCATCCACCATCCTCCGTCCTCTATCCACCATCCTCCATCCACCATCCACCATCCTGCATTTTCCATCCTCTATCCACCATCCTCCACTATCCCCTATCCAACATCCATCGTCCAACTTTACCATTTAGTAATAGGAACGCATAACTAATACACCGAAATCGAACGAACTGCCGCTAAACTATATGAAATACACTCAAATGTTGAAAGAACTAGCAAACCACCAACTGTTAAATAATTTTGTTAACGCAGAAACCATCGAGGGCGTACCCTCAACAAATCACCAAAGTTTCATCGCAATTGGATGAGTGGTTTAGGAGCCTATACAGGACAAACAGCCAAACAGACAAACATTCATTTTTATATATAGAGATAGAGATATTCAACACCTAATACTACCGTCTAAGTGAAGGAGGATGACAATATCACCACCCACATACCATACCAACCTCTAATAGCTTTGATGTTGACTATGGGAGGAATTGTTTTTCTTATGAGTGACCGTTATATAATAAGCCGTGCTACGTACCTTATTCTGCTTTTATTCCCAACTACAAAGCACATATAGTATGTCGCAGTTCAATTTTTTCCTAGATTATTAAACGATTATACAATCGTAACTAAGTTATATTTTTTTACTTGACTACGATTGAGGTTGCAGTTTTTTACATCTAGGGTATTATTTAATTGGCTGTTACCTCTCAGAACTGTTTCATGCAGTTATGTAAGTAATACAATTCTTTTCATTTAATTATAGAGTTCTACAAGAATTAATCCTGCATAAGAGAATATTAAACTCGGAATATAACCAGTCAAATCTTAAATACATTACTCACAGTATTCATCTATTACATAAATAAGTAAAAAGTCAAAGGAAATCGGTTATCTATAGCGCCATAGTTTAGGGCCCTATCTGAGATTCAATTGCATTTGGTCAACAGACGGAAAAAGGAAAATTTCCACAAAATTTTCCAGAAATCAACGAGCTAAGAATATCGAGTTGAGCAATCGAAATGCTCTTGTCGATTAATTTCGTATTCAGACGATATATCATAACAAATGGATGTGGCAACATTGGCGTTGTAGTCGTGTTAGAGGCAAATAATATCCTTCTCACATAACGAACAAGTTTCAGGGATCGGGTTTGATATGGAGCATCAGTTCAACGTAGCCCAAGTAACCCGCATATAAAACGCTTCTTTGATCTCGGATGTAAGATAAGGGTTCATAAAGAATTAAGATGCAAATTTAGTTTGCTCTCCAATTTAAAGGGATAAGCTGGTTTCAGGCTCTTTTTTTCGTTCATCCACCCGATCCACGCCAATCTTCTACTAGACTCTGTCCCATTCCAGTTGCTGAAGTGTAAAGGGTATTTTCTGTTTGAACTAATCTGCTTGATTATTTGCTCGTAATTTGTGCTTGAGTAGTGGGTGTACCTTTCACTCAGATCCCAATATCCTTAATTACACAACGTCCACCATTGCGGGATGGGATGTGCAAATAGACAAGGCATACATAACATAGGGTACTTCGAAACTTCCCGTATACCATTGAACTGAAATGTCTGTTTGCTCTTTGCATAAATAATTCGATTATGTTGACATTAAGGTTGCGTGACCTCAGATAGAAGGAGTTCTCCGAGTAGGAGGCTTATAATGGACCAACGCGCTGTGTCAATAAAGCAACTTTTTGCCTTGAGCAATCATTAAGTACCAAATGTAAATTACGAACACTTTATTCAAAGTCATTAGTATAATGCCTCTAATGCCTAATAGAGCACTAGGCCATGTACTCATCCTGTTTCAATTAGCTATAACCTGTGTTTTATTATTCTAAGAATTGAGATGAAATTGAACATTAAATAAAATTACTAATCTAAAGATTATTTTCCAAATTGACCATAAGAAGAGAGCTTATCGTAATACTTTTTTATGAGAAAATTATGAGCATTACGGAATTTATAAAATTATATAATATTTCAGTGAAAGGATGAACCATTTTACTTCATTATTTTAATCATTTAGTCCCCCTCGCGTCTTTCTACCTTGTCGTAGAGAGGGGACTTAAGGTACTTTGTACCGAATTAAGAGATTAACATGGTATCCAAGCCAAGGTGTAGATGCGTGCTGAGGGCTGAATGGTGCAGGATACTCAAACATGTGCATCTTGAACGGTCACCTTGAGATACCGGCGACCTCTCATTGAATTTAGCCTTAAGCCTGTAAGGGAGCTCTGCAGGCGCGATTCAACAACTTCTCGCCTTACTCGTGGGACCATACTTGACTATTAACAACAACAAAAATTAAACAAAAATAAACAAAAATGGACGTTGAGGGTAACTCATCGGTCGTGAAGAACAACTTCTCCGCTCTCCGACACCTCAAACATCTTCTAATCTCGGCAACGATGCGGACCAGACGCCTATGGCTTAATCCGCAAAGGAACCTGGAAAGAAAGACGTTACCACACACATGAAGCCACTGGCCCAGTTTGTTCAAGACGCTGAGACAGCGATATGAAATCGGGAGCTACAGCCTGAGCGCGAGTACTTCACTGGAGCATCCCGAAGGTATAGCTGCCTCAATAAAACTGGAATTTCTCGTAAAGACGCGACAGACAGAGAGCGGGAAAGATACCGGCTTTTCAAGGCGAGATTGGGAGCTAAGCGAACTTAAGTTGGTGATTAGAATAGCAAAAGATCTCGATCTGACAGTAGTAGGCTCGAACAGGGCGCCGATCTCAAATGAAAAACATAATGGCGGGTTGAACCCTCAAGAAGGCAACCCGCTCTGGTTAAGGAGCAACGGTGTAAGGCGGGTGCTTTGAATGCTCATACCCGAGCCAAAGCCAAGCACATCTAGAGTAGCATATAGTAGCGTGGTAACACATCTTCATCCGGAGCTATCCTGGTGGACAATTAAGCTGGCACAATTGAGATCCGAAACTACGAAGCTCTGGAACCGCGCAAGTACGACCGGGGACTGGGACTTCCACTCTAGCTCCGTAACGAATTACAATAGGTAGCTCAGAATTGCGAAGAGAAGCTCGAGGAAGAAGTTCTGTGAAGAGTTAAATGATCTTCATAGTAGCGCAAAAATTCACCGAGTACTCTCTAAGCAACAATCAAACAAGATTGGGCTCCTCGAGAAGACCGATGGCGCTGGGTCAGGAAAAGAGACACTGGAGCTATTAGGACAAACTCACTTTCCTGGCTCGGTGGAAGTTTATGACACAATTTCCTTCTCCAACTCTGAGGATCTCACCCGATCAATACCAGAGAATTGGAGAAAAGCGACGAAGAACTTCACACCAAATAAAATAAGACGAGATGTAAACTCCTTTAAGGCATATAAAGCACCAGGAGAAGATGGTATCCACCCTGTATTCCTACAGAAAGGATTAATCCATCTGCTCCCGCTTCTTACAAAGATATTTTGAGCTAGCCACGCCTGGGGCTATATTCCAAAACGATGGACAATGATAAGTTTGATATACATACCTAAAGTGGGAAGAAGATTAAGTGACAAACCAAAATCATACTGTCCAATCAGTTTATTTTCTTTTCTATTGAAAATAATGGATAACATACTGCAGTCACGATCGGCTGCAAGCCAATCGTATAATACTCTAGATGAATACTGAACTCCGATTTATATTGTAGTTGGGGATAAAGTAGAATTACTTGTGTGCATGTTGTATGTCCTTTATTAAGGACTCCCATTTGATTACTGCTCAAAACTAAAAGACAATATTCAGTGTTTTACATCATATCTTGAACTGGGTGAGTCACTGAAAAAAAATTTTCCTTTCTAAAGGACTTTCACATGGGAGGTGCAGGAAGGACTTACTCGATTTCTTACATATTTATCCTTTTCCTTGGAATCATTCAAAAATTAATGTGTACAAAATTTCACATTCGTAGTTTGAAGCGTTCAAAAGTTATCGGAAAATATTGTTGAAAACGTGTCTTAAGAATTTTTTGTATGGAAGGTACCAGAAGGAGTAAAAGGATTTCACTGACTAGTAAACTCGTACTTTGTTTTCACTCCAAACTAATTTGTACAAAATTCCGAATTCATAGCTAAAGGATTAGTTGAGTTATAGTGAATTCCGTAAATTAGGTGAAGACATTTTGACAGGATATTTGTATGGCAGCTCCATGAAGGACTAATATGATTTTCTTCATAATCATACATTTAGCTCCAACTATTGGAAAATTAACACATACAAAATTTCAAAGTCGTAGCTTAAACCCTTCTGAAGTTATCGACCAATATTCTTGAACACGTGTTTTAAGGACATTTTGTATGGCAGCTACCCGAAGGAGTAAGACGATTTTGCCCGTTAGCAAAGTTAGCATTGCAAATTCAACCAAACATCCAGATTCAAAATTTTAAGATCCTAGGTAAAGGCGTTGTTGAGTTATCGTGCTAACGGACAGACGGACGGACGGACGGACGTCAAGCGGATTTGGAGTTTTTGGGCACAAATAAACGAAAAATAATATTTTACTTTTCTCGTTCGAGACTTGGTTCTATGCGTTACAAACTTTTGGGCTGGATTAAACTTTGAATACTCTATATGGTTTCATCTAGAGTATAAAAATATTGGACAGGCATATTAGAGACGGACTACTAGCAGTGAATCCATTGCACATTAATCAATTTGCCTATCAGAAATCTGGTCACAAAAATAGAAAAATCTATCCAGTGCAAAGAGGTTGCCGTGGGTGGGTTTCTGGATGTAGAGGGAGCCTTTGATAACACCTCTTACCAATACATTTACAATTCCATCCAGGAGCGGGGCATAGACGCCACCACCTGCAGTTGGATAAGGTTCATTCTAGCAAAACGAGTTATAACGTCCTCACTAGCAGATGAAACACTTCCAATCACGGCCTCAAAAGGTTTCCCGCAGGGAGGGGTGCTATCACCATTACTGTGGTCAATTGCGGTCGATGGTATACATATTATAGGTTACGCCGACGACATAACTATCCTAGTACGAGGCAAATTTGAAGACACCATCTCAAACATACTGCAGAGAGGACTAGACATGGTAGCACTATGGTGCACAGAAACTGGGTTAAGAGTCAACCCAAAAAACATACTGCAGTCACGATCGGCTGCAAGCCAATCGTATAATACTCTAGATGAATACTGAACTCCGATTTATATTGTAGTTGGGGATAAAGTAGAATTACGTGTGTACATGCTGTATGTCCCTTATTAAGGACTCCCATTAGATTGCTACTCAAAACTAAAAGACAATATTCAGTGTTTAATTTCATATCTTGAACTGTGTAAGTCATCGAAAAAAAATGTCCTTTTTCAAGGACTTTCACATGGGAGGTGCAGGAAGGACTCACTCAATTTTTTTCATATTAATCCTTTTCCTTGGAACCGTTTAAAAATGAACGTGTACAAAATTTCAAATTCGTAGCTTGAAGCGTTCAAAAGTTATCGAAAAATATTGTTGAACGCGTGTCTTAAGGATATTTTGTATGGCAGCTACCAGAAGGAGTAAAAGGATTTCGCTGATAAGTAAAACTCAAACTTTGTTTTCACTCAAAACTAATTTGTACAAAATTCCGAGTTCATAGCTAAAAGATTACTTGAGTTATAGTGAGTTCCGTAAATTAAGTAAATTCATTTTGACAGGATATTTGTATGGCAGCTACACGAAGGACTAATAGGATTTTCTTTATAATCATATATTTACCTCCAACTATTGGAAAAATAACACATACAAAATTTGAAAGAAGTAGCTTAAACCCTTCTGAAGTTATCGGCCAATATTCTTAACACGTGTTTTAAGGACATTTTGTATGGCAGCTACCAGAAGGAGTATAAGGATTTCGCTGATTAGTAAACTCGAACTTTGTTTTTACTCAAAACTAATTTGTACAAAATTCCCAATTTATAGCTAAAAGATTACTTGAGTTATAGTAAGTTCCGTAAATTAAGTGAAGACGTTTTGACAGGATATTTATATGGCAGCTACACGAAGGACTAATACGATTTCCTTCATAATCATACATTTAGCTTCGACTATTGGAAAAATAATACGTACAAAATTTCAATGTCGTAGCTTAAACCCTTCTGAAGTTATCGGCCAATATTCTTGAACACGTGTTTTAAGGACTTTTTGTATGGCAGCTACCAGAAGGAGTAAAGGGATTCCGCTGACTAGTAAACTCAAACTTTCTTTTTACTCAAAACTAATTTGTACAAAATTCCGAATTCGTAGCTAAAAGATTACTTGAGTTATAGTGAGTTTCGTAAATTAAGTGAATTCATTTTGACAGGATATTTGTATGGCAGCTACACGAAGGACTAACAGGATTTTCTTCATAGTCATATATTTAGCTCCAACTATTGGAAAAATAACACATACAAAATTTCAAAGTAGTAGCTTAAACCGTTCTGAAGTTATCGACCAATATTCATGAACACGTGTTTTAAGGACATTTTGTATGGCAGTTACCCGAAGGAGTAGGACGATTTTGCCCGTTAACGAACTTAGCCTTACAAATTCAACCAAACACCCAGATTCAAAATTTCAAGATCCTAGGTGAAGGCGTTCTTGAGTTATCGTGTTCACGGACAGACGGACGGACGGACGGACGGACGGACGGACGGACGGACGGACGGACGGACGGACGGACGGACGGACGGACGGACGGACGGACGGACGTCAAGCGGATTTGAGGTTTTTGGGCACAAATAAACAAAAAATAATATATAACTTTTTTTCGTCCGAGGCTTGGTTCTATGCGTTACAAACTTTTGGGCTGGATTGAACTTATAATACTCTATATGATTTCATCTAGAGTATAAAAAGACTATCGTTGCTTTCACGAAAAGGAAGAACCGGAGCAAACTGAATGCTTTCCGGTGAAAGGATAGAATTTGCCAGTGAAGTCAAATATCTGGTGGTAACCTTGTTTGTTGATGTTTCAGAAACATCGATGTTTTTTACATCGATGCATCGACGCCTTTTGTTCGAAACATCGATGTTGTAAAACATCAACGTCGATGACGCAGCCCTACTTTGCACCCAAATTAATGTTAAATATCCAAATATCCAAAAATCCTGAAATCAATTTTTAAACCATGTGCTCGTGGAAGTAAAAATCACTTCGATATCTCATTAGATATATACAAGATATGTCGGAATTTGGGAAAACGTAAACAACTCCTCTGGGTAACGTTAAGGATTGCTTTTCACAAAATCTTGAAGTTGATATCTAGGCGATTATGTAAAAAGTCAGTGGAAGTAAAAGTTTATTTGATGTCTAATCAGAACTGAGAGATATGGTAAAATTCATAACAACGTATATATTCCATTGACGCCACCTTAAGGATTTCTTATATTCAATCCTGAAATCGATTGTAAAACAAAATATCGTTAAAATACCAATTGGGAAATGCGTGTCAAAAACTTCTGAAAACGGTTTCTTGGCGTTTATCTGAAGGGTTCAAATCAGAAGATGTAAGATATTACGAAATTCGTGAAAATATGTGCAACACCTTTTTGTCGACCATTTCGACAGATAGTGTGCTGTGAATGAGCTCTGTTGCAAAACATCATTATTAATGTATCGTAGTGTCACTTATATCTTCTTGCATTAGAGTAACTTCGGGTAATATGGTATACCTATTTGTTTATACTCTAAATGAAATCATATAGAGTATTATAAGTTTAATCCAGCCGAAAAGTTTGTAACGCATAGAACCAAGCCTCGGACGAAAAAAAGTTATATATTATTTTTTGTTTATTTGTGGCCAAAAACCTCAAATCCGCCTGACGTCCGTCCGTCCGTCCGTCCGTCCGTCCGTCCGACCGTCCGTCCGTCCGTCTGTCCGTGAACACGATAACTCAAGAACGCCTTCACCTAGGATCTTGAAATTTTGAATCTGGATGTTTGGTTGAATTTGTAAGGCTAAGTTCGTTAACGGGCAAAATCGTCCTACTCCTTCGGGTAGCTGCCATACAAAATGTCCTTAAAACACGTGTTCAAGAATATTTACCAATAACTTCGGAACGCCTAAAGCTACGACTTTGAAATTTTGTATGTGTTACTTTTTTAATAGTTGGAGCTAAATGTATGAATATCAAAAAAATCCTGTTAGTCCTTCGTGTAGCTGCCATACAAATATCCTGTCAAAATGTATTCACTTAATTTACGAAACTCACTATAACTCAAGTAATCTTTTAGGTACGAAATCCAAATTTTGTACAAATTAGTTTTTAGTAAAACCAAAGTTTCAGTTTACTAGTCAGCGAAATCCTTTTACTCCTTCTGGTAGCTGCCATACAAAATATCCTTAAAACAGGTGTTCAAGAATATTGGTTGATAACTTCAGAAGCGTTTAAGCTACGACATTGAAATTTTGTATGTATTATTTTTTCAATAGTTGGAGCTAGATATGTAATTATGAAGAAAATCCCATTAGTCCTTCGTGTAGCTGCCATACAAATATCCTGTCAAAATGTATTCACTTAATTTACGAAACTCACTATATCTCAAGTAATCTTTTAGCTACGAATTCGGAATTTTGTACAAATCAGTTTTTAGTAAAAACGAAGTTTGAGTTTACTTGTCAGCGAAATCCTTTTACTCCTTCTGGTAGCTGCCATACAAAATGTCCTTAAAATACGTGTTCAAGAATATTGGCCGATAACTTCAGAAGGGTTTAAGCTACGTCTTTGAAATTTTGTATGTGTTATTTTTCCAATAGTTGGAGCTAAATGTATGATTATGAAGAAAATCCTATTAGTCCTTCGTGTAGCTGCCATACAAATATCCTGTAAAAATGCCTTCACTTAATTTACGGAACTTACTATAACTCAAGTAATCTTTTAGCTATGAATTGGAAATTTTGTACAAATTAGTTTTGAGTAAAAACAAAGTTCGAGTTTACTAATCAGCGAAATCCTTTTACTCCTTCTGGTAGCTGCCATACAAAATGTCCCTAAGGCACGTGTTCAACAATGTTTTCGATAACTTTTGAACGCTTTAAGCTACGATTTTGAAATTTTGTACACGTTCATTTTTAACTAATTCCAAGGAAAAGGATAAATATGTAAGAAATCGAGAGAGTCCTTCCTGCACCTCCCATGTGAAAGTCCTTCAAAAGGGACATTTTTGTTCGATGACTTACCCAGTTTAAGATATGAAATTAAACACTGAATATTGTCGTTTAGGTTTGAGTAGCAATCTAATGGCAGTCCTTAATAAAGGATATACAACATGCACACACGTAATTCTACTTTATCCCCAACTACAATATAAATCGGAGTTCAGTATTCATCTAGAGTATTATACGATTGGCTTGCAGCCGATCGTGACTGCAGTATGTTTTTTATCTATTGCTCGTAAAGTTTCATGAAAAAATCAACCATTATTAGCCACAAATACTATTTAATTAGTTTGTTGTCATTTTCCATTTAATTTAGACTATTTTTCAAATTTATTGAGAATTTATTTTGAAAAATATATCACTATGCCTATAATTGCATCTAGAAGACTTGGCGGTTAATGTGGTATACACTGGATGGTAAATGTGGTAAACTGAAACCTATTTCAAATAATATGAATATATTGCCTTTATTATACTCTAGATGAAATCATATAGAGTATTATAAGTTTAATCCAGCCCAAAAGTTTGTAACGCATAGAACCAAGCCTCGGACGAAAAAAAGTTATATATTATTTTTTGTTTATTTGTGGCTAAAAACTTCAAATCCGCTTGACGTCCGTCCGTCTGTCCGTGAACACGATAACTCAAGAACGCCTTCACCTAGGATCTTGAAATTTTGAATCTGGATGTTTGGTTGAATTTGTAAGGCTAAGTTCGTTAACGGGCAAAATCGTTCTACTCCTTCGGGTAGCTGCCATACAAAATGTCCTTAAAACACGTGTTGAAAAATATTAGCCGATAACTTCGGAAGGGTTTAAGCTACAACTTTGAAAATTTGTATGTGTTACTTTTTCAATAGTTGAAACTAAATGTAGAATTATGAAAGAAATCCTGATAGTCGTTCGTGTAGCTGCCATACAAATATCCTGTCAAAATGCATTCACTTAATTTACGAAACTCACTATAACTCAAGTAATCTTTTAGCTATGAATTGGAAATTGTGTACAAATTAGTTTTGAGTAAAAAAAAAGTTCACGTTTACTAATCAGCGAAATCCTTGTACTCCTTCTGGTAGCTGCCGTACAAAATGTCCTTAAAACACGTGTTTAAGAATATTGGCCGATAACTTCAGAAGGATTTAAGCAACGTCTTTAAAATTATGTACGTATTATTTTTCCAATAGTTGGAGCAAAATGTATGATAATGAAGAAAATCCTATTAGTCCTTCGTGTAGCTGCCATACAAATATCCTGTTAAAATGCATTCACTTAATTTACGAAACTCACTACAACTCAAGTAATCTTTTAGCTATGAATTGGAAATTTTGTACAAATTAGTTTTTTGTAAAGACGAAGTTCGAGTTAACTAATTAGCAAAATCCTTTTACTCCTTCTGGTAGCTGCCATACAAAATGTCCTTGAGACACGCGTTCAACAATATTTTTCGATAACTTTTGAACGCTTCAAGCTACGAATTTGAAATTTTGTACACGTTCATTTTTAAATGGTTCCAAGGAAAAGGATAAATATGTAAGAAATCGAGTGAGTCCTTCCTGCACCTCCCATGTGAAAGTCCTTGAAAAAGGACATTTTTGTTCGATGACTTACCCAGTTTAAGATATGAAATTAAACACTGAATATTGTCGTTTAGGTTTGAGTAGCAATCTAATGGCAGTCCTTAATGAAGGACATACAACATGCACACACGTAATTCTACTTTATCTCCAACTACAATATAAATCGGAGTTCAGTATTCATCTAGAGTATTATACGATTGGCTTGCAGCCGATCGTGACTGCAGTATGTTTTTTTATTAATATATCTAAAGTATAACAGTATTATTATGTTTATTTCTATTTTTATTAAACAAAATGAATTAATGTGCATTTTCGCCTACAAAAATAATAAATATGAAAAACAAATTATATAGAAGATAATATTTTTAATAAAAAAAAAAAAGAAGAAAATATGCCTTCTTAGCAAGAGTATACTAGTATACGTAAATACTAGACGTAGTTGAACCAAATTCATAATATCAATTTCATAGTTTTAATTTATGTATAGCGAAAGCATAAGAAAAGGTATACCACAATAACCGCCATATGGTATTCCACATTGTCCGGCGGCCAGTTGTACCAATAATTCTAATGTAAAAAATTAAAATCATAAAAAAGAGAAAACTAACCACAGTAAATATATAACAACACAAGTCACTATTCATATAATATAAATAATTTTTTTTACCGTCGACTTTCGGCTTCAAGTTACAGTTAATCGAGAAAAAAAATGTATAATCACTGTTCGAGCTTTTTTATCCTTCTGATGAAAAACAACTGAACCAATGAACCTGCTGGAACATGTCAAGGGATAATATGTAAACAATACTCCTGACTACAAGAACAGTGCTATCATAACATCATGAATAATGGAAATATCCCACTATACCACTTTACCCGCATACTCGTATACCATATTACCCGAAGTTACTCTACAACCCGACCTTGACTAATTTCGAAGCTAAGAGTATATCCTCACAAGGTAATGAAGTTATTCCGACTGTGAGCAAATTTTTTTATGGAAATCACAGTATTTCATTATTAGGATAGTAAAGTAAAATGCACTCCCAAATAAACAGCTAAGCCATAAAAGGAAAAAATATTGCAGAAATGATATCTCGAATCCGAAAGATATTTCCAGGATCCGACATTAAATAGGAAATTTGCTTTATAAATTCCAGCGAACTTTTAATGCCGCTTTAACGAGCTCGTGGTATTTCTCATCCCATCTACTGAATTGGTGTAATGCTTGATGGTGCCATTCATTCGAAGCAACACTGTTCCCTTCGTATTGACTGAATCTGAACATATATCCTCGCAGTACTGAAATATTTAATGCCTTTAAAGAATAACGAACCATTCGAAGGCAAGACCCTCATCCTTTAACACGTCCTTAGAAACGTTGCGTTACGTCGGTGGGGTTTCCTGATCGCAGTGACGTAGGTAATATCGAAGAAACGTTTTTGAAAGAGGTGATTGACACAACCTTGTACGGAAATCGGGGAGAGCCACCACTGTAATATTGCGCATGTCTTTATAAAAGAATCCAATCTACTATTTGCTTAATGTGTTTTATTGGCATAAAATTACTTTCTGGTTGATAAAGGACTCCAGAGGGATGAAATGGTCACATTACCATCAGCGACAGGCACGAAGTTTTGAACTGTGGCCCGACGGTGGTATATCTTTTGTTTCCACTATGTCGCAGCAAGGCATATGGGAGTCATTTAGACGCCAATATTTTGCTCTTACGTTTGGTTTCTATCGTAAATAAATGTAGACACTCGTACGTATTATACATTTTGATAATGGCGTAAAGATTCAATTACCATTCTTGAGTAAAATTCAATTACATCTAATTAATTACTGTTAGAGCTACAAAAATACAAATTCAAATTATTTATTATTATATCATGGAGTTGGATTAGACCACTACCGGACATATGTAGGTCCGGAAACTCAATATGTATATTGTTCAGTCGTCGGAGGTGGCAGATACCTGCATTGCAAAATTACTTGTATCGGTTCAATCATATTGCCTCCTTTTAACTATCGCCTTCATGTGCATATTGGCCATGTGCGTTGAACGCGAATGCAGAAGCGGTAGTGGAAACACTACATTTGTATTCAATGTGAATCCCTTTGATGTGCGTCAAAAACTGTCTTCGATGCGAATGTCAATACGAATGTGAGTGGCAGTGATAGAATCTAGCAGATGTTCTGTTCAGTTCAGCTGTGTCTTTTCGAAGTCAGTTGCAATTTCGTAGAAGAAATTTAACAGATATACTTCTTATCGGTGTTCACGAGTGTGATTCTCTACCTCTTCCTTTTAAAATTGCCGTCTTCTTTACTCCTGGTTAACGATAACCGGTAGTTGACTGGTAAAATAGGAAAACTGATATGCGATCGATAGGTATGCTTCCTTTTTTATTAATCTGATTTTAAGAGATTGCATCAGTCCTTTTATTATTATATCCCTCTTCAGAGTCAAATTGAAAAATCATACTGTTAAAACTATCACCGCGAAAACGGGGCTTTAGTTATAGTACGAGGGTGGTCCCAGAAGTACTTAGCCAGTGCGATAACGGATGTGTGAACTGGTACATTGTCTTGATGTAACAACACGTCTGTTGAGGACTGAACTGGTTTGCTCAATCCTATAAAGGAGCTTGACTGATGCAATCAAGCTCCTAAGTGAATGCAACGTTCTTGAATTATTGCTAGTGTCGAAGTTAATCTTAGTTTTTGCAACTAAGATAAGTCGTACGTCGATGCATGATAACCGCACTCATAAGTATCAATCTCCCAAGTCAGTGCAACTATCTTGAATCGTTGCTGGTGTTGAAGAGAAGTTTATCTTAGTTGTTGCAATTAAGATAAGTTGTACGTCGATGCACGATAACTGCACTCGTAAGTTTTCACACGCTCGACAATTTTCTATTGAACTCAATGGATCGTCAAGCAACTCCACGAAGTCGAAAGGTTCAATCACAATAACATAAATTAGTCCTCAAATAACCCACCAAAACACAAAGCCGAAAACTTCAAAAACACTCTAAACAAATAATGTTGGTCACCGTTCACAATCATCCAAGTTTAAAATTAAAACCACTCGCCATAAATTCTAGATTGCAACTGGCCTCATGTATTTACAAAAACTTACAAAATGTACAATTATCTGTGGTCATCAGTTTCCATGCCTCGTAGCCGTAGAGGCGAATCAGATTTCGTCTGGGCGACGAGGCATGGGACATGATGACACCTAGCGTTTGATTACAGTTTAATAGTTAGAACAATCTGTTGGTTATACAAGAAAATGTAATACTTAAGGGATTTTGTGATTAGACAAGACAATATTATACTTTAGGAATTTTGTGGTCGAAAAGATGATGATTCGTTCATTCTCCCCGGCCTTGAGTGATTGCACTCAAGATTCGAAGTCCACGTTGAAGCTGTAACTGTCGCTCCTGCGGAGCCCTCCAGGGGCTGGTTTTGGACGATGGACCTTTAATTGCTGTAGGCACCTCCAAATTAAGTAGAGGACGAGACCAATGCCGAGGATGAGTCCAATATATCCATAGTGAAGTGATGTGATGTGTGAGCCGATGTGTGGTGGCGACCCTTTGCTCTGCTCTTCCACCTGTTCCTTTATAGTCTGCAATTCTGTCATGTGGGGCTGCAATCGTGGTGATAGGTGAAGAGCGGGATTGAGCCGATCTTCTTTTATGACATCGCTAAGATTCAATGATGGTAGGTATGATAGCTTGACTTGCGTGGGAAAGACAGAGTGGCTGTTAAGTTAAGGGCTTCTCCTATAACTGTATTAAAACAACTTTTCGACTTAACTGATGTTTATTAAATTACTTCAAAATCTTATATAGAAAAATTATGCTTACATCAATGGGAATTTATAATTTATTAAAAAGGTATACATTGATGATAGTGGCTGCTATAGTACAGGCTAGCCACGTGATATGATGTGCTTGGGATATTGGATATTTGGATGTCTGCGAATGTATGGAAGAATATCATAATTATGGAAAGATATGCTTTGGACACATGATATTTGGACTTGAGGTAATTGTGGGAAAACATTTAGTGTGCAAAAATATTATTATGGTAGTGGGAGGTTAGGTTAGGTAAGGTGGGTGGTCGTTACGCGACCAAGCACATAGACCGCCAATGGGTCCGTTGTGATCCCACATGCACGGGAAAAAAAGGGACCCGTTTGCCCAAGACAACATCTTAAGTGAACCATCCCGCCAGCCTGACAAACTGCAGCAGCTTGTTCAGCTTAATGCTGGCGAATTCACCCAAGCCTATGGCGAAGCGCGTACCTAAAGTACGTTCGCGCCTCCAGGCCAAACCCGGGCATTCGCAAAGCAAGTGGAAAATACTTTCCTCGGCGTCAGGTTCACCACAGCTGCGGCACAGATCTGTAACGTCTGCAACACCTAGTCTTCTGGCGTGCCGGCCGATCAGACAATGGCCCGTCAGTACACCAATTAGGGTACGAAGAGTATTCCTATCTCTGAGTAGGATAAACTTTGTCCTGCTCGCATTTAGGGTCGGCCAGAGCTGCCTGGCCACGAGACACGATGTGAGTCCTGACCATCTTGTGTTAGCCTCTGATATGGCCGTCACGTCGATAGCATGTTTAATGTCCTCTATGGGCCTCCTCACTGGAAAAGCTAGCGCTTGATTCAGCGCCGAACCTCTCCTTGCGAGTTCGTCCGCAGCCTCGTTGCCCGGAATCCCGCTGTGACCCGGAACCCAACAAATTGTAACGTTCAAAAGGGTGCATAAAGCACTAATCTTATCCCTGCATAGCCTCACGAGGCGGGATTTAATCAAGTGTGAGGCAAGCGCCTTGATCGCCGCCTGACTATCTGTTAGGATGACGACGGATTTGTTTTGCATCGCACAAGCCTCTAGCAGATTGCAAGCCTGAACGATTCCCATCATCTCTGCCTGAAAAACGCTACAGCAGTCCGGTATTCTGAATGACCCGCTATGGTTCAAGTCGGCGGAGAATACCCCTACACCTGTACACGCGTCTGTCTTCGAACCGTCCGTGTAAATATGAAAGGCCCCTTCGTGGGGCTGATCCACATTCCACCCCTCTCTGCTAGGAATCCTCGTTGAGAATCTTCTAGAGAATTCGAGCTGCGGAATCAAGTAGTCTGTATCCTCTAACGGGTTACATTCACTAAACCGTCCGAGTATGCTGCTGTGCCCCCCAAGTCTAGATACCCAGCTGCCTGTTTGTCTTAGGCGAACGGCACTTTTTGCTGCTATACTCTTCCCATAAATATCCAGCGGAAGAAGATGAAGGATCATCTCTAGTGCCGCTGTAGGTGTGGTGCTAAGTACGCCCGTTGCTCCTGTGGAAGCAAGACGTTGAACCTTGGTGAGTTTAATGAGGTAGGTGGATTTCTCCAGAGCTACCCACCACACTAAAATTCCGTAGGTTAGGATAGGCCTGACTATGGCCGTGTACATCCAGTGAGCCATCCCTGGCTGAATCCCCCACTTTTTCCCGAACATCTTTTTGCAAGCGTAAAGAGCCCCTAGAGCCTTCCTTAGTCGCTCGTCGATGTTCTTACTCCAGGTAAGTTTTCGGTCCAGGATTATACAACAGACAATATAATAACCAGATGACGAATGCCATGTTAGAAATATGTACCCATTTTCAAAAATTAGCTGGCGTACCAGTGCCAGCTAATGAGCTTTATGTATCGTGGTTTGAATCTAGAATAAAACTTTCATCCCTGTACATAGATCAAAATGAAATATGAATGATGTAGAAAACGCTTTACCTGAAAGCGCATCGAGAAAGCAAAAAAAGAGATCAATGAGCAGTGCACATGTATATGTACATATATGGTATACAAACAAACATAATAGCATTAGGTATGCATTGTACGTGATTGTACTAAGATATTTTCAAATGGAATTAGATTTTAATGATTCTACACGAAGAGGTATCCCTATTTTTGAAATGTTTTTGTTTTAAGAGGGTCGTCCTATGTACCGGGTCAGAAAAAAAAATTGTTTTTTTAACTAAATTACTTTCAAATTATTCCTAGAATATATATGTAAAAGGATTTTTCCGAATTCGAAGATGTTATAAAGTAATAGCCGAGCAACAGTTCGGAGCTCGCCCGGCCCACCACCGATCTTTAATTTCGTTTTTCTCAAAACTGAATTTTTTTAAATTGGCTGCCACAATTCAGAAAAAACTACTGAACCGATTGCGCTGAAATTTTAATAACATGTTTAGCAGATCCCTAGTCACAAATGGTACCAAGATTTTAGCGATATCTGTCATAGATTTTTTTTTGCTGAAGCTAAATAAAAATAAAAATAAAAAAAATTTTCAAAGTTAGGCCAATTTATTTATTTTTAAAATTTTGACTTAATTCTGGTACATATCAGTTATAGCCACAGGCCTATAAATGAAGTATCAATTTAATTTTTTGATTTCAGATGAGGGGGGCAGCCGGAATCATGGCAGCCATTTGACAACTTTTTTTTTACAGCGATCACTTTCAAGAGCTCTGCACGCAAAATAAATGTTTCTCTTTAAAAAAAATTTCTAACGTTTGTTTAAATATGAATAAATATGTGGTCAAAATTTCAAAATTGGTTCTTTCATAATCTCCAAACAAAAAATTCCCGAAAAAAGCAGAAAAAACTGGCAGTCACCTTCATCAATCACGTAGCGTCTTGAAACACTGAACAGATGAAATTTAAGTATTATCTAAAACATCAACGTAATAAAAAACTTTTTTTTTAATTTTGTGAAATACACCTAAAAAATTTTAAAAATGAACATGAAATCATTTAAATCGCTTAAGAAAACCCGAAGGACTACTAAATGTTACCTTTCGACCAATTACAAACACCCGAATCAGTTTTCACAGATACGGATGATAAATAAAGTGTAAAACTCAGGTCAGAAATTACTAACTATAGCTAGTTATCTCACTATTGAATGAAAAATATTTGGAAGGGAAAATTTATTTTAAAATTAAATGAGAATATGGAAAACACCTTAAATAAGGTGTACCTACATTTCACATGATACCTTTAAAACTTCCATTCATAAGTTACTAGACCCAAAAAATTTTAAGAATGAACATGAAATAATTTAAATCTTTTAACAAGAACCGAAGGACTACTAAAGGTTACGTTCGACCAATTACAAGATAGATAATAAAAGTAAGGAAGTTGTTCTTGTTTTTGATGAAATGGCAATTCAAGAAAACTTAACATATAATATTGTACACGATCGAATTGATGGTTTTGTCGATTATGGAAATGGCAACCGAAAAAATGAGAAAGCGAAGCATGTATGTGTCTTTATGATTCGTGCTATATGTGGTAAATTTAAGCAAGTTTTGGGTTACGCAGTATGTGGTACTTATATTCCTTCCGAAACTCTGAAATATTATATTTACCAAAGTATAAATATTTGTTCTAATTTTGGCTTAGGTTCAATCACAATAACATAAATTAGTCCTCAAATAACCCACCAAAACACAAAGCCGAAAACTTCAAAAACACTCTAAACAAATAATGTTGGTCACCGTTCACAATCATCCAAGTTTAAAATTAAAACCACTCGCCATAAATTCTAGATTGCAACTGGCCTCATGTATTTACAAAAACTTACAAAATGTACAATTATCTGTGGTCATCAGTTTCCATGCCTCGTAGCCGTAGAGGCGAATCAGATTTCGTCTGGGCGACGAGGCATGGGACATGATGACACCTAGCGTTTGATTACAGTTTAATAGTTAGAACAATCTGTTGGTTATACAAGAAAATGTAATACTTAAGGGATTTTGTGATTAGACAAGACAATATTATACTTTAGGAATTTTGTGGTCGAAAAGATGATGATTCGTTCATTCTCCCCGGCCTTGAGTGATTGCACTCAAGATTCGAAGTCCACGTTGAAGCTGTAACTGTCGCTCCTGCGGAGCCCTCCAGGGGCTGGTTTTGGACGATGGACCTTTAATTGCTGTAGGCACCTCCAAATTAAGTAGAGGACGAGACCAATGCCGAGGATGAGTCCAATATATCCATAGTGAAGTGATGTGATGTGTGAGCCGATGTGTGGTGGCGACCCTTTGCTCTGCTCTTCCACCTGTTCCTTTATAGTCTGCAATTCTGTCATGTGGGGCTGCAATCGTGGTGATAGGTGAAGAGCGGGATTGAGCCGATCTTCTTTTATGACATCGCTAAGATTCAATGATGGTAGGTATGATAGCTTGACTTGCGTGGGAAAGACAGAGTGGCTGTTAAGTTAAGGGCTTCTCCTATAACTGTATTAAAACAACTTTTCGACTTAACTGATGTTTATTAAATTACTTCAAAATCTTATATAGAAAAATTATGCTTACATCAATGGGAATTTATAATTTATTAAAAAGGTATACATTGATGATAGTGGCTGCTATAGTACAGGCTAGCCACGTGATATGATGTGCTTGGGATATTGGATATTTGGATGTCTGCGAATGTATGGAAGAATATCATAATTATGGAAA
Source organism: Beris morrisii (assembly GCA_951812415.1). NCBI lineage: Eukaryota > Metazoa > Arthropoda > Insecta > Diptera > Stratiomyidae > Beris > Beris morrisii. The sequence continues at coordinate 84,598,320 of OX638310.1, read as the reverse complement.
GATATGCTTTGGACACATGATATTTGGACTTGAGGTAATTGTGGGAAAACATTTAGTGTGCAAAAATATTATTATGGTAGTGGGAGGTTAGGTTAGGTAAGGTGGGTGGTCGTTACGCGACCAAGCACATAGACCGCCAATGGGTCCGTTGTGATCCCACATGCACGGGAAAAAAAGGGACCCGTTTGCCCAAGACAACATCTTAAGTGAACCATCCCGCCAGCCTGACAAACTGCAGCAGCTTGTTCAGCTTAATGCTGGCGAATTCACCCAAGCCTATGGCGAAGCGCGTACCTAAAGTACGTTCGCGCCTCCAGGCCAAACCCGGGCATTCGCAAAGCAAGTGGAAAATACTTTCCTCGGCGTCAGGTTCACCACAGCTGCGGCACAGATCTGTAACGTCTGCAACACCTAGTCTTCTGGCGTGCCGGCCGATCAGACAATGGCCCGTCAGTACACCAATTAGGGTACGAAGAGTATTCCTATCTCTGAGTAGGATAAACTTTGTCCTGCTCGCATTTAGGGTCGGCCAGAGCTGCCTGGCCACGAGACACGATGTGAGTCCTGACCATCTTGTGTTAGCCTCTGATATGGCCGTCACGTCGATAGCATGTTTAATGTCCTCTATGGGCCTCCTCACTGGAAAAGCTAGCGCTTGATTCAGCGCCGAACCTCTCCTTGCGAGTTCGTCCGCAGCCTCGTTGCCCGGAATCCCGCTGTGACCCGGAACCCAACAAATTGTAACGTTCAAAAGGGTGCATAAAGCACTAATCTTATCCCTGCATAGCCTCACGAGGCGGGATTTAATCAAGTGTGAGGCAAGCGCCTTGATCGCCGCCTGACTATCTGTTAGGATGACGACGGATTTGTTTTGCATCGCACAAGCCTCTAGCAGATTGCAAGCCTGAACGATTCCCATCATCTCTGCCTGAAAAACGCTACAGCAGTCCGGTATTCTGAATGACCCGCTATGGTTCAAGTCGGCGGAGAATACCCCTACACCTGTACACGCGTCTGTCTTCGAACCGTCCGTGTAAATATGAAAGGCCCCTTCGTGGGGCTGATCCACATTCCACCCCTCTCTGCTAGGAATCCTCGTTGAGAATCTTCTAGAGAATTCGAGCTGCGGAATCAAGTAGTCTGTATCCTCTAACGGGTTACATTCACTAAACCGTCCGAGTATGCTGCTGTGCCCCCCAAGTCTAGATACCCAGCTGCCTGTTTGTCTTAGGCGAACGGCACTTTTTGCTGCTATACTCTTCCCATAAATATCCAGCGGAAGAAGATGAAGGATCATCTCTAGTGCCGCTGTAGGTGTGGTGCTAAGTACGCCCGTTGCTCCTGTGGAAGCAAGACGTTGAACCTTGGTGAGTTTAATGAGGTAGGTGGATTTCTCCAGAGCTACCCACCACACTAAAATTCCGTAGGTTAGGATAGGCCTGACTATGGCCGTGTACATCCAGTGAGCCATCCCTGGCTGAATCCCCCACTTTTTCCCGAACATCTTTTTGCAAGCGTAAAGAGCCCCTAGAGCCTTCCTTAGTCGCTCGTCGATGTTCTTACTCCAGGTAAGTTTTCGGTCCAGGATTATACAACAGACAATATAATAACCAGATGACGAATGCCATGTTAGAAATATGTACCCATTTTCAAAAATTAGCTGGCGTACCAGTGCCAGCTAATGAGCTTTATGTATCGTGGTTTGAATCTAGAATAAAACTTTCATCCCTGTACATAGATCAAAATGAAATATGAATGATGTAGAAAACGCTTTACCTGAAAGCGCATCGAGAAAGCAAAAAAAGAGATCAATGAGCAGTGCACATGTATATGTACATATATGGTATACAAACAAACATAATAGCATTAGGTATGCATTGTACGTGATTGTACTAAGATATTTTCAAATGGAATTAGATTTTAATGATTCTACACGAAGAGGTATCCCTATTTTTGAAATGTTTTTGTTTTAAGAGGGTCGTCCTATGTACCGGGTCAGAAAAAAAAATTGTTTTTTTAACTAAATTACTTTCAAATTATTCCTAGAATATATATGTAAAAGGATTTTTCCGAATTCGAAGATGTTATAAAGTAATAGCCGAGCAACAGTTCGGAGCTCGCCCGGCCCACCACCGATCTTTAATTTCGTTTTTCTCAAAACTGAATTTTTTTAAATTGGCTGCCACAATTCAGAAAAAACTACTGAACCGATTGCGCTGAAATTTTAATAACATGTTTAGCAGATCCCTAGTCACAACTGGTACCAAGATTTTAGCGATATCTGTCATAGATTTTTTTTTGCTGAAGCTAAATAAAAATAAAAATAAAAAAAATTTTCAAAGTTAGGCCAATTTATTTATTTTTAAAATTTTGACTTAATTCTGGTACATATCAGTTATAGCCACAGGCCTATAAATGAAGTATCAATTTAATTTTTTGATTTCAGATGAGGGGGGCAGCCGGAATCATGGCAGCCATTTGACAACTTTTTTTTTACAGCGATCACTTTCAAGAGCTCTGCACGCAAAATAAATGTTTCTCTTTAAAAAAAATTTCTAACGTTTGTTTAAATATGAATAAATATGTGGTCAAAATTTCAAAATTGGTTCTTTCATAATCTCCAAACAAAAAATTCCCGAAAAAAGCAGAAAAAACTGGCAGTCACCTTCATCAATCACGTAGCGTCTTGAAACACTGAACAGATGAAATTTAAGTATTATCTAAAACATCAACGTAATAAAAAACTTTTTTTTTAATTTTGTGAAATACACCTAAAAAATTTTAAAAATGAACATGAAATCATTTAAATCGCTTAAGAAAACCCGAAGGACTACTAAATGTTACCTTTCGACCAATTACAAACACCCGAATCAGTTTTCACAGATACGGATGATAAATAAAGTGTAAAACTCAGGTCAGAAATTACTAACTATAGCTAGTTATCTCACTATTGAATGAAAAATATTTGGAAGGGAAAATTTATTTTAAAATTAAATGAGAATATGGAAAACACCTTAAATAAGGTGTACCTACATTTCACATGATACCTTTAAAACTTCCATTCATAAGTTACTAGACCCAAAAAATTTTAAGAATGAACATGAAATAATTTAAATCTTTTAACAAGAACCGAAGGACTACTAAAGGTTACGTTCGACCAATTACAAGATAGATAATAAAAGTAAGGAAGTTGTTCTTGTTTTTGATGAAATGGCAATTCAAGAAAACTTAACATATAATATTGTACACGATCGAATTGATGGTTTTGTCGATTATGGAAATGGCAACCGAAAAAATGAGAAAGCGAAGCATGTATGTGTCTTTATGATTCGTGCTATATGTGGTAAATTTAAGCAAGTTTTGGGTTACGCAGTATGTGGTACTTATATTCCTTCCGAAACTCTGAAATATTATATTTACCAAAGTATAAATATTTGTTCTAATTTTGGCTTAAATGTAAAGTTAATAACTTGCGATCAAGGTTCTACAAATAGATCTCTTTACAAAAAGTTACATATTACAATCGACGAAAATTATTTTGAAAATAATGAGAAGAAAACACATTTTTCATTTGATGTACCGCATCTTTTTTAATCAATAAGAAATAATATGTTACACAAGGACTTACAAACTGAAGATTGTATTGTCAGTATGGATGTTGTAAGAGAAGTGTACAGTATGGAAAAAAATAATGTGACAAAATTGTGTCCCAAATTAACATATATGAACATAAACCCCACAAACTTAAAAAAACATACTGCAGTCACGATCGGCTGCAAGCCAATCGTATAATATTCTAGATGAATACTGAACTCCGATTAGAACTAACTGGATTTTCTTCATAATCATATATTTAGCTCACAATGTTAGAAAAATAACACATACAAAACTTCAATATCGTAGCTTAAACCCTTCCGAAGTTATCGACCAATATTCTTGAACACGTGTTTTAAGGACATTTTGTATGGCAGCTACCCGAAGGAGTAGGACGATTTTGCCCGCTAACGAACTTAGCCTTACAAATTCAACCAAACATCCAGATTCAAAATTTCAAGATCCTAGGTCAAGGCGTTCTTGAGCTATCGTGTTCACGGACAGACGGACGGACGGACGGACGGACGGACGTCAGGCGGATTTGAGGTTTTTGGCCACAAATAAACAAAAAATAATATACAACTTTTTTTCGTCCGAGGCTCGGTTCTATGCGTTACAAACTTTTGGGCTGGATTAAACTTATAATACTCTATATGATTTCATCTAGAGTATAATTAGCGTCCGATTGGCAGTACAGGTTTTAAGTCATGGTGCATTTACACTCAGCATTTGAGGCGAGCCTCTATCCCCACCAAAAAATCACCCAATCAGATGGCTTGTGGAGTCGCAAGAGTCTAACATTCTTCAACTTTTCTCCGACGCACGCTTCCATATGTGTACACACATACAATGAACTGTGGCAGCACACAATTCGCAGCTCATCGTATTTCTGTCGTTTCGCACTCATAAGCATGTTGCGCCGCAGAGGCATGTTGTTTGTAAATTGCTTTCAACACAGCAAAGAACACAGCCGATGAAAACCGGTTTGCAATGGCCTGATGGGGGTAGAGGCTCGCCTCGAGGCGAGCCTCAAGGGTGAGTGTAAACGCACCATCACTCTGTATCTGCTGCTGTCCAAACAAGTTTTCAGAAAAGGTGTCTCATTAAGCAATCCCCACGGCAGTCTTTATTGAGGAAAGGAATACACTTTTCGATATATTAAATGGCCGACCCCCTCTTATTCGAAATTCGGAAGCATTTGAATTTTTATATAATATGAAATCATATATTTCTCAAATAAAAATAATTAATTCTACTTCTACTACCTACTGTTTTAAAGGTCTTATTTTAACAGTTGATTAAATATTATCTGTATCTGCTGACTTATTTGAAAGATATGATGATCTATTTTATTTCTACATATTCTTCAAAAGTTAATCAAGATCCTTTGAAATACTTTTTCTCTCATATACGTGCACGTAATGCAAATAAAAGAAACCCAAGTGTTTATGAGTTCAGCGCGATAATTGCAAAAATCCTGTCTATAAAACTTATATTTTCTTCGAAATACGCGAATTACGAAAAAGATGACGACTAGATTTTAGACATCGACAGGTCATCAATTCTTCAGGATCCTAATTCTAGCAATCAAAGTTCTCAAAATACTTTAATCAATGGCTATGAAGAAACTGAAATGGAGGAAGAAACCCTAAACGAAGTTGACGATGCGGATCACCAAGTACTTTTGGAAGAGGAAATAGAAAAACCAATTGAAAATATATCTTCTAGATACTTTGTGGGATACTGTTGTTATAAATTGATGAAACAAATTGGAAATCCTTGCGAAAGTTGTTTTCGGACTATGGTAAAACCGCATAATGAATCCTTGGCGACAGCTTCTGAACTATTTCTTAAATTTAAAAATTTCAATGAAGGAACAGATTTTCGAAAGCTTGTTCCTCCAACAAACAATTTCTTTGAAATTTGCAAATTACAAATTGATGTTTTTGAACGTCTTTTTAGTACCCAACCTGAAGTAGATAAGATTAAATCAGTAATTGTGGATAAGTGTATCGAAGTCACAAATCAAAAATTTCCCATTTGGTTCAATGAAAACGAGTGCAATGAGCATCGCATTCAGTGTTTGAACTTCATGAGACTAGTCCTTATTAGAAAGCATTGCAAATGGGAAGGTGATCAACTAAATTTGAGGAAAACGGATACTAACCGAATCCAAAAACTAAGGCAGCTAACTCACAAATAAAATATACCAACAGCGTTGCCACATTTCTAGTTTTGTAGCAAAAATGTTACTTTTGCATCAAGATTTCTTGATTTGCTACTTATGCTCATGAACATTTCAAACTCTCTAATTTTGCTACTATTTATTTCATTAGTTCAACTTTTTGACTATTTCCATAAGGAAATTAATTTTTCTGCATACCAATCGTACGACACTCGATCTGAAATAAATTGACGTTGTTTAGGGGTATTTATGTATACATGTACATGTTAATGCACATAACAGGCACGTAGCCGAAATTTCATAAAAACATAGTTTCATTCAATCATAAAATTTTGCGTAACAAATTCCTGGAAGTTTTCAAATAATTCGGTAAAATTTGACGATCGTATTGTATTGCAAGGTACGTGCCTGTACCTAATATACAATATGGTTAATACATAATTCGAATATCGAGCTTACAATTTGGAGCTTGCAGGGTTCGTGCATTAGATAAAATTATATTGCAAATGCTTACTTCGTCATCTTCAATGTAGAGGGACGACAAATTTAGACATGGCACACGTTTTCCTATGTCGATTCGTCATCTGGTATTATACCTAAGTACCTAGCATTGTCTCTAAGCTGTAGGGTGAGACCCCCCAGTTTAGGGAGTGTGAACTCTGGGACTTTGGTTCTACGCGTGAAGAGAACTAGCTCCGTCTTTGAGGCGTTGACCCCCAGTCCACAGCTGTCCGCCCACGCGCTCACTAGTGTGAGTGCCCTTTCGAGCAGGTCGCTAATAGTGGGCAGAAACCTACCCGATATCAGAATTGCTAAGTCGTCCGCGTATGCGATCACCTTCGCACCCTGGCGGGTTAGCGAAGTTAAAATCGTGTTGACTACCAAGAGCCACAGTAGTGGTGAAATCACACCTCCTTGTGGCGTACCCCGGGCCGTGTACCTGCGTACCGTGCTACTGCCCAGTGTCGATTCAATGACATTCAATGGGAGCCCCATTTCCACCCCCACATCCCTAAGTGCATCGCTGATCGCCTCAACTTTTACGTTGTTAAAGGCACCCTCGATATCTAGGAAGGCCGCGAGAGTGAATTCTTTAAAAGACAGAGACTTCTCAATCTCCAACACTACCTGGTGTAGCGCCGTTTCGGTCGATCTACCTTTGGTATAGGCATGTTGTGAGCCCGACAGGGCGATAACCCCCGCTTTGTCGTGGATGTATATCTCCAGCAACCTTTCGAGGGTTTTCAGTAAGAAGGAGGTCAGACTTATGGGTCTGAAGTCCTTCGCTAAAGTGTGGCTTGGTCTTCCCGCTTTGGGTATGAAGATGACTCTTGCTTCCTTCCATTTTCAGGGAATGTGGCCGAGAGCAAGGCATCCCCTAAAAATCGGCAGTAGCCAGGGAATTAACCAGGGCAGCGCATTTTGCATCATAGCTGGAAAAACCCCGTCTACTCCTGACGATTTAAAAGGCAAGAAGGACTTGATTGCCCATATTATCTTCCCCGAGCTTACAATAGAGTTGCAGGATTCCTGCCCCACGTACTCGTTCAATGGACTGTCTGTGCTGTCCTGTGGTACCTCGGAGCAACCCGGAAAATGCACGCTCATTAGCAGCTCCAAAGTCTGGCTACTGGACTCCGTCCAACCCCTCGCGGAGTCCCAGAGGTAGCTCGGTGCGACTGGATCTTTGGATATAATCCTTCTCAGCCTAGCAGCTTCGTTCGTCTCCTCGATTGATTCACAGAAGCGTCCCCAAGACTCTCGCTTGGCCCGTTTGACTGTCTTCTTAAAATCTCTAAGACTATTTCTGTACGCCGTCCAGTCCTCCCGCAGATTACTGTCCTTAGCTAAGTTAAACAATTTGCGGGAGATGGTTCTGTACAGCCTACAGTCGGCATCCAACCACGGAGGATATGTCTTCCCTGGCGGTTTGCTAATAGGGCACGACCGGTTAAAAGCGTCGATTAACTTCCCCGTCAGCGTATCGACTTCTTTGTCCAACTCTGGCCCGGATTCTATAGGGCTTGTCGGCGGTTTCGCCAAGTTTTTTGAGACCTGTTTGGCAAATCTGGTCCAATCTGTCTGGCGCGGATTTCTGAACGGCGCATTGGGGGGGGGGGGGCTTTGTCTATTATATCAAACCTAATCAAACAATGATCAGAGAACGATGCGCGACTCGACACCCTCCATTTATTCACCCTGATAACGTTAGAGTCCGAGACGAGCGTGATGTCCAGCACTTCCCTCCTGACTTTTGTCACGAAGGTTGGCTCCACTCCCGTATTGCAAATTGCTAGGTTGGAATTAATTATGAAATCAAAAAGAGACTCACCCCTGTCGTGGGAAGAAATGCGGTGTGTAATCAGAGAATAATAAAATTAAATGACGTGCGAAGATTGAACATTCTCCCCCGCCTTGAAACACGTTTCAACATATGCTGCCTTGAAAGTTGAAATCCTGGTTCGGGGGCGTCCCATTTCTGGGTGCAGGTACTGGAGCAGCCGTCTTTGATGTACACCTTGTCCATAGAATATATGCTGCCAATGCCAATAGCAGAAAAAGACTTGAGTATGCAATGGAAAACTGATTAACTTCTTGTGTCGTGTCCTCTAGACTTGCGGTTTCGTTGAATTTTAGCTTCTTTAACTGCTCCTGAAGATAGGCGATTTCCTCGTTCCTGGGATGGTATTCTTCTTGTTTGCTTGATAGTTGTCTAAAAGGGTTAGCAGTGAAGTTGAGATCATGCCCTATAGTTGGCGTATATGAATTGTTAACACGCGTAGACACCATGTTGCGGGATGATATTGTTAGGTGTTCATCTTTGATGATGCAATTACTATCGATGCTCAGGACGCCAGAATTGACTAAGGTGATTTGGGTCAGCTTGTCGTTACACACGAGGTTGATGGTGCTTGATTTGTTGACAGAGTAGGTCCAGTCGTTACGGCTGTGAAGAGGTGTACATTTACGAAGCTCATCTGTAATGATTAAATTGCAGACACCCTTGGAAATATCACCTTTTGATGATGATGTAGTCTTGTATGACGATGCTGTCACTGCGGATTTTAAGAATGCCACTGCCTTCTATAGAAGTTTCAGTAATGTTGGCGCCGCAGACCACGTTGATGTTGATGCATTGCTCTAAGGCGTTGATCCAATGATTAGGGTCTTCGAGCTGGATCCAGTGTGGTCCGCTCCCATTTTTACTATTTGGCAGGTGCGGTCTAGATCGTCATGATTGAATAGCTCGATTTCGCAGGCACTGATAGCAGAGCCTCTTCGATGCAATGGATGCCTTTGTTTGCGTAAATGCAAGTTGTCAGCATAATATTGATCACGATGTAAGTTGATGGTGATAAATGGGAATGATGGCTGAATGGCAGCAAAGGTGCCGATAATTTTGGTTTGTTATTGGAATGATGTTGAATAACTCGAAGTTTTCCCTGCGAGAGAAGCGGTATTCGGAGTTTGAATATGATGTGTTTTTTGGTAGGTCACCCTTCAACTGTGACGAGCTCGTAAAATTTTAAGATGTCGTCTTCTGTGCCAGGCAGTCTAACTGAAGTTGAGAGATTTTTCTTTATTTTAACGAGCTCTCGTATGAATTGGTCTGGAGAAATCAGCTGAGGGCTTACGGTTTCTTGATGAGTGTTGACCAATACATTGATTATTGAATTTTGAATCCGGAAGAAATTAGATACTGCAAGCATGGCCTGCATGGTGGTTGAGAAGAATAGTTGGGCTAGTCTTTCTTGGTGAAGTTCGTCGTTGATGTTTTCCAGCTGCTTGACGGTTGCGGTAAACTGTGATTCTATTTATTGAAATTGTTGCTCGATTACAGCCTGGTCCCTTTGAATGATGTTGATTGTGGCATCAAGGAGTGACATTTGGTTTCGAACTAATTGTGAGAGATGATCCCCGTTTGCATACACTTGATCTATGGTGTTAGACATATTGTCAGCATAATTTGAGTCCAGCACACCGAATAATGCATTCGCCATGTTTCCAATGAAATTTATCGCTCCTCTCACTTGTCTGGTCCGTTTGCTAGGACATAGCAGCTCATTGTTTGCTGGGAGTTCATCCACAATTTTTTCAAATTGGGCAGCAACTTGTGCACATGAGTCTTGATTCTTGAGTAGAGCACAAGTCGTGTGTAATGATTGCTTGCATTTCGTTAATAGACTGTATTCACTCCAAAATGGCTGCATGTTGTAGTAGGTAATTAAGGTCCATTCGCTAACGATGATGTTGGCGGAACCAAGATTTTGAAAGTAAATGCCCGGGTTTGATTCAAAACTTATTGTCTCGAATGGATTTTCAAGACACATGGATAGTGTCAAGCAGGTTAGCAAAGTTGTCATTATTGCCGTTCCTATTGTTAAGCGTGGTTTCTTTCGTGGTCGTGGATTCTTCGCCGTGGATTGGTGAGGTAAAGTGGAAGCTTGTGGCGAAATTTGAGTGCTGTCCGTAGTCTTACTCGCGGATGTTGTCTCAACGTCATCACTTGTCAAAAATTCCTCCAAGGGGAGCGGAGAAAGCTTGTGTATCTGCCGCCGAAAGATGCCATTTGTGGTCCGCACATCTACATCGAGGAGTCCGTCATGTCCGGGAATGATGTTGATCACTCTGCCTAGTGGGCAAGTCAGTGGAGGCTGATTTTCTTCTCTTATGATTACCATAGTTTCAAGTTTTACGTTTGTCACTTGCTTATTCCATTTATGGCGATGTTGCAGAGTATTTATATATTCGAGGGTCCATCTTAGCCAGAATTCGTTCTTTAGATGTGCTACCAGTTTCCAGCGACTTAACAAGGTAGTCCTCAAAGGCTGGGTCATAGTTTCAACCGAAGCGTTCAGTGGTTCTCCAATAAAGAAGTGCCCAGGGGTTAAGGCTCTCAAGTCATTTGGGTCAAAAGAGAGTGGTGTGAGTGGTCTCGAGGTTATAGTACAAAGGTCAAAACACTTCAGCGGATTATCTTAGTTCTCGCGCCACAGCACCAGCTGATGTCTTCTGTCGTTGTCCTGGACTATGACCTGCCGGCACATTTTTTCGACGTCCGCGGTGAATAAAAATTTTGGTAAGCAGAATCGTAATAAGATTGAGAACACGTCGTCTTGAATAGTGGGCCCAGTATAAAGCACGTCGTTGAGCGAGTAGTTGGACGTGGTTTTTGCAGAGGCGTCAAATACGACTCGCGGTTTCGTAGTAGTGCTGTGTGGCTTTAATACTGCATGATGAGGTAGAAAATAATAAGGATGTTCCAGATTCTTCAAACAGATCTCCTGCAAGTGACCCAACTCAGAATATTCAAGCATGAGTTCGGTGTATTGCTTTTTTAGCTCCGGATTCCTCGACAATCGGTGTTCCAAAGCCATGAATCTATGGATGACCAACTGCTTGGAGTCTCCCAACTTGCTGAGGAGATGGTTGAACGGAATTTGTACTACAAATCGACCTGATGCATCCCTTTAACATGTATTAAGGAAGTGTTGCTCGCAGTGTCTCTCGGCGGTGGTCCAATTACCAGTTTCCTGGACTTCTTCAAGCCTCCAGAACTTCTCGATCTATTGCTCGATTGAATGATCCGTTTCACCGGCTATACTTCAGGAAACCCTGTTTACGTTGGAGCCCGCGGTTTGAACTATACCAGAAACAATCCAACCGAAAACTGTGTTTTGTAGCGTCGGTCGATCATCAGCTAGTTTGATTTGACTTACCGCCAGTATAGAGTAGAAGAGATCCGCATCGATGAGGACGTCTACGCGGGCCGATTGGTTGAAATCTATGTATGGGTGCGGAATGCACCACGACGAAATGTCGACATCTTGAACAGGTTGAGCCGTAACGATGTTGGTCCAGATTTGGGCTTCTATTCTCGTGTCGAAGCCGTTGATTCGAGAGCGAATCTGGATATTCAGCCTTCCTTGTGCGCGTTGTCGTTTCTGTCCAATGCCTTCGATGCAAACATCGTCTCTGCTGGGCCTTAGCTCAAGTTTTTTCACTAGACGCTCAGTGATGAAATTCAGCTGCGACCCGGAATCGAGAATAGCCCGGCATGGAATAGCTACCCCTCGCTTGTTTATGACATGCAGGGTGACTGTACCAAGCATCACATACGAAGTCTTGCTGTTTGTTGTTAGCGCGAGAGGCAATATCATCGCTGTTTCACCCTGCTGCTCTAATGGCCAAAGTCCGGCATTTCCATCGGCCTTTTTCTTAGTTGCGTCGGGCTGCACCTTGGTATCTTTCGTCTAAGTTGAGTCAAAGTGAAGTAGTGCGTGGTGACGTTTAGAGCACTTCAACCATGATCGTGAGCCACAGGCAGTTGCAGTATTTCCCGGTCGGAAACAGTTGATGCAAAGTTTTTCTTACTTGATGAAGTTTAGACGCTTTGAAGGATTTAAATTCCGAAATCTTTGGCATGAGTATAGTAGATGCTTGTCCTTTCAGAGTGGACAAGTTGTGTTCTGGGTTACAGTAAGAACTTTGGCTGCTCTCGACTTTTTTATATCAGAATCGTTTGCGTGGCACGGTTTGTTGCCAAGAGCCTCCAGTGATTGAAAGCGTCTTTCCAGGAACGATAGAAAATCGTGAATTGACTGTAACGCTCTTGGCTGAGTTATGGACTGCGGATGTGGAGCAGCAGCGGATCCCAATTTACGGTTGCTATGCCCAAGTTTTGCAATGCCAGCAAGCATTCTTGAGTAGTATCGTGCAAGGCCTTAATAAAGGTGTGACTCTCAGAAATAGTCGTTGCAAATGACAGTAGCTTGTTCAAAAGCGCTGAGACAAGCCATCTGGTATTCTCGTATCGATTGTTAACCGTTTGCCATGCCGCTATGTAATTGGCATCAGCTGTTGTAAAATGCCGAATGAGCTCCTCAGCATCTCCCGTTAAACTGGATTTAAGGTACCAGAGTTTTTGATAGTCTGCAATTGGTTGCTGATGTACCAATTGAGTAAACAAATCTCGGAACTCGCGCCATTGAAAGTAGTCTCTGTTGAATTTCGGAAGCGAGGTTTGTGGAAGCTTCATCCTAACTTCGCTGTTTTTGACGATTGATGTTCTGGCTTCGGTGGGTGAGCCGTCGTTTTCCTGTTTGCGTTTCTCAACCTGCTCGCTTAGGTGAATCAGCGCGGCAGCAGTTTGTTCCTCATGTGTGAAGCATCCTTCGGTGTCATAGCCTTGTTCCTGAGGATCATCTGACAACTCCCGTATTTTTTGATGCAGCCAATTCGCTTCGGCCCAGTGTTGCTCAATAACCCGGGTTCTAACGCGGCAGAATTGTTCCGAATACTGAACCGATAAAGATACTCCTGATAACGTCTTCTGTAGTGCGCTGATCACGACACGTTGCTTATTCATTAGAGCGCGCACAGTTGCTGAGGCCTCAGTAGTGTTTTGAGATGACGGTCAAACTGGAAAGGTGAAGGCCTGAGATGCTTGGCTAGAGATGACGGATTCGCGAGCCCTTAAAGATTTATCTTCAATTTCTTACCATGTCTAGATCCTCGATAGAAAAGTTGATCGCATAATCTCGCATCCAATCTTGATGGAGTCGTAGTAGCCTTTTTCGAAGTACGGGTGATTGGGTTGCGGACCATACTTAACCCGGATCTTGTTGTCGCATGCTTCGAATGCGTCCCATAGCGCATTCAGGTTGACAAGCCTCTTGTTGAGGTAGTCATGAGTTTTGCGATCTTCGCGTTTGAAGTTAGATATGAGACGCTGGATCTCTTCTCCAGTGTTCTGCTGCTTTTTGAAAAGCTGATCCATGCTACTGGTAAGCCGAGGATGTACCTGAATAATGGTATGTCCTTCGGATCACGTCGGGGTCACTAAATGTTGAGGACTGAACTGGTTTGCTCAATCCTATAAAGGAGCTTGACAGATGGAATGCAACGTTCTTGAATTATTGCTAGTGTCGAAGAGAAGTTAATCTTAGTTGTTCCAACTAAGATAAGTCGTACGTCGATGCACGATAACCGCACTCGTAAGTATCAAGCTCCCAAGTTAGTGCAACTATCTTGAATCGTTGCTGGTGTTGAAGAGAAGTTTATCTTAGTTGTTGCAATTAAGATAAGTCGTACGTTGATGCACGATAGCTGCACTCATAAGTTTTCACACGCTCGACAATTTTCTATTGAACTCAATTGATCGTCGAGATCTACGAAGTCGAAAGATTCAATCACAATAACATAAATTAGTCCTCAAATAACCCACCAAAACACAAAATCGAAAACTTCAAAAACACTCTAAACAAATAATGTTGGTCACCGTTCACAATCATCCAAGTTTAAAATTAAAACCACTCGCCATAAATTCTAGATTGCAACTGGCCTCATTTATTTACAAAAACTTACAAAATGTACAATTATCTGTGGTCATCAGTTCCCATGCCTCGTAGCCGTTAAGGCGAATCAGATTTCGTCTGGGCGACGAGGCATGGGACATGATGACACCTAGCGTTTGATTACAGTTTAATAGTTATAACAATCTGTTGATTAGACAAGAAAATGTAATACTTAAGGGATTTTGTGATTAGACAAGACAATATTATACTTTAGGAATTTTGTGGTCGAAAAGATGATGATTCGTTCAACTTCCTTTTTCGCCAATTGCGACCGTTTTTTCTTGATTTCATCAGTAAAACGCTGCAATAAGTTCACATAATACTCGCCGTTAATTGTGTTTCCTTTTTGAAGATAATTAATGAAAATTATACCACACGCATCCCAAAAAAAGTGATGCCGTAACCTTGCCTGCAGATTGGATAGCCTTCGCCTTCCTTGGTAATGATTCTCCCCTGTTAGCCTATTATTGTTCCTTCATCTCAGGTGTGGACTGATCGACCCATGTTTCGTCCATGGTTATGAATCGACGCAAAAACTCGGAATTATTGCTGTGAAACATAGCCTAACACTCGAATGAAACATCTTCACGACTCCGTTTTGTTCCATTGTGAGCAAACGCGGCATCTATCTTCCACAGAGCTCTTTCATGTCCAAATTTTCAGTCAATATGCGATGTACAGGACTTTTTGAAATGCTTATTATGTCTGCTAGCTCGAGGAGTTTCAGTCGACAATCATCCAATACTATTTTGTAGATTTTCTTCACCATTCATATCGAGGTCACCTTCTTTGGTCGACCACTGCGTTGTTTGTCTTGACAGCACGTGTGGACTCGTTTAAACTCTGCCACGAAATATTTTATTGTTGCAAACGGAGAAACAGACTGCCCCAGAGTAGAATCTAGTTCGGCTTTGATATTGGTTGGACTGAGACATTTCAAATGAAAGTATTGTATTAAATAACGATGACCTATTTTTTCCATTTTTAAAAATTCACTGAGAGCGTTCGCTATTGATGTCTCTCAAATAAAGACTAAACAACGTAGCGTCTTCAAACTTTGAGCTTAAGTAAGCCTTATAGCGACAGTGCTTTCTACCACAGCAGGCGCGTAGTCGTTTCCTTTTTGAAAGAATCTTTTTTCTTTATTCCCTTCCTAGTCAACCATACCTTACGTAATGTTTCTTGATTCTACTTTAAAAAAAAGTATGATTCCATGGAAGGTATCGCAACTTTTTAGCACTATGCTACACTACGAACATAGAAGAAAATCACAGCACGAAAAGAAAAATCTGCCAACAGTCTGGGTGTAACTTTATTATTTTATGGGCAGAAGTCCGAAACGTGTTTAATGCTGAGATGCGGTGTGGGTTACTATGCGACTGACAACCTAAAAAATAACGTTCCAAATAGCCTCCTGGTTATTTCAGCGAAATCCTTGTACTCCCTCTGGTAGCTACCATACAAAATGTCCTTAAAACACGTGTTTAAGAATATTGGCCGATAACTTCAGAAGGGTTTAAGCTACGACTTTGAAATTTTGTATGTGTTATTTTTTCAATGGTGGGAGCTAAATGTATGATTATGAAGAAAATCCTATTAGTCCTTCGTGTAGCTGCCATACAAATATCCTGTCAAAACGTCTTCACTTAATTTACGGAACTTACTATAACTCAAGTAATCTTTTAGCTATGAATTGGAAATTTTGTACAAATTAGTTTTGAGTAAAACAAAGTTTGAGTTTACTAATCAGCGAAATCCTGTTACTCCTTCTGGTAGCTGCCATACAAAATGTCCTTAAGACACGTGTTCAACAATATTTATACTCTAGATGAAATCAAATAGAGTATTATAAGTTTTATCCAGCCCAAAAGTTTGTAACGCATAGAACCAAGCCTCGGACGAAAAAAAGTTATATATTATTATACTCTAGATGAAATCATATAGAGTATTATAAGTTTAATCCAGCCGAAAAGTTTGTAACGCATAGAACCAAGCCTCGGACGAAAAAAAGTTATATATTATTTTTTGTTTATTTGTGCCCAAAAACCTCAAATCCGCTTGACGTTCGTCCGTCCGTCCGTCCGTCCGTCCGTCCGTCCGTCCGTCCGTCCGTCCGTCCGTCCGTCCGTCTGTCCGTGAACACGATAACTCAAGAACGCCTTCACCTAGGATCTTGAAATTTTGAATCTGGATGTTTGGTTGAATTTGTAAGGCTAAGTTCATTAACGGGCAAAATCGTCCTACTCCTTCGGGTAGCTGCCATACAAAATGTCCTTAAAACACGTGTTCAAGAATATTTACCAATAACTTCGGAACGCCTAAAGCTACGACTTTGAAATTTTGTATGTACTACTTTTTTAATAGTTGAAGCTAAATGTATGAATATCAAGAAAATCCTGTTAGTCCTTTGTGTAGCTGTCATACAAATATCCTGTCAAAATGTCTTCACTTAATTTACGAAACTCACTATAACTCAAGTAATCTTTTAGGTACGAAATCGAAATTTTGTACAAATTAGTTTTTAGTAAAACCAAAGTTCCAGTTTACTAGTCAGCAAAATCCTTTCACTCCTTCTGGTAGCTGCCATACAAAATATCCTTAAAACAGGTGTTCAAGAATATTGGTTGATAACTTCAGAAAGGTTTAAGCTA
This sequence comes from Beris morrisii, assembly GCA_951812415.1. Taxonomy (NCBI): domain Eukaryota; kingdom Metazoa; phylum Arthropoda; class Insecta; order Diptera; family Stratiomyidae; genus Beris; species Beris morrisii. Next base: position 84,581,533 of record OX638310.1, on the reverse strand, counting down.
CGACATTGAAATTTTGTATATATTATTTTTTCAATAGTTAGAGCTAAATATATAATTATGAAGAAAATCCTGTTAGTCCTTCGTGTAGCTGCCATACAAATATCCTGTCAAAATGTATTCACTTAATTTACGAAACTCACTATAACTTAAGTAATCTTTTAGCTACGAATTCGGAATTTTGTACAAATCAGTTTTTAGTAAAAACAAAGCTTGAGTTTACTTGTCAGCGAAATCCTTTTACTCGTTCTGGTAGCTGCCATACAAAATGTCCTTAAAATACGTGTTCAAGAATATTGGCCGATAACTTCAGAAGGGTTTAAGCTACGTCTTTGAAATTTTGTATGTGTTATTTTTCCAATAGTTGGAGCTAAATGTATGATTATGAAGAAAATCCTATTAGTCCTTCGTGTAGCTGCCATACAATTATCCTGTAAAAATGCCTTCACTTAATTTACGGAACTTACTATAACTCAAGTAATCTTTTAGCTATGAATTGGAAATTTTGTACAAATTAGTTTTGAGTAAAAACAAAGTTCGAGTTTACTAATCAGCGAAATCCTTTTACTCCTTCTGGTAGCTGCCATACAAAATGTCCCTAAGGCACGTGTTCAACAATATTTTCGATAACTTTTGAACGCTTTAAGCTACGATTTTGAAATTTTGTACACGTTCATTTTTAACTAATTCCAAGGAAAAGGATAAATATGTAAGAAATGGAGTGAGTCCTTCCTGCACCTCCCATGTGAGAGTCCTTCAAAAAGGACATTTTTGTTCGATGACTTAAACAGTTTAAGATATGAAATTAAACACTGAATATTGTCTTTTAGGTTTGAGTAGTAATCTAATGGCAGTCCTTAATAAAGGATATACAACATGCACACACGTAATTCTACTTTATCCCCAACTACAATATAAATCGGAGTTCAGTATTCATCTAGAGTATTATACGATTGGCTTGCAGCCGATCGTGACTGCAGTATGTTTATACTCTAGATGAAATCATATAGAGTATTATAAGTTTAATCCAGCCGAAAAGTTTGTAACGCATAGAACCAAGCCTCGGACGAAAAAAAGTTATATATTATTTTTTGTTTATTTGTGGCCAAAAACCTCAAATCCGCCTGACGTCCGTCCGTCCGTTAGTCCGTCCGTCCGTCCGTCCGTCCGTCCGTCCGTCTGTCCGTGAACACGATAACTCAAGAACGCCTTCACCTAGGATCTTGAAATTTTGAATCTGGATGTTTGGTTGAATTTGTAAGGCTAAGTTCGTTAACGGGCAAAATCGTCCTACTCCTTCGGGTAGCTGCCATACAAAATGTCCTTAAAACACGTGTTCAAGAATATTGGTCGATAACTTCAGAAGGGTTTAAGCTACGACTTTGAAATTTTGTATCTATTATTTTTCTAATAGTTGGAGCTAAATATATGAATATGAAGAAAATCCTGTTATCCTTCGTGTAGCTGCCATACAAATATCCTGTCAAAATGTATTCACTTAATTTACGAAACTCACTATAACTCAAGTAATCGTTTAGCTATGAATTCGGAATTTTATACAAATTAGTTTTGAATGAAAATTAAGTTCGGGTTTACTATTCAGCGAAATCCTTTTACTCCTTCTGGTAGCTGCCATACAAAATGTCCTTGAAACACGTGTTCAAGAATATTGGCCGATAACTTCAGAAGGTTTTAAGCTACGTCTTGGAAATTTTGTATGTGTTATTTTTCCAATAGTTACAGCTAAATGTATGAATATGAAGAAAATTCTATTAGTCCTTCGTGTAGCTGCCATACAAATATCCTGTCCAAACGTCTTCAATTAATTTACGGAACTTACTATAACTCAAGTAGTCTTTTAGCTATAAATTGGAAATTTTGTACAAATTAGTTTTGAGTAAAAACGAAGTTTGAGTTTACTAATCAGCGAAATCCTTTTACTCCTTCTGGTATCTGCCATACAAAATGTCCTTAAAACACGTGTTCAACAATATTTTTCGATAACTTTTGAACGCTTCAAGCTACGAATTTCAAATTTTGTACACGTTCATTTTTAAATGGTTCCAAGGAAAAGGATAAATATGTAAGTAATCGAGTGAGTCCTTCCTGCACCTCCCATGTGAAAGTCCTTCAAAAAGGACATTTTTTTTTTATGACTTACCCAGTTCAAGATATAACATTAAACACTGAATATTGTCTTTTAGTTTTGAGTAGCAATCTAATGGCAGTCCTTAATAAAGGACATACAACATGCATACACGTAATTCTACTTTATCCCCAACTACAATATAAATCGGAGTTCAGTATTCATCTAGAGTATTATACGATTGGCTTGCAGCCGATCGTGACTGCAGTATGTTTTTTTGTTTATTTGTGGCCAAAAACCTCAAATCCGCCTGACGTCCGTCCGTCCGTCCGTCCGTCTGTCCGTGAACACGATAACTCAAGAACGCCTTCACCTAGGATCTTGAAATTTTGAATCTGGATGTTTGGTTGAATTTGTAAGGCTAAGTTCGTTAACGAGCAAAATCGTCCTACTCCTTCGGGTAGCTGCCATACAAAATGTCCTTAAAACACGTGTTCAAGAATATTGGTCGATAACTTCAGAAGGGTTTAAGCTACGTCTTTGAAATTTTGTATGTGTTATTTTTCCAATAGTTGGAGCTAAATATATGATTATGAAGAAAATCCTATTAGTCCTTCGTATAGCTGCCATACAAATATCCTGTCAAAATGTATTCACTTAATTTACAAAACTCACAATAACTCAAGTAATCTTTTAGCTACGAATTCGGAATTTTGTACAAGTTAGTTTTGAGGGAAAAGGAAGTTCGAGTTTACTAATCAGCGAAATCCTTTTACTCCTTCTGGTAGCTGCAATACAAAATATCCTTAAAACACGTGTTCAACAAAATTTTCCGATAACTTATGAACGCTTCAAGCTACGAATTTGAAATTTTGTACACGTTTATTTTTGAATGGTTCCAAGGAAAAGGATAAATATGTAAGAAATCGAGTGAGCCCTTCCTGCACCTCCCATGTGAAAGTCCTTCAAAAAGGACATTTTTTTTATGACTTACCCAGTCCAAGGTATGAAGTTAAACACTGAATATTGTCTTTTAGTTTTGAGTAGCAATCTAATAGCAGTAATTAATAAAGGACATACACATGCACACACGTAATTCTACTTTATCCCCAACTACAATATAAATCGGAGTTCAGTATTCATCTAGAGTATTATACGATTGGCTTGCAGCCGATCGTGACTGCAGTATGTTTTTCGATAACTTTTGAACGCTTCAAGCTACGAATTTGAAATTTTGTACACGTTCATTTTTAAATGGTTCCAAGGAAAAGGATAAATATGTAAAAAATCGAGTGAGTCCTTACTGCACCTCCCATGTGAAAGTCGTTCAAAAAGGACATTTTTTTTCGATGACTTACCCAGTTTAAGATATGAAATTAAACACAGAATATTGTCTTTTAGTTTTGGGTAGCAATCAAATGGGACTCCTTAATAAAGGACATACAACATGCACACACGTAATTCTACTTTATCCCCAACTATAATATAAATCGGAGTTCAGTATTCATCTAGAGTATTATACGATTGGCTTGTTGTCGATAACTTTTGAACGCTTCAAGCTACGAATTTGAAATTTTGTACACGTTTCTTTTTAAATGGTTCCAAGGAAAAGGATAAATTTGTAAAAATTGAGTGAGTCCTTCCTGCACCTCCCATGTGAAAGTCCTTCAAAAAGGACTTTTTTTTTCAATGACTTACCCAGTTCAAGATATGAAATTAAACACTTAATATTGTCTTTGAGGTTTGAGTAGCAATCTAATGGCAGTCCTTAATAAAGGACATACAACATGCACACATGTAATTCTAATTTATCCCCAACTACAATATAAATCGGAGTTCAGTATTCATCTAGAGTATTATACGATTGGCTTGCAGCCGATCGTGACTGCAGTATGTTTTTAAAATAATAATTGATTTGATCCCTTTATGCAAAATGGGCAATTCCTTCCCAACTCAAAGTTGGTGAGAAATTCCCTATTTGGGCACACTTTCTCAGCTTAAAGAACTTGTGACTATACTGTCTCCTTGTTCAATGAGCTGGAAAAATTTTCACCGTATCGAGATACTCATGCATGTATGCCGACATTGGGCTCAATGTCTATTAAATATATACCATAACCCGAAAGTACTCCCCAGACAGCACAGCGCACTGGTATAAGCTATATATTATCTATTCCGTTAATCAGAAGAAGAGAAAGAAATAAAAAAAAGTAATCGGAAAATGTAAAAAAAAATAAAAACATACTGCAGTCACGATCGGCTGTAAGCCAATCGTATAATACTCTAGATGAATACTGAACTCCGATTTATATTGTAGTTGGGGATAAAGTAGAATTGCGTGTGTGCATGTTGTATGTCCTTTATTAAGGACTGCCATTAGATTGCTACTCAAAACTAAAAGACAATATTCAGTGTTTAATTTCTTATCTTGAACTGGTTAAGTCATCAAAAAAAGTTCTTTTTGAAGGACTTTCACATGGGAGGTGCAGGAAGGACTCACTCAATTTCTTACATATTTATCCTTTTCCTTGGAACCATTTAAAAATGAACGTGTACAAAATTTCAAGTTCGTAGCTTGAAGCGTTCAAAAGTTATCGAAAAATATTGTTGAACACGTGTCTTAAGGACATTTTGTATGGCAGCTACCAGAAGGAGTAAAAGCATTTCGCTGATTAGTAAACTCGAACTTCGTTTTTACTCAAAACTAATTTGTACAAAAATTTCCAATTCATAGCTAAAAGATTACTTGAGTTATATTAAGTTCCGTAAATTAAGTGAAGAATTTTTGACAGGATATTTGTATGGCAGCTACACGAAGGACTAATAGGATTTTCTTCATAATTATACATTTAGCTTCAACTATTGGAAAAATAACACATACAAAATTTCAAAGACGTAGCTTAAACCCTTTTGAAGTTATCGGCCAATATTCTTAAACACGTGTTTTAAGGACATTTTGTATGGCAGCTACCAGAACGAGTAAAAGGATTTCGCTGACTAGTAAAGTCGAACTTTGTTTTCACTCAAAACTAATTTGTAAAAAATTCCGAATTCGTAGCTAAAAGATTACTTGAGTTATAGTGAGTTTCGTAAATTAAGTGAATACATTTTGACAGGATATTTGTATGGCCGCTACACGAAGGACTAATAGGATTTTCTTCATAATCATGTGTTTAGCTCCAACTATTGGAAAAATTACACATACAAAATTTCAATGTCGTAGCTTAAACCCTTCTGAAGTTATCGACCAATATTCTTGAACACGTGTTTTAAGGACATTTTGTGTGGCAGCTACCCGAAGGAGTAGGACGATTTTGCCCGTTAACAAACTTAGCCTTACAAATTCAACCAAACGTCCAGATTCAAAATTTCAATATCCTAGGTGAAGGCGTTCTTGAGTTATCGTGCTAACGGACAGACGGACGGACGGACGGACGGATGGACGGACGGTCGGACGGACGGACGGATGGACGGACGGACGGACGGACGGACGGACGGACGAACGTCAAGGGGATTTGAGGTTTTTGGCCACGAATAAACAAAAAATAATATACAACTTTTTTTCGTCCGAGGCTTGGTTCTATGCGTTACAAACTTTTTTGCTGGATTAAACTTATAATACGCTATATGATTTCATCTAGAGTATAAAGAGTTAGTAATTACTAATAAATATAATCAACAAGTAGTCAGAGAAAAGAAAAAGAAAAATGAAAAGAAGAAAAGAAAAGTTTAATATTTAAAATACGTAAAACATTCAGAAATAACACAACACAAGCCACAGCCATTCTCTAGAATCTTCGAGAGTCTCATAAATTCGCCAGAATAATTATCTGTTTCTAGGTCGATTTTATTTGCAACTATGCGTAATACTGTTCCTAAGTACGACTTAGAAGATGTTTTAAATTGTTGATTGGCACATTGCAATTTTTTTCAACTGTGCTGTTGCAATTTGCATTCCTTTATAAAACAGTATTTTTTTCTGTTTGATGATGTCAAAAACCAAGACATTTGAATTAATTTGGTCTCTTTTTTAGAAAAACAAATTATAATATATGGGAATAGTGCATTATGAGTTAGTGACTTATGCATTTTAGTGATTCAGTTTTCTCTCAATCAAAATTACGACTTAAGACTGGCAAATCCCATCTGTTACAATTACGAACAAATTTTATAGATCAATTTGTTTTACCATACTCTATTTCGGAAAATCTCTTGTTTTACCAACAATGCTTGATTTGCAAAGCAAAATTAATTTAGCGTTTAAATAATATGAAATTTTGATTTATTGTAATTGAAATCAATCTCTCTCTTTCAAAGAGTTAATCTAATCGAATACATGAAACCAAAATGACAGCATGGGTGCATATGGGGGATTGGACATGTCTTTTGCGTGTGGTTGAAAGTCACTTACTTCTAACTGAGATTACCTATCCAAAAACAAAAAAAAAACCAAAATCGTCCAAAGATCGTCTTGTCGTATAAGCCCTCAAGGGCGCCACCCCGAGGTTTCACGTCACGCTACGCTACTGTACCACAGTGTTTACTTACAAATAAAAACCGCCATCTACATATACGCCAGCTAAGTACTTCTAGGACAGCTCTCGTAAGTTAGGATTTCGCAAAAATGGTGTCCGAGTCCTCTTTGGTAATTTCTATTATAGAGTAATGAAATTGAGCTTATTTTAAAGAAGAAAGTTGTTGCAATATAAAAAAAATTCGAATAAAAATTATCCTTGAAATTTTTTTATCCTTGAATATCTCAAAAAGCGTATCTTCAATTTTTTTATTGTTTTATATTTCGTTTATTAAACTGCTTTTCAAAACATACCAAAATACTTTATTATTAAAATAATAAAGTAAAATCAACTTGGAAACTCAAAGAGATCGTGCTAAAATAAATCAAAGAACATCAAAGAACTCGTACGTAACGAGGATTTAATTTTACGATGCTAGATATATGGGCTGCTCTTAAAATCATAAAATTAAGCTAGATAAGTTCTCTAATAATTTAATTGAGCTACTAATTGGTTAAAAACATCAATGTTTTATGATATATTAAAACATACTGCAGTCACGATCGGCTGCAAGCCAATCGTATAATACTCTAGATGAATACTGAACTCCGATTTATATTGTAGTTGGGGATAAAGTAGAATTATGTGTGTGCATGTTGTATGTCCTTTATTAGGGACTGCCATTAGATTGCTACTCAAACCTAAAAGACAATATTCAGTGTTTAATTTCATGTCTTGAACTGGGTAAGTCATCGAAAAAAAATGTCCTTTTTTAAGGATTTTTGCATGGGAGGTGCAGGAAGGACTCACTCGATTTCTTACATATTTATCCTTTTCCTTGGAACCATTCAAAAATTAATATGTACAAAATTTCAAATTCGTCGCCTGAAGCGATCAAAAGTTATCGAAAAATATTGTTGAACACGTGTCTTAAGGACATTTTGTATGGCAGCTACCAGAAGGAGTAAACGGATTTCGCTGATTAGTAAACTCGAATTTTTTTTTTACTCAAAACTAATTTGTACAAAATTTCCAATTCATAGCTAAAAGATTACTTGAGTTATATTAAGTTCCGTAAATTAAGGGAAGACGTTTTGACAGGGTATTTATATGGCAGCTACACGAGGGACTAATAGGATTTTCTTCATAATCATATATTTAAGTCCAACTAATGGAAAAATAACACATACAAAATTTCAAATACGTAGCTTAAACCCTTTTGAAGTTATCGGCCAATATTCTTAAACACGTGTTTTAAGGACATTTTGTATGGTAGCTACCAGAAGGAGTAAAAAGATTTCGCTGACTAGTAAAGTCGAACTTTCTTTTCACTCAAAACTAATTTGTAAAAAGTTCCGAATTCGTAGCTAAAAGATTACTTGAGTTATAGTGAGTTTCGTAAATTAAGTGAATACATTTTGACAGGATATTTCTATGGCAGCTACATAAATGACTAACAGGATTTTCTTCATAATCATACATTGAGCTCCAACTATTGGAAAAATAACACATACAAAATTTCAAAGTCGTAGCTTAAACCCTTCTGAAGTTATCGACCAACATTCTTGAACACGTGTTTTAAGGACATTTTGTATGGCAGCTACCCGAAGGAGTAGGACGATTTTGCCCGTTAACAAACTCAGCCTTACAAATTCAACCAAACATCCAGATTCAAAATATCAAGATCCTAGGTGAAGACGTTCTTGAGTTATCGTGCTAACGGACAGACGGACGGACGGACGGACGGACGGACGGATGGACGGACGGTCGGACGGACGGACGGACGGACGGACGGACGGACGGACGGACGGACGGACGTCAAGCGGATTTGAGGTTTTTAGCCACAAATAAACAAAAAATAATATATAACTTTTTTTCGTCCGTGGCTTGGTTCTATGCGTTACAAACTTTTGGGCTGGATTAAACTTATAATACTCTATATGATTTCATCTAGAGTATAAAAATCTGCCAACAGTCTGGGCGCAACTTTATTATTTTATGGGTAGAAGTCCGAAACGTGTTTAATGATGAGATACGGTGTTGGGTACTATGCGACTGACAACCTAAAAAATAACGTTCCAAATAGCCTAATGGTTATTTTTTAGGTTGTCAGTCGCATAGTACCCAACACCGTATCTCATCATTAAACACGTTTCGGACTTCTACCCATAAAATAATAAAGTTGCGCCCAGACTGTTGGCCGATTTTTTTTTTTATTTACGTATTTTTTTTATCAATAGAATAATTCATAGTAGTAAAAGCGAATTCGATCACATTAAACCTAAGAGATTTTCGGAATCAGTGAAATCTTAAACAATACCCCCAGGGGGTTTAATTGAGAAAAATACTTAAATCGGTTTTTTCCCGACTACGTTTAAAGCTTATAGAAGTACAAGTGAACTCCAAATCTCAATATACCTTAGGAATATATCAGAATTCGTGAATATGTACACAACCAATTTACTCCCCCTTAGGGGTTGGATATCGAAAAATTCCGTTACCGTTACCGTTACTAGGCGCTTATATAAATAGCCCGCAGAAGTAAAATTGCTTTGATAGTTTGACATGTCTAAAAGTTTTAACGAAATTCGTGAAAATGTGGATTCACGGACATTTTTTTGACTCAACCTCTGAACGCCAATAAAAATCTGAACTTTTTTTTGCTTTAATTACTCTAATAGCACATCTACATATACGTACTAAGTTTCAATTTTCTAGCATAAGCCGTTTCTGAGATATAAAAAACCACTCCTCTCCCCCGTACCTTGATACCCCTATCAAAAATTTTATTTTTCTAGGATGTCTCCATAGTGGTTCTATATAATCCTAAATTTTTAGCTTTCTATTCATTATGGTTTTTGAGAAATAAAAATCAGAATGTTTTCCTTTCTACCCCCTTTCACCACCACCCCCTACACCCACACCACCAAAATTTTTTTCCCTACTAGAAGTTTACCGACCCCAACTCCTGTAAAATTTTCAAGATCATATCTGATACGGTTTTTGAGATATAAAAATTAAATTTTTTGAGAAATTGCTATCCCCCCACTTTCGTGCTCCACCTCCCCCCTCAAAAAATTTAGTTTTGTTAGACTCCTCTTGTGAGTCCATATACAGAAACTAAATTTTATCTTCCTGGTGTAATTAGTTCGGAAGATATTGTAATCCAAAGTTTTTCACAACCCACCCCCACACCCCACCACCCCTCTTAAAAATTTTAGCTCTTGTCTAATCTGGAAGTATCCCTAAGGACAACAACAAAGTTCCAATCTTCTGACATCAATTGTTCAGGAGATATCGATTTTAGAATGTTTCAATCCCGACTTTCATGCGTTAAAGACTCATTGTTTTCCCCCCCACTTCCACACCCCTTAACCAATATCGACCATTTTTTTACAATTGAGTCCATTATTATAGTACTATATAAGTTCCAAGTTTCAGCCTCCTAGCGTAAGTGGTTCCTGAGATCTAGAAACCAAAATTTTTCGTCTAAAACGCTCCCCTCTCCTCTCCCCTTGTACCCCCACCCCTCAAAAATATACCAGTCGTAGGGGTTCACCCAATCTACCCACCATAAAAATTTCAATTTAATATCTCAACGGGTTTGGGAGCTACGCGCCTTCAAACAATTTTGCGTACGGCGTACGGCGTACGGCGTCTACGGCGGACAGACGGACATTTTTTTTTTTTTTGCTTTTTTGGGGTTTACTAGTCCTAAAACGTGTAAATACAAAATTTCAGGGTAGCAAACTTTTTTGAAATTTCAGGTCGATAACAATACTTTATTATTAAAAAATAATAAAGTAAAAGTAATAGAGTACTAGTGTGAGTACAGTTCTAGTAAAAATTATGATACATATTTCTAACACTCCCACTTATCGTTATTTTTTCTATTTATGAACTCCATATTCTGAATACATATTAACTGTATAATTTAATTCAAAAGGGTGAGTGTAATTTCAATACAAAATTGTACATAAGAATTGAATTAACAATTTTGATATTACAAATACAATTCAAAATAATTACGTTACGTTCATCATAGCTCGTAGATTCTGAAAATTTTTCTTCGACAACGGCTTTGTTAAAATATCCGCGATTTGCTTCTCTATCGAAACGTAAATTAGGTCGAATAAACCGCTGCTATATTTCTCTCTGATGAAATGGAACCTTACGTCGATGTGTTTAGTTCTTTTATGGAACTCTGGGTTTTTGATGAGTTTCATTGCCCCTTGGTTATCCATTAGTAAAGAACGCTTTACACTAATGCTCGGGTTGAGGACGTCCTTCATCAAAGAATCAAGCCAAATCATTTCTTTGATAGCTTCGGTTGTAGAAAGTGATACGCTTTTTTGCCTTTGTGATGACCATGAAATAACGTTGCCGCTCGTCGATCTTCTAGTGTTGATGTCTCTGGCAAAATCAGCATCACTGTAACCGATAAGTGAGTAATTATTATTTTTACCAAAAAAGATACCATGATTCTTTGTCCCATGAATGTATTTAAAAATACGTTTAACAGTGATAACATTCGCCGTTGTTGGCCTTTCCATGTAGCGACTAACAACACCAACGGCATAGGCTATGTCCGGTCTAGTTGCAGTCATGAGGTACATTAGACTGCCAACAGCTTCTCGATACGGAAACTCGGTTGAGGCTGATACATTTTCCTTCAGCAATGTATTCTCCTTAGACACATCGGCTGGTGTACTGACTTCTCGGCAGTTTATCATGTTAAAGGTGTGCAATAACTGATCGATGTAACATGACTGATGAATATGAATAGATCCGTCTGGTTTTGTATTTATTTGAAGGCCTAGATAATATCCCACATCACATACTTTAGTTTCAAAATGAGATTGGATGTGCTTAATAACTTGCATTGCATCTTCTTCCGTGGTAGACGCAATTAAACTATCATCTATGTAAAGAGCCATGATGACTCTTTGCTTCTGATGTCGCCGTATAAATACACAGGGATCAGCTGTGCTCCTTTTAAAATTTAAATTCTCCAGTGCTTGCGTGAATTTTATGTTCCAGCATCTTGCGGATTATTTTAATCCATATAAACTTTTTTCAAGTTTACAAACACGTCCGCTACCATCGTCATAACCCTTTGGCTGAGCCATATAAATTGTATCGATTAGAATGCCATTTAAAAAAGCTGTCTTAATATCAAATTGTTTTAAATAAAGATCTTCGCTGGCTGCAATTGCTAGGATTAGTCGGATTGATGTGAATCTCGCAACTGGGCTGAATATTTCCGTATAGTCTATTCCTTGTTCTTGGGTAAATCCTCTAACAACAAGGCGTGCTTTATAATTTTGTACCACGCTTTCAGGGCTCGACTTAATCTTATATACCCACTTGTTGTCAATTTTCTTATGATTTTTCGGTAGGGTTGATAATTTCCAGGTTTCGTTTTTTCGCAACGCTGAAATTTCTTCGTCCATCGCTGCTCGCCATTCTTCCGCATTATCTGAATTCATTGCATCCTCGTAACTAGCTGGCTCAAAGGAACTTGCAACAAAAGCGTATCCTTCAGAAATGTTGGATAGGAAAGTTGAAACAGAACTGCTTTTAGGTTTACGATTGCGTAGCCTTTCTCGAATTGGTGTCACATGGTCACTATCATTTTCTGCACCAACTTCCATACCTTTTTCAGCTTCCTTATCGTCTTAAGGTTCCTGTGAATCTATCATATTAACATTATTTTCCGGGTCATATTCTTCTCTTCGAAACTCGCATGTTCTGTCCTCTCCCGTTTCATCAATATAGTGCTGTACTGCTTTTACTGGTTCTCCAGTATCTGTCAGGTTTTCTTTTCTTTCATTGAAAACTATATCTCGTGAAATTTCAATTCTTTTCGTACCTTTGATCCAAACACGAAAACCTTTTTGGTTTGTTGGATACCCGACAAAATAACCTTTGTTTGGGAACGTGAACATAAACTTCGGTACCAAATATCTGTAGATCATCAACCGACGGCTTTTGATCAAACCATAAATCATACGGGGTTTTTCCTTTAATTGGACTTGTCCCGAAACAATTAAGCAGCATGGTTCTCGCAATATCCACAATAGTGCGATTGTCCCTTTCTGCACGACCGTTCTGCTGAGGTGTGTATGGTACGGTTGTTTGATGACGTATACCGTTTTCTTGAAGAATTACGGACATATCTTTATTTTTAAACTCCAATCCATTATCTGTCCTAAGTGTCTTTATCTGGATTGCAGTATCAATCTTCACTTGATTTAGAAAGGTTTTGAACACCGATGCCACTTCGGATTTTTCTCGAATAAAGAACACGTATCTGAAGTTTGAGAAATCATCCTTAAATAGAACGAAATATTTCAACCCTGCCAAAGAGTCACTTTGCATTGGACCGTTAAGGTCGCTGTAAATTAATTCGCCACAACATGAAGCCCTTCGTGTGCTATCATGGAAAATTGATCGATGTTGCTTCCCGTACGCGCAAGATTCACAAAAGAAATTTTCAATGTCTATAAATTCTTTATTTCGCGCCTTTAAAACACATCTGATTTGAGCAATGGATTGATGCTCTAATCTTTCATGCCACGTTGCTATTGAGTCACACGCTTTATTACAAAAAAATGTTTTTTTCTGCGCGGTAATAATAACGCGAAACTGCATTTTATAGAGTCTTTTACTACGGACTCCCACTGCAACGATATCACCGCTTTTAATTATTTGACATTTATTGTTATCGGACAACAGTTTATAACCCTTATCAAGAGTGCTACCAGAAGAAAACAAATTTTCCTTCATGTCAGGTACAAAATATACATTGACCAAAGTCTTTTCAACCCACTGTTTTTTATTGTATGCCTAAATCTGTATATTGCCTTTACCGTAAGCATATATTTCTTGTCCGTTACCGATGGTCACAGGCATAGCCTCCTGCAATTCAATAAAATCTACGAACCACTCGCGACGGAAAGACATGTGGTTGCTTGCACCCGAATCTAAAATCCAGTCCTCCTCACTAATAACTGTTTCTAATTTATTGATCGAAAACGCATATTAGAGCTTCACCGGCATCAAAATTATTTGATGTTACCTGTCTTTTATCTTTATTTGGACAATTCCGTTTCCAATGACCTGGTTCGATACAGAGGAAACATTTCCCTGAAGTACCAAACGACTTTTCGCCCTTGTGTTGACCTGGTTTTTGCTCCTTACGTCCGACACGTTTCTTCACACCAAAAAACGCACTTTCCTTCCCTTTCGTTGCTGCAGTAGCTGCTTGTGACGCCATCCGAGTCTCCTCCATTATTACCCGCAATGTAAGATTGTCGACGGTCTGCTGTTCGACTGGTGTCGACTCCCATGCACTGGAAAAATGAGCAAAACTCGATGGTAAAGTCATCAAAATTTTAGTCACTATCATTGCTTGCGAAATACTTTCGCCTGCTTCCTTTAGTTGTTAAATAATTGATTCAAGCCTTGCAATATGTGTAGCAATATCATCATTTACGACCATCGTAAAACTGTAGAAGCGTTGATGCAAAATGTGCAGCTTTGTTTCAGACTTCTGTTCATATACGGCTGACAATTTTGTCCACATTTCCTTTGACGTTGTGCAGCTTAAAATATGGAGTAACGGTTTCTGGCCAATTGCGGTGACTATGGTTCTCTGTGGTTTACGATCTTTTGTTTGCCATTTCTTCAGGTTAATTAAAATCCCGCCTTCTGACATACCTTCCCTTTTCTTTGGCTCGGGCTCGTCGCCAGTAACCATTCAAAGAAATCGCTTGCGTTCAGTAAAACCTTAATTTGGAACTTCCAGCTTGTCCACTGATCACCATTCTGCAACTTGTCAATTCTTACCGATTCGCTTTCCATATCGATTGCAAATCAAAAAATTTGCCAACAGTCTGGGCGCAACTTTATTATTTTTTCGGTAGAAGTTCGGAACGAGTTTAATTCTGAGATGCGGTGTAGGTTACTATGTGACTGAAAACCCAAAAAAAAGTTCGGGAAGCGGTTAAAATGGGGTCGCGCTAGAATACTTACGCCGCTGCCTCATATAACATATGAATTATATAGCAAACAAATAATACACCGGGACGAGATCTAGTCCTAGTATAATATCAGTTGTTACGCCATTAGAAGGTTTTTCGTGATTTGGTTTCGGACCATTACATGAAATCGGAAATGCGTTTGAAGACGATTATATAAAAAGTCTGTGGAAGTGCAAACCAATCTAATATCTCATCAATCCTGAGAAATATGTCGAAAGCCATACGTCCTATTGGAGTTGAATATCTAAAAATCCTGAAATCAACTTTTGGACGATTATGTAGGAAGCCTTAGGAAGTAAAAATGAATTCCATATCTCATTAGAACTAAGAAATATGTCAGAATTTGTGAAAACATATGCAACCCCCTTGCACCCACTTTGGGGTTGAATATCCAAAAATCCTGAAATGAGTTTTTAGATATATATAAAGAAAGACCGAGGAAGTGAAAACCACTCCGATGTCTTATCACTCCTAAGAGATATGGAATTTGCGGAATTTGTGAAAACGTGTTCAACCCGCTTTTACACTCTTAGGTTTTGAAAAAGGAAAAAACTTGAAAACAAGTTTTAGGTGATTATTAAATAAGCCCGTGGAAGTGAAAAGTTATTCGATATCTAATCAGACCTGAGGGATACGGCTGAATTCGTGAAAATGTATATATCCGCTTTACACCACCTTGGTGGTCTAATTTTAAAAAATGCTGAAAACACTTTCTAGGTATTTATATGAAGAACCCGTAGAAAAAATTTGAATTCAATATTTGGAAAGACCTAATAGATATGACGAAAATCGTGAAAATATATGCATTCCATTTTCACTGATAATTTTTTTTGCCCCACTTCCGCACGCCAATAGATATTTGAATTTTTTTTAATCAAAATTACTTTTCTAGTTGATTTACGTATACATACCAAATTTCAACTTTCTAGCATAAGCCGTTCTATAGTTAGGAAAAACACCCCCCACCCCTATAAAAAATTATATTTTTGCAACATGCTACTACTATAGTTCAATCTAAATACCAAGTTTCAGCGTTATATTGTTATAGGTTCTCGAGATATACAAATCGGAAGTTTTTACTTTTCACCCTCCCACACCCTTACCCTCTACACCCTCATCCATGAAATTTTTTCTGCTAGGGGTATATTAGGCCTACTTCTGGTAAAAGTTTTAAGCATCTATCTTACACCGTTCTTGAGATATAAGACGAGATTTTTTAAAAAAAATGCTTACCCCCTCCACTTCCATGCTCCACCGCTCCCTTAAAAAAATTTACTTTGTGCAAACTTTATTTGTCAACACTTATACAGAAACAAAATTTTATTTCTCTAGTGCAATTGGTTCGTGAGATATCGTAATCTAAAGTTTTTCAACCCCCACCCCGTACGTCACTGCCCCCTCTCAAAATTTTGTTTCGGATCTATTCTCCTAGTATACCCACAGATGTTCATAAAGTTTTAATTTCGTGACATCAACCGATTAGGAGATATGGATTTTAGAATGTCTCGATCTCGGCTTTCGAGCGTTTCGGACGCATTATTATTCCCCCCACTTCCACACCCATTTACCCGTATTATCATTTTTTTTTGCAAATGGGTCCACTATTGATGCTCTATATAAATTCCAAGTTTTAGCCTCCTAGCCTCTGCGGTTACTGAGGTCTAGAAACCAAAATTTTTCGTCTAAAACGCTTCCTCCACCTCTCTTCTCAAACACCCACCACTCAAAAGGTGGCCACTTGAAGGGGTCTGCTCAGTCTACCAACGAAAAAAAATTTAACTTAATAGCTCAAAGAGTTTGAGAGCTATAAGCTTTCAAACGTTTTGCGTACGTCGGACGGCGCACTGACGGACTGAACATTTTTTTTAATTTTTTGGTGTCTATTAGTCATGAAACGTGGAAAAAAAATTTTTCAGGGAAGCAAATTTTTTTTTTTTAAAAATCGATAACAATACCTTTTTATTAAAATAATATAGTAAAATTAATTTTTAACCTTTTTCACTTTTTGAATTTAAATAATTTTGAGGCAACGATTACTTGAATTTTACCGGATTATTTTCCACCACGAGTTCTGAGGATTTGCGGTCTGGGCCCATAACCTGTTGGGATTTTGGCAAAAAGAAAAGCACGACCGCTCTCGTTGGAAGTTACGAGTACAAGAAGGAATTTATTGACAAGTAATAATATGGTATTAGTCTTTAGTATAAAACATACTGCAGTCACGATCGGCTGCAAGCCAATCGTATAATACTCTAGATGAATACTGAACTCCGATTTATATTGTAGTTGGGGATAAAGTAGAATTACGTGTGTGCATGTTGTATGTCCTTTATTAAGGGCTGCCATTAGATTGCTACTCAAACCTAAAAGACAATATTCAGTGTTTAATTTCATATCTTGAACTGGGTAAGTCATCGAAAAAAAATGTCCTTTTTGAAGGACTTTCGCATGGGAGGTGCAGGAAGGACTCACTCGATTTCTCACATATTTATCCTTTTCCTTGGAACCATTCAAAAATGAACGTGTGCAAAATTTCAAATTCGTAGCTTGAAGCGTTCAAAAGTTATCGAAAAATATTGTTGAACACGTGTCTTAAGGACATTTTGTATTGCAGCTACCAGAAGGAGTAAAAGCATTTCGCTGATTAGTAAACTCGAACTTTGTTCTTACTCAAAACTAATTTGTACAAAATTTCCAATTCATAGCTAAAAGATTACTTGAGTTATAGTAAGTTCCGTAAATTAAGTGAAGACGTTTTGACAGGATATTTGTATGGCAGCTACAAGAAGGACTAATAGGATTTTCTTCATAATCATATATTTAGCTCCAACTAATGGAATAATAACACATACAAAATTTCAAAGACGTAGCTTAAACCCTTCTGAAGTTATCGGCCAATATTCTTAAACACGTTTTTGAAGGAGATTTTGTATGGCAGCTACCACAAGGAGTAATAGGATTTCGCTGACTAGTAAAGTCGAACTTTCTTTTCACTCAAAACTAATTTGTAAAAAGTTCCGAATTCGTAGCTAAAAGATTACTTGAGTTATAGTGAGTTTCGTAAATTAAGTGAATACATTTTGACAGGATATTTGTATGGCAGCTACATGAAGGACTAACAGGATTTTTTTCATAATTATATATTTAGCTCCAACTATTGGAAAAATAACACATACAAAATTTCAATGTCGTAGCTTAAACCCTTCTGAAGTTATCGACCAATATTCTTGAACACGCGTTTTAAGGACATTTTGTATGGCAGCTACCCAAAGGAGTAGGACGATTTTGCCCGTTAACGAACTTAGCCTTACAAATTCAACCAAACATCCAGATTCAAAATATCAAGATCCTAGGTGAAAGCGTTCTTGAGTTATCGTGCTAACGGACAGACGGACGGACGGACGGACGGACGTCAAGCGGATTTGAGGTTTTTGGCCACAAATAAACAAAAAATAATATATAACTTTTTTTCGTCCGTGGCTTGGTTCTATGCGTTACAAACTTTTGGGCTGGATTAAACTTATAATACTCTATAAGTTTCTAGAGTATAAAAAAATTAAAATGGTTTTATAAAATTTAAATTTTAACGGAGTATTTTATTATGGTTACTGGTTTCAACAAGACGGTGCGCCGTGCCACACTGCAAATGAAACAATTCAGTTTCTGAAACGAAAATTCCCTGGACGTCTGATGTCGAAAAGAGGCGACACTGACTGGCCACCGAGATATCCAGATTTGACTGCTCCGGACTTCTTTTTATGGACATTTATACCGATATAAAAGATGGCGCACCCTGTATATTATATTATGGACAATGAACATAGTACAATTAGTATAAAAAACACAAATTTAAATAAAAAGTTAAAACATTATTGAAATTACATGACGTAGGTTTTTTTTGTATTTACATGATAGTTATGTTACATAATCTTCGCATCGCATCCTTTCCTCAAGTCGTCGTTCTTCCCTTAACGAAGCGGAATAAATTTAAAAAGAAATTAATCATGAAACCAAGCCGTAGCCTGAAAACCAAAGTGACTTCGTGGTGCCGCAATTGTTGGTTGTTCAACGTTGCTATTATCATCCTCCATCAACTCCAAGTGCCTGCACTAGTGGTGACTTTTGTCTTGCTAGCCCAATTGCTCCCCAAACTCGAAACAATCACGGACCGGCCGAACCCCCGCCCAGATGCTCCCTTGCCAGCAGCAGACGTAGCGTAGTACGGAGCGTGATGGACCCCAGGTTTCCGATCAGGGCCCCCCGAAACACCTTTGCTTTCTTTCCGCAGGTAGTTTACACCGCAAACTCCTCATATAAATAAAAACGGAAAACTGGTCTATCGCCTATGACGCGAGATGGCTCACTTTTGATTTGCAGTCTATAGACCGTGTTTTATGCCTTGCCTATTGTGTAATTGTGGCTGATGCCTGACCAAATGTTATTAACTTATGTTGTATCAAATTCAATTACTTACCCCGTTCATTTATTTTTCATTACGCTACGATTCCCTATACTTATGCAATACCTACTTCTGCTTATGTTAAACTTAACTACGGACCGCTGTGGTCCGGCTTGTGGAACCGAACTACCTTAAAACTGGGTTAAATCCCTATCCCGCATTCTATGTCAACTTCCTGTTTACGGTTCTATCTCAAGTTCCTCGGTCTGATGCCCCATTTCTATCTTTTAAGGGATTCTGTTCCTACTGGAGGTTTGACGTGTAGGGTGAAGGGTTTTCCCCTTCCGTAAGGAGGAGGAAGGAGGAGTGTTTTAGATGAAAAATGTTGGTTCCTAGATCTCAGGAACCGCTTACGCTAGGAAGCTGAAATTTAGAACTTATGTAGAACTATGATCGTGGACCCAATCGCTTAAAAATTGTAGATATAGGTTGAAGGGTGTGGGAGTGGGGGGGAAAAACAATATGTCCGAAACGCTTGAAAGCTGGGATTGAAACATTCTAAAATCCATATCTCCTGAACGGTTAATGTCAGAAGGTTGAAACTTTGTGGTTATCTTAAGGGATAATGGAAGATTAGATAAGGTTTAAAAAATGTATGGGGGGTGGTGGGGTCTCGATATGGGGGTTGAAAAACTTCGGACATCAATATCTTCCGAACCAATTACAGCAGGAAGATAAAATTTGGTTTCTGTATATAGGATTACAAGTGGAGTCTACTGAACGTGAACTTTTTGAGGAGGGTGGTTAAGCACAAAAGTGAGGGGCTATTCCCTTAAAAAGGTTACATTTTTATACTCTAGATGAAATCATATAGAGTATTATAAGTTTAATCCAGCCCAAAAGTTTGTAACGCATAGAACCAAGCCTCGGACGAAAAAAAGTTATATATTATTTTTTGTTTATTTGTGTCCAAAAACCTCAAATCCGCCTGACGTCCGTCCGTCCGTCCGTCCGTCCGTCCGTCCGTCCGTCTGTCCGTGAACACGATAACTCAAGAACGCTTTCACCTAGGATCTTGAAATTTTGAATCTGGTTGTTTGGTTGAATTTGTAAGGCTAAGTTCGTTAACGGGCAAAATCGTCCTACTCCTTTGGGTAGCTGCCATACAAAATGTCCTTAAAACACGTGTTCAAGAATATTAGTCGATAACTTAAGAAGGGTTTAAGCTACGACTTTGAAATTTTGTATGTGTTATTTTTCCAATAGTTGGAGCTAAATGTATGATTATGAAGAAAATCCTGTTAGTCCTTCGTGTAGCTGCCATACAAATATCCTGTCAAAATGTATTCACTTAATTTACGAAACTCACTATAACTCAAGTAATCTTTTAGCTACGAATTCGGAATTTTGTACATGTTAGTTTTGAGTGAAAAGGAAGTTCGAGTTTACTAATCAGCGAAATCCTTTTATTCCTTCTGATAGCTGCCATACAAAATGTCCTTAAAACACGTGTTCAAGAATATTGGTCGATAACTTCAGAAGGGCTTAAGCTACGACTTTGAAATATTGTACGTCTTATTGTTCCAATAGTTGGAGCTAAATGTATGATTATCAAGAAAATCCTATTAGTCCTTCGTGTATCTGCCATACAAATATCCTGTCAAAATGTCTTCACTTAATTTACGAAACTCACTATAACTCAAGTAATCTTTTAGCTATGAACTCGGAATTTTGTACAAATTAGTTTTGAGTGAAAACGAAGTTCGAGTTTACTAGTCAGCAAAATCCTTTTACTCCTTCTGGTAGCTGCCATACAAAATATCCTTAAGACACGTGTTCAACAATATTTTTCGATAACTTTTTAACGCTTCAAGCTACGAATTTGAAATTTTGTACATATTAATTTTTGAATGGTTCCAAGGAAAAGGATAAATATGTAAGAAATCGAGTGAGTTCTTCCTGCACCTCCCATGTGAAAGTCCTTCAAAATGGATATTTTTTTTCGATGACTTACCCAGTTCAAGGTATGAAGTTAAACACTGAATATTGTCTTTTAGTTTTGAGTAGCAATCTAATGGCAGTAATTCTACTTTATCCCCAACTACAATATAAATCGGAGTTCAGTATTCATCTAGAGTATTATACGATTGGCTTGCAGCCGATCGTGACTGCAGTATGTTTATATCTCAAGAACAGTACCAGATATGATCTTAGAAATTGTACAGGAGTTAGGCCCTGTTAAGCCCCGTAATGGGCTTCGACAATTCGACGAATGAAATATTTTCACAACGAAATGAAATAAAACTCGATTGCTTTTCACGACTTTTTTAATTTATCATCCGACTCGGTCGGTGGTTGAACGACAAGAGAGAGATCCAAACGAATGATAGAGGTGGCGAACACGGCGAGTCCGATCAGCTGATGGTGCTAGTTCAAAAACCATTAGCTGATGGGGCTAGTTCCGAACATGCCGCCCACCTTGAAGTATGTAAAGAATACTTTAACAATGTTAATTACACAATGGCTTATAGAAGTATATAAAGAATACTTTAACAATGATAATTACACAATGGTTTACAAGATTCAACAGTGCAAAAATTCAAATTATATCGAATATCAAAATATTGATTATAGTGCAATTCAAAGTATATCAAAATATGAAGTTATAAAAATTACATACAAACTTTAAACGACAATGCTACTCAAGAGGTAATGGTGCAGTGCCATGGATTGGACGTCTAATTATGCCATTCTTGGTCTGGATATCGATGACTCATACGTGATCGTCCGTTGAATGAATCGCGTTCACCACTCGTCCAATCAGCCATTGCCGCGGTGGCACATTATCGTCTGATACCAACACAAGAGCTCCAACTGCAATGTCTTTCGATGATGTGCTCCACTTTGAACGCTGTTGAAGTTCCAGTAAATACTCCTTAGACCATCTCTGCCAAAAGTGATGCTGAATTGCTTTCAGCCGATGCCACCTTTGGAGATGTGACCATTTGTCCGGTTGGACTTCGATATTTGGCTCAGCGATACTGGTAAGCGGCGCACCAATTAGGAAATGGCCAGGTTTCAGCGGCTCGAAGTCATTTGGGTCCGCTGATAGAGCGGAGAGCGGCCGCGAGTTGATGACCACTTCAATGCCAGCCATGGTCGTTGTAAGCTCCTCCAATGTCAACAGCGTAGTGCCCAGCGTGCAATGAAGATGACCTTTGGCCGATTTGACTGTCGCCTCCCACAGTCCTCCGAAATGTGGGGCCCGGGGGCCCGATACTGTTGTCAGTGCACCACGAAGCAATTCTACCCTGAGTTTGCTGTTGAAGGAACTTATCACGAAGATTCAACAGCTCGCGACGTGCCCCGACAAAGTTAGTTCCATTATCACAGTATAAGTGTTGACATATTCCACGTCTAGCCACAAACCGCTGCAATGCGGCTATAAATGCGTCGACGGTGAGGTTTGAAACGACTTCGAAATGGACGGCTTTCGTGACAAAGCACACGAATGATGCTATATACGACTTATACGGCGCTCTTCCTCGTATTTTGTATGTGGTTTGGATGGGCCCACAGAAGTCGACACCGGCATTGAGAAAGGGTCGAGCTATATTTACTCGCGCTGGTGGGAGGTCTCAAATGATCTGCTCCATCAATTAAGGACGATATTTGAAGCAATGTAGACATCTCTGGACAACTGGTCTGCAAAGGCTTCTAGCGTTTACGACCCAAAATCGTTGCCGTACAATCGCTACTAACGCCTGTGGTCCCGCATGATAATTCTTAAAATGCAAATGACGAATATATATTTTGACAAAGGGATTATATTTTGGAAAAAGAATAAGACATTTTGACTCGTATGGAATGTTCGCATTCTACAAACGCCCCCCCAACTCGTAAGAGTGTATTACCAGAGCTCGCATCGAGGAACGGATTCAATTTTTTGATGCTGCTCCTAGGGCTGATCTGGTTTCCTTTTTTCAGTGAATCAATTTCTTCCGCAAATTCAAGCTGCTGGATGTTAAATACGATTTTCATAAAGGCGTTGTTAATTTCACCGGCTGTTGGCATGCTATACACAATACTAGGCTCCTCTCTTAGACAATATTTGATAAAACGAAGCATATACGCGAAAATTCTGCAGGTTTTTAGAAAGCTGCTGCTGATCATATATGTTCCAGCGAAATCCGAAGAAGCTATGGACATAAGCGACGATGTAACAGCTTTTTTCTCTAAAGCGTCGTTCATGGTACCACGAGTTTTGCTTTTTGGCCAATGATCTTAACTTCTATGCAAAAAAGCAGGTCCATTGAACCAAATCGATTCAAATAATTGATCCACCGTTGCACCTCTTGAAATAACATCTGCTGGGTTGCATTTCGATGTCACATGCCTCCAAACAGCTGCTATCGACGACTCCTGTATCTTGAAAACTCGATTGGCAACGAAAGTAGTCCATGTAGAAGGGCGAACCGAAATCCAATTCAAGACTACCTCGGAGTCTGTCCAAAGATAACCTCTATCAACCGCATGTGATAAATTGGACGCCATTTTCTGCAGCACCTCCACCAGCAGTACCGCAGTACACAATTCCAGTCGTGGCAACGATTGACTTTTGAGTGGAGCCACTCTCGACTTCGCGGTCATTAGATTGACCGAGATCGATTGTATATCGTCAGATGATCGTAAATAAATGCAGCATCTATACGCCCGTTCCGACGCATCCGCGAATCCATGTATTTCAACGTGTTTGACATTGGTAAGAGGGAGCACCTGATGTGGGATTCGAATTCCCTGTAAACGACTTAACTGCTGTTTGTAGCGGCTCCAAGCAAGCTGCAATTCGGGTGGTAGAGATTCATCCCATGTCAACTTAAGTATCCATAAATCCTGCACAAATATTTTGGCTTTCACGACTACAGGGTTTATCAAGCCGAGCGGATCAAATAGCTGGGACATTTCTGAAAGGACTGTGCGCTTGGTGATTTTCGCAGAGTCCGTCCAATCCGGAAGCACAAACAGAAATACATCTTCAGTTGGTTCCCATGATATACCTAAAGTTTTAATAATATCAGAATCATTGATGCGAAGCGGCTTTTCTCTTTCTGATTCCTCAATTGTTCCAAGCACGTCCGAATCGTTTGAGTACCATTTCCTGAGCTTCAAGTGCGTTTCGTTGAGAATGGTGCATACTTCGTGCTTGATTTTACCAATATCCTCCCGTTGGTTAGCTCCAGTAATGAGGTCATCGATATAAAAATCCCTTTTTATGATCTTAGCTCCAACTGGATAGGCATGCGAGTTTTTGTCTGTGATATAATTCAGACATCTGGTGGCTAAATATGGCGCTGATGTCGTGCCATATATGACCGTATTTAGTTTGTATGTACGAAGGTCTTCATCAGGAGTGTTTCGCCAAAGAATGCATTGATAATAAGCGTCGTCATCTTCGACAGCAATTTGCCGGTACATTTTCGATATGTCAGCTGTTATAGCATACTTGTAGCAACGAAAGCGAAGCATTATCGAAAGTAAGTCGTCTTGCACTGTTGGCCCTTTCATCAAAATTTCATTCAAGGAGTATTGTAACGACGTTTTGCAACTACAATCGAACACAGCACGGAGTTTTGTACTGGACGAATCCGGTCGAGGAACGCATTGGTGCGGCGTCTAATATCGAACTAAATGTAGATCGGCCTCTTTCAGCAATTCTATGTGTAATAGGAACTCCTACTCTTTCAAGAAATCTGTGTAAAGCACTATAACTGATGGGTTTTTGCTAAGTCGATTCTCGAGGTTATAAAACCGTCTCTCTGCGATGTCTCGAGATCTTCCTAAGGCAGACGGATTAATTTTAAATGGCATTTTGACGCGACATCGTCCATTTTCCATTCGCTTGACGTTTTCCAAAAATATTTTTTCGCATTCCCTTTCTTCTTCTGTCCATAAAGGCATTCGTACTGTGACTGTTTCGATTGTCCAGAACTTTGACACCAGGTCGCTAAGAGGCGAGTCGTAGTCCGAGACATGAGGGTCTGCAGCAATATTACAAGACTTTTTGCTGAGTTGACGAATTTTTATCTTGACCTGACACGACCCAACCGAACAAATTATTTTGAAGTTTAGGTAGTTCCTCTTCAAGTCTAATTTGACCAGTTTGTAGCAGATCTAAATACAGCTCTGCTCCCAGTAATAAATCAACCTGTGATGGTTTATTAAACGATGGATCAGCTAACTCAATGCCTGATGGAATTGGCTATCTGTCTGTATTGACTTTGCGACCCGTTTGTACGCTGGTGATATTAGGAAGTATTATGAGATCTATATTCGTTTGGTAATTAGTAACTCGAGATCTAATAGTTGATTGAGTTTTACAGCGAATCATTCCGTTAACTTCTCCTATTCCACTGAAACCTGAATTAAGCTTTGTTCGTTTCAACCGAAGTCTTTTGACCATACTTTCGGTTATAAAGCTTAGCTGAGAGCCGGAATCTAACACCACCCGAATTGGCTGAAACTGCCCAGCACGATCTCTCATAGCAACAATTGCCGTGGCCAACAAAACAATACGATCCGACTGCATGTTCCAATTGTCGCACAACGATGTGTATCGTGTACTCGTATTCAGCGACGATGGTGTTGAAGGCGATGTTGAACAGTTTTGTGATGCAGCTAATGTTGGCAAAGAGGATGCGTGATTAGTGGATGGTGACGATACTGCTGTAGTATAGCGATGTAAAGGAATGTGGTGTGGGCCCTCACACGCCGCACAACGACGAGCAGAACACTTCTTCACCGCATGATTTTTCGACAAACAGTTTGTAACGACTCGAATTTCCGGGGTAGGCTCAACGGGTGCCGGGATCCGTTACAAAATATTTATTTGTTATTAGACTTCACTTTATTATTATTAGTTGACATACATTAAAATTATTGTTTGATTTCCTCTGGGTTTTCTCCTTGCCGTCTGATCGTCGTCTCTGCTAAACATGACTCGATTCGTATTTGCTGTGGGTACGACTTCACTTGCCTCGCCTTGACCCTCTCTGCTCTCTCCCTGTCTCGTCCCTCTGTGTGGCCTTTGCTCTCCCTGTCTTCGTCCTTCCCTTTCTGCACGTCCTTCCCTGTCTTCGTCCTTCCCTGTCTTCGTCCTTTCCTGTCTTCGTCCTTCCCTGTCTTCGTCTCTCTGTGTGGCCTCTGCTTGTTCGTCTTGGTTCAGCTGTGTCTTCTTGTCGTGATTTGGCGTCGTTCGTCGTGGCTTGTCGTAGCTGGATTTAGTTCGACTCCTGGCACGACTCTGCTTGCCTTAACTTGACCCTGGTTACTGATCGTCACCTTGTCTCTGTTCGCCTGATCTGCTCTGTCGACGGTTGCTGTGCTCTGTTCGTCTGCTCTGCTCATCGTAGCGTGTTCACTGCTTGTCGTTGCTTTGGTTCTGCTCGTCGTCGCTCGCTATGCTCGTCGTGGTTCGCTGTGGTCACTGCGTTGCGCTGCGCGTCGTTGCACGTCGTTGCTGCTATGCACGCCGTGGTTCGCTATGGTCGTCGCTGCGTTTCTCTGCGCGTCGTTGCTGCTTTGCTCTGCGCGTCGTAGCTTGCTATGCACGTCGTGGTTTGCTGCGTTACGCTGCGCGTCGTTGCTGCTTTGCTCTGCTCGTCGTTGCAGCTTTGCTCTGCTCGTCGTGGTTCGCTGTGTTCGCTGCGTTGCGCTGCGCGTCGTGGTTCGCTGTGGTCGTCGCTGCTTGGCTGTTGTCTTCGCTTGCTGCCTCTGCTTGCTGTCTTCGCTTCTTTCGTCGTCCTCACTTGTCGTTTTTGCTCATCATCTCTCGACTTGGCGTGGTCTAGACACGAACTAATTGGTCTCAAGCCTTCGAAGAGGAACTTTAAGTCCACATTACCTTGTCCAGCTTGGGAACCGATTAGAGATGGTTGTCCGGTCAGAACAGTAGTCAATGTTGCTACAAGAGGAACTTTAAGTCCACGTTGCCTTGTTAGCAGACTAGTTACTACTGACTGACCCCTTTCTCGTCGTTCGCTGTTTCTCATATAGGTACTCGTCATAACCGGTTTTCCTGACGATTTTGATTTTTCACTATTTTATGATTCGGGGTTGGTTTATGTAGCCGCCAGTATATAGTCTTTCCGGTTTGTGTTTTATGTCATGCATGTGTTTCCCTTTTCCTTGTTCCTTTATGTTTTGGTGTTCTATGTTCTTCGTTCTACGTTTATAAGTTCTTACAATTCAGTGTTGCTTATTTGTCTTAGTTTAAGTTTTTAATTCAGTGTTACATGTTTTCTGTGCGGAAATTTCTCTGGAAATTTGCGTCCTCACAAGTTAATGCATACCGAGAGTCGCTTAGCATGCTTAAACCGATCGTAAACGGATTGTTTTACCGTCGCGATTACAATAGCCGCACGATTTATCTTTTGTTGATTGGTCTGTCGCACTAACTAGGGTGGTATGATTTATGCCACGAGCAACCGAACGAGTTTGACCCGACCGACGATTCCCCGAAGAATTCGAGTTAGAGTCCTTATGACTTGACTCCTTGCATTCCTGAGAGTCGCGACTTTCGAGGTTTTGACATCTACGGTTCAAGACTGTGGAGAAATCTTGCCAGTCGGAAAGTTTTGTATAATCAATGGATTCCTGCCACTTCACCTGGGTGTCCATGTCGATCCTTTCCATTGCTAAATATATGAGCATCGCATAACTAATATTTTGATAGTTTCCCAGCGACAATATTGCTCTAATGCTAGTATTGAAGGCATCAACTAACTGACGTAATTGGACTCCGGATCCCTTTGATACTTTCGGAGTTTCGAACAATGCTGCACTATGATCTAAGAACATTAAATTCTTGATGTCGAATCATTCCTTGAGCTTTTTCAATGCCTTGCTGTAATTTGCATCAGTAATTTCAAATTCCTTGACTGACGACAATGCAGGACCCGACAAGCTGTTGATCAAGTGATAGAATTTTTCGATGTCGCACAGCGTCGCGTTGCTATCCACAAGCTTTGTAAAAATGCCTATGAAGTTTGGGTACTCCGAATATTTTCCCGCAAACTGTGGCAGTTCTTGTGGTTTGAGTCGCGGACGTCGGGGCAAAATATTCGCAGGCAAGGAGAAGGATTGGTTTAAACTTTCTGTAATACTAGGCCTTGATTTCGCCATTAATGTCAATATTTTTGATTTCGTAGTAACATACAAATATAAAAAAAACATTTTAAAAATGTAAAAAGAAGGTGTCGGGTTCAACAAAAAGGGATGATATTCACAGAGTCGGTTTTCTTTTTATTAATATTTCCACTTACACTTGTATACAAATTTGTGATATTAATTTTTCCAAGAAACTCGACAATCGAGCGGGGGCTCGATCTGAAATTAATAGATATCGTTATCTAAAAATTTGTGGGGTTAAAGGGATTAAAACTCCCTTTCGCGTTCATATTTGGCTGACGCGCGCTACGCTCCAACTACCTTTTACGCAGTACTGCGGGGATAATCTTTAATCTTTAATCTTTCATTTTTAATCTTTAATCTTTAATGTTTAATGTTTAATCTTTTATCCTTTATTTTTATCCTTTATCCTTGATCCTTGATCCTTGATCCTTGATCCTTGATCCTTGATCCTTGATCCTTGATCCTTGATCCTTGATCCTTGATCCTTGAACCTTGATCCATGATCCTTGATCCTTGATCCGTGATCCTTGATCCTTGATCCTTGATCCTTGATCCTTGATCCGTGATCCTTGATCCTTGATCCTTGATCCTTGATCCCTGATCCTTGATCCTTGATCCTTGATCCTTGATCCTTGATCCTTGGTCCTTGATCCTTGATCCTTGATCCTTGATCCTTGATCCTTGATCCTTAATCCTTAATTCTTGATCCTTGATCCTTGATCCTTGATCCTTGATCCTTGATCCTTGATCCTTGATCCTTGATCCTTGATCATTGATTCTTGATCCTTGATCCTTGATCCTTGATCCTTGATAGTTGATCCTTGATCCTTGATCCTTGGTCCTTGATCCTTGATCCTTGATCCTTGATCCTTGATCCTTGATCCTTAATCCTTGATCCTTGATCCTTGATCCTTGATCCTTGATCCTTGATCCTTGATCCTTGATCCTTGATCCTTGATCCGTGATCCTTGATCCGTGATCCTTGATCCGTGATCCTTGATCCTTGATCCTTGAACCTTGATCCATGATCCTTGATCCTTGATCCTTGATCCGTGATCCTTGATCCTTGATCCTTGATCCTTGATCCTTGATCCTTGATCCTTGATCCTTGATCCTTGATCCTTGATCCTTGATCCTTGATCCTTGATCCTTGATCCTTGATCCTTGATCCTTGATCCTTGATCCTTGATCCTTGATCCTTGATCCTTGATCCTTGATCCTTGATCCTTCATCTTTTATCTTTTATGTATTATCTTTAATCATCTTTAATCTTTAATCTTTAACCTTTAATCTTTAATCTAAATCCACCATTCTACACCCTCTATCTTATATCCTCTATTCTTCATCCTCCATCCTTTATCCTCCATACTTCGTTCTGCATCTTCCTTCCTTTATCCTCCATACTTCGTTCTTCATCCTCCATCTTCCATCCTCCATCCTCTATCCTCCATCATCCATCATCCATCTGCCATCCTCCATCCTCCATCCTCCATCCTCCATCCTCCATCCTCCATCCTCCATCCTCCATCCTCCATCCTCCATCATCATCCATCATCCATCATCCATCTGCCATCCTCCATCCTCCATCCTCTATCCTCTATCCTCTATCCTCTATCCTCTATCCTCTATCCTCTATCCTCTATCCTCTATCCTCTATCCTCTATCCTCTATCCTCTATCCTCTATCCTCTATCCTCCATCCTCTATCCTCCATCCTCCATCCTCCATCCTCTATCCTCCATCCTCCATCCCCCATCCTCCGTCATCATCCATCATCCATCTGTCATCCTCCATCCTCTATCCTCCATCCTCTATCCTCTATCCTCTATCCTCTATCCTCTATCCTCTATCCTCTATCCTCTATCCTCTATCCTCTATCCTCCATCCTCCATTCTCCATCCTCCATCCTCCATCCTCCATTCTCCATCCTCCATCCTCCATCCTCCATCCTCCATCCTCCATCCTCTATCCTCCATCCTCCATCCTCCATCCTCCATCCTCCATCCTCCATCCTCCATCCTCCATCCTCCATCCTCCATCCTCCATCATCCATTCTCCATCCTCCATCCTCTATCTTCTATCCTCCATCCTCCATCCTTCATCGTCCATCATCCATCCACCATCGTCCATTGTCCATCGTCCATCCTCCATTGTCCATCCTACATCGTCTATCATCCATCGTCTTTCATCCATCGTCCATCCTCAATCCTGAATCTTCCATCGTGAATCCTCTATGCTGAATCCTCCATCCTCCATCTTCCATTTTTCGTCTTCTATCCTCCATCCTCCACCATCCATTTTCCATCTTCTATCTACATCATCTCAAAAATTCGCAAACCTTTAAGATCCACGAGCCGTGATGATCCGCGAATGGCAAGATCTGCCGTGAAGATCTGCAAACCACAAAGATTCGTAAAGATCTGCTGAGCCGTCGAGATCCGCGAACCGCGAAGATCCGTAAAGATACATCGTTTTTTTCAATAGTGATCTGATCCAGTTGAAAATAACACACCTAATAAGAAATTAAATTCATTTGAGCTTTGCCAGTTTTCACGCATACGCGCGTACTGCCGTCTAGCGGTAGTAATTTGAAACCCAGATTTCAGTTTTCAAATCAGCGTCTGACTTGAAAATTTTATAAAAATTCATATGAGCTTTTGCTAGTTTTCACGCATACACATGCGTGAAATGTGTGGGGAGCTTTTAGAAAACTCTCATGTACGCAGCATACAGATAGAGCAGCCGTGTCCATGTTAGTTGGCTGCAGTAAAGAACGTAGTCGGTGCTTGGGGTGAACCCGACAATCACATTCGACTGAACGTTCTGAATCTTCGATGTCAGCTCTCGCCGTTGCGTTGCTCGCTAGATCATCCTGATCCGCCACTTTCTCGATCGACGCTAGCAGTTGCTTGAAATACGATTCAAGTATGCCCAACCGACACTCGAGCTCGGTTGCCGACAACGCGTCTCCCTTTGTCGTGATAAGATTCCTGATCCGCGTTACTACTTTTCGTGGAGGAGCGCAATGTTTTCAGTTCAGCCAAAACTGCCGGTTTCGATTGCGCATACTCAGCGGTACCTGACTTGCTGGTATCTTTCGCCCCTTCTCCTTCAATATCACTCATGATGATTGTCGAGAAAATGACAGCTTTGTCACAAGAACCGCAAGCACCGCGTGATCGCCCTAACTGGACTTAATTGTACCGCTCTAACTGGACCACTCTACCTGGACCACTCTAACTATACCACGAATATTTTCTCGTAAAAGCAAATCAACTTACTCGATTGTTCCCGGGTTTCGGCACCAAAATGTTAAGCCCCGTAATGGGCTTCGACAATTCGACGAATGAAATATTTTCACAACGAAATGAAATAAAACTCGATTGCTTTTCACGACTTTTTATACTCTAGATGAAATCATATAGAGTATTATAAGTTTAATCCAGCCGAAAAGTTTGTAACGCATAGAACCAAGCCTTGGACGAAAAAAAGTTATACATTATTATACTCTAGATGAAATCATATAGAGTATTATAAGTTTAATCCAGCCGAAAAGTTTGTAACGCATAGAACCAAGCCTCGGACGAAAAAAAGTTATATATTATTTTTTGTTTATTTGTGGCCAAAAACCTCAAATCCGCCTGACGTCCGTCCGTCCGTCCGTCCGTCCGTCCGTCCGTCCGTCCGTCTGTCCGTGAACACGATAACTCAAGAACGCCTTCACCTAGGATCTTGAAATTTTGAATCTGGATGTTTGGTTGAATTTGTAAGGCTAAGTTCGTTAACGGGCAAAATCGTCCTACTCCTTCGGGTAGCTGCCATACAAAATGTCCTTAAAACACGTGTTCAAGAATATTGGTCGATAACTTCAGAAGGGTTTAAGCTACGACTTTGAAATTTTGTATCTATTATTTTTCTAATAGTTGGAGCTAAATATATGAATATGAAGAAAATCCTGTTAGTCCTTCGTGTAGCTGCCATACAAATATCCTGTCAAAATGTATTCACTTAATTTACGAAACTCACTATAACTCAAGTAATCGTTTAGCTATGAATTCGGAATTTTATACAAATTAGTTTTGAATGAAAATGAAGTTCGGGTTTACTATTCAGCGAAATCCTTTTACTCCTTCTGGTAGCTGCCATACAAAATGTCCTTGAAACACGTGTTCAAGAATATTGGCCGATAACTTCAGAAGGTTTTAAGCTACGTCTTTGAAATTTTGTATGTGTTATTTTTCCAATAGTTACAGCTAAATGTATGAATATGAAGAAAATTCTATTAGTCCTTCGTGTAGCTGCCATACAAATATCCTGTCCAAACGTCTTCAATTAATGTACGGAACTTACTATAACTCAAGTAGTCTTTTAGCTATGAATTGGAAATTTTGTACAAATTAGTTTTGAGTAAAAACGAAGTTTGAGTTTACTAATCAGCGAAATCCTTTTACTCCTTCTGGTATCTGCCATACAAAATGTCCTTAAAACACGTGTTCAACAATATTTTTCGATAACTTTTGAACGCTTCAAGCTACGAATTTCAAATTTTGTACACGTTCATTTTTAAATGGTTCCAAGGAAAAGGATAAATATGTAAGTAATCGAGTGAGTCCTTCCTGCACCTCCCATGTGAAAGTCCTTCAAAAAGGACATTTTTTTTTTATGACTTACCCAGTTCAAGATATAACATTAAACACTGAATATTGTCTTTTAGTTTTGAGTAGCAATCTAATGGCAGTCCTTAATAAAGGACATACAACATGCATACACGTAATTCTACTTTATCCCCAACTACAATATAAATCGGAGTTCAGTATTCATCTAGAGTATTATACGATTGGCTTGCAGCCGATCGTGACTGCAGTATGTTTTTTGTTTATTTGTGCCCAAGAACCTCAAATCCGCTTGACGTCCGTCCGTCCGTCCGTCCGTCCGTCCGTCCATCCGTCCGTCCGTCCGTCCGTCCGTCCGTCCGTCCGTCCGTCCGTCCGTCCGTCTGTCCGTGAACACGATAACTCAAGAACGCCTTCACCTAGGATCTTGAAATTTTGAATCTGGATGTTTGGTTGAATTTGTAAGGCTAAGTTCGTTAACGGGCAAAATCGTCCTACTCCTTCGGGTAGCTGCCATACAAAATGTCCTTAAAACACGCGTTCAAGAATATTTACCAATAACTTCGGAACGCCTAAAGCTACGACTTTGAAATTTTGTATGTGTTACTTCTTTAATAGTTGGAGCTAAATGTATGAATATCAAGAAAATCCTGTTAGTCCTTCGTGTAGCTGCCATACAAATATTCTGTCAAAATGTCTTCACTTAATTTACGAAACTCACTATAACTCAAGTAATCTTTTAGGTACGAAATCGAAATTTTGTACAAATTAGTTTTTAGTAAAACCAAAGTTCCAGTTTACTAGTCAGCGAAATCCTTTCACTCCTTCTGGTAGCTGCCATACAAAATATCCTTAAAACAGGTGTTCAAGAATATTGGTCGATAACTTCAGAAGGGTTTAAGCTACGACATTGAAATTTTGTATGTGTTATTTTTCCAATAGTTGGAGATAAATATATGATTATGAAGAAAATCCTGTTAGTCCTTCATGTAGCTGCCATACAAATATCCTGTCAAAATGTATTCACTTAATTTACGAAACTCACTATAACTCAAGTAATCTTTTAGCTACGAATTCGGAATTTTGTACAAATTAGTTTTTAGTAAAAACAAAGCTTGGGTTTACTTGTCAGCGAAATCCTTTTACTCCTTCTGGTAGCTGCCATACAAAATGTCCTTAAAATACGTGTTCAAGAATATTGGTCGATAACTTCAGAAGGGTTTAAGCTACGTCTTTGAAATTTTGTATGTGTTATTTTTCCAATAGTTGGAGCTAAATGTATGATTATGAAGAAAATCCTATTAGTCCTTCGTGTAGCTGCCATACAAATATCCTGTAAAAATGTCTTCACTTAATTTACGGAACTTACTATAACTCAAGTAATCTTTTAGCTATGAATTGGAAATTTTGTACAAATTAGTTTTGAGTAAAAACGAAGTTCGAGTTTACTAATCAGCGAAATCCTTTTACTCCTTCTGGTAGCTGCAATACAAAATGTCCTTAAGACACGTGTTCAACAATATTTTTCGATAGCTTTTGAACGCTTCAAGCTACGAATTTCAAATTTTGTACACGTTCATTTTTAAATGGTTCCAAGGAAAAGGATAAATATGTAAGAAATCGAGTGAGTCCTTCCTGCACCTCCCATGTGAAAGTCCTTCAAAAAGGACATTTTTGTTCGATGACTTACCCAGTTCAAGATATGAAATTAAACACTGAATATTGTCTTTTAGGTTTGAGTAGCAATCTAATGGCAGTCCTTAATAAAGGACATACAACATGCACACACGTAATTCTACTTTATCCCCAACTACAACATAAATCGGAGTTCAGTATTCATCTAGAGTATTATACGATTGGCTTGCAGCCGATCGTGACTGCAGTATGTTTAATTTATCATCCGACTCGGTCGGTGGTTGAACGACAAGAGAGAGATCCAACCGAATGCCATGACTCGGCAAAAGTCAGAGGTGGCAAACACGGCGAGTCCGATCAGCTGATGGTGCTAGTTCAAAAACCATTAGCTGATGGGGCTAGTTCTGAACAGGTCCAGTAGACTTCTAACAGGGAAAACAATTTTGAAGGTGTGATTGTTGGGGGCAATGTCGGGAGAAGGTGAGAAGGAAAAAAATATGATTCGATATTTTTCGAGAACCGCAAAGGATAGAGAACTAAAAATTTACTACTATATTGAGCGCATTCTAGAGAAAGAAGGCAGGCACTTTAAGAAGGAAAGGGTCTGGGAAAGTACACCTGTGCAATTTCGCACCTACCACCTACACATTAAATAAGGAAAGTGCAAATGTGTAAGGGAAGTTTATAGTAGATTTTAACTACGAATTCAATTTTTTATTTATTTATTTTTTCTAATTGTTTTATATTTTGTAATTTTTGTTGTATGGTAAGTAATCAGTATTTGATGAATTTCAATAATAAATAAACATTTATCGGAAGGGAAAGGACTGTCTGCTTTGAAGATATAAATATCAATGTATGAAATTTATTGTATGAGGAAAAGAAGAGTAGATTGGGAAATTAGTGCAATTTGGATCCAAGTAAATAAAAAATAAATAGATCGGTAAATCCATGGTATGAGAAGGGGTCGATGGGAAATGAATATCATGATATTCGAATATTTGATATCGGCATATTCCTAATATCTAATATATCCAAATATTAGTAATATCATAGCGAATACTAATATATTCGTCTCATCTCTAGTTCTTTTTGCGATTGGGTGCAAATTGACGGAGCTAGTGATAGAAGGATTTTGGGAATTTTTGGTGTATACCCAAAATTCTCTAAGAAACATTATTTGTTTCTATCTCCCCCATAGTGAGTGTTATCAAATTCGTGTTTTTTCTCTAACAAACATTATTGTTTGTTCGCAGTTTGTTGGGCATTACCCCAAGTGTTCTAGTTCGCAAAATTTTGTTAGTATTTGGTCTCTGAGAATTTCCTCTGGTGAGTACGAACTCTTTCTTGTATCTATGAATGATAAGTCGGGCAAGTTGCCGGTCCAGAGGGCCAAGAGAACGATGATGAAAGGCGCACAACCGGACATGGACAGTAGTTCCAATGAGAGCTACCTTAAGCCGCATCGGAAGACCCTGAACCGTTCTCCGAGTCCGGGTGGAATGTTATCCGACATTTCCGACAGGATAGCCGACCGGGAGGTTGCTTCGATCCAAGCTTCTTCCGATTTCGCTATCGAGTCCGATTCGGATATTGAGTCGGTACATAAAGACGTCACTGCTGCACATGCCTCGCTTCAGCCCCCGTTGAGTAAACTTGTTTTAAAGATACCCCGGCTGAAGGAGACAAAGATGCAAGTAGCTTTTCGAAGGATGTCTGATCTTGCGTTGTTATTGGCGTCCCTGATAATTGACGAGGGTGGGTCGGGTGAATTTGTCCGCCTTGCCCTGAAGCATGTCTAGTCGTACGAGGAATTAGTCGCGTGCGAAATCGCTGAAGTTGAGCAATTGAATGGGCAACTCAAGCAGGCTAACGAGGAGATAGCGTACCTTAGGGTCAAGGCTGACAGGTCTGCCAAGCAACAAACACAGCGAATCCCAACCTTCGTTACACCCGCCCAGCCTTCGTCGTACTCGTCGTTTGTTAGGTCCGCTGCTGTAGCTCCCACCGCGTCCTCTGTTGCTGTACCTCTAAGAGCTAGAGCAAAGCCAGCAGAAACTTGGTCTGTCGTCGTGCGCAGCAAGAGGGCCAGCTCCTCGCAGCATTAAATTTCGTAGCTCATCCATAAAGAAGTCGCCCCGTCCCTTGGAGTGCGGGTTCATTCGATGAGCGACCTCAAGGGTGGCGGCTTCGCCATACATCTGCCTTCCGAGGCCGAAAGACTCAAGGTGTCGAAGTCGAACAAGTTTGAGCAGTGTGGATTGGACGTTACGGTGCCGAACAAGCTTGGACCAAGGATCATGCCTCTTGATGTGGACTGTTTTATGTCCGAAGAAGTAATTTTGACCGAAGTCTACAAGAACAATCTGAAGGACAGATTCACAGAAGAGCAGGCCAAAGCCGGTTTCAAGATTGTTCGCCGTCCCACTGTCGAAGGCCCTGATGCTGTGTCAATCATAATTTTTGAAGCCACTGAAGAAATTATCGGGTACATATTTACTGCCGATCGTTTGCACATTGGTTATGCGGAGTACAAAATCAGGCCCCATGATGATGTCTTCGCCTGCTTCAGATGCCTCGGTTTTGACCATGGCATCAGGGAGTGTAAGTGTGTAAGTGTGTGCCAGGTGCTCCTTGAGTGGACAGAGGGCCACTGGATGCACTAAACCGCCACACTGCCGGTGCGTAGATGTGCAAATGTGACATCACATTTGCCTTGCTGCAGGAGCCCTGGACCGTCCATGGGCGGATCACGGGCCTGCCGTCAAATATGCGTGTGTTCTCCTGGGCGGGAGGGAAATCCGCCATTTTTGTGAATGATGTAAGTGTTGAATGCTTGCAGGTAGAACACTTAACAAGTGAACATGGTGTATGTAACTGGGTGAAAGGTGCCTTTGGAGAAATGTGTCTGGTGAGTGTCTATTGCGTGTTTGGCGCCGACCTCTTGCCCTACTTATCATACTTGGATGGGGTGTTGCTGCAAGTTAGCAGCCTCCCCATCATTCTTTGTATAAATGCTAATGCCACATCACCGATGTGGTTTAGCAAGTACCTCCGTCGTAGGTACAGCAGCCTAAGTCGGCGTTATGGTGTGGTTTTGAGTGAATGGTTACTTAGTAACAGTATGCATGTCCTGAATGAGCCGAGTGAATGGTACACTTTTGATGGGCCAAGGGGCGTCAGTGACATTGACGTCACATGTGTAAATGAGGCAGCAATGGCCTACGGGTATGAATGGCGAATCAAGAATGGAGTATAAGTGACCACAATCCCATCGAGATCAAAGTGGTCTACGGTGAGGTTGTTGAAGCGAATGTGGCGCCTGCTAATGAAGCATGGCGTACGAAAGGGTGTGACTGGTTGATGTATGGAGAGCGGATCAGGGAGGCCGCTGCTGAGCAGCCACTCGCTGTTTTCGAGCAGCTGAATGTGGATGATAAAATCCTGGCCCTCCAAGGTATAACTGAGATAGTGAATGATGGGATGTTTTATAGGACTCACAGTGTGAATCCTAGAAGAGTTAGGTGGTGGTCTGCAGCTCTGGGTAGGAAAAGGAGAGATGTCAGGCGCCTTCGGAAGAAGTTCCAGAGGGCCAGATTAAGTGGGAGTGAGAATGTTGTCCAATTTAGGTTCGCCTTTATGCGAGGTATGCATGAGTATCGCGACTTACTCGCGAGGTAGAAGTTGGATGAATGGAGAAATGTTGTTGGGGAAAATGCCTATGACCCGTGGGGTACGGCATACCGGGTGTGCAGGGGTAGGAGCAAAAGGTATGCCATATCCTCACTAAGGTCAATTCAATGCGATTTTTGTAATTTAATAGTTACTTTTAACTTCGTAACAATTTCACGTGGATAATATTTCTGTGATTAATTAATATACATTTTTGAAATTGGTTACTAAGTTTCATTTTAACAATTTAAAACATTTCAAGTGGATGATATTTCTGTAATTAATTAATATACATTCAAATTGATAATATTTCTGTGATAAACTAATATATTTTTTAAAATAGATTACTTGGTTTTATGTCAACAATTTAAAAACATAGACATGTCTATACACACAAAACAAAAGAAAGAACAACTAACCCAAGTTGGAGCGAAGATGTGAAGAATTATACGACCTGGGAGTTCGCCACTTAGATACCATTATACCTGATACCCATTTCCCCTTTTCATTTATCCAAACCTTTTCGCCGACTTTGAATGTTGGTCGGGATCTTGCGCTCCTGTTGTAATATTTTTCTACATTCCTTTGTTTTTTCGTTAAGTCTTTAGTTACATTATAGTTAGCATCTGGTTTCAATAGAACTTTCGCAATTGGGAGAATCGTGTCTTCCGCCCATTAAAAGCTGGGATGGTGAAAAGTTCATGTCTTGAGTTGGAGTGTTATGATATTTTAACATTGCTTTGGTTATTTCCCCCCCAGGTGCATTTCTTAAGTACGTTTTTATACTCTAGATGAAATCATATAGAGTATTATAAGTTTAATACCCAAAAGTTTGTAACGCATAGAACCAAGCCTCGGACGAAAAAAAGTTATATATTATTTTTTGTTTATTTGTGGCCAAAAACTTCAAATCCGCTTGACGTCCGTCCGTCCGTCCGTCCGTCCGTCCGCCCGTCCGTCCGTCCGTCCGACCGTCCGTCTGTGGGGTGTATAACTGTAAACAATACACTTGTTTCAAACACTCCACACATCGTGAAAATCAAGTAGCCGGTTGTTTGATTTCAATTAAAATAGAAATCAAGCAACCGGTAAAAACAATATAAAAAGTCATAGATAGGAGAAAATTCAGTTGAAAAATAGAAGTGATCAATATAAGTCAGTAAAAAATAAGAATAATAATTAATAAATCCTGTGATTTTATCTAATTAATAAATTCTACAATATTAACTAATTAATGAATTCTGTGATAAATTCTAATTAATAAATCCTGTGATATTAACTAATTAATAAATTCTGTGATAATATAATTAATAAATTCTGTGATATTATAATTAATAAATTCTGTGATATTATTGATTACTTTAAATCGTGTTTATTATTCACACGATAAATGGTGACCCCGACAACAACAACCACGCAAATACAAATATATCTTCAATTCAACGATGAAATAAAAGTGTATATTCACGGCATAATTTTATTTGTCTCACTTTTCAACTATCGGTTATGCCGCAACGCCCAAGAAACAGCTGCTATTAATTTGTTGTTAATAGAAGAAAATCTTCGTTAAGAAAAGAAATATCAATCAACATCATCAGAAGATTCAAGAATATAAATCTACATAATCAGAAGATCTATATCATCTATATCATCTAAATAAAATCTATATCATCAGAAGATTCAGGATTATCAATCAACAGCATCTGAACATTTAGTAAATCGATATTTTCATTTTACTTTATTATTTTTTAATAATAAAGTATTTTGATCGACCTAAAATTTCAAAAAAGTTTGCTACCCTGAAATATTGTATTTACACGTTTTAGGACTAGTAAACCCCAAAAAAGCAAAAAAAAAAAATGTCCGTCTGTCCGCCGTAGACGCCGTACGCCGTCCGCCGTACGCCGTACGCAAAATCGTTTGAAGGAGCGTAGCTCCCAAACCCGTTGAGATATTAAATTGAAATTTTTATGGTGGGTAGATTGGGTGAACCCCTACGACTGGTATATTTTCGTGGGGTGGAGGTACGAGGGGAGAGGAGAGGAGAGCGTTTTAGATGAAAAATTTTGGTTTCTAGATCTCAGAAACCACTTATGTTAGGAGGCTGAAACTTGGAACTTATGTAGTACTATGATAATGGACTCAATTGCAAAAAAATTGTCGATATTGGTTAAGGGGTGTGGAAGTGGGGGGGGGGGGGGGGGGTAAACAATGAGTCTTTAACGCATGAAAGACGGAATTGAAACATTCTAAAATCGATATCTCCTGAACAATTGATGTCAGAAGATTGAAACTTTGTTGTTGTCCTTAGGGATACTTCAAGATTAGACAAGGGCTAACATTTTTAAGAGGAGTGGTGGGGTGTGGGGGTGGGGGGTGAAAAACTTTGGATTACAATATCTTACGAACCAATTACACCAGGAAGATAAAATTTAGTTTTTGTATATGGGATCACAAGAGGAGTCTACCGAAACTAATTTTTTTAAGGGGGGAGGTGGAGCACGAAAGTGGGGGGATAGCAATATTTCAAAAAATGTATTTTATATATCTCAGAAACCGTATTAGATATGATCTTGAAAATTTTACAGGAGTTGGGGTCGGTAAACTTCTGGTAGGGAAAAAAATTTTGGTGGTGTGGGTGTTGGGGGTGATGGTGAAAGGGGGTAGAAAGGAAAACATTCTGATTTTTATTTCTCGAAAACCATAATTAATAGAAAGCTAACAATTTAGGATTATATAGAACTACTATGGGGACATCCCAGAAAAATAAAATTGTTGATAGCGGTAGCAAGGTACGGGGGAGAGGGTTGGTTTTTTATATCTCAGAAACGGCTTATGCTAGAAAGTTGAAACTTAGTACGTATATGTAGATGCACTATTAGAGCAATTAAAGCAAAAAAAAAGTTCAGATTTTTATTGGCGTTCAGAGGTTGAGTAAAAAGAATGTCCGTGAATCCACATTTTCACAAACTTCGTTAAAACTTTTAGACATGTCGAGCTATCAAAGCAATTTTACTTGTGCGGGCTATTTATATAAGCGCCTAGTAACGATCTTTAAAATTTTTCGATATCCAACCCCTAAGGGGGTGTAAAGTGGTTGTGTACATATTCACAAATGATATATTGATATATTTCTAAGGCATATTGAGATTTGGAATTCACTTTTACTTCTATAAGCTTTAAACGTAGTCGGGGAAAAATTTAAGTATTTTTCTCAATTAAACCCCCTGGGGGTATTGTTCAAGTTTTCACTGATTCCGAAAATCTCTTAGGTTAAATGTGATCGAATTCGCTTTCACTACTATGAATTATTCCATTGATAAAAAAAATACGTAAATAAATAAAAAAAATCTGCCAACAGTCTGGGCGCAACTTTATTATTTTATGGATAGAAGTCCGAAACGTGTTTAATGATGAGATGCGGTGTAGGTTACTATGCGACTGACAACCTAAGAAATAACCAGGAGGGTATTTGGAACGTTATTTTTACTTTATTATTTTTTAATAATAAAGTATTGTGATCGACCTGAAATTTCAAAAAAGTTTGCTACCCTGAAATTTTGTATTTACACGTTTTAGGACTAGTAAACCCCAAAAAAGCAAAAAAAAAAAAAAATGTCCGTCTGTACGCCGTAAGCCGTCCGCCGTCCGCCGTACGCCGTCCGCCGTCCGCCGTACGCCGTACGCAAAATCGTTTGAAGGCTTGTAGCTCCCAAACCCGTTGAGATATTAAATTGAAATTTTTATGGTGGGTAGATTGGGTGAACCCCTATAACTGGTATATTTTTGAGGGGTGGGGGTAGAAGGGGAGAGGAGAGAGGAGCGTTTTAGACGAAAAATTTTGGTTTCTAGATCTCAGGAACCACTTATGCTAGGAAGCTGAAACTTGGAACTTATGTAGTACTATGATAATGGACTCAATTGCAATAAATTTTCGATATTGGTTAAGGGGTGTGGAAGTGGGGGGAACAACAATGAGTATTTAACGCATGAAGGACGGGATTGAAACATTCTAAAATCGATATCTCCTGAACCATTGATGTCAGAAGATTGAAACTTTGTTGTTGTCCTTAGGGATACTTCAAGATTAGACAAGGGCTAAAATTTTTAAGATAGGTGGTGGGGTGTGGGGGTGGTGGGTGAAAAACTTCGGATTACAATATCTTCCGAACCAATTACACCAGGAAGATAAAATTTAGTTTCTGTATATGGGATCACAAGAGGAGTCTACCAAAACTAAATTTTTTGAGGGGGGAGGTGGAGCACGAAAGTGGGGGGATAGCAATTTCTCAAAAAATGTCATTCTTATATCTCAGAAACCGTATCAGATATGATCTTGAAAATTTTACAGGAGTTGGGGACGATAAACTTCTAGTAGGGAAAAAAAAATTTGGTGATGTGGGTGTTGGGGGTGATGGTGAAAGGGGGTAGAAAGGAAAACATTCTGATTTTTATTTCTCGAAAACCATAATGAATAGAAAGCCAAAAATTTAGGATTATATAGAGCCACTATCCAGACATCTTAGAAAAATAAAATTTTTGATAGGGGTATCAAGGTACGGGGGAGAGGGGTGGTTTTTTATATCTCAGAAACGGCTTATGCTAGAAAGTTGAAACTTAGTACGTATATGTAGATGTGCTATTAGAGTAATTAAAGCAAAAAAAAAGTTCAGATTTTTATTGACGTTCAGAAGTTGAGTAAAAAAAATGTCCGTGAATCCACATTTTCACAAATTTCGTTAAAACTTTTGGACATGTCGAGCTATCAAAGCAATTTTACTTCTAAGGGCTATTTATAGAAGTGCCTACTAACGATGTCCAAAATTTTTCGATATCCAACCCCTAAGGGGGTGTAAAGTGGTTGTGTACATATTCACGAATTCTGATATATTCCTAAGGTATATTGAGATTTGGAGTTCACGTTTACTTCTATAAGCTTTAAACGTAGTCGGGGAAAAACCCGATTTAAGTATTTTTACGTATTAAACCCCCTGGGGGTATTGTTCAAGATTTCACGGATTCCGAAAATCTCTTAGGTTTAATGTGATCGAATTCGCTTTTACTACTTTGAATTATTCTATTGATAAAAAAATACGTAAATAAATAAAAAAAATCGGCCAACAGTCTGGGCGCAACTTTATTATTTTATGGGTAGAAGTCCGAAAAATGTTTAATGATGAGATACGGTGTTGGGTACTATGCGACTGACAACCTAAAAAATAACCAGGAATCTATTTGGAACGTTATTTTTTAGGTTGTCAGTCGCATAGTACCCAACACCGCATCTCATCATTAAACATGTTTCGGACTTCTACCCATAAAATAATAAAGTTGCGCCCAGACTGTTGGCCGATTTTTTAGGTTGTCAGTCGCATAGTAACCTACACCGCATCTCATCATTAAACACGTTTCGGACTTCTACCCAAAAAATAATAAAGTTGCGCCCAGACTGTTGGCAGATTTTTTCTTTTGATTAGTGCTCTGATATATTCTATTTTTCTTATATATTCTATTTTTTTTCTCTCTTGACTTATAAAATCACTAAGAAACACATTAATTTCATAATGTTAAACGAAAACGTTAACGATATTTTGACACAGGTCAATAGTGAATCGCCAGCAATTCGACTCGATTCGGATGGGTCCTCGAGATCTTTTTCGCAAATAGCTGCAGTGTCTATTCAGAAACTACCTTTCTGGTCATCCAATCCGACTGCATGGTTTCGGATTATGGATGCACAGTTCGCGGCTGCATCCATAACAGTCGAAATAACAAAATTTAATCATGCGCTTAGTATGTTAACTGCGGCGGAATGTGAGAACGCTATTGATATCATTGAACACATTTCGCCAACAACTCCATATACATACTTGAAAGAAGCGATAATCCGAAGATTCGGGGAATCTGAGGATGCCAAATTGAAACGGTTAGTTAGTGGATTGGATCTCGGCGATTGTAAACCTTCGCAGTTACTCGGTAAAATGAGATCCTTAGCCGGTAATAATTTCACTGATGATATTTTAAAAAAATTTTGGCTTCAACGTCTACCATCTCAGACACAAGCAATTTTGGCTGCATCCTCAGGTTCTC
Source organism: Beris morrisii (assembly GCA_951812415.1). Lineage (NCBI taxonomy): Eukaryota > Metazoa > Arthropoda > Insecta > Diptera > Stratiomyidae > Beris > Beris morrisii. Next base: position 84,537,294 of record OX638310.1, on the reverse strand, counting down.
TCGAAGAGTTGAGCGAGATCGCTGACAGAATTGAGGAAACTTCTAGATCTACAAAAGAAATTTTGGCTTTGTCAATGCCTACACAACTTGCTGGCATTTCTTCCGCGATACCGACTAATGCACAACAATTGAGTTTGGAATCACTTCAGAATCAAATTGCTATGTTAACTAATTCTGTCAGCGACCTTATGCAAAATTATAGACAAGGCAGAAGCACTGTACCGAACTCCAACGGACATTCACGTGGTAGAAGTGGTAATTTTCGTGCTCGATCGAAAAGTTCGTCGCGATCGGGCAAGGGTATTGCTTTTACCACGAACGTTTTGGTAATAAAGCTACCAAATGTCAAGGGAAATGTACTTTCCCAAAATCAAAAAACTAAGTCGAGTGTTGGAAATGGCGACTTCCGGCACAAGTCCGACCTCTAGTCGCCTAATTTTATCGGACAAAACATCCGGCTTACGTTTTCTAATTGACACATGCGCGGATATTTCGGTGATTCCAAAACGTTCGAATGATCGTCGAAACGCGAATCCGAACTTGGTCCTGAGCGCAGCGAACTGCACCAAAATTATGACTTACGGCTTGCATACAATTAAGGTTTCACTCAAATTACGACGAGATTTTGAGTGGAACTTTATTGTTGCTGACGTGGACCGGCCAATTTTAGGTGCTGATTTCCTAAAACATTTTGGTCTGGTCGTTGATCTCAGACGACGTTGTCTGATCGACCCACTCACAAATGTCAGTTCAGTCATGGGTCAGGTTTTGAAGGGACCTTCAACAGAACTTTCTGTTCTTGCAGCCATGCACGAGAACCCTCGGGTTACAGCACTTTTACACAAGCACCAAGACATTTTACACTCAAGCACAAAAAATTCACTAAAGATGCACACGGTCCGTCACTTCATTGACACGGAAGGGCGACCAACATTTTCCAAACCACGACGCCTTTCACCCAATCGTTTATCGATTGCAAAGGCTGAGTTTGGCAAAATGATGGATCGCGGCATCTGCAGACCATCAGATAGTCCTTGGGCGTCACCACTTCATATGGCCCGCAAAAAGGACGGAAGTTGGCGACCTTGTGGGGATTATCGGGCGCTCAACGCGCAAACAGTCCCGGATAAATATCCGATCCCGCATATTCAAGATTTCGCCCAACAACTAGATGGCTGTTCTGTATTTTCAACGGTCGATTCGGAACGTGCATATCATCAGATACCTCTGAACGAGGATGACGTTCCAAAAACGGCAATCACGACACCTTTCGGTCTTTATGAGTTCGTACAAATGACTTTCGGATTGCGCAATGCTGCACAAACCTTTCAAAGGTTCATCTTTTCAATTTTGAGGGATCTAGATTTTTGTTTCGTCTACATTGACGACATCTTGATCGCCTCAAAATCAGAAGAGGAGCATTTCGTTCACCTCGACACACTTTTTCAACGTCTTGAAAACCACGGTTTGGTGATCAATTTCGCGAAATGCCACTTCATTAAGAATCAGGTTGATTTTTTGGGACATTCCATTGACTCGAGTGGTGTACGTCCAATCGCTTCTAAAGTCGAAGTAATTACCTCCTATCCGCAACCGACTACCGTTCACGAGATGAGGCGTTTTTTCGGTATGATCAACTTCTACCGAAGATTTATACCTCATGCTGCCACATCTCAGTCTATTTTAGACAAGTTCACTGAGGGTAGTAAGAAAAAGAGGGATAAGACGGAACTACAATGGAACCCTGAATCTTTGGAAGCCTTCGATTGCTGTAAAAAGCAGTTAGCAAAAGCTGCGATTCTAGCTTTTCTTTCTTCCAAGGCAGCACTTTCGCTTGTGGTTGACGCTTCAGACACAGCCATCGGGGCAGTGTTGCAACAGAAAGTATCGGGTGCCTCGCAGCCTTTGGCATTTTTTTCGAGAAAACTTTCTGCAGCACAGCGAAAATATAGTGCATACGATCGCGACCTGTTGGCAGCTTACATTGCCATAAAGCACTTCAAGTTCATGCTGGAAGGCAGAACTTTCACTCTTTTCACCGATCACAAACCCCTAATCTTCGCTTTCAGACAAAATTCTGAAAAGGCATCTCCACGTCAGCTTAGACATCTGGATCTCATTGGTCAGTTTACAACAGATATTCGACACATATCTGGCACGGACAATGTTGTCGCTGACGCATTATCACGTATCGATGAGCTTGTAATTCCACCAACTGTAGATTACGCTCAGATAGCGAATGCACAGCTGACCGATGAAGAATTAACTACCGTTAAAAAACTAACGAGCCTTAAAATGTTACCTATTGACATTGAGAACTCCTCCCAACAACTTTGGTGTGACGCTTCGCAAAGTACTTTGCGACTCTACATACCTGCGTCGTTGCGTAGGAAGATTTTCGATGTGGTTCATGGTACGGCTCATCCAGGTGCTAAAGCAACAACTAGGCTTTTAGCTCGGAAGTTCATCTGGCCATCCATCAACAAGGATTCACACAGATGGTGCAGAGAATGCACAGCCTGTGGTAAGGTCAATATTTCACGTCATGTGAAAAGCCCTCTCGGTAAGTTCGAGCCAGTAACAGAAAAATTCACCACCATACATATTGATTTGGTTGGTCCACTTCCTACTTCGGAAGGTTTCACTTACTGTCTTACCGTCATTGACCGCTTCACAAGATGGCCAGAAGCATATCCATTTGCGGACATTCGTGCAACAACCGTTGCTACCTCGCTGGTCAGAGAGTTTATTCCACGTTACGGAACTCCTCTCACAATTGTGACTGATCAAGGAGCGCAATTCGAAGCTCAACTGTTCGCAGAGTTGGGCAGGGTTTTGGGGTTTAAGCGTATCAGAACGACTGCATACAACCCCAAAGCAAATGGTATGCTCGAACGATGACATAGAGTACTCAAAGACTCTTTGATGTGCAAAGTTTCAGAAGGATGGACCCGCGAACTACCATTCATTCTTTTAGGACTTCATTTCATTATCAGAGAAGATGCTGATGCCACACCGGCTGAACTAGTTTACGGTCAGAATCTGCGTTTGCCATACGAACTTATACATTCACCTAGTGACTATGTGCAAAGGCAGCGGGAGGTCTTGCGTTCGGTGAAACCTTAACCACCTTCTTCACACACAACCATGAACACATTCGTCTTTAATTCACTTAAAGACTGTGATCATGTGTTTGTGCGTCAGGACTTGGTTCGGAAATCGCTTCAGCCACCGTATGGAGGTCCATACAGGGTTATTAAGCGTCACGAGAAGTTTTTCACCCTGAATATAAATGGCAGAGAGAAGAATATCTCAATTGACCGCCTTAAGCCCTCATTCGAAACTTCGGTTTATCTCTCTCCGAAACCAAACAAACGCATTGCGTTCGCGCAAGGTGCAGCTGCCACATCCATGATCCAAACCAGGTCGCGGACGGGTTCAGGATGAAAAATAATCGAGAAGGTCCGGTAGCCTTTCTCTAGGAAAGGGGTGTGTGGGGTGTATGACTGTAAACAATACACTTGTTTCAAACACTCCACACATCGTGAAAATCAAGTAGCCGGTTGTTTGATTTCAATTAAAATAGAAATCAAGCAACCGGTAAAAACAACATAAAAAGTCATAGAGAGGAGAAAATTATGTTGAAACATACTGCAGTCACGATCGGCTGCAAGCCAATCGTATAATACTCTAGATGAATACTGAACTCCGATTTATATTGTAGTTGGGGATAAAGTAGAATTACGTGTGTGCACGTTGTATGTCCTTTATTAAGGACTCCCATTTGATTGCAACCCAAAACTAAAAGACAATATTCAGAGTTTAATTTCATATCTTGAACTGGGTAAGTTATCGAAAAAAAATTTCCTTTTTGAAGGACTTTCACATGGAGGTGCAGGAAGGACTCACTCGATTTTTTACATATTTATCCTTTTCCTTGGAACCATTCAGAAATTAATGTGTACAAAATTTCAAACTCCTAGCTTGAAGCGTTCAAAAGTTATCGAAAAATATTGTTGAACACGTGTCTTAAGGACATTTTGTATGGCACCTACCAGAAGGAGTAAAAGGATTTTGCTGATTAGTAAACTCAAATTTTGTTTATACTCTAGATGAAATCATATAGAGTATTATAAGTTTAATCCAGCCCAAAAGTTTGTAACGCATAGAACCAAGCCTCGGACGAAAAAAAGTTGTATATTATTTTTTGTTTATTTGTGGCCAAAAACCTCAAATCCGCCTGACGTCCGTCCGTCCGTCCGTCCGTCCGTCTGTCCGTGAACACGATAACTCAAGAACGCCTTCACCTAGGATCTTGAAATTTTGAATCTGGATGTTTGGTTGAATTTGTAAGGCTAAGTTCGTTAACGGGCAAAATCGTCCTACTCCTTCGGGTAGCTGCCATACAAAATGTCCTTAAAACACGTGTTCAAGAATATTGACCAATAACTTCGGAACGCCTAAAGCTACGACTTTGAAATTTTGTATGCATTACTTTTCCAATAGTTGAAGCTAAATACATGATTATGAAAAAAATCCTATTAGTCCTTCGTGTAGCTGCCATACAAATATCCTGTTAAAATGTATTCACTTAATTTACGAAACTCACTATAACTCAAGTAATCTTTTAGCTACGAATTCGGAATTTTGTAGAAATTAGTTTTGAGTAAAAACGAAGTTCAGGTTTACTAGTCAGCGAAATCCTTTTACTCCTTCTGGTAGCTGCCATACAAAATGTCCTTGAAACACGTGCCCAACAATATTGGTCGATGACTTCAGAAGGGTTTAAGCTACGACTTTGAAATTTTGTATGTGTTATTTTTCTAATAGTTGGAGCTAAATGTATGATTATGAATAAAATCCTATTAGTCCTTCGTGTAGCTGCCATAAAAATATCCTGTCAAAACGTCTTCACTACTTGCTTGGCAGCTACCAAAATGTCCATAAGACACGTGTTCAACAATATTTTTCGATAACTTTTGAACGCTTGAAGCTACGAATTTGAAATTTTGTACACGTTCATTTTTAAATGGTTCCAAGGAAAAGGATAAATATGTAAGAAATGGAGTGAGTCCTTCCTGCACCTCCCATGTGAAAGTCCTTCAAAACGGACATTTTTTTTCAATGACTTACCCAGTTCAAGAAATGAAATTAAACACTGAATATTGTCTTTTAGGTTTGATTAGCAATCTAATGACAATCCTTAATAAAGGACATACAACATGCACACACGTAATTCTACTTTATCCCAACTACAACATAAATCGGAGTTCAGTATTCATCTAGAGTATTATACGATTGGCTTGCAGCCGATCGTGACTGCAGTATGTTTTTACTCAAAACTAATTTGTACAAAATTTCCAATTCATAGCTAAAAGATTACTTTAGTTATAGTAAGTTCCGTAATTTAAGTGAAGACGTTTTGACAGGATATTTGTATGGCAGCTACACGAAGGACTAATAGGATTTTCTTCATAATCATACATTTAGCTCCAACTTAAAAAAAAATAACACATACAAAATTTAAAAGTCGTAGCTTAAACCCTTCTGAAGTTATCGGCCAATATTCTTAAACACGTGTTTTAAGGACATTTTGTATGGCAGCTACCCGAAGGAGTAGGACGATTTTGCCCGTTAACGAATTTAGCCTTACAAATTCAACCAAACATTTAGATTCAAAATTTCAAGATCCTAGGTGAAGGCGTTCTTGAGTTATCGTGTTCACGGACAGACGGACGGACGGACGGACGTCAAGCGGATTTGAGGTTTTTGGCCACAAATAAACAAAAAATACTGTACAACTTTTTTTCGTCCGAGGCTTGGTTCTATGCGTTACAAACTTTTGGGCTGGATTAAACTTATAATACTCTATATGATTTCATCTAGAGTATAAACATACTGCAGTCACGATCGGCTGCAAGCCAATCATATAATACTCTAGATGAATACTGAACTCCGATTTATATTGTAGTTGGGGATAAAGTAGAATTACGTGTGTGCATGTTGTATGTCCTTTATTACGGACTACCATTAGATTGCTACTCAAAACTGAAAGACAATATTCAGTGTTTAATTTCATATCTTGAACAGTGTAAGTCATCGAAAACAATTTCCTTTTTGAAGGACTTTCACATGGGAGGTGCAGGAAGGACTCACTCGATTTCTTACATATTTATCCTTTTCCTTGGAACCATTTAAAAATGAACGTGTACAAAATTTCAAATTCGTAGCTTGAAGCGTTCGAAAGTTATCGAAAAATATTGTTGAACACGTGTCTTAAGGACATTTTGTATGGCAGCTACCAGAAGGAGTGAACGGATTTTGCTGATTAGTAAATTCGAACTTCGTTTTTACTCAAAACTAATTTGTACAAAATTTCCAATTCATAGCTAAAAGATTACTTGAGTTATAGTAAATTCCGTAAATTAAGTCAATACATTGTGACAGGATATTTGTACGGCAGCTACACGAAGGACTAATAAAATTTTCTTCATAATCATACACTAAGCTCCAACTATTGGAAAAATAATACTTACAAAATTTCAAAGACGTAGCTTAAACCCTTCTGAAGTTATCGGCCAATATTCTTAAACAAGTGTTTTAAGGACATTTTGTATGGCAGCTACCCGAAGGAGTAAAAGGATTTCGCTGACTAGTAAACTCAAACTTTGTTTTCACTCAAAACTAATTTGTACAAAATTTTGAATTCGTAGCTAAAAGATTACTTGAGTTATAGTGAGTTTCGTAAACTAAGTGAATACATTTTGACAGGATATTTGTATGGCAGCTACACGAAGGACTTACAGGATTTTCTTCATAAGCATACACTTAGCTCCAACTATTGGAAAAATAACACATACAAAATTTCAAAGTCGTAGCTTAAACCCTTCTGAAGTTATCGACCACTATTCTTGAACACGTGTTTTAAGGACATTTTGTATGGCAGCTACCCGAAGGAGTAAGACGATTTTGCCCGTTAACGAACTTAGCCTTACAAATTCAACCAAACATCCAGATTCAAAATTTCAAGATCCTAGGTGAAGGCGTTCTTGAGTAATCGTGCTAACGGACAGACGGACGGACGGACGGACGGACGGACGGACGGACGGTCGGACGGACGTCAAGCGGATTTAAGGTTTTTGGCCACAAATAAACAAAAAATAATATATAACTTTTTTTCATCCGTGGCTTGGTTCTATGCGTTACAAACTTTTGGGCTGGATTAAACTTATAATACTCTATAATGATTTCATCTAGAGTATAAAAAATCTGCCAACAGTCTGGGCGCAACTTTATTATTTTATGGGTAGAAGTCCGAAACGTGTTTAATGATGAGGTGCGGTGTAGGTTACTATGCGACTGATAACCTAAAAAATAACGTTTCAAATAGCCTCATGGTTATTTTTTAGGTTGTCAGTCGCATAGTAACCTACACCGCATCTCATCATTAAACACGTTTCGGACTTCTACCCATCAAATAATAAAGTTGCGCCCAGACTGTTGGCAGATTTTTTTTATTTATTTACGTATTTTTTTTATCAATAGAATAATTCATAGTAGTAAAAGCGAATTCGATCACATTAAACCTAAAAGATTTTCGGAATCCGTGAAAACTTGAACAATACCCCCAGGGGTTTTAATTGAGAAAAATACTTAATTCGGTTTTTCCCCGACTACGTTTAAAGCTTATAGAAGTAAAAGTGAATTCAAAATTTCAATATACCTTAGAAATATATCAGAATTCGTGAATATGTACATAACCACTTTAAACCCCCTCAGGGTTGGATATCGAAAAATTTTGAAGATCGTTACCAGGCGTTTATATAAATAGCCCGCAGAAGTAAAATTGCTTTGATAGCTCGATATATCTAAAAGTTTTAACGAAATTCGTAAAAATGTGAATTCACGGACATTTTTTTTACTCAACCTCTGAACGCCAATAAAAATCTGATCTTTTTTTTTGCTTTAATTACTCTAATAGCACATCTACATATACGTACTAAGTTTCAACTTTCTAGCATAAGGCGTTTCTGAGATATAAAAAACCACCCCTCTCCCCCGTAGCTTGATACCCATATCAACAATTTTATTTTTCTAGGATGTCTCCATAGTGGCTCTATATGATCCTAAATTGTTAGCTTTCTATTCATTATGGTTTTCGAGAAATAAAAATCAGAGTGTTTTCCTTTCTACCCCCTTTCACCATCACCCCCAACACCCACACCACCAAAATTTTTTTCCCGACTAGAAGTTTACCGACCTCAACTTCTGTAAAATTTTCAAGATCATATCTGATACGGTTTCTGAGATATAAAAATTAAACTTTTTGAAAAATGGCTTTTCCCCCACTTTCGTGCTCCATCTCCCCCCTCAAAAAATTTAGTTTCGGTAGACTCCTCTTGTGATCCCATATACAGAAATTAAATTTTATCTTCCTGGTATAATTGGTTCGGAAGATATTGTAATCCAAAGTTTTTCACCACACACCCCCACACCCCACCACCCCTCTTAAAAATTTTAGCCCTTGTCTTATTTTGAAGTATCCCTAAGGAAAACAAAAAAGTTTCAATCTTCTGACATCAATTGTTCAGGAGATATCGATTTTAGAATGTTTCAATCCCGTCTTTCGTGCGTTAAAGACTCATTGTTTCCCCCTCCACTTCCACACCCCTTAACCAATATCGACCATTTTTTTGCAAATGAGTCCATTATCATAGTACTACATAAGTTCCAAGTTTCAGCCTCCTAGCGTAAGTGGTTCCTGAGATCTAGAAACCAAAATTTTTCGTCTAAAACGCTCCCCTCTCCTCTCCCCTTGTACCCCCACCCCTCAAAAATATACCAGGCGTAGGGGTTCACCCAATCTACCCACCATAAAAATTTCAATTTAATATCTCAACGGGTTTGGGAGCTACGCGCCTTCAAACGATTTTGCGTACGGCGTACGGCGGACGGCGGACGGCGGACGGCGGACGGCGTACGGCGTCTACGGCGGACAGACGGACATTTTTTTTTTTTTGCTTTTTTGGGGTTTACTAGTCCTAAAACGTGTAAATACAAAATTTCAGGGTAGCAAACTTTTTTGAAATTTCAGGTCGATCACAATACTTTATTATTAAAAAATAATAAAGTAAAATAGAAGTGATCAATATAAGTCAGTAAAAAATAAGAATAATAATTAATAAATCCTGTGATTTTATCTAATTAATAAATTCTACAATATTAACTAATTAATGAATTCTGTGATAAATTCTAATTAATAAATCCTGTGATATTAACTAATTAATAAATTCTGTGATATTATAATTAATAAATTCTGTGACACTATTGATTACTTTAAATCGTGTTTATTATTCACACGATACGTCCGTCCGACCGTCCGTCCGTCCGTCTGTCCGTGAACACGATAACTCAAGAACGCCTTCACCTAGGATATTGAAGTTTTGAATCTGGATGTTTGGTTGAATTTGTAAGGCTAAGTTCGTTAACGGGCAAAATCGTCCTACTCCTTCGGGTAGCTGCCATACAAAATGTCCTTAAAACACGTGTTCAAGAACTGCCGATAACTTCTGAAGGGTTTAAGCTACGTCTTTGAAATTTTGTATGTGTCATTTTTCCAATAGTTGGAGCTAAATATACGATTATGAAGAAAATCCTATTAGTCCTACGTGTAGCTGCCATACAAATATCCTGTCAAAACGTCTTCACTTAATTTACGGAACTTACTATAACTCAAGTAATCTTTTAGCTATGAATTGGAAATTTTGTACAAATTAGTTTTGAGTAAAAACGAAGTTTGAGTTTACTAATCAGCGAAATCCTTTTACTCCTTCGGGTAGCTGCCATACAAAATGTCCTTAAGACACGTTTTCAACAATATTTTTCGATAACTTTTGAACGCTTCAAGCTACGAATTTCAAATTTTGTACACGTTCATTTTTAAATGGTTCCAAGGAAAAGGATAAATATGTAAGAAATCGAGTGAGTCCTTTCTGCACCTCCCATGTGCAAGTCCTTCAAAAAGGACTTTTTTTTTCGATGACTTAACCAGTTCAAGATAAGAAATTAAACACTGAATATTGTCTTTTAGTTTTGAGTAGCAATCTAATGGCAGTCCTTAAGAAAGGACATACAAAATGCACACACGCAATTCTACTTTATCCCCAACTACAATATAAATCGGAGTTCAGTATTCATCTAGAGTATTATACGATTGGCTTGCAGCCGATCGTGACTGCAGTATGTTTAATAATTTGAACTGCTCTTTCTGCCACTCCATTGGATTTCGGGTAATTTGGACTGCTAGTCTCAATTTTAAAATTCCATGCTTTTGAAAATTCCTTACATTTAAAAGAATTAAATGGTACGTTGTCTGCAATTATGGTTTGAGGTGTTCCATAGATCTTAAATATACTTAGCCAAACCTTGCTGACTTGTTCTGCTGAAGTATTTGATATTTTTCGATATTCAATCCATTTCGAGTAGTAATCAATAATCAGGAAAAACAATTGGTTTTTGAATTGAAAAATATCGCATCCTATTTTATTGAATGGGACTTTGGGTATTTCGTGATTTATTAATGATTTGGGGTACACAGTTTTTATATGTTTGTCATATACTGCACTTTGATATCATATTTTCTATTTCGGTATCCATTCCTGGCCAGTAGTATAGTTCTTTGGCCCTTTTCCGTGTTTTTGTAATTCCAAAGTGGCCACTGTGAAGTTTTTTAAAATATGTGGTCGCATTGACTTTGGGATTATTATTTTATTATTTATAAAGACTATACCATTTTCCACAAAAATATCATTTTTGAGCTTGTAAAAACCTTTTATTTCGTCTTTTACCTTGCTTTTATCATTGGGCCATCCTGTCATATATTGATCTACAGGATGCAACTAGTACTGAGTTTCAAACGAAAATGGGAGATAGAGGAACTTGTCCTGAGTTGAAAATCGTTCTACACATACTCCCGTTTTTGCACCGTTAAGGAGATAGCGCGATTTTAAGGACGAAGGATTTTCATCGTACCTGTGATCACTGTTTGATCTCTAACTTCTGCTGTACTTAGCGTAACGTAATAATTCTGGGCTCGTTTTAAATGACAAAAATTCTTCTTTCTAATTGCTATCAACTGTGTCAATCAGTGTTATACTTTTTGAGAAAAATTCATTTAAATTACACAAAAATAATAAAAAATTAAAAAAAAATACAAAAAAGTCCTGTTTTCTCCAAGAAGGACCTGATTAACCACCAAATTTGATTACATTTTCGAAAAGCCCATAAAGTTTCACTATACGTTTGATAACAGAATTTCTTCATATTTGCAACAACAAGTGAGTTCTCTGCACATGTTGGAAATACTGCTAAACATAGAATTTACCGCAAAACAGAGTCAGTAATGAGCAACCATGTTAACAACACACATATTGCTCTTATGTGTGGAAATTATGTTACAGGTAAGTAAAAATATGACAACTAATTAGATAGCGTCCATTTAAGTAAATTAACTAACATCCATTTAAGTTAATTAAGTAATATCCATTTAAGTAGGGCGTGGAGTTTACCTGCTCTCTTAAGGAACAGGAATGACTTCGTCCTACGTAGATTTTTCTGCGATAAAAGCATCAGGAGGAAGCAGCAGCAAACAGAATGTCATAGACATCCTTACGAGCAGCATGGCAAGCAATAGGTGGTCTTTTACAACAGAAGAAATGGCAGACATGCAATTCGTGTATGGGTTGTGCGACGGGAATGCTAGGCGAGCCAAAAGAGTTTACCGGGAACGGTATCCGGACAGATCTCGGTACCCCCATTATCGGATGTTCATCAGCATTCATCGGAACCTTCGTGAACGAGGTACACTGCAGCCGTGGCGGGAGACACAACATCCAGGACGGCGACACTCGGTACCTGTGGCCACGGAGAAGCGCATACTGCGCATCGCGGCTAGGGACCCCACGGTAAGCACCCGGCGCATCGGCCATCGATTAGGCATCAACCACATGCATTTATTTCGTCCTCACTATTATTAATTATACTCCTTCGGCGAATGACGGGTGTCAGACCAGATTTACTTGAAGGGAACGTGCTTGATAACTGTTAGCCCCGCTCCTTTACAATTCAACCTATGAAGAAATTCTGTTATCAAACGTATAGTGAAATTTTATGGGCTTTCCGAAAATGTAATAAAATTTGGTGGTTAATCAGGTCCTTCTTGGAGAAAACAGGACTTTTTTGTATTTTTTTTAATTTTTTATTATTTTTGTGTAATTTAAATGAATTTTTCTCAAAAAGTATAACACTGATTGACACAGTTGATAGCAATTAGAAAGAAGAATTTGTGTCCTTTAAAACGAGCCCAGAATTATTACGTTACGCTAAGTACAGCAGAAGTTAGAGATCAAACAGTGATCACAGGTACGATGAAAATCCTTCGTCCTTAAAATCGCGCTATCTCCTTAACGGTGCAAAAACGGGAGTATGTGTAGAACGATTTTCTACTCAGGACAAGTTCCTCTATCTCCCATTTTCGTTTGAACCTCAGTACTAGTTACACCCTGTATAAGGGTGTTTAGAACAGGGTCATTTTTAATTTCCTGGAGTAGTATTTCTTCGTCGTAACTATTGAGATTTATTGATAGGACCGTTTCCTTTGAGAAAATTACATCGCTGCTATCTCCTTCTACGTAGTTTCGCGACAAGTAATCAGCAATGTACATATATTTTCCCGGAGTGTATTCCATTTTCAGATTATAGTTTAGTAGCCGTAGGCGCATTCGTTGCAGTTTTGATGATGCTATTTTATGTAAATTTTTGTTCATGATTGCAAGCAAGGGTTTGTGATCACTTTTTACGGTAATTTCTTGACCGTATATGTAATAGTGGAATTTTTGACATGCGTATGTGACCGCGAGGAACTCTTTTTCTATTTGAGCGTATCTCTTTTCCGCGTCATTGAGACTTCTTGATGCAAATGATACGGGTCTGCCATCTTGTAGCAGGCAGCAACCAATCCGTTTTGAGAAGCATCGGTCTGTATGGTTATTTCCATCCTATGATTGAAGGGCCTTAAGAAAGAGATTTCGCACAATTTTTTGTTAATTTCCATCATCGCGGCAGAATGGGATTCATTCCAAATAAATTCCGTATTAACTTTCAACAGTTCTCTTAGGGGACTTGTTAGTGATGATAAGTTTGGGATAAATCCTCGAAGATAGTTTACCATTCCTAGGTATTTCTGCAAGCCCTTTTTCGAAGTTGGTGGCTTCATGTCGGTAATTAATTTTATGCGGTTTGCATCAGGTTTAATACCCTGTTCGGAAAATATGTGACCAATATAACGGACCTCTTTTTTCCTATATTGAAGTTTGTTTATGTTGAATTTTATGTTTAAATGGGCGGCCCTGTCCATAAAAGCATTTAAGTTAGCGTCATGCTCTTCAATCGTTTTCCCTGATATAAGTATGTCATCCATGTATACCGTGACTCCTTGCAGGGAATAGAAATTTCGTTCATTGTATGCCTGAAATACCTCGGGAGCCGTCGCTATACCAAGGGGAAGTCTGAGCCATTGGTATGTCCCGAACGGGGTCGAAAAGGAACATAGTTTTTGAGACTCAGGGGTCAACTGTATTTGCCAAAACCCGTTTTTTAAATCTAGCAATGTAAAAAATCGCGCTCCATTTAAGTTGCTTGAAATTTCATCGAACGTTGGAATAGGATGGACGTTTTTCTTTATGTATTTGTTAAGATCAACGGGATCAATGCAGATTCGCAAATCTCCTGTTGGTTTTTTGACTATAACCATGTTGCTAATCCACTCACAGCCTTCTCTAACTTTTCTAATTATGTTTGACGATTCTAAATCATTGAGTTTTTTGCGTAGAGTTTCTCTTATTTTAAGCGGAATTCGCCTTGGTCCCTTTATGGTTGGAACATAGTTTTGTGTTAATTCCATGTAGTATGGTTGTGGAAACGTGCCTAGCCCTTCAAAATTTTGTCTATATTTTTTAATAAATTCTTCTTTTGTTTTATTTATAGTAATACTATCAAATTTTCTAATAATTCCCAGTTTTTTGCATGTTCTTAAGCCCAGGATTGGCGTTAGGTTTTCTTTTAGGACAAAGAAAGTTTCTAGGTGGTTTTTGTTTTTAAATTTACAGTTAAGTAAGCATTTACCTGTTGGGTATAATTTAAACCCACCGTATGCTTCTAATATAGTTGAGCTTTTGTTTACTTTTAGTTGGCTATTTATTGAATTCAGAAGTTGTTCAGATAACACGTTGACAGACGAGCCCAAATCCACCTTGAATTGTGTTGTTTTTCCTTCCTTTTCTATTTCTTCGGTCCAAACGTTTGAGCTATTATTAAAAATTTCATCAATCCATAATGACAAACTATTTAAATTCGGTATACCTTCTTCATCCGATGAGCTTATGCTATTATTACTTACCTTCATCGTTGAGTTCACTTTCTTGTCCAACGGTGTGAATAATTTTAAACTTGCAGCAGTAGTGGAAGTGATTGTACCGTTCCATTCGTGATTACGATTACACTTGTTGCACTTTTTTTTATTCGTCGATTCTTTGGACCGCTGATTGTTTCGTTGTTTTCCGTCCGCTGCTCTGCTTCCCGTGTTGTATCCTCTGTTTAATTCTTTTATTGCGTAGGTCGGGGCTGCATGACTTTTTTGCATTTCGATTCTTTGCAGATCTGATTGTTCAAGTGCTTTTCCCTTTTGAATGGCGTTTTTTAGATTAATGTTGTGCTCTGCTAACAGGATTTTTTGCAAGTTGTCGTTAAATGCTCCAATTATGATCCGATCTCGGATTAGCGACTCTTTTTGGTCGCCGAAGTCGCAGGTCGCTGCAAGTTTTTTCAGCTTGGTGACAAAGCTGTCGAATGGTTCTCCATCCTTCTGGTTGCTTGAGAAGAATTTAAATCGTTCGAAAACGACGTTAGCCTTCGGTAGGCAATATTCCTCGAACGCCTTCAGGACGGCGTCATACTTCTTCGATTCTCCAGGCTCCAGGCCAAATGTTGCCAATAGATCGACGGCCTCCTCCCCCTGTGCATTCAGGAAAATGGCAACTTTAACTTCATCTGGCTTTTTCTGCATCTCGACCGCTGTGGCGAAAATCTCAAAATTTCTACTGAATGCCGGCTGCGCCATGTAATAATAGCTCGAAGGTTAGAGTACAACTGATGACGTTTATTCGGGTTCGTTCACCATCGTTATAAATAGTTCTAGTAGAATTCGTATTCTATGGTAATTCACAATTATCTCCTGCTCCCTTGAAGATTGCGCGCGTTGTGGTGCTTCTTAAGTCGCCGGATAGGATCAGAAGTGATCCTGGGTCTTACAGAGGCATCTTGGTTTTCCCGGCTATGGGGAAGGTCCTGGAAAGGATTCCGGTCCGTAGACTGGAGGACGTGATTGCCGATACTTGGTCTGGCAGACAGTATGGTTTCCGCGCTGGTAGGTCTACAGAGGATGCATGGAAGTATGTCAAGAACTGTGTATACGATAGTAGGGCCGCTTACGTCCTTGCAATCTTCATTGACTTCAAGGGCGCATTTGACTACCTAGATTGGGAAGTTGTGAAAGAGAAGTTGCGAGAGTGCGGCTGCCGGGAAGCTGACATTTGGTCAGATTACTTCTCTGACAGGCGTGCTTTTGTCAATGGTGTGCGTGATTATGTGTGGAAGGATGTTAGTAGGGAATGCCTACAGGGTTCGGTCACAGGCCCATTTATTTGGAACCTGATGATGAACGAACTTCTGGTTAACTTATCAGCTGAATGTAGGGTGTGTGCTTTCGCCGATGACCTTCTTATCCTCGTTGAGGAGGGAAGTCGTCTGCTCCTTGAGCGTCGGGGTGCTGCCATTATGAGTATAGTTCATGGTTCGGGTGAAAAAGTAGGGGTTGATGTTTCGATGGACAAGTCGGTGACAATGCTGCTTAAGGGCAGACTGTCGCCGAACCGACATCTATCAATAAGAATTAATGGCAGATATCTCCGGTACGTGACTCAGGTCAAATACTTGGGAATCAGATTGAGCGAAAGGCTGAATTTTTATCTGCACCTAAGCGAGCTAAGAGATCGGATGCTAACACTAATGTGTTCGATTAGGCGTGTTGTTACGAATGAAGCCTCGGCTAAATAATTTTTTTCTAAATTTAATTTTTTCCATCGTCATGCGATTTGTTTCCAATCCTAAATGTGTAGTGGTGCAATTGCACAGTAATAATTTATTTATGATATTTCCTCCGCCCCTTCTTGACGCGATCGCTCCACAAGGCATGTTACCTTAGCTTTTCAATTTATATGTAACAATAATAATAATAACAAGCATAATAATTATGACAATAAAAATCACCACTTTCCAAAATCATCGCGCGAAAAATAAGGTGTGAATCCTGGCTATCTTAGTGGCGGCATCTGCTGTGTACGAGAAAAACTAGAAGTACATCGCTTCCCGTGCAAAAGTCAACATCGAATTCGTCACAAAAACCGTTTTTTTCACGGCGATCGGGAGTTGAACATTTTTTTTTTGAGTTTCGAAAAGGAGAGAAGTGATAGAGCTCGAGCGTAAAGGTCGTGTGAAGAGACGAAATACCAACTTCGTAAATTTTCCTTCCTCTGAAAAAGTAACATTGAATTCGTTAAGAAAGTGAAAAAAAACTCTCCTAGAACTAAAACTTGAGTAGCGCTAGCGTGAAGTGAAATAAAAAAAAAAGTTTCCAATCCAACAGTGACTAAAGTGGAAAAAAAAATTTTATAAACCTATTGTGTGGTGTAACATACTATTATACCGAATTTGTATGGACTCGGTGAATCGGTCGGTAAAAAAAATCAAAAAGACAAATTTTGGTTGTGCGGAAGGTAAATTTTTTTATATATAGACATATGCATATGTACCAGTCGATGATGGACATAAAATGCTTCAAGGATTCAGCGCTCGCCAACTACCAGAATAATAATTAATAACGACCAATAACGTATATCAATAATAACAATAACGTATATCAGTATTCAATCAATCATAAACTTTTTTTAAATTTGAATTATATATATATACTTATGAATTATCACAAAAGGGAATTTTTTGTTTTTGCATGCACATTCATATTCCTCTTTAAAAATAATCATTGTGTCTAGGCATCCTGGCTTATGGACGCAACGAAGACGGCACCAAGGGTTTTTTTTTCTTTCAGATTCACGTTCGCTAGTCTTATTAGAGGCATAATGGAGTAGATCTCTAAAGAAAGGGGCTCCATCAGATAAGGATGGCCCTTATACCGGACGGCCTCTGCCTCTCTTTTTTTTCGCGTCGCGATTTTTAGGTATGAGTGAGTTAGGACGGTAGCGGCGATATTCCTCTCCTTTTCTTTTTTTTCCCGGTTCTCTTTGTTTTAAATGTTTTTCGACAGCATCAACTAGGATGGTGTCCCTTTGGACACATTTTTTTCGAACCCCCCATCGGCTCCTGAGCAGCCGGCGAAATATGCTGTCTAGGTCCAAAGGGGCCTATTATTCTGCGAAAATGGAGGCTGCGCTAGTGGCCGAAAACATATTCGTAACAGTGTCTTGAGGCGTGATTGGGGTCTTGGCCGGAAGGCGGTTAGGACCATTTATGCCGGTCTGTTTGTGGCATGTGCTGCATATGGATCGTCAGTGTTTGCTGAGTGTATGTTGACTGAACGTGGGAAACGACTGATGAATGCATGCCAGCGAGTGGTTATGTATGCGTGTGTGCCTGTATGTCGTACAGTTTCGACTGATGCCATGCAGGTAATTATGGGTGTTGTACATCTGGACCTGGAGGTGCTCCGTAGGAGTCTATCCTTCAGAATCCGGAGGGACATGCCATTGCTGCAGAATGACTGGGTATCGAATGATGAGGTGAATGGAAGGAGTCGTCGTTCTGTGATCGACCTCCTGGATGAATGTATTATGTCTAGGTGGCAAACTAGATTGAATGAAAGTACCAAAGGCAGAGTGACTTATAAGTACATTAAGGATGTTTCTTTTGCCAGAGGTGCCCTGGGTTTGGACTTCTGTCTAAGTCTGGGATACCTCCTTATCGGTCACGGTGGTATGAATGCGTATTTGTATGGGTTGAACCACTCAACCACTGAGGGGTGTCAACTGTGCGGGCGGCGTTTGAAGATTGGAAGCATGTGTTCTTTGAATGTGTGATGTACAGGGTGGGCCATCTAGTGGTTTCTTTTTAAATCAAAGGTTATTTTGACACTGAAAGCTGTTTCCCGCTCGAAATCTTGACAGAAAGTCAGTATCATACCTCCGCGGAACGAAATGAGTTGCTTTACGCTTGAACAACGTTGGGAAATATTGAAAAGTTATTTCCAAAGTGAATGCTGTGTAGCCCAAACAGTGCGTTTTTTGAAAAGAAGTTTTGGCCGAAATGAAGCACCCACCGCGCCTGCTGTACGCAAGTTTGTGCAAAAAGTTCGTGAGACTGGCATGCTGGTGGACAACACTCATGGTCCCCGTCGTCGTATGGTGCGCACAGACGAGAATGTGGCTGCTGTAGCCGAGAGTGTGAGACTCACTCCACCAACATCAACTCACCGTCGATCTCAACAGCTCAACATTTCACGCACTAGCCTGAGGAGAATTCTGCACAAAGATATCGGATTATTCGCTTACAAGGTCCAATTGACTCAGCAGTTGAAGGCGCATGACCATCCGCTTCGTTATCGTTTCGCAATTTGGGCCTTAGAGCAGCTTGAATTGGACAACGATTTTGGGCGAAAAATCATCTTTTCTGACGAGGCGCATTTTCATCTCGGCGGCTACGTTAACAAACAAAATTGCCGCATCTGGGGCTCGGAAAACCCGCACGTTATTGTCGAGAAGCCAATGCATCCACAGAGAGTGACAGTTTGGTGCGGATTGTGGAGTGGTGGCATCATTGGACCATTTTTCGTCGAAACTGAGGCTAGGAACAACGTTTCGGTCAACGGTGAACGTTACAGAGCCATGTTATCCGACTTTTTTTTTTACTGAAATTGAAGACATGGATTTGGACGACCTCTGGTTCATGCAGGATGGCGCGCCATGCCACAATCGATCTTTTACGCACCAAATTCCCAAATCGTGTTATCAGCCGTCTTGGCGATGTCAATTGGCCGCCTCGGAGCTGCGATTTGACCCCTTTGGATTTTTTTTTGTGGGGAACCGTGAAGGACTGATGTTATGCCAACAATCCAGAAACAAATCAAGCACTTAAGGCCAATATCATCCAAGCAAACCGTGAGCTACAGCCCGAAACCATCAACAAGGTCTCGGAAAATTGGAGTGACAGAATGCGCTACTGCGCAGCCAGTTGAATGAAGTTGTGTTCCATCATTAATGGGAATGTTTACTCTTACTAATAAAGCCATAATACATGGAAAAAAATTTAATTTTGTTCATTTCATTGCATTTTTAAAAAGAAACTTGTATTTGGCCCACCCTGTACTAGGGATGTTAAAAAAATTTCGATATATCGAAATTGCGATATTTTTTGAACGATATATCGATAATATCGGCCGATATTGTAAAAAGCGATATATCGATATATCGATATTGAAATCCGACTATCGGACTCGATATTTTTTTTAAGTATATCATATTTTAGAAATCGAACGGGTTTTTTGCATTTAATCTGCATTTCTGCTTATTTATGTGATATGCCAGAAACGTTGAAAGTAGAAAAAAAATTTTCGATCAGGTATCTAACCGCTCCGTACCTTGTAGTTATTGGTTTTTTATCTTGCTCTTTCAAGTATGTTTGTATTAGAGGACCTTTTTTCGATCACATAATGTCTATCTCTGTTGAAACAACAAATTGCATCGAAATCACTTTGGTCTCGACATGAAAAACTCGTAGTGGAAGCAGCTTCTACCAGTCAGACAGTTCCAAGTCAAGGGTCCGTCCCAAATGAGTTGAAGCAGTACCTGGATCAATCCAACATGATGAGAACACCGGATTCGGATCCAATAAAATTTTGGTTTGATAGCCGTCATTTCACGCCAGTTCTGTCGGATATCAGTCAGAAATACCTGATTGTCCGTGCCTCATCGGTGTCATCCCAAAGAGTTGCGTCGGCAAAAAATATTGTGGTGCCAAATAATCGCAGTCGGCTTACTGGAGAGCATATTAAGGAGCAAGTATTCTTAACAACTGTCCCAGAAAAGTACTGGTTCTCATAAGCTTACATTTTAAAAATATGTCAATATATAATATTTCATTAATAAATAATTAAAATCAAGTTTGCTCAAGAGCAAAAGTATTAAGATACTTTTTTCGATTTTGCCCCTTTTATCCTTATTTTTTAAAAATAATGTATTTAAAAAATAACAGTATTTCTATCCGGAAACTTTATTTCATAAGTCAACTGAGAAGAATTTTCCACTTTCCACCAACATTTCCAATAGTTCAATCAAAAAACTCTCAGATATTGAAATTGCAATGATAAAATTGAAATTGAATTTCAGACTGTAAAAATAGCTAAATTTGGCAACTGTGATCGAAGGCAACGAAATCAAATGTCATTTATTTATTAGCTTTCGGTTTGCTAAAAGCCGCGTGCGCCGTATTTTTTATTAATGTTAAGTTTGATGCAGCATTGGAGTTTATTTTTCATTGGAAAAAATATTCGATATATCGATATTTTTCTCCGATATATCGTCAGCCGATATTGATATTTTTTTCAATATCGATATATCGATATATCGATATTTTTTTCCGATATTAACATCCCTACCCTGTACTCTGACTGGAGAGATTTGAATGCGATGGGTGTTCGCCTATTGAATGGATCGTATGATGTAAGTGAATGTCTAAAATCGAGGGAAACGTTTGAAAGGATGAATGAATTTGCCCCTATCTCCTTCAGAACTCGGAAGGAGTACCTGAGTGTTAAGGTATGAGTTAGCAGCCATACACGCAGGGAGGTGGTACTTGATACCATCGCTGGGTGAAAGACGATAATGTCGATTCCAGTGTAGCCTTTGGGGAGTGCCTACCCCACGTACCCGAAGAGGAGGGTCACCAGTCCCGAGTTGCAAGTAACTCAAATATATGGTAGTAGTGTTATTAAGCTACGAATCCTGACCGGAGGTTCTATTTCCGGTACCACGGGAGTCGGGGAGCCCATGGAAGGTTGCTTTCATCCTCGACACTGGAGAGGCCCCTAGGGGAGCAACGTGGTGGCAGTGGTTATGCCCAAGCGGGCAGAGTTTCCTTGTGGAGCTTGACGTGGAGTTGCGTATCAACCGGGTGCCGGGACCCACAGAACGGCAGAGATTTAGATAGGTCTCGCATCCATCGGTATGAATGTAAGGGCTTGCACCACTATATAAACCGATACCACCATTATCGGGGGGGTGCTGATTGTCGTCACAAAATCAATCCGTGACTGAAGAGGATCGTGGAATTAAGCCTTTACGGCAGGTGTTCACGTTAAACCAACCGAAAATATTGTCTCTGAACCGTCAGTAGGAGAAGAACTCTCGAAGTGGTTAGACGTGCCTTCCGTGATCGCTAAACAAAGTATTTAAATAGAAAATCGGTGTGGTACTTCTGCTACTTGTGGTTCTTGTGAAAGCAGTGTGGGATAGTTTTTTTTTTTTTTTAACGAGGAGTAAAAGCATCGAAAGCCTAAGTGTGAGACTTTAACCCGCTTAACATCTCCTCAGTCGTACGGATGGATCCTCCCGGAACCACCGTTAGGTATTGCGTCGGGAGGCCCACATAGCAAATTTGCTAAAACCGTCAATTACTGTCTGTCTAGTCTAGTCAGTCGTGTCCTGTGGTGCGTCGCGTTGGATGTTTCTTATTCGCTCAAAGCGGCGAAGTGTCGACATAATCCGTGCTGCTGCAGTCTGGAAAACTTGCCACTTGAGGGCTGTGTCACAAATGTTTCTAACGAAGTTTTCTACGGTCGGAGTTGCTCTGAAGGCCTCTGCAACCTCGGCTCGGTCGATATCTAAGCGCGGGCAGTGCAGTAAGATATGCCGCGTGTCCCAAATCTCGTGGGGACAGTTGGGACAGAACGGGTCTTCCTCATGCTTAAAGCGGTGAAGATACTGCTTAAAATAACCGTGTCCGCTGAGCAGCTCGGTCACATAAAAGTCCACTTCTCCGTGTTTGCTGCTTATCCAGCTGTCGATGTTTGGGATCAATGTGAATGTTCATCTCCCTTTGTTCGCGCTTTCCCAGCGTCCTTGCCATTCCTGGATACTGCGCCGTCGCTCGTCTACTTTCGATGCTTCATCTGCTGCTACCTAGAGTCGCTGAAGTTCACACAGAAGATGGTCCTTGAAGGACATGCGAGTGTCAATTAACACCCCAAGATATAGCAGATTTGACTGCGAGATGACCTCGTGCTCTCCGGCTCTGAATGTGAAAACTTTGCACACTTTTCGAGAGCTCAAAAGAACTGCCTCCGTTTTATGCGAAGCCAACTCTAGGTCCGCACTACTTAACCACTGCATAATTCTATCGATCTCATCTCTGCACAGAACTTCCACGGTGTGGATATGTTTCGCTACTACCACTAGTGCGATATCATCCGCATAGCCAACCAATGTGGTGCACGTTGGAAGCTCGATGCAAAAAACGTCCTTATACGAGGGCGAATGACGTGGAAAAATTGAGAAAACATAATTTTATCCGGAACAATTTATTATATTTTTCAACGTAGTCTCCTTTTAGCTCGATACACTTAGTCCAGCGTTTTTCCAATTTTTTGATCCCTTCCAAATAATATGATTTGTCCAACCCTTCAAAATAGGCGTTGGTTTCACTTATGACGTCAGTATTCGTGGTAAATCTCTTTCCAGCAAGCCATTTTTTCAAGTCTGGAAATAATAAAAAGTCGCAGGGTGCCAAATCTGGAGAATACGGTGGGTGAGGGAGCACTTCGTACCGTAATTCAAACAGTTTTGCCGTTGCAACAGCGGACTTGTGAGCCGGAGCGTTGTCGTGATGAAACAACACTTTTTTCTTCGCCAAATGAGGCCATTTTTCCTTAATTTCAGCATCCAATCGAACCCATAACTCAGAATAATATGCTCCTGTTATTGTTTTTCCTTTCTCCAAGTAGTCGATGAATATTATTCCATTGGAATCCCAAAAAACTGTCGCCATAAACTTCCCAGCTGATGTAACGGTTTTTGCCTTCTTCGGTGCGCTTGAACCGGCTTCCATCTATTGTTTTGACTGTTCTTTGGTTTCTGGAGTGTAGTGGTGGATCCATGTTTTATCAACAGTTACGAATCGACGAAGAAATTCATTCGGATTACGTTGAAACAGTTGCAAACTGTGCTGTGAAGTTGTCACACGAGTGCGTTTTTGGTCGATTGTGAGCAAACGCGGCACCCATCTTGCGTATAGCTTTCTCATGTCTAAATAGTTTTTCAAAATATTCCAAACACGTTCAAATGAGATGCTTACTACGTTAACTATCTCACGCACTTTTACTCGACGATCTTCTATCACGATATCATGGATTTTATCGATCATTTCTGGCGTGGTGACCTCATTTAGACGACCTGGACTTGGTATGGTTTGTGTGCTCGTACGACCACACTTGAATTCAGAAAACCATTTGTAAATCATTTGGATCGATGGTGCAGAGTCCCCATAATGCTTATCTAATTTTTCTTTGGTTACTTTAGCTGTTTTCCCTTTTAAAAAGCCCGTATCAATACACATATAGAGGATATATGAAACATTAAACATAAAATAAAGTAAAGTAGAAAATTAGAGACATAAGGCATTAAATATAAAGTAGAATTTGATATTAAAACCCCAAAACCAACGGGAAGGCAACCTGATCTGAAGACCTTTTCATACCACTCATTCAGAATGAGAGGTTCTTACCGCAGTAAGTCTCTAGAAGCCCTCGGGTAACTATCTTGCTGCAAAATATTGTTGAGGTTATTGATGTTCCATAATGTGGGGCCAAGCACTGAGCCCTGTGGGACTCCTCGTGAAACGTCGTAGCGCTTGACGCCGTCCTCAGTGTCATACAGAAGAACTCTTTTTTCGAAGTAGTTAGCTATGATTCGCTGTAGGTATCCCGGTACGTTGAAACTGTTTACTGCTTGCATTATTCGCAACCAGCTCGCTGAGTTGAAGGCATTCTTGACGTCAAGTGTTACCACTGCGCAGTACTTTTTGTCGCCGTTTTTCCATCTTTCACCGGATGTCGCATTACGCGCAATTCTCATAACAGCATGGATGGCATCGATGGTGGATCTCCCTCGGCGAAATCCAAATTGTTGCTCAGATAGACCTCCAGGTCTCTCGAGTGACTCCTGCAGTCGGTTACTGATAATGCTCTCCAGTACTTTTCCCAATGAGTCCAGCATACATAGTGGCCGGTATGCCGATGGTTGTTCATGTTGCTTCCCGGGCTTCAATAGCAGCACCAGTCTTTGCATCTTCCAAAAAGCGGGGAACACTCCTTCATTGAGACACGCTGTGTACATCCTGGCGAACGTCTCGGGATCCTTCCGGATGGCCGTTTTCATCGCTACGTTAGGGATGCGTCGAGACCAGGTGCTTTGTTGTCGGTCACTTTTCGTAGTGTCAGTAGAACCTCTTCAGCTGTCACGGGAATAATATTACCCATATCTGCGGGTAGATGATATATTTGCGTTCATTCACTCTGTGGTGGAAAGAGTGCCGCCACTACGCTGTCCATAAGCGCAGGTTGCGGCGCTCTGGGTCCTCTCACTCTTTTCGTCACTACCTTGTACGCCTTGCCCCACGGCTCGATATCCGAGTTATCGCGCAGGTCTTGGAATGCGGAGTCCTTGGCGTCTTGAATCGCTTTCTTAAGGTGTAGTCGGCATACTTTGTAGCTAGAATGCAATGATTGGCACGTGGTACGATTTCGCGCATGCTGCGCTTTCCTGTGCGCATGATTGCATCGCTTTCTGCATTCGGCAATGTTCTCATTCCACCAGTAGACTGGGCTGAGCTTCAGGCTACTGTGGGGGTCAGCAAGGTGGCGGATAGCTGGACGGCCTGCATGCAAATGTAGGTTAGCTGCGAATAATCAATAAGCAGTCCCCGACCAAGAGCGGCCGAAGAGGAGGGTGATGCTTAAAAGGTCCCAAGAACCCTGTGAAACTTTAGCGACAGGACGAATCGGCACCGTCCTCCAAATGTGCCTTCTACCTATGGGTAGCAACGAGGGACAACATCGCAATCTACGACTGTGTCCATATCAGCCAACAGTAACATCGAAACTAACCCCGGCCGTAGATATTAAGACTGAGTCCAGTATGGTCTTGATTATGAATACTGGAAACAACGAAACAAAATGATGGCATTTGGGCTGACGATTGCGGTATTCTGTTACCTGAGTATGTAAGAGTGAAATCGAGCAGAAATGGCTTTCAGGCTAATGCAGTAATCGCCTCCGTCCCGGTAAAACCTTGGCAGGTCTCAAAGAACGCTCCGCGTTTGTCACCATTAAGTTAGTGGTGTAGGCTCAGATGTAACATTCCTGACTAACACTGATCTGGCTCTGAACGCAGAACCCCATAAGGGCTTGCGTCAACCCTTGCATGGCCTCACTGCTTGCAAAGATAACCATGGGATCCTAGGTGACTACACATTCGAACGGGGATAACGGCTTTGAGTTGGGACCACAAAAACATGAATAATGATAAAAACAGCAACAAACCAAACAACAGTGAACGACGAAACAGTAATGACAACGATGGCGCTATAAATGTTAACAGCGGCAATGAAAACCCTTTTCAGAGATGCGCAAGGCTACAAAGGTCCCCAGCCGGCGCACGAGAACTTTCTACGACAGGAGGAAAACAGATAAGTGAGGGTTCTAAAAATAACATCACCAAAACGCCAACAGCAGCTGACAGCAGCAAGGAGCCAGAATCGGTGAAATCGTCGTTTCACCTTCTCGGTGAGCAGATTAACTCACTCGTGGACATGCTCAAGGATGGAAGGCGTTCGATTCATCAACCAATGCGTGATACAATCGATAGCATCAGAGCGCTATATGAGGTTTTTGCAAAAGAGCAGCAATATGACACTGCGAAAGAAGTAATTAGGAAAAACAACTCCTCGCAAACATCACCATGGTTCAAACTGAATCAGAAGAGAAGACAGGAGTCTGATCTTGAGACGCCACCAACGAAGCGCATGAATGTAGCGCATACGTCTGCTAAGAAGAAGAAGGCTGAGACAGCTTTGTTACCGAAGAGACAACCCCTTCTCTTCGCAAAAAATAACAACGCGCGGAACACAATGGAGGCAGCACAAGGAGATACAGTGCAACCACAAGCGCTGCCGAAGGAGACGGAGAAATGGACAAAAGTGCAGTCCAAGAAGCAGAAGACGAAGAAGGGTATAAGGTCAAAACCCGACGCCATCATTATTTCGGCTATCGGTGATCTTACGTACGCGGACATTCTGCGGACGATTAAGACAAATGACACCCTCAAGTCACTTGGCGAAAACGTACGTGCAGTTCGACGAACCGCTAAAAATGAGTTGCTGCTTGAACTTAAGCGTGCACCAGAGCGGAATACCGGAGCGTACCAGACAGCAGTGGAGAAGGTATTATGCGAACCCATACCATAACAATCCAGCTAAGAGATCTGGATGAGGTCACAACGCCAGCAGATGTGTGCGATGCGCTCCACGCACAGTGTAAAATACGACGACCGGATGAAGCATCGGTACGTAACATGCGGAAAGGGTATCAAGGCACACACCGGCCGGCATACCGGCCGAAGATGCTGTGAGAGTGGTAAATATGCAGCGGATACGCATTGGCTGGGTGTCATGCCGAGTACGCGAGAGCGTCTCGCCTACACGTTGTTTTAAGTGTTGGGGGTATAACCACTTGGCACAGAACTGTAAGGAGCCAATAGATCGGAGAAATATATGCAGGAAATGCGGCGAAGACGGCCACTTTGCGACTGCATGTACGAACAAAACGAAATGCGCATTGTGCGAAGGCGATCATGCAGCTGGCAGCTCTCGCTGTCCGCACATCAAAAGGCGGTCAAGAAGCTTGGACGATGAAAATTGTACAACTCAACCTCAACCACTGTATTGCAGCACAGGACCTCCTGCAGCAGACGATTTTCGAGCAACGGTTCGACCTCGCAATCCTGTGCGAGCAACACCACAACGTGGACGGATGTGAGTGGACGACGGATGCATCCAGCAAAGCAGCGATATGGACACTTGGTGGTAGGGTTTACCAAAGTAGAGCGTCAGTAACTTACACTGGCTTCACTTGGGTGAAATATGACGGCATTTACTTCTTCTCATGCTACGCTCCACCTAGTATGGACATAATTCAATATGAGCGGATGCTAACGGAGCTGGTGACGGAGGCCAGATCAAAGTTCCCGGCATTTATTGGTGGTGACTTTAACGCATGGTCGACGACATGGGGCAGCAGGAATACGAATCGCAGGGGCTGGCTTCTCATGGAATATCTTGCGACACTAGACTTCGAACTTTTAAATAATGGACAGCACACATTTGAGGCTGGGACCAGGCGCTCGGTGGTGGATCTAACGTTCGTCCACAACTCGATCGCCCGAAACGCTACATGGAGCGTCGGAGATTTTTACTCGCATAGTGATCATCGCGCTATTGTCATCGAGCTGCAGCAAAATAGACGTCAGAGGCGAATAGCTGTTGCACAAGTCATGGGATGGAAACAACGTGCCTTCGACGCAGAAGTTTTTAAGTTGGTGTGGGACGAGGCGCAAACAATGGACGACGAAGCTACCAATATGGCGACAAATATCAAGCAGCGATTGAGCGTGGCATGCGACGCAGCAATGCCAAGAAGGTCGGGTGCACCAACAAGAACCCCAGTCTACTGGTGGAATGAGAACATTGCCGAATGCAGAAGGCGATGCAACCATGCGCGCAGGAAAGCGCAACGTGCGCGAAATCGTACCACGTGGTAATCATTGCATTCTAGCTACAAAGTATGCCGACTACAGCTTAAGAAAGCGATTCAAGACGCCAAGGACTCCGCATTCCGAGACCTGCGCGAGAACTCGGATATCGACCCCTGGGGCAAGGCGTACAAGGTAGTGATGAAAAGAGTAAGAGGACCCAGAGCACCGCAACCCTCGGATCCTGCGCTTATGGACAGCGTAGTGGCGGCACTCTTTCCACCACAGAGTGAACTGACGCAAATATATCATCTACCCGCAGATATGGGTAATATTATTCCCGTGACAGCTGAAGAGGTTCTACTAACACTACGTAAAGTGACCGACAACAAAGCACCTGGTCTGGACGGCATCCCTAACGTAGCGATGAAAACGGCCATCCGGAAGGATCCCGAGACGTTCGCTAGGATGTACACAGCATGTCTCAATGAAGGAGTGTTCCCCGCTTTTTGGAAGCTGCAAAGACTGGTGCTGCTATTGAAGCCCGGGAAGCCACCTGAACAACCATCGGCATACCGGCCACTATGCATGCTGGACTCATTGGGAAAAGTACTGGAGAGCATTATCAGTAACCGACTGCAGGAGTCACTCGAGAGACCTGGAGGTCTATCTGAGCAACAATTTGGATTTCGCCGAGGGAGATCCACCATCGATGCCATCCATGCTGTTATGAGAATTGCGCGTGATGCGACATCCGGTGAAAGATGGAAAAACGGCGACAAAAAGTACTGCGCAGTGGTAACACTTGACGTCAAGAATGCCTTCAACTCAGCGAGCTGGTTGCGAATAATGCAAGCAGTAAATAGTTTCAATGTACCGGGATACCTACAACGAATCATAGCTAACTATTTCGAAGGAAGAGTTCTTCTGTATGACACCGAGGACGGCGTCAAGCGCTACGACGTTTCACGAGGAGTCCCTCAGTGCTTGGCCCCATATTATGGAACATCATGTATAATGACGTTTTTTTGCATCGAGCTTCCAACGGACACCACATTGGTTGGCTACGCGGATGATATCGCACTAGTGGTAGTAGCGAAACATATCCACACCTTGGAAGTTCTGTGCAGTGAGGCGATCAATAGAATTATGAACTGGTTAAGTAGTGCGGACCTAGAGTTGGCTTCGCATAAAACGGAGGCGGTTCTTTTGAGCTCTCGAAAAGTGCGCGAAGTTTTTACATTCGGAGCCGGAGAGCACGAGATCATCTCGCAGCCAAATCTGCGATATCTTGGGGTGTTAATTGACACCCGGATGTCCTTCAAGGACCATCTTCTGGCGATCAGCGAAAAGGCTTCAAAGGTGAATGGTGCACTCTCACGCATCATGTCAAACATTGGAGGACCACGCTCC
Source organism: Beris morrisii (assembly GCA_951812415.1). NCBI lineage: Eukaryota > Metazoa > Arthropoda > Insecta > Diptera > Stratiomyidae > Beris > Beris morrisii. The sequence goes on along the minus strand of OX638310.1, from coordinate 84,507,958 downwards.
AGCAGGCGAAAACTATTAGCAACGGTCACGAGTTCCGTAATGCTATACGCTGCACCGATCTGGGCAGATGCAACGAAGAAGAAATCGTATATAGCCGGAATCCGATCAATCTATCGTCTTAGCGCACTAAGGATTGCTATCGCTTTTGGAACAGTGCCCGATGAAGCAGTCGGAGTAATATCGGCAATGTTACCAATTGACATAATAGCGAGTGAACTTCAGCGACTCTACGTAGCAGCAGATGAAGCATCGAAAGTGGACGAGCGACGGCGCAGTATCCAGGAATGGCAAGGACGCTGGGAAAGCGCGAACAAAGGGAGATGGACATTCACATTGATCCCAAACATAGACAGCTGGATAAGCCGCAAACACGGAGAAGTGGACTTTTATGTGACCCAGCTGCTCAGCGGACACGGTTGTTTTAAGCAGTATCTTCACCGCTTTAAGCATGAGGAAGACCCGTTCTGTCCCAACTGCCCCCACGAGATTGAGGACGCGCGGCATATCTTACTGCACTGTCCGCGCTTCGACGTCGACCGAGCCGAGGTTGCGGAGGCCTTCGGAGAAGCTCCGACCGTAGAAAACCTCGTTAGACACATTTGTGACACAGCCCTCAAGTGGCAAGTTTTCCAGACTGCAGCAGCACGGATTATGTCGACACTTCGCCGCTTTGAGCGAATAAGAAACATCCAACGCGACGCACCACAGGAGACGACTGACTAGACTAGACAGACAATAACTGACGTTTTTAGCAATATTGCTATGACGGCCTCCCGACGCAATACCTAACGGTGGTTCCGGGAGGATCCATCCGTACGACTGAGGAGATGTTTAGCGGGTTAAAGTCCCGCACTGACTTAGGCTTTCGATGCTTGTACTCCTCGTTAAAAAAAAAAAGAAAAAAAAACCAGTAGACTGGGGTTCTTGTTGGTGCACCCGACTTTCTTGGCATTGCTGCGTCGCATGCCACGCTCAATCGCTGCTTGATATTTGTCACCATATTAGTGGCTTCGTTGTCCATTGTTTGCGCCTCGTCCCACACCAACTCAAAAACTTCTGCGTCGAAGGCACATTGTTTCCATCTCTTGACTTGTGCAACAGCTATTCGCCTCTGACGAAGCCAGCCCCAGCGATTCGTATTCCTGCAGAACCATGTCGTCGACCATGCTTTAAAGTCACCACCAATAAATGCCGGGAACTTTGATCTGGCCTCCGTCACCAGCTCCATTAGCATCCGCTAATATTGAATTATGTCCATACTGGGTGGAACGTAGCATGAGAAGAAGTAAATTCCGTCATATTTCACCCAAGTGAAGCCAGTGTAGGTTACTGAAGCTCTACTTTGGTAAACCCTACCACCAAGTGTCCATATCGCTGCTTTGCTGGATGCATCCGTCGTCTACTGGCATCCGTCCACGTTGTGGTGTTGCTCGCATAGGATTGCGAGGTCGAACCGTTGCTCGAAAATCGTCTGCTGCAGGAGGTCCTGTGCTGCAATACAGTGGTTGAGGTTGAGTTGTACAATTTTCATCGTCCAAGCCTCTTGACCGCCTTTTGATGTGCGGACAGCGAGAGCTGCCAGCTGCATGATCGCCTTTGCACAATGCGCATTTCGTTTTGTTCGTACATGAAGTCGCAAAGTGCCCGTCTTCGCCGCATTTCCTGCATATATTTCTCCGATCTATTGGCTCCTTACTGTTCTGTGCCAAGTGGTTATACCCCCAACACTTAAAACAACGTGAGAGAATGGGCGAGACGAGGCGAGAGGCGGATCGAACTAGGTTGGTTGCTAACACCAAGTTCGCGGAATGCGGCTTGAGTGTGACGGTACTACTCAATTTGGGGTCTAGGTAAAGAGCAATGGATGTCCATTGCAGGATCCCGACGGAAGAGCTTATGCAAGAAATTTACGAGAATAACATAATGGGGAAATTCAGTATTGATGAGGTAAAGCGAGGGCTTAGAATTGTGAGCCGCCCCATGAAAGAAGGTCTGGATGCAACTTCGACGGTAATATTTGATGAAACGCAGAAGATTATAGACCACGTCGTTGCTGCCTGTTTTCGGGTGATCTTTGACTTCGATCGTTTTTGGTAACAATATAAAAACTGGATTTTGATTTCACTATATTTTATTCAATTTCGTTTGACAGATAAAAACTTTCGCCTCCTTTTTGTTTCGCACACACACGAGAGTGACACCGGATGCTTTCTTCTGGCCCTGTCAGTTCGACGTTTTTTTCCTTCGCAGTTGGTGCTATTGGAAACATCAATTCAGCTGTGGATCGCCAGGGTTACGAAAGTGGAATGGATCGGCAGTGTTGCGAAATTATAGTTGACCGGCAGTGTTACGATCTTCAACACTGCCAAAAGGCTGTACGTAAGATGGTTTGGTTATAGGGTTTGGCGTTTTGATGCGGTCAAGCACTGTTACCGGTGCCTGGGCTTCGACCACATCGTGCGGGACTGCAGGTTCAAAGAAGACGTTTGCGGACGATGTTCTCAGAGTGGCCATAAAAGTACTTCGCAAACAAATTAGGCACACTGTAGAAATTGTGTGATGCGCGGCACGGCGGCAGGACACAATTTGCAGTCCAACCAATGCCCGGTATACGCGGCCATAGTGGCTAAGGAAAGGGCTAGACATTAGAAATCATGGCTGTACAATTCATAGAGCTCAATTGCCAGAGGGCAGTGGCTGTTATATATGATTTAGGTGCATGGATGTGTGAGTGTGACGTTATGTTTGCCTTGTTGCAGGAGCCCTGGACAGTCCATGTACGGGTCAGGAGCCTGCCCGCAAATATGCTTGTGTTTTCTTCGACTGGCGGTAACGCCGCCATTGTTGTGAATGATGTGAATGTAAATTGTCTGCAAGTCGAACATCTCACGAGTGTATATGGTATATGCGTTAGGGTGAGAGGGGACTTTAGAGAGATGTGTTTGGTGAGTGTGTACTGTGTGTTTGGGGATGACCTCATGCCCTATCTTAGGTTCTTGGATGGGGTACTGCTACAAGTTAGCAGCTTACCTATCATCCTTGGTATGGATGCAAATGCAACGTCACCGATGTGGCACAGCAAGGCTCCTAGACGAAGGTTTAGCAGCCGAAGGCCGCCACGGTGAGGTGCTGAGTGAATGGTTGCTTGGGAATGGTATGTATGCCTTGAATGGCCGAATGAATGGTATACCTTTGATGGGCCAAGAGGCGTTAGTGACATTGATGTCACATGCGTGAATGAGGCAGCGATGGCCTTTGAGTTTGAATGGAAAATTAGGAATGGTTGGGGTGTGAGTGACCACAACCCCATCGAGATCAAGATGGTCTTCGAATGAGATGCCAGCTAATGTAGCCTATTGTTGAGAATTGCGAAATTAAACAATTGGTTTGGATTCCGAGAATGCGTTTAATTTGTCTTGATTTAAATATTATAGAAAAACGTGATCGTTTACAAAAGTGAATAACGACGAACTGGTGCACGATACTGAGATGTCGAAAAGCAACTGCGTCACAGCAACGGAACTGTGGTCCGGCTTTGATATAGAAGTATGTGGGTGGATGCTGAATTCTAGGTAGCGCGTTTCAGCCTGCATACAAACCCTATCATACGAAAGGGTGTGACTGGTTTGTGTATGGAGAGCGAATTCTGAAGGATGCTGCTAAGCAGGCACTCGCTGTTTTCGAGCAGCTGAGTGTGGACGACCAAACCTTTCACTAGAAGGGATGGTTGAAAGAGTAAATGACTCGTTGTTTGCTAGGATTCGGAGTAGGAATCCTATAAGAGTAAAATGGTGGAACATGGCTCTTGCAAGGAAAAGAAGATGTGTGAGGCGCCTCTGGAAGAAATTCCAGAGGGCAATGTTGAATGGGAGTGAGGCTATTGTCCAATTCAGGCTCGCAATTGTGCGAGGTATGTATGAATATCGCGACTTACTTGTGAAGTACAAGTTGGGTGAATGGAGGGCATTTGTCAGGGAGAATGCTGATGATCCGTGGGGAACGACATATCGGGTTTGCAGGGGGAGGAATGATAGATATAGCGTGTCTGAATTGAGTATTGGTGGCAGCTCTCTGCTTACATGGAGTGAGTCAGTGAGTGCTTTGTTGAATGGCTTCTTCCCTGAGGCTAGGTCTCGGTCGGATCCAATTGAACTTGACAGTGGGGGAGTGCGCGTAGAAATACCTGCACTCCAACGCTGGAAGATTAATGTGGCAATGGCTGGGATCAGATCAGGTAAGGCATATTGGTGGGATGGAATGACTGGCGAGATGTTGAAAAGCATCTGGCGGGTCATTCCTGACCACATTCTGAACGTACTTGGAAGGTCCTTCAGTGAGTTTGTCTTTCCTGCTGTCCTGAAGATTGCTCAAGTGGCAGTGCTTCTTAAGTCACCGGACAGGATCACAAGTGATCCTGGGTCCTATAGGGGTATTTCGGTTCTCACACCTATGGGCAAGGTCCTGGAGGGGATCCTTGTTCGTAGACTGGAGAACATTGTTTCAAATACATGGTCAGATCGACTGTACGGCTTTCGAGCGGGCAAATCGACTAAAGATGCCTGGATGTATGGAAAAAATTGTGTTAATGACAGTAGGGTCGACTACGTCCTTGGGATCTTTGTTGATTTCAAGGGTGCATTCGACTACCTGGACTGGAATGCTGTGATTGGTAAATTTCGTGAATCTGGCTGCCAGAAAGTTGATCTTTGGTCAGATAACTTCTCTGACAAGCGAGCCTTTGTGAATGGTGTGCGTGACTATGTATGGAAGAAAGTGAGTATAGGATGTCCACAGGGTTCGGTCACAGGTCCATTTATTTGGAACCTGATGATGGACGAACTCCTGATTAGGTTATCTGGTGATTGTAGGGTGTGTGCTTTCGCCGATGACCTTATTATCCTCGTTGAGGAGAGAAGTCGTCTGCTCCTTGAGCGTCGAGGTGCTGCCATTATCGATATAGTTCATGGTTGGGGTGAAAAAGTAGGGGTTGATGACAAGTCGGTGATAATGCTGCTTAAGGGCAGACTGTCACCGAACCGATATTCATCAGTAAAAAGTAATGGCAGATCTCTCCGGTATGTGACTCAGATCATATACTTGGGAATCAGATTGTGCGAAAGGCTGAACTTCTACCTGAACCTAACCGAGCTAAGAGATCGATTGCTCACACTAGTGTGTTCGATTAGGCGTGTTTTGAGGTGTGAATGGGGTCTTGGCCGGAAGGTGGTCAGGACCATTTATGGCGGTCTGTTTGTTGCATGCGCAGCATACGGATCGTCAGTGTTTGCGGAATGCATGTTAACTGAACGTGGTAAGCGATTGATGTATGCATGCCAGCGAGTGGTTATGTATGCCTGTATACCTGCGTGTCGTACAGTTTCGACTGACGCCATGCAGGTGCTCAAGTTTTCTACGGTCGGAGTTTCTCCGAAGGCCTCTGTAACCTCGGCTCGGTCGACATCAAAGCGCGGGCAGTGCAGTAAGATATGCCGCGTGTCCTCAATCTCGTGGGGCAGTTGGGACAGAACGGGTCTTCCTCATGCTTAAAGCGGTGAAGATACTGCTTAAAACAACCGTGTCCGCTGAGCAGCTGGGTCACATAAAAGTCCACTTCTCCGTGCTTGCTGCTTATCCAGCTGTCAATGTTTGGGATCAATGTGAATGTCCATCTCCCTTTGTTCGCGCTTTCCCAGCGTCCTTGCCATTCCTGGATACTGCGCCGTCGATAGTCCACTTTCGATGCTTCATCTGCTGCTACGTAGAGTCGCTGAAGTTCACTCGCTATTATGTCAATTGGTAACATTGCCGATATTACTCCGACTGCTTCATCGGGCACTGTTCCAAAAGCGATAGCAATCCTTAGTGCGCTAAGACGATAGATTGATCGGATTCCGGCTATATACGATTTCTTCTTCGTTGCATCTGCCCAGATCGGTGCAGCGTATAGCATTACGGAACTCGTGACCGTTGCTAATAGTTTTCGCCTGCTGGAGCGTGGTCCTCCAATGTTTGACATGGTGCGTGAGAGTGCACCATGCACCTTTGAAGCCTTTTCGCTGACCGCCAGAAGATGGTCCTTGAAGGACATTCGAGTGTCAATTAACACCCCAAGATATCGCAGATTTGGCTGCGAGATGACCTCGTACTCTCCGGCCCTGAATGTGAAAACTTCGCGCATTTTTCGAGAGCTCAAAAGAACCACCTCCGTTTTATGCGAAGCCAACTCTAGGTCCGCACTACTTAACTGCTGTATAATTCTATCGATCGCATCACTGCACAGAACTTCTAAAGTGTAGAAATGTTTGGCTACTACCACTAGTGCGATATCATCCGCATAGCCAACCAATGTGGTGTCCATTGGAAGCTCGATGCAAAAAACCTCCTTATACATGATGTTTCATAATGTGGGGCCAAGCACTGAGCCCTGTAAGACTCCTCGTGAAACGTTGTAGCGCTTGACGCCGTCCTCGGTGTCATACAGAAGAACTCTTTTTTCGAAGTAGTTAGCTATGATTCGCTGTAGGTATCCCGGTCCGTTGAAACAATTTACTGTTTGCATTATTCGCAACCAGCTCGCTGAGTTGAAGGCATTCTTAACGTCAAGTGTTACCACTGCGCAGTACTTTTTGTCGCCGTTTTTCCATCTTTCACCGGATGTCGCATCACGCGCAATTCCCATTACAGCATGGATGGCATCGATGGTGGATCTCCCTCGGCGAAATCCAAATTGTTGCTCAGATAGACCTCCAGGTCTCTCAAGTGACTCGGTTACTGATAATGCTCTCCAGTACTTTTCCCAATGAGTCCAGCATACATAGTGGCAGGTATGCCGATTGCTGTTTAGGCTGCATTCCGGGCTTCAATAGCACCACCAGTCTTTGGAGCTCCCAAAAAGCGGGAAATAATCCTTCATTGAGACATGCTGTGTACATCCTGGCGAACGTCTCGGGATCCTTCCGGATGGCCGTTTTTATCGCTACGTTAGGGATGCCGTCCAGACCTGGTGCTTTGTTATCGGTCACTTTTTGTAGTGTCACTAGAACCTCTTCAGCTGTCACGGGAATAATATTACCCATATCTGCGGGTAGATGATATATTTGCGTCCGTTCACTCTGTGGGGAAAAGAGTGCCGCCACTACGCTGTCCGAGGGTTGCGGCGTTCTGGGTCCTCTTACTCTGCTCATCACTATCTTGAACGCCTTGCCTCAGTGGTCGATATCCGAGTTATCGCGCAGGTTTTGGAATGCGGAGTCCTTGGCGTCTTGAATCGCTTTCTTAAGGTGTAGTTGGCATACTTTGTAGCTAGAATGCAATGATTGGCACGTGGTACGATTTCGCGCATGCTGCGCTTTTCTGCGCGTATGATTGAATCGTCTTCATCATTCGGCAATGTTCTCATTCTACCAGTAGACTGGGGTTCTTGTTGGTGCACCCGACCTTTTTGGCATTGCTGCGTCGCATGACACGCTCAATCGCTACTTGATATTTGTCGCCATATTAGTGGCTTCGTCGTCCATTGTCTGTGCCTCGTCCCACACCAACTCATAAACTTCTGCGTCGAAGGCACGTTCTTTCCATCCCTTGACTTGTGCAACAGCTATTCGCTTCTGACATCTAGTTTGCTGCAGCTCGATGACAATAGCGCGATGATCACTATGCGAGTAAAAATCTCCGACGCTCCATGTAGCGTTTCGGGCGATTGAGCTCTGGACTCCGTAGGAGTCTATCCTTCAGAATCCGCATATATAAGACCATAATAAGACCTGTGCTACTATATGCAAGCGAAACGTGGACTCTCACCCAAGCGTCTGAAAAATCAATAGACGCTTTTGAACGACGAATTCTTCGAAGAATTTTGGGACCAGTAAGAAAAGGTACTGAATGGCGTATCCGGTACAACAACGAGTTGTATAACATCTACGACGACCCATCCGCATCGACTCTTATAAAATTTCGTAAGCTACAATGGGCAGGCCATGTGGAGCGAATGGACAACGGAGGAATTCCCAAACGCACACTGAAAGGTAGAGCTCATGGCAAACGACCGGTGGGAAAACCGCGGAAAAGATACGAGGACTCAGTTGACGCAGATTGCAGATCGCTTCTTAGATGCACAAATTGGAGGACGCGGGCGCTGAACCGAGATGACTTCAGACAGTGTATCCTGCAGGCCCTGGCCCGATTTGGTCTGTCGCGCCATTGATGATGACGATACCATTGCTATCAAGTGACTGGGTATCCTATAAGGATGTGAGAGGAAGGAGTCGTTGGTTGTGTGGCAACCTCCTGGATGAATGTTTGATGTCTTCTAGGTGGCAGACTAGATGGGATGAATGCTTCAAATGAAGAGTGACTTATGAATATATTAAGGATGTATGTTTTGCTAGAGAGGCCCTGGGTTTGGACTTTAGTCTGAGCCTGGGGTACCTTATTACCGGTCATGGTATGACCGGTATGGTATGAATGGATATTTGTTTGATTTGAACCAGTCGATTACTGAGGAGTACCAATTGTGTGGTGCCTCATTTAAGGATTGGAAGCATGTGTTGTTTGAATGTGAAATATACTCTGACTGGAGAGATTTGAATGCGATGGGAATACGTATGATGTGAGTGAGTGCTTGAAAATGAAGGAAACGTTTGAAAGGATGCATGAGTTTGCGCGTGAATCCTTTGCAATTAGGAGGGCATACTTGAGTGTCTAGTATGAGTTGTACAGCTATGATTCTTATTGTCCTATTTGTTTGTCTAGTGTGCTGTCTACTGTGTTGTCTAGTGTCGTTTAGTGTTGTTTAATTGTTGTTTAGTGTTGTCTTTGTTGCGCAGGGAGGTGATTCTTGATACCGTCGCTGGTTGAAAGACGCTAAGGTCGACTCCAGTGAAGCCTTTAGGAAGTGCCTACCCCACGCACCCGATGAGGAGGTTCACCAGTCCCGAGTTGCAAGTAACTTAAACATTTGGTATTAGTATTATTAACCTACGAATCCTGACCGGGGGTTCTATTTCTGGTACCACGGGAGTCGGGGAGGCCCATGGAAGGTTACTTCCACCAGCGACACTGGAGAGGCCTCTAGGAGAGCAACGTGGTGGCTGTCGTTATACCATAGCGGGCAGAGTTTCCTTGTGGAGCTCGACCAGTGCGACTTGTGTCGAACAGGACTTTGTCCGGGTGGCTCCTGAGTCCAATAGACCCATTAGATCAGCTCCAGGGATTGATACTCGAATGTACGGTCGCTCATCTTCGCCAGTACGTACCAATAGATAATCTACCATTGGGGTAGGGTTTATCGATAAAATCCGCTCTTGCGATTTATTGGCTATAATGGGTCGGAATGCTGCTTCTTCAGGCTGCGTCGGGTTTTCAATGTTTAGCTTCAGGATGAGTGGCGTGGGTACACCAGAAATTTTGCAACAGCCTGCGATTTCTTCTGAGGGTTTGCAACTTTTGAGGCCCCCCTTGTCCTCATTTTCTTCCCGAGTTTGTGCGTTTGATTAGACGCCGTATTACCGTTTTTCCCGGCAGAAAAACCGTTTGAACCCCAGCACAAAAGGGGGCGAACGGGCCTTGTCCGGCCAATCCAGAGAAAGGTCGTGGGCGCCAGTGATCCCTTTTTAAGGGTCTGGACTTTTCCCCGACCGAATCACAAATTCGGTGTAAAGTTTCGCGCACGCGTAAACACAAAAATTGCACTACGGAAGGCGAGCTGAAACACGTCACACAAATATTACACCAAGTAAAGGAAATGCCATGAATAAAGAAAACAATTCTAATTTAATACGAATCCAACTGACGACGTAGTCGTCTCAAAAGAAAGATAATTAACTTACTTGCGATTTCTAGCTAATAATAACAGTTACGTTTAACCTGGCTAAAATCATACAAATTAGGGCGCCTCTGGTGCGTAGTCCCTAGAAGACTTCTTACTCGTTGACCGGTGTTCGTTGTCGCGTTCACCTCCTTTTCTTAATATCCGCAGGTTTTCTTCGCTGATGGTACTCGTATGTCTTGTCCGCAGGTTTTCTTCGCGGATGTGAACATGTTTTGTAACTTTCCGAGCTCGAATTCTAACACTCGTGCCGTCACCAACTCGTGACGCTCGCTGCACGTTCTTTTCACAATTTTCTCAATCGTTCGTTTAATTTAAAAGCAAAGACCAAACCGGCGTTCCACTCGTGAAAAAAGATCGTTTTTGGGTCCGTCACTTACCGCGAAAAGGACGGTTACCTGGGCTTAAAAGACAGTTTCAATTCAACGATCGCTCGCGCTCGGTCGTTAATCCCGACTTCCAAACTTACATCCACGGATAACTTTCTCCTCGTATTCGATGACTTTCCTCGATTCATAGTTTATTGATCGGTCCACCCAGGATTCGAACCCAACATTGTTGACCCGATTGCGCCTTCTAGCTGCTAATTTCGCTCCGCGCAGTATTCAGCGACAATTGCTACTGGACAGCTCGGTAAGTGTGTGTGTGTGTGCGCCGACAGGGCGAAGCCGAGATTCGGTGTTGGGGTGGAGCCTCGCGTTGATGCTTGACGACGTACGTAAACCTAACTACCTCTACTAACTCGTAGTCCTAAACCTAACTAATTCTAGCCCTATTAATAAAATTCCTGTTCCTTATCCTAAGTACATTTAACCTACTAATCCTACAAATTCAAACTTCGCATCCAGCTCTTCTTTCATGTACATATTTTTGTTTTGTTAAATCTTTACTTGACTTCCACTAATTCGCTATTTTTTGGTTGGCTCGGATGTGGATGGTTTGAGTGGTGATTTTGCAGGGAGCTCAACAAATAAGTTCTTGGTAAGTTGGTAAATTTAAAAACGCGATATTTTATTCCACTAAACAATTCTCTTCTTATGTTGCAGGGTGACGTCCCGAATTGACCCGTAACAGCCGCAATGGACCCAACTTGGATTTCATTTCGTATTACTGTCCCGTTCTTTGACTCTGTTTCCGTTGCATGGTTGTCAAAAAATGTTTTGAATCACCACAAGAAACGAAGATTGTGAAGTGATTGAATTTATTTCAGTATCCATAAGCGTAACTCGTGCGGATAATATGTATTAAATACAATTATATACATACATGTGTTTTAAAAATCGAGTAAATAAATCAACAATAATTTATTATAAAAAGAAAAATTCATTAAGAAATGAAATTGAATGATAATAGAAAAGAAAGGAAAAAAAATAAAGCTAACAAAATGTCAAACAACATAGAAAAACATACTGCAGTCACGATCGGCTGCAAGCCAATCGTATAATACTCTAGATGAATACTGAACTCCGATTTATATTGTAGTTGGGGATAAAGTAGAATTACGTGTGTGCATGTTGTATGTCCTTTATTAAGGACTGCCATTAGATTGCTACTCACAACTAAAAGACAATAGTCAGTGTTTAATTTCATATCTTAAACTGGGTAAGTCATCGAAAAAAAATGTCCCTTTTGAAGGACTTTCACATGGGAGGTGCAGGAAGGACTCACTCGATTTCTTTCATATTTATTCTTTTCCTTGGAACCATTTGAAAATGAACAAGTACAAAATTTCCAATTCGTAGCTTGAAGCGTTCAAAAGTTATCGAAAAATATTGTTGAACACGTGTCTTTAGGACATTTTGTATGGCAGCTACCAGAAGCAGTAAAAGGATTTCGCTGATTAGTTAACTCGAACTTCGTCTTTACAAAAAACTAATTTATAAAAAATTTCCAATTCATAGCTAAAAGATTACTTGAGTTATAGTGAGTTTCGTAAATTAAGTGAATGCATTTTAACAGGATATTTGTATGGCAGCTACACGAAGGACTATCAGGATTTCTTTCATAATTCTACATTTAGTTTCAACTATAAAAAAAGTGACACATACAAATTTTCAAAGTTGTAGCTTAAACCCTTCCGAAGTTATCGGCTAATATTTTTCAACACGTGTTTTAAGGACATTTTGTATGGCAGCTACCCGAAGGAGTAAAACGATTTTGCCCGTTAACGAACTTAGCCTTACAAATTTAACCAAACATCCAGATTCAAAATTTCAAGATCCTAGGTGAAGGCGTTCTTGAGTTATCGTGTTCACGGACAGACGGACGGACGGACGGGCGGACGGACGGTCGGATGGACGGACGGACGGACGGACGGCCGGACGTCAAGCGGATTTGAGGTTTTTAGCCGCAAATAAACAAAAAATAATATATAACTTTTTTTCGTCTGAGGCTTGGTTCTATGCGTTACAAACTTTTGGGCTGGATTAAACTTATAATACTCTATATGATTTCATCTAGAGTATAAATAGTTCTACTGTGTGAAAGAATTAAATAATACATATGGTGTTTTATTGAAGAAGGTTAACGGGCAAAATCGTCCTACTCCTTCGGGTAGCTGCCATACAAAATGTCCTTAAAATACGTGTTCAAGAATATTAGTCGATAACTTAAGAAGGGTTTAAGCTACGAGTTTGAAATTTTGTGTGTGTTATTTTTCCAATAGTTGGAGCTAAATATATGATTATGAAGAAAATCCTGTTAGTCCTTCGTGAAGCTGCCATACAAATATCCTGTCAAAATGTATTCACTTAATTTACAAAACTCACTATAACTCAAGCAATCTTTTAGCTACGAATTCGGAATTTCGTACAAGTTAGTTTTGAGTGAAAAGAAAGTTCGACTTTACTAGTCAGCGAAATCCTTTTACTCCTTCTGGTAGCTGCCATACAAAATGTCCTTAAAACACGTGTTCAAGAATATTGGTCGATAACTTCAGAAGGGTTTGAGCTACGACTTTGAAATTTTGTGTGTGTTATTTTTCCAATAGTTTAAGCTAAATATATGATTATGAAGAAAATCCTGTTAGTCCTTCGTGTAGCTGCCATACAAATATCCTGTCAAAATGTATTCACTTAATTTACGAAACTCACTAAAACTCAAGTAATCTTTTAGGTACGAATTCGGAATTTTGTACAAGTTAGTTTCGAGTGAAAAGAAAGTTCGACTTTACTAGTCAGCGAAATGCTTTTACTCGTTCTGGTAGCTGCCATACAAAATGTCCTTAAAACACGTGTTCAAGAATATTGCCGATAACTTCAGAAGGGTTTAAGCTACGTCTTTGAAAATTTGTATGTATCAATTTTCCAATAGTTGGAGCTAAATGTATGATTATTTAGAAAATCTTATTAGTCCTTCGTGTAGCTGCCATACAAATATCCTGTCAAAAAGTCTTCACTTAATTTACGGAACTCACTATAACTCAAGTGATCTTTTAGCTATGAACTCGGAATTTTGTACAAATTAGTTTTGAGTGAAAACGAAGTTCGAGTTTACTTGTCAGCAAAATCCTTTTACTCCTTCTGGTAGCTGCCATACAAAATGTCCATAAGACACGTGTTCAACAATATTTTTCGATAACTTTTGAACGCTTCAAGCTACGAATTTGAAATTTTGTACACATTAATTTTTGAATGGTTCCAAGGAAAAGGATAAATATATAAGAAATCGAGTGAGTCCTTCCTGCACCTCACATGTGAAAGTCCTTAAAAAATTACATTTTTTTCGATGACTCACCCAGTTCAAGATATGAAATTAAACACTGAATATTGTCTTTTAGGTTTGAGTAGCAATCTAAAGGCAGTCCTTAATAAAGGACATACAACATGCACACACGTAATTCTACTTTATCCCCAACTACAATATAAATCGGAGTTCAGTATTCATCTAGAGTATTATACGATTGGCTTGCAGCGGATCGTGACTGCAGTATGTTTTTAGATTATGCTTAAACTTGTTCGATTGAGATTGAAGATCTCTGGAAAGTTGGTTGTAGTTTTGTATCGCATTGTTTAAAACTGAGCTGTATCCGTGTCTGGCAGTACGTATGGCAGGAACATATATATAGTCATGGTTGTCACAGTGATAGGAATATTTTATGTCGCTGTTTGTAGTCTGCCGCTTAATTTTGTTAATTTGGTCTGATGATTACAGGTAGTAAAGTTGTTCGACCGTGAGCAGTTGATATTTGGCATGAATGATTTTCGTGTGTTCTCGAGAGTTTATGTTATATGGATTTACTTTATTATTTTAATAATAAAGTATTGTTATCGATTTTAAAAAAAAAAAAATTTGCTACCCTGAAAAATTTTTTTCCACGTTTCATGACTAATAGACACCAAAAAAGCAAAAAAATTTTCAGTCCGTCTGTGCCGTCCGCCAATTACACTAAAAAAATAAAATTTGGTTTCTGTATTAAGGTTGACAAATAAAGTTTACTGAAAGTAAAATTTTTAAGGGGGGCGGCGGAGTATGGAAGTTGAGGGGATAAGAATTTTTCTAAAAAATCACGTCTTATATCTCAAGAACAGTGTATGATAGATGCTTAGAATTTTTACCGGAAGTAGGCCAAATAAACCCAAATTTTAGTGGTGAGAGGCTAGGTGTAGAGGGTGGGGGGGGGGTGAAAAGGAAAAAGTTTTGATTTTTATATCTCGAGAACCTATAATGATATAAAGCTGAAACTTGGTATTTTAATAGAACTATAGTAGTAGCATGTTAAAAAAATATAATATTTTATAGGGGTAGTATGGTACGGAGGTGGGGGGTGTTTTTTCTAACTATAGAACGGCTTATGCTAGAAAGTTGAAACTCGGTATGTATATGTAAGTCAACTAGAAAAGTCATTTAGATTGAAAAAAAATTCAAATATACATTGGCATACAGAGGGGGAGCAAGAAAAATAACCTAAATCATCTAAAACCTGCACTCCCATTCATAGGAGTTTGGGACTGCAGCAACACATTCGAGCGACAACAGCGATAGGCTTATTCAACTGGTGTGGTTGAATTAAGCTTATTGCGATCGGAGCACGAACATTGGTCCGTCGAGCCGGATTTATTCTGGACACTGAGCCGTCGATATAGCAGCGATTTCACACGTTCAACGAGCCCAAACGCCAGGTTCTTCAGATTCAACGCTGAGACGCAACATAACCCTTCCAAACATAATGGAATCAGAGATCCATAAAATCATTGAGGATCAGGAAAAGATTGCTGAGTCCTTAAAAAATTTGGGAATAAATTACCGAAAGGATGGTAGTTCCCGAAAAACTGAGGATTACTTTTCCAAAAAACTAAGAGACATAGATTGTCTCTGGGAATCATTTCTCCTAAACCACGAAAGAATCGTGAAACAAGTAGCAGAAGACCATCCATATATCTCGACTAAGATATTGGAGGAAGTAGAGCTTCTGTATAGCCAAACGAAGGCTACATACAAAGAGGGACAAATTGCTATTATGAAGCAACCAGAGCCAAGTACCAGAACTCAAATATCATCTGTTGGAACAATCCCATCCACCTCTTCAATCAGATCGCCAAATACGATATCCTGGACATGGCCATCTACTTTTACAACGACAACAAGTGATTTGAAGATGCCCGAGATGACTACATGGAAACCTCCTACTGCTGGGCCAGTACTTCATGGCCCGACCAACAACATAAATCCTGTAAACTTCATCCCCAACAATCTCCCAAGATTACCGCGCTTGGAAATCCCAAAATTCAACGGGGATTACAGGAACTGGAAATGTTTCATCGACATGTTCAAGAACATTATCCACGCAAACCCGGTTATAGGTCCTATCCAGAAAATGCAGTATCTCCTTAGCTATCTGGATGGCGACGCGCGAGACTCTATCTCCCATCTCACATTAGATGGATGCAATTACGAAGCTGCACTAACGATCCTGCAAGAACGATTTTGCAACAACCGAAAAATGGTTACCACGTACATCGATACACTACTCGATGTAGAAAAAGTTGGTCATCGAAGCCAAACGGGGTTGATAAAACTTTATGATACCCTAATAAACTGCTTGGCAGCGCTAAAGAACTTGCAATATAACACCGATGAATGGGACCCGCTTGTTGTACGAATCGCTATGAGGAAACTAGACAATGAAAGTGCGCGTTTGTTTGAAGAGGGAATTGAAAACATCAAGGAGATGCCAACTTTAGCCCAACTCTATAAATTCCTCTTGAAACGACATCAAACGTTAACTTCAATTAAAATACCCGAAAATATAGCAACAAATGGTAGGCCCGCAAGAAAAATCACTCTCGGACACAGTGGCACAGTCCTATTAGCAACAGCGATCGTCAACGTTTTTGCCAAGTTCGGACAAAGGATTCAACTTCGAGCACTAATTGATCCAGGCTCCCAGTCCTCCTTCATTACATCCAAAGCCGTCAAGAAAATCGGCGCCAAACAGGAAGATGTTATGGCAAGTGTCACTGGAATCGGATGTATAGAAACCAAAACCATTCGAAAGAAGGTATCAATAACAATAGCTCCGAGATTTCCTTCGAACTTCACTATCCTAGCTGAGACACTTGTCATGCCAAGGTTAACAGCAGTATTGCCAGAACAAACGGTAACAATACACAAATCGAGTCAGATCTGGTCATTAAAACTAGCAGATCCCGGGTTCAACATATCTGGAGCCATCGATCTTATCCTAGGAGCAGACGTATACGAAGACATAATGGAGGACGGATTAATGAAAGGAAACCCATTATTGTGTCAAAAGAGCAAACCCGGATGGCTACTGTCTGGTAAGATTATGGAGTCCAACATACAAAGTCATAAAGTTACATCCATGATCTCCATGACTGACTTTCACAAAAAAATTGAAAGATTCTTTGAAATAGACAGTGAAGATGGTCAAAGAGAACCATCGGATTCAGATATAAGGTGTGAAGAAATCTTCCAGACTACTCACTCCAGAGATACCAATGGCAGATACACTGTTCGTCTACCTTTCAAGGATAAACTCGGCTTACAGCCGATCGGCGAATCCAGAAACTTGGCAGTGCTCAGCTACCGGTAGGTTGAGAAAAGACTAAGAAAGGATCCAGAATTAGAAAAACGGTACAACGATTTTTTTAAAGAATATGTAAAGCTTGGACATATGGAGAAGGTCCTGCCTTATATTGGTGATGAACGCAACGTATACTATCTACCACATCATCCCGTGTTTAAAGAAGAGAGTACGACGACGAAACTACGAGTTGTATTCGATGCTTCCGCCAAAACCATGGGAGGAAGCAGCCTGAACGAACTTTTGCTTACTGGCGCGAAACTACAACAAGACTTAGCAAGCATCCTACTTCGTTGGCGAAAGTATAAATATGTGTACACCGCGGACATTGATAAAATGTTTCGACAGATTGAAGTAGCAGAAGCTGACCGTGACTATCAGAGAATCCTATGGAGATGCAGTGAGAATAGCTGCATTGAAGAATATCGTTTAAATACGGTGACGTATGGCACAGCTGCTGCAACATTCCTATCAGTAAGATCCCTTCTACGATCAGAAGGTCATTCGCTATGAAATTCACCGCTGCTTAACATGTTGCAAATTTGCAAACACAGTCAACAATCAACTGATGGGAAATCTACCTGCTGTTCGAATAACGCCAGCAAACGCTTTCACTTATTGTGGCGTTGACTATGCAGGACCATTCAAAACACGAATGTCTAAAGGCCGAGGATCTATCACGTTGAAAGGTTACATCGCTCTCTTTGTATGTATGGTTACCAAGGCAATACATCTAGAACTCGTCAGCGACATGACGACCGAAGCATTCTTGGCAGCATTCAAACGATTTACTAGTCGAAGAGGACTTTGTCTAGAAATATACAGCGACAACGGAATGAACTTTGTGGGAGCAAATAACAAGCTCGACAAAGATATCCAAGAAGCAATAAGAAACTCCACTAATGAAGTCGCCAAAATCTCCGCTAAGGACGGCGTTACTTGGAAATTTATACCTGTAGCCAGCCCTCACATGGGTGGGCTATGGGAAGCTGGAGTAAAGTCAGCCAAGGGACACCTCAAGCGAATTCTTGATGAAACGCCCATCATTCCAACATTTGAGGAGTTCGCAACTATTTTATGCCAGATTGAAGCTTGCCTAAATTCAAGACCAATCACTCCTATCTCCAGCGACCCAAATGATTTGGAAGCCTTAACACCCGGACACCTGCTAATTGGTCGACCTCTTCTGGCACATCCTGAGCCAGATAAATCCTGCAGAACTCTACACGATCGTTGGAAGATTCTCATAGCAATACATCAAGAATTTTGGAGGCGATGGTCTACAGAGTACCTTCACACTCTTCAACGTCGCTCGAAATGGACAAAAGAAACGTCAACTCCAATTGTAGGTGCAATGGTCCTAATAAGAGAATCAGATACCCCGCCGACGAAGTGGCCACTTGGACGAATCCACGAAGTTCATCCCGGGAAAGACGGTAAGACTCGAGTAGTAACCGTAAGGTATCATGGAAATCAACTCAAACAGACGTCTATTGCAAACATTTGCGAGCTTCCGATAGATATTCCTGCAAACACTCCAAGCGTTCCAAAAACCAACACAGTTGCAAATTTTACAAGATGTATACACAAAACGGTGGTAACAAGGAAACCACAAGAAAATAAAAGAAAACAATCTCCACCAGCCTCAAATCCTCCGAAGAAATTGCGAATCATTCCTTGTACCTGGGCAAAAAACTTGCTAAACATAGCAATACTACTATTTTCAATCCTATCAGTGGGAGCCGATAAAACATTTAATCACTCTGAACCTCAACACTTCAATATAGTTACGCCAGCTAGTGGTCTCTACATCGAAAAATTGGGACCCACTCAAATAGTAAGAGACAATTTACGACTAGAAGTGAATTATCCCATAAAGGATATCCTACAAGATGAGAAAGATGTTACGAGCACTTGGAACCAAGCAGAAAATATGTGCCAAAAAACGAAAGAGTTATCCGATCTTACACATTGTGAGACCTTACTAATGCATCTGAATAACAAACGACATCATATTCTTGCACAAATTCAGGAAATAGTCTCAAAACCGACTACAACTTCGAGACGACGTAGGGGTCTCTTGGGAAAACTACTTACAACTGTTTTTGGCGTCAACGATGAAGTCTATCAGAATATCGACACCCTAGAACGAAACCAGCACAACATTCTACAAACAACCACTCAACAAGCAATGTTACTTAACAACCGAATAACGCAGTCTAATCTTCGAATGGAGAATAAACTTGTACAATTCGGAAACAAAGTCAATCAAGTAATAAGCTCAATAAACGAAATGAATAAATGGTATGTAAAAGTTGACCACAACAGAATCAGCATACAAGTGATTTCGACCTATCTCACAGCGGTTGATTACTACGATGAAATCGAAGCCAAATATTCAAAATTAACAACAATGCTTCTCGGCCATGGAAATATTCTCGACTTCCTCGCCGTAGACAGCATAAATAATACCTTGAAGGATGTCTCTATGAAATTGGGTAGTCACTTCAGAATAATACGCACCCCACAAAAGCGAACATCGATGAAGAAACATGAAGATGAAATAAACGTTTACGGATATTTTTACATTGTCGAGGCAATCAAGTATGATTTGATCCATGTAACAGCAATACCTCACAAAAAGCAAGAACATAAATATTTGGTACCTATCATCAAATCATCAACGATAGCAGTCAGCTTCAATCATCAATTGTATTTCAATCTGGATGAAGAACAACTTAAGGCGTGCATGATTGAAGAAGACTTACACTTATGTATTCCTGATATGGTCAAGAACATGAACACCAACCCGAACTGTGTTTTAGACGAACTATACAATAGGCACAAAAGGAAACCATGTCCAACGATCGAGATTGAAACAACACAAACTCTGTGGAAGGAGTTGATGATGACTAACACCTGGCTCTTCGTAACAGACATTCCAGCGGTAGCATCCGTGGTATGCAAGGACTCCAGAGAAGAAATCCTCCTCCGATGCTTATCGGTATAATCCAACTCAAGGACAATTGCATCATCCAGACCGACGAGATTACACTTCGGTCATCCGTGGAAGAACGTCGAAGGGTAATCAGCAGCTTCTCACGTGAAATACCTCCTCATGTTTTAGAGCCTAGTTCAGCAACTGAGAGAAGTCATGAAATCATTTGTAAGGTTTCGGAACTATTATTCAACGAAGCATCCTATCACACAACGGGGCCTACGACTATACTTGCAACTATCAAGAGGCATGCCGCACCGACCGCAACTACTATTCTCATCACCGTTATCATCGTTTTGATAATACTGCAATGTAGAAGATGTAGAAATACTTGGACCCCAAAGAAAAACGAAGAATCCAATGATATCCGGCCAGATGCAGAATTGACACTTCAGGAAAGGTTCAACAAGGTTCATGCCGCCCGGGCCCCAACCTGTTCAATAGCAGAACATAGTGAAACATAAAGTCATCAAAACGCTGCAAATTAAAAGGTCTATGTACGACTCGACATAATTTGCATCGTTTTGATGACACATTTGGGTGAATGATCGCACATAATTACCCATCAAAGGTAAACAACTTTTATGTGCTATCATTCAACCAATTGACCCATATTGCAGTTTCAAACATGTAAAATGATCGCACAATGCATTTTTTCATACGTATGCATTTCTTCATACGTATGCTAAAATTTTCCGTATGCATTGTGCGATCATTAAACTTAAGCCTAATTAATATTTACTTAGATTAAGCATTTTTTTATTATAAATAGTCTTTAAGAATATCAAATAAAGCATTCCTCATTTTATACGCGCGAATGAACGTATTTCATTTAAGCATTCCCAGTGTCCCATAAACCATTATAATTATCCGTTCCTTACAACCATTAGGAACGAATAATTTCCTTTCCAATTATATTTACGGCTGGTGTGGCCGTAACTATAAGTAACAAACCTTAACCTAAATCATCTAAAACCTGCACTCCCATTCATAGGAGTTTGGGACTGCAGCAACACATTCGAGCGACAACACCGATAGGCTTATTCAACTGGTGTGGTTGAATTAAGCTTACTGCGATCGGATCACGAACAATCAATGAAAATGGAATGCATATATTTTTACGATTTTCATCATATCTACTAGGTCTTTCCAATTGTTGAATCCATTTGTATGCTACGGATTTTTCATATAAATACTTAGAAAGAGTTTTCAAGATTTTTTGAAATTCGACCCCCACGATGGTGTAAAGGGGTTGTATACATTTTCACGAACTCAGCCATATCCCTCAGGTCTGATTAGATGTCGAATAACTTTTTACTTCCACGGACTTGTTTAATAATCACCTAAAACTTGTTTTCAAATGTTTTCCTTTTTCAAAACCTAAGAGGGTATAAACGGGTTGAACACGTTTTCGCGAATTCCGTCATATCTCTTAGGAGTGATAAGACATCGGATTGGTTTTCACTTCCTCGGGCTTTCTTTATATATATCTAAAAACCCATTTCAGGATTTTTGGATATTCAACCCCAAAGTGGGTTCAAGGGGGTTGCATATATTTTCACAAATTCCCACATATTTCTTAGTTCTAATGAGATATTGAATTCATTTTTACTTCTTATGGCTTCCTATATAATCGTCAAAAAGTTAATTTCAGGATTTTTAGATATTCAAGATATTCTTAGGATTGATGAGATATTAGATTGGTTTTCACTTCCACAGACTATTTATATAATCGCCTACAAACATTTCCGATTTCATGTAATGGCCCAAAACCAAATCACGAAAAACCTCCTAATCACGTAATAACTACGTAGTATTATATTACTACTTAAACTGCGTCCCGGAGTGTGACCCAATTATGTAATTCATATTTTATATGTGGCAACGGCGTAAGTATTCTAGCGCGACCCCATTCTACCCATTTTTTTTAGGTTTTCAGTCACATAGTAACCTACACCGCATCAATCTTAAACGCGTTCCGAACTTCTACCCGAAAAATAATAAAGTTGCGCCCAGACTGTTGGCAGATTTTTTTATTGCTTTGTTTTGCATTTTCTGGATGCACTGTAATTTGGAACTAAAAGCCGATCCTCATATTATTATCCCATACTGCATCTGACTTATAAATAGAGAAAATAATATAGTTCGCTTTAACTTTCCAGGTACGTCTTTCCCGATTTTACGGAATATTCCTGCAATAGAAGCCAGGTTTCGCCTTAGTAGGTCAATGTGGAGGTCCCACTTTAGCTTTGAATCCAGCACTATACCGAGATACTTGAAGCTATCAACTTCATCAATTATTTCGCCGTTGAAAATAATGCTAATATCAGTTGATGAAGACTTATTAAAAACGACATATTTAGTTTTTTTTGGATTCGCTGATAGCTTGTGAGCATTGATCCAAATATTGATTTTATCGAAGTCGCAATTAATATCATTCTGTAGTGCATCAATGTCGGATGCAGCGTAAATTAAAGCTATATCATCTGCATACAGCGAAATACTTCCTTTTAGATTTAAGTTTGTTATGGAATTCGTATAAATTTTATATAGAACAGGCCCAAGAACACTATCTTGTGTGACACCACTGCTGACGGGAAGAAGAGAGCTATTCATGTTGGTAATAGATGTATACTGGAGTCTAGAAGTAAGGTAGCTCTTTAACCAGTCATACGGCGTTCCTTGTATACCGATCGCAGCTAGTTTTCTTAACAGAATTTCGTGGTTTACCTTATCGAACGCTTTTGATAGGTCAATAAAAACCACGAAAGTAAGGATTTTCTTTCACATGAAGACTGAATTTTGAATATGACGATCTTTTTTTAACTAACTGCGCAATCGGAACCGTCGTCCTCACTCTGGCCACACTGAAAACATCCTGAAGTAGTTCCAATTACTGGTAAAGTCATGATCCGACTCTGCGTTAAATTTTAACTTCGTCAATTGGATTAGGTCTAGTTGGCCATAAGACGTCGAAGGGATTTGACCTGCCCGATTTATTTTCCTCAAATTAATTTAATTTAAATTTAAATTTAATTGATTTTGAAGCCCCAATCTGCCAGTGTGATACCCTCTTTCGAGGCTGAACCCCGTGTGAACTTATTACCTTCCCCCAGTGACTTTTTGTGTATTTCAAAAACTATTAGTGAAATTATTTTTCGGTGACAGTTGGGTGACCACGGGGCCCTGACTCGAAAGGCGATTCATTGAGTTTTATTTTAGTGATAGGACACTAATCTCACAAGGACTTTTGTGTGGCTGCGACCCCATGTCTATATAGCAAGGCGGCGCTTAATTTTTTTCTGGGTAAAGCGCTAGTGATTGTTAATATCGATTCGATATAAACTACAATATTTTTATTAGAGCACTACTCTACCAGGTAACTTTTCTTTCTTCTGTTTTTTGGCACCCTCTATTTTATTTTTTTGGTATATCATAAAGAGCTTACTTTTGATAGCATATTATATAAGGTGACATGGCCAGCACCAACAAATTTGGCCTCCTGGCTACAGAGTCAGATCTCGCCTCTTCCCCTTCCGGCTCTCCAAAATCTAAACGTTTCCGTACTTTACAAAAACCTACCACTTCTTCAAACGAATATTCTGTGGTTTTCCCAAATGCACTTCCTCCTTCTCCAAAATTTGTGGTGATTCAATCCACTAATCCTACCAAAACCTTGAATCAGCATAATGTTTTTATAGTCAAGAAAGGTGTGGACCAAAATTCCATCCGTTTTACTAACTCCTCATTTTTTCGGGATGGGACCTTACTTATCCTTTGTGATAATGCTGCAATTGCTTCTAAATTTTTGAAAACTGCTAATATCAATGGAATTAGTATTAAATGTAGTTTGTATGGTAGTTTAAACACCTGCAAAGGACTAGTTTAGACTTCTTCGCTTATTTTTCTTTCTTATGAGGAGATTAAGGAAGGTCTCCAAGATCAGGGTGCTCTAGACGTGGTTCAATTGAAGAAGCCTATTACTGGTAAACCGTCGGGTTTACTTATTATAACTTTTGATTTGTATAATTTACCCAGTCATTTAACTATTGGTTTTGAGAGGGTGGAAGTTCGAGAGTACTTTCGGAATCCATTAAGATGCCGTAAGTGTCAACGATTAGGATACACCAAGCATAATTTTAATGCTACAGAGAATTATTGTGAATCTTGTTCTGACGCTCTTCCTCAAAACACTCCCTGCATTTCATCTTATTGTGTTAATTGCCAAAAACTCCTACACATGTAATTTCTTCCCCCTTAACTTCTTCCCTAAGTGAACATAAAACTCCTACTAATTCTTCTACCAATATTATTAACTCCTCTTCTGATACTTCATCAACAACAATTCCTTTTAAAGATGCAATAACCCATATTACATCTCCCGGCAAATCTGAAATTATAAATAAGATATCCATTGGTCTATCTATATCCAAATATCATCCTCATGTCATCCTGCTGCAGAAAACATATATCCTTACTGCCGAGGACTCCCTCAGCATTGGAGTTTATTCCTTTATTGAGAGAGTTAATAGACATGGTGCTGTCGCCATTCTTGTTCACAACTCGATAGCCTACGAAGAAGTGGAGTTGAATGTCGACATACTGGCCTGTACAGTTACAGTTAGTTCTGTTCCCCGCTGAAGGTAGTGTCCGCCTATCTGGAGTGTGGACAAGGGATTTCTAGCAGCGAATTATCTGAACTGACCACACAGCTTTCTGAAAACACCATGTATGGTGGCGATTTCAATACTCTCAGCCCCTTATGGGGAGGTGGCCGCTGGGATAGTAGAGGGAGGGTAGTGGCAGATTAGATAGAAGACGCGTCCCTTGTACTCCTTAATGACACCTACACTCTTCTCGTCCAGATCAACCCTGACTGCCATCGACTTGACTCTCGCTCCCTTCAGGTTTGCTGCTTTTCTTTCCTGGGAACTCCATACTAATCCAGAAGGTAGTGACCACCTGCCAGTCATCATTAGATCAACTCAAGGTTTGGCTAACTCTAGACTAACCA
Organism: Beris morrisii; assembly: GCA_951812415.1. NCBI lineage: Eukaryota > Metazoa > Arthropoda > Insecta > Diptera > Stratiomyidae > Beris > Beris morrisii. The sequence continues at coordinate 84,483,075 of OX638310.1, read as the reverse complement.
TCAGATATGTCACTTCTCGTGCCGACTGAGATAATTACAGAGTGTCCACGGAAGAGACGGCAACGAGGTATACGGCTTCAGCCAATGTGAACAAGGAGGCGGCTCAATTGGGTAAAATTATTCGTTCTGCTGCAGCCACTTCAATCGTTTGTTCCTCTCCTTCCTCACGTACTCAACCACTCTGGATGGACACGGACATCGCTAATTCTATTAGAATAAAGAATAAAGCTTGGAAAAGCTTCTACAGGCACCCAACGGATACTAACATAGCAACGTACCGTCTTGAGGCGGCTTCAACTAAGAAAAAGATTAAAGCTGCTAAAAAAAAAATGGGAATTCTTTTGCTCGCATATGTGGAAGTGGGCTGTTCAAGTGCCTATTCGAAAGAAGTCCAATCTTTCAGCTACGGCTATACATCCTAAGCATATACGTCCTATATCACTGCTACCTTGCGTATCAAGAGTCTTTGAAAAGATTTTGGGTAAGAGACTTGGTATCATTCTGGAAAGTGTATTAACGGACAGCAACACGGTTTTAGGCTGAAGAGAGGCACAACCTCTCTTTTGCTTGACCTAGAATACCAAACCAGATTCTCTTTTTCCAAAAAAAACAGAATATCATGTAATATCTCTTGATCTGGAGAAGGCTTTTGATCGGGTAATCAAAACCGTAGTTACAGGACAACTATCTGTCTGTGGAGTCGATTTTCCGTTTGTCCGGAAGGTTGATAATTTGCTTTCTTCTCGTTCCTTCGTGGTTAAAGCTAATGGTTGTATTTCTGGGGCTCAAAAGGTGGATAACGCTATACCTCAGGGTTCTCCCGTTTCACCGTTTTTGTTTAATACACACTCCTTATCCCAACTCCTTTTTGACATTCCTGATATATCACATTACATTTATGCTGATAATATTTATATTACTTCCCCTGTTCAAATCTCACTGATATATATATACATAGAAGAGAAAAAATTTTTATTGACGCCTGGTGCAACGAGACGGGTACCAAATTACCGTTTGAGAAAGGGGATTTTTTATCTTTAACGAATAAATTGAGACTTACTATTACTGAGGTCAACTTAGACGATATTACTATTCACCCGCTTACCGCCTGCAGATTACTTGCACTTATTTTCCAACCCAAGTTGCAATGGAACATTCACATTAAAAATATTATATCTTCGTTGGGGAAGGTGTTCAATCTCGTTCGAGTTCTTGGTTGCAGAAGCCTGGGTGTCAGCACATCTCCTATTGTGCATGTCGCTCTGACGCTTATATGGGGATATGTACAATATGGTCTCTCAATTTATGAGATCACAACTAAACTCAACCTAAATAATATTCAAGTCGCCATTAACAAAATAATTAGAGCACCTGTCCTTTTTGAAGGACTTGCACATGTCAGGTGCAGGAAGGACTCACTCGATTTCTTACATATTTATCCTTTTCCTTGGAACCATTTAAAAATGAACGTGTACAAAATTTCAAATTCGTAGCTTGAAGCGTTCAAAAGTTATCGAAAAATATTGTTGAACACGTGTCTTAAGGATATTTCGTATGGCAGCTACCAGAAGGAGTAAAAGCATTTCGCTGATTAGTAGACTCGAACTTTGTTTTTACTCAAAACTAATTTGTACAAAATTTCCAATTAATTTTTAATTAATTTATTTTTAATTAATTAATTATTTTATTTTTCCATATACGTTTACATGTTATTATGCTCCACATGAGCTATACTGCTTGTGTGTGGAGTAGTGATTAATATTATTCATTGGAACATTAATAAATTCATTATTAATATAAAAGAAATAAGGATCATTAGCATTATTTACATAATTCATTAGATTTGAAAATTCAACAATAAATATAAAAAACAGAAAAGAAACATTAATATTATTCATTTCGTTTGAAGGAAAACAAATGAGAGGAAATACAATACTTATATACATTTTTCATATTCAGCATTTTTTTTTTTTTTTTAAATAATCATATTTATTAGTTTAAAACTTTTTATTACGAAGTATTTAAGTTTCACTTTATAGTTCAGAGCTGTTAGATTATTTTTAATAATTACTGGTAGAGCGTTAAACAGCCTGGACCCTATAACACTGGCATGTCTTGATGTAAGCGCTTTCATACATTTCGTTGTGACTAGAGGATTTGTTTTAAGTAGTCTCGTGGTATAATTCATGTTTCGTTGAGGGAAGCTAGACAGGTTTTTGAAAATAAATTTCAGAACAGTCAGAGCGTAGATTTGTCTTATGTTAAGTACGTTGAACTCCTGGAAGGCTTTAGTAGTTGAGTAGAAAATACTTTGTTTCAAACAAATTTTGATTATTTTGCTTTGTAAATGACATATTGGATTAATCTTATTAGAAAAAGCAGCGCCCCAAGCTATAATACCATATTGGAGTAACGACTGTACAATGGCAAAATACACTGTTTTCAGTAGATGAATATCAAGGTAATTTCGTAGAATTATAAATTTATATATAGTTTTACGAACTCTTGCGCATAGGCTTTGAATATGTTTTTCCCACTTGAAGTCTTTGTCAATAATAATTCCTAAGTATTTAATTGTCTCAGTTTTTTTTAACTCCTTATTATTTATAGTTAGACTAAAGCGGTTTGATATAGTCTGAGAAGTATACTCAAGAGCCATGAACTGCGTTTTATTGGAGTTGAGAGCCAATTTATGGTTACAGAGCCACTTGTAGACTAACTGAAGACCATTTTGCGCAAGAGTTCTGGCAGTCTCCCACTTGTCAGCAAAAGCCACTACATGCCCGAAGGAGTAATTATCCAGGACTTTTCCAAGGTCGTTTATGTAGATAAGGAACAGAAGCGGTCCTAAGACTGACCCTTGCGGAACCCCACATACCACTGGTAAGTTCCTGCTTAAGGTGTCACCGATTTTAACACTTTGTGATCTGCCTAATAGAAAACTTTGTAGAAGTAAGAGTGTTTTCCCATCGAATCCCACACCCTTTAGTTTACGTGTCAAAATGTCGTGATTGACGGTATCAAAGGCTTTTTGAAGATCCAGAAAAATAGCGAAAACTTTTTCATTTCTGTTTATAGCGTTGTTTATATAGCTTGTCAGGTCGTATATAGCATCTGATGTACTGCTGTTTGTTTTGAATCCATATTGGTTCGAAACTAAAACTTTATTAAGGTCTAAATGATTCACCATTCTTTTTTTTATAATTTTTTCAAGAAGCTTTGAAAGTGTGGATAGCACTGAAATTGGTCTGTAGTTAGATGGGTTTAGTTTATCACTGGATTTATATATTGGTGTTATAACAGCATGCTTTAACTGTTTCGGGAAGATACCTTGAATTAGACACATGTTAAAAATGTAAGTGAGAGGCGCTACAATTAGATTAGCAGTACGTTTGATGATACGTGGAGAACATTTGTCAGGGCCAGTGGATTTGTTGACTTCCAACTGGGAAATAAATTCATACAGCTCCTGTGGAGTTATTAAGGTAAAGTCAGTTATCTTATTTGTTATAGGCATTGATAGACTAACTTCATCAAGTATTTCAACCGAGTTTGATATGTTTTCCCCAATTTCTGAAAAGTATTCGTTTAGCTCGGTAGCGATCATCATTGGATCGGTAATTAGATTTCCTTCTTTGGAGCTGATTTCAGGTATATCTGATCTAGATTGTGATTGGAACGTAATTTCGTTGATTTTATTCCAGAGTTTCTGAGGACTGTGTTTGACTTTTCGAATTTCATTTTGAAAGTAACTACATTTCGCCATCTTGATGATATTACTTAGTTTATTCCGATACCGTTTGTACAAGGCTACAAGTTCTACATTTGACAGCTGCAGCTTTACCTTACGTGCTAACTTATTTCTGTATCTTATGGACGTAATAATTCCTTTTGAACCCCATTTTTTGACAGCTTTAACTGCTTGACATAATTTATTTTTGGGCTTAAGTGATTTATCTAATGCATTGTTTATAATGTTTAAAAATTCTCCCATACAGTGTTCAACATTTGTCGAGGAGTATATATTGTCCCACGTTTCCCCTACTAATTCAGCGGAAAGAATATTCGTATCCACGTACATCATAGCATTTACCTCTGGACTTTGAGTATTTCTAGACAACTTTTCAATTTTTTGAAAATCTAGTTTTGCCATAATGCTGTAGTGGTCAGTGACATCCGACTCATATATGGCTGTAGATAACTCAGACTGACCTCCATTTTTAGAAAATATATGGTCTATACACGAAAAAGTACTGCAGGCAACCCTCGTCTTACCTAGCAAGTAATTATTAAATCCATTCCTAGACATGGTGTCTAGATATTCATGAGTAATAGAGGAGTGCCTGTTTACTAAGATGTTAATATTTATGTCACCTATAAGAATTTGATTAGATATATGGTTTTTCGATTGCAAGTAATTGTCAAGCGAGTTTATAAAGTTGGTTGGATGGGAGCTTGGTGTTCTATAAATACTAGTAATAAGGAGCTTTATCTCGTTTGTTAGTTTTAATTCTAAAGCTAAAGTATTCGCTTCGTTTATATTGCGGCACACACTTTCAATTTCGAAACTATCTCGTACATACACAACTATTCCATAGCATTTAGTAAACTTATTGGATTTCATATACATAGAAAAACCCTCCAAACCAAAGCAATCAGAGGAGTCTAGCCATGTTTCCGTTAGTACGATAACATCAAAATTGATTTTTAAGTATTCTAGTAGGATTTCTAACTCAGTGCAGTGTTTAGGTAAACTTCTAATGTTCAAGTGAAAAATTTTAAAAGTTAGCCCCAAACTGTGATCATAAAAGCGCATACATTCTTTTGGGTTTTTTAAGATTGAGGTTGTTGTTTCATTCCAGCTGTCTATAATGTTTGTGAATTCAGCCATGAAACATACTGCAGTCACGATCGACTGCAAGCCAATCGTATAATACTCTAGATGAATACTGAACTCCGATTTATATTGTAGTTGGGGATAAAGTATAATTACGTGTGTGCATGTTGTATGTCTTTTATTAAGGACTCCCATTAGATTGCTACTCAAACCTAAAAGACAATATTCAGTGTTTAATTTCATATCTTAAACTGGGTAAATCATCGAACAAAAATGTCCTTTTCGAAGGACTTTCACATGGGAGGTGCAGGAAGGACTTACTCGATTTCTTACATATTTATCCTTTTCCTTGGAACCATTCAAAAATTAATGTGTACAAAATTCCAAATTCGTAGCTTGAAGCGTTCAAAAGTTATCGAAAAATATTGTTGAACACGTGTCTTAAGAACATTTTGTGTGGCAGGTACCAGAAGGAGTAAAAGGATTTCGCTGACAAGTAAACCCAAGCTTCATTTTCACTCAAAACTAATTTGTATAAAATTCCGAATTCGTAGCTAAAAGATTACTTGAGTTATGGTGAGTTTCGTAAATTAAGTGAGCACATTTTGACAGGATATTTGTATGGCAGCTACACGAAGGACTAACAGGATTTTCTTCATAATTATGTATTTAGCTCCAAATATTGGAAAAATAATACGTACAAAATGTCAAAGTCGTAGCTTAAACCCTTCTGAAGTTATCGGCCAATATTCTTGAACACGTATTTTAAGGACATTTTGTATGGCACCTACCAGAAGGAGTAAAAGGATTTCACTGACAAGTAAACCCAAGCTTCGTTTTTACTCAAAACTAATTTGTACAAAATTCCGAATTCGTAGCTAAAATATTACTTGAGTTGTAGTGAGTTTCGTAAATTAAGTGAAGACATTTTGACAGGATATTTGTATGGCAGCTACACGAAGGACTAACAGGATTTTCTTCATAATCATACATTTAGCTCCAACTATTAAAAAAGTAACACACACAAAATTTCGAAGTAGTAGCTGAAACCCTTCCGAAGTTATTTGCTAATATTCTCGCACACATGTTTTAAGGACATTTTGTATGGCAGCTACCCGAAGGAGTAGGACGATTTTGCCCGTTAACGAACTTAGCCTTACAAATTCAACCAAACACTTAGATTCAAAATTTCAAGATCCTAGGTGAAGGCGTTCTTGAGTTATCGTGTTCACGGACAGACGGACGGACGGACGGGCGGACGGACGGACGGACGGACGGACGGACGGACGGACGGACGGACGGACGGACGTCAGACGGATTTGAGGTTTTTGGGCACAAATAAACAAAAAATAATATATAACTTTTTTTCGTCCGAGGCTTGGTTCTATGCGTTACAAACTTTTGGGCTGGATTAAACTTATAATACTCTATATGATTTCATCTAGAGTATAAAAATGCAAGTGATTAAAAGAGTTGATGTAAACAGATATAAAATATGTATAAAAATATATGATTTACTTAATTGAGAATTTTTATTTTCCCTTTCCGTTTGTTTGCAAAATTTAGAAAAACAAAGAAAAAACTAAGGTTTATTTTTAAGTTTAGGCGAAGCTTCTCCACTAGCTGATTCGATTTTACTTAATTGGTTGAAGAGGTCAACTGAGGTAATCTTAGTTGGGTTCGTATATTCTAACTTTTTTACGAAAACGCAGCCTCCTTTGGTGAAGTATTGGTCAATAAGACCCTTGCGGTGAGCTGATATAGCCATTCGAACAAATTCCCGGTTGGGTTCCGTTAGACTATCGTTTCCGAAAATCCGAGATGATCCGTTAAAGCCAATGGATTGGGCAGTTGGTTTTGAAATCCGCATTGCCGTAATAAAATTTACCTTGTCATGCACGTTACAAAATTTTGCAATAATTATCCGTTGGTTCTTCGAGTTGGAATTTCGCGCACGAAAAAGCGATGGTGGTGTAGTAGTGTTGAAACCAACAGCAGTAGACAGCTTGGTGAAGATGTCACTTAGGTTTTCGGATTCGTCATACGGCACACCGGCAACAATAGCGTCGCATTTAATTGCTTCCTGGTCCAGGTAGTTTAATCGAATACTCAATTTCGTGATCGTGGATTTAAAAGTATCGCATCGCTGAGTGACGTCACGGACGACAGTTTTCAAGCTGTTAATTTCCTTGCGTTGCTCGTTCACAGTTTCGGCCAGGGCACTTAAACTTTGTTTCACCGATCTGCTTAATTCCTTATTCTGCGCCTCTATTAATTTTTTTATTTTTACGAACTGGTCATTAAACATCGTATCCAATGATTTTGTATCAGATGGCTCATCATTATTGGAGAGTGTAGCTTTTCTGGTATTTTGCGGGGCCATTTCACTTATTTTCCCTTTTGTGTGCCGAAACGAAACACTATTTGGTCACAGAAAACTATGCTTATATGTTCTCAGATAGTCAATACTTAATTACTTATATCATTTATAGCGTTCATTGTAATTTTAGCGAAGATTAAATTTTTAATATCACTCAAAAGACCGAATTTAAAAATATTTAGCCGGAGAAAACTTTCAACCAGATTACTAGGTGTCCACCATTTTTTGATAGCTAAAAGATTACTTGAGTTATAGTAAGTTCCGTAAATTAAGTGAAGACGTTTTGACAGGATATTTGTATGGCAGCTACACGAAGGACTTATAGGATTTTCTTCATAATCATACATTTAGCTCCAACTATTGGAAAAATAACACATACAAAATTTCAAAGACGTAGCTTAAACCCTTCTGAAGTTATCGGCCAATATTCTTAAACTACGTGTTTTAAGGACATTTTGTATGGCAGCTACCAGAACGAGTAAAAGGCTTTCGCTGACTAGTAAACTCGAACTTTCTTTTCACTCAAAACTAATTTGTAAAAAATTCCGAATTCGTAGCTAAAAGATTACTTGAGTTATAGTGAGTTTCGTAAATTAAGTGAATACATTTTGACAGGCTATTTGTATGGCCGCTACACGAAGGACTAATTGGATTTTCTTCATAATCACACATTTAGCTCCAACTATTGGAAAAATAACACATACAAAATTTTAATGTCGAACTTTAACCCTTCTGAAGTTATCGAACAATATTCTTGAACACGTGTTTTAAGGACATTTTGTATGGCAGCTACCCGAAGGAGTAGGACGATTTTGCCAACAAATTCAACCAAACATCCAGATTCAAAATTTCAATATCCTAGGTGAAGGCGTTCTTGAGTTATCGTGCTAATGGACAGACGGACGGACGGACGGACGGTCGGACGGACGGATGGACGGACGGACGTCAAGCGGATTTGAGGTTTTTGGCCAAAAAAAAACAAAAAATAATATATAACATTTTTTCGTGCGAGGCTTGGTTCCATGCGTTACAAACTTTTGGGCTGGATTAAACTTATAATACTCTATATGATTTCATCTAGTGTATAAACATACTGCAGTTAGAGATCGGCTGCAAGCCAATCGTATAATACTCTATATGAAATAGTGAACTCCGACTTATATTTTAGTTGGGGATAAAGTAGAATAAGGAGTGCGCATGTACTTTGTCCTGTATTAAGGACTCCTATTTAGTTGCTAACTCAAAACTGAAGAAAATATTATCAGTGTCCAATTTCATATCTGGAACTTTGTAAATGACCAAAAGTAATCTTTTCCCTGTTCAATGACATTCACATAGGAGTGGCATAAAGTACTTACTTGATTTCTAGCATATTTATTCTTTTTCGTGGAACCATTTAAAAATTAATGTGAACAAAATTTCAAATTCCTAGCCTGAAGCGTTCAAAAGTTACCGGAAAATATTATTGAATACTTGTCTTAAAGACTTTTTGTATGGGAGCTACCCAAAGGAATGGATAGATTTTGCTGACAAGTAAACTCGAACTTCGTTTTCACTCAAAGCTAATTTGTACAAAATTCCGAATTTGTGGCTAAACGATTGTTTGAGCTATAGTGAGATCCGTAAATTACGTGAAGACATTTTGACAGGATATTTGTATGGCAGCTACACGAAAGACTAATGCGATTTTCTTCATAATCACACATTTAGCTCCAACTATTGGAAAATCAACATGTAAAAAAATTCTAAGTCGTAACTTAAACCGTTCTGAAGTTATCGGCCAATATTTTTGAACACATGTTTTAAGAACTTTTCGTATGGGACCTACCCGAAGGAGTACAGGAATTATTCTGTCTAATGAACTCGAACATAATTTTCCTTTAAAACTAATTTGAACAAAAATTCAACAGCGTGGTTGAGCGATTTCTTGAGCTATAGTGAATTCCGTTAATAGAGTGAGGATATTTTTACAGGATTTTTGTAAGGCAACTGCTAGAGGACTTATGGGATTTTTTTGATATTCATACCTTAAACTATAACTATCAGAAAACTAACGTAAACAAAATTTCAAAGTTGTAGCTTAAGGTGTACCGAAGTTATTGACCAATATTCTTGAACACGTGTTTTGAAGACTTTTTGTATGGTAGCTACACGAAGGAGTACGACGATTTTGCACGTTAACTAAGTCAGTCTTACAAATTCGACCATACATCCACATTCTAAATCTCATGATCCTAGTTCAAGGCGTTCTTGAGTTATTGTGCGCACCGACAGACAGACGGACGGACAGACGGACAGAAGGACAGAAGGACAGACGGACAGGCGGACAGACGGCTAGATGGACGGACGGACGGACCTCAAGTGGATTTGGAGTTCTTGGTCACAAATAAACATAAAATACTACATAACTTTTTTTCGTCCGACTGCATTCTATGAGTTACAAATTTTTGAGCTGGATTAAACTTATATTATTCTCAGATTTCATCTAGAAAGAAAGTAATCGTTCTGTCGGGCATTTAGAATTTTGTACAAATTAGTTTTGAGTGAAAACAAAGTTCAAGTTTACTAGTCAGAGAAATCTGTTAACTCCTTTCGGTAGCTCCCATACAAAAAATCCTTAAAACACGTGTTTTAGAATATTTTCCGATAGCTTTTGAACGCTTCAAGCTAGAAATTTGAAATTTTGCACAGGATAATTATACTCTAGATGAAATCACATAGAGTATTATAAGTTTAATCCAGCCCAAAAGTTTGTAACGCATAGAACCAATCCTCGGACGAAAAAAAGTTATACATTATTTTTTGTTTATTTGTGGCCAAAAACCTCAAATCCGCTTGCCGTCCGTCCGTCCGTCCGTCCGTCCGTCCGTCCGTCCGTCCGTTTGTCCGTTAGCACGATAACTCAAGAACGCCTTCACCTAGGATCTTGATATTTTGAATCTTATTGTTTGGTTGAATTTGTAAGGCTAAGTTCGTTAACGGGTAGAATCGTCCTACTCCTTCGGGTAGCTGCCATACAAAATGTACTTAAAACACGTGTTCAAGAATATTGGTCGATAACTTCAGAAGGGTTTAAGCTACGACATTGAAATTTTGTATGTCTTATTTTTCCAATAGTTGAAGCTAAATACATAATTATGAAGAAAATCCTGTTAGTCCTTCATGTAGCTGCCATACAAATATCCTGTCAAAATGTATTCACTTAATTTACGAAACTCACTATAACTCAAGTAATCTTTTATCTACAATTTCGGAATTTTGTACAAATTAGTTTTGAGTGAAAAGGAAGTTCGACTTTACTAGTCAGCGAAATCCTATTACTCCTTCTGGTAGCTGCCATACAAAATGTCCTTAAAAAACGTGTTTAAGAATATTGGCCGATAACTTCAGAAGGGTTTAAGCTACGTCTTTGAAATTTTGTATGTGTTATTTTTCCATTAGTTGGAGTTAAATATATGATTATGAAGAAAATCCTATAAGTCCTTCGTGTAGCTGCCATACAAATACCCTGTCAAAACGTCTTCACTTAATTTACGAAACTTCCTATAACTCAAGTAATATTTTAGCTATGAATTGGAAATTTTATACAAATTAGTTTTGAGTAAGAGCGAAGTTCGAGTTCAATAATCAGCGAAATCCGTTTACTCCTTCTGGTAGCTGCAATACAAAATGTACTTAAGACACGTGTTGAACAATATTTTTCGATAACTTTTGAACGCTTCAAGCTACGAATTTGAAATTTTGTACAATTTCATTTTTGAATGGTTCCAAGGAAAAGGAGTCCTTCCTGCACCTCCTATTCGAAAGTCCTTCAAAAGGAAATTTTTTTTCGATGACTTACCCAGTTCAAGATATGAAATTAAACACTGAATTTTGTCTTTTAGGTTTGAGTAGCAATCTAATGGCAGTCCTTAATAAAGGACATACAACATGCACACACGTAATTCTACTTTATCCCCAACTACAATATAAATCGGAGTTTAGTATTCATCTAGAGTATTATACGATTGGCTTGTTTTTAAATGGTTTCAGGATAAACGAATAAATATGCTATAAATAGAGTGAGTCCTTCTTGCGCCTTCAATGTGAAAGTAGTTGAAAAAGGAAAAATTTACTTTCAGTTATTTTCCTAGTTCCAGATATGAAATTGAACACTGATGATATTGTCTTTCAGTCTTATGTACCAACCAAATAAGAGTCCTTAATAAAGGATAAAGTGTGGGGAGATGTTTTGCGGCAAAACAACTCAGGCCGAAAACACTCCTCACAAATTGGATCGCAACGATCCAAGGACGCTGGCTGTCATTTCGATTCCTATATAAGGACGTGAAATCGAAGTGGCAGCCAGTCGTTCGCCAACTGGCGGGCGACTTACTACACAGCTGCAAAGCGATGACGCCGATAGTCGTCGCTGCAGTTACACAAGCAGCGGCTCGACGGTAGCGAACAATACCGTCGCCGCAAAGACGACGGCTGCGATGTGAGCCGTCGCAACAAGACGACGGCTGCGATGTGAGCCGTCGCAACAAAGACGACGGCTGCGATGTGAGCCGTCGCAGCAAAGACGTCGGCAGCGACATTGCCGATGCAGCGAACACCACACCCCCAGACTCGCGACAGCACCGAATACTGCCGTCGCGTCACGACCTTATCAAAATTGGACTCTCGGCATAGCTGGGAGAACTCCAACGCAAAGGTCGTGACGAGTGTCCTAACATTGGTGACCCCGACGTGATCTGAACACGCGTATCGATGAGGACCACTGGCCCTCCTCTAGGAATGGGGTGTGTGGGGAGATGTTTTACGGCAAAACAACTCAGGCCGAAAACACTCCTCACAAATTGGATCGCAACGATCCAAGGACGCTGGCTGTCATTTCGATTCCTATATAAGGACGAGAAATCGAAGTGGCAGCCAGTCGTTCGCCAACTGGCGGGCGACTCACTACACAGCTGCAAAGCGATGACGCCGATAGTCGTCGCTGCAGTTACACAAACAGCGGCTCGACGGTAGCGAACAATACCGTCGCCGCAAAGACGACGGCTGCGATGTGAGCCGTCGCAACAAGACGACGGCTGCGATGTGAGCCGTCGCAACAAAGACGACGGCTGCGATGTGAGCCGTCGCAGCAAAGACGTCGGCAACGACATTGCCGATGCAGCGAACACCACACCCCCAGACTCGTGACGGCACCGAATACTGCCGTCGCGTCACGACCTTATCAAAATTGGACTCTCGGCATAGCTGGGAGAACTCCAACGCAAAGGTCGTGACGAGTGTCCTAACAAAAGTACAGGCGCACACCTTATTTTACTTTATCCCCAACTACAATATGTATCGGAGTTCAGTATTTTATCTAGAGCAGTATGTTTTAATATTGTTTTCAAACGACGCCGCATCGTCGCCTGAAGCGATTCAAGGATCGTTGCAGGAAAGTACATAGTCCAGGTAAGTACCTGGATTACGAATTGCAGCCAGCAAGCCAGCTGAGTTTTGTTCTTTTCTATTATACAAAATCTGTAACGATCCAAGAATCGTTGCAGAATAGTTCAGGCTCAGTACCTGGATTAAATTCCATCCCGCTGAGGCAAAAGAGCCCCCGCGTTAACAGTCTGATTGATAGACACAACAGTGATCCAGAGGACGGAAAGAGGTGCTAATGTTAAGCATGTCATACAAAACACCTCCTCCAACCCGGTCCTCAGTTTTGGACCCATCCGTATATATGTGCACGGTCTTTTCCCCCCGTACCGAATCATTTTCCCATTCTATACGGATTAGGATAGCTGTTAAGAAATTTTTATCAAAATCAAAACTGAGAAGGATGTAGTCTGTGTTTCCGTGAATATTATTAAAGTTATTCTAGATTGTTGAGTGACCTGCATATATCCCATTCCAATGTGTAGAAGCTCTAAGTGGCTATACTGTCTGCCATTTGCTTGCCAAAACAAAACTTTTAACAGGTTTGTTAAACGAGACTCACTTTATCTCATATTAAATTTTTAACTATTTAGAGTTTTTGCTTATTATCTTCAAAATGGTAAAACCTAAGTCACAAACGGACAAAATTTTCATTTACAATATTCATCTTGACTATGTGCGTAAATGCCACATCTAGAGTAGGTGTTACAGGATTCACTGGCTCTGCCATATATTGTGTCGATATTTTTTTAAAAACAAATTTGAAAATATCAAATAAGTAACTCACATTTCACGTTTCACATTTTTCATATTTATGTCAAGCAAATTCTGTAATGAAAGAATCGTGGGGAAGGGTCCATAATGAAAGTTATTTCATTATTCTGGAAAAAGTGTTACGACAAAGTTTCTGCGAACTTGAGCGAAAACCCAAAATTTTGAAGGCATGTGCTTTCTGCACCCATTGAAGACTGCCTTACCCGAAATAAGTTCATTTAAATCCCGTAAGAACAACAAATTACATAAATTAGGTCTTATCTTATCTTTGAACAGTAAAGTAATTAATTCCGCTAACAAAGTTTATCTAATAACATCTCACAAAGAAAACGAAGAGGAACAAGAAAGAATTCCGGCACGTTACGGTTTGTTTTATCCGCCACCCACATCGCAAATAGTCTGGCAAGGCTAGACAGTAGGAGGGTGTCTTGATCGAATTTACTACAAGTACAAGTTACTTGTGGTTTGGGTGTGGAGATAACATTTTGTCGATTTCTATAGCATTTTGCTCTAACAACCAGCTGCGGCTTCATCGACATAAATATTTACTTCCAGATTCCAATTTCCATTCTGCACAAAGAATCTCAACTAACTATTTCATTTGCCTTTCAATAAGGTTATCAGTCTGCATTTGGTCATTACAGAAGTCTATCAGATATATTCTAGATTTTCTATATCATCCGTGGCGTACTTGAATCAAGCTGATGCTAGAAGCTGGGGCTTTGGCCAGGATGTGATAGAAGTTTTTTTTAACGTCGATGAATAATTGCTTTGGCTGCATTACTTTTATGATTAACCGATAATATTAATTGCAGTCCACACTATGCATGTTCACAAACATGATAGCTAATTAGAGAGCTGTGAAAGCTCCATCGCAACATTACATCTAGTTCCAGGCCCCAATGTAATTTTGGCCAATGTTTGATTTACCCCTAGTTAGCAGATTCTTTAGGACACTCGTTTTGATTGGAAGCCCTCACCACATGCATGCTTATTGGCCAAATTACAACGCTCTATGAATCTTTATGGGATGGTGCGACTTTTTATATTTTTCTTTTTGTGGTGTTGAAAGTTACTGTACCCTAGGGGCTGTTTTCTCCTGGGTTTTAGAACACGTAATTTGCGCATTAAAGTAATTGAATTATTTATGTATACAAACGAACATACATATGAGTATGGTTTAGTCTAACCCATAACCACTGGGTCTCGTACTGTATTGTACCTTTTATAACCCCAACTCATAGTGAATGGTTTTTGCCTACCTATTACATTTATTACTGACTCGTTGCTGGGTATACCCAATGCATAAGCATAAATTAGCAAGAAGATTAGCGCTAAACGCGTCCCTTCCTATGGCCACCGTAAACTAAAACGAATATTGCTTAACCTCAGTTAAAGCTAATTACGAATCATGTACCGGATAGTGAGTTTAGCATCGGGCTCGGATTTAAGGTTAACTTTCGGGTATTTTAGTTTGGCTGTACATTGCTTAGTAGTTAGTAACTGTACCCTCTTTTAAATTGGATATATGGCACAGGAGTTTTTAATAGGGTTGTTTGTCTGCTATTTTCTAATAATAACACGTAATTGACTTTAAGTGGTAAGTTGGATCAAGCGAACAAAAAAGTTAATCACATTATTATAAGTAACTAGCTGACCCGGCAAACGTTGTTTTGCATTATTTAAATCTTTTTTTTTTCTTAATAATTTTACTGAAATTTATTTCAACTACGATAGGTTGGCGTTGGAGTATAATTTAAGAACATGCAATTTGACGATGTTTACATGGAAGAATTCTACTATGACCACCTAAATGTCATACTGTTATTTCCAAATTAAATTAAATTTTAATGTCAAGTAGAAACATTATTTAATGATTAAAATTAAATATATTTGAAATTCAAATATTTTGTTTGAAATCATCGTTTTATGGAGAACCATAATACGGTATGCATAAAAATTCATGGCACTCATTTTTTTGCAATTCTTCACCTGTAATATAAATGTGAAAATATTAATTAGTTTGTAGTTCGATTTAAGAAATCAAATTTTAACCTGTTTGTGGATTAGTTTGTTTGATGTTAATGTGGTATCCATCATCTCCTTCCCAAAAAATTAACGGATATTGTAACGTGTCATATGACCGATGTGAGTCATGTATGATTTGAATATTATAGTCTCTACGCATAGTTCTAATGTCTCGTTATTCAAAAACATCTCCCACGATAACTACTGCAACTTCATTAACCATTGGAGCATTGAATCTGCGCGTATGTTCTCCCAGAGGAACCTTATCCACTTTTATTACAATCATAGAAATTCATATTTAAACTGGATATATACACTGGAGACGACGATCCACCGTTTTCGTATAAAAGCGCTTTGAAGCCACGAAAGTGAGATGCAATAGTGGCCTAGTATCAAATTGCTGTTACTTAGCGTATTTCAAAAGCGGGACATAATATACGTGTGAGTGAGAAAAAATAGTGGCCTAGTGTCAATTGTTGTTGTTTTGCGTGTGAATGAATGCGATGACGTCCGTCTTCAACTCAGTCACGGCTTGTCATGTCCAGTATATATATCTCTATGATTACACTCATATAATTGTCACTAATCATTCGTTCTGATGCATGTTTATATAATCGAATGAGTGCATTTTTTCGGCCAGAAATGTTTCCAAGAACGCCACGATAGCCCGTTCTTGGCTTCGTTCAATATGATTATATTCTCATCGAAGTTTCACTTGTTCGTCTTCATCACCCCAAAAATAAATTCGCAAAAAGCTGATGGTCTTTGTAACTAGTGCTTAAGAATAATTGTGTGTATTTATATACCTCTTATTAAAATATAATAATAATAATAATAAATTTGCAAAAATTTAGAATATTCATTTGGTAATGGATGTAAAGAACTAAGTTTATGATGCACTTGTCCTTGGATTTTAAATGTGGAACTAAAATTCCGACCTTGTGCATCAGCGTTTGTAATAATTTTCGCCCTAAAACATGTTCCAGAAAAATGGTTCCGGACGTAAATTTAGTGTTGGCAGCATGTCCATCAAGTTAGCCCCGCCATTTTCGAAAAAATTTAATTTGGCAATTGTGCTGAGTTGTGCTCAATTTGTGCCGTTTGTGCCGTAAAAAGAAATTATTTTTACTTCAGTCAATAAAAAGTTACGGCCATGTACTAAAAATTATGTTAAATTAGCCGCGCCATTTTGGAAAAAATATAATTGAGCAGTTCTGCTCAAAAAAAAATTAAATGAAAAATAGTATTTCAGTTTTTAATTATGTTACATTATGCTGTAAAAGTAAATAATTTTACTTTCGTTGATAATTAATTACGACCAAAGTTATATTTTTGTAAAAACAACAATCAATCGTATTTCTGTATTTATTAAATCGAGTAAGGTGATCTTGTTATTTGCTTATGAAGATGCTGATGTATCAACTTAAAACAAAGTCGAAGAGTACATTAAACACGATCATTCATTTTAGAAATAGTCCATACGAGTGAAAGTTAATGTCTCCCGAAACACAGACCTTTTATTGTCGATTTACCATTAGATAAACACTGTAATGGATTCAGTTTCAAATTCCATTACACGCAGGAAAAACAAAAATGTGTTGCAAAGAAAAACGATTTATTTTCGAGGAAAAACTTGCAGCCACAACTGAACATTCGCATTCAAAAAACAAAAGTGAATAGATAACAAAAACGGCTTTCGACCAAAAAATGAAAACAGTGCTGTCGTGCTATGAAAAAGTTTCGATGGTCACGGTGCTGTCGTGACCACTGGATCTTGAACATCCTGCCCGGCTGGACCGGTAGGTTCAGAATTCTCACTTAGTAGTTTACAAATCTTTTGCACCGGCCTGGTGCATTGTTTTAGTAGGCCCTTGTCGCCATCCATCCAATAGTAGTTGACAGTGACGTTTCTGACGAGACCATCAGTGCCGGGGTGAAGCTCTGCTATTCTACCAAGTCGCCATTTAGTGGGTGGTAGATTCTCGCTGCGGATAACGACAATATCGTTAATTGCCAAATTCTCGGAAATTTGCTTCCATTTATTTCGCTGCTGGAGCGTCGCCAAATATTTCTCGTGCCACCGTTTCCAAAATGATTGATGCATTTGACGGAGGTGCTGCCAATATTTCATCCGGTTTGCCGGTAATTCTGCCACAGGTGGTTCTGGTATGGACACCAAAGAACGGCCAACAAGAAAATCGGCTGGTGTCAAAGCCAATCGGTCGCCGACTCCGTCGTGAAGTGCGATAAGTGGCCGGGAATTCAAACACGCTTCAATCCGGGTGAGAAGTGTATTCAATTGATCGTAGTAGATGGATTGATTGCCAACTACCCGCAGCAGATGTCGTTTAGCAGACTTCACTGCGGCCTCCCAAAGTCCACCCTGATGGGGTGCACCAGCAGAAATGAAGAGCCATTCAGTTTTTGTACTCGCCAGTTCTTGTTGCGTATAGATGCCACGCCATTGTGCCAAATCGTCCTGTAGAAGTTTGTTTGCCTTCGTAAACTGTGTGCCATTATCGCTGTATAAGTGGTGGCAGAGTCCGCGGCGGCTAACGAATCGCGTGAATGTGTTGAGAAAAGCTTCTGCTGATAAATCCTCAGCGAGTTCAATGTGCACAGCCTTCGTAGCCATACAAACAAATATTGCTGCATATGTCTTCTTCGTGGTGCGCGTTCGCTGAGATCCAATTCGAATTGAGAATGGCCCGCAGTAGTCCACTCCCGATAATGAGAAAGGAGGAGCTGCAGTCACTCGCGCCGGTGGCAATGATGCCATCTGTTGCTGTGCCATCTGCTGTGAGTGCCGTCGGCAAATAACACATCGATAAATACACTGTTTGACCAGCGCGCGAGCGCTAATCACCCAGTATTTCTCGCGAAGGATTTGAAGCATCAGATCAACTTGGCCATGGGCAGTGTTGTGATGAATCTCCCGAACCAGGAGTTGTGCTATTGTGCATGTTTTTGCCAAGATTATTGGGTGGCGCCGTTGCTCGGACAGCTCAGAGTGTCGAATACGGCCACCTACCCTTAGTAAGCCACTATCGTCGATGTATGGTGCTAATGACACCAAAGCGCTCGATGCTGCAATGTTGGATTCGTTGTAGCGTCGACTCAGTCGGTGAATTTCTTCGGAGAAAAACCTGGATTGCGCTGATCGAAGATGCCATTGCATAGCTTCCGTAAGTTCTGACTGTTGGACGGTTGGTTGTCGCCAATATTGTCTTCTCTTAGGGTTGCCACGTAGTACGTATGCGGTTGTACGCAGTAATTGCCCGATTTTACTGAACCGCTCGATGAGATCGATCACAATGATTTCCTTGCCTTGACGATATTGCGTTTTAATATTGAATGAAGTTAATGTACGGCCAACGTTTGCCTTGCTTGCCTTAGTTTCGGTAGCTATGGCGTCAATCTCTGCTTCTGTGAAGTCTGGAACGACCGAGGGGGGATTGTCCCTCATGAGCGCTACTGGTCCATGCCACCACAAGTTGTGGTTCACCAAAGCATTCGCAGTAATACCCCGACTGGCACAATCAGCGGGATTCAATGCAGTCCGGACATGTTTCCAATTTTGTATATTCGTGTGCTGTTGAATATAACCAACTCTATTGGCCAAATATGGTTTGAGTGTTAACATTGGTTTGCGCAGCCAACACAGCACAATCGACGAATCTGTCCACACCGGTAAGCGATAAAGCCTGTCGCTGCACAACTCTTGAAACCAAGAGTTGTGCAGCGCACAACTCCAATCATGGAATAGTTGCTGTAGCTATAGGAGCAACCTTGGTTTTCGCTGTAATTAACGCAGTCGAAAAGTTGCCATCAGAATCGATACTGCAGAGATATACAACGGAAGCGTATGCCTTGCTGCTCGCATCGCAAAAGCCATGAAAATGTGCTAAGGCGTTAGGACGATTACCGAGCCACCTTGGAATGCGGATAGCCTCCAACCGGTGTAAATTTGAACGAAAGTTCAGCCATTCGCGTAATAGTTCTTCTGGTAGAGTACAATCTCACTGCAACCCAGCACGCCAAAGTGTTTGGATAAATATCTTTTCCACGATAATTACCAGAGCCAGCATATTTGTTGGATCATACAGCCGTGAAACTTCACTGAGTACTTGCCTTTTTGTTGTTGAGAATGAATCGTCCAAATTAATTCGATAGAACAATTCATCGGTGCTAGAATTCCAATGCAAGCCCAAGACGGTAACTTCAGGAGACTTCAATTCGATGTCTTCGGATGTTGGATCTGTGTTGGTAATGGCTGCTTACGCCTCCGCATCGTTTGACCGCCATTTCCGAAGATGAAAGTGACCACAATCGAGAATGTGACCGATGTCCTGTGCCAATTCAATTGCCATTTCAGTTAATGGAGCACTGTTGAGATAGTCATCGACTTAAAAGTCGCGCAGAATGCTTTCTCGCGCTGAGGTTGCCCGGATGTCATCTGGAATGACGCCATAATTGTCCAAGGCGCACTGCTGTAGAGCGCGTACTGCGTTGAAAGGGCCACTCGCCATTCCGTATGTGACGGTGGTTAACCGATAAATGCGCAGAGGCTCTTCTGCTGATTCTCGTCATAAAATTTGTTGCCACTGCTGATGTCTTGTGTCGACGCTTACCTGACGAAACATTTTCTCCACGTCTGCAGACAAAGCAACTGCATGGAGACGGAAACGATAAATGATGTTCACCAAAAAGTCTTGAAGAGGCGCACCAGCCAATTGCGTATCATTCAATGACACACCATTGCTCGTTTTTGCTGTCGCATTAAAAACGACTCGAAATTTGTCCAGCACAGCATGATGAGGAATAAAGTAGCACTTAGATGGATCGCCACGCTCATCCTTCACCTCAATCATGTGTCCAAGAGCGATATATTCACGCATAAAATTAACGTACTTTTCTCGAAGGGCAGCATTCTTATCTAATCGACTCTCAAGTCGACAGAGCTGTTTCAACGCCAATTGATGTGAGTTGCCAAGTGCCACTGCATCCGGTCGAAAGGGTATTTGTACGACGTATCTGCCATCAGGATCACGGCGATGTGTTGCTAAGAATATTTGCTCGCAAATATTGGATTCGGCCATCGATTCTTGAATATTCGTCACCTCCTCCAACTCCCAGAATCTTCACAATAATTCATCGAGCCGCTGCTCGGTGACACATTCCTCTTCGTATTGTGTATGTAAGGCCCGAACAGGTGTAGTACTAACCACTGACTCAATAGTAGCCGGGCCAAACACCACCCAGCCAAAACGTGTTGATTGTGCAAACGGTTCGTCGCTTTGTCCACGGACAATGCCTTCTTGCACTATCTGACCCCAAATGTCAGCGCCTATCAACGCATCGATATGACCCGTCTCGCCAAATGACGGATCTGCCAACTTAAATGGCCGAAGATGTTGCCAGCAAGAATTTGTGATGTTAGCGACCGGCATTGGTGACGTTATAGTATCCAACAGGTGAAATACAACGTCAATGCCAAATGATTGCTCGGTCCTCGAAGCCAGTCGTACATTTGCCCGACCTCGTGTATATGCCGATTTGGATGAACCGATGCCTTCGACTGGTAGTTCGCATCGATCTCATCGAAGATTCAACTTATTAAAGTAACGGAAACTGAGGAAACTGACCTGTGAGCCTGGGTCGCACAGTATACGACAAGTGTGCTGAGAGCTAAAGGAGTCCATAGCGTAAGCAATCGCTGTTGCCAACAAGACTATCTTGTCACCGACGACGACGAAAGTCTTGACCGGGGCAGCTAGTCAATTTTGATGATTTGCGGGTGGTCGATTAGTAGTCGGCGACATGGTGGTAACCGGTATGGCTAGTGTGTGAGCTGTCGCTGCGCTAGTAGCAGGTGGTACTCTCTCCATGCGACCAAGCAAGGTGTGATGTTTGCCGCCACAATTTCGGCAATTGCCACTCGTACATTGCTTGGTTGCATGACCAGGCCTGAGGCAGTTGAAACACAAGTTCGATTGCCTGAGCTGGCTAAATCTATCCGGCACGGACAGACTTGTCAATTTTGAGCATCGGCTAATATGATGCGATGGTTCATTGCAAAATCCACAGTGTCCTTGGGATGCTGCCGCCAAATTCGACCTTACCAACCGGGGCGATGATGTCGCCAGTGGTGCGTTTCGACGCGCCTGTGATGTGGGTGTGCTGCTGCCGCAGGCTGCATTCGGCCAATAGAGAGTATCCAACGAGAGGCTATGCGCGCGTTTTTCGATGAATAGCAAAAGCGACTCCAACATCGGTATCTCCTTCGAGCCAGCCTCCATTCCCCATGCCTGCTGTGCGGATTGGGGAAGCTTCGATGTAACAATTGGAACTGCCAACGCATCCCATTGATCAGTTGGCAACTTCATGACCGCCAATGCACGGAATGATTCGCGCACCGTGTCCACAAACGTCAGCAATGAATTCGTCGTCTCGGTTTGTGCTGGTCGCAGCCCGATAAACCGTGATACGTGCAGTTCCGCCAACTGTTTTGGACTGTCGTACCGCTCGAGAAGCGCCGTCCAAGTCAGCACCCGTGTAGATGCTACCTGCGAGACGTTCAAGCTCCTCCCCTTGTAATGAGAGCCGCAACTTCGCTAGTTTATACGCCTCCGGAAGCTGTTGGTTCTCATGCACCAGCGACTCGAATGCATCTTTGAATGCGAGCCAATGCCGCAGGGACCCATCAAACCTCGGTATCGAAACCGGGTCCAATTTCATTGCCATCGTCGCCGCTTTCAAAGAGTCCGCGTGGCACTCCGCTACAATAGTTGAGGGCTGTGGCTTCACCAACAGCCTGTTAAGCTTTGCCATGGCCTGGTTGTACATGTCTTCCACCTCAAACCATAACTCTTGGTGGGCAGTGAGCTCGCTATCCTCGGCGCTCTCTACTAACTTATCGTGAGCCGCAATGAAACGTTCAAAATGCATTTGCATGCATGTTGCCTGCTGTTGCAAGGTGAACGCGTAAACGCCAAAGTTTTCTGCACCAATCAGGGTCGCAGCGCGCCTTATCGCCGTCACCGCACTACTCCTTTTCTTCAACGCGGCCATATTTTTTAATGTTCACAAACTTATTCGCACAATTAATCAGGGATATTAACTTTATTCCTCACAGGAGGCACCAAAATGTAATGGATTCAGTTTCAAATTCCACTACACGCAGGAAAAACAAAAATGTGTTGCAAAAGAAAAACGATTTATTTTCGAGGAAAAACTTGCAGCCACAACTGAACATTCGCATTCAAAAAACAAAAGTGAATAGATAACAAAAACGGCTTTCGACCAAAAAATGGAAACAGTGCTGTCGTGTTATGAAAAGTTTCGATGGTCACGGTGCTGTCGTGACCACTGGATCTCGAACAAACACTAATCTTGTTGATTCACGGACTATGACTACAAAGCGATTAGCTAGAATTGAACGAAAATTGTCCAAAATCCTCGAAATGAAAAATCAATATCAAACGAATATTTGCAAGTGTGGCATATGTCTTATGTTAAGTCACCGATAATGAAGTAAAAAGTGCAGGGTATTATTTACGACATCACGCCGTTATAAAAGAATGCTGCCTCACTACGAAAGTTCGCGATGTCAAATAACTTAGGATGACCAAATTGAAATTTTAAATAATTAAAGGCTTATTAAATGCTAATTTAGTGCTCCAAAAAAAAATTTCCGCTGCAACCCTAATGGTAAAACCGTGTGGTCGTTCAGACTGTCGATGAAGCTAGGATGACCATAGCCGAAACGATGTTCAAGGTAACTGCAACAAAGTTCTAGTTATATGTATATTAATTAACGGCTATTTACAGGCTTTTGAATAAGCGCGATTCCGATAAGTTCGGTCCACCCTGTCTCGAAATATGCACCTCTGTGAATAAACATACTGCAGTCACGATCGGCTGCAAGCCAATCGTATAATACTCTAGATGAATACTGAGCTCCGATTTATATTGTAGTTGGGGATAAAGTAGAATTACGTGTGTGCATGTTGTATGTCCTTTATTAAGGACTGCCATTAGATTGCTACTCAAACCTAAAAGACAATATTCAGTGTTTAATTTCATATCTGGGTAAGTTACCGAAAAAAAATTTCCTTTTTGAAGGACTTTCACATGGGAGGTGCAGGAAGGACTCACTCGATTTCTTACATATTTATCCCTTTCCTTGGAACCATTTACAAATGAACGTGTACAAAATTTCAAATTCGTAGCTTGAAGCGTTCAAAAGTTATCGAAAAATATTGTTGAACACGTGTCTTAAGGACATTTTGTATGGCAGCTACCAGAAGGAGTTACAGGACTTTGCTGATTAGTAAACTAGAACTTTGTTTTTATTTAAAACTAATTTGTACAAAATTTCCAATTCATAGCTAAAAGATTACTTGAGTTATAGTAAGTTCCGTAAATTAAGTGAAGACGTTTTGACAGGATATTTGTATGGCAGCTACACGAAGGACTAATAAAATTTTCTTCATAATCATAAATTTAGCTCCAACTATTGAAAATATAACACATACAAAATTTCAAAGACGTAGCTTAAACCCTTCTGAAGTTATCGGCCAATATTCTTAAACACGTGTTTTAAGGACATTTTGTATGGCAGCTACCTGAAGGAGTAATAGGATTTCGCTGACTAGTAAAGCCGAACTTTCTTTTCACTCAAAACCAATATGTACAAAATTCCGAATTCGTAGCTAAAAGATTACTTGAGTTATAGTGAGTTCCGTAAATTAAGTGTATACATTTTGACAGGATATTTGTATGGCAGCTACACGAAGGACTAACAGGATTTTCTTCATAATCATATATTTAACTCCAACTATTGAAAAAATAACACATACATAATTTCAATGTCGTAGCTAAAAACCTTCTGAAGTTATCGACCAATATTCTTGAACACGTGTTTTAAGGACATTTTGTATGGCAGCTACGCGAAGAAGTAGGACGATTTTACCCGTTAACGAACTTAGCCTTACAAATTCAACCAAACATCCAGATTCAAAATTTCATGATCCTATTTGAAGGCGTTCTTGAGTTATCGTGTTCACGGACAAACGGAAGGACGGACGGACGGACGGACGGACGGACGGACGGACGGACGGACGGACGGACGTCAAGCGGATTTGAGGTTTTTGGACACAAATAAACAAAAAATAATATAAAACTTTTTTTCGTCCGAGGCTTGGTTCTATGCGTTACAAACTTTTGGGCTGGATTAAACTTATAATACTCTGTATGATTTCATCTAGAGTATAAAAACTTCGTATATCTCGGCGAATAGAATTAGCACCAATTCTGGAATTGGTTTCCAAATTAATAATAAATGAATGCTTAGTTGTTCTTACAGCCCCTGATTTTACCGCTCCACCCCCTCAGTCAAAACCACCCAATGCATACCTATATTTGTGAATCTAGGCATACAGAAGAGCTACAAGTCTGTAAGAGGTCTTAAAATTTCTTCTGATTTAACGGAATTTCCATTATAACGAATTATCACTTTAGGGTCATTCCATCAAGAATCGCCGAAAAATTGTTATCTTAACATCTCCACCTCTTTTGAAAATTTTTGTACTTGAAGAATTAGTGAAAGAAAATATGATTTCAATATTTTGTTTTTATCTTTTTTTTTGTTAGGTACCTATATTATTGTTACATGCCAACCTGGCAACCGCGCAACTCGATCGGTTTCGCATAATAGAAACAGCAAAAATGGAATACCTAGCAGCACAGTAACCCAATCAAAAGCCTAGTTGAGTATTTCGGGCGGAACAAATTCGAAGGGGAACACCTTCTAATCGAATGTCTCGGTTGTGCTAGAACAGCGTAGACGATCAGAATCGAAAGCTCTGAAGCTTTCGAGAAAATTCCACACACACCAACGAATAATGATTCAAGAACAGTCTCGACTACAGTCAAGTAGTATAAAAGCAGATGAAGCTTTCAGCGAGGGACATAGTAATTTTTATGACGTGGACTGTGACAGTCAACTAGTAGGCGACCGTATTAGCGGAAAGCGATCGATAGCGTGTGATCAAGTCAAGCGATATATAAAAGCGGGCGGTATTGCCATACAGTGCGAATAGTTTTGTGAATAGTATTAAAATGCGAAACAACAAATTTTCTCTTATTTGATTTCAAACGAATTGTGTCTTACTTGAAATACCAGCGAACCCCTAGCTCTCAACAGTATGTTAATGATTTCTTTGAAATTTCATATCTCTGGTTACTTTTATACTAGAATAATAAAGTAGGGTTTATTTAAAAGGGGAAGGTTGTCTCAATATAAAAATACGAATAAAAATTATCCTTGAAATCTCAAAATGCAAATTTTTATTTTTTTCATTTTGTACATTATACTGTTTTTTAAAACATCCTTACAAATCAACTTGGGCTGTCAATGGGGTCGGGATAAAAAAAAATCGAAGAAGATTAGTGGTTCTCAATTATTTAATAGAAAAATTGCAATTATTTTAATTACTTACTCGTATGTAACGAAGATTGAATTTTATGATGCCAAATATATGGGCAGCACTTAAAATCATAAATTTAAGCTAATTTAGTTCTCTAATAATTAAATTAAGCTACTAATTGGTTAAAAACATCAATGTTTTGTAATACATTAAGAAAAAAATTGGTTTAAAAAAATTTAAATTTCAACGGAATATTTTATTAATGCAACTTAACACAATTTTTAGTATTTTCGTCATAATTAATTATAAATGAAAGTAAAATTCTTAATTTTTACTGCACATAACGGCACAACTTGAGCACAATTGCTAAATTATATTTTCTCGTAAATGGCGGGGTTAACTTAACATAATTTTTAGTACATGGCCGTAACTTTTTATTCACTGAAGTAAAAATAATTTCTTTTTACGGCACAAACGGCACAAATAGAGCACAACTCAGCACAATTGCCAAATTATATTTTTTCGAAAATGGCGGGGCTAACTTAACATCATTTTTAGTACATGGTCGTAACATTTTATTGACTGAAGTAAAAATAATTTCTTTTTACGGCACAAACGGCACAAATTGAGCACAACTCAGCACAATTGCTCAATTACATTTTTTCGAAAATGGCGGGGCTAACTTGATGGACATGTTGGCAGCACATCTTTTTCGGAACAACAGCACATTCCGGCTGACTCATTTTACTTTATTATTTTTAATAATAAAGTATTGTGATCGACCTAAAATTTCATAAAAATTAGCTACCCTGAAATTTTGTATTTTCACGTTTTAGGACTAGTAAACCCCAAAAAAGCAAAAAAAAAATGTCCGTCTGTCCGCCGTAGACGCCGTACGCCATACGTTGTCCGCCGTACGCAAAATCGTTTGGAGGCTCCCAAACCCGTTGAGATATTAAATTGAAATTTTTATGGTGGGTAGATTGGGTGAACCCCTACAACTGGTATATTTTCGCTGGGTAAGGGTACAAGGGGAAAGGAGAGGGGAGCGTTTTAGACAAAAAATTTTGGTTTCTAGATCTCAGGAACCACTTATGCTAGGAGGCTGAAACTTGGAACTTATGGAGTACTATGATAATGGGCTCAATTGCAAAAAATAGTCGATATTGGTTAAGGGGTGTGGAAGTGGAGGGGGAAAACTATGAGTCTTTAACGCATGAAAGACGGGATCGAAACATTCTAAAATCGATATCTCCTGAACAATTGATGTCAGAAGATTGAAACTTTGTTGTTGTCCTTAGGGATACTTCAAGATTAGACAAGGGCTAACATTTTGAAGAGGGGTGGTGGAGTGTGGGGGTGGGGGTAAAAAACTTTGGATTACAATATCTTCCGAATCAAATACACCAGGAAGATAAAATTTAATTTCTGTATATGGGATCACAAGAGGATTGTACCGAAACTAAATTTTTTGAGGGAGGAGGTGGAGCACGAAAGTGGGGGGATAGCAATTTTTCAAAAAATTTAATTTTCTTATCTCAGAAACCGTATCAGATATGATCTTGGAAATTTTACAGGAGTTGGGGTCGGTAAACTTCTAGTAGGGAAAAACATTTTGGTGGTGTGGGTGTTGGGGGTGATGGTGAAAGAGAGTAGAAAGGAAAACATTCTGATTTTTATTTCTCGAAAACCATAATGAATAGAAAGCTAACAATTTAGGATTATATAGAGCCACTATGGAGACATCCTACAAAAATAAAATTGTTGATAGGGGTATCAAGGTACGGGGGAGAGGGGTGGTTTTTTATATCTCAGAAACGGCTTATGCTAGAAAGTTGAAACTTAGTACGTGTATGTAGATGTACTATTAGAGTAATTAAAGCAAAAAAAAATTCAGATTTTTATTGGCGTTCAGAGGTTGAGTAAAAAACATACTACAGTCACGATCGGCTGCAAGCCAATCGTATAATACTCTAGATGAATACTGAACTCCGATTTATATTGTAGTTGGGGGTAAAGTAGAAATACGTGTGTGCATGTTGTATGTCCTTTATTAAGGACTGCCATTAGATTGCTACTCAAAACTAAAAGACAATATTCAGTGTTTAATTTCATATCTTGAACTGGGTAATTCATCGAAAAAAAAAAGTCCTTTTTGAAGGACTTTCACATGGGAGGTGCAGGAAGGACTCACTCGATTTCTTACATATTTATCCTTTTCCTTAGAACTATTTAAAAATGAACGTGTACAAAAATTCAAATTCGTAGCTTGAAGCGTTCAAAAGTTATCGGAAAATATTGTTGAACACGTGTCTTAAGGACATTTTGTATGGCAGCTACCAGAAGGAGTAAAAGGATTTCGCTGACTAGTAAACTCGAACTTCGTTTTTACTCAAAACTAATTTGTACAAAATTTCCAATTCATAGCTAAAACATTACTTGAGTTATTGTAAGTTCCGTAAATTAAGTGAAGACGTTTTGACAGGATATTTGTATGGCAGCTACACGAAGGACTAACAGGATTTTTTTCATAATCATGCAATTAGCTCCAACCACTGGAAAAATAACACATACAAAATTTCAATGTCGTAGCTTAAACCCTTCTGAAGTTATCGGCCATTATTCTTGAAGACGTGTTTTAAGGACATTTTGTATGGCAGCTAGCAGAAGGAGTAAAAGGATTTCGCTGATTAGTAAAGTCGAACTTTCTTTTCACTCAAAACTAACTTGTAAAAAATTTTTAATTCGTAGCTAAAAGATTACTTCAGTTATAGTGAGTTTCGTAAATTAAGTGAATACATTTTGACAGGATATTTGTATGGCAGCTACACGAAGGACTAACAGGATTTTCCTCATAATCATATATTTAGCTCCAACTATTGGAAAAATAACACATACAAAATTTCAATGTCGTAGCTTATACCCTTCTGAAGTTATCGACCAATATTCTTGAGCACGTGTTTTAAGGACATTTTGTATGGCAGCTACCCGAAGGAGTAGGACGATTTTACCCGTTAACGAACTTAGCCTTACAAATTCAACTAAACACCTAGATTCAAAATAACAAGATCCTAGGTGAAGGCGTTCTTGAGTTATCGTGTTGACGGACAGACGGACGGACGGACGGACGGACGTCAAGCGGATTTGAGGTTTTTGGACATAAATAAGCAAAAAATAATATAAAACTTTTTTTCGTCCGAGGCTTGGTTCTATGCGTTACAAACTTTTGGGCTGGATTAAACTTATAATACTCTATATGATTTCATCTAGAGTATAAAAATTAATTCGATGCGACAAACAATCTTTCCAGTACCGTCTAGTTTCGTCTAGATTTACACTGAAAAATTGCTCTTCGTCCGAAACATTAAATTTATTCAATTCGATTAAAAATTCGTTAAAAATCTCGATCGTGTAATGAGAGCTTCAGACTGATAATAAGCAATTGTCTATACTCAATTGTAAAGGGCTTTGAATTGTACTGGTTTGTTCTTTCGCTTCAAAATTCATTGTTAATTACTTTTAAAATAAAAAATAAACAAAATAATAAAAAAAATAAATAAATAAAAGTGAAAATAAAATCCGTCCGTATTAATCGTATTTTTCTTTACCTGCGTTTGTATTTTCGTCGACTCGAAAGGTTCAAGATGGGAAAACTGACTAACTATCGGTTTGTTTTACTAGCATCTAATGGCGCTACAGCCATAGCAATAAAAAATAACAAAGAACCCGAGTGAAATGCTTTCTTCATTATCTTCCCCGCTCCCATTGTTTATTTTACTTTGGAGTTGACGATTTTTTCTTTAACCTGAGTGTAGAGCATCCGAAATCAAAATCTGAATCAAAGATAAAAGTGGGGATTTGATTTGGGACATTAAGGCTCTCGTTTAGTAATTTTAAGTGTTTCTCTAATTGTAAAAGGTGCCACAAATTGGATTCAATATGTGACTCAATGAGGAAAGAAAATAAAAGGAACCACTTCCGAGGATTGCGTACGATGATCTATGGGGTCAAATAAAATGCCTATAGGTGGGTTGGAGTATTGTTCACCTAGATTCTCGCATAGCGATGGTCTCGGAAAGAGTTTGGGATTTGAAAAAAAATGTTTTGGGTTCGAGTATTGAAAATTGTGCGATTATAGGAAACCGTTAGGTAGGAACATTCTCCTTTTGTTCTGCTTGAGCGTGGATAAGTAAGTAGTGCGTGTCAGGAGCGCTCAAACTATCTGGCCAGGCTAGACCTACTGGAAGGAGATCTAATACTGGCGAAGCTTTCAAAATCGCTCACGGCTAATTGTACAGTGGCGGCTTCAGCGAACTGTATGAAACCCACGGTGGAATGCGGCGTGATATTTTTCAAATCCTGTTTTGGTATTGCCCATATTGATTAGCAATCAACCGCAATCAGATTCTTGGGTCTCGGATTATCTAGGAGACAGAAGCAATTATTTCTAAGATGCCTGATTAGGGTGCTAGTCGATGTTGATCCAGCTTCGTAAAAAACTGTAAGAGTGGACCGATCAGATTTGGGGAAAAAAAAGAAATCCATTTTATATTTTTTTAATTTTTAAATTAATTAAATTTTTTTACCATCCTCGTTTTGAAATATCGGGCGGGTCGCTTCTTTAATCACACATTGGGTGCGAACTCATTTAACAGTTTGAAGAGTTCAGTAGTGATCCTGTGCGCCAGAAAGTATGTCGACCTCAGTGGGAATATTAAACTGTTCGGTCGGTTGATTTTTCGGAAACTGTATTAAACATACTGCAGTCACGATCGGCTGCAAGCCAATCGTATAATACTCTAGATAAATACTGAACTCCGATTTATATTGTAGTTGGGGATAAAGTAGAATTACGTGTGTGCATGTTGTATGTCCTTTATTAAGGAGTGCTATTAGATTGCTACTCAAAACTAAAAGACAATATTCAGTGTTTAATTTCATACCTTGAACTGGGTAAGTCATCGAAAAAAATGTCCTTTTTAAAGGACTTTCACATGGGAGGAGCAGGAAGGACTCACTCGATTTCTTACATATTTATCCTTTTCCTTGGAACCATTCAAAAATAAACGTGTACAAAATTTCAAATTCGTAGCTTGAAGCGTTCAAAAGTTATTGGAAAATATTGTTGAACACGTGTTTTAAGGATATTTTGTATGGCAGCTACCAGAAGGAGTAAAATGATTTCGCTGATTAGTAAACTCGAACTTCCTTTTTACTCAAAACTAACTTGTACAAAATTCCGAATTCGTAGCTAAAAGATTACTTGAGTTATAGTGAGTTTCGTAAATTAAGTGAATTCATTTTGACAGGATATTTGTTTGGCAGCTACACGAAGGACTAATAGGATTTTCTTCATAATCATATATTTAGCTCCAACTATTGGAAAAATAGCACGCACAAAATTTCAATGTCGTAGCTTAAACCCTTCTAAAGTTATCGACCAATATTCTTGAACACGTGTTTAAGGACATTTTGTATGACAGCTACCAGAAGGAGTAAAAGGATTTCGCTGATTAGTAAACTCCGACTTCCTTTTCACTCAAAACTAACCTGTACAAAATTCCGAATTCGTCGCTAAAAGATTACTTGAGTTATTGTGAGTTTTGTAAATTAAGTGAATACATTTTGACAGGATATTTGTGTGGCAGCTACACGAAGGACTAAAAGGATTTTCTTCATAATCATATATTTAGCTCCAACTATTGGAAAAATAACACATACAAAATTTCAATGTCGTAGCTTAAACCCTTCTGAAGTTATCGGCCAATATTCTTGAACACGTGTTTTTAGGACATTTTGTATGGCAGCTACCCGAAGGAGTAGGACGATTTTGCCCGTTAACGAACTTAGCCTTACAAATTCAACCAAACATCCAGATTCAAAATTTCATGATCCTAGGTGAAGGCGTTCTTGAGTTATCGTGCTAACGGACAGACGGACGGACGGACGGACGGACGGACGGACGGACGGACGGACGGACGGACGGACGGACGGACGTCAAGCGGATTTGAGGTTTTTGGCCCCAAATAAACAAAAAATAATATATAACTTTTTTTCGTCCGAGGCTTGGTTCTATGCGTTACAAACTTTTGGGCTGGATTAAACTTATAATACTCTATATGATTTCATCTAGAGTATAAATATTGTTGAACACGTGTCTTAAGGACATTTTGTATGGCAGCTACCAGAAGGAGTAAAAGGATTTCGCTGACTAGTAAAGTCAAACTTTCTTTTCTCTTAAAACTAATTTGTAAAAAATTCCGAATTCGTAACTAAAAGATTACTTGAGTTATAGTGAGTTTCGTAAATTAATTGAATACATTTTGACGGGATATTTGTATGGCAGCTACATGAAGGACTAACAGGATTTTCTTCATAATCATATATTTAGCTTGAACTATTGGAAAAATAATACATACAAAATTTTAATGTCGTAGCTTAAACCCTTCTGAAGTTATCGACCAATATTCTTGAACACGTGTTTTAAGGACATTTTGTATGGCAGCTACCAGAAGGAGTAAAAGGATTTCGCTGATTAGTAAACTCGAACTTTGTTTTTACTAAAAACTAATTTGTAGAAAATTTCCAGTTCATAGCTAAAAGATTACTTGAGTTATAGTGAGTTTCGTAAATTAAATAAAGACATTTTGACAGGATATTTGTATGGCAGCTACACGAAGGACTAATAGGATTTTCTTCGTAATCATACATTTAGCTCCAACTATTGAAAAAGTAACACATACAAAATTTCAAAGTCGTAGCTTTAGGCGTTCCGAAGTTATTGGTCAATATTCTTGAACACGTGTTTTAAGGACATTTTGTATGGCAGCTACCCGAAGGAGTAGGACGATTTTTCCCGTTAACGAACTTAGCCTTACAAATTCAACCAAACACCCAGATTCAAAATTTCAAGATCCTAGGTGAAGGCGTTCTTGAGTTATCGTGCTAACGGACAGACGGACGGACGGACGGACGGACGGACGGACGGACGGACGGACGGACGGACGTCAGGCGGATTTAAGGTTTTTGGCCACAAATAAACAAAAAATAATATATAACTTTTTTTCGTCCGAGGCTTGGTTCTATGCGTTACAAACTTTTGGGCTGGATTAAACTTATAATACTCTATATGATTTCATCTAGAGTATAAAAATCTGCCAACAGTCTGGACGCAACTTTATTATTTTATGGGTAGAAGTCCGAAACGTGTTTAATGATGAGATGCGGTTTAGGTTACTATGCGACTGACAACCTAAGAAATAACCAGGAGGCTATTTGGAACTTTATTTTTTAGGTTGTCAGTCGCATAGTAAACTACACCGCATCTCATCATTAAACACGTTTCGGACTTCTACCCATATAATAATTAAGTTGCGCCCAGACTGTTGGCAGAATGAAAAATTTAACGAATTGGGTTGTAAACTGAAAAATTTAACGAATTGGGTTGACAAAAGACAATATGCAGTGTTTAATTTCATATCATGAACTGGGTAAGTCATCGAACAAAAATGTCCTTTTTGAAGGACTTTCACATGGGAGGTGTAGGAAGGACTCACTCGATTTCTTACATATTTATCCTTTTCCTTGAAACCATTTAAAAATGAACGTGTACAAAATTTCAAATTCGTAGCTTGAAGCGTTCAAAAGTTATCGAAAAACATACTGCAGTCACGGTCGGCTGCAAGCCAATCGTATAATACTCTAGATGAATACTGAACTCCAGTTTATATTGTAGTTGGGGATAAAGTAGAATTACGTGTGTGCATGTTGTATGTCCTTTATTAAGGACTGTCATTAGATTGCTACTCAAAACTAAAAGACAAGATTCAGTCTTTAATTTCATATCTTGAACTGGGTAAGTCATCAAAAAAAAATTTCCTTTTTGAAAGACTTTCACATTGGAGGTGCAGGAAGGACTCACTCGATTTCTTACATATTTATCTCAAAACTAAAAGACAATATTCAGTGTTTAATTTCATATCTTGAACTGGGTAATTCATCGAAAAAAAAAAGTCCTTTTTGAAGGACTTTCACATGGGAGGTGCAGGAAGGACTCACTCGATTTCTTACATATTTATCCTTTTCCTTAGAACTATTTAAAAATGAACGTGTACAAAAATTCAAATTCGTAGCTTGAAGCGTTCAAAAGTTATCGGAAAATATTGTTGAACACGTGTCTTAAGGACATTTTGTATGGCAGCTACCAGAAGGAGTAAAAGGATTTCGCTGACTAGTAAACTCGAACTTTGTTTTTACTCAAAACTAATTTGTACAAAATTTCCAATTCATAGCTAAAACATTACTTGAGTTATTGTAAGTTCCGTAAATTAAGTGAAGACGTTTTGACAGGATATTTGTATGGCAGCTACACGAAGGACTAACAGGATTTTTTTCATAATCATGCATTTAGCTCCAACCACTGGAAAAATAACACATACAAAATTTCAATGTCGTAGCTTAAACCCTTCTGAAGTTATCGGCCATTATTCTTGAAGACGTGTTTTAAGGACATTTTGTATGGCAGCTAGCAGAAGGAGTAAAAGGATTTCGCTGATTAGTAAAGTCGAACTTTCTTTTCACTCAAAACTAACTTGTAAAAAATTTTTAATTCGTAGCTAAAAGATTACTTCAGTTATAGTGAGTTTCGTAAATTAAGTGAATACATTTTGACAGGATATTTGTATGGCAGCTACACGAAGGACTAACAGGATTTTCCTCATAATCATATATTTAGCTCCAACTATTGGAAAAATAACACATACAAAATTTCAATGTCGTAGCTTATACCCTTCTGAAGTTATCGACCAATATTCTTGAGCACGTGTTTTAAGGACATTTTGTATGGCAGCTACCCGAAGGAGTAGGACGATTTTACCCGTTAACGAACTTAGCCTTACAAATTCAACTAAACACCTAGATTCAAAATAACAAGATCCTAGGTGAAGGCGTTCTTGAGTTATCGTGTTGACGGACAGACGGACGGACGGACGGACGGACGTCAAGCGGATTTGAGGTTTTTGGACATAAATAAGCAAAAAATAATATAAAACTTTTTTTCGTCCGAGGCTTGGTTCTATGCGTTACAAACTTTTGGGCTGGATTAAACTTATAATACTCTATATGATTTCATCTAGAGTATAAAAATTAATTCGATGCGACAAACAATCTTTCCAGTACCGTCTAGTTTCGTCTAGATTTACACTGAAAAATTGCTCTTCGTCCGAAACATTAAATTTATTCAATTCGATTAAAAATTCGTTAAAAATCTCGATCGTGTAATGAGAGCTTCAGACTGATAATAAGCAATTGTCTATACTCAATTGTAAAGGGCTTTGAATTGTACTGGTTTGTTCTTTCGCTTCAAAATTCATTGTTAATTACTTTTAAAATAAAAAATAAACAAAATAATAAAAAAAATAAATAAATAAAAGTGAAAATAAAATCCGTCCGTATTAATCGTATTTTTCTTTACCTGCGTTTGTATTTTCGTCGACTCGAAAGGTTCAAGATGGGAAAACTGACTAACTATCGGTTTGTTTTACTAGCATCTAATGGCGCTACAGCCATAGCAATAAAAAATAACAAAGAACCCGAGTGAAATGCTTTCTTCATTATCTTCCCCGCTCCCATTGTTTATTTTACTTTGGAGTTGACGATTTTTTCTTTAACCTGAGTGTAGAGCATCCGAAATCAAAATCTGAATCAAAGATAAAAGTGGGGATTTGATTTGGGACATTAAGGCTCTCGTTTAGTAATTTTAAGTGTTTCTCTAATTGTAAAAGGTGCCACAAATTGGATTCAATATGTGACTCAATGAGGAAAGAAAATAAAAGGAACCACTTCCGAGGATTGCGTACGATGATCTATGGGGTCAAATAAAATGCCTATAGGTGGGTTGGAGTATTGTTCACCTAGATTCTCGCATAGCGATGGTCTCGGAAAGAGTTTGGGATTTGAAAAAAAATGTTTTGGGTTCGAGTATTGAAAATTGTGCGATTATAGGAAACCGTTAGGTAGGAACATTCTCCTTTTGTTCTGCTTGAGCGTGGATAAGTAAGTAGTGCGTGTCAGGAGCGCTCAAACTATCTGGCCAGGCTAGACCTACTGGAAGGAGATCTAATACTGGCGAAGCTTTCAAAATCGCTCACGGCTAATTGTACAGTGGCGGCTTCAGCGAACTGTATGAAACCCACGGTGGAATGCGGCGTGATATTTTTCAAATCCTGTTTTGGTATTGCCCATATTGATTAGCAATCAACCGCAATCAGATTCTTGGGTCTCGGATTATCTAGGAGACAGAAGCAATTATTTCTAAGATGCCTGATTAGGGTGCTAGTCGATGTTGATCCAGCTTCGTAAAAAACTGTAAGAGTGGACCGATCAGATTTGGGGAAAAAAAAGAAATCCATTTTATATTTTTTTAATTTTTAAATTAATTAAATTTTTTTACCATCCTCGTTTTGAAATATCGGGCGGGTCGCTTCTTTAATCACACATTGGGTGCGAACTCATTTAACAGTTTGAAGAGTTCAGTAGTGATCCTGTGCGCCAGAAAGTATGTCGACCTCAGTGGGAATATTAAACTGTTCGGTCGGTTGATTTTTCGGAAACTGTATTAAACATACTGCAGTCACGATCGGCTGCAAGCCAATCGTATAATACTCTAGATAAATACTGAACTCCGATTTATATTGTAGTTGGGGATAAAGTAGAATTACGTGTGTGCATGTTGTATGTCCTTTATTAAGGAGTGCTATTAGATTGCTACTCAAAACTAAAAGACAATATTCAGTGTTTAATTTCATACCTTGAACTGGGTAAGTCATCGAAAAAAATGTCCATTTTAAAGGACTTTCACATGGGAGGAGCAGGAAGGACTCACTCGATTTCTTACATATTTATCCTTTTCCTTGGAACCATTCAAAAATAAACGTGTACAAAATTTCAAATTCGTAGCTTGAAGCGTTCAAAAGTTATTGGAACGTGTTTAAGGATATTTTGTATGGCAGCTACCAGAAGGAGTAAAATGATTTCGCTGATTAGTAAACTCGAACTTCCTTTTTACTCAAAACTAACTTGTACAAAATTCCGAATTCGTAGCTAAAAGATTACTTGAGTTATAGTGAGTTTCGTAAATTAAGTGAATTCATTTTGACAGGATATTTGTTTGGCAGCTACACGAAGGACTAATAGGATTTTCTTCATAATCATATATTTAGCTCCAACTATTGGAAAAATAGCACGCACAAAATTTCAATGTCGTAGCTTAAACCCTTCTAAAGTTATCGACCAATATTCTTGAACACGTGTTTAAGGACATTTTGTATGACAGCTACCAGAAGGAGTAAAAGGATTTCGCTGATTAGTAAACTCCGACTTCCTTTTCACTCAAAACTAACCTGTACAAAATTCCGAATTCGTCGCTAAAAGATTACTTGAGTTATTGTGAGTTTTGTAAATTAAGTGAATACATTTTGACAGGATATTTGTGTGGCAGCTACACGAAGGACTAAAAGGATTTTCTTCATAATCATATATTTAGCTCCAACTATTGGAAAAATAACACATACAAAATTTCAATGTCGTAGCTTAAACCCTTCTGAAGTTATCGGCCAATATTCTTGAACACGTGTTTTTAGGACATTTTGTATGGCAGCTACCCGAAGGAGTAGGACGATTTTGCCCGTTAACGAACTTAGCCTTACAAATTCAACCAAACATCCAGATTCAAAATTTCATGATCCTAGGTGAAGGCGTTCTTGAGTTATCGTGCTAACGGACAGACGGACGGACGGACGGACGGACGGACGGACGGACGGACGGACGGACGGACGGACGTCAAGCGGATTTGAGGTTTTTGGCCCCAAATAAACAAAAAATAATATATAACTTTTTTTCGTCCGAGGCTTGGTTCTATGCGTTACAAACTTTTGGGCTGGATTAAACTTATAATACTCTATATGATTTCATCTAGAGTATAAATATTGTTGAACACGTGTCTTAAGGACATTTTGTATGGCAGCTACCAGAAGGAGTAAAAGGATTTCGCTGACTAGTAAAGTCAAACTTTCTTTTCTCTTAAAACTAATTTGTAAAAAATTCCGAATTCGTAACTAAAAGATTACTTGAGTTATAGTGAGTTTCGTAAATTAATTGAATACATTTTGACGGGATATTTGTATGGCAGCTACATGAAGGACTAACAGGATTTTCTTCATAATCATATATTTAGCTTGAACTATTGGAAAAATAATACATACAAAATTTTAATGTCGTAGCTTAAACCCTTCTGAAGTTATCGACCAATATTCTTGAACACGTGTTTTAAGGACATTTTGTATGGCAGCTACCAGAAGGAGTAAAAGGATTTCGCTGATTAGTAAACTCGAACTTTGTTTTTACTAAAAACTAATTTGTAGAAAATTTCCAGTTCATAGCTAAAAGATTACTTGAGTTATAGTGAGTTTCGTAAATTAAATAAAGACATTTTGACAGGATATTTGTATGGCAGCTACACGAAGGACTAATAGGATTTTCTTCGTAATCATACATTTAGCTCCAACTATTGAAAAAGTAACACATACAAAATTTCAAAGTCGTAGCTTTAGGCGTTCCGAAGTTATTGGTCAATATTCTTGAACACGTGTTTTAAGGACATTTTGTATGGCAGCTACCCGAAGGAGTAGGACGATTTTGCCCGTTAACGAACTTAGCCTTACAAATTCAACCAAACACCCAGATTCAAAATTTCAAGATCCTAGGTGAAGGCGTTCTTGAGTTATCGTGCTAACGGACAGACGGACGGACGGACGGACGGACGGACGGACGGACGGACGGACGGACGGACGGACGTCAGGCGGATTTAAGGTTTTTGGCCACAAATAAACAAAAAATAATATATAACTTTTTTTCGTCCGAGGCTTGGTTCTATGCGTTACAAACTTTTGGGCTGGATTAAACTTATAATACTCTATATGATTTCATCTAGAGTATAAAAATCTGCCAACAGTCTGGACGCAACTTTATTATTTTATGGGTAGAAGTCCGAAACGTGTTTAATGATGAGATGCGGTTTAGGTTACTATGCGACTGACAACCTAAGAAATAACCAGGAGGCTATTTGGAACTTTATTTTTTAGGTTGTCAGTCGCATAGTAAACTACACCGCATCTCATCATTAAACACGTTTCGGACTTCTACCCATATAATAATTAAGTTGCGCCCAGACTGTTGGCAGAATGAAAAATTTAACGAATTGGGTTGTAAACTGAAAAATTTAACGAATTGGGTTGACAAAAGACAATATGCAGTGTTTAATTTCATATCATGAACTGGGTAAGTCATCGAAAAAAAATGGCCTTTTTGAAGGACTTTCACATGGGAGGTGTAGGAAGGACTCACTCGATTTCTTACATATTTATCCTTTTCCTTGAAACCATTTAAAAATGAACGTGTACAAAATTTCAAATTCGTAGCTTGAAGCGTTCAAAAGTTATCGAAAAACATACTGCAGTCACGGTCGGCTGCAAGCCAATCGTATAATACTCTAGATGAATACTGAACTCCAGTTTATATTGTAGTTGGGGATAAAGTAGAATTACGTGTGTGCATGTTGTATGTCCTTTATTAAGGACTGTCATTAGATTGCTACTCAAAACTAAAAGACAAGATTCAGTCTTTAATTTCATATCTTGAACTGGGTAAGTCATCAAAAAAAAATTTCCTTTTTGAAAGACTTTCACATTGGAGGTGCAGGAAGGACTCACTCGATTTCTTACATATTTATCCTTTTCCTTGGAACCAGTTAAAAATGAAAATGTACAAAATTTCAAATTCGTAGCTTGAAGAGTTCAAAAGTTATCGAAAAATATTGTTGAACACGTGTCTTAAGGACATTTTGTATGGCACCTACCAGAAGGAGTAAGAGGATTTCGCTGATTAGTAAACTCGAACTTCGCTTTTACGCAAAACTAATTTGTACAAAATTTCCAATTCATAGCTAAAAGATTACTTGAGTTATAGTAAGTTCCGTAAATTAAGTGAAAACTTTTTGACAGGATATTTGTATGGCAGCTACACGAAAGACTAATAGGATTTTCTTCATAATCATACATTTAGTTCCAAATATTGAAAAAATAACACATACAAAATTTCAAAGACGTAGCTTAAACCCTTCTGAAATTATCGGCCAATATTCTTAAACACGTGTTTAAAGGACATTTTGTATGGCAGCTACCAGAAGGAGTAGGACGATTTTGCCCCGTTAACGAACTTAGCCTTACAAATTCAACCAAACATCCAGATTCAAAATTTCAAGATCCTAGGTGAAGGTGTTCTTGAGTTATCGTGTTCACGGACAGACGGACGGACGGACGGACGGACGGACGGACGTCAAGCGAATTTGAGGTTTTTGGCCACAAATAAACAAAAAATAATATATGACTTTTTTTCGTTCGAGGCTTGGTTCTATGCGTTACAAACTTTTGGGCTGGATTAAACTTATAATACTCTATATGATTTCATCTAGAGTATAAATATTGTTGAACACGTGTCTTAAGGACATTTTGTATGGCAGCTACCAGAAGGAGTAAAAGGATTTCGCTGACTAGTAAAGTCAAACTTTCTTTTCTCTTAAAACTAATTTGTAAAAAATTCCGAATTCGTAACTAAAAGATTACTTGAGTTATAGTGAGTTTCGTAAATTAATTGAATACATTTTGACGGGATATTTGTATGGCAGCTACATGAAGGACTAACAGGATTTTCTTCATAATCATATATTTAGCTCCAACTATTGGAAAAATAGCACGCACAAAATTTCAATGTCGTAGCTTAAACCCTTCTAAAGTTATCGACCAATATTCTTGAACACGTGTTTAAGGACATTTTGTATGACAGCTACCAGAAGGAGTAAAAGGATTTCGCTGATTAGTAAACTCCGATTTCCTTTTCACTCAAAACTAACCTGTACAAAATTCCGAATTCGTCGCTAAAAGATTACTTGAGTTATTGTGAGTTTTGTAAATTAAGTGAATACATTTTGACAGGATATTTGTGTGGCAGCTACACGAAGGACTAAAAGGATTTTCTTCATAATCATATATTTAGCTCCAACTATTGGAAAAATAACACATACAAAATTTCAATGTCGTAGCTTAAACCCTTCTGAAGTTATCGGCCAATATTCTTGAACACGTGTTTTTAGGACATTTTGTATGGCAGCTACCCGAAGGAGTAGGACGATTTTGCCCGTTAACGAACTTAGCCTTACAAATTCAACCAAACATCCAGATTCAAAATTTCATGATCCTAGGTGAAGGCGTTCTTGAGTTATCGTGCTAACGGACAGACGGACGGACGGACGGACGGACGGACGGACGGACGGACGGACGGACGGACGGACGTCAAGCGGATTTGAGGTTTTTGGCCCCAAATAAACAAAAAATAATATATAACTTTTTTTCGTCCGAGGCTTGGTTCTATGCGTTACAAACTTTTGGGCTGGATTAAACTTATAATACTCTATATGATTTCATCTAGAGTATAAATATTGTTGAACACGTGTCTTAAGGACATTTTGTATGGCAGCTACCAGAAGGAGTAAAAGGATTTCGCTGACTAGTAAAGTCAAACTTTCTTTTCTCTTAAAACTAATTTGTAAAAAATTCCGAATTCGTAACTAAAAGATTACTTGAGTTATAGTGAGTTTCGTAAATTAATTGAATACATTTTGACGGGATATTTGTATGGCAGCTACATGAAGGACTAACAGGATTTTCTTCATAATCATATATTTAGCTTGAACTATTGGAAAAATAATACATACAAAATTTTAATGTCGTAGCTTAAACCCTTCTGAAGTTATCGACCAATATTCTTGAACACGTGTTTTAAGGACATTTTGTATGGCAGCTACCAGAAGGAGTAAAAGGATTTCGCTGATTAGTAAACTCGAACTTTGTTTTTACTAAAAACTAATTTGTAGAAAATTTCCAGTTCATAGCTAAAAGATTACTTGAGTTATAGTGAGTTTCGTAAATTAAATAAAGACATTTTGACAGGATATTTGTATGGCAGCTACACGAAGGACTAATAGGATTTTCTTCGTAATCATACATTTAGCTCCAACTATTGAAAAAGTAACACATACAAAATTTCAAAGTCGTAGCTTTAGGCGTTCCGAAGTTATTGGTCAATATTCTTGAACACGTGTTTTAAGGACATTTTGTATGGCAGCTACCCGAAGGAGTAGGACGATTTTGCCCGTTAACGAACTTAGCCTTACAAATTCAACCAAACACCCAGATTCAAAATTTCAAGATCCTAGGTGAAGGCGTTCTTGAGTTATCGTGCTAACGGACAGACGGACGGACGGACGGACGGACGGACGGACGGACGGACGGACGGACGGACGGACGTCAGGCGGATTTAAGGTTTTTGGCCACAAATAAACAAAAAATAATATATAACTTTTTTTCGTCCGAGGCTTGGTTCTATGCGTTACAAACTTTTGGGCTGGATTAAACTTATAATACTCTATATGATTTCATCTAGAGTATAAAAATCTGCCAACAGTCTGGACGCAACTTTATTATTTTATGGGTAGAAGTCCGAAACGTGTTTAATGATGAGATGCGGTTTAGGTTACTATGCGACTGACAACCTAAGAAATAACCAGGAGGCTATTTGGAACTTTATTTTTTAGGTTGTCAGTCGCATAGTAAACTACACCGCATCTCATCATTAAACACGTTTCGGACTTCTACCCATATAATAATTAAGTTGCGCCCAGACTGTTGGCAGAATGAAAAATTTAACGAATTGGGTTGTAAACTGAAAAATTTAACGAATTGGGTTGACAAAAGACAATATGCAGTGTTTAATTTCATATCATGAACTGGGTAAGTCATCGAACAAAAATGTCCTTTTTGAAGGACTTTCACATGGGAGGTGTAGGAAGGACTCACTCGATTTCTTACATATTTATCCTTTTCCTTGAAACCATTTAAAAATGAACGTGTACAAAATTTCAAATTCGTAGCTTGAAGCGTTCAAAAGTTATCGAAAAACATACTGCAGTCACGGTCGGCTGCAAGCCAATCGTATAATACTCTAGATGAATACTGAACTCCAGTTTATATTGTAGTTGGGGATAAAGTAGAATTACGTGTGTGCATGTTGTATGTCCTTTATTAAGGACTGTCATTAGATTGCTACTCAAAACTAAAAGACAAGATTCAGTCTTTAATTTCATATCTTGAACTGGGTAAGTCATCAAAAAAAAATTTCCTTTTTGAAAGACTTTCACATTGGAGGTGCAGGAAGGACTCACTCGATTTCTTACATATTTATCCTTTTCCTTGGAACCAGTTAAAAATGAAAATGTACAAAATTTCAAATTCGTAGCTTGAAGAGTTCAAAAGTTATCGAAAAATATTGTTGAACACGTGTCTTAAGGACATTTTGTATGGCACCTACCAGAAGGAGTAAGAGGATTTCGCTGATTAGTAAACTCGAACTTCGCTTTTACGCAAAACTAATTTGTACAAAATTTCCAATTCATAGCTAAAAGATTACTTGAGTTATAGTAAGTTCCGTAAATTAAGTGAAAACTTTTTGACAGGATATTTGTATGGCAGCTACACGAAAGACTAATAGGATTTTCTTCATAATCATACATTTAGTTCCAAATATTGAAAAAATAACACATACAAAATTTCAAAGACGTAGCTTAAACCCTTCTGAAATTATCGGCCAATATTCTTAAACACGTGTTTAAAGGACATTTTGTATGGCAGCTACCAGAAGGAGTAGGACGATTTTGCCCGTTAACGAACTTAGCCTTACAAATTCAACCAAACATCCAGATTCAAAATTTCAAGATCCTAGGTGAAGGTGTTCTTGAGTTATCGTGTTCACGGACAGACGGACGGACGGACGGACGGACGGACGGACGTCAAGCGAATTTGAGGTTTTTGGCCACAAATAAACAAAAAATAATATATGACTTTTTTTCGTTCGAGGCTTGGTTCTATGCGTTACAAACTTTTGGGCTGGATTAAACTTATAATACTCTATATGATTTCATCTAGATTATAAAAATTGCTTTCCTGAAAAATTTTTTTTCTACGTTTCATGACTGATAGACACCAAAAAGGCAAGTAAAAAATTCACTCCGTCTGAACGCCGCCGCCGTACGCAAAACGTTTGAGGGCTTATAGCTCCCAAATCCAATGAACAATTGAAATTTTTTCTGTGAATAGACTTGGTAGGCCACTTGAAGTGACCACATTTTGAGAGGTGGGTGTGTGAAGGTGAAAGTGGAGTAAGAGTTTAAGATAGAAAATTTTGGTTTCTAGATCTCAGCAACCGCTTATGTTAGGAAGCAGAAACTTGTAATTTATTTAAAGCTTTGATAGTGGACCCATTTGCAAAAAAAATTCCAATGTGGGTGAAGGGGTGTGAGAGTGAAGGAATAATAATGCGTCCGAAACGCTCGAAAGCCGGGATCAAGACATTACAAAATCCGTATCTCCTAAACGGTTAATGTCACGAAATTAAAACTTAATGAACATCTGTAGGTTTACTAGGAGAATGGATTGGAAACAAATTTTTGAGACGGGGCAACCCCACTGCCCCGGCGGTGGGGGGTGAAAAACTTTAGATTACGATATCTCACGAACTATTTGTACTAGAGAAATAATGTTTGGTTTCTGTATAAAGGTTGACAAATAAAGTTTGCTGAAAGTAAAATTTTTGAAAGGGGGGGTGGAACATGGAAGCAGAGGGGACTAGAATTTTTTCTAAAAAATCACGTCTTATATCTCAAGAACAGTATTAAATAGATCCTTAGAATTTTTACCAGAAGTAGGCCTAATAGACCCCCAGCAGAAAAAAAAATGCTGGTTTGGTGCTGGTGTAAAGAGTGAGGGAGGGTGAAAAGGAAAAAGTTCCGATTTTTATATTTCGAGAACCTATAAAGATATAAAACTGAAACTTGGTATTTAGATAGAGCTATAGTAGTAGCATGTTAGAAAAATATAA
The DNA here is from genome assembly GCA_951812415.1 of Beris morrisii. NCBI lineage: Eukaryota > Metazoa > Arthropoda > Insecta > Diptera > Stratiomyidae > Beris > Beris morrisii. The sequence goes on along the minus strand of OX638310.1, from coordinate 84,438,161 downwards.
TTTTTTATAGGGGTAGTATGGTACGGGGGTGGTTGGTATTTTTCGTAACTAAGGAACGGCTTATGCTAGATGATTAAAACTCGGTATGTATATGTATATAAACTAGGAAAGGAAAATGGTTTTAAAAAATTCAAAATATCTATCGCTGTTCGGAAGGAGTGTAAAAAAAATTATCAGTGAAAATGGAATGCATATATTTACACGATTTTCGTCATATCTATTAGGTTTTTCCAAATATTCAATTCATTTTTATTTCACGGATTCTTCATAAAAATACATTGAAAGTGTTTTCACAATTTTTGAAAATTCGACCCCCAAGGTGGTGTAATTGTGTTATATACGTTTTCACGAATTCAGGTCAGGTCTAATTAAATATCGAATAACTTTTCACTTCCACGGACTTATGTAATAATCAACTAAAATTCTTTTCAAGTTTTTTCCTTTTTCAACTCCTTGGATGGTATAAACGGGTTGAACACGTTTTCACGAATTGCGTCATATCTCTTAGGAGCGATAAGACATCGGATTGATTTTCACTTCCTCGGGGTTTCTTTACATATATCAGCACACCCATTTCAAAACTTTTGGATATTCAACCCTAAAGTGGGTGCAATGAGGTTGCATATGTTTTCAGAAATTCCTTCATATTTCGTAGATCTGATGAGATATCGAATTCATTTTTATTTCCTAAGGCTTCCTACATAATCGTCAAAAAGTTGATTTCAGGATGTTTAGATATTCAACTCCAATAGGACGTAAGACTTTCGACATATTTCTTACGATTGATGAGATATTAGATTGGTTTTCACTTCCACAGACTTTTTATATAATCGCCTTCTAATCACGTAAAAACTAGGCTTGCGCATTTTAGTTCATCATAGTGCGCGATCATTTCCGATTGCCGATCCCAAGTGAACTAGTTCGTTCTTTTAGTTAATTAGCTCACTTGATCTTGGATTGGAATGGATTGGAGTGGACTATGTGTCTTGATCAAAGTTGAGTGATGGCAAATAAGGCAGTGAAGTTTAGAATGAGCAAAAAAAAGCTCGTAGTCGTAGTTCGATCTAATAAGAAGAAACACGTTTTGGGAACTTCGCCTGCTGGTCAAAGTTTCCTATATATTACGTCGAAACAAGAATATATGTAAGTATAATCCATATGTAGAGTTCTTGGTAACGATGTCCGTGTTTGAAGTGTGTAGTAATAGAAATATTTGGTGTGTGCACTATAAGTGAAATATTTACAGTGGTTGTACGGATAATATTTTGAATAGGAAGAACGTTATTTTCATATCCGCCTGCTGCATAGAAAAGAAGGATTCTAAATTTCATTCAAAATTTCCTGACGCTTATAGTATTGTATTGGGTGAGAGGAAGAAAGCTGATGAATATGAACGAGGGTCCTAGAAAGATGACCTTAAAGTTTTATTGATCTGAGACTCTTAAGGTACTCCAGGTAAAAATTTTGATGATTTACTCAAGGTTTTCGCATTTCGTATTTATGATGAGATGTTAAGACTAAGTGTACCCTGAAATGATTTAATATTATCCCCGTCCTGTGTTCTGTCGTTAGAACTCAGTGAGCCAATATACTTGTACTACATATTTCAAGTGCTGGAACAAAAATAGAAGCTTGCATCAACAAACCTCACAAACATAAATGTTTCTTCATACGAAATATGATGCTTTTCTGTTTCAAATAAGTTTAAATCTTCTATTACCATATATTTCTACTAAAACCAGTCCAATTGATTTGTAGAAAACTGTTCCTATTGTCCTCCATACTCTATTATTGTTCTGTATTCTCTATGCTCAATTCTCTATCATCTATCCATTCATTCTGTATTTCTCATTGTCCATCCTTAATCCTCCATCGTCCATCATCCATCATCCATTATCCATTCTTCAATCTTCATTCTCCATCCTCCATACACCCTCCACCATCCTCTATCCTGTATCCCATATCCTCTATCCTTTATCCTCTATTCTTTGTCCTCAATCTTCAACTCTCAATCCTCCATCCACCATCCTCTAACCTCCATTCTCCATCATCCCCAATCCTCCATCCACCATCCACCATCCTCTATCCTCCTTTCTCCTTCCTCAATCCTTCATCCTTCATCCACCATACTCCATCCTCAATCCTCTATCCATCATCCTCAATTCTCAATCCACCATCCTCTATCCTCCATGCTCCATCCCCCATTCTCCATTCTCCATCTTCATCCTCAATCCTCAAACCTTAATTTTTCATCCACCATCCGCTATCCTCTATCCATCCATCCTCTATCCTAAATCCTCTATCCATTAATCCTCTATCCTCAATCCTCTATTCATCTTCCTCAATCCCCCATCCACCATCCGCTATCTTCTATTCTCCAATATCCATTCTCCATATTCATTCTCATCCTCAATACTCAATACTTAATTCTTCATCCACCATCCACCATCCCCAATCCCCTATCCATCATCCTCAATCCTCCATCCACCATTCACCTTCCGCTATCCTCTATCCTCCATTCTCCATTCTCCATTCTCCCTCCTCAATCCTTAATCCTCAATCCACCATACTCTATCCTCCATTCTCCATCCTCCATCCTCTATCCTCCATCCTCCATCTTCCATCCTCCATCCTACATTCTCCATAATCCATTGTCCGCCTTCCATCCTTCATCCTCCATTCTCTATCGTCCATCATCCATCATCCTCCATCGTCTATTATAGTTCGTTCATGAATGATCATAGTTCGTTCATGATCGATCATCGTTCGTCCATGAACGATCGTTCGTCCATGAACGATCATCGTTCGTCCATGAACGATCATCGTTCGTCCATGAACGATCATTGTTCGTTCATGAACGATCATAGTTCGTTCATTTAAAGGGAAAAACACCTTTAATAGCATATATAAATAAAAATTCCCGGATAAACTCCATTATTCCAATAGGTAAATCACTTTCTTCTATTCCGACTAAACATCTTTTCAATTCTTCCGATTTTTGTCATCTAGAAAAATTAAAACTAAACATACTGCAGTCACGATCGGCTGCAAGCCAATCGTATAATACTCTAGATGAATACTGAACTCCGATTTATATTGTAGTTGGGGATAAAGTAGAATTACGTGTGTGCATGTGTATGTCCTTTATTAAGGACTGCTATTAGATTGCTACTCAAAACTAAAAGACAATATTCAGTGTTTAACTTCATACCTTGGACTGGGTAAGTCATAAAAAAATGTCCTTTTTGAAGGACTTTCACATGGAAGGTGCAGGAAGGACTCACTCGATTTCTTACATATTTATCCTTTTCCTTGGAACCATTAAAAAATAAACGTGTACAAAATTTCAAATTCGTAGCTTGAAGCGTTTATAAGTTATCGGAAAATTTTGTTGAACACGTGTTTTAAGTATATTTTGTATGGCAGCTACCAGAAGGAGTAAAAGGATTTCTCTGATTAGTAAACTCCGACTTCCTTTTCACTCAAAACTAACTTGTACAAAATTCCGAATTCGTAGCTAAAAGATTACTTGAGTTATTGTGAGTTTTGTAAATTAAGTGAATACATTTTGACAGGATATTTGTATGGCAGCTATACGAAGGACTAAAAGGATTTTCTTCATAATCATATATTTAGCTCCAACTATTGGAAAAATAACACATACCAAATTTCAAAGACGTAGCTTAAACCATTCTGAAGTTATCGACCAATATTCTTGAACACGTGTTTTAAGGACATTTTGTATGGCAGCTACCCGAAGGAGTAGGACGATTTTGCCCGTTAACGAACTTAGCTTTAGAAATTCAACCTAACATCCAGATTCAAAATTTCAAGATCCTAGGTGAAGGCGTTCTTGAGTTATCGTGTTCACGGACAGACGGACGGACGGACGGACGGACGGACGGACGGACGTCAGGCGGATTTGAGGTTTTTGGCCACAAATAAACAAAAAATAATATATAACTTTTTTTCGTCCGAGGCTTGGTTCTATGCGTTACAAACTTTTGGGCTGGATTAAACTTATAATACTCTATATGATTTCATCTAGAGTATAAATATTGTTGAACACGTGTCTTAAGGACATTTTGTATGGCAGCTACCAGAAGGAATAAAAGGATTTCGCTGATAAGTAAACTTGAACTTCGTTTTTACTCAAAACTAATTTGTACAAAATTTCCAATTCATAGCTAAAAGATTACTTGAGTTATAGTAAGTTCCGTAAATTAAGTGAAAACGTTTTGACAGGATATTTGTATGGCAGATACACGAAGGACTAATAGAATTTTCTTCATAATAATACATTTAGCTAGAACTATTGAAAAAATAACACATACAAAATTTCAAAGACGTAGCTTAAACCCTTCTGAAGTTATCGACCAATATTCTTGAACACGTGTTTTAAGGACATTTTGTATGGCAGCTACTAGAAGGAGTAAAAGGATTTCGCTGACTAGTAAAGCCAAACTTTCTTTTCCCTCAAAACTAATTTATACAAAATTCCGAATTCGTAGCTAAAAGATTACTTGAGTTATAGTGAGTTTCGTAAATTAAGTGAATACATTTTAACAGGATATTTGTATGGCAGCTACACGAAGGACTATCAGGATTTTCTTCATAATCATACATTTAGCTCCAACTATTAGAAAAATAAAACATACAAGATTTCAAAGTCGTAGCTTAAACCCTTCTGAAGTTATCGACCAATATTCTTGAAGACGTGTTTTAAGGACACTTTGTATGTCAGCTACCCGAAGGAGTAGGACGATTTTGCCCGGTAACGAACTTAGCTTTACGAATTCAACGAAACATCCAGATTCAAAATTTCATGATCCTAGGTGAAGGCGTTCTTGAGTTATCGTGCTAACGGACAGACGGACGAACGGACGGACGGACGGACGGACGGACGGACGGACGAACGGACGGACGGACGGACGGACGGACGGACGGACGGGCGGACGGTCGGACGGACGAACGGACGGACATCAAGCGGATTTGAGGTTTTTGGCCAGAAATAAACAAAAAATATAATATAACTTTTTTTCGTCCGAGGCTTGGTTCTATGCGTTACAAACTTTTGGGCTGGATTAAACTTATAATACTCTATATGATTTCATCTAGAGTATAAAAAGAAACCACTAGATGGCCCACCCTGTATATCAAAAAATATGTTTTTCCACCATCTGCGTAAAGTTTTTCCATAATCAAAAAAGAGTGTTAAAAGAAATAACAAGCCAATCGTATAATACTCTAGATGAATACTGAACTCCGATTTATATTGTAGTTGGGGATAAAGTAGAATTACGTGTGTGCATGCTGTATGTCCATTATCAAGGACTGCCATTAGATTAGATTGTGTTTTAAGGACATTTTGTATGGCAGCTACCCGAAGGAGTAGGACGATTTTGCCCGTTAACGAACTTAGCCTTACAAATTCAACCAAACATCCAGTTTTAAAATATCAAGATCCTAGGTGAAGGCGTTCTTGAGTTATCGTGCTAACGGACGGACGGACGGACGGACGGACGGACGGACGGACGGACGGACGGACGGACGAATGGACGGACGGACGGACGGACGGACGGACGGACGGACATCAAGCGGATTTGAGGTTTTTGGCCTCAAATAAACAAAAATAAGTATATAAATATACAATATTATTGCTTAAGTACTAGTGACTTAGACCATCGACTTATGCAATAGTTTAAATTCATACGTTCGTATGACAATTGAAACAATAAAAGCGAGAACAGTAGAAACGTGTTTCAATTCGCAAATTAGCTTTCCAATTGTCCTTTAAATATTCGTTAAACATGCCATATACATGAAGACTAAATTCTATGGCTGAAGAAGATTGATTTTTTGGATTCATGAAGCATAAATCTATAAATCATGAAGAATAAATCCAGAACTTTCAATTCGTTAACCTCAAACCACAAGTCTTTCACGAGGAACAAGTTTTAACATCACGAATGTTACAAATTTTTGACAATGTGACTAATTATGACAATTTTGGATTATATTAAATAATGCTGTTTCAATTTTCCTACGTATATGTTTTTCGTACCGACGTCGTGTCGAAAAATGTATGATGAGACGACTCGGGAAAGAAAAATCGTAACGACTACCAAGATATATTTCGCTTCGAATTACGATGAAAAAATCATTAAGATTTCTAAAAGATATTTCGTATCGAATTACAAGGGAAAATTCTCGATGAAATTGTAAGTAATATTCGTAGTGAGAGATTTTTAGCCGATTAAACATTGGAAAAGCCAGTGTAGACTATTAGAGTTTCGGTATATTATGTACACTAAAAGCCCATAGAAGTAAGAACGAATTTGTTGCCTTATCAGAATTAAGAGATATGACGAATTGTTTTAAAGTATACAAACCCATTACTTCCACTTGGGGTTTGAATTTCGAAAAAATTGTGAAACAGACTTTTAGAAGATTTCATAAGAAGCAACTTGATATCTCATGAGATACGACGGATTTTGAAAAATTTGTGAAAACGGAAGCGAACCCTTCACACCCCCTTGGGTCTTGAAATTCGAAAAACCGTGAATTGGTTGGCCGTAATAATCAATTTTATATCTCATCAGAACTAAGGGATGGCAAAAATTGTGAAAACATATACAAACCCTTGGGGGTTGAATATCGAAAAATTGAGAAATGGGTTTGTAGGCGATTATATAAAAAGTCTGTGGAAGTGAAAAGCGATCTAATATCTCATCGAACCTAAGAAATATGTCGAAGCTTTGAAAAGCATACACTCCCCTTACACCCATTAGGATTGAATATCTAAAATACTGAAATTGGCTTTTTGGCTTTTTTTATATAGGAAACCTTAGGAAGTAAAAATGAATAGGATATATCATCAGATCTAAGCAATATGCAGGAATCTGTGAAAATATATGCAACCTCCTTACACCCACTTGGGGGTTTGTGGTGAATATCGATATTGCAATAAATAGAATGGGCCTCGTTTTATTACATTGAACGCACCCGGCTGAGATTGATACTTGCAGAACACGGAAACTACAACCCTTCTCTTCTTCATCCAACCATCGACCAGAGAAGGTGTACACTCATTTATAAGTTTGCAAGAATAAACTATTTGAAAGTTCAACAATACGTTTTATTAATACGGACATAACAATTGGCGACGAGGAGGTAACGAACAAGAAATCCACAAAGAAATAAGGATTTGCGATTGCGATCATCAAGATTTGATTGGATTTTTTTTTGGAACTCAAAAAAAAATGGCGAGTGATACAAATGGACTACCAGCTGGATTGTCGGGTACGGCATCAGGTACAGCATCAGTTACAGCATCAGGTACAGCATCAGGTACAGCATCGGGTACAGCTTTATTTACAGCATCAGGAACAGTAGGAGATAACCCAGGTAACGACCCATTTATTTTTACACCTCCAACGGCATCAATACATGCAGTGTTTGCAATCGAAAGTTTTGATTGCATGAAAATGCAATGGTCACGTTGGCGTGCGAGATTGGAGAGCGCATTCACGGTTTTTGGAATTCCGCGAAATTTACATGCCCATCACTTATTGCATTACATGGGCCCGGATACGTATAACTTGCTGTGTGACAAGCTGGCTCCGCAAGCGCCTACATCAAAGTCATGCGAAGAGATTTCGAGTGTGTTGGCTACGTATTACAACCCAGCTCCACTCGAAATCGCCGAAAATTTTCGTTTTCATCAAAGAAAACAGTGCGACGAAAGTGCAAAGGAATATTTGTCGGCACTTCAAAGGCAAGCACTGAATTGCAATTTTGGCAATTACTTGCAAACAGCTCTCAGAAACCAATTAGTTTTTGGTTTAAAGAGCGAAAGAATCCAAAGCCGTCTATTGGAGATGAGGGACTTAACAATCGATCGGGCTGTCGAAATAGCGACGAGCTTAGAAGCATCCGCAAAAGATGTGGCTGCAATACATTGCAAGCGTTTAACGTAAATTTATTAAACCCTAAAAACAAAAAAAGTAATAAAACTAATAATTCAAAGAATTTCAATAAAAATGAAAAAAAAATAAATACTACAAAATGTTATAGATGCGGTAATTTAAACCATCTCGCTAACAACTGTAAGCATGTCAACTCGACATGCAATTTTTGTAAGCGGAAGGGTCACTTGCAGTCAGAGTGTCTTAAAAAGAAAACATACTGCAGTCACGATCGGCTGCAAGCCAATCGTATAATACTCTAGATGAATACTGAACTCCGATTTATATTGTAGTTGGGGATAAAGTAGAATTACGTGTGTGCAGGTTGTATGTCTTTTATTAAGGACTGCTATTAGATTGTTACTCAAAACTAAAAGACAATATTCAGTGTTTAACTTCATACCTTGAACTGGGTAAGTCATCGAAAAAAAATGTCCTTTTTAAAGGACTTTCACATGGGAGGTGCAGGAAGGACTCACTCGATTTCTTACATATTTATCCTTTTCCTTGGAACCATTCAAAAATAAACGAGTACAAAATTTCAAATTCGTAGCATGAAGCGTTCAAAAGTTATCGGAAAATATTGTTGAACACGTGTTTTAAGGATATGTTGTATGGCAGCTACCAAAAGGAGTAAAAGGATTTCGCTGATTCGTAAACTCGAACTTCCTTTTCACTCAAAACTAACTTGTACGAAATTCCGAATTCGTAGCTAAAAGATTACTTGAGTTATAGTGAGTTTCGTAAATTAAGTGAATACATTTTGACAGGATATTTGTATGGCAGCTACACGAAGGACTAACAGCATTTCCTTTATAATCATATATTTAGCTCCAACTATTGAAAAAGTAACACATACAAAATTTCAATGTCGTAGCTTAAACTCTTCTAAAGTTATTGACCAATATTCTTGAACACGTGTCTTAAGGACATTTTGTATGGCAGCTACCAGAAGGAGTAAAAGAATTTCGCTGATTAGTAAACCCGAAATTCGTTTTTACTCAAAACTAATTTGTACAAAATTTCCAATTCATAGCTAAAAGATTACTTGAGTTATAGTGAGTTTCGTAAATTAAGTGAATTCATTTTGGCAGGATATTTGTATAGCAGCTACACGAAGGATTAACAGGATTTTCTTCATAATCATATATTTAGTTTCAACTATTGAAAAAATAACACATACAAAATTTCAAAGTCGTAGCTTAAACCCTTCTGAAGCTATCGACTAATATTCTTGAACACGTGTTTTAAGGACATTTTGTATGGCAGCTATCAGAAGGAGTAAAAGGATTTCGCTGATTAGTAAACTCGAACTTCCTTTTCACTCAAAACTAATTTGTACAAAATTCCGAATTCGTAGCTAAAAGATTACTTGAGTTATAGTGAGTTTCGTAAATTAAGTGAATACATTTTGACAGGATATTTGTATGACAGCTACACGAAGGACTAACAGGATTTTCTTCATAATCATATATTTAGTTCCAACTATTGGAAAAATAACACATACAAAATTTCAATGTCGTAGCTTAAACCCTTCTGAAGTTATTGACCGATATTCTTGAACACGTGTTTTAAGGACATTTTGTATGGCAGCTACCCGAAGGAGTAGGACGATTTGGCCCGTTAACGAATTTAGCCTTACAAATTCAACCAAACATCCAGATTCAAAATTTCAAGGTCCTAGGTGAAGGCGTTCTTGAGTTATCGTGCTAACGGACAGACGGACGGACGGACGGACGTCAGGCGGATTTGAGGTTTTTGGCCACAAATAAACAAAAAATAATGTATAACTTTTTTTCGTCCGAGGCTTGGTTCTATGCGTTACAAACTTTTGGGCTGGATTAAACTTATAATACTCCATATGATTTCATCTAGAGTATAAAAACCCGACACTGCACATTTGGTGGAAGTGGATGATGCATTCGAAGAAGTCTTCTCGATAGCAAATGGGGACAGTTTTGGTGTTAGAAGTAAATTTTGGGTAAATATCGGAATCAATAAAAAGTTAGTGAAAATGGAGCTGGATACAGGTGCTGGGGTGTCGGTGATGAGTAGAAAGCAAGTGAATGAGTTGTTCCCGGAATTAGTGATCGTACCTAGTAATATAAAACTAATTTCATATTGCAAAACAGTCATTGTAGTGGATGGTCTAGTGCAGGTAGACGTGAAAGTTAACTCCCAGGTAAAACTTGTGAATTTATACATAGTAAACGTTGATAGACACCCGATTTTCGGCAGGGAATGGTTAAATCAATTTCGATTAAATTGGAAGCGGATATTCGGTCCGGAAAATAAAATTTGCCGAAAGCAGAGTATTTTAAATGTGGACAGCGGAGACCTGTCAAAGGGGTTATTACTAGATCAGCTACTAAAAAAATATTCGGATGTATTCGATGAAAAAATAGGTAAAATTCTTAATATCCAGGCACATTTAAGAATGAAGCCCGATACAAGGCCAAAATATTTCAAACCACGGCAGGTTTCCTTTGCGTTACGTCCTGTCGTTGACAGGGAATTAGAAAAATTAGTGAACGATGACATATTAGAAAAGGTCGATAATAGTGAATGGGCTACGCCTATCGTACCAGTGAAAAAATTTAATGGTATTCGTTTATGCGGAGATTACAAAGTTTCAGTTAACCCAAATTTAGTGGTCGATGACCACCCGTTACCAACTATCGCTGAATTATTTTCCAGTATGGCTGGAGGTGACAAATTTTCTAAGCTTGACTTAAGTCAAGCTTATCTGCAATTAGAAGTTTGCCCAGAAGATATTTAACTTTGAATACGCATCGTGGTTTATATCAACCAAAGCGGCTAATGTACGGAGTCGCGGCGGCCCCTGCTATCTGGCAAAGGGAAATAGAGCAAATACTTCAAGGAATCCCTGGTATAACCATTTTCTTAGATGATATTAAAATTACTGCCAGTAATGATGATATTAAAATTATTACCAGATGATAAGAAGCATTTGGAACGACTGGGTTTGGTATTAGATCGTTTACAAAAGTATAACATGAAGGCGAATAGGCATAAATGTACGTTTTTCGAAGATCAAATTGAATATTGTGGATATTTAATTGATAAAAATGGGATACATTAACAAAAGAGCAAAGTGGATGCAATTGTAAATATGAAGTCACCAAAGGATAAATCCGAGTTAAAATCTTTCCTTGGTCTCATAAACTATTATGGTCGTTTTTTCAAAAACCTTAGTTCTCTATTATATCCGTTAAACAATTTGCTGCGTGATGATGTTAGTTGGGAATGGAATAAAAATTGTGCAAAAGCTTTCAGTAAAATTAAAAACTTAGTGACCGATGATGGGTTTCTAGTACATTTTGATCCAAGGTTACCACTAGTTCTGGCAACGGACGCATCACCTTATGGAGTAGGGGCAGTTTTATCCCACCAGTTTCCCGGCGGAGAAGAGAAGCCAATTGCTTTTGCTTCACAAACACTTTCACGGACGCAGCAAAGGTATGCACAGATTGATAAAGAGGCATACAGCATTGTGTTTGGCGTTAAAAAGTTTTTTCAATATTTATACGGACATAAATTTATACTTTATACCGATCACAAACCGTTGGTACAAATGTTTTCTCCTAGTAAAGGCCTACCAGTTTTAAGTGCTACTCGCATGCAGCATTATGCAGCATTTTTACAAGGATTTAGTTATGAAATTAAGTACAAGAAGTCTCAAGAGCATGCTAATGCAGATACTTTATCCCGATTTCCTAATCCAGAGGTAAAGATGAGTGTAGTGGAAGAAGTGGAGTTAATTGAATTATCGTTGATCGATACATTGCCGGTTACATCAATTGTAATTGCAGAGAAAACCAAAAAAGATCCGACTTTACAATCACTTTTAAGTTCATTACAATCTGGAAGAGAGTTACATGCATACGACTGATTTGGTATAGATCAGTCGGAGTTTACTTTGACGCAAGATTGCATTTTGCGAGGCAGTAGAGTTTTTGTGCCTAGGTCTTTGAGGTTAAGAGTTATGAAAGAGTTACATTATGCACACTTCGGTATGGTGAAGATGAAAGCGCTGGCAAGGAGTTTTTGTTGGTGGCCGTCAATCGACACTGATCTAGAGGAGTTAGTCCGTAATTGTATGGATTGCCAAAGGATTAAGGCAAATCCCGTTAAAGTACCAGTACATGCATGGGAATACCCTCAGAAGCCTTTCGAAAGAGTCCATGTGGACTATGCTGGACCCTTTCGGGGAACATACTTCTTTATTCTTGTAGATGCATTTTCAAAATGGCCAGAAATTTACATCACAAAAGATATTACGACGGAAACTACCATTGAGAAATGTCGTTTAATATTCTCACGTTATGGGTTACCGATTTCGTTAGTTAGTGATAATGGCACGCAGTTTACTTCGGCGAAATTTAAGAAATTTTTAGAAAATAATGGAATTCGTCATAAGCTAACTGCACCTTACCACCCTGCAAGTAACGGACAGGCGGAACGTTATGTCCAGATATTGAAATCTGCTCTGAGAGCCATGGATAGCACTCAGGACGACTTACAAAAAGATGTTTGTCAATTGCTCATGAGATACCGACGTTTAACACATTCTTTTACGAAAGTGTCTCCTTCATATCTAATGCTTAACCGAGAAATCAGAACAACATTAGAATCTCATGATACCCGAAATCCCAAAAGAAAATAAGCCTTCCATAAGTCTTAATGCAAAGAAATCTCGTGAATTTGAGGTAAATGACAGAGTAGCTGCTCGCGATTATACAAATGTAGGAAAATGGCAATTCGGAAAAGTAAAGAAACGTTTAGGTAAATTGCATTACGTCATATGTTTGGATGACGGAAGATGTTGGAAAAGACATGTGGATCAGGTTAGATCTGTAGGTATGCATGTACGAGACAATGCATTGGATAGAATTTTCACTGATAGGATTTTAGAGACATTCCCAGATCATTCTCCGGAAGCAACCGTTTCAGGCGCTCCTCTAAATATCAGCACAACAGCACCTGACGCGACAGAACTTAAATATAATTTCAACGAAGTTAACAAAGATCCTAAAGTTGTCAGTAAAACTACTTCAAACTCAAACATTAATAGTCCTACTAATCTGACTGCGGGTAAGCCTGACGTAAATAACAACTTCACTTTGCGTAGATCTAAAAGAACGTTGAGACAACCTGAAAGATTAATTTATACATAAAATTATTTTAATTTTGTTTTTCTTGTATTAACTTTGAAATGAATTCTTTAATTATCGGGGCATAGAAGTAAGTTTAAATAGATTTCCCCAAAAGCGCACATGAAATATCTTAAATATATATTAATTTTTAATTTTGTAAAATTATTCTAAGTTACTGCATGTTAAAATATAAATATTAAAAACAATTTTTTTCTTATAAACATAGATAACTGAATTGAAATTTGATATAACACATATAAGGAATTGTAATTTGTATCCTGTTAAGGAGAGGAGAGATGTGGTGAATATCGATATTGCAATAAATAGAATGGGACTCGTTTTATTACATTGAACGCACCCGGCTGAGATTGATACCTGCAGAACACGGAAACTACAACCCTTCTCTTCTTCATCCAACCATCGACCAGAGAAGGTGTACACTCATTTATAAGTTTGCAAGAATAAACTATTTGAAAGATCAACAATACGTTTTATTAATACGGACACAACAGGGTTGAATATCCAAAAATCATGAAAATAGTTAATAAATAAATATGAACACAGCACGAGAAAGTAGGAACCAATTCAATTTCTTATCATTTCTAAAAGAAATGATGGAGTTCGTGAAAACGTGTTCAACCCGTTTATACCCTCTTAGGGCCTGAAAAAGAAAAAAAAATAAAAGCAAAGTTTTAGGCGATTATTACGCAAGCACGTGAAAGTGAAAAGATATTCGATATCTGATAAGACCTGGGGATATGGTAGAATTCGCGAAAAAGTTTACAACCCCCTTTGCACCCTCGTAGGGGTTGAATTTTAAAAAATCCTGAAAACACTTTCTAGGTATTTATATGAAGAAGTCGTACAATAAAAATGAATTCAATATTTGGGAAGACCTAATAGATATGACGAAAATCGTGAAAATATATGCATTCCATTTTCACTGATCATTTTTTTTGCTGCTCCCTCTGAACGCCAATGGATATTTGAAATATTGTTTATCTAAATTAGTTTTCAAGTTGATTTACATAAACATACCGAGTTTCAACTTTCTAGCATAAGCCGTTCTATAGATAGGAAAAAAACCACCACCCCCGTACCATACTACCCCTATAAAAAATTATTTTTTTCCAACATGCTACTAATATAGCTCTATTTAAATACCAAGTTTCAGCTTTATATCATTACAGGTTCTCGAGATATAAAAATCGGAACTTTTCCCTTTTCACCCTTCTCCACCCTCGCCCTCTACACCCTAACCCCCAAAATTTTGGTTTCTGCTAGGGGTCTATTAGGCCTACTTAAGCATCTATCTTACACCATTCTTGAGATATGAGACGTGATTCAATGAAATTCTTATCCACTCCACTGTCATGCTCCACCGCTCCTTTCATAACTTCATTTTTTAACCTTTATACAGAAACTAAATTTTATTTCTCTAATGCAATCGGTTCGTGAGATATCGTAATCCAAAGTTTTTCACTCCCCACCGCCGTACGCCACTGCCCCCACTCAAAAATTTTTTTTCGATCTATTCTCCTAGTATACCTACAGATATTCATTAAGTTTAAATTTTGTGACATTAACTGTTTAGAAGATATGGATTTTAGAATGTGTCGATCTCGGCTTGTTTGCGTTTCAAACGCATTATTTTTCCCCCCACTCCCGAACCCCAACACCTATATCGGCAATTTTTTTTGCAAATGGGTCCACTATCAAGGCTCTATATGAATTCCAAATTTCAGCCTCCTGGCATAAGCGGTTGCTGAGATCTAGAAACCAAAATTTTCAGTCTAAAACGCACCACCCTTCTCCCCCCTCACACCCCCACCCCACCGAATTTGGTCACTTCAAGAAGCCTACTCAGTCTATTAAAAAAAAAATTTCAATTTCAAAAGACAAAACGATATACATATGTATGCGCAACGCGAGCCACTTGCTTCTCATGCATTGCAACCTGAAACCCTAATAAAGAAGAAATTTCTTTTCGAATTCTGTCCGAAATCGTTGCGAAATTTCTGTCATAACTTTCACACCGTCATCTAAACGATTTCGGTAAGACAAATCTTTCAGAATTTTCCGACCTTCCGATATTTCGTGGCTTCTTGTTTACTGGGATTGCTACTAAAATATCATCAAAGCATAAAAGAAATTGACCAACAAATGCAAAAGTGAAAATATGTGCCTATACGCACGTTGTAAGTGCATGAAACAATACTACTCAAATCCCTGCAAGAAATTTACCGGTTAAGTCCGCCGGAGCTCCGCCGTAGCATTAACCGGTAATCTTTCAGTTAAAACGTATAGGCCTCGGGACAAAAATTAACTAATATACTTCGTATCGGTGTACATGCGTGTGATTCTCTACCTCTTTCTTTTAATATTGCCTTCTTCTTTACTCCTGGTTAACGATAACCAGTAGTAAAATACGGAAACCGATACCGAAATTCTTGTGAAGCAGAAAAACAACTAGAAGTTTTGGGAAGTCGGATGGCGCGTGCTGCTAATGTTAATTGCATATGTGTACATATGCAATAAACACTAGCAGCACGCGCCATCACTGCAAGAAAGCGCTACCCGAGTTGAAGGTTAGCCTAATGTGTTGGTTGATACAAGGGCAACTCCTTGTACTCTTACGAAAGGTTCTACGAGTAAGTCACTCTGCGTTCAGTGTGGAATAATATCTTTATTATAAAAGCTTAGACTTAAATACAATTTAGAGCTGCATACATGACATGCTAGCCCATATTTCATGTTTACAATTTGGAAATAATAACAATGTACGGAAATAGCAAAATAAATTTACGGAAATGAATAAATTGCATTTTATGCTTATAAAACTTAAGAATTATGCCAAGCGCATAAAAACTAGGCCATAAGCATAAAAAGCCAATACGCTAAATAATGTCAAGTGCATTGGATTAAGCAATTAATTTTGGATTTGATGTGAAGCATCAACATTCTCCCGCGCCTTGAAATTATCTACTTGGAAAGAAAAGTCCGAACTAGTTTCAATCGTAGCTCTTGGTGCAGGTATTGGCGCAATTGTCTTCGTTCTGCATCTGGTCCATCCGAAGTATCCCATTAATGCTATTAATAGAATAAGCGCGACGTATGCGATCGAAAATTGGTGAATTTCTTGTATGGGGTCTTCAAGAGGTGTAGCTTCATTAAGCTTGAGCTGCGTTATTTGCTTCTGGAGTGCAGCGATGGCCTTTCCTTCTGACTGAAATTTTGTACGATCTTTCTCAGGTGATGTGAAGATATTCGTAGAGAAGTTAAAATTGTGACTAGACACTGTAATAGCGGTTGAATTTAATTGCGTAGTCACAGTGTTTCTTGACGATATAGTAAGATGATCGTCTTTTATGATGCAGTTACTGTCGAGAACGATAATACCGGAGTTGACAAGAACGGTTTGAGTCAATTTCGCATTGCAAACGATGTTGACTGTGGTCTTCGAGTTGACTGAGTATATCCAATTGTTAGGGCTATGAAGCGGGGTCCATCTTCGCAGGTCATCCGTAACTATTGATCTGCAACCGCTTGTTGAGAAGTCTTCATGATTTAAAAGATTGATTTCGCATCGACTTTGGTTGGAACCTTTGTGATAAATGGGATGTGCAAATGAGGCCGAATTTTGTGCATTCCGGACTCTAATTGCTCAGGCGTTATGAGTAGTGGACTGATTCGTCCGTGATGAATGTTGGTTAATACATCTAGCAAGGTAGACTGGATATCCTGGTAGTTCTGCAAGATCAAAAAAAGATGAACCGATGAGGACGTAGTCAAATGCTTTAGTGGAGCTCAAGTGGCGCTCTTCGCTTTCGATTCTTTTGGTCGCTGCTGATCAGAAGGCTCTTCAGTTCCTGTATTTGTTTAAATTTCTGCTGAAGTTACAATAATTGTCACTTTCGGGGCGTTTGCAAAGTAAACCTAAATTTGTGATTTCTGTAGCAAGGTCTTTACCCTCCTGCCAATAGGACCGCATATTGTAGTAGACGATTATCTTCCATTCATCTGAGATAATGTTTGTTCTCCCGATATTTTCAAAATAAAGCTCAGGTGGAGATTGAAATAGAAAGAGCTGGATTGCTTTCGATAAAACTGGAAAAGTTAACACGAAAAGCATTGAGTTGATTGTATTTAAAGAACCACCGCGACGACGTAGCTTTTTGGGAGCAGAATCAGAAGGCAATGTTGAGCTGCAATGTTTTTCTGTCGTACCTGATCTGACTGGTTTATTCTCTTCGTTAGTTACGTTTAAAGAATTATTGTGTGGATCCATTGGTAATGGACATAACCGATGTATTGGTCTGCGATAGATCCCTTCTGCTGTTTTGACGTCTGCTACTCGAACAAGCTTGTCTTCCCCTTCAATCGCCTTAATAACTCGGCCCATGTGCCATTTCAAAGGGGGAAGATTATCTTCTTTGATTAGCACCAACGTTCCCGGTGAGAAGTTAGGAGAAGAGTGAGTCCATTTTGTCCTACGTTGAAGCTCGCATAAGTACTCCTTTGTCCATAGTTTCCAAAACTCCGTCTTGACGTATTGAACCAATCTCCAGCGTGTCAGAAGATTTGGGCGATCCGTCGAGATGATAACTTCAGGCGCGCTGGTCAGTGGCTCAATAATTAGAAAATGACCTGGAGTGAGCACAGCTAGGTCATTTGGGTCAGCTGACAAAGGAGTTAATGGTCTCGAATTGAGTATGGCCTCAATTTCTATTATAGCTGTCTCTAGCTCTTCGTACGTTAGAGATAATGGATGAATAGTTTTATATAAGAGCTGCTTTGCAGATTTTACCGCAGCTTCCCACAGACCACCAAAGTGCGGCGATCGTGGTGAAATAAAATGGAAGTCAGTGCCTCTTGAAAGACAAAGTGACGTTAACTCTCCTTGAAACTCCTTCGACTGCAACATCTTCTTGACTTCTTCTAGTTGGTTGTAAGCTCCCAGAAAATTAGTTGCATTGTCGCAATAGATGCTCCTTGAACTTCCTCGTCGAGCAAAAAAGCGTTTTAAGGCTCCCAAAAAACTACTTGAACTTAAATCGGAAACGACTTCCAGATGCACTGCTTTCGTGGCGAAACAGACAAAGACCGCAATGTAAGCCTTTTGTGGTCGCTTTCCAGGAATTTTAAAATGAATCCAGATCGGCCCACAAAAATCTACTCCAGAGTGTAAAAATGGCCGACTTTGTTGAATCCTAGGCCCAGGTAGATTTCCCATGAGTTGGGAACTTAACATCGGCTTAGCTTTGAAACACCGTACGCATTTCTGTACTACTGACCGGACCAAAAGCTTCCCTTGTAGTGGCCAGAAACGTTGTCGAACAATTGCTAACAGGGCCTGTGGCCCTGCATGACAATTATTTTTATGCATGTCAGCTACCAACAGCTGAACTAGTGGATGATTCTTTGGTAGAAGCATCGGATATTTGGCGTCGTAAGATATGCTCGCTGCTTGAAGCCTTCCGCCTACTCTTATAACTTTATTGTCGTCAATAAACGGTGTCAGGCTTATAATGCTGTTGTTCCTACCTTATTGATTTCCCTTAGTAAGATCCTTTAACTCCTCGGCAAAGCTCTGAGCTTGAATATGACGCACAATTATGAATAAAGCTTCATTGATTTCTTCGATTGCCAGGGGTCCGCTTAGACGTCGACTATTTCACAGGTTTCTCGTGAATCTATAAATGTAAGCTACAACGCGAAGCAGGTGTTTAAAAGAGTTTCGATGGTCAATAGTGTCAACGAAATGAGAGTCATGGTGAACTGTAAGCAACGATATGCGTTGTCTCAATTCAGGCTGATCACATTCCATTATAGCTTCCTCTGAGGGCCACTCGAAAGGGGATTTCATTAAAAACTCAGGCCCGGAAAGCCATAAATCTGACTGCATCAACTTACTCGGTGTCATTCCTCTGGATACTA
Organism: Beris morrisii; assembly: GCA_951812415.1. Classification (NCBI taxonomy): domain Eukaryota; kingdom Metazoa; phylum Arthropoda; class Insecta; order Diptera; family Stratiomyidae; genus Beris; species Beris morrisii. Next base: position 84,419,080 of record OX638310.1, on the reverse strand, counting down.
GGTCTGCAGGATTGAGGCTGGTGTTCACATACCTCCAATGACTTCTCACACTTGATCTTTGAATGGAAGCTATTCCGTTTGCCCCAAACGTCTTGTATGATGACGACTCTGCACTTATCCAGCTGAGAACTATCTTGGAGTCACACCAATAAAATATTTGCTCATCAGCAAGCTCCAGTGTTTGTTTGACTCTATTGGTTATTTTAGCTAACATTTGCGCCGCGCAAAGCTCTAAGCGCGGCAAGTTGACTGATTTAGTTGGTGCAACCTTAGATGCTGCACATAGTAGCCTAACAGCCGTTTTTCCACTGGTGTCGGTTGATCGTAGGCAAATAGCTACGCCGTATGCCTTTTCCGATGCATCGGAGAAGCCGTGGATCTGCAGTAACGCCTTTGCTGTTGTCACGCAAGCTTGCCTGGGTATCCTCAATTTATTTAGCATTGGAAGCTCATCCCTGAATCTCATCCAGCGTGTGTGGAGTTCCTCTGGAAGTGCTGCATCCCAGTCGAGTTTCAGCTTCCATAAATGTTGAAGAAATATCTTGGCGTGAACTATTACGGGGTTGATGAGACCAAGTGGATCGAAAATATGTGCAATGTCTGAAAGAATAGATCGCTTCGTTACTTTTTTAGTGATCGACCAGTTCGTTTGTATCGAAAATTGGTCCGACTTAGGTATCCAAGTTATGCCTAGTGTTTTGATGCCTTTATCGTCTTTGTCATCTAAGTCTAACTTCAGTTCGATATTTTCATCGGGAATGGTGGCCAACAACAGCGGGCTGTTAGAGCACCATTTCCGAAGATTAAACCCTGCAGATCGTAGATGTCCCTTCAGTTTTGACTGCAGTTGAAGAGCTTCAGTCAAATCGATACTACCGGTCATAACATCATCCATGTAAAAGTCTCGGGTAATTACCTTTGATGTTAACGGATGCACGCTGGCTGCTGTCTCGGATAGATTTAGTAGACATCTTGTTGCGAGAAAAGAAGCTGATGTAGTGCTGTATGTTAATGTTTTGAGCCTATAAAACATCAACTTGCTGCTGCTGTCTGGTCGGTATACTATTGCTTATATAGCTGGTAATTTTGATCCCTGGAGTCTACTAGTATTTGGCGGTACAATTTTTTGATATCCGCAGTGAACACGTATTTGTGTAAACGAAAACGTGTTAATATCGAAAACAAATCCTCTTGTATTGCCGGTTCCTTATAGAGGATGTCATTGAGTGAAATGTTGCTCGCTGATTTACAGGATACGTCAAATACTACTCGAAGCTTAGTAGTGGTACTATTCGGCTTAAGCACGCAGTGATGAGGAATACAATAGTGAGATTCCATTACCTCCGTTTCCTCCACCTTCTCCATGTGGTTTAATGTTAAATATTCAGCCATAAAATCCGTGTATTGGGACCTCAATGCTTCGTCCTTCATCATCCTTCTTTCTAAGGATAGAAACCTGCGAATCGCGATATCTTTAGATTGACCCAACACTGCGGGGTTTTTACTAAAGGGTAGCTTGACGATAAATCGACCAGATTGGTCACGTGAAGTTGATTCAGTAAAGAATTCTTTGCAGTACTGTTCTGATTGTGTTCGTGTTTGAATTGGATTACAGACCTGCTCTAAGTCCCATATTCGTTGAATATCTGCATATGTGTCGCCTTTAATATTCATTCCACAAAATGCACTTGTGGCTTTATGCTTTGAAATCTTACCCAGGACGACCCATCCAAATGTTGTATTTTGAAGGGTGGGTAGTGATTTGTCGATCTGAATTTGTCCCATGGACATGAGCTCTGAATAATGCTCTGCTCCAATCAGCAAATCAATTTTTCCGGGTTTGTTGAAACTCGGATCCGCAAGTTTGATGTTGGATGGCAGGCGCCAATGCTTAACGTCATCTGAGCTGGTTGAGCACTCGTTATTTTTGGTAAAATAACCGCCTCCAAGCCTACAGCAAATTTGTTGAATCTAGACTGGATTGTTGTGTGCAGACGCTGTTGCGCCTTATGTTCTCGGCTTCCAATACCGGTAATAACTGTGTTGCAGTGCGTGTACCGAAGATGAAGCTGCTTTGCTAATTCGGCTGAAATAAAATTAAGCTATGAACTAGAGTCGAGAAGCGCGCGACACTCTATAAGATTGTCATGATTGTCCTTTATATGTATAATTGCAGTAGCAAGGAATACATAATTTGAGCGGCAATCTTCCTCCACTCCGGATGTAAGTGCGATTGATGCTGGAACGAGTAGATCATCCGTTTTCTTTGTTTGAGCAGCTACTTGACTGCCTTTATTCTCCTCATGTAGGAGCGTGTTGTGTTTCTTGTTACACTTCCTGCAGCCTCCCAATGAGCATTGATTGAGCAAATGCCCATGCTGTAAACAATTTATACACAGTTTATTACTTCTTACCGCTTGATTACGCGCCTTGATGTCAAATTTTAAAAATTTTGGACAAGCATACACTGCGTGCGAAAGTTTGCAAATCGGACAAGTTGATGAGTCCGATGCGACTAGTGCTGCACTCTTCGAACGAGTCTCTGCTTGAGATCGTTGTCCAGAAGCTCTTCCCAAAGTCTGCAGAGAATGGAAACGCGCTTCCAAGAAGTTTAGCAGCTCTTGAATACCTTGTACTTGCTTTGGATGTTCCAAAGCTTGCTCATACAAGGCGTGCGTTGATCTATCCAATTTTTTCGTTGTCACATGAGTGAGGAATGCATCCCACGACTTATATGTAATGTGATACGTGGCAGCTTCACTGATGATGAACTAGAGTGTTGATTCATTTGCGATGGTAAAACGCTCTGAAGTAATTCTCTTAACTTAATGATTAAGTCCTGAGCAACTTCCTCTATGTCACAAATGTCGTTGATGTTATAGTCGTACTCGTCAGGAGTACTGCAGATGGACCATATTTAACGACATGATCTCGTCCAAATATTTATTTACCGCATCGTTCTTGACCTGATAAAAAATAGATGACTGTGGTGAGCCCAATCTACCTCCAATATTGGCCAGCAATCGCTTTAACACGTTCATCAGTGCGTGTTGTCGTCGGATGAGAGCAGTAACCTGGGACGCCTGTGGATTTGCATCGTTGCCTGGCCGTCTTCTTGCCGTTGAGGCGCCCAATCCAGATGAAGTTCCTTCTTCAACAGGGATAAGCGGTTTGTCGACTAACTTACCGAATTTTTTCGTTATTAAGCCTTTGATATCTTCCCTGAGTTTGTTGCAGCCATCCCTGACCCTTTCAAAATACTGACTTATAAAGTACTCTGAGTCGCCAGGCCTGATGATGTGTAGGCCTCGATGTCCCCGCTCGAAGGTGTTCCATAGCCCATCCAATCTTTCCAGTTTAGAATGCAGGTAACTTTCGGTCTTCCTATCAGCAGAGTCCTTTCCGAAATTAATGATGAGCCTCTCGATCTCCTTTCCCAACTGTTGTTATTCGCTGATTAGGTGCTCCATTGTATTAGTTATAGTTGTCACGGTCACCAAATGTTGATACAAGGGCTTCTCCTTGTACTCTTACGAAAGGTTCTACGAGTAAGTCACTCTGCGTTCAGTGTGGAATAATATCTTTATTATAAAAGCTTAGACTTAAATACAATTTAGAGTTGCATACATGACATGCTAGCCCATATTTCATGTTTACAATTTGGAAATAATAACAATGTACGGAAATAGCAAAATAAATTTACGGAAATGAATAAATTGCATTTTATGCTTATAAAACTTAAGAATTATGCCAAGCGCATAAAAACTAGGCCATAAGCATAAAAAGCCAATACGCTAAATAATGTCAAGTGCATTGGATTAAGCAATTAATTTTGGATTTGATGTGAAGCATCAACAGTGATAATCGCATAATTTAGAAAAAATTATAAAGAAGCATATCCTAGGTTTGAAAGTTCAAACTTGAATGTCTCAGGTCGCAGTCATTGGTCTTTTCAAACATGTTATGGCAGTTTTTCGAGTATATAAAGAGGAGTTACATTCGCTAGAAGAAACTTTTAACACCACAAAAATTTTGCTGTCGCAGTATTGAATTTTCTGTATGTATGCGTACTTTCGGGTAGCGCTTTCTTGCAGCCATGTCAATAAAGCACAAACCAAATCGATCACCAAATTCAAAAGTGAGAATACAGTGCCACCTATCAGAAGTCAACATAATTATAAACATTACAATAGTAGCCAACGTACGTTGCATATAAGAGTGAACATCCATTCCGATATGAAAACATACTGCAGTCACGATCGGCTGCAAGCTAATCGTATAATACTCTAAATGAATACTGAACTCTGAATTATATTGTAGTTGGAGATAAAGTAGAATTACTCGTACGTGTGTGCATGTTGTATTTCATTTATTAAGGACTCCCATTTGATTGCTACTCAAAATTAAAAGACAATATTCAGTGTTTAATTTCATATCTTGAACTAGGTGAGTTACCCAAAAAAAATTTCCTTTATAAAGAAATGTCACATGGCAGGTGCAGGAAGGATTCCCTCAAAAATCAATGTGTACAAAATTTCAAATTCGTAGCTTGAAGCGTTCAAAAGATATCGAAAAATATTGTTGAACACGTGTCTTAAGGAATTTTGGAGAGAAGGTACCAGAAGGAGTAAAAGGATAACGCTGACTAGTAAACTCGAACTTAGATTTCACTAAAAACTAATTTGTACAAAATTCCGAATTCATAGCTAAACGATTATTTGAGTTATTGTGAGTTCCGTAAATTAAGTGAAGACATTTTGACAGGATATTTGTATGGCAGCTACACGAAGGACTAATAGGATTTTCTTCATAATCATACATTTAGCTCCAACTATTGAAAAATAAACGTATACAAAATTTCAAAGCCGTAGCTTTAGGCGTTCCGAAGTTATTGGTCAATATTCTTGAACACGTGTTTTAAGGACATTTTGTATGGCAACTACCCGAAGGAGTAGAACGATTTTGCCCGTTAACGAACTTAGCCTTACAAATTCAACCAAACATCCAGATTCAAAATTTCAAGATCCTAGGCGATGGCGTTCTTGAGTTATCGTGCTAACGGACAGACGGACGGACGGACGGACGGACGGATGGACGGACGGACGTTAAGCGGATTTGGAGTTTTTGGCCACAAATAAAAAAAAAATAATATACCACTTTTTTTCGTCCGAGGCTTGATTCTATGCGTTACAAACTTTTGGGCTGGATTAAACTTATAATATTCTATATGATTTCATCTAGAGTATAACAATATCAGTTAAAAATAGTTTTTCGTAAATATCTCGACCCCACAGCCACCTACCGAGTCCAAATTCTATCAAAAAAAATTTTTTTTGAATTTGAGCCAAATTGTACCATAAATACGAAAAATTTAAATATCTCGACCGCAACGCCATCTACTGGAAGTAAGCTGAAGAGAAACCTTCCTGCAGACGAAAGTACCATATGGTCGAAATATGGTGTCAATGGGTCCAGCGGCTCTCGAGTTTTAGACACGCGAACTCCGAACGAATATTTTTATACTCTAGATGAAATCATATAGAGTATTATAAGTTTAGTCCAGCCCAAAAGTTTGTAACGCATAGAACCAAGCCTCGGACGAAGAAAAGTTATATGTTATTTTTTGTTTATTTGTGGCCAAAAACCTCAAATCCGCTTGACGTCCGTCCGTCCGTCCGTCCGTCCGTGAACACGATAACTCAAGAACGCCTTCACCTAGGATCTTGAAATTTTGAATCTGGATGTTTGGTTGAATTTGTAAGGCTAAGTTTGTTAACGGGCAAAATCGTCCTACTCCTTCGGGTAGCTGCCATACAAAATGTCCTTAAAACGCGTGTTCAAGAATACTAACCAATAACTTCGGAACGCCTAAAGCTACGACTTTGAAATTTTATATGTGTTACTTTTTCAATAGTTGGAGCTAAATGTATGATTATGTAGAAAATCCTATTAGTCCTTCGTGTAACTGCCATACAAACATCCTGTCAAAATGTATTCACTTAATTTACGAAACTCAGTATAACTCAAGTAATCTTTTAGCTACGAATTTGGAATTTTGTACAAATTAGTTTTGAGTGAAAAGAAAGTTTGACTTTACTAGTCAGCGAAATCCTTTTACTCCTTCTGGTAGCTGCCATACAAAATGTCCTTAAAACACGTGTTCAAGAATATTGGCCGATAACTTTAGAAGGGCTTAAGCTACGTCTATGAAATTTTGTATGTGTTATTTTTCCAATAATTTGAGCTAAATGAATGATTATGAAGAAAATCCTATTAGTCCTTCGTGTAGCTGCAATACAAATATCCTGTCAAAATGTCTTCACTTAATTTACGGAACTCGCTATAACTCAAGTAATCTTTTAGCTTTGAACTCGGAATTTTGTACAAATTAGTTTTGAGTGAAAACGAAGTTCGAGTTTACTTGACAGCAAAATCTTTTTACTCCTTCTGGTAGCTGCCATACAAAATATCCTTAAGACATGTGTTCAACAATATTTTCCGATAACTTTTGAACGCTTCAAGCTACGAATTTGAAATTTTGTACACTTTAATTTTTGAATGGTTGAAAGGGAAAAGGATAAATATGTAAGAAATCGAGTGAGTCCTTCCTGCACCTATCATGTGAAAGTCCTTCGAAAAGGACATTTTTTTCGATAACTTACCCAGTTCAAGATATGAAATTAAACACTGACTATTGTCTTTTAGTTTTGAGTAACAATCTAATGGCAGTCCTTAATAAAGGACATACAACATTTACACACGTAATTCTACTTTATCCCCAACTACAATATAAATCGGAGTACAGTATTCACCTAGAGTATTATACGATTGGCTTGCAGCCGATCGTGACTGCAGTATATTTATACATTGTGTTTGGCACTCCGTCCGCCACCTTGTAAGGGGTTATTCCTTGATATATTTAGAGAAACAAATTTTTCTACAGGGTGGGTTAATTTTCAATTTTAGTGGAAATACAGGGTGGTTAAGAAAAGGGTTTCTGACCGGTACCCTCTTTCACTTAAAACGTTATATCTTGAAAACGAATAATCACAAGGCAAAATGTTATAACTCGTTTTTTAGGGAATTATATTACCTTTAATTTCATGTAACAGACTAAATTGTAATTGCACCCAATCTTGAGATATTTACTCGAAAACACAAATTTTTGCTACGTCAACCCTAAAAATTCAGTGATCAATGCAGTTTTTCTCAGAAAGCCCCATCATAAAAATTTCATCTTAATTTTATTTTTTTATGAACCATACTATTGTATACATATGTATGAGTTACGATTAACATTTTGGAAGTAATAGGTAAACATACTGCAGTCACGATCGGCTGCAAGCCAATCGCATAATACTCTAGATGAATACTGAACTCCGATTTATATTGCAGTTGGGGATAAAGTAGAATTACGTGTGCGCATGTTGTATGTCCTGTATTAAGGACTGCCATTAGATTGCTACTCAAAACTAAAAGACAATATTCAATGTTTAATTTCATATCTTGAACTGGGTAAGTCATCGAAAAAAAATTTCCTTTTTGAAGGACTTTCACATGTGAGGTGCAGGAAGAACTCACTTGATTTCTTACATATTTATCCTTTTCCTTGGAACCACTTAAAAATGAACATGTACAAAATTTGAAATTCGTAGCTTGAAGCGTTCAAAAGTTATCGAAAAACATACTGCAGTCACGATCGGCTGCAAGCCAATCGTATAATACTCTAGATGAATACTGAACTCCGATTTATATTGTAGTTGGGGATAAAGTAGAATTACGTGTGTGCATGTTGTATGTCCTTTATTAAGGACTGCCATTAGATTGCTACTCAAACCTAAAAGACAATATTCAGTGTTTAATTTCTTATCTTGAACTGGTTAAGTCATCGAAAAAAAAAGTCCTTTTTGAAGGACTTTCACATGGGAGGTGCAGGAAGGACTCACTTGATTTCTTATATATTTATTCTTTTCCTTGGAACCATTCAAAAATGAACGTGTACAAAATTTCAAATTCGTAGCTTGAAGCGTTCAAAAGTTATCGAAAAACATACTGCGGTCACGATCGGCTGCAAGCCAATCGTATAATACTCTAGATGAATACTGAACTCCGATTTATATTGTAGTTGGGGATAAAGTAGAATTACGTGTGTGCATGTTGTAAGTCCTTTATTAAGGACTGCCATTAGATTGCTACTCAGAACTAAAAGACAATTTTCAGTGTTTAGTTGCATATCTTGAACTCTGTAAGTCATCGAAAAAAAATGTCCTTTTTGAAGGAGGTGCAGGAAGGACTCACTTGATTTCTTACATATTTATCCTTTTCCTTGGAACCATTTAAAAATGAACGAGTACAAAATTTCAAATTCGTAGCTTGAAGCGTTCAAAAGTTATTGAAAAATATTGTTGAACACGTGTCTTAAGGACATTTTGTATGGCAGCTACCAGAAGGAGTAAAAGGATTTCGCTGATTAGTAAACTCGAACTTTGTGTTTACTCAAAACTAATTTGTACAAAATTTCCAATTCATAGCTAAAAGATTACTTGAGTTATAGTAAGTTCCGTAAATTAAGTGAAGACGTTTTGACAGGATATTTGTATGGTAGCTACACGAAGGACTAATAGGATTTTCTTCATAATCATACATTTAGCTTCAACTATTGGAAAAATACTACGTACAAAATTTCATAGACGTAGCTTAAACCCTTCTGAAGTTATCGGCCAATATTCTTAAACACGTATTTTAAGGAGATTTTGTATGGCAGCTACCAAAAGGAGTAAAAGGATTTCGCTGACAAGTAAACTCAAGCTTCGTTTTTACTCAAAACTAATTTGTAAAAAATTCCGAATTCATAGCTAAGAGACTACTTGAGTTATAGTAAGTTTCGTAAATTAAGTGAATACATTTTGACAGGATATTTGTATGACAGCTACACGAAGGACTAATAGGATTTTCTTCATAATCATACATTTAGCTCGAACTATTGGAAAAATAACACAAACAAAATTTCAATGCCGTAGCTTAAACCCTTCTGAAGTTATCGACCAATATTCTTGAACACGTGTTTTAAGGACATTTTGTATGGCAGCTACCCGAAGGAACAGGACGATTTTGCCCGTTAACGAACTTAGCCTTACAAATTCAACCAAACATCCAGATTCAAAATTTCAAGATCCTAGGTGAAGGCGTTCTTGAGTTATCGTGCTAACGGACAGACGGACGGACGGACGGACGGACGGACGGACGGACGGACGGACGGACGTCAGGCGGATTTGAGGTTTTTGGGCACAAATAAACAAAAAATAATATATAACTTTTTTTCGTCCGAGGCTTGGTTCTATGCGTTACAAACTTTTCGGCTGGATTAAACTTATAATACTCTATATGATTTCATCTAGAGTATAAACACAAGTAGAAAAACATACTGCAGTCACGATCGGCTGCAAGCCAATCGTATAATACTCTAGATGAATACTGAACTCCAATTTATTTTGTAGTTGGGGATAAAGTAGAATTACGTGTGTGCATGTTGTATGTCCTTTATTAAGGACTACCATTAGATTGCTACTCAAAACTAAAAGACAATTTTCAGTGTTTAGTTTCATATCTTGAACTGGGTAAGTCATCGAAAAAAAATGTCCTTTTTGAAGAACTTTCACATGGGAGGTGCAGGAAGGACTCACTTGATTTCTTACATATTTATCCTTTTCCTGTGAACCATTTAAAAATGAACTTGTACAAAATTTGAAATTCGTTGCTTGAAGCGTTCAAAAGTTATCGAAAAATATTGTTGATCACGTGTCTTAAGGACATTTTGTATGGCAGCTACCAGAAGGAGTGAAAGGATTTCGCTGATTAGTAAACTCGAACTTCGTTTTTACTCAAAACTAATTTGTACAAAATTTCCAATTCATAGCTAAAAGATTACTTGAGTTATAGTAATTTCCGTAAATTAAAAGAAAACGTTTTGACAGGATATTTGTATGGCAGCTACACGAAGGACTAATAGGATTTTCTTCATAATCATACATTTAGCTCTAACTATTGGAAAAATACTACGTACAAAATTTCAAAGACGTACCTTAAACCCTTCTGAAGCTATCGGCCAATATTCTTGTATACTTATTTTAAGGATATTTTGTATGGCAGCTACCAGAAGGAGTGAAAGGATTTCGCTGACTAGTAAACTCGAACTTCATTTTCACTCAAAACTAATTTGTACAAAATTCCGATTTCGTAGCTAAAAGATTACTTGAGTTATAGTGAGTTTCGTAAATTAAGTGAATACATTTTGGCAGGATATTTGTATGGCAGCTACACGAAGGACTAACAGGATTTCCTTCATAATCATACATTTAGCTCCAACTATTGAAAAAGTAACACATACAAAATTTCAAGGTCGTAGCTTTAGGCGTTCCGTAGTTATTGGTCAATATTCTTGAACACATGTTTTAAGGACATTTTGTATGGCAGCTACCCGAAGGAGTAGGACGATTTTGCCCGTTAACGAACTTAGCCTTACAAATTCAACCAAACATCGAGGTTCAAAATTTCAAGATCCTAGCTGAAGGCGTTCTTGAGTTATCGTGCTAACGGACAGACGGACGGACGGACGAACGGACGGACGGACGGATGGACGTCAAGCGGATTTGAGGTTTTTGGCCCCAAATAAACAAAAAATAATGTATACCTTTTTTTCGTCCGAGGCTTGGTTCTATGCGTTACAAGCTTTTGGGCTGGATTAAACTTATAATACTCTATATGATTTCATCTAGAGTATTAAAATACATATCGCATAAAAATTAAATATTTCAAAAGTCATAGTGCCATAAGTCAAATACCATAAAGTGGACGTCGTCTAAGAACCTGTTTAATTTGTCGGTAGTACTCTTAGATAAATTAACAAAGGAGAGGACACCCCGCTGTAAAAGCACGAAAAAAATAGAGACCAAAATATTTTGACAGCACCATATTATCCAAGGATGCCAAGGGATCTTGCTTGTCAAAAACACACGTAAAATAATTATGAAGGTATATTTTGTTGTTTGTTTTTATTGGTTGTCATGGTAACCTGAACGGCTTGTATTTTGGATCCAATGGTGTAACAAAATAAAGTTATATTAGGGGCCAACCAAAAGCATTATAAAGGTGAACATTTCGATCATGCAACTGTACTTAGAAAAGAAATATTTATTAAAATATCCATTTCTGTACAAATGCTTTGCATCGAAAAAAATAGTCTCCCTTGAGTTCACAACAATATAGCCTTCTCATTAAATTAGTAATAAAAAAATGGTTGCATTTGGTGTTTATCAAAAAACACATTTGAAAAAGCTAGTCGTTTCTGGTATTATGCCGAGATTTCAGTTACAGAATCGTACTAGATCATAAGTAGATATGTACATATATGATAAAATAACATGCATCTGTAAAACATACTTACATAGATTACAAAGAGATAGATAGTTCTATACTCTAGATGAAATCAGAGAGTATTATAAGTTTAGTTCAGCCCAAAAGTTTGTAACGCTTAGAACGAAGCCTCAGAACACAAAAAAGTTAAATATTATTTTGTGCTTATTTGGGGCTAAAACGTCCGTTCGCCCGTCAGTCTGTCCGTTAGCATGATAACTCAAGAACGCCTTGACCTAGGATCTTGAAATTTTGATCTGGTCGAATTTGAAAGGCTAAGTTCGTTAACGGGCAAAATCGTCCTCATCTAGAGTATCATACGATTGGCTTGCAGCTGATCGTGACTGCAGTTTATTTATGCAATATATTTAATATATGCAAGAAACTTTTAAAATGCGAGCTAAAATGTTTGCCCCTAAAACAAATAATATCAGTTTTGTACGCCCATGCAGCTTTTACATCGACATGTGCATAAAACAACTTGGCTCTTTTCTTATGGTGACATATCCAATCCTTTTAGGTATATGTATAATCTAAGGTAGTACTGAAGTATTTTTATTGCACATTTATTACTTTTTAAAGTATGTAGGAAAACAATGAAATGTAAGTAAGTTTCAACATAATTGATGCTTTTACCTGGATGTGGTAGGTAATACTGGGTGCGGTACTATGCCTTTTTTATTAGGGTGCCTTACAAAATAAAAAGCCTATAAAAGCAAAACTACCTTCATATTTTTATCAGTTTTAGTTACGTTGCTAAAAGAAGAAGGTGTCAGTAGAATTAAAATAATAATTTCAAAATGCCTGAGTACTCCAATGAAGGATATGCTGACATTGTGTTAATTTGTGGAGAGTGTCGCGGAAATGGAGGAGCCGCGCGAAGGCTTAACTATCAGAGACATCCTCATCGACGGACACCTGACAGGGGAGTATTTCAAGACGTTTATTGGAGAATTAGGGAAACTGGCAGCGTTAGAACAAGCAGAGTAAATGCAAATTCTGCGCCTGCAATCGCTGTTCAGATTGATGAAAGAATGCTGCAAGCAGTTCAAAATGATCCATCGATCAGTATCCGACGATTGGCATTGCAGTTTAACATCTCTACTTGGAAAGTTTGGAGTATTTTAAAAGTAGAACGCTTCCATGCCTACTATCACACACCAGTACAGGAGCTGCTACCCATTGATTTCCCCAAACGGATGGAGTTTTGCAATTGGCTACTTAAACGACAAATAGATGACGATAATTTTTTCAACAATATTCTGTAGACGGATGAGTCCCAAATTACCAGAGACGGTATCACAAACTTCAACAACCTACATACGTGGGCTCAGAGCAATCCACACACAAGAAGAGCGGCATCATTTCAGCACAGATTCAGCGTCAATTTATGGGCAGGTGACGATATCTTTGAACCTATTAGGCTTCCGCCTACTCTAAATAGCTCCAATTACTTATATTTTTTATCAAATGATCTACAGGACTTGTTGGATGATATTCTACTGGTACGATTGGCTTCCATGTTTTGCCAACACGATGGTGCTCCAGCTATTTACGGTCGACAGATCACAGATTGGTTAAATTCCAATTATAGCAATCGCTGGATCGGTAGAAATGAACCGATACACTGGCCTGCAAGATCTCCTGATCTTACTATTATGGATTTCTTTGTATGGTGACGCATGAAGGACCTTGTCTACGCCACGGCAGTAGTAACATTGGAAGATCTAAATATCAGGATCGATGCGGCAGCAATAGAAGTAAGGCAGGAGTTGAGGAATATGAATACCAAGAGAACACTCGCCAAACGAGCTTTAGCGTGCATTCAAAATGAAGGTGGCCATTTTGAACATTTATTATAATAAAAAAAATTTAAATAAAACATTCTAACCATTATTAAATTCTTTCAGTTCAAGCAAGTAGTGTAGATCAACATGCACATGTTCTGACTTTTGAAATATTTAATTTTTATGCGATATGTATTTTTACCTATTACTTGCAAAATGTTAATCGTAACTCATACATATGTATGCAGCTTTTGTAGGTAATAATATGGTTCATAAAGAAATAAAATTAAAATGACATTTTTATAATGGGGTTTTCTAAGGAAAACTACATTGATCACTGAATTTTTAGGGTTGACGTAGCAAAAATCTGTGTTTTCGAGTAAATATCTCAAGATTGGGCGCAGTTATAATTTAGACTGTTACATTAAATGAAAGGTAATTCGATTCCCTAAGAAACGAGTTATAACACTTTGCATTGTGATTATTCGTTTTCAAGATTTAACGTTTTAAGTGAGTGAGGGTACCGGTCAAAAACACTTTTCTTAACCACCCTTTATCTCCACTGTTATTGAAAATTGTCCCAGCCTGTAGAAAATTTTTTTTCTCCAAATATATCAAGGAATAACAACTTACAAGGTGGAGGACGGAGTGCCAAACACCCTGTATATTCAACCCCTAAGGGTGGTAAAGTGGTTGTGCTTGTTTTCACGAATTCCGACATATTTCTAAAGTCCAAGGAGATAGCTAAGCTTGAACTAGATAGTCTAGTTCAGTGCAGTTTAGCGACATTGAAAAACGTAATTCTAAGCGTTAATTGAACTAGGAGAGGAACTAGGCTAGGATCTCTTTAGATTATTTTTTAGTGAGTAATATTACTAAATCTGTACTTGTAATTTACAAATCATGAAAATCCAACACGCTTTTATCAGATATCAATATTTATACTCTAGATGAAATCATATAGAGTATTATAAGTTTAATCCAGCCCAAAAGTTTGTAACGCATAGAACCAAGTCTCGGACAAAAAAAAGTGATATACAATTTTTTGTTTATTTGTGGCCAAAAACCTGAAATCCGCTTGACGTCCGTCCGTCTGTCCGTTAGCACGATAACTCAAGAACGCCTTCACCTAGGATCTTGAAATTTTGAGTCTGGATGTTTGGTTGAATTTGTAAGGCTAAGTTCGTTAACGGGCAAAATCGTCCTACTCCTTCGGGTAGCTGCCATACAAAATGTCCTTAAAACACTTGTTCAATAATATTGGTCGATAACTTCAGAAGGGTTTAAGCTACGACATTAAAATTTTGTATGTGTTATTTTTCCAATAGTTGGAGCTAAATATATGATTATGAAGAAAATTCTATTAGTCCTTCGTGTAGCTGCCATACAAATATCCTGTCAAAATGTCTTCACTTAATTTACGAAACTCACTATAACTCAAGTAATCTTTTAGCTACGAATTCGGTATTTTGTACAAATTAGTTTTGAGTGAAAACGAAGTTTGAGTTTACTAGTCAGCAAAATCCTTTTACTCCTTCTGGTAGCTGCCATACAAAATGTCCTTAAAACAGGTGTTTAAGAATATTGGCTGATAACTTCAGAAGGGTTTAAGCTACGTCTTTGAAAAATTTTGTATGTGTTATTTTTCCAATAGTTTGAGCTAAATGTATGATTATGAAGAAAATCCTATTAGTCCTTCGTGTAGCTGCCATACAAATATCCTGTCAAAACGTCTTCACTTAATTTACGGAACTTACTACAACTGAAGTAATCTTTTAGCTATGAATCGGAAATTTTTTACAAATTAGTTTTGAGTAAAAACAAAGTTCGAGTTCACTAATCAGAGAAACCCTTTTACTCCTTCTGGTAGCTGCCATACAAAATGCCCCTCAAATAACTTTTGAACGCTTCAAGCTACGAATTTGTAATTTTGTACACGTTCATTTTTAAATGGTTTCAAGGAAAAGGATAAATATGTAAGAAATCGAGTGAGTCCTTCCTGCACCTCCCATGTGAAAGTCCTTCAAAAAGGAATTTTTTTTCAATGACTTAACCAGTTCAAGATAAGAAATTAAACACTGAATATTGTCTTTAAGTTTTGAGTAGCAATCTAATGGAAAGAAAGAACATAAAACATGCACACACGTAATTCTACTTTATCCCCAACTACAATATAAATCGAAGTTCAGTATTCATCTAGAGTATTATACGATTGGCTTGCAGCCGATCGGGACTGCAGTATGTTTTTTTATATACTTGAGAAGTTTTCGTATAAGATTGATATTGATGGAAGTGCTATCAACCTATGAATTCTGCACATGTCGCAAACATCTTCCATATCCGGCTCTTCAAATTGATAATATTACGTGAGGCTAAAAAATCCAAGCTTGGCTGTCTTATCTAACGTCAGTGGAATCTTTCAAATTGAATCCCAAACCCTCTTATAAATTTAAGTGATATCGATTGACCCTAGTACATTGTCATTACTCATTACGTGGTTAATTTAAAATTAGATAGACGGCCAATTATTTTCCACTTTGAAGTCGACGATTCGATTTACACTATACACATGACTTCATACCATTTATACAATCCACTGATTTATTTTACGTCAGCAAAACAATTTTAAAGACGAGGATAATACGGGAAACTGTTGAAACTTCACCTCGATTAGACTGGATAATATTATCATAGCAACCACTTTAGTTATTGGTAGTTGCAGAATATTAAATTTGATCTGGCGAATTGAAAGACGGTAATTGATTTAAAAGGGATATACAACATTTGAAATATAGTCATTTTGTAATTAAAAATACTGGGTCAACTTATCCATTTATGCAAAATGTTTGTAACCATTATTAAAATGATAAAATGTGTTGACATTGAAGTAAATTTATTTTTATGTTTACACAATCAGCAGACACGATAGATTAATGTCATATGCTCTACTAAGGATGTGTATTGAATAGCTGAAGCAATTGCATTAAATCTAAAGCAGTTGACATATACCGTGTGCTCCGGTGGTAAATTATGAAACCTTCCAAGATAGACAGAAACCGGCAGTTGAACGTTTTTTTCATACAAAATTGAGATTGCGAGCGAATAAAAGTGTTTTACTACAAAACATCACTTAAAGTGAATTTAAAATAATCTTAAAATTAAATAAGAAGAACAAACGTCTCAGAACATATCATAAACTAAATTGTTTTTATACTATAGATGAAATCATATAGAGTATTATAAGTTTAATCCAGCCCGAAAAGTTTGTAATGCATAGAACCGAGCCTCGGACGAAAAAAAGTTGTATATAGTATTATTTTGTGCTTAGTTGGGGCCAAAAACCCCAAATCCGTTTGCTATCCGTCCGTCCGTCTGTTTGTCTGTCCGTCTGTCCGTCCGTCCGTCCGTCCGTTTGCACGATAACTCAAGAACGCGTTGACCTAGGAAGTTGAAATTTTGTCACCACCTGTAAAATGGAAAAAGTAAAGCTAAGTTTGTTAATGGGAGATATCCTTCCACTCGGGTACCTCCCATACAAGAGTCCCTAAAACACGTATTCAAAATTATTGCTCGAATGCTTCAAGTTACGGACTTGAAATTTTGTATACTTAAAGTTTACAATGTCTGAAGCAAAAGTTCCGAATATGATGCAAATCGAATAAGTCCTTCGTGTAGCAGCCTACAAAAGTCCTTCAAAAATGTATGCAAGTTACAGAATGCTCTATAACTCTAGTACGAGTTAAATCAGGGATTGAAAATTTTACAGAAATTAGTTTTATATCAAAAGCAAGACTGAGTTCATTAATTTGCGCCATCCGTCGACTCCTTCGAGTAGTTGTAAAGTCCTTAAAACACGTGTTCACCAATATTGAACGCTAGCTTTAAAACGCTTAAAGTTACGACTTGCAAATTTTATACAGGGTGTAACTAGTACTGAGGTTCAAACGAAAATGGAAGATAGAGGAACTTGTCCTGAGTAGAAAATCGTTCTACACATACTCCCGTTTTTGCACCGTCAAGGAGATAGCGCGATTTTAAGGACGAAGGATTTTCATCGTACCTGTGATCACTGTTTGATCTCTAACTTCTGCTGTACTTAGCGTAACGTAATAATTCTGGGCTCGTTGGAAAGGACACAAATTCTTCTTTCTAATTGCTATCAACTGTGTCAATCAGTGTTATACTTTTTGAGAAAAATTTATTTAAATGACACAAAAATAATAAAAAATTAAAAAAAATACAAAAAAGTCCTGTTTTCTCCAAGAAGGACCTGATTAACCACCAAATTTTATTACATTTTCGGAAAGCCCATAAAATTTCACTATACGTTTGGTAACAGAATTTCTTCATATTTGCAACAACAAGTGAGTTCTCTGCACATGTTGGAAATACTGCTAAACATAGAATTTACCGCAAAACAGATGCAGTAATGAGCAACCATGTTAACAACACACGTATTGCTCTTATTCGTAGTTCGTAGTTCAGTTCGAGCATTCGTTTCGGAAACAAGTAAAACTTATTTACCCTCCACATAAAAATTTAACTACGGTCTAATAACAGTGAAACATGGTAAACTGCACGATAGCATGTACAGGTTGCAAGGGCCTAATTCACCTGAAGTGTGCGGGTCTTGGATCAACTGATATTGCATTTCTGAAGGAGCAAGGCAAGCTTATCACTTGGAAATGCGAACGCTGCGTAAACCAAGCTAGAGAAGATCAAAGACGAGATGCAACACCTGTGAAACAAGCCACTACTACACTTGATTCTACCTCGTATGAAAATGCAGACAAAAAATTTTCCGAGTTACTGAGAAAGATGGAGGATGTTATTGCGAGCAATAATTTAATCGCCAAACAACAGGACGAAGCGGCAACGCTGTTAAAAACTTTGTACCCAAAAATAAACGAACTTCAAGCAGAAAATAATAAGAAAACGGAAAGAATCAACATCCTTGAAGACAAAGTCAACCTTCTTGAACAACGTCAACTGCAGAATAAAGTTGAGATTTGCGGCATACCCATAGACGAAAATGGAAATACTATGGAAACCATCCAGCGCCTAACTACAAAACTAAATTTCAACGGACAAAATCAAATCATCGAAGCCTTTAGGAGACGCAGAAGAAACGGTCAACTTACGGACATTGTCATCGAATTTAGCAACAAACAATCTGCGAAAGAACTGCTTAAGTTTAGAGGACGCAACACCGTCGATAATCACACCTTCTTTATAAATGATCATCTCTCACCGTACAACCGCAGATTACTCTGGCAGACAAAAACAAAGGCTAAAGAAAACAACTTTAAATTCACCTGGTTCAGAGACGGTCGAATATACTGCAGACGACAGGAAGGAGAAAATATAATAATCATAAGGTCAGAACTTGATTTAGAAAAATTAAAATAACGGCTATCACTAATATATACAATTATCTTGAACTCTTACATCAAATTCATATCACCTTTATTAAATTACGTATTCATTTACACATTTACTTTTTTTTGTTTAAAAAACTCGATAAAAATTTATTTCTTATCTACATTTACATTTATT
The DNA here is from genome assembly GCA_951812415.1 of Beris morrisii. Lineage (NCBI taxonomy): Eukaryota > Metazoa > Arthropoda > Insecta > Diptera > Stratiomyidae > Beris > Beris morrisii. Next base: position 84,400,325 of record OX638310.1, on the reverse strand, counting down.
TACAAGAATAATAGAATCTATTCCCTCTTTTTCTTTAATTTAATTGCTGTGTACATGCTCAAAAAACAGTCACATAAAATATTCACTTTTTTATTTAAAGTACATCTAAATCATCGTACATTAATTTTCATTTACAATGCAATGCAATTCTCATACGGTTTTCTTTACAACATAGCCACGGCACAAATGCTTTCTTCAAATATATTTACAAGTTATATTAAGTTTAAAACACTAAATAATTTAAAAACTACAAACTTTCATCTTCCTATAAGTACCGCATATTTTTACATTACTGCCCAAAAAAATTATTATAATCAAGTCAGGACAGGACCTCTATTTTTTAGTTTATTTACTATGTACATTCACTTTAAACAATCACATTTAATATTCATATTTTTATTTAAAGTCATTACAATTTCAATTCTAGTTCTCTTTACATATACAATTAATTCTTATAGCGTAATTTATGATAACACATCTTTAAAATTCAAATGCAATCTTATTCAAGACCGTCTATCCTCTATATTTAATACTCCACATAAAACTCACAATCAAATAAACCTATTCTTTGTAACTCATCTCAACCACTCGTTAGCTTGTGAACTAGCAAAATTTTTAACTTCGCGTAATGTCCCGTGAAATAGAATGCAACATTGATAACTTTGACCTATGCGAAGAATTAGTATGTAACAGCGCAAGTGAGTTCAACAGGCTTTCGGAAAACTGTAATATGACGTTAAAATTATTTCATACTAATATTAGGAGCCTCAACAACAATTTCGATAACCTTATAACAAGTTTAACGGAGTATGACACTTTCCATGTAATTGTTTTGTCTGAATGCTGGAACCCTAGCTCATCTCAGCTCTATAATATTCCCGGTTATGTGTTATATAGATCATGCCATAAAATAAATCAAAATAATGGTGTAGTGATTTATATACTCGAAGATTTAGAGGTTACCAACATTGAAGAGATCATTCTACAGGGTGCCACTTGTCTTGTAGCAAAATTCAAAGTTGCAAACTTAGACTTCAAAGTAATAGCAATGTACAGATCTCCGAATTGCTGTACTTATTCATTCAATGAAGAACTAGGAAAAATATTAGAAAACTTAACAGATGAAAATATCATTCTAACAGGGGATTTCAACATTGATATAGGAGACAGGTCAAACAAAGCGAGTGCGGAATATAGCACCATGCTCAATGAAATGGGATTTATTAGCGTAATAAATAACAACACTCGAGAAAGATCTTGTATTGACCACATTTTTCTAAAAATTAAATACAGGCTATTTCAGAAAATAACATCGGCTGTAGTAGATACAAATATTACAGATCATAAAAAGCATTGTTTTACTGTTAAAAACTAATAATCATTTAAGAACTGATAAGAACCCAAAAAAGATTAAAAGAATTAACTATGAAAAGTTAGTCGAAGGAATCAAATCGATGAACTGGGATGAAATACTAATGGATAGGAGTGTAGATAAAGCTTCCTTATTTTTTCATAATAAACTTTTAGATCTAATTGAAAAACATACAAAAACTAATCTTCAGCCAAATAGTAATAAGAAAAAATTAAAGCCTTGGGTAACAGTGGGTCTTATTACCTCAATTAGAAAGCGAAATAAACTCAGTAAAGCCTTAAAAAAAAATCCATCCAATGAAAGACTCAAAGTATACTTTAAAACATACTGCAGTCACGATCGGCTGCAAGCCAATCGTATAATACTCTAGATGAATACTGAACTCCGATTTATATTGTAGTTGGGGATAAAGTAGAATTACGTGTGTGCATGTTGTATGTCCTTTATTAAGACTGCCATTAGATTGCTACTCAAAACTAAAAGACAATATTCAGTGTTTAATTTCACATCTTGAACTGGGTAAGTCATCGAAAAAAAATGTCCTTTTTGAAGGATTTCACATGGGAGGTGCAGGAAGGACTCACTCGATTTCTTACATATTTATCCTTTTCCTTGGAACCATTCAAAAATGAGCGTGTACAAAATTTCAAATTCGTAGCTTGAAGCGTTCAAAGGTTATCGAAAAATATTGTTGAACACGTGTCTTAAGGATATTTTGTATGGCAGCTACCAGAAGGAGTACAAGGATTTTGCTGACTAGTAAACCTGAACTTTGTTTTCACTCAAAACTAATTTGTACAAAATTTCGAGTTCATAGCTAAAAGAATACTTGAGCTATAGTGAGTTCCGTAAATTAAGTGAAGACTATTTGACAGGATATTTGTATGGCAGCTACACGAAGGACCAACAGGATTTTTTTCATAATCATACATTAAGCTCCAACTATTGGAAAAATAACACATACATAATTTCAAAGACGTAGCTTAAACCCTCCTGAAGTTATCGGTAATATTCTTGAACACGTGTTTTAAGGACATTTTGTATGGCAGCTACCCGAAGGAGTAAAAGAATTTCGCTGATTAGTTAACTCGAACTTCCTTTTTACTCAAAACTAGCTTGTTTAAAATTCCAAATTCGTAGCTAAAAGATTACTTCAGTTATAGTGAGTTTCGTAAATTAAGTGAATACATTTTGACAGGATATTTGTATGGCAGCTACACGAAGGACCAACAGGATTTTCTTCGTAATCATATATTTAACTCCAACTATTGGAAAAATAACACATACAAAATTTCAATGTCGTAGCTTAAACCCTTCTCAAGTTATCGACCAATATTCTTGAACACGTGTTTTAAGGATATTTTGTATGGCAGCTACCAGAAGGAGAAAAATGATTTCGCTGATTAGTAAACTCAAACTTCCTTTTCACTCAAAACTAACTTGTACAAAATTCCGAATTTGTAGCTAAAAGATTACTTGAGTTATAATGAGTTTCGTAAATTAAGTGAATACATTTTGACAGGATATTTGTATGGCAGCTACACGAAGGACTAACAGGATTTTCTTCATAATCATATATTTAGCTCCAACTATTAAAAAAGTAATACATACAAAATTTCAAAGTCGTAGCTTTAGTCGTTACGAAGTTATTGGTCAATATTCTTGAACACGTGTTTTAAGGACATTTTGTATGGCAGCTACCCGAAGGAGTAGGACGATTTTGCCCGTTAACGAACTTAGCCTTACAAATTCAACCAAACATCCAGATTCAAAATTTCAAGATCCTAGGTGAAGGCGTTCTTGAGTTATCGTGTTCACGGACGGACGGACGGACGGACGGACGGACGTCAGGCGGATTTGAGGTTTTTGGGCACAAATAAACAAAACATACTGTATAACTTTTTTTCGTCCGAGGCTTAGTTCTATGCGTTACAAACATTTGGGCTGGATTAAACTTATAATACTCTATATGATTTCATCTAGAGTATAAAAATGTTACAGAACTCTGGTAACAATGGCAAAAAAGTATGGAAGACAATTAATGCAGCTATAGGTAAACAGCACCAATATAAAACAATCACTAGCATTGTTCACGAAAATTTACAACTAAATGCAAGCGAAAATCCTAAAGAGATAGCTGAGGTTTTTAATGAATATTTCACTCATGTAGGTCAACGACTTGCGGAACAAATTTCAACTACCCCAATAACTTCAAATGCTAAGATTATGACTAACAATAACTCTGCAATTGAAGATATTTGCGAAAGTGATTTAAAAAATATAATAATGGACTTAAACGGAGGCACTACCGCGGGGTTTGACGAAATTACAGTTGAATGCTTAAAAATTATTTGTAACTATATAACAAAACCACTTACATATATTATAAATCTAAGTTTACGAACTGGGATATTTCCAGATATTTACAAAAAAACTAGAATTACTCCCATTTTTAAGGGTGGGGATAAAACAAAAGTAAGCAACTACAGACCAATATCTCTTATTTCTAATGTGGCAAAAATTATAGAACGAGCAGTAAAACATAAGCTCACTGTAGAAATAGACAAAAACAATTTGCTCTTTAACAATCAATTTGGTTTTAGATTAGGTCATAGCACACACGATGCTATTGCATTACTGAGTAAAAAAATCAATATATCTATGGACAACGGTAATAAACCCTGCGCAGTTTTTCTTGATCTAGCAAAAGCTTTTGACTCTATACCTCACTCCAATATAATAGAGAAATTACATCGAGTTAACTTAAAAAAGGGATTAATGGATTGGATCTTAAGTTACCTAAGTAATCGTAAACAAATTGTGAAAATTAATCATGAATCGAGCCAGGAACGTTCCTTCTGCTACGGAGTACCACAAGGAACAGTACTCGGTCCAGTATTATTCTTAATATATGTTAATGATTTGTATCAGCAACAAATCAAAGGAGATTTAATATCTTTTGCCAACGATACGGTTCTATTTGTAGAGGACAATAGTTGGGATGGAGTTAAGATTAAAGCCAACTATAGCCTTTTATTAATAAAAGAATGGTTAGACAATAATTCTATGACACTTAACATGGAAAAAAGTACATACATAACTTTTGCGTATAATAGTGGAGGTATTCCTCCACCTTTGGGTGTTACTGTCCATTCAAAAGATTGCTCTTTTAATTGCAAACCTCTTAAAAATGTAGATCATACGAGGTATCTAGGGGTAATTTTTGACCAACATCTTAGGTGGGACGAACATATTGCCAGCATCGTAAAGCGTCTAAAGATGTTACTTCCAGTATGTTTCACCGTAAGGTCATTCTTGACAAAAGCAGCAACACGCATGTTCTATTTTGCTGTAATACATTCAGTGTTACAATTTGGGATAATTGCTTGGGGAGGGGCTACAATAACTGCATTAAAACCACTAAAAATTTTGCAAAACATGGTACTAAAAATATTACTAAAGAAACCGCGTAGATATAGTACAGAACAAGTATACTATATAACAAATGTCTTCGATATTGATAAAATATTCAATGCTATCGCTAGTATACAAATTTACAAGAAACTACAAAGGGGAGATATTAAACGTAACAGCAACCACACTCGTGGGGGATCATTCAATGAACTTTTATTGCCGCTGAGGAGAACTAATTTGGGGCAAAATCACTAATCTTACGCTCGAATCAAATTATTCAATGAGCTACCAGATCAAATAAAAAACTCTATTAGTCTAAAGAAATTTAAAGTTAACATTAAACATACTGCAGTCACGATCGGCTGCAAGCCAATCGTATAATACTCTAGATGAATACTGAACTCCGATTTATATTGTAGTTGGGGATAAAGTAGAATTACGTGTGTGCATGTTGTATGTCCTTTATTAAGGACTGCCATTAGATTGCTACTCAAAACTTAAAGACAATATTCAGTGTTTAATTTCATATCTTGAACTGGGTAAGTCATCGAAAAAAAATTTCCTTTTTGAAGGACTTTCACATGGGAGGTGCAGGAAGGACTCACTCGATTTCTTGCATATTTGTCCTATTCCTTGAAATCATTTAAAAATGAACGTGTACAAAATTTCAAATTCATAGCTTGAAGCGTTCAAAAGTTATCAAAAAATATTGTTGAATACGTGTTTTAAGGACATTTTGTATGGCAGCTACCAGAAGGAGTAAACGGATTTTGCTGATTAATAAACCCGAACTTTGATTTTACTCAAAACTAATTTGTACAAAATTTCCAATTCATAGCTAAAAGATTAATTGAGTTATAGTGAGTTCCGTAAATTAAGTGAAGACGTTTTGACAGGATATTTGTATGGCAGCTACACGAAGGACTGATAGGATTTAATTCATAATCATATATTTAGCTCCAACTATTGGAAAAATAACACATACAAAATTTCAAAGTCGTAGCTTAAACCCTTCTAAAGTTATCGACCAATATTGTTGAACACGTGTTTCAAGGACATTTTGTATGGCAGCTACCAGAAGGAGTAAAAGGATTTCGCTGATTAGTAAACCTAAACTTTGTTTTTACTCAAAACTAATTTCTACAAAATTTCGAATTTGTAGCTAAAAGATTACTTGAGTTATAGTGAGTTTCGTAAATTAAGTGAATACATTTTGACAGGATATTTGTATGGCAGCTACATGAAGGACTAATAGGATTTTCTTCATTATCATATATTTAGCTCCAACTATTGAAAAGTAATACATACAAAATTTCAAAGTCGTAGCTTTAGGCGTTCCGAAGTTATTGGTCAATATTATTGAACACGTGTTTTAAGGACATTTTGTATGGCAGCTACCCGAAGGAGTAGGACGATTTTACCCGTTAACGAACTTAGCCTTACAAATTCAACCAAACATCCAGATTCAAAATTTCAAGATTCTAGGTGAAGGCGTTCTTGAGTTATCGTGTTCACGGACAGACGGACGGACGGACGGACGTACGGACGGACGGACGGACGGACGAAAGTCAGGCGGATTTGAGGTTTTTGGCCACAAATTAACAAAAAATAATATATAACTTTTTTTCGTCCGAGGCTTGGTTCTATGCGTTACAAACTTTTGGGCTGGATTAAACTTATAATACTCTATATGATTTCATCTAGAGTATAAAAACTACTACTATAACATATAGCGTTGAAATGATGAACAAACAGGAAGTGATATGATGACGTGTTAGTAATATTGATTTGAATTTTATCTGCATTTACCACATCTACACTTTATTTTATAAGATTGAATTAAAAATGTAAATTTTATGTGTAGTGATATGAATAAAAAAATTTAGATTTTGTGTGTAATGATATTAACACTGAACTCCTTACCCCTAACACAAGGTATGTTACCTTATAAGGGGGAGAAGTGCAACATATGTATGGAAAATAGATATAAGTTACAAAAATGCATTAAATAAAAAAAAAAAAAAAAATTATGTTACAGGTAAGTAAAAATATGACAAGTAATTAGATAGCTTCCATTTAAGTAAATTTACTAACATCCATTTAAGTTAATTAAGTAATATCCATTTAAGTAGGGCGTGGAGTTTACCTGCTCCCTTAAGGAACAGGAATGACTTCGTCCTACGTAGATTTTTCTGCGATAAAAGCATCGGGAGGAAGTAGCAGCAAACAGAATGTCATAGACATCATTACGAGCAACATGGCAAGCAATAGGAGGTCTTTTACAACGGAAGAAATGGCAGACATGCACTTCGTGTATGGGTTGTGCGACGGGAATGCCAGGCGAGCCGAAAGAGTTTACCGGGAACGGTATCCGGACAGATCTCGATACCCCCATTATCGGATGTTCATCAGCATTCATCGGAACCTTCGTGAACGAGGTACACTGCAGCCGTGGCGGGAGACACAACATCCAGGACGGCGACACTCGGTACCTGTGGCCACGGAGAAGCGCATACTGCGCATCGCGGCTAGGGACCCCACGGTAAGCACCCGGCGCATCGGCCATCGATTAGGCATCAACCACATACATTTATTTCGTCCTCACTATTATTAATTATACTCCTTCGGCGAATGACGGGTGTCAGACCAGATTTACTTGAAGGGAACGTGCTTGATAACTGTTAGCCCCGCTCCTTTACAATTCAACCCATGAAGAAATTCTGTTATCAAACGTATAGTGAAATTTTATGGGCTTTCCGAAAATGTAATAAAATTTGGTGGTTAATCAGGTCCTTCTTGGAGAAAACGGGACTTTTTTGTATTTTTTATTATTTTTGTGTCATTTAAATGAATTTTTCTCAAAAAGTATAACACTGATTGACACAGTTGATAGCAATTAGAAAGAAGAATCTGTGTCCTTTCCAACGAGCCTAGAATTATTACGTTACGATAAGTACAGCAGAAGTTAGAGATCAAACAGTGATCACAGGTACGATGAAAATCCTTCGTCCTTAAAATCGCGCTATCTCCTTAACGGTGCAAAAACGGGAGTATGTGTAGAACGATTTTCTACTCAGGACAAGTTCCTTTATCTCCCATTTTCGTTTGAACCTCAGTACTAGTTACACCCTGTATACGTTGATTTTATAATAGTCGCAGCTGAAAGTATTAATATGAAAAATATCCCATAAGTCCTTCATGTATTTGCCATACAAAAATTCTGTAAAAATGTCTTAACTTAATTTATGGAACTCACTATAACTCAAGAAATCGTTTAACCTTCCATCGAGTAGCAACTATACAATAGTTTCTACCTGTAAATAAAAGGTCATGCAACAATTGTATGTGATCTCCTTATTCTTTTGATATATTCCCAACTAAAATATGAATCGGACTTCAGTATTTCGGCTAGAGTATCATACGATTGTCTTGCAGCCGATTGTGACTGCGTTATGTTTTTTCTCTAAATATTAAACATTTTTTAAGTTATTGAAAGTTTAAACAGTCCATTCATAGAGAAAAATTGACCATTTTCTGAGTTTGAGCCTAACATTTTCGGAATGTATTATAGAAGCGGAAATGTATACTATATTATCAACCTCACCGATCGCCATCAATTTCACTTTCTTATATTTAATAATAAAGTATTGTGATCGAACTGAAATTTAAAAAAAATGTGATACCCTGAAATTTTGTATTTTCACGTTTTAGGACTAGAAAACCCCAAAAAGGCAAAAAAAATTAAATTTCCCTCTATCCGCCGTAGACACCGTACGACGTACGCAAGCCCGTTTGAAGGTGCGTAGCTCTCAAACTCCTTGAGATATTAAGTTGAAATTCTTATGGTGGGTAGAATTGTGGGGTGTCGGCTACTTGTGGGCAACACGTGTAGTAAACACTCCACACAATTCGTTAAATCAAGGTGGCCGGTAGTTTGATTTTGATTTTAAAAATCAAGCAACCGGTGAGAAAAGAAGATGAAAAAAGTTGTTTAAAAAAAATCGAATTTTTGACACAAAAAAATATTCCGCGACAAAATGAGATTTCAAGGAGTAATTAATAATAGTTTTTAATTTGTAAACTGTGATATTGATTTATTTAATATGTTAATCTTTAATATATCGAAATAATTACATTTAATTTTAATCGCAATAATTTAATGTCGAAATTAAATTTAATAAAATAATATTAACAAAAATTTTGTTCTTAAAAAACAATGAAGAACGTTTAACTAAGACAATTAAAAGAATGGGTGAACCCGTACGAGTGGTATCTTTTAGAGGGGCGGTGGTGTGAGCGAGGAGGAGGGGAAAGCGTTTTAGATGAAAAATTTTGGTTTCTAGATCTCAGGAACTGATTGTGCTATGATTCCAAATATAGCTCTTCTTTATGAAGAGAGTAGTTCTCCATGAAGTTATCATCGCAAGTTCCGATAGATCGGTCAAGGAGAATTTCCCCAAGTACCGATATCTGATACGTGTCAGACTTTCGCATTCACACACTAGATGCTCCAGTGTCGGTTCAACATTTTCGTCACCACAGCGACACAGATCAGCCATGGGTATTCCTAGTCTTTCCCCATGTCTCACAAAAGGACAGTGTGCAGTTAAAATTCCTATAAGTTGTCTACATATGTTCCTACCGAAGCCAAAATGAAGCCCGAATTCCTCCTTTCTAGTTGCGGCCAACAGATTCCTACTTGCCGGCAACCCGAGAGTTTCACCCAGGCCTCCTCCGTCTGTTATAGCGCTTCTATATCAATCATTCCCTTTAAACATTCAATGGGACACAGAACCGATTCATCGGCCAACTCTATGCTCATCTCCGACCCCCTTCTGGCGAGCTCGTCTGCCTTTTCATTTCCAGGGAAGTCACTGTGACCCGAATCCAACTGGTCTTCAGGTTGTTATTCATACCTACCATCTGCAATAATTTTTTACATTCGCCCACAAGTCTGGATTTAGTGATGTGCGCATCAACAGCCTTGATAGCAGCTTGGCTGTCAACATAAATAGTTATTGAACCACTCACGCACTGTTTCCGCACAATTATTTCAGCTGCTTTTGTCAATGTAAATATCTCAGCCTAAAACACACTCGAGCTATCCGGTAACATAAACGATTCCTTAATATTAAGGTCGCAAGAGAACAATCCTGCGCCCGTTCCACTTTCCATCTTAAAGCCATCAGTGTAGATAGCAAACGTGTCTGGACCGATGATTCCAGATTCCCACTCCAGTCTGGTGGGAATACTCACAGCATAGGAATGTCCAAAACTAAAAGACCGTGTCCTGTAGTCGGTGCGCTCCGGAATGCCGGAACACAGGAAAATTGACAAAATCCTAATGTGGCCCACACTACCTCCCATCCAATAGCCTGCTTCACGCAGACGCAAGCAGTCTTTGCCGATTTTGATTTTACCGCTAATTCCAATGGGATTGTATGGAACATTAGCTCCAGAGCCTAAGATGCCGTGGTACGTAAGACGCCAGTAATCCCAATGAGTGCCATTCTTTGAATTCTGCTCATGGCGACCCTGTTAGTCCCGACATCCACCGCATGCCACCAGACCCTACGTAAGAACAGGTCTAACTACCGTGATGTACAGCCAGTGGACTATCTTCGGGCTGAGGCCCCAGATTCCCCACCATTTTCTGACAAGCGCAGTAAGCATTCGATGCCTTCTTAATCGTGTAGTCAATCGTGAGTTTCTAGTTCAACCTAGGATGAAGATAGATTCCTAAGTACTTCACATTAAGGGAGAGCGGGGTGGTAACCCATTCAAACGTGGGAGTCTGAATTCTCGGTCTTTTCTCCTCGCGAAGAGGTTTTCAACGCATTGATGTTGAGACCGCAGTTACCAGCCCACCTGCTCAAGGTTTTGAGCCCAACTTCTAAAAATTCGCTCAAGGTGTCCAGAAACTTACTTCTTACCATCAGGACGAGATCATCTGCGTAAGCAGGAGTTGATAGTTCTTCCCCCTAGCATCGACACAATCCAGCACGTAATGAATGAGTCAACACCCATGCTATTCAATGCCTTCTCGAACGCATTCGTCTCTACATTATTGAAGGCACAATCAATATCCAGAAACGCTGATAGAGTATATTCTTTAACATTCATAAATTCTTCTACCGTTGAGACGACCTCATGTAAGGCCATTCTGACGGATTTTCCTTTTATATAGGCGTGCTGAGAAGCTGAGAAGCCCCTCGCGTCCATAACACATCTGAGATAATAGTCCATCTTTCCATTGTTTTCAGCACAAACGATGAGAGACTAATGGGTCTAAATTCCTTGGCCAAGGTGAGGCTTGGCTCCTTACCAAGGAAGGACCAATAAGTGGCATGGTCTTCTGCGTCCACTCCCAAAGACTTAAAGGGTGAGAAGGACATAACCGCACACCATACCCTTTCAAGATTGATTGTCCGATTTACAATGGCTGCGTCCACCACAGGGATATCTACAACCTGAGAAGCGTTCCCAAGTTCCGAAATTTACCCCGGGAAGTGCGCCTCCATCAGGAGACTTTTCTGGCTAGATCCCGTTCAGCTTCCGTCAATCCTCCTCAAGTACCCAGGTACACCGGGGTCCTTGGCGAGGATCCTGCGCATTCTAGATGCTTCGTTAAGGCATTCTATTTCCTCGCAGAGTTTCCTCCATGAACTTGTCTTGGCGAAGTTCAGCAACGATTTGAATTCTTTCAGGCTGAGTCTATATGCATCCAAGTCCAAATCATTTTGAAAAAGCCTCCTCGTCTTTCCCATCAGAATTTCAAGATCCTTGGACCACCACTTCGGACCACTCTTCCCACTCCCATTTGAAAGCGGTCAAGCTGATCTATGGGCAGTCATTAAGGTTTCCAAAATCATCTCCACCTCCCCTATCGAGTAGTTTCGTACTGCTTAAGCTGCTGGTTTCTTGCCTAAGGTTGTTGCTGACTATATATACAAACTTCTTCCAGTTAGTTTATTTGATGTTACGGAAGGAGTTACCCCGCACTACATCACAAGATGCCGTGAATATAATTATCCTATGATAAGAGAAGGATTCCATTCCTGAGAATGGCCAGTCACCGACTTCAAACTTCGTGCCGTAGCTCGATCTTAAAGTAATGTCCAGGACTTCACTTCTGTTTCTAACAACAAAAGTAAGATCATCACCTCTGTTGCATAGTATAAGTTTGGAAGAGCAAATATATTCAAAAAGTGACTCACCCCTAGTATTGATATCTCTATTTCCCCATTGAGTCATAGAGTAACTTTGGGGGAAGTGTAAGGAGGTTACTGTTTTCGTACTTGAAAGCTTTCTTCAATGCGAACGATTCCCCGAACGACTTAACGACTACTAGACCTCAAAATTGTCCGCCATGCGTGTTCGAATGTGAGTATCTCACAAGTCCTTTGATCTATTGAATTGAAATTTTTTAAGTGGGTAGACAGGGTAGAGTGGTGACTTTTTGGAGACTGCGGATAAGATGGAGGAAAGAGGAGGGAGCATGAGCCACCGCTTACAAAAGGAAGTTGAAACTTGGAACTTATGTAGATTTTTGACTGTAGAGCCATTTGAAAAAAAATATATAAAAAATTGTTCAGGAACGAAAAGTATATTACGCAAATCATGGAGCCGCAGATAAAAAAATATAAAAATTTTTTTTTGTTCAGCTATTACCAAAAACTCCAAAAACGCTTGTCCGTTCGTTTGTTGGCAGGATAGCTCAGGAGCGGATGGCGGTCACATTTTTTTCCGATCAAATACGTTTTGTAAGACTAAGTTCGTTAAGGGGCGATATCATTTCACTCCTTCTAGTAGCTCTTTTTCCAAAGTCCACGATTCTTCAAGTTAGGAGCTTAACCATTATGCACACATTAATGTTTCAATATTTGCACTTAAAAAACAGAATATCAGGCAAATCGAACTAAAAAACATACTGCAGTCACGATCGGCTGCAAGCCAATCGTATAATACTCTAGATGAATAATGAACTCCGATTTATATTGTAGTTAGGGATAAAGTAGAATTACATGTGTGCATGTTGTATGTCCTTTATTAAGGACTGCCATTAGATTGCTACTCAAAACTAAAAGAGAATTTTCAGTGTTTAGTTTCATATCTTGAACTGGGTAAGTCATCGAAAAAAAATCTGCCAACAGTCTGGGCGCAACTTTATTATTTTTTCGGTAGAAGTTCGGAACGAGTTTAATTCTGAGATGCGGTGTAGTTTACTATGTGACTGAAAACCTAAAAAAAGTTCGGGAAGCGGTTAGAATGGGGTCGCGCTATAATACTTACGCCGCTGCCTCATATAACATATGAATTACATAATTGAGTCATACTCCGGGACGAGGTCTAGTCCTAGTATAATATCAGTTGTTACGCCATTAGAAGGTTTTTCGTGGTTTGGTTTTGGGCCATTACATGAAATCGGAAATGCGTTTGAAGACGATTATATAAAAAGTTTGTGGAAGTGCAAACCAATCTAATATCTCATCAATCCTGAGAAATATGTCGAAAGCCTTACGTCCTATTGGAGTTGAATAACAAACATCCTGAAATCAACGTTTTGACGATTATGTAGGAAGCCTTAGGAAGTAAAAATGAATTTGATATCTCATTAGAACTAAGAAATATGTAAGAATTTGTGAAAATATATGCAACCCCCTTGCACCCACTTTGGGGTTGAATATCCAAAAATCCTGAAATGAGTTTTTAGATATATATAAAGAAAGCCCGAGGAAATAAAAAACAATCCGATGTCTTATCACTCCTAAAAGATATGACGGAATTCGTGAAAACGTGTTCAACCCGTTTTTACACTCTTAGGGGTTGAAAAAGGAAAAACCTTGAAAACAAGTTTTAGGTGATTATTTAATAAGCCCGTGGAAGTGAAAAGTTATTCGATATCTAATCAGACCTGAGGGATACGGCTGAATTGGTGAAAATGTATACATCCCCTTTACATCACCTTGGGGGTCCAATTTTAAAAAATCCTGAAAACACTTTCTAGGTATTTATATGAAGAATCCGTAGAAAAAAAATGAATTCAATATTTGGAGAGACCTAATATATATGACGAAAATCGTGAAAATATATGCATTCCATTTTCACTAATAATTTTTTTTGCCCCACTTCCGAACGCCAATGGATATTTTAATTTTTTTTTAATCAAAATTACTTTTCTAGTTGATTTACATATACCTACCGAATTTCAACTTTCTAGCATAAGCCGTTCTATAGTTAGGAAAAACACCCCCCACCCAACATGCTACTACTACAGTTCTATCTAAATACCAAGTTTCAGCTTTTCATTGTTATAGGTTCTCGAGATATAAGAATAGGAACTTTTTCCTTTTCACCCTCCCCCACCGTTACCCTCTACACCCTCATCCATGAAAATTTTTTTTCTGCTGGGGGTCTATTAGGCCTACTTCTGGTAAAAATTTTAAGCATCTATCTTACACCGTTCTTGAGATATAAGACGTGATTTTGCAAAAAAATTCTTACCCCCTCCACTTCTATACTCCACCGCCCCCTTAAAAAATTTTACTTTCAGCAAACCTTATTTATCAACATTTATACAGAAACCAAATTTTATTTCTCTAGTACAATGCGTTCGTGAGATATCGTAGTCTAAAGTTTTCCAACCCCCACCCCCGAACGTCACTGCCCCTTCTCAAAAAGTTGTTTCCGATCTATTCTCCTAGTATACCCACAGATGTTCATTAAGTTCTAATTTCGTGACATTATCCGATTAGGAGATATAGATTTTAGAATGTGTCGACCTCAGCTTTCGAGCATTTCAGACGCATTATTATTCCCCCCACTCCCACACCCCTTTACCTATATTATATTTTTTTTTTTTTTTTGCAAATGGGTCCACTATTGATGCTCTATATAAATTCCAAGTTTCAGCCTCCTAGCCTATACGGTTACTGAGATCTAGAAACCAAACCCCTCACACCCCCACTACACAAAAGGTGGCCACTTGAAGGGGTTTGCTCAGTCTACCAACAAAAAAAAATTGAACTTAATAGCTCAAAGAGTTTGAGAGCTATAAGCTTTCAAACGTTTTGCGTACGGCGGACGGCGTACGGCGGACGGCGGACGGCGTACGGCGTACGGCGGACGGCGTACGGCGCACAGACGGACTGAAAATTTTTATTGCTTTTTTGGTGTCTATTAGTCATGAAACGTGAAAAAAAAAATTTTCAGGGTAACAAATTTATTTTTTTTAAAAATCGATAACAATACTTTATTATTAAAATAATAAAGTAAAATGTCCTTTTTGAAGGACTTTCACATGGGAGGTGCAGGAAGGACTCACTTGATTTGGTACATATTTATCCTTTTCCTTGGAACCATTTAAAAATGAAGTTGTACAAAATTTGAAATTCGTAGCTTGAAGCGTTCAAAAGTTATCGAAAAATATTGTTGAACACGTGTCTTAAGGACATTTTGTATGGCAGCTACCAGAAGGAGTAAAAGGATTTCGATGATTAGTAAACTCGAACTTCGTTTTTACTCAAAACTAATTTGTACAAAATTTCCAATTTATAGCTAAAAGATTACTTGAGTTATAGTAAGATCCGTAAATTAAAACAAAACGTTTTGACAGGATATTTGTATTGCAGCTACACAAAGGACTAATAAGATTTTCTTCATAATCATACATTTAGCTTCAACTATTGGAAAAATCCTACGTACAAAATTTCAAGGACGTAGCTTAAACCCTTCTGAAGTTATCGGACAATATTCTTGAAGACGTATTTTATGGACATTTTGTATGGCAGCTACCAGAAGGAGTAAAAGGATTTCGCCGACAAGTAAACTGGAACTTCGTTTTTACTCAAAACTAATTTGTAAAAAATTCCGAATTCGTAGCTAAAAGATTACTTGAGTTATAGTGAGTTTCGTAAATTAAGTGAATACATTTTGACAGGATATTTATATGGCAGCTACACGAAGGACTAACAGGATTTCTTTCATAATCATACATTTAGCTCGAACTATTGGAAAAATAACACAAACAAAATTTCATTGTCGTAGCTTAAACCCTTCTGAAGTTATCGGCCAATATTCTTAAAGACGTGTTTTAAGGACTTTTTTTATGGCAGCTACCAGAAGGAGTAAAAGGATTTCGCTGACTAGTAAAGTCACACTTTCTTTTTACTCAAAACTAGTTTGAACAAAATTTTGAATTCGTAGCTAAAAGATTACTTGAGTTATAGTGAGTTTCGTAAATTAAGTGAATGCATTTTGACAGGATATTTGTATGGCAGCTACACGAAGGACTAACAGGATTTTCTTCATAACCATACATTTAGCTCCAACCATTGGAAAAATAAGACATACAAAATTTCAAAGACGTAGCTTAAACCCTTCTGAAGTTATCGACCAATATAAACATGACTGTGTCATTTCGGACCGCATGCAAGAGGCTGGTGCATCCAACAGGGATTAAGTATAAATCCAAGTAAAGCAATTATAGTGCCATTCACTAGAAGACGGAAGGTAAACTTAAGGCCCCCGATTGTGAGAGGAACTACAATTGAATTCTCTTCCGATGTCAAATACTTGGGAATTACCTTGGACAAGTGTCTGACTTGGAATTTACATCTTAAAAACATCTCCACACGAGTAACATTGTCTTTTATGGCGTGTCGAAGGCTCTGTGGTACCACTTGGGGTCTCAGACCAAATATGGTATACTGGACCTACAAGTCTATTATAATACCAATGATCACATATGCCGCTATGGTGTGGTGGCCAAAGGTTGAACAAATCACAGCACAGAAGGCCCTGCAAAAAATTCAGAGGCGTGCCGTTCTTAGCATTACAGGGGGACTTAAATCATGTCCCACTGCTGCAATGGAAGCCATGATAGACTTGGCCCCATTACACTTAGAGATAAAGAAGGAAGCTCTGAGAGAGGCCATAAGGCTACAGCAGTACAATAAATTCAAGGCAGGAGACCTTGCCGGTCACCTTAAAATTCTACAGGAATTTAATCAGAAGGACCTAACCGACTCAGTAAACGATAACATGCCAAAGGTATATGATTTTGAGAAACCATATATGGTGACTCTGGGAGATCGTGTATCATGGTAATCTGGTCTACCAGATTTTGGGGAAGGTGCTTCAGTCTGGTACACGGACGGCTCTAAAACCTATAGTGGAACTGGAGCGGGCGTATTTGGACCCAATTGTAAAATATGGACGGCAATGGGACAAACCGCCACTGTGTTTCAGGCTGAGGTACATGCCATAGAGCTGTGCGCAGGTAAACTTCTACTGAATAAACCAAAAGGCGCTACAGTTATTATCCTATCTGACAGCCAAGCGGCACTGCTAGCGCGGAAATCTTATTGTTTCCGTTCTATGCTTGTGTGGGACTGTCATACTCTTCTTAAAGAGCTGGCACATCATAATAGTCTAACCCTGATGTGGGTGCCAGGACATGAGGGTATTCCGGGTAATGAATCGGCTGACCTGCTAGCTAAGCGGGGAGCCAACTCACCAATGATTGGCCCGGAACCATTCTGTGGAGTAGGTAAAGGCTTCATTAAGGATGGTATTTTTAAGTGGATAAATCTTCAGGTGGAAGATTATTGGAACTCACTTTCAGGACAGTCAAAGAAATTCCTGACCTTCTCAAGTAGGAGAGCGCCGTAATTCCTTTCCTTAAGCAGGTATAACGCACGGGTCATAATGGGATATTTTTCCGGACATTATTTCCTTAATTATCACCTTAAGATCATCGGTAAAGTATCACTAGATACATGTCGATTCTGTGATATCACATCTGAAACCACGGCACACATTCTGTGTGATTGTGATGCAGTGGCCAGATCAAGAAGGCAGATTCTCGGTGGATTTACTCTCACCTGTGAAGACCTGTCGAAGACTCCTATGAGTAAAATCATCTCCTTTCTCAAAGGAATCGATATGGCCTAGGGAGTGGTTAAGAGCCAGGAACAAAAGACCTCTTAGGTCGTAGTTCGAGAAGTAGTGAGGCTTCTTCAGGCTCTACCAGTTTTAAATAAATATCGACCAATATTCTTAAACACGTGTTTTAAGAACATTTTGTATGGCAGCTACCAGAAGGAGTAAGAGGATTTCGCTGAATAGGAAACTTGAACTTCTTTTTTACTTAAAACTAACTTGTACAAAATTCTGAATTCGTAGCTAAAAGATTAATTGAGTTATAGTGAGTTTCGTAAAATAAGTGTGTACAAAATGTCAAAACAGGATATTTGTATGGCAGCTACACGAAGGACTAACAGGATTTTCTTCAAAATCATATATTTAGCTGCAACTATTGGAAAAATAACACATAAAAAAATTCAATGTCGTAGCTTAAACCCTTCTGAATCCGAATG
Organism: Beris morrisii; assembly: GCA_951812415.1. Classification (NCBI taxonomy): domain Eukaryota; kingdom Metazoa; phylum Arthropoda; class Insecta; order Diptera; family Stratiomyidae; genus Beris; species Beris morrisii. The sequence continues at coordinate 84,382,160 of OX638310.1, read as the reverse complement.
TTTGGTTGAATTTGTAAGGCTAAGTTCGTTAACGGGCAAAATCGTCCTACTCCTTCGGGTAGCTGCCATACAAAATGTTCTTAAAACACGTGTTCAAGAATATTGGTCGATAACTTCAGAAGGGTTTAAGCTACGACTTTCAAATTTTGTATCTGTTATTTTTCCAATAGTTGAAGTTAAATATCTGAATATGAAGAAAATCCTTTTAGTCCTTGGTGTAGCTGCCATACAAATATCCTGTCAAAATGTATTCACTTAATTTACGAAACTCACTATAACTCAATTAATCTTTTAGCTACGAATTCAGAATTTTGTACAAGTTAGTTTTAAGTAAAAAAGAAGTTCAGGTTTCCTATTCAGCGAAATCCTTTTACTCCTTCTGGTAGCTGCCATACAAAATGTCCTTAAAACACGCGTTCAAGAATATTGTCCGATAGCTTCAGAAGGGTTTAAGCTACGACTTTGAAATTTTGTATGTGTTAATTTTCCAATAGTTGGAGCTAAATGTATGATTATGAAGAAAATCCTATCAGTCCTTCGTGTAGCTGCCATACAAATATCCTGTCAAAACGTCTTCACTTAATTTACGGAACTCACTATAACTCAAGTAATCGTTTAGCTATGAATTCGGAATTTTGTACAAATTAGTTTTGAATGAAAAGGAACTTCAACTTTACAATTCAGCGAAATCCTTTTATTCCTTCTGGTAGCTGCCATACAAAATGTTATTAAAACACGTGTTCAAGAATATTGGCCGAGAACTTCAGAAGGGTTTCAGCTACGTCTTTGAAATTTTGTACGTATTATTTTTCCAATAGTTGGAGCTAAATGTATGAATATGAAAAAAATCCTAAAAGTCTTTCGTGTAGCTACCATACAAATATCCTGTCCAAACGTCTTCACTTAATTTACGGAACTAACTATAACTCAAGTATTCTTTTAGCTATGAATTGGAAATTTTGTACAAATTAGTTTTGAGTAAAAGCAAATTTTGGACTTACAAATCAGCGAAATCCTTTTACTCCTTCTGGTAGCTGCCATACAAAATGTCCTTAAGACACGTGTTTAACAATATTTTTCGATAACTTTTGAACGCTTCAAGCTACGAATTTGAAATTTTGTACACGTTCATTTTTAAATGGTTCCAAGGAAAAGGATAAATATGTAAGAAATCGAGTGAGTCCTTCCTGCACCTCCCATGTGAAAGTCCTTCAAAAAGGACATTTTTTTTCGATGACTTACCCAGTTCAAGATATAAAATTAAACACAGAATATTGTCTTTTAGTTTTGAGTAGCAGTCTAATGGCAGTCCATACAACATGCACAGACGTAATTCTACTTTATCCCCAACTACAATATAAATCAGAGTTCAGTATTCATCTAGAATATTATACGATTGGCTTGCAGCCGATCGTGACTGCAATATGTTTTCTCTGTACTTTTCCTTGGCAAATTATTATACATTTTTTATATATTTTATTTTTATACTCTAGATGAAATCATATAGAGTATTATAAGTTTATCCAGCCCAAAAGTTTGTAACGCATAGAACCAAGCCTCGGACGAAAAAAAGTTATATATTATTTTTTGTTTATTTGTGGCCAAAAATCTGAAATCCGCTTGACGACCGTCCGTCCGTCCGTCTGTCCGTGAACACGATAACTCAAGAACGCCTTCACCTAGGATCTTGACATTTTTAATCTAGATGTTTGGTTAAATTTGTAAGGCTAAGTTCGTTAACGGGCAAAATCGTCCTACTCCTTCGGGTAGCTGCCATACAAAACGTCCTTAAAACACGTATTCAAGAATATTGGTCGATAACTTCAGAAGGGTTTAAGCTACGACCTTGAAATTTTGTATGTGTTATTTTCCCAATAGTTGGAGCTAAATATATGATTATGAAGAAAATCCTGTTAGTCCTTCGTGTAGCTGCTATACAAATATCCTGTCAAAATGTATTCACTTAATTTACGAAACTCACTATACCTCAAGTAATCTTTTAGCTACGAAGTCGGAATTTTGTACAAGTTAGCTTTAAGTGAAAAGGAAGTTCGAGCTTGCTAGTCAGCGAAATCCTTCTACTCCCTCTGGTAGCTGCCATACAAAATATCCTTAAAACACGTGTTCAAGAATATTGACCGATAACTTCAGAATGGTTTAAGCTACGACTTTGAAATTTCGTATATGTTAATTTTCCAATAGTTGGAGCTAAATGTATGATTATGAAGAAAATCCTATTAGTCCTTCGTGTAGCTGCCATACAAATATCCTGTCAAAACGTCTTAACTTAATTTATGGAACTTACTATAACTCAAGTAATCTTTTAGCTATGAATTGGAAATTTTGAACAAATTAGTTTTTAGTAAAAACGAAGTTCGAGTTTACTAATCAGCGAAATCCTTTTACTCCTTCTGGTAGCTGCCATACAAAAATGTCCTTAAGACACGTGTTCAACAATATTTTTCGATAGCTTTTGAACGCTTCAAGCTACGAATTTGAAATTTTGTACACGTTCATTTTTAAATGGTTCCAAGGAAAAGGATAAATATGTAAGAAATCGAGTGAGTCCTTCCTGCACCTCCCATCTGAAAGTCCTTCAAAAAGGACTTTTTTTTTCGATGACTTGCCCAGTTCAAGATATGAAATTAAACACTGAATATTGTCTTTTAGTTTTGAGTAGCAATCTAATGGCAGTCCTTAATAAAGGTCATACAACATGCACACACGTAATTCTACTTTATCCCCAACTACAATATAAATCGGAGTTCGGTATTCATCTAGAGTATTATACGATTGGCTTACAGCCGATCGTGACTGCAGTATGTTTATAATCTAGATGAAATCATATGGAGTATTATAAGTTTAATCCAGCCCAAAAGTTTGTAACGCATAGAACCAAGCCTCGGACGAAAAAAAGTTATATATTATTTTTTGTTTATTTGTGGCTAAAAACCTAAAATCCGCTTGACGTCCGTCCGTCCGTCCGTCCGTCTGTCTGTCCGTGAACACGATAACTCAAGAACGCCTGCACCTAGGATCTTGAAATTTTGAATCTAGATGTTTGGTTAAATTTGTAAGGCTAAGTTTGTTAACGGGCAATATCGTCCTACTCCTTCGGGTAGCTGCCATACAAAATGTCCTTAAAACACGTGTTGAAAAATATTAGCCGATATCTTCGGAAGGGTTTAAGCTACAACTTTGAAAATTTGTATGTGTTACTTTTTCAATAGTTGGAGCTAAATGTAGAATTATGAAAGAAATCCTATTAGTCCTTCGTGTAGCAGCCATACAAATATCCTGTCAAAATGTATTCACTTAATTTACGAAACTCACTATAACTCAAGTACTCTTTTAGCTACGAATTCGGAATTTTTTACAAATTAGTTTTGAGTGAAAAGAAAGTTCGACTTTGCTAGTCAGCGAAATCCTTTTACTCCTTCTGGTAGCTGCCATACAAAATGTCCTTAAAACACGTCTTCAAGATAACTTCAGAAGGGTTTAAGCTACGTCTTTGAAATTTTGCATGTGTTATTTTTCTAATAGTTTTAGCTAAAAGTATGAATATGTAGAAAATCCTATTAGTCCTTCGTGTAGCTGCCATACAAATATCCTGTCAAAACGTCTTCACTTAATTTACGGCACTTACTATACCTCAAGTATTCTTTTAGCTATGAATTGGAAATTTTGTACAAATTAGTTTTGAGTAAAAACGAAGTTTGAGTTTACTAATCAGTGAAATCCTTTCACTCCTTCTGGTATCTGCCATACAAAATGTCCTTAAGATACGTGTTCAACAATATTTTTCGATAACTTTTGAACGCTTCAAGCTACGAATTTGAAATTTTGTACACGTTCATTTATAAATGGTTCCAAGGAAAAGGATAAATATGTAAGAAATCGAGTGAGTCCTTCCTGCACCTCCCATGTGAAAGTCCTTCAAAAAGGAATTTTTTTTTCGGTAACTTACCCAGATATGAAATTAAACACTGAATATGGTCTTTTAGGTTTGAGTAGAAATCTAATGGCAGTCCTTAATAAAGGACATACAACATGCACACACGTAATTCTACTTTATCCCCAACTACAATATAAATCGGAGCTCAGTGTTCATCTAGAGTATTATACGATTGGCTTGCAGCCGATCGTGACTACAGAATGTTTCTTCATTATATTCTATATTGGAAATACATATAAGTTAGCATGGCAGACGAGAAACTGATGCAATTGTTGGAACAGCAACAAAAAACGCTAGCGGTGCAACAAGAAATGCTGCAGAAATTTCTAAATCAAACGGTACGAACAGGAAAATTTACCGCGGATAATATTGCAGCGAGCATAACGGAGCATCATCATGACGACGCAAATCTTTTCAATATATGGTATTCGCGATATGAAGACCTTTTCATGGAAGATTGCGCACAATTGGACGATAGCGGTCGAACTCGCCTTCTAATGCGAAAGCTCAGTCCAATTGCACATGAACGATATTGCAATTATATTTTGCCCAAAACACCGAAAGAAATAAAATTTGACGAAACAGTTACAACGTTAAAAAAAATTTTTGTTGTGATTCCCGATCGCTATTCAGTATTCGTTACAGATGTTTTCAAACGAAAAAGAACGAGACGGAGGATTACGTGTCATACGCGTCAACGGTCAATAAAATGTGCGAGGATTTTAAATTCAACGATCTTTCAATAGATCATTTCAAGTGCCTCATATTTATAACCGGGCTAAAATTATCAGATGATTCGGACTTAAAAACGCGTTTGTTAAATAAATTAGAGACAGAAACCGTTCAATCTTCTATCACGTTGGACAAATTAGTGTCAGAAATACAAAACATTATAAGTTTGAAAAAAGACTCTGCTCTCATTAATTGTGCCACTCATAACATTAATTCTGTAAAAACAGTTCCAAATAAACAATTTAAACCAGTGCGAAAGTTTAATAAATCAGCTCCGCGTACTGATAATTCAGCTCCGCGTACTCCATGCTGGGGATGTGGAGGAATGCATTTCGCGCGCGATTGTCAATATGCTACACACCGATGTAGTACATGTAAAACCGTCGGGCATAAGGAAGGTTACTGCGGTTGTTTCAAACATAGCAAACCAAAGTCAGCTGAAATACAAACGAAACAATCGAACCACTCAACTTCATCACAAATGCAATCAAAATCAATACCGCTACACAAATCTAAAGCGATTTTCGCGAATGTAAATCAGCTATCATTCAAAAATAGTAGAAAATTCGTCACCATTCAGCTCAACAATGTGCCTGGAGCATCGCATACCAAAGACGCTCCTATTAAGCTTCAAGTTGATACAGCTTCCGATATCACAATCATTTCGGACACAGTTTGGAAGAAACTTGGCAATCCTGGTACAATATTAGAGACTGACGAAAATCTTGCTAAGAGTGCATCAAAGCACGGCATCGAGCTGATTGCGAAATTTTCCTGTGATACAACGCTTAAAAATGATACTAAGCACTGCACAATTTATGTGACAAACGTATCTGGATTAAATGTTTTGGGTATAGATCTCTGCGATACATTTAAGTTATGGGATAAACCACTGTCAGCTGTTTGTTCCCAAATTCATTCAACAGTAGCAGATGAAATTACAAAACTCAAACAGACATTTCCATCGCTTTTCGAAGAGGGCATTACAGAATGCAAAAATATTACAGCGAAACTTGTGCTGAAATCAGCTACTCAGCCAGTTTTTAAGCCTAAGCGTCCAGTACCATACGCTACGCTATTAGATGTCGAAAAAGAGCTCCAACGTCTGTAAAACCTAGGGATCATTACACCAGTGGATTTTTCTGATTGGGCAGCTCCGATAGTAGTTGTTAAAAAGCCAAATGGAAACGTACGCATTTGCGGCGATTACTCTACAGGGTTAAACAGCTGTTTGGAACCACATCATTATCCTCTTCCAGTACCCGAGGATATTTTTGCTTCATTATCAGGCAGTTCCTTTTTCACGAATATCGGTTTATCAGATGCCTATCTTCAAGTTCCAGTTGACGAAAACTCTCGAAAGATGCTCACCATCAACACGCACAAGGGCCTCTTTTCTTTCAACCGATTAGCACCTGGAGTAAGGTCAGCACCTGGAGCTTTTCAGCAACTTATGGATACAATGCTCATAGGAATTCCTGACGTTGCTGCGTATCTGGATGACATCATAGTTTGTGGTGCAAATCAAAGGGATCATATCGATAGACTGTATCAAGTTCTTCAGCGCTTACTTGATTATGGTTTCCACATAAAATTGGAAAAATTCAAATTTCTTTCATCCGAAATTAAATATCTTGGACACATATTGGACAAAAATGGAATTCGTCCCGATCCGGCAAAAATTGATTAAATAAAATTCATGCCAGCTCCTCAGAATATATCACAACTCAGATCATTCTTAGGCGCGATCTCATATTATGGTCGGTTTGTCAAACAGATGAGGAAACTTCGAGCACCTCTTGACAAACTTTTGCAAGAGAACAGTAGCTGGTGTTGGTCACAAGAATGTCAAAATTCATTTTTGAACTTCAAGAAAGTTTTATCGTCGGACTTACTGCTAACACATTACGATCCGTCATTACCAATAAAAGTTGCAGCAGATGCATCAAAATGATTTACGGGCGAATATTTAAACTGTCTACCGATCACAAGCCCTTACTATCAATTTTTGGCTCGAAAAAAGGTATACCTGTTCATACAGCCAACCGTCCTCAGAGATAGGCACTTACGCTTATGCTCTACGACTTTGAAATACAGTATATATCAACTGAAAATTTTGGATTCGTCGATGTTCTCTCACGACTTATGGGAGACTACAGCAAAGCGGACGAAGAATATGTTATAGCATGCACACAATTGGAGGATACAATTCATCATCAATTGGAAAATTGTATAAAAACACTACCACTAACATTTCGAATGATTCAAAAAGCAACACAACACGATTCTGTACTGCAATCTGTCATGAAATTCGTAAAAGATGGATGGCCGGAATCATTGTCATCATCAACACCATCATCAACAGTGTCAACAATGGTTTCAAATGATGATCTTGCACCTTACTTTCATCGAAGAGAACACTTATCTATGTTTGAAAACGTCCTACTCTTCGGCGAAAGAATTATCATTCCGAAAGTATATTGACAGCGTGTTTTACGTCAACTCCATAGAGGACATCCTGGTATTCAGCGTACGAAAGCATTGGGAAGGAGATACTCTAAAGAGGGCTTTGAGTAAATTAAAACAGGAAGGATCCATTCCGGAAAATTTAGAAACATTTCTACAAACGTACCGCTGCACTCCTAACAAAAATACTCCAAAAGGAACTTCACCTGCGGAACAGTTTATAGGGAAGAAAATTACAGCAACGTTAGACTTGTTAAAGCCACCCAAAGATGTAACAAGAACAACGAATGAAAAACAAAATTTACAATTTAACAAGAAACGTGAAGGACGAGTCAATTATACAGAATTAGTTGACTGCCGAAATGGGAAAAGGCTAATAAGGTCACATACCAATCAACTACATAAAAGAGAATCAGAAGATATTGTTCAACAGCAACTGAATTTGGGTTTGAACATGCTTCTAGATGAATTCGACATTATGCAGCCTGACGTAGTTCCAGCACCAAACTCAATCGAACATGAAGAACAGGAACGGGAAGCAAGCTCACCAATGGACGACATATCAGACTTCCACGACGTCTATGAATCACCAGCTGCGGAGATAACAACTTCGCTTCCCACTAGCCGTTATGGAAGACCGTTAAAACGAACAGTTCTTTATCCTTCTTAAAAAAGGGAGGTGTTGGCAACGCCACAATCACAATCACAATTTTAAATAACTGAATTATTTTATAGAATAAGAACACTTGAATATAAACCACGAGCGAAGCAAGTTCATTTTATTTCGATACCTACCTACCAAGTAACCTTTTCCCGAACCCGACACGCAATCATAACTTTATTATTAAAAAATAATAAAGTAAAAACAAATACGTATATAAAAAAAAAAAAATCTGCGAACAGTCTGGGCGCAACTTTATTATTTTATGGGTGTAAGGCGGTTATTTACTTTTTCACGAATTCCGATATATTTCTTAGGTCTAATGAGATATAGGATTCACTTTCACTTCCAAATACTTTGGATATAGTCGGGGAATAAACCAATTTAAGTATTTTTTGATATTAAACCCCCTGGGGAGTAAGACATTGTTTAAGTTTTGACGAATTCCGATTTTTTTTAGGTTTAATGAAAGCGAATTCACTTTCACTTCTATTGAATCATCTATTGAAAAAAGAAATACGTAAATAAATAAAAAAAAATCTGCCAACAGTCTGGGTGCAACTTTATTATTTTATGGGTAGAAGTCCGAAACGTATTTAATGCTGAGATGCGGTGTAGGTTAGTATTAATAGAGTTTTGAACGCTTTAAGCTAGGAATTTGAAATTTTGTTGATATTAATTTTTAAATGGTTCCAGGTAAAATATGATTGAAATCAAGTAAGTCCGTCATGCACCTCTCAAGTGGAAGTCCTTGAAACAGGAAAGTTTTACTTTCGGCGATTCACCCAGTTCCAAATATGAAATTAAACGCTGATGATATTGTCTTTCAGTTTCATGTAGCAATCAAATGAGAGTCCTTAATACAGGACAAACTACATGAGCTCTCCTTATTCTACTTTGTCCCCATCGTTCAGTATTTCATCTAGAGTATCGTACGATTGGCTTGCAACCGATCGTGACTGCAGTATGTTTTTTAACTTAAAAATACTAGAATTCCTTAATAAGTGAAATATTAAATTTAATAGAAATCCAATTTATATTGTAGTTCGGGATACGGTAGAATAAGGAATGCACATTAAGTTTGTCCTGTTTTAAGGACTTCCATTTGGTAGCTACTCGAAACTAAAAGACAATATCTACAGTGTTGAATTTCATATTTGAAACTTACTAAGTCACCTAAAGTAAAATTTTCCATTTTTCAAAGGCTTTTATATGGGTGCACTGAGAGAAATAATTTGTTGGCAAGAGATTGCTTCAATAAAATGTTCATTGCAGCAATCGAAGTTCATTTACGCTAAAGGCTGGTTTACATGGAGACGGCAAACAAATTTTACTGAGATTGTGAGAGAAAAGGATAATCTCTAATGAGAAACTAATCAGGAGTGAAACGAACAGATATTATATCCAGCAACAAATATTGACGATATTTCTGTGAAGGTGTTTGGCGTAACAAATTTGGAGTGGTTGCTTCTACTCCATTGAAAATTCGATAAGCTAGCTCCCTCACAATCTCAGTAAAAATTGTTTGCAATCGCCATGTAAACCGGCCTTTATAAGAATTATTTTGGAGCAAAAGATATTCGGTTGTACAAAAAATATTCGTTTAAGGAAATAAACACGTAATACGTGCAATAGAACCATTCTGTCAAGACAATTTTTTGCGCGATTCTTTGAAAGAGCCGAACAGAAAAATGTCTAGCAACTTAATTTTGATTGCCGTAATGTAATGTTGGTTGTTGCAATAGAATATTGTTCATCATAAACGATATTCGGCATCATTCTGCTGTGCTAACCGAAAGTGTGTTCAGCCAACCGAATGTGTGTTGCGGTAACTTAGTTAATCCACACTAAGTTAAGTTGCACATAGGAAAATGAAAATGAAAGGTCTTCGGTGGCGCTGTGGATACGCTCGCGAATCCAAAAACGTTCAACACGGATTCGATTCCTACCTACAGCCATGGGTTTTACTAAGTGAATAAGTAAGATATAATATTTGATATTAGGAAAATAGTGTCTTAAAAGAGTTCTCTACCTCGTCCTAGGTAATAAAAAATAATTCAGTGTAGGATTTAACAGAAATAACTCCATTTTTTTAGAGTTTGCCAAGAACCCGCGCATTTGTGGCAATCAACATTTTAAGAGATTCTGGTTGGCTAGACAAATAATTCAGTTGTCCGAAAATATATTCGATACCAATAAACGAAAATTCGGTTCGGCCAACCCAGACTTTTGGTTTCAACAATGGGATAGGAACTTTTCCTGCAACCGTTGTAATTCGTTTGGCATTTATTTATACTGCAGCAATAGATCTGTTCTCTCAGTGTGGTGTAGGATGAACTCACTTGATTTCTTGCATATTTATACTTTTGCCTGGAACTCTTTAAAAATTACTGTTCACAAAATTTTGAATTCGTAGCCTGAAGCGTTCAAAATTTATTGGAAAAGATTGTTGAACCCATGCGTTAAGGACTTTTTTTTATGGGAAGGAGTAGAAGGATTTCGCTGACTAATAAACTGAAACTTTGTTTCCACTCAAAACTAATTTGTAAAAAATTCTGAATTCCTGGTTGAGCGATTACTTGAGTTATAGCGAGTTTCGTAAATTGAGTGAAGTTATGTTTACAGGATATTTGCATGGTAGCTACACGAAGAACTAATCGAGTTTTCTTCATAATCGTACCTTGGAACCGGAATACTGACTAAATTCTTTCATACATACTAAATTTAGTCATACTTACTAAAGTCGTAGCTTAAACCGATTTGAAGTTATCGGCTAATATTCTTGAACACATTTTTTAAGGACATTTTGTATGGGAGTTACCCGAAGGAGTAAAGGAATTTTACTACCAAACCAAGGCCAGTCGATAGAAACCCGCAACATTATGGGGCTCTTCCTATTAAACAGAAATGAGTAGCAACAAGATGGCGGAATAAACCTACTCTAGTATCCTCAACTAGTCAGATGTAGGTATGGAATCACGCAGATATTTCTTTCCTGATATCGGAGACATAGTTGAAAGACGCATAGATGAACAACCCAAATTTATTAGCACATTAGCTTATTTAACTAGCTATTCTATGTCCTCCGTAGTACCACTACAAAAAGTTTCATGTGATGCAACGTCACCACGATTGTTATATCACAATGAACTTTCGTGGTACGCATTTCAAATAAGTTCACAAATACACTTCAAGGGTTGCTAATGGAATGGAATGATACAGAAATTAGTTTTAGTTAGAAGTAAGGTCAAATCTTATATTGCGTAAAATTCCTTTACTCTTTAAAACAGCTTCCACACAAAAGTTATTAAAAAACGTGTTCACATATATAAAAGTAGCTGAAAAATTTGCGATTCATGCTCCGGAATGATCAACTCAAGGTATTGTTAACCCAGAAAATGGATGTTTTATGCAAATTCGGGTAGCAATGACACGTTAGTTCTTGAAGTAGGACAGTCCTTGTGCTGCTTTATCCGCAACTACAATATAACTTTTTCGTAGAGTATCATTCTACTGGCTTCCGTATGTTGTTAAAGTCGTATTCGCAACAAAATCTATAAACGATGAGCGTACGTAGTAAGCGCAATGACACAAGTAATAAACTAAGCCAATATTGAAAACGGTATCACTCGTTGTTCGAAAATACTTTTAATTCTTTTCATGATTATTTTAGTAGCACTGGCTACTCACTTAACTTTTTGATATCCCCAAATTCGAAATAGTTTCTCATCTGAATTGTTTACGCAGCTAATTTGATTAATGATAATGAGAAGGAAAAGCGTAATTACTTGTGAGCCAAAACGATACCAAAATGCTTTGTAAACATGAAGACGACAAAGACATGTGTGGATAGAGAGAAAAATGGAACGTTGGCTTTACGATTAGCGATCTAATAAATCACAAAAGGGAACCAAAAAGGATAGAAGGGGCAGATATAATTTGCAGATAAGGAGGATACATTCCTGTACACAGAGTAATAGATTGTGTTTTACTCAGTTCTACTGATTAGCAGAGCTATTGTCCTGAGTAAGGCTCTATTAGGATTTTTCGTGTTTACTACGAGTATTTGAAGTAAGCTAATTAATACATCCTTAGATTACTTGAACTGGAAGATTGAAAACGAAAGAATAGAAATCGAAACATGCAAACATATGTCCGTACGCATGATAACTCAAGAACACCTTGACCTAGGGTTTTGAAATTTTGAATCAGGATGTTTGATCGAATTTGTAAGGCTAAGTTCGTTAACAAGCAAAATTGTCATACTACTTCCGGTAGCTGCCATACAAAAAGTCTTTAAAAGACGTGTACAAGAATATTGGCCGATAACATCAGAAGGGTTTAAGCTACGACTTGCTCTAAAGGGCATAGTTCCATTCTCAGCGAATTCCTGTGAAGCCTTGCTGATATTAGTACGGACTGCTTAATTCCAGGGTTAGATTTTGACGAAATTGTGTATCTTAGTAGAGTGGACTGGGAGAACAATAGGGTACTACGTGAAGGGGAAATCTCCGTATATACGGATGGATCGAAAATGGAATGCGGCACTGGCGCTGGCGTCTTCTCTGAGCAGCTGAGTGTAGGAAAGTCGTTTAAGTTTGCCAGATGTATGCAGCGTCTTCCAAGCGGAAATTCTTGCTGTGTTGCAGGCAGCAAACATCCTGTCAATGGAGGAGATATGCGATCAGAAAATTTCACTCTACATTGACAGCTTGGCGGCCATTAAGGCGCTGGAATCGGTCACCATTAAATCCCCGTTAGTAAAGCGCTGTCGAGAAGTGCTAAAGAACGGACGGACGGACGTCAAGCGGATTTGAGGTTTTTGGGCACAAATAAACAAAAAATAATATATAACTTTTTTTCGTCCGAGGCTTGGTTCTATGCGTTACAAACTTTTGGGCTGGATTAAACTTATAATACTCTATATGATTTCATCTAGAGTATAAAAAGTATTACTGACCACCTAAACGCCAAAATAAAATTTACATTTTTCATTTATGGTATTTCCACTTCAATATCAATTTGTTTCACTCCCCGCTCGACTTGAAATTAAAAGGTATCGCTATCTCTAAATTTGCAGGGCTAAAGGGATAAAACTCCCTTTTCGTGTTCATGTTTGGCTTTACCTTTAGCCACGTAGCCCTGCGTGGCTAAAAGGATTAAAACTCTCCTTTCGCATTCATGTTTGACGGACGTGCGCTTCGCTCTTGCCATAGAAATACTTTCACTTTCGTTTAATATTTTATGTCTTTTAAAGAAACTCATTAATTTCTACTTTGCAAACTTTTCAATTATTTTTCCAACGGTATATATTAAGGAAATAAATCAATAATTGTTGAGTGTTTACAAAATTTTAGGGAATACACTCTTCGAAAGGTTAAAAATAATTAAGTGTGTAAGAGGCTTTGAGATAAAATCTTTTAATATTTTTAGACATTTAATTGTTAAGCCTCAGTTATAATGGTTCCGATCCGATCCGATCCGGAAAACGGAGAGTGTTGAGTTCTCCATCCGACACATATCTAAAGGGAATTTCGGAACGCCTAGTTACAATCGTTCCGGTAATTAGCCGAGACACAAAACGGAGGGGTAAAGTTGACCAACTTTCAACTTCTATCCGTTCCGACGCTAAGAGGTGAATTATTGAATTTCACCACCTTCTTCGCCTCACTAAAAATCAAAATTACACCTCGTTAGTGTTACTTTGATAGAAGTCGGAACGGAATCATTGTGACTCGAAATTTTTCCCCTCCGACGTTGCCGGATCGGATCGGAACCATTATAACTGAGGCTTTATGCCATCAAATTCAGGACTATGTAGAGCCAATATTTTTTGAAACTAGTTTCTTATTATTTCCCGCAATACCCCCAGCATTGCCTTAAAATAATCAACTTTGAGTATTTTCATTAAAGCTCATAATTTATTCATAATTTTTTTTTTTTTTAAATTAGTTTTCGGTTTTTCAATATTAATTTGCAGTTCCCTTGTACGGCAGTGCAAAAGATCCACCTGGATCTTTTGAACCGGCTCAAAGAGCCGGTTCAATGAAAAGAGCGAGATCCGATGAACCGGTTCATTGAAAAGATCCAAATTTGCCATCTCTAGTGCAGATGCCCTGGTCAGAGACATTATCCCTCAACCAGGACCATCCAAACCAGCAGAAGAAGCAGATGATCAGGGCAGAGAAATCACCTGAAGCCACAGCGCAACACTCCCAAAGGTCTACAAGCCGGAGGGAACAAGGAGACTAAAGGCTCAGAGCTAGCGAAACCACCAGTGCCGTCGGCATTGCGGAGACGGATTCAGAGATGCTGCTCAGGCAGCTAACTCTGACAGGGCCAACCCGACTGCTGATCAATGATCACCGCCTTCAGGTGCCTTCAAGTGAACCTGCAACATGCGAAAGCATCATCAGCAGTCCTCTCTCGCAGATTCACTGAAGTTCACCTTGACGTCGCTCTTATCCAGGAGCCATACTTAACGGAGGACCAACTAAGAGGGTGAGCTCTTGTATGACTCTACCAATACCGGTAGACCCAGAGCATGTTAACTTTTTAAAAAGAATAATAAATATGTCAACCTATGCCGGAGGACTAACAAGCAGCTGTGATGCCAATGCACATCACACTATGTGGTCAAGTTCTAACATCAATGAACGGGGTGAGTTGCTGCTAGATTTTATTTATAGCTAGCCGCGTACCGCGGCTACGCTCGCTTCGCTCACGTTGTTCTATCGCTCCTGTTACTCCCGTTGCTCCCGTTGATCTCGTTGCTCCCTTTTCTCCTGTTGATCCATTGCTCCTGTTTCTCCCGTTGATCCATTGTTCTGGTTTTTCCCGTTACTCCCATTTCTCCCGTTGCTCCGTTGCTCACGTTACTCTATCCTCTATCCACCACCCTCCATCCCCCATCCCCAATCCACCATACTCCATCCTACATCCTCTATCCATCATCCTCTATCCACCATCCTCCATCCTCCATCCTCCATCCTCCATCCTCCATCCTCCATCCTCTATCCTCTATCCACCATTATCCATCCTCCATCTACCATCCCCCATCCTCTATCCTCCATCCTCTATCCACCATACACCATTCTCCATCCACCACCCACCATCCCCATCCACCATCCTCCATCCACCATCCTCCATCCACCATCCTCCATCCACCATCCTCCATCTTCCATCATCCATCCTCTATCCACCATCCTCCATACCTCATCCTCCATCCTCTATCCACCATCCTCTAACCACCATCCACCATCCTCCATTTACCATCCCCCATTCTCTATCCTCCATCCACCATCCACCATTCTTCTTCCATCCTCTATCCACTATCCTCTATCCACCATCCATTGTCCAACTTTACCATTTAGTAATAGGAACGCGTAACTAATACACCGAAAACGAACAAACTGCCGCTAAATCATATGAAAAACACTCAAATGTTGAAATAACTCGCGTACCACCAATTGTTAAATGATTTTGTTAACGCAGAAACCATCTCCCACCATCCTCTATCCACCATCCTCCATCTACCATCCCCCAAACTCCATCATCCATCCTCCATTCTCTATCCACCCTCCTCCATCTTCCATCCTCCATATTCCATCGTCTATCCACTATCCTCTTATACTATTTAGTAATAGGAATAGGCATAACTAATACACCAAAAACGAACTGCCGCTAAATCATATGAAAAACACTCAAATGTTGAAATAACTCGCGAACCACCAACTGTTAAATAATTTTGTTAACGCAGAAACCATCGCGGGCATACCCTCAACAAATCACCAAAGTTTCATCGCGATTGGATGAGTGGTTTAGGAGCCTATACAGGACAAACAGACAAACAGACAAACATTCATTTTTATACATAGAGATAACAACCTAAATATTCTCAATAGAGGTAACAAACCCACTTTCATAAACAGAGTCAGGCAGGAGGTCCTGGATCTTACCATTTGTACTCAATTCCTGAGCACAAAAATCTGCAACTGGCACGTCTCTAATGAGACTTCTATGTCAGATCATAGGCATATCCTATTCAACATAGAATCCATTATCATTTTGTCCGAAACGTACAGGAAGCCACAAACGACGAACTGGGAACTATACGAACAGAAATTGTCGGAATGCATGCCGGCCGGCCGGCACCATACGTAATATTAAGGACATTGACAGCATGGGAATAGCATCAGAACAAATACGCAATGCTATTGAAACTGCTTTCAACTCATCCTGCCCGGAAAGGTCCAGAGCAAGTAACAGGAAAGTAGCGTGGTGGAACCCAGCACTAACTAAGCTCAGATCTCAAACAAGAAAGCTCTTCAATAGGGTTAAAAAAAACTGGTGAGTGGGAATCGTACAAAAGGGCTCTAACAGAGTACAACCACGAAATTAGACGTGCTAAGAGAAGTTCGTGGAAATTGTTCTGCCAGGGTATAAACGATTACCCAGCAACGCAAGAGTACATAAAATACTTTCTCCATACCCGATGGCTTGATTACCGAAAATGGGAAACAGACGATAGAACTTTTATCTCAAACTCATTTCCCAGGATTCTCAACCATAGAACCAAGCAATGAAGAACGGTACACTGTCCCAAAGCCGAGCAGACCAACCATATTGGACTGGAAAAACTCAGCCAAGATCTTCACTGCCAACAAGGTTAAATGGTCTATACGTAGTTTTAAAGAATTTAAATCTTCTGGAGAAGACAGGATATTTCCCGCTTTACTACAAAGAGAAATGGACCATCTTCTACCAACACTGTTATCCATATTTAGAGCAAGACACGCATGGGGTTACATACCCATAGCCTGGCGTAACGTTAAGGTTATATACAGGGTAGGCTAAATACAAGTTTCTTTTTAAAAAATCGGCCAACAGTCTGGGCGCAACTTTATTATTTTATGGGTAGAAGTCCGAAACGTGTTTAATGATGAGATACGGTGTTGGGTACTATGCGACTGACAACCTAAAAAATAACCAGGAGGCTATTTGGAACGTTCCAAATAGCCTCGTTCCAAATAGCCTCCTGGTTATTTTTTAGGTTGTCAGTCGCATAGTACCCAACGTTCCAAATAGCCTCCTGGTTATTTTTTAGGTTGTCAGTCGCATAGTACCCAACGTTCCAAATAGCCTCCTGGCTATTTTTTAGGTTGTCAGTCGCATAGTACCCAACGCCGTATCTCATCATTAAACACGTTTCGGACTTCTACCCATAAAATAATAAAGTTGCGCCCAGACTGTTGGCCGATTTTTTTTATTTACTTACGTATATTTTTATCAATAGAATAATTCATAGTAGTAAAAGCGAATTCGATCACATTAAACCTAAGAGATTTTCGGAATCAGTGAAAACTTGAACAATACCCCCAGGGGTTTAATTGAGAAAAATACTTAAATCGATTTTTCCCCAACTACGTTTAAAGCTTATAGAAGTAAAAGTGAATTCCAAATCTCAATATACCTTAGAAATATATCAGAATTCGTGAATATGTACACAACCACTTTACACCCCGTTAGGGGTTGGATATCTAAAAATTTTGAAGATCGTTACTAGGCGCTTATATAAATAGCCCGCAGAAGTAAAATTGCTTTGATAGCTCGACATGTCTAAAAGTTTTAACGAAGTTTGTGAAAATGTGGATTCACGGACATTTTTTTTACTCAACTTCTAAACGCCAATAAAAATCTGAACTTTTTTTTTGCTTTAATTACTCTAATAGTACATCTACATATACATACTAAGTTTCAACTTTCTAGCATAAGCCATTTCTGAGATATAAAAAACCACCCCTCTCCCCCGTACCTTGACACCCCTATCAACAATTTTATTTTTTTAGGATGTCTCCATAGTGGCTCTATATAATCCTAAATTGTTAGCTTTCTATACATTATAGTTTTTGAGAAATAAAAATCAGAATATTATCCTTTCTACCCCCTTTCACCATCACCCCCAACACCCACACCACCAACATTTTTTTCTCTATTAGAAGTTTACCGACCCCAACTCCTGTTAAATTTTCAAGATCATATCTGATACGGTTTCTGAGATATAAAAATTAAATTTTTTGAAAAATTGCTGTCCCCCCACTTTCGTGATCCACCTCCCCACTCAAAAAATTTAGTTTCGGTAGACTCCTCTTGTGATCCTTTATACAGAAACAAAATTTTATCTTCCTGGTATAATTGGTTCGGAAGATATTGTAATCCAAAGTTTTTTACCCCCAACCCCCACACCCCACCTCCCTTATTAAAAATTTTAGCCCTTGTCTAATTTTGAAGTATCCCTAAGGACAACAACAAAGTTTCAATCTTTTGACATCAATAGTTCAGGAGATATCGATTTTAGAATGTTTCAATCCCGTCTTTCATGCGTTAAAGACTCATTGTTTTCCCCCCCACTTCCACACCCCTTAACGAAGATCGACCATTTTTTTGCAATTGAGTCCATTATCATAGTACTACATAAGTTCCAAGTTTCAGCCTCCTAGCATAAGTGGTTCCTGAGATCTAGAAACCAAAAATTTTCGTCTAAAACGCTCTCCTCTCCTCTCCCCTTGTACCACCACCCCTCGAAAATATACCAGTCGTAGGGGTTCACCCAATCTACCCACCATAAAAATTTCAATTTAATATCTCAACGGGTTTGGGAGCTACGCGCCTTCAAACGATTTTGCGTACGGCGTACGGCGTACGGCGTACGGCGGACGGCGTACGGCGTACGGCGTCTACGGCGGACAGACGGACAGACGGACATTTTTTTTTTTTTTGCTTTTTTGGTGTTTACTAATCCTAAAACGTGTAAATACAAAATTTCAGGGTAGCAAACTTTTTTGAAATTTCAGGTCGATCACAATACTTTATTATTAAAAAATAATAAAGTAAAATGCAATAAAATTAACAAAATTAAATTTTTTTCCATGTATTATGGCTTTATTAGTAAGAGTAAACATTCCCATTAATGATGGAACACAACTTCGTTCAAGTGGCTGCCTCGGCTTGCTGCGCAGTAGCGCATTCTGTCACTCCAATTTTCCAAGACCTTGTTGACGGTTTCGGGCTGTAACTCACGGATTGCTTGGATGATATTGGCCTTAAGTGCTTGAATCGTTTCTGGATTGTTGGCATAACATCGGTCCTTCACGGTTCCCCACAAAAAAAAATAAAAACGGGTCAAATCGCAGCTCCGAGGCGGCCAATTGACATCGCCAAGACGGATGATAACACGATTTGGGAATTTGGTGCGTAAAAGATCGATTGTGGCATTGGCTGTGTGGCATGGCGCGCCATCCTGCATGAACCAGAGGTCGTCCAAATCCATGTCTTCAATTTCAGTAAAAAAAAGTCGGATAACATGGCCCTGTAACGTTCACCGTTGACCAAAACCTTGTTGTTGTTCCCACTCCCACTCACTTTGGAAATAAGTTTTCAATAGTTCTCAACGTTGTTCAAGCGTAAAGCGTCTCATTTCGTTCCGCGGAGGTATGATACTGACTTTCTGTCATGATTTCGAGCGGGAAACTGCTTTCAGCGTCAAAATAACCTATGATTTAAAAAGAAACGACTAGATGGCCCACCCTGTACATACGAAAAACAGGGCGCCGCTCGAGCAATAATCCTAAGTCGTATCGTCCTATCAGCTTGACGTCATTTCTCTTAAAAACTATGGAAAAGATTATTAATGGGCATATCAGAGATGGGGCTTTGAAATCTCGACCCTTACACTCCAATCAATATGCATATCAACCAGGGAAGTCTACAACCCAGGGTAGTTCCGAGAGAAGGTAGAGTGTAGCGCAGGTAACTTAATACAAGACAATTTTGGAGAACGCGTAATTAACGCGAATTGGTTTATATACTTTTTAAATATAATTTAATGAACGATCAATACATTCTTTTATTGGTATTTTATGTATTTGAGTTTCGTGTAACGTTTTTTCAGCCCTTCCTCCGTCGGTTTCGGGATTTTTAGTGAATATTAGATCCGCGCCATTTTCGTCGAATTCGTGGTTCGATCGGCGAAAACGTAGAACAGGTCCTTAGGAAGGAACCACTGGCGCCCACGACCCTTCTCTGGGTTGGCCGGACAAGGCCCTGTTCGCCCCTTTGTTAACGGGAGAAAACGCGCTAGCTGCGGTATTAAGACCGCTACCGCGTATTTGAACCGCCCAACGTGTTAGGAAAATTGTGTGGAAAGAAACTTAGCAATTCGGAGGTTTCAGTCTTAATAAGGAAAGGTTTTTGTGTGGAAATATATTTTTTTTCGTTTAAATATTTTTTTGTTTGTGTTTTTCTTCTCGTCATTTATATCTTTCTTTCTTTACAGGTGATTTTAGTAGGGAATAATGTCGAAAATTGATGTAGACAGACTCAGCCAAGAGGAATTGGCATACGAAATGGCTATTTGAGGGTTTGAGTCGGATACGGTAGACGCGATGCGTAAGGCGCTATGAACAGCCTTGCGTGTTCAAAGGGAAGGAGCGATTTCTTTCTTGCAGAAGGAATAACCTTTCACCTTGGCGGAAGATTTGGCAGCAACGGAGGTTAAGTGCAAGGAAATTGAGGGGTTATTGAAGACATTCTTGGGAGACACTTCGTCTAAAGCATATAAGAAAATAAGTGCAAAGATCCAGTTGTGTTTTTAAGGATTGAAGGCGCTCAGTGTACAGAGGATGAACAGAAGGGTAAAAGAGTAATTCAGCCATCAGTTCTAATTTTATTAGGTTCTTTGTATGACAAAGCTGGGGATGTTCAGTATTAGGAGGAGGAGGAAATTACCGATTCAAAAGGGAGAACTACAGCTAATGTTTAGAACCAGACACTTTATGTTCGTTTCTGGAAAGGGTAGAAGAACTCCGCCAGGCTCGCGGGTGTCAAAGTCGTTGCTTTTTTGATCCGCGGTGGACCTTTTCGAAGGCAGAGGGCTCATTTGGCTGAGGGCAATTAGAACTAGATGTAGGAGTTGGAACGGATTGGTAGCGGAATTGCGTGCAGAATTTTTACCGACTGATTATGACGATCGGCTTATGGACGAAATTCGGCGTCGCACTCAGGGGAGTAATGAATCAATAGGGGTGTATACAGCAATCATGGAGAATTTGTTCCGACGCCTCTCGATGATACCAACTGACAGTGAGAAGTTACGAATACTAAGGTGAAACATTTTGCCATTCTATCAGGCACAACTCGCATTAGTGGCAGTAAAGTCGGTGGATGAGCTTGTAATTCTAGGCCGAACCTTGAAGGCAACAAGAATCTCGGTGGAAGCATTTATACCACCTCCTACTCGCCGTGCGAACGTTTTGGAAGCAGATCTGGCTTACGCAGCTGCTGTAGAGACTCGCAACTCGGGTGAAGGGCGTACAAATTCCGATAACCAGCCACGCGATTTTGGTCAGAAGCCGTTAATAACATGCTGTAATTGCAGGAAACCGGGACATATAGCAAGTAGCTGCACGGAAGATAGGCGGTGTTTCGGGTGTGGGAAAGTGGGAGTTTTCCGCTCAAGATGTCCGACATGCAATCCCGAGGTAACTGGTTCGGAGCGAAGTCAACCGAATACCAGTTCGGGAAACGAGCCGAGTGGTTTAGTGAGTCGGGCTAGTGAGTGCAAAAGAAGAGGCCGGGAAATCCGTACCAGTTGATTTCGCTTTAATCCCGATAGAGGGAGATAATCGTCCACACCTTCATTGGTCGGTGTTCGACGCAGAGTTCGTCGGGTTGTTGGACGGGGGGGGGGGGCCGCGAGAACCATTTGGGGAGGGAAGGGATGGAATAGGCTGAGTGAATTGGTGGTGGAACTGCAAGCAACGTCATCGAAGGAAATTCGATTAGCCAATAATGACGCATGTAGAGTGAATGGATTGGTTTGCGTTCCATTTAGGGTAAACCACCGTACGCGCTGGATGGAGTGCTTGGTGGTGTCGAATTTACCGCACACGGTGATCTTGAGTGCAGACTTTTGGAGGGAATTTGGGATCGTGTTGGATTTGAAACGGGAGCAATTCGACCTCAAGGACGTAGTTGAGCTAGCTGCGATTGAGTTTTTGCATCCAAAATCCAGGCTGGACGAGGCGGAATCGGAAAAACTTGAGGAACTGTTATCGGAAGAGTTCAGTATGATGGCGGATGGTCTGGGCTTGACGATGGACGTTGAACACGTGATTAACGTCTCGTCGCCGCCCATTAAACAACGTTACTACCCAGTATCCCCACTAGAAGCATATCGATGAAATGCTGGAGGCAGATATAGTGCGACCGTCGAAGAGCCATTGGTCGTCGCCTATCCTGTTTATTAAGAAAAAGAATGGTAAATTTCGGTTTTGTATAGATTTTCGTAAAGTAAATCGCGCATCTGTACGTGATGCATATCCGATCCCGTATGTTTCGTCCACCTTGGATAAGCTTCGTGACGCGAAATATTTGTCCTCTCTAGATATTAAGTCTACCTATTGGCAAATTCCGATAGCAGAGATTTCAAAACAATATACGGCGTTCACGATACCTTACCGAAGTTTGTTTGAGTTCAATCGTATGCCTTTTGGTTTACACAACGCACCTGCAACGTGGCAGCGTTTCATTGACAAAGTACTACGGGCAGATTTAGAGCCGTATGTATTTGTTTATCTTGATGACATAATTCTGGTGACTCAAAATTTTGAAAAGCATCTGGAAATTTTGCGACTTACAGAGGCAGGGCTCAGAGTTTCCAGAGAGAATTGTGAATTTTGTAGGTCAGAATTGAGATATTTGGGTTATGTTGTCGATGCGCAAGAGTTACATGTGGATCCGGAAAAGGTTGAGTGCCTGGTTCGTTTTTCTGCGCCGAAAAATGTGAAGGAAGTGAGGCAGTTTCTGGGGATGGTGTCGTTGTATCGACGGTTTATACCAAATTTTTCGTCGTCAGTGGCACCTATGACGGCTCTTTTGAGGAAGGGGTGTAAATTTGTATGGAATACGGATTGCGACAAGGCTTTCTTAAAAGCAAAAGTGAAACTATCCACGGCACCAATCCTAACTTGCCCTGACTTTACGCTACCGTTTGTAATCCAGACCGATGCCTCGGATTTCGGGTTGGGGGCGGTACTCACGCAGTCTCAGCCAGATGGAGAGAAAGTGATCTGCTATCTGAGTCGTTCGTTGACGAAGTCGGAACGTAATTTCTCAACGACGGAAAAGTAATGCTGAGCGGTCCTATGGGCTGTTGAAAAATTGAAACCTTACGTTGAGGGTAGTCAGTTTAGTGTAATAACAGATCACCACTCTTTAATTTGGCTGAGTAATCTGAAAGATCCGTCAAGGAGATTGGCACGGTGGGCAGTCAGACTGCAGCAATACGATTTCGAGATTGTACATAGGAAGGGGAAAAAACATCTTGTTCCCGATGCTTTATCCAGGTCTGTCCCTCTGGTGGAGACGATGATAGCAGACGTACAGGCGGATAAATGGTACATGAAGATGCTGGGGTCGGTGGAAAATCAGTCGGCGAAGTATCCGGCTTGGAGAATTCAGAGAAGAGTTCTGTGGAAACATGTTCCAACGAGGTATCCCGCACTCAATGATGATTGCGCCTAGAAGAGGGTACCAACGAAGGGGGAGTGGGCGGATGTTTTGCGGAGGTGGCATGATGATCCGAAATCGATACATTCTGGAGTGCGAAGGACAGTTGACAGTGTAAGGCAAAGTTTTTATTGGCCTAAGATGCAGGGGGACATACGAAAGTATGTTCAAGCATGCCAAATATGTCAGGCGATAAAACCCGAGTGGAGATTACCGGCAAGTTTAATGGCTACAAGGTGCGGCAAAGCGAAACAACCGTGGGAGATGATTTGTGTGGATTTGGTAGGACCACTTCCGCGCTCGTACAGAGGTTCGACATTTTATCCTAACGGTTGCGGACTATTTCTCGAAGTTCGCTTTGTTGTTTCCACTTAGAGCGGCAACGGCGGCCGCTGTTTCACGGGTTTTAGAAGACCAAGTGTTCCTATTGTTTGGAGTACCAAAATGGTTGGTTTGCGACAACGGTGTACAATTTCGATCGAGGGATTTTAAGGGTATGGTGGAGTCATATGGAACCAAAATTAAATTCACTGCGTTTCACCACACTCAGGCTAACACTGCAGAGCGAATCAACCAATCCGTAAAAACGATGCTGCAAGCCTTTGTCGATGAGAATCACCGGAAATGGGAGGAAAATCTGTGCACAATAGGTTGTGCGATAGGAACCGCCACGCATGAAGTGATGAAGGTTTCGCCATACTTTGCCAATTTTGGGAGGGATATAACCGTGGTGATAGAGTCACCAGATCGACCTGACGTCCCATCTTCGTCATGTAAGGATCCTATCGACCGAGCCAAGGCTTTGGCGGATGTTCGAAAGGATATCAGGTTGCGGACCAAGCGCGCGGCTAACCAGACTAAGAAAACATACTGCAGTCACGATCGGCTGCAAGCCAATCGTATAATACTCTAGATGAATACTGAACTCCGATTTATATTGCAATTGGGGATAAAGTAGAATTACGTGTGTGCATGTTGTATGTCCTTTATTAAGGACTGTCATTAGATTGCTACTCAAAACTAAAAGACTATATTCAGTATTTAATTTCATATCTTGAACTGGGTAAGTCATCAAAAAAAATGTCCTTTTTTAAGGACTTTCACATGGGAGGTGCAGGAAGGACTCACTGGATTTCTTACATATTTATCCCTTTTCTTAGAACCATTTAAAAATGGACGTGTACAAAATTTCAAATTCGTAGCTTGATGCGTTCAAAAGTTATCGAAAAATATTGTTGAACACGTGTCTTAAGGACATTTGGTATGGCAGCTACCAGAAGGAGTAAACGAATTTCGCTGATTAGTAAACTCGAACTTCGTTTTTACTCAAAACTAATTTGTACAAAATTTTCAATTCATACCTAGCTAAAAGATTACTTGAGTTATAGTAAGCTCCGTAAATTAAGTGAAGACGTTTTAACAGGGTATTTGTATGGCAGCTACACGAAGGACTAATAGGTTTTTCTTCATAATCATACATTTAGCTTCAACTATTGCAAAAATAACATATACAAAATTTCAATGTCGTAGCTTAAACCCTTCTGAAGTTATCGACTAATATTCTTGAACACGTGTTTTAAGCACATTTTGTATGGCAGCTACCCGAAGGAGTGGGCTGATTTTGCCCGTTAACGAACTTAGCCTTACAAATTCCACCAAACACCCAGATTCAAAATTTCAAGATCCTAGGTGAAGGCGTTCTTGAGCTATCGTGTTCACGGACAGACGGACGGACGGACGTCAAGCGGATTTGAGGTTTTTGGCCACAAATAAACAAAATATAATATATAACTTTTTTTGGTCCGAGGCTTGGTTTCACGATTGCTAAAATTGAAGTTTTAAAAGTTACGGAACGTGTTCACATCCGCGAAGACAACCTGCGGTCAAGAAAAATTACTCGAACAACCTACAACCCCAGCGTTTGTGAGTTGTCATCGTCCGAGGTCTGACAGTTCAGTTTTCCAGGCTGGAAATAGGAACTAATGGTAACGGAACACGAAGTCTGCCGAATCTGTACTGGCTGGGGTTATATAAGGACCGAACGCCATCTCGGCGGGGGCTTTTTTTGGTCGGCTGTTGAAGAGTTACGTCGGATTGAAACGGTTCGTCAGCTGAGGGAGCGGCATTTGAAAAGTGAGGAAAAAGTTGAAGAGAGTGGAAGTGAAGAAAAATTGACGACGAAGAACGCAAAGAAACGGAGAAAAGTTGAATCGTTCAACGGAAAAGCAACTCAGCTGCCGGAAGATAGAGCGTCTGAGGTCTACGACAGGGCCCTGCGTAATAGGAAATACGGCGGAGTCGAGCGCGCGGATTTAGGAAAGGTTTAGTATCCCTGTGGGTTCCTCCTCCCTTTTAGGTGGCCTTTTATTTGGCTTTTATATTATATATCTATATCTCCCGCGTCATAGGGTGTCTCACGGTGGCGCCTCTTCGGCTCAAGGTCACTCTTATTATTTGTTTTCCTTTTTTTTTTCTTTTTTATGGTATGAAAGTAATTAATCAAACTGTTTTGATTCCGGTGCGACCCAGCGTCGTCGCCTCATTTTAAATATATATTTAGTTTATAACGGACATTGTTGTTTCTCCCTGTTTGTGAGGTTTCCCAATCGTCCTCGTATCAAGCGATTGGGTGGCGCCCTAAAGGAGATTTTTGTTGAGAAGTTGTCCCCGTTACTCGCCCGTCTTCGAGTGAGCTAAGCCTGGGCGAACGGCACGGAAGGCCGTGCTAATCCATCATCCTCTCGCCCCAGCCGTGGCCCCATTTTGGTGGGGTAATAATTGGCGTCCTGATAAATTAAGCTCAGGTGAAAAGCGAAATTTAAAGTGAGCAGTGAAAGTGGATCAGTTTGAGTTGCTGGTTGAGTACGTTGCACTATAAGTTTTGCGGGGGTGTATAATTATTTAGTTTTTTTTTTGGTGTATGTCGTTTGTGTCGAAAATTGTGATACTTCGTCGGGTAATAGTTCAAAAAAAAAAATACGGTTTAAACGGTTCACAATTTCGGCTGAATCGGTAAACGGAAAAAAAAGCGGTTCTCCTCTATAGTTGGGAAAAGCATTCGTTAGCGATTTAATCGGTTGACGGTGGAGAAGCGGTTTTAAATTCCGGTTGGATAATAGAACGAAGTATAAGCGGTTTTAAGCGACAAGTGGCAAAAGCGGTCAATAGCCTAATGAATCGATGGACGAATTTATGCCGTTGGGTTCGGAGTTCAAAGCTGGAAATCAACTTTATTGTTATTTCATTGTGTTAATTTTTTTTTTTTGTACTACAAACCTGGAAGAATTATCGCTTTATTACACAAACCTTGTGGGACTTGTTAGTGGCATAACAGATTAAAATTGGAGTTATATAGGTGTTTTATCATTTTAATCGGTTACCGGCGCAGAAACGGTCCAAAGTTTCAGCAAGCGATTGGTACAGAAAACAGAAGCGGTACAGAATTGCGGTTGGTTCGGTGAGCGAGCTGGAAGCGGTATTCAGCGACATTTGATAAAGGAGATCAATAGCCTAGTGAAGTGTTTGAAGACTTTAGTCCGTTGGATCCACAGTTCGTTACGGGAAATCGATATTTTTATTTTTTTTTTATTTTTATTATTATATATTACTTGTGGTTTCTATAGCTGCTGAATTATCGTTTTGTTATTATATTATTCAAACTAAGTGTATTTCGTTAGCGCGTTAATAAATTCTAATTAAATACCTATACATATATGATTCTTATTGTGTAATACTTTTGTGGGTTCTTTCCATTTATTAATTATTAGTCTCTATTTCTATTACTTTATTATTTTTTAATAATAAAGTATTTTTTTCTGGTATTGCGTTTGTGGGATTCATTACACTGACCCCTATTCACCATGGATATCAATAGATTGTCGGCGGATGAAATCAAGTACGAACTGGCGGTGGTGGGCTTGAAAGGCCAGAACGTGGACGAAATGAGGAAAGTGTTAGGGCTACGTTGAAACGGCAATCTAGCTTCTCAAGACCGGAGTATCCTTTCTCATTTAACAAGGATAAAATCGCGGTAGATAATAAACTGGAGGAAATTTCGAGGCTTATAGAGAATTTTGAAGGGGACGTAGACTGCGGGAAATTCATGAAAATCGATGCCAAGGCGAAGTGGGCCCTGAGAAGACTAGACAACATGCAATTGGAGGAAACGGATTCCAAAACGTATGTCTCAGAGACGCGTCAGAAAGTAGCTGAGTTGCTCGCGCTACTGGACTCCAAGTTGGTACCAGTTGGTAGCAGCGAAGATGGCGATACGAATATCAGTCTGGGCTTCGTGGGTGAAATGTCTTTCGGTAGAACAGGAAAGGGGGCAGTGCGACCGGGAACCTCGCATCCAGGGCCAAAGTTAGGTTCGAAATGTGCGTCGTCTACGCAAATTGGTAAAGGAAATGCGGATTTGGACTCGCATACATACACTTCTGGAACCACAGCGGTGCTAGTTTATAAATGGGGAGTGAAGTTTTCGGGCACAGCTGGAGAGTCACTTAGTGGATTTCTCGAAAGAGTCGATGAGTTGAGAGAGGCACGAGGTTATTCGTTGCAACGGTTTTCCGAGTCGTCGGTGGATCTGTTTGAAGGGAAAGCGTTGATCTGGCTTAGGGCGAATAAACCTTTTTCACGGAATTGGGGAGAACTAGTGGCGAGGCTCAGAGACGAATTTTTGCCTCCGGGCTACAATGACCGGCTGCTAGAAGAAATACGACATCGCACCCAAGGTAGCAACGAAAGCATTGGGATATTTGTCAGTGTGATGCTAAGGCTATTCGGTAGGTTAAGTGGACCTTGCACCGAGGCGTTGAAATTATCCTTCATCCTAAAGAACATAGCACCTTTCTTCTCAAATCACTTGGCGTTAGTCGAGATCACTTCGGTTGAGCAGCTTCTAGTGGTCGGAAAAAAATTTGAGGCAGCGCGATTTAATGTGGAAAGCTATATACCACCACCCTCACGCAAACAGACAAATTTATTGGAGCCGGATTTGGTCTATGTCTCTGTTGCAGAACTAGACATGCCATTACCAATTGAAACGCATCCTGCAGTACAGACAGTGGCCCAATCAATTCTTTCGGCAAGTGCGAATCCTTTTAGAAGCAATAACTCGGTAAGTGGTAGTCAGATTGTGAAAAGGAAAATACGTTGCTTCAACTGCAACGAGGAAGCGCACATGTTTAACGGCTGCCAGCAACCTAGGCGGTGCTTTGGTTGTGGACGAGAGGGCGTGCTCCGAACTCGGTACTACTGCCGTCAAAGGGGGAAAGAATGGGAGGGTCATTTATAAGGAAGAAGCAGTAAGGACGAAAGTCGTGCATCTAGATTACGTGTTAGATAGGTGGGAGGGAGATAATCGTCCCTATTTGATAGTAAGCGTCTACGGGGTAAATCTGTATGGCCTGTTGGATTCCGGTGCCCTACGAACAGTGGTTGGAGGAAAGGGTTGGAAAATTTTAAGTGATTTAGAGTTCATGGTAGATAAATCGTCGGTTGCGGCTGTATCGCTGGCGGACGGATCTAACGTATAGGTATCAGGTACGGTGATGATTCCATTTGGCATTAAAGGCAGAATAGGTTTAATTGAGGCGCTGGTTATACTAAACTTACCGCATATGCTCATACTGGGGGCCGATTTTTGGGCGAAATTTGGAATTATTCCGGACCTCAGTAGTAACGTTTGGGAATTCGCGAAACCACCCGAACTGGCATCTATCAACGATTCTGTACACACTCCAAGTTTGACCCCATCTCAGACACGTAGGTTGGAGGAACTGACGGCGAAGGTTTTCCAAGCTGGGGGACCTAGCCTGGGCTGTACACATCTGATGAAGTACAAGATCCGGACCGACGCAGAGCCAATTTGTCAGAGGTATTATGCGGTGAATCCAATCGTGCAGAAGCAGATTGATGCGGAACTCGATGAGATGCTAAAGGAAGGCGTGATAGAGCCTTCGAAAAGTCCGTGGGCATCTCCTATTATGCTAATTCAGAAGAAAGAAGGAAGATATCGTTTCTGCGTAGACAATCGAAAACTAAACCTAAGATTTACCAACCGAGACGCTTACCCGCTGCCGTTTGTCTCCGCGGCGGGGTTGATGACACAAAGGAGCAGTACTTCTCGTCCTTGGGAGTTTATATGTGTAGACCTGATTGGGCCACTCGACGAAGGGTTACAATTATATATTGACCGTGGTAGACTATTTTACCAAGTTTCCGATGTTGTTCCCTCTTCGTTCGGCTACGACTCCCAGCATCTGCAGAGAGCTGGAGCAGAACGTGTTGATACTATTTGGGGTACCTAAATTCGTGGTGTGTGATAATGGACCCCAATTTCAAAGTAAGGCTTTTAAGGCGCTCTTTGAGACCTACGGCACATCAATCTCGTACACGGCACACTACCATCCTGATGAACCGGATAATTAAGTCCACTTTAAGGGCTTACGTTTCAGAAAACCATCGTACATGGGACGCCCAGCTAGCCAAAGTAGCATGCGCGATTCGGACCTCTCAGTATGAAGTCCTGGGAGTATCGCCATACCTGCTCAATTTTGGGAGAGAAATGGTAATTGACGGAGGTAGTAGCGCACTCCCCAATGGAGGATCCGTTGAAATCGCGCCAACAGACTTTCACTTGCACCTCGACAGACTGAAAGTGCTGACCGGGTTGCGTGAAGACATTCAGCGCAAGTTAAAGGACGCCTCGCTGAAAGCTAAGGAGGGTTACGACAAACAGCGCCGCGACGTGAAATTCCTGCCGAACGAATTGGTGTGGAGGAGGAACTTCGCCCTGTCAAACGCGGCTAATTTTTATGCGGCTAAGCTGGGCCCGAAATTTGTGGGACCATTCAAGATTTCAAAGTGCACATCCTCATGTACGTACACATTAGTGGATGAGAAGGGGGCGGAGAAGGGTTCATGGCATGTAAAAGACCTGAAACCTTACCACGGTGAAAAGGATCTCTAAGAGATGAGTTACGATCGTCGCGGTCCCCTAGAGTGAATTCAAGAAGACAAGAGTTGGGTGAATACCGGTGGTATTCGGGGGTGTTCGGTGGTAGTAAAAGTTTGGTGTTCGGTTATGGTATTCGAACGGCGTGAGTTGTTGTATATGAATGTTCATGGTGGTGGGTATTATAGATATCACCGAGTGATAAATGTCGGTTTGTTTGAGGTAGGAAATTTCGTAAGAAATTCTCCTTGAGGTGACGGTGGGATTGTTATGTACCCCTTTTGTGTCCTAACAGGAGATGCTATAGATCCGTTTCCTTTCCAGGGTCAAGCCATGAGTCAGAAGGAGGGCATCAAAAGCCGAGGAGGCGACGACTACGGAGCAGCCAAAATGGTACACGACGCAAACGGGACGATTCCATTGTATAGATCTTAAGAACCGAAAAAAAAAAAAATGTATTTTAATATTTATAAATCATGTTATAATTCATGTAACACCTGACGCCGAAGGGTCTCAGTTTCGATAGTTATGGGAAGGAGACCCTTTACCTCCACGAGCCTACTAGGGCTGTCGTTGGGCGGAGCCTGGGGGGAGGAGGAAATCTGTTGAGGCTATAGGTGACGCGTTCGTTCGGGCGATGTGGTGCCCCATCTCTCCAACTCCGCTGTCTATTCCTAACGACGTGGGCCAAAAGACGTGTAGCAGTAAAAGACAACAGCATCCCCGCAGAAGGAGCAACCGTTCGTCCCTACCGATCAGGCTCCGTAGGTGAATTCCGGAGCCTGGGGTGGGAAAAGAAGCGCGTCCGAACGGGGAGGATCGGTGCAACTTCAAAAGTATTGGAAGGCTAATTCTCGCGCGCTTTCGTCTTAATTAAATTACGGAGCGCACTGAAACAGACGTACTGGGAAAAACGTGTTAAAACTTCCGGGACAGACTCGAACAACTTACAACCCCAGCGTTTGTGAATTGTCATCGTCCGAGGTCTGACAGTTCAGTTTTCCATGCTGGAAATAGGAACTAATGGTAACGGAACACGAAGTCTGCCGAATCTGTACTGGCTGGGGTTATATAAGGACCGAACGCCATCTCGGCGGGGGCTTTTTTTGGTCGGCTGTTGAAGAGTTACATCGGATTGAAACGGTTCGTCAGCTGAGGGAGCGGCAGTTGAAAAGTGAGGAAAAAGTTAAAGAGAGTGGAAGCGAAGAAAAATTGACGACGAAGAACGCAAAGAAACGGAGAAAGTTGAATCGTTCAACGGAAAAGCAACTCAGCTGCCGGAAGAAAGAGCGTCTGAGGTGTACGACAGGGCCCTGCGTAATAGGAAATACGACGGAGTCGAGCGCGCGGATTTAGGAAAGGTTTAGTATCCCTGTGGGTTCCTCCTCCCTTTTAGGTGGCCTTTTATTTGGCTTTTATATTATACAGGGTGTTTGGTACTCCGTGCACGACCTTGTAAGGGGTTATTCCTTGATATATTTGGAGAAAAAAATTGTTCGACAGGGTGGGTCAGTTTTCAATAACAGTGGAGATACAGGGTGGTTAAGAAAAGTGTTTTTGACCGGTACCCTTACTCACTTAAAACGTTATATCTTGAAAACAAATAATCACAAGGCAACGTGTTATAACTCGTTTTTTAGGCAATCAAATTATCTTTCATTTGTTGTAACAGTCTAAATTGTAACTGCACCCAATCTTGAGATATTTACTCGAAAACACCAATTTTTGCAACGTGAACCCTTAAAATTCAGTGATCAATGTAGTTTTTCTCAGAAAACCCCATTATAAACATGTCATTTTAATTTTATTTTTTTATGTGCAGTATTATTACCTACAAAAGCTGCATACATATGTATGAGTTACAATTAACATTTTGGAAGTAATAGGTAAAAATACATATCGCATAAAAATTAAATATTCCAAAAGTCAGTGCATGTGCATGTTGATCTACACTACTTGTTTGAACTAAAAGAATTTAATAATGGTTTTTATGTTTTATTTAAAAAAATTTTGTTATAATAAATGTTCAAAATGGCGACCTTCATTTTGAATGCACGCTAAAGCTCGTTTGGCGAGTGTTCTCTTGGTATTCATATTCCTCAACTGCTGCCTTACTTCTATTGCTGCCGCATCGATCCTGATATTTAGATCTTCCAATGTTTCTGCTGGCGTTGCGTAGACTAGGTCCTTCATCCGTCCCCATACAAAGAAATCCATAATAGTAAGATCAGGAGATCTTGCAGGCCATTTCTACCGATCCAGCGATTGCTATAATTGGAATTTAACCAATCTGTGATCTGTCGGCCGTGATGAGCAGGAGCACCATCGTGTTGGTAAAACATGGAAGCCAATCGTACCAGTGGAATATCATCCAATAAGTCCTGTAGATCATTTGATAAAAACTGTAAGTAATTGGAGCTATTTAGAGTACGCGGAAGCCTAATAGGTCCAAGTAAATCGTCACCAATCACGCCTGCCCATAAATTGACGCTGAATCAATGCTGAAATGATGCCGCTCTTCTTGTGTGTGGATTGCTCTCAGCCCACGTATGTAGGTTGTGGAAGTTTGTGATACCGTCCCTGGTAAATTGGGACTCATCCGTCCACAGAATATTGTTGAAAAAATTGTCGTCATCTATATGTCGTTCAAGGAGCCAATTGCAAAACTCCATCCGTTTGCGGAAATCAATGGGTAGCACCTCCTGTACTGGTGTGTGATGGTAGGCATGGAAGCGTTCTACTTTTAAAATACTCCAAACCTTATAAGTAGATATGTTAAACTGCAATGCCAAGCGTCGGATACTGATCGATGGATCATTTTGCACTGCTTGCAGTATTCTTTCATCAATTTGAACAGCGATTATAGGCGCATGATTTGCATTTACTCTCCTTGTTCTAACGCTGCCAGTTTCCCTAATTCTCCTGTAAACGTCCTGAAATACTCTTCTGTCAGGTGTCCGTCGATGGGGATGTCTCTGATGGTAAAGCCTTCGCGCGGCTTGTCCATTTTCGCGACACTCTCCATAAGTTAACACAATGTCAGCATATTCTTCATTGGAGTACTCAGACATTTCGAAATTATTTTTTTTATTCTACTGACACCTTCTTCTTTTAGCAACGTAACTAAAACTGATAAAAATATGAAGGTAGTTTTGCTTTTATAGGCTTTTTATTTTGTAAGGCACCCTATTAAAAAAGGCATAGTACCGAACCCAGTATTACCTACCACATCCAGGTAAAAGCATCAATTATGTTGAAACTCAGTTACATTTCATTGTTTTCCTACATACTTTAAATAGTAATAAATGGGCAATAAAAATACTTCAGTACTACCGACAAATTAAACGAGGTCCACTTTATGACACTGACTTTTGAAATATTTAATTTTTATGCGATATGTATTTTTACCTATTACTTCCAAAATGTTAATCGTAACTCATACATATGTATGCAGCTTTTGTAGGTAATAATACGGCACATAAAAAAATAAAATTAAAATGACATGTTTATAATGGGGTTTTCTGAGAAAAACTACATTGATCACTGAATTTTAAGGGTTCACGTAGCAAAAATTGGTGTTTTCGAGTAAATATCTCAAGATTGGGTGCAGTTACAATTTAGACTGTTACAACAAATGAAAGATAATTCAATTGCCTAAAAAACGAGTTATAACACGTTGCCTTGTGATTATTTGTTTTCAAGATATAACGTTTTAAGTGAGTAAGGGTACCGGTCAAAAACACTTTTCTTAACCACCCTGTATCTCCACTGTTATTGAAAATTGACCCACCCTGTGGAACAATTTTTTTCTCCAAATATATCAAGGAATAACCCCTTACAAGGTCGTGCACGGAGTACCAAACACCCTGTATATCTATATCTCCCGAGTCATAGGGTGTCTCGCGGTGGAGCCCCTTCGGCTCAAGGTCACTCTTATTATTTGTTTTCCTTTTTTTTTCTTTTTTATGGTATGAAAGTAATTAATCAAACTGTTTTGATTCCGGTGCGATCCCGCGTCGTCGCCACATTTTAAATATATATTTAGTTTATAACGGACATTGTTGTTTCTCCCTGTTTGTGAGGTTTCCCAATCGTCCTCGTATCAAGCGATTGGGTGGCGCCCTAAAGGATATTTTTGTTGAGAAGTTGTCCCCGTTACGCGCCCGTCTTCGAGTGAGCTAAGCCTGGGCGAACGGCAGTATTGGCATCGGAAGGCCGTGCTAATCCATCATCCTCCCGCCCCAGCCGTGGCCCCATTTTGGTGAGGTAATAGAGAGAAGCAGCAGCACTAGAGGCGCCCTGATTTTAGTACTGAGTGAGGGTAGTTCCGAGAGAAGGTAGGAGTGTAGCGCAGGTAACTTAAAACAAGACAATTTTGGAGAACGCGTAAGTAACGCGAATTGGTTTATATAAATTTTAAATATAATTTAATGAACGATCAATACATTCTTTTATTGGTATTTTATGTATTTGAGTTTGGAGTAACGTTTTTTCAGCCCTTCCTCCGTCGGTTTCGGGATTTTTCGTGTATATTAGATCCGCGCCGTTTTCGTCGAATTCGTGGTTCGATCGGCGAAAACGTAGAACGGGTCCTTAGGAAGGAATCACTGGCGCCCACGATCCTTCTCTGGGTTGGCCGGACAAGGCCCCGTTCGCCCCTTTGTTAAAGGGGTCTTATTTGCGGTTTTCTACCGAGAAAACGCGCTAGCTGCGGTATTAAGACCGCTACCGCGTATTTGAACCGTAATAGAAGTCTATAGCGAAACATCCTTTGCTACAGTGTGCTTCCTGGAAGTTAAAATAAAATTTGTTCTAATTTTTCTAATTCTAATTATTTTAATGAATATTTCACTATAATAGTTAGTTCCGGAAATATTCTGAAAGTGGTTTGCAAGATTTTTTCAGTTTAGTGAGAACCGAACGCCACGAAAATAAAAAGTTTGTTTGCTCGAATTTGTAAGGCTAAGTTCGTTAATGGGCAAAATCGTCCTACTCCTTCA
The DNA here is from genome assembly GCA_951812415.1 of Beris morrisii. Taxonomy (NCBI): domain Eukaryota; kingdom Metazoa; phylum Arthropoda; class Insecta; order Diptera; family Stratiomyidae; genus Beris; species Beris morrisii. The sequence continues at coordinate 84,346,821 of OX638310.1, read as the reverse complement.
GGTAGCTGCCATACAAAAATCTTTAAGATACGTGTTCAAGAATATTGACCAATAACTTCGGAACACCTTAAGCTACGACTATAAAATTTTGTATACGGTGGCTTTTCAAAACTTGCAGTTAAATGAATGAATATGAAAGTTCATACGAGTGCCTTTGAGTAGCTGCCATACGAAAATCCTGTAAAAAAGTCTTCACTCAAATTACGGAACTCACTATGTCTCAAGAAATCGTTCAGCCAAAAATCCGAAGTTTTGTACAAATTAATTTTGAGAGAAAGTTCACTAGTCAGCAAAATCATCCTACTCCTTTGGGTAGCTTGCATACAAAAAGTCATGAAGACATGTGTTCAAGATTGTTTTCCGATAGCTTTGAATGCTTCAAACTATAAATTTGAAATTTCATACAAATTAATTTTTAAATGGTCATTTTTAATGGAGTCCTTCTTGCACCTCCCAAGTATAAATCCTTCAAAATGGGAAAATTTTACTTTCGGTAACTTACCTAGTTATAGAGATGAAATTGAGCACTGATGATATTGCCTTTTAGTTTCGAGTTTCAACCTCATTAATAAAGGACAATGCGCTCCTGATTCTACTTTCTCCCCAACTACAATAGAAATCGGAGTTCAGTATTTCATCTAGAGTATCTTACAATTGGCTTGCAACCGATCGTGACTGCAGTATGTTTTGTTAAATAATTCCACTGCACTTAGATTGCAATTCAGATTGCAACGAAAAAAAAGGAGGAGAAAAGAAGAGCAAAGCGAGGTGTTCTTGCATCTCTAAAGAAGTGCGAGAGTACTCGTTTTTTGCACCCTTGCCCTTCCAACAGTTTTTTAATGATTCTTTGGGAGTTACAATGGAGATCTGATTTCAGAGGACATGCTCTTGCAAAAAGGAGGTCAAACGGAGAAGAAAACGAGGTCTTCGAACCTCCTTGAAGAGTATTCCAGGATTAATCACGGGACATTTACTAGTTGGGGGAGTACTCCAGAATTAGTTCCATGAGAGATCTCGTTTTAAGCTCCCCTAGAAGTATTTTTAAATGATTTTTTAAGAGGTACAATGGAGATCTGATTTGAGGTGGCATACTCTTGCAAAAAGGAGCTCAAATGGATATTAATTTTTATAATAAGTATTCTGCTAACGACATAATTTTTCTGTAAACCCCCCCGAAATAATTTTCTGCGTTCGCGCCTGAATGCAACCATCACCCATTTACAGTGTCCCTATTTGGAACAGTTGTGCTTCATTTCACAAAAAGAAGCCTTGGTATTATTCCAATCATAGGCTACATTCAGAAGCTGAAGTAGAGTTGGTGTGCTAACTGGCCGAAAATAATTACGATAAATTTCAGTAAAATCTTGTCAATTGCAAAAACCCGCTCATACATGCTAGTCAAACATAGTCTTAGAAATCATCATCACCAATGGCGTGACAGCCTAAGTCGGGCCCTGGCCTCCTTTCGTTGCCATTTAGTCAATCCTTTCCAAGGCTGTTCTTCAGGTTTCCGGACAGTGGTCTTTTTCCGGTGATGCGTTGTCGGCGCCTAGCCTAACCCCCAACTTGGAGGGCCAGTCCTACTCATTTATTACACCCCGGTGGAAAAAGGGGGTCCCTAGCCCTAGTCTTACAAATAGTTCAGTTTTAATTTTAATTTTGTTTACACTAAATTCAAAAGAGTTTTTTTGAAATTTTGCCCTCATACAACAAACAATGTATTAATTTAGCATATAAAAATCAACTACACGCTTCTAATTATAATTACGATGAAAGGGCAATTATGTCTGACCACTGAACTTGGCATAATTGATATTGTAATTAGTCGATGTATTTGAATATTTGTAATAAATTATCTATCTATCTATCTACATACAAATGTCAACGGTTAAGTGGCATAATGTCAATGGTCATTGTCATTGGTCAAATGCTTCTGAAGCAAAGTCACATTCACAGGGCCGTATTATTCAATTCGGGTTATTTATAACCTCTGGTTAATTCCAGTTTTCCTAGAGATTTGGTATTATTCACCTCCGGTTATCGTTTTTAACCGGTGATTCGCAGGTCTTGTAACCAGTGATTAAAGTTACCCAGGGAAAAATTTAACCGGTGGAAAAGTTCCGGTTTCCTACTATACCCAGGGATTTGACAAATTTTATATTATTCACGATTGAAGTGTTATTGCAAGATCTCATTTGTGGGATAATTGAAGTGATTCTGACGCTGATTGGAGCGTCACCAATACAAAATGGCACAACGAATCGACATCGACATATGGGACGACAAAGACTGTTTCTGCCGATTCCGATTTACAAAGCCAACTGAATTTTTTTCCTTTTCACCGTTCTAAACTATTACCCCTTACAACCGCTCCCTCCAGTTTTCAGCTAGGGGTGTATCAGGCCTAACTCTCTTATGAACTTAAGAACCTATCTTGTGCAGTTCTTCAGATATGAGATGTGATTTTTAAAAAAAATTCTTATCTCTTCCATGATCCATCGCCTCACTAAAAAAATTATATTTAGCCCACTCTTATTGTCAATCTTAAAGCATAAGCCACATTTCATTTTTATACTCTAGATGAAATCATATAGAGTATTATAAGTTTAATCAAGCCCAAAAGTTTGTAACGCATAGAACCAAGCCTCGGACGAAAAAAAGTTATATATTATTTTTTGTTTATTTGTGGCCAAAAACCTCAAATCAAAACCGACGTCCGTCCGTCTGTCAGTCCGTCCGTCCGTCCGTCTGTGCGTCCGTCTGTCCGTCCGGATAGCTGCCATACAAAATGTCCTTAAAACACGTGTTCAAGAATATTGACCAATAACTTCGGAACGCCTAAAGCTACGACTTTGAAATTTTGTATGTGTTACTTTTTCAATAGCTGGAGCTAAATGTATGATTATGAAGAAAATCCTATTAGTCCTTCGTGTAGCTGCCATACAAATATCCTGTCAAAATGTATTCACTTAATTTACGAAACTCACTATAACTCAAGTAATCTTTTAGCTACGAATTCGAAATTGTGTACAAATTAGTTTTGAGTGAAAACAAAGTTCAAGTTTACTAGTCAGCGAAATCCTTTTACTCCTTCCAGTAGCTGCCATACAAAATGTCCTTAAAACACGTTTTGTACAAATTAGTTTTGAGTAAAAGCAAAGTTTCGGTTTACTAATCAGCGAAATCCTTTTACTCCTTCCGGTAGCTGCCATACAAAATGTCCTCCAGACACGTGTTCAACAATATTTTTCGATAACTTTTGAACGCTTTAAGCTACGAATTTGAAATTTTGTACACGTTCATTTTAAAATGGTTCCAAGGAAAGGGATAAATATGTAAAAAATGGAGTGAGTCCTTCCTGCACCTCCCATGTGAAAGTCCTTCAAAAAGGACATTTTTGTTCGATGACTTACGCAGTTCAAGATATGAAATTAAACACTGAATATTGCCTTTTAGTTTTGGGTAGCAATCAAATGGGAGTCCTTAATAAAGGACATACAAAATGCACACACGTAATTCTACTTATCCCCAACTACAATATAAATCGGAGTTCAGTATTCATCTAGAGTATTATACGATTGGCTTACAGCCGATCGTGACTGCAGTATGTTTCTGTTTTAATTGGTTCGTGAGACATCGCAATGCAAAGTTTTTTACCATCCACCCACGTCACTGATCACTCTCAAAAATGTATTTTCGATCTATTCGCCTAGAACCTAGTCTACAAGCAAGTATCGAGTTTCAACTTTGTGACATTAACCGTTCAGGAGACATGGATTTTAGAATGTATTCACCTAAGGGTTCGGACACATTGCTTTTCTATGAACTCCCGAACCCTTTCACTCATATAAAAAATTTGATTGCAAATGGGTACAATATCATAGATCTATGTATGTTTCGAATTTCAGCTTACTAGCATAAGCGGTTCCTGAAATGTAAAAACCAAAGCTTTTCGTCTAAGATGTCACCCCCTCCACCCTAACACCCTCCCCCCTCACCAAAAAGTCATCACTTGAAGGGGTCCACACAATCTACCCTACAAATAAATTCAAATTGAATAACTCCAAGGGTTTTTCAAATGGAAGCCTTCAATCGACTGTACGCACTGTAAAATCCAATCACCCGGTAGGACACACTCAGAAAACTATCGGAATCAAATGGGATGGTTCTCGTTGAACGTGTAACCTGTGCATCACACACGTCGTTTGTACTGCTCCCAGCTCGGCAACCATGATAATATCGCAGGGAATAATTTTAATTTTTTCCTGAAAATATAAATTTAAATATTCACAAAAAAAGAAAAATGTTACATTCTGTAAATAATTAATAAACTTTTTGACGTTTGACTGGAAAAATAATGGAAAAATGGAAAACCAGCCGTTAACATAACCCGACCTATTAAATCGCTAACTTGAGGTGAATGATACAATTTTATACCCAGAGAAATTAACCAGTGATTAAAGTTAATGTCCCGGATAAGTTAACAGCACTTGCCTTCGGTGCACCTGGTACCAGGTTCGAATCTGCTTGGCGACAAGTAATTTTCGGGAATGGGATTGGGTGCCGGACTACCAGTTCACTCAGCTGTAAATGAGTACCTGAGTTAAAATCGGGGTAATAATCACGGACGAGCGTTTGGCTGACCACTTCACCTCCGAGTGTTCCATTGGTCTAGTAATGAAGTAACTCTAGCTAGCATTACTTCTAGGCCTAGGCCCAATTTGGGCTGTTATGCCATTAATTATAATTAAGTTAACAGCTGGTTATGGCGAAAATAACCCGAGGTGAATAATACGGCACACGGTGGAGTGGAATGAGATTCGGAGAATTCTCCTCATTAATTTTCTCAATTGTGATCCGACGTTTTTCATTATTGTGAAAAATGTGACCAACTTCAATTCAAATTTGTTTTCTCGGATTTTAAAATTTTTTTTGCTATCGGCTAAAAATTCGGCTAGCCGAATTTAAAAATTTTTCACGGCTAAACAGACCAGAATTCGGCTAAATTTAGCCGAGAATCGGCTAAAATGGCAACACTGCAAAACAGACATGACACTCGTTACCTGAGATTACACAACGGCAAAGACGAAACAACAAACTATAAAGTCACTCATGCTGTAGTATAGTTCACGCTGATTCTGTCATTATCATATTCCCGCATGTAAAGGCGATGAACACAAGAGCCATTCGATTCATGGCTGAAACGGCGAACAACGAAAAAGCACGAACGAAAAACGATTGAAATTGACTTTTCCCCTTTCAAGAAAGAAAAATCAAAATGGGATACAGAATTTACACACTAAACTCATAAAGCCTTAAAACCGGCAATGCATTGACACTGTGAAGAATTGACGATCACATGGAGTGACCATTTTGGTCATATCTGTCCCTAAATTAAATCGACAACCAGACTGACGGCGCTGGTAGTCAATTCGATTTAACGCCTACGTTGTCAATGATTGGCACGAAAAGAATATGGGATCACAAGGGATTGATACTGTGAAGATGGAAATATTACCAAATTTCCACACACACAAAATAAAATAGAATTAAGAACAACACTAAATTTACACACACACACACACACACAAAACACAAAAGAATAAAAAAAAGGGTGTAACATTAATTAACATGGAAATAAAGAAAACTAAGAAACAAGTCAAAAATGTATTACTAAATACAGCACATAACACACGCGCGAAGCAGAGAACATAGAACATAGAACATAGAACATGGAACATGGAACATGGGAACCTGGAAGAATTAGTTATGAAAAAAGTGCCGGAGCAAAAAAAGCCTGTATGCCAGCGGGAACCACAACAAAACACAGGCGGTGTTGCGCGGCTGACTAAACCCGCCGGCAAATTCCATACAAAACCCACCGAGACTATATACCGGCATGAGCAGCCACGCACCGCGAATTATAAAATAATGAAAATTACCATAAACAAAAATTGTTAAAATTATAATTCGCGGTCTCTGAGTGTTCTCGTCGAAATATAAGGGCGAGCGAAAATATAGAAGGCAATCCAGTGGGCAGCGAGTCTTCTGTAACAAAGGTCGAGGTTTTATTGATCCGCCTGAGGAACTCAAGAATTGCTGAGCTCGATCTTCCTGGCTTTGTTTGGGTTTGATGAATCCTCTAATACACTAGCTTTGGAACCTCGAAGAACTGGATCTATGGCCGTCACTGTCCAGTCTCCACTTTATGTGAGGGTGTGTTCGATGAATCCGAATCACATAACCTGGAACTGCACGACAGTAAGACATCGCTTCTAGTTCAAGCGTAGCCACCCCAGAAGTAGAGGAAATAAGCAGCGAGGACGATCGGAAGCAGAGGAGTCCAAGTAGAAAACATCAGACGTCAGGAGAATTCTATGGCTGTCACTGTCCAGTCTCCACTTTATGTGAGGGTGTGTTCGATGAATCCGAATCACATAACCTGGAACTACACGACAGTAAGACACCGCTTCTAGTTCAAGCGTAGCCACCTCAGAAGCAGAGAAAGACAACAGCGGAAAACCCAGAAGCAGAAGCAGCGAAAGACCGAAGCAGAGACATCCGGGAGCAGGGAAGAACAGAGCAGCGAAGTCAGAAGCAGCAGAGACATCCGAGAAGAACGAGGCAGCGAAGTCAGAGGCAGAGAAATCTAGAAGCAGAACAGCGAAAGACAGAAGCAGAGATATCCGAGAAGAACGAAGCAGCGAAGCCAGAAGCTGAGAGATCCAGAAGCAGAAGCAGCGAAAGACAGAGGCAGAGATATCCGAGAAGAACGAGGCAGCGAAGTCAGAGGCAGAGAAATCTAGAAGCAGAAGCAGCGAAAGACAGAAGCAGAGATATCCGAGAAGAACGAAGCAGCGAAGCCAGAAGCTGAGAAATTCAGAGGCAGCGGAGGTCAGAAGTAGAGGAGAACCGAGTAGAGAAAGAAGAGCATAGGAGGATAAGAAACAGAGCAGAGCCAAGCAGAGAGTGCCTGAAACAGAAGCGGAAGCAGAGAGAACCAAAGGAACGGAGACGTCGAAAATCACATTACCATATATGAAATCTGAATTTATGAATTAATAAATAGTGAAGTCATCAAAAATAAATGTTTTGTAGCGAACCCGGACACCCACTGAGTCCTACCCCGGCTATGGAAAAACGAGTCGTTACAATGGCGCCCGAGCAGGGACTTCACAAAAAGAATACTAACAGTGAAAACAAGCAGCGAAATAATCAGCAGTGAAATGACAAGCAGTGAACTAACAGTTAGTGAACTACCACACAGTGAAACTACGATACAGTGAATTGACAAGCAGTGAACTAACAGACAGTGAGTTGGCACACAGTGAAATTACGATACAGTGAAATGACGAATAGTGAACTAACAGGCTAATAGGTAGTGAATTACCATACAGTGAAACTACGATACAGTGAAATAACAAACAGTGAACAAACAGGCGGTGTTCAGTTAATAGATTAACAATTAGAAAACTAACGAATAGTGAAATAACGACACTAAGCTAACGTATTGCCGAATAGTGGTGTGTGAGTCGAAAAGCCAAAGCAGCAGTGGCGTTTAGTGAAGTCAGACAGTGAAAGGCAAACAACATGGTGAAAACGAATTGGATTTATGGGCTACGTAAAGAGGAGCTTCTCACCTATGCAGAGGAGTTCGGCTTGGAAAGTACTGGCACAGTAGATGAGCTGCGGAAACGCTTTATCACCTGGATCAGAGACGACGGATGCAGTGAACATCAACAGAGGCTCGCTGGACTCGAGGCCCAACACAGCGGAGGTACTGCATCCACATCCCAAACGATATCCGAGAAAGAGTCATCGGAGCAAAGAAAACCAGAAGTCACTATCGGAGGACCAGTCACGGGGACCCCATCACATGATATCGTGGTAAACCATGTCACGGAGCCAACCACCATTACTAGGCCCAACTTTACGACCATTGCCGATCAAGTTCGGAAGTGGTCCATCAAGTATGACGGAGGGAAGGACCCCCTCGATTTCATCGAGCGCGTGGAAGAGCTGGCCGACGTCTATGGGATCCATCGAAGTCTATTACCCAGAACAATGCCAGAGTTACTCCGAGCCAAGGCGCTGACGTGGTATCGAAACAATAACCGCGGATGACAGCAGTGGACCGACTTCAGAGGAGACTTCCTGAAGTTCTTCCTCCCTGCCCGATATCTGGAAGACTTAGACGACAAAATACGTCAGAAGGTCCAATTACCCGGAGAAAACTTTAAAGACTACGTGCTAGGCTTGCAGAACCTGATGCGCCCTATGGACTACACCGATAAGGAAAAACTCGAGCGAATTTTTCGTAACTGCCAGGCGAAGTACCAGCTCTACATCCGGCGAAAGGATTTTACAACTTTACAGGAGCTGACCTTCCTAGCCGACGACTTCGAGGGTATTCGGGGAGGAAGCTCCACCGCCCGACCCGTTCAAGAAGAAAGACGTTGTGCCATCGCACAAACTACGGAACTACGTACCAGCACGAGGGCAGTATGTTACAACTGCAGCCAGGCTGGACATCACTTCCAATCCTGTCGGAACCCTACGGTGTACTTCTGTTGGGACTGCGGACGCCGCAACACCAGAACTATCGATTGTTGCAGACGGCGACCGGGAAACGAACCAGGAGCCCGCCAGGCGAGAGGAGTGGCGGCGCCCCAAACGAATGTTCCTCCACCTCAATAAAAATCCTATATCAGGAGAACAGCCACATCTTCGCCACCGTTACCCTCGGCGAAGAATGGGTGCGAGCTACAGTAGATACAGGAGCAACGAGGAGTTTCATTAGTAGTTCCCTCGCCGAAAAACTCAAGGAGGTAGGATTTATAATCCACCAGGAGGTATCAGTAAAAATAGCAGACGGCTCGAAACACAACGTTACCAAGGCGCCAATCATCCACATCCGGTTGGGGAACCAGCAGTGCAGGATGCCATTACTAATTCTCCCCAGTCTTATCGAGGACCTGATACTAGGGATGGATTTCCTACAAAACATCGGCACGACGCTCACTTGTGGTAACCAGACCATCATTCTGCAAAGCAACGAAGCCGCCCCCCAACCAGACCTCATCAATACTTGTACTGTGATCCAAGACGAGGTGACCGAACAACTGGAGAGAACCAACGATTTCCTAAGCAAGGAACTTCATGCTTTCGACCAGCTCAGCGAAGTCTCAAACATCACGAAGCATAAGATTATAATGCGTGACGACCGACCGTTCAAACATCGATATGCAACCAGCAATCCTATAACTCAAGCAACCCTCAACGCGGAGGTAGACGAGTTGATCAGGAAGGAGTGCATCGAACCATCACATAGTCCGTACAGCTCATCAGTGGTCCTGGTCAAGAAAAAGAATGGTAGCTGGAGACTCTGCCTTGATTTCCGCCAGCTCAACGCCCGGTCAATACCCGACGCGTACCCGCTACCAAGAATCCAGTACATCTTAGATCGACTACGTAACGCGAAATTCATTAGCAGCCTAGATCTAAAGAATGGGTATTGGCAGATACCCATGGACGAATCAAGCAAGCAGTATACCGCATTCACAGTACCCGGTCGCGGGTTATTTCAATGGCAGGTCATGCCTTTCGGTCTCCACTCCGCACCTGCAGCCTTCCAACGGGCCCTGGACCAAGTGATCGGCCATGAGATGGAACCATACGCGTTCGCCTACTTGGATGATATAATCGTTACGGGAACGACCTTCGAGGAGCACATGGGAAACCTAGGGGAGGTTTTTCGTCGACTACGGGCCGCCAACCTAAAAATCAATGTGGAAAAGTGCAAGTTCTTCAAGAAAGAGACAAAATACCTAGGACATGTGGTCAGTGAAAAGGGAATTCACACCGATCCTGACAAAATCGCCGCGACAGAAGCACTACAGCCACCAACAAACGTCCGAGAACTACGAAGATGCCTCGGAATCGCATCTTGGCATCGACGCTTCGTGCCCGAGTTCGCCAACGTCGTGCACCCATTGACTACACTGTTAAAAAAGGGAAAGCATTGGAAATGGCAGGAGGAACAACAAACAGCGTTCGACACCATCAAGAAAAGACTATCAGAAGCACCAGTACTAGCATGTCCGGACTTTAGCCAGAAATTTACCCTACAAACCGACGCCAGCGACTATGGACTGGGTGCCGTACTCACGCAAGAGGTTGACAATACAGAGCGGGTGATAGCTTACGCAAGCCGACACTTAAACCCAGCAGAACGGAACTACTCCCCAACAGAGAAAGAATGCTTAGCCATCCGTTATCACGGACCGTTATCACGGACCATTTGGCACTCAAATGGTTAAACTCAATCGATAATCCCACGAGACGGTTCGCAAGGTGGGCACTGGAGTTGCAGCAATATACGTTCGACATTCACTACAGACGGGGCAAGCTGAATGTGGTTGCCGACGCCCTCTCCCGTCAACCGGCAGAAGTGTTATGTATGGCCAACGCTGAGGACACAGATAACTCGGAATGTAGATGGCTGGAGAGGAGGAAGGCCGAGGTAAAAGAATACCCAGAAAAGTATCCGGACTACGACTTCGAAAACCAGCAGCTATACCGACACATCCCGCACCGGTCTAATGACGAGGATTGCGCACCGTTGAAACTCTGCGTCCCAACATCACTTTGCAGCCGGATCCTAAAGGAGAACCACGATGAACCGAGCGCAGGACACCTTGGCATCCGGAAGACCATCGGCCGAATCGCCAACCGATATTACTGGCCCGGGATGTTCAGAGAAATCAGTCAATATGTGCGACGCTGCGAGTCATGTCAGAAGTACAAACCAAGTCAACAAAAGGCCACACTAAAAATGTTTTCACAAATTGCAGAGGAACCATGGAGCATCCTGTGTGATGACTTCGTAGGACCATTACCACGTTCAAAGCACGGAAATACCACGCTACTAGTATTCTTCTCCAAATGGACCGAGCTGATTCCACTCCGGAAGGCAACCAGCGACGGATTGCGGAAAGCATTCCGGGAACGAATCATGGCCAGGTACGGTGTCCCCAAAGTGTTAGTCACCGACAATGGGACCCAATTCACTAGCAGAGCGTTCCAGAAGTTTTTATTCGAGCTGGAAATAAAGCAGCAGTTCACCGCCCCGTATACGCCACAAGAAAACCCCACCGAGCGAATGAATAGGACCGCCAAAACAATTATCGCGCAGTTGAGCGGCGAAAATCAACGCGATTGGGACAATCTTCTGCCAGAGATTTCGTTGGCCATCAACTCCGCCATATCAGAGACGACGGGGTACAGCCCTGCGTTCCTAACTCAGGGACGGGAGCTTCGTCTACCTCGAACACTCTACGAAGAATTAACCTTCGGGACTGGCAACACCACACAAACACCCGCCGAAAAAGCCACCAGGTTACAAGAAGCTTTCCGCATCGTAAGGCGTAATTTGGAACGCGCCGTACAAGACCAAGGACGTCACTACAACCTGAGACGACGCCACTGGACCCCGACGATCGGGCAATCAGTAATGGTGAAGCAACACCCTCTCTCGAAGGCCATAGACGGCTTTGCGGCGAAGCTGGCACCGAAATTCGACGGGCCCTATACAGTTTTAAACTTCACATCGCCAGTGATTGTGCAGTTACAAAGGAACGGTGATTCTCGCGTTCGGACTGCTCACATCAGCGAGTTAAAGGCTTTCTATGCCCCAGAAGTCTAAAAAAAAAGACCCATAACGGATTAAAGATTACCAGAGCCGAGACCGAGGTGTAAAGTTCAGTCCCTCAACAGGGCTAGGCATAGTGATTCATCAGCCACAGTCGAGGCAAGTGCTAAACAAAAAGTAATAATCTTAACAAAATTCTGTAAATCAAATAAAGTGAAATGAGTTACAAAACAAAGACTCCTGAAGTACTGCGACGAATGGAAGCTACGACAGGATCACCACCTGCAAAAAAGGCCCGGACTCAGGACGCCGAAATAAAGCCCACTCCCACCTTGGACGCCGAAATCACAAGAATAGGGAAGATCTCCCTAACCCAGAGGGACCTGAACACGTTGTTACCTCAACAATGGGTAAATGACAACGTGATGAACGCCTACGGGGAACTATTGGCGAAACACAACCAGGAACAGACGAACTCGCCACCTGTCGACGCCCTAAACACTTTCTTCTTACCATGCTTGGTAAAGAAGGGCGCCGAGGGGGTCCGGCGGTGGGAACAACCCAGTTACATAGGAGACGGTTACATTTTGGTCCAACTCCACATGTTCGGGAATCATTGGTGCTTGGCCATCATTCACCGGGAAACGCGGACAATAGAGTACTACGATCCACGGGGCGGCGGCATTCCTGCAGAGTTGGCAGTACTGGAGGACTACTTGCGCGGTACCACGGGCGTAGGAGCTGGAGACTTCAAAACGGTAGCAACCCAGGGAGCACCACGCCAAACCAACGGCTTCGATTGCGGTGTATTTTGCTGCACGCTCGCAGCACGACGGGCGCAAGGTGCAGGCACAACATTCGCCCAATCCGACATGCCGGCCCTGCGAAAGAAAATCACAAAGGAACTCACCGCTGGCGGGATAATAGCCGACAACGTAAGGGACCCGGATACCAGTAGTAGTAGCGACAGTGACAGCAGCACTAGTGACCTGGACATGAGCAGTCAGGTGGACAGCAGCAACCAAAGCGAGGAAGACGAGGGGGTGGCTGACGAAGCTCACCTACCAAAGGAGATCCAACGCCAGATTGACGAAGCACTGAAAACACACCAACGAGGTCGACGCCTGAATTGGAGACAGGATCACGGACACCAGATCTACAACATAAGAATCACACGATCCGGAAATTACACCTGCAGCATCAGCGCTTCAAAAATAAATAGGGAGGAAGTGTGAAGATGGAAATATTACCAAATTTCCACACACACAAAATAAAATAGAATTAAGAAAAACACTAAATTTACACACACACACACACACACAAAACACAAAAGAATAAAAAAAAAAGGGTGTAACATGAATTAACATGGAAATAAAGAAAACTAAGAAACAAGTCAAAAATGTATTACTAAATACAGCACATAACACACGCGCGAAGCAGAGAACATAGAACATAGAACATAGAACATGGAACATGGAACATGGAACATGGGAACCTGGAAGAATTAGTTATGAAAAAAGTGCCGGAGCAAAAAAAGCCTGTATGCCAGCGGGAACCACAACAAAACACAGGCGGTGTTGCGCGGCTGACTAAACCCGCCGGCAAATTCCATACAAAACCCACCGAGACTATATACCGGCATGAGCAGACACGCACCGCGAATTATAAAACAATGAAAATTACCATAAACAAAAATTGCTAAAATTATAATTCGCGGTCTCTGAGTGTTCTCGTCGAAATATAAGGGCGAGCGAAAATATAGAAGGCAATCCAGTGGGCAGCGAGTCTTCTGTAACAAAGGTCGAGGTTTTATTGATCCGCCTGAGGAACTCAAGAATTGCTGAGCTCGATCTTCCTGGCTTTGTTTGGGTTTGATTAATCCTCTAATACACTAGCTTTGGAACCTCGAAGAACTGGATCTATGGCCGTCACTGTCCAGTCTCCACTTTATGTGAGGGTGTGTTCGATGAATCCGAGTCACATAACCTGGAACTGCACGACAGTAAGACATCGCTTCTAGTTCAAGCGTAGCCACCCCAGAAGTAGAGGAAGTAAGCAGCGAGGACAATCGGAAGCAGAGGAGTCCAAGTAGAAAACATCAGACGTCAGGAGAATTCTATGGCCGTCACTGTCCAGTCTCCACTTTATGTGAGGGTGTGTTCGATGAATCCGAATCACATAACCTGGAACTGCACGACAGTAAGACACCGCTTCTAGTTCAAGCGTAGCCACCTCAGAAGCAGAGAAAGACAACAGCGGAAAACCCAGAAGCAGAAGCAGCGAAAGACCGAAGCAGAGACATCCGGGAGCAGGGAAGAACAGAGCAGCGAAGTCAGAAGCAGCAGAGACATCCGAGAAGAACGAGGCAGCGAAGTCAGAGGCAGAGAAATCCAGAAGCAGAAGCAGCGAAAGACAGAGGCAGAGACATCCGAGAAGAACGAGGCAGCGAAGTCAGAGGCAGAGAAATCTAGAAGCAGAAGCAGCGAAAGACAGAAGCAGAGATATCCGAGAAGAACGAAGCAGCGAAGCCAGAAGCTGAGAAATTCAGAGGCAGCGGAGGTCAGAAGTAGAGGAGAGCCGAGTAGAGAAAGAAGAGCATAGGAGGATAAGAAACAGAGCAGAGCCAAGCAGAGAGTGCCTGAAACAGAAGCGGAAGCAGAGAGAACCAAAGGAACGGAGACGTCGAAAATCACATTACCATATATGAAATCTGAATTTATGAATTAATAAATAGTGAAGTCATCAAAAATAAATGTTTTGCAGCGAACCCGGACACCCACTGAGTCCTACCCCGGCTATGGAAAAACGAGTCGTTACAATACATTTCCTGGAATTGACAATGGATAGGGCATTCACATAAGAAGAATTTTGCTAATTTACGTTCCACCCGCACCCTCTGCTAGGGCTCTACTGGGGCTAACTCCTGTAAAATTTTTGAGATCATATCTGGTACGGTTCTTGAGATATAAACATACCTCAGTCACGACCAGCTGCAAGCCAATCGTATGATACTCTAGTTGAAATACAGAACTCCTATTTATATTGTAGTTGCGGATAAAGTAGAATAAGGTGTGTGCATGTAGTTTGTCTTTATTAAGGACTCCTACTTGGTTCCTACTCGAAACTAAAAGACAATATCATTAATTTCATATCCGGAACTAGGTGAGTCACCGAAAATTTTTCTTTTTTCAAGGACTTTCACATGGGAGGTGCAGGAAGACTCACTCGATAAAATACCTTGGTCTAACATTGGACAACAAATTAACTTTCCATGAGCATACCGAACAAACCTGCTTAAAAATCTCCAAAACTATTAACACCTTGTATCCATTAATAAACAGGAAGTAAAAGCTCTCAGTCGAAAACAAGCTTTTGATTTTCAATATGATCATGCAACCAATAATCCTTTATGGCCCACCTATCTGGATCAAATGTGCTGGCGTTCACAAGAAAAGACTGCAGATACTGCAAAATATGTGTCTAAAGATTATTTTAAATAAACCCTTCTTCTGTTCCACTCGTATCATGTACGAGTTAGACAATACTCCATTAATAGTGGAAAAGGCAGCGAATTTTAATTAAAGATTCTAGGAAAAATGTCGAAACTTAACCAATCCTCTAGTTACGAGTTTTCTATGTTAATCTCTATTATCAATTTTATTCTTTCCTGTTTCTTTTTATCATTTTATTTATTTTATTTTTATACTCTAGATGAAATCATATAGAGTATTATAAGTTTAATCCAGCCCAAAAGTTTGTAACGCATAAAACCAAGCCTCGGACGAAAAAAAGTTATATATTATTTTTTGTTTATTTGTGGCCAAAAACCTCAAATCCGCTTGACGTCCGTCCGTCCGTCCGTCCGTCCGTCCGTCCGTCCGTCTGTCCGTCCGTGAACACGATAACTCACGAACGCCTTCACCAAGGATCTTGAAATTTTGAATCTGGATGTTTGGTTGAATTTGTAAGGCTAAGTTCGTTAACGGGCAATATCGTCCTACTCCTTCGGGTAGCTGCCATACAAAATGTCCTTAAAACACATGTTCAAGAATATTGGTCGATAACTTCAGAAGGGTTTAAGCTACGACATTGAAATTTTGTATGTGTTATTTTTTCAACAGTTGGAGTTAAATATATGATTATAAAGAAAATCCTGTTAGTCCTTCGTGTAGTTGCCATAGAAATATCCTGTCAAAATCTATTCACTTAATTTACGAAACTCACTATAACTCAAGTAATCTTTTAGCTACGAATTCGGAATTTTGTACAAATTGGTTTTGAGTGAAAAGAAAGGTCGGCTTTACTAGTCAGCGAAATGCTATTACTCCTTCGGGTAGCTGCCATACAAAATGTCCTTAAAACACGTGTTTAAGAATATTGGCCGATAACTTCAGAAGGGTTTAAGCTACGTCTTTGAAATTTTGTACGTAGTATTTTTCCAATAGTTGGAGCTAAATGAATGATTATGAAGAAAATCCTATTAGTCCTTCGTGTAGCTGCCATACAAATATCCTGTCAAAACGTCTTCACTTAATTTACGGAACTTACTATAACTCAAGTAATCCTTTAGCTATGAATTGAAAATTTTGTACAAATTAGTTTTGAGTAAAAACAAAGTTCAAGTTTACTAATCAGCGAAATCCTTTTACTCCTTCTGGTAGCTGCCATACAAAAATGTCCTTAAGACACGTGTTCAACAATATTTTTAGATAGCTTTTGAACGCTTCAAGCTACGAATTTGAAATTTTGTACACGTTCATTTTTAAATGGTTCCAAGGAAAAGGATAAATATGTAAGAAATCGAGTGAGTCCTTCCTGCACCTCCCATGTGAAAGTCCTTCAAAAAGGACATTTTTGTTCGATGACTTTGACCCAGTTCAAGATATGAAATTAAACACTGAATATTGTCTTTTAGGTTTGAGTAGCAATCTAATGGCAGTCCTTAATAAAGGACATACAACATGCACACACGTAATTTTACTTTATCTACAACTACAATATAAATCGGAGTTCAGTATTCATCTAGAGTATTATACGATTGGCTTGCAGCCGATCGTGACTGCAGTATGTTTTTTTATTATTTTTTTTTAACGTAATTTAATTTAGATCTTACGTTAGGTTTTTTGAGAGTTATTTCCATTTAGGGAAAAACTCTCTCTCAAACTCTATAACTAGTTCTAAGGCATTTGTGAAGTATTTGTATACTAAGCAAATTTTATTCAACATTTGAAGTTGTAAAGACAGTTCTAGTCTAATTACTTGAATTCAATTCTAAACAGAAACTAAGCTATGTAATACTTAAGAGTTCAATAAATATATATGTATGCACATAAACAAAAAGCCTCACTCGATTTCTTACATATTTATCCTTATCCTTGAACCCTTTAAAAATTAATGTGTACAAAATTTTAAACTCCTAGCTTGACGCGTTTAAAGGTTATCGGAAAATATTCTAGAATACGTGTTTTCAGGATTTTATGTATGGAAGCAACCGGGAGAAGTAAAAGGATTTTGCTGATTAGTAAAATCGAACTTCGTTTTCACCCAAAACAAATTTGTACAAAATTTCGAATTCGTGCCTGAACGATTGCTTGAGTTATAGTGAGTTCCGTAAATTAAGTGAAGACATTTTGACAAGATATTTGTATGGCAGCTACACGAAGAACTAATAGGATTTTCTTCATAATCATACATTTAGCTCCAACTATTGGAAAATCAACACATACAAAATTTCAAAGTCGTAGCTTAAACCCTTCTGAAGCTATCGGCCAATATTCTTGAACACGTGTTTTAAGGACTTTTTGTATGGCAGCTACCCGAAGGAGTAAGACGATTTTTCCCGTTAACGATCTTAGCTTCAATATTTCAAGATACTATTTCACGGCGTTCTTCAGTTTTCGCGCTGTCGGACAGACAGACAGACGGACGGACGGACGAGACTTAAAATATTTTTTTTTAAATAGCTGTCTCCGACTTCTGTTCCCAACCTCATCCCTCATAAATTTTACATTGAATAGACTTCATTTGTAATTCTATATACAAAATCGAAATTTTGAACTACAATTATTTCGTAAGATATTGTAATTCAAAGTTTCATACTCCCCACCCCGACACATTAATTACAAACTTAAAAATTTTAGCTCTTGTCTAGGCTCCTAGTATCTCTTAATACAACCAGTTTCAACTTTCTGACATCCACCGTTTAGGATATTCGAATTTTTCAACCCCAGATTTCAAGCGTTTCGGATGCATTGTTTCTCCCCCTACTCCTACACCCTTTAACCTATATCGAAATTTTTTTTGCAAATGAGTGCACATAGTTCCAAATTTCAGCCTTCTAGCGTAAGTAATTCCAGAGATCCAGATATCAAAATTGTTCGGCTAAAACGCTCAACCTCACACGCTACCCCAAAAGATACCACTCGTAGGGGCTTACCTATTTTCGTCTTTCAAATCTTGCATATGTTGATTTTCCAATAGGTGGAGCTAATTGAATGATTCTTAAAATAAGACTAGTAGAACTAAGTTCGTTTAAAGATGAAATTTTCCTTTCTCTTCGGATAGTTACCATACAAAAGTCCTGAAAAGACGTGTGCAGCAATATTGGCCCATAACTTCAGAACTATTATACTTAATCGATTTCTTTGAAATTTTATATACCTTGACTTTTGAACGGATGCACATAAATATATACGTAAATATGATGAAAATACGATGACTTCTTCGTATGTTTATTTCATAAATACCGGCGCGAAAGAGTAAGTGCAATCGTTGACCAAGACCTGCAAATAATATTTTTGTGCGTAAATTTGTAATTAATCGCCAACGTTGTATTACTACTTATAATATAATGTACATATGTAGTTCATACAGAAAGCACATAAAGGCAAGAAAAACTTGTACGCATGCCGAACATTTAAAAACTTCTGCATGTAACAATATTAATTAAATATCGAATTTCACCTCTACTTTGGAAATCAGATCCCCGCTTATGTAAGCACTATTCAATCTAATCGAATTAGTGATAATTTAGTACATACGTCGAGCACACGGTACTAGTTTCTGTTTGCAGGAGCTTATAAGTGCACTCAGTATACAATGATGTTTGTATATACGGCTAGTGACGGATTGCTTGTGGTCTATTTGAACAGCTCTACAACTCCCAATTTATATCATACAGTTCGGAGTTGAACGAGGTTCTATCAGGTATGGAATCATGGTGCTCTCATTATTACAGTAATTAAAATGAAAATCGGCAAACACGCACAAAAGAACTCAATTAGGCGTTTGAATGTAGCCGTAATTTCGAGCATTGTTAGTTTGAGGATGGAAACAATTATTTCAATTTGCATTTCATTTCCGTCAGTAAGCGCTATTTTTCGGTCTAGTAAACAAGCCAATAGACTAGCTGGATAGATGCTTCGACAAATACATCTACTCTATCCAAGTGCAATGTGATAGATGCAACCAGAAAAAATTTAAGTCTTTGTTACGCACCTACATAAATATACCGTGAAATTCTTACAATGTCTACAGTTGTGTCCATGTTAAATATATTTAGATACCATTTTGTGTGAAATTTACCTTTGATACTAGTACTGGCATTTATAGACTACGTGAAAAATTTTGTTCGTTGTTATGGTGTTTTGTATGATATTTTAAATTCCACACATTTTTCAGCCGAGTTTAAGCTACATGACGAATTTTTAATGCATCGTTACCTGTATATTTTTGAATTATTATTCACGGCTTTAAATATCATATTAAAAAGGTTTATTACATTGGGAAATGCTAAGATATAAACATACTGCAGTCACGATCGGCTGCAAGCCAATCGTATAATACTCTAGATGAATACTGAACTCCGATTTATATTGTAGTTGGGGATAAAGTGAATTACGTGTGTGCATGTTGTATGTCCTTTATTAAGGACTGCCATTAGATTGCTACTCAAACCTAAAAGACAATATTCAGTGTTTAATTTCATATCTTGAACTGGGTAAGTCATCGAAAAAAATGTCCTTTTTGAAGGACTTTCACGTGAGAGGTGCAGGAAGGACTCACTCGATTTCTTACATATTTATCCTTTTCCTTGGAACCATTTAAAAATGAACGTGTACAAATTTTCAAATTCGTAGCTTAAAGCGTTCAAAAGTTATCGAAAAATATTGTTGAACACGTGTCTTAAGGATATTTTGTATGGCAGCTACCAGAAGGAGTAAAAGGATTTCGCTAATTAGTAAACTCGAACTTTGTTTTTACTCAATACTAATTTGTACAAAATTTCCAATTCATAGCTAAAAGATTACTTGAGTTATAGTAAGTTCCGTAAATTAAGTGAAGACGTTTTGACAGGATATTTGTATGGCAGCTACGCGAAGGACTAATAGGATTTTCTTTATAATCATTATTTTAGCTCCAACTATTGGTAAAATAACATATACAAAATTTCAAAGACGTAGCTTAAACCCTTCTGAAGTTATCGGCCAATATTTTTAAACACATGTTTTAAGGACATTTTGTATGGCAGCTACCAGAAGGAGTAAAAGGATTTCGCTGACTAGTAAACCCAAACTTTCTTTTCACTCAAAACCAATTTGTACAAAATTCCGAATTCGTAGCTAAAAGATTACTTGAGTTATAGTAAGATTCGTAAATTAAGTGAATATATTTTGGCAGGATATTTGTATGGCAGCTACACGAAGGGCTAACATGATTTTCTTCATAATCATATATTTAGCGTCAACTATTGGTGAAATGAAACATACAAAATTTCAATGTCGTAGCTTAAAACCTTCTGAAGTTATCGACCAATATTCTTGAACACGTGTTTTAAGGACATTTTGTATGGCAGCTACCCGAAGGAGTAGGATGATTTTGCCCGTTAACGAACTTAGCCTTACAAATTCAACCAAACATCCAGATTCAAAATTTTAAGATCCTAGGTGAAGGCGTTCTTGAGTTATCGTGTTCACGGACAGACGGACGAACGGACGGACGGACGGACGGACGGACGGACGTCAAGCGGATTTGAGGTTTTTGGCCACAAATAAACAAAAAATAATGTACAACTTTTTTTCGTCCGAGGCTTGGTTCTATGCGTTACAAACTTTTCGGCTGGATTAAACTTATAATACTCTATATGATTTCATCTAGAGTATAAAAATGTATTGGAGGGTTAATTAGTTTTGATTTAAGTTTTTCTTAAATTTTTTTAGATTTTTGTAAATTTTTATACTCTAGATGAAATCATATAGAGTATTATAAGTTTAATCCAGCCCAAAAGTTTGTAACGCGTAGAACCAAGCCTCGGACGAAAAAAAGTTATATATTATTTTTTGTTTATTTGTGGCTAAAAACCTCAAATCCGCTTGACGTACGTCCGTCCGTCCGTCCGTCTGTCCGTGAACACGATAACTCAAGAACGCCTTCAGCTAGGATCTTGAAATTTTGAATCTGGATGTTTGGTTGAATTTGTAAGGCTAAGTTCGTTAACGGGCAAAATCGTCCTACTCCTTCGGGTAGCTGCCATACAAAATGTTCTTAAAACACGTCTTCAAGAATATTGGTCGATAACTTTAGAAGGGTTTAAGCTACGACATTAAAATTTGTTATGTATTATTTTTCCAATAGTTGGAGAGAAATATATGATTATGAAGAAAATCCTGTTAGTCCTTCGTGTAGCTGCCATACAAATATCCTGTCAAAACGTCTTCACTTAATTTACGCAACTCACTATAACTCAAGGAATCCATTAGCTATGAATTCGGAATTTTGTACAAATTAGTTTTGAGTGAAAAGAAAGTTCGACTTTACTAGTCAGCGAAATCCTTTTACTCCTTCTGGTAGCTGCCATACAAAATGTCCTTAAAACACGTGTTCAAGAATATTGGCCGATAACTTCAGAAGGGTTTAAGCTACGACTTTGAAATTTTGTATGTGTTATTTTTCCAATAGTTGGAGCTTAATGTATGATTATGAAAAAAATCCTATTAGTCCTTCGTATAGCTGCCATACAAATATCCCGTCAAAACGTCTTCACTTAATTTACGGAACTTACTATAACTCAAATAATCTTTTAGCTATGAATTGGAAATTTTGTACAAATTAGTTTTGAGTAAAATCAAAGTTTGAGTTTATTAATCAGCGAAATCCTTTTACTCCTTCTGGTAGGTGCCATACAAAATGTCCTTAAGACACGTGTTCAACAATATTTTTCAATAGCTTTTGAACGCTTCAAGCTACGAATTTGAAATTTTGTACACGTTCATTTTTAAATGCTTCCAAGGAAAAGGATAAATATGTAAGAAATCGAGTGAGTCCTTCTTACACCTCCCATGTGAAAGTCCTTCAAAAAGGACTTTTTTTTTCGATGACTTAACCAGTTCAAGATAAGAAATTAAACACTGAATATTGTCCTTTAGTTTTGAGTAGCAATCTAATGGCAGTCCTTAATAAAGGACATACATTATGCACACACGTAATTCTACTTTATCCCCAACTACAATATAAATCGGAGTTCATTATTCATCTAGAGTATTATACGATTGGCTTACAGCCGATCGTGACTGCAGTATGTTTCTTTTTTGGACCGAACATTACAGATATAATGAATAGCTTATGTTAAGATGTTCTGAGTTTTGCTTCTTATTATATGTTTATATTATATTATTATTATATATGAATGATTATTACATATTATATTTTTATATTATTAAATTATTATACTATTATATTATTATATATGAATTTTGAATTGAATAGAATATTATACTATATTTTTATCTTATATGAATGATTATTGCTTTCTTATATTTTTATACTTATACTACTACTAGGGGAGAGTGGGGCAAAGTGGGCTAGCAAGGTAAAGTGGGCTCCTTTAAAATTTCTAGTTTGCAATAGCGCCATCTGTTAGCAAAATAAATTATACTATAAAGCTTCAAAATTTTACCACAATGCACTATAAAAGAAATCTACTTTAATTACAACTCCTTGAATTTCTCTCATATTACGATTTTGGTACCGTCTGATATAAATATCAGTGTTTAATAATTGCATTAAAAAGAATTGTTAGTGAGTGAACATTATTTGGAACAGTTTCCTTGAGATCGGCGTACTGATTATGAAACTATAAAAGTAGGCTTTGATGATTATTTAAAAGATATATAAATTTTAGCAGATGCTTGCAGTTTAGCGTTCATTCGGGGCAAAGTGAGCCCCGGGCACATTTTACCCCATTCCAATATAATTTTATTTGACAATTAAAAATAATAATTTTGGCATGGCTAGAACATACAACAAAAAATCAATGCAACAATCGTGGACTGAAGTTGCAATGAAAAATGCAATAGCTTCTGTTGCTGAAAAAAATTTACCTAAAGAAAGCCAGTAAATATCTTTGTGTTCCCAGGGCTACACTACAAAGCAGAGTACGCTCTCAACACTCTAAATTTCGCTTGAATTTATTAAAAACATATCGTTTGTAATAATTGATCCATTGCCATTTCTTCGCTCCAGTTTTGGGTGAAATTACTATACCCCTTGAAAGGGCTCACTTTACCCCAGTAGTAGGGCAAAGTGGGCACTTTGAAGTATGTATAGAAAGGAGTAGATATCTTTTTTATTAGCAGCGATAATTAAACTTCACGAATATATCACTAAGCTAAGATCCTAAGCTATCGATTTTGCGAGAAAAGGATTTTATAACTATTACCCATTTTAAAGAATTTCGGTACAAACCATAGGGGGCTCCTTTTGCCCAACTTTCCCCTACTACTTTAACTACTTATATTTTTCACTTATGTTAAAATGCTCTCAGTTTTTCTTTTCTTTTTATATTTTTATATTATATTATATTATTACTATACATGATGTTTGGCACTCCGCCCGCCACTTTGTAAGGGGTTATTCCTTGATATATTTGGAGAAACAAATTGTTTTACAGAGTGAGTCAATTTTCAATAACAGTGGAGATACAGGGTGGTTAAGAAAAGTGTTTTTGACCGGTACCCTCACTGACTTAAAACGTTATATCTTAAAAACGAACAATCACAAGGCAAAATGTTATAACTCCTTTTTTAGGGAATCGAATTAACTTTTATTTGATGTAACAGTCCAAATTGTGACTGCACCCAATCTTTAGATATTTACTCGAAAACACAAATTTTTGCTACGTCAATCTTAAAAATTCAGTGATCAATGTAGTATTTCTCAGAAAGCCCCATTATAAAAATGTCATTTTAATTTTATTTTTTTATGAACAGTATTATTATCTACAAAAGCTGCATACATATGTATGAGTTACGATTAACCTTTTGGAAGTAATAGGTAAACATACTGCAGTCACGATCGGCTGCAAGCCAATCGTATAATACTCTAGATGAATACTGAACTCCGATTTATATTGCAGTTGGGGATAAAGGAGAATACGTGTGTGGATGTTTTATTAAGGACTCCCATTTGATTGCTATTCAAACCTAAAAGACAATATTCATTGTTGAATTTCATATCTTG
Organism: Beris morrisii; assembly: GCA_951812415.1. NCBI lineage: Eukaryota > Metazoa > Arthropoda > Insecta > Diptera > Stratiomyidae > Beris > Beris morrisii. The sequence continues at coordinate 84,322,655 of OX638310.1, read as the reverse complement.
AACTGGGTGAGTCACCGAAAAAAATTTTCTTTTTTGAAGGACTTTCACATGGAAGATGCAGGAAGGACTCACTCTATTTCTTGCATATACATCCTTTTCCTTGGAACCATTTCAAAATTAATTTGTACAAAATTTTAAATTTCTAGCTTGAAGCGTTCCAAAGTTATCGGAAATTATTGTTGAAAACGTGTCTTAAGGATTTTTGTATGGAAGGTACCAGAAGGAGTAAAAGGATTTTGCTGAGTAAACTCGAACTTAGTTTCACTCAAAACTAATTTATACAAAATTCCGAATTCATAGCTAAACGATTACTTGAGTTATAGTGAGTTCCGTATATTAAGTGAAGACATTTTGACAGGATATTTGTATTGGAGCTACACGAAAGACTAGTAGGATTTTTTTCATAATCTCACATTTAGCTCCAACTATTGGAAAATTAACACATAAAAAATTTCAAAGTCGTAGCTTAAACCCTTATGAAGTTATCGGCCAATATTCTTGAACAAAAGTTGGGCAATGTTCTTGCCGAACCATTGTCAAATCTTTACACGTCTTCCATTCGTGAAGGCATTTTTTCCCAGTGTTTGGAAAAATTCGCATGTCAATCCCATTTTTATACTCTAGATGAAATCATATAGAGTATTATAAGTTTAATCCAGCCGAAAAGTTTGTAGCGCATAGAATCAAGCCTCGGACGAAAAAAAGTTATATATTATTTTTTGTTTATTTGTGCCCAAAAACCTCAAATCCGCTTGACGTCCGTCCGTCCGTCTGTCCGTTAGCACGATAACTCAAGAACGCCTTCACCTAGGATCATGAAATTTTGAATCTGGATGTTTGGTTGAATTTGTAAGGCTAAGTTCGTTAACGGGCAAAATCGTCCTACTCCTTCGGGTAGCTGCCATACAAAATGTCCTTAAAACACGTGTTCAAGAATATTGACCAATAACTTCGGAACGCCTAAAGCTACGACTTTGAAATTTTGTATGTGTTACTTTTTCAATAGTTGGAGCTAAATGTATGATTATGAAGGAAATCCTGTTAGTCCTTCGTGTAGCTGCCATACAAATATCCTGCCAAAATGTCTTCACTTAATTTACGAAACTCACTATAACTCAAGTAATCTTTTAGCTACGAAATCGGAATTTTGTACAAATTAGTTTTGAGTGAAAATAAAGTTCGAGTTTACTAGTCAGCGAAATCCTTTCACTCCTTCTGGTAGCTGCCATTCAAAATATCCTTAAAATACGTGTTCAAGAATATTGGCCGATAACTTCAGAAGGGTTTAAGGTACGACATTGAAATTTTGTACGTAGTATTTTTCCAATAGTTGAAGCTAAATGTATGATTATGAAGAAAATCCTATTGGTCCTTCGTGTAGCTGCCATACAAATATCCTGTCAAAACGTTTTCTTTTAATTTACGGAACTTACTATAACTCAAGTAATCTTTTAGCTATGAATTGGAAATTTTGTACAAATTAGTTTTGAGTAAAAACGAAGTTCGAGTTTACTAATCAGCGAAATCCGTTTACTCCTTCTGGTAGCTGCCATACAAAATGTCCTTAAGACACGTGTTCAACAATATTTTTCGATAACTTTTGAACGCTTCAAGCTAGGAATTTGAAATTTTGTACACGTTCATTTATAAATGGTTCCAAGGAAAAGGATAAATATGTAAGAAATCGAGTGAGCCCTTCCTGCACCTCCCATGTGAAAGTCCTTCAAAAAGGAAATTTTTTTTTCGGTAACTTACCCAGATATGAAATTAAACACTGAATATTGTCTTTTAGGTTTGAGTAGCAATCTAATGGCAGTCCTTAATAAAGGACATACAACATGCACACACGTAATTCTACTTTATCCCCAACTACAATATAAATCGGAGTTCAGTATTCATCTAGAGTATTATACGATTGGCTTGCAGCCGATCGTGACTGCAGTATGTTTAAAAAAGGAAATAAGCATAAAGCCGAAAACTATCGACCAATAAGTATTATTAACTGTTTTTCAAAAGTTCTTGAGAAACTTATTCATGAACATGTCTTTTCTCAAGTTCGTGACTGTATATCAATTAACCAGCATGGATTTTTTAAAGGCCGTTCTACTGAAACAAATTTGGGGTCTTTCACCAACTCTGTAGCTCACTCCCTAGAGAACCATTATGATGTTCACACGATTTATACAGATTTCTCAAAGGCATTTGATACTCTTGATCACTCCATTCTTCTACGGAAACTGAATTCTTTTGGCCTAAGTGCTAGGCTTCTTATCTGGTACCAATCATATTTAAATGATCGTAAAGAAATGGTCATCTTCAGTGCATCTATTTCAATACCCTACCTGGCTCCATCTGGTGTTCCTCAGGGTTCTACTTTGGGCCCACTTTTGTTTATACTATTTGTTAATGATCTTCTTTCTGGATTTCAGTCAAAGCATTTAATGTATGCTGATGGCTTAAAGGTTTTTCGGGAAATAAAATCACAATCTGATTGCCTCCTCCTACAAAATGACCTCAAGAAACTTTTATCCTGGTGTACTATGAATAAATTGTCATTAAATACGCAGAAATGCTTTATGATGATCTACACCAATAAAATCTCACACATTCAGTTTGACTATAAAATCGACAATTCTCTTCTATTGGAAGTCCCCAACATTAAAGATTTAGGTGTAATTTTCGACGCTAAATTAAAATTCGATTTGCACATAATTGAAGTTTGTAAACGGGCATACAGGCTATGTGGTTTTATATTACGTTCTGCGCACCCTTTTTGTAACGCAACTCTATATTTAAATCTCTTCAATAGTCTGGTCCGATGTCATCTTGAATATTGTTTACTAGTTTGGAATCCCTATCTTACATATCTCGTAACTGCCTTGGAAACAGTTCAACGTCGTTTCACTAAATCACTTTTTCGTAAACTTGGCTTTCATGATATATCTTATGAAACTCGTCTCGAATTACTTGGCATATCTTGCATGAAGGACAGAAGATTATACTTGGATACGGTATTTTTGTATAAAGTTGTTTTTGTTTTCAGTACGAATCTCAAGGATACGCTCAGACTGCGAAATATTGACTACAATACTAGATGTCACGACATTTTTACAGTACCTCAAGCCAATATTGATTGATTCTATTACTCTCCTCTAATTCGATTACCTCGCTCCTTTAATTTGTATTGCCTTAGTTTTCATAGCTCTACCTGAAACTCATTCAAAGTGTACTTAAAGGTCACTCTTTTTCGTTCTTCTGATACATAATCCATTATTTTAATTTCTTATACTTCTTACATTGTCGTTATTATATTAGTACTTTTATATTTTTTTTTTATTTTTTATTTTTTTTTATTTACATGTAAGATATTTTGTTTGTAATTCGTGGCAATTGTATAATTGGAAAAGATTTTCTGTTCAATTGTTATTGTTCTAAATAAAGAAATAAATAAATAAACACGTGTTTTAAGGACATTTTGTATGGCAGCTACCAGAAGGAGTAAAAGGATTTTGCTGACTAGTAAACTCGAAGTTCATTTTCACTCAAAACTAATTTGTACAAAATTCCAAATTCATAGCTATACGATTACTTGAGTTATAGTGAGTTCCGTAAATTAAGTGAAGACATTTTGACAAGATATTTGTATGGCAGCTACACGAAGGACTAATATGATTTTCTTCATAATCATATTAGCTCCAACTATTGGAAAAATAACAGATACAAAATCTTAAAGACGTAGTTTAAACCCTTCTGAAGTTATCGACCAATATTCTTGAAGACGTGTTTTAAGGACATTTTGTATGGCAGTGTGCGGAGATGTTTTGCGGCCAAACAACTCAGGCCTAAAACATTAATCACAAATTGGATCACAGATCCAAGGACGCTGACTGTCATTTCGATTCCTATATAAGGAAGAGAAATCGAAGTGGCAGCCAGTCGTTCGCCGACTGGCGAGCGACTCACAACACATTGCAAAGTGATGACGCCGATAGTCAACACTGCAGTTACACATACACAGCTGCGCTAAAACAGCGGTAGCAACCAGCCATACACGGCGGTTGCACCTTCCACTGCAGCTCACACACCACAGGTGTGAAGACGTCGGCATCGAACTATGCCGACGCAGCAACCGCTACGGCACAGCGGTCAACCGCACGACTCTGCGGTCAGCCGCCACCGGCTTACAAGGCACGAGCCATCGATGGTAAAGGCGCGGCTTGACGGCAGCGACTAATTCCGTCGCCGCAAAGACGACGGCTACGACTTGAGCCTTCGCAGCAAAGACGTCGGCAGCGACATTGCCGACGCAGCGAACACCACACCCCCAGACACGCGACGGCACCGAATACTGCCGTCGCATCACGCCCTTACCAAAGTTGGACCCTCGGCATAGCCGGAAGAACTCCAACGCAAAGGTCGTGACGAATGTCCTTTACAGCAGCTACCCGAAGGAGTAAGACGATTTTGCTCGTTAACGAACTTAACCTTACAAATTCAACCAAACATCCAGATTCAAAATTTCCTAGGTGACGGCGTTCTTGAGTTATCGTGGTAACAGACAGACGGACGGACGGACGAACGTCAAGCGGATTTGAGGTTTTTGGCCACAAATGAACAAAAAATAATACATAACTTTTTTTCGTCCGAGGCTTGGTTCAACTTTTCGGCTGGATTAAACTTATAATACTGTATATGATTTCATCTAGAGTATAAAAATACATATCGCATAAAAATTAATTATTTAAAAAGTCAGTGCATGTGCATGTTGATCTACACTACTTGCTTGAACTGAAAGAATTTAATAATGGTTTTTATGTTTTATTTAAAAAAATTCATTATATAATAATAAATGTTCAAAATGGCCACCTTCATTTTGAATGCACGCTAAAGCTCGTTTGGCGAGTGTTCTCTTGGTATTCATATTCCTCAACTGCTGCCTTACTTCTATTTCTGCCGCATCGATCCTGGTATTTAGATCTTCTAATGTTACTACTGCCGTTCCGTAAACAAGGTCTTTCATCCGTCCCTATACAAAGAAATCCATAATAGTAAGATCAGGAGATCTTGCAGGCCAGTATATCGGTCCATTTCTACCGATCCAGCGATTGCTATACTTGGAATTTAACCAATCTGTGATCTGTCGACCGTAAACAGCTGGAGCACCATCGTGTTGGCAAAACATGGAAGCCAATCGTACCAGTGGAATATCATCCAATAAGTCCTGTAGATCTTTTGATAAAAAATGTAAGTAATTGGAGCTATTTAGAGTAGGCGGAAGCCTAATAGGTCTAAGGAAATCGTCACCAATCACACCTGCCCATAAATTGACGCTGAATCTGTGCTGAAATGATGCCGCTCTTCTTGTGTGTGGATTGCTCTGAGCCTACGTATGTAGGTTGTGGAAGTTTGTAATACCGTCTATGGTAAATTGGGACTCATCCGTCCACAGAATATTGTTGAAAAAATTATCGTCATCTATTTGTCGTTCAAGGAGCCAATTGCAAAACTCCATCCGTTTTGGGAAATCAATGGGTAGCAGCTCCTGTACTGGTGTGTGATGGTAGGCATGGAAGCGTTCTACTTTTCAAGTACTCCAAACTTTCCAAGTAGAGATGTTAAATTGCAATGCCAAGCGTCGGATACTGATCGATGGATCATTTTGAACTGCTTGCAGTATTCTTTCATCAATCTGAACAGCGATTATCGGCCCAGGATTTGCATTTACTCTGCTTGTTCTAACGCTGCTAGTTTCCCTAATTCTCCTGTAAACGTCTTGAAATACTCCCCTGTCAGGTGTCCGTTGATGAGGATGTCTCTGATGGTAAAGGCTTCGCGCGGCTCGTCCATTTCCGCGACACTCTCCATAAATTAACACAATGTCAGCATATTCTTCATTGGAGTACTCAGGCATTTTGAAACTATTTTTTTAATTCTACTGACATCTTCTTCTTTTAGCAACGTAACTAAAACTGATAAAAATATGAAGGTAGTTTTGCTTTTATAGGCCTTTTATTTTGTAAGGCATTCTATTAAAAAAGGCATAGTACCGCACCCAGTATTACCTACCACATCCAGGTAAAAGCATCAATTATGTTGAAACGCACAAATATTTCATTGTTTTCCTACATACATACTTTAAATATTAATAAATGTGCAATAAAAATACTTCAATACTGTGAGGATGGAAATTCTGGGCTGAATTTCCACCCACACAAAATACCAAAGAACAGAGGGCCAGAGCGCATTGATTTAAAAAAATTTAAATGAATTATAAGTAAATAAAGCAACTCAGAATTAAATAAACAACGAGGGACATAAAGTATTTAAGAGAAGAGTACACAGATCATGAATTACAGAAACACAAAAACATGAAACCCGAAGAAAAGAAATTCTTCCATCGCAGAATAATTTGCAGACGACAAATGTTTTCGCGAATATATAGTCTGCGACGAACTACCAGAAGGCAGGCAGTCGGCAGCGATCAGCCAGTAGTCGAGGTTGTGGATTTTATAATTCCGCTAAGGCAAAAACGGAAAACTGTAGTCAATCAAGTCGACCTATGTCCTTTGGGCTGTGGATTCTATAATTTCGCCAAAATCATAGACTCGAGGAGATTGAAAGACTGGGTAAACGGTCGTCACTGACCATGCCATTTTATTATTATATTATCGGTAGGCAGAAGCAGACCCAACGAGACGAGGTACAACGAGCCGAGACAAGATACTACGAGCCGAGATGAGGTACAACGAGTCGAAACGAGATACAACGAGCCGAGACGAGGTACAACGAGCCTCGACGAGAGACGACGAACCGAGACGAGATACGACGCGCCGAGACGGGATACGACGAGCCGAGGCGAAATACGACCGAGCCGAGACGAGATAGCACGATTCGAGACGACCGGGCAGAACGAGTAGGCAGTGCAGAGACAAGGCGAAAGACGACGAGACTAGACGAGATACGACGAGTCAAGACGCCAGTGCAGAAGACAACATGAATTTGAAAGTGTTATTTAAACTAAATTGAATTAAAGTGAAGTCAAACAAGAATAAATTATTTGTAACGAAACCTGGCACCCGCTGAACATACCCCGGCTATAAAACGAGTGGTTACAGTACTACCGACAAATTAAACAGGTTCTTAGACGAGGTCCACTTTATGGCACTGACTTTTTAAATATTTCATTTTTATGCAATATGTATTTTTACCTATTACTTCCAAAACGTTAATCGTAACTCATACATATGTATGCAGCTTCTGTAGGTAATAATACGGTTCATAAAAAAATAAAATTAAGATGACATTTTTATAATGGTGTTTTCTGAGAAAAACTACATTGATCACTGAATTTTTAGGGTTGACGTAGCAAAAATTTGTGTTTTCGAGTAAATATCTCAAGATTGGATGCAGTTACAATTTAGACTGTTACATCAAATGAAAGGTAATTCGATTTCCTAAAAAAGGAGTTATAAAACTTTGCCTTGTTTTCAATATATAATGTTTTAAGTCAGTGAGAGTACCGGTCAAAAACACTTTTCTTAACTTCCCTGTATCTCCACTGATATTGAAAATGAACCCACCCAGTAGAACAATTTTTTTCTCCAAATATATCAAGGAATAAAAAACAATGATTTCGTTTTGAGTTTTGCTTTTCTTATTGTACTTTTGATTATTGCTTATTAGATTTTTGAATGAATTGAATTGAATTTTATGTTATTATTATATATTGTTGCGAGCTAGGGGTTCGCCGGGATTTCAAGTAAAACACAATTCGGTTAAAATAAAAATAAGTGATAATTTATTTATCCGCACTTTTGTTCACAGAATTATATTCGCACAATAATTCGCACTGTATGGTAGCACTGCCCGCTTATTCCATATATCGCTTGACTCGATCACTTTCGCTCTCTACCAACACGGTCGCGTATACACGCTCGCTGTCACAGTCGACGTAATAAAAATTACTATGTCCCTCGCTGAAAGCTTTATCTGCTTTACCATTTGTCTGTGGTCGAGACTGTTCTTGAATCTTCGTTCGGTGGTGTGTGTAGAATATGCTGGAAAGCTTGAGAGCATTCCATTTGATCTTCAATGCTGTTCCAGTACGTTCGAGCACATTCGATAAGAAGTGGGGTATAATCGTGTTGCTCCGCTCTCCTTATACACGTTTCTGATTGGGTTACTTTGCAACTAGGTATTCGGTTGCTGCTGTTTCTCTTATTCGTAATTGATCGAGTTGCGCGGTTGCGCGGTGGCCAGGCTTGCACGTAACAATATGAATGATTATTGCTTATTATATCCTTATGTAATTATATAATATTACTATATTATTATATGCGAATGTATATGGATACTCCTCACCCGTAACGCAAGGTCATTCCTTAAAAGGGGGAGTAGTGCTTTAATCTTGTATTATGTGAATTGTTGTAGATATTGCATTAATCAAAAAAAAAATATCCGTTTGTACAGGGTGGGCCAAATACAAGTTTCTTTTTAAAAATGCAATAAAATGAACAAAATTAAATTCGTTCAAGTGGCCGCCTCGGCTGGCTGCGCAGTAGCGCATTCTGTCATTCCAATTTTCCAAGACCGTGTTGATGGTTTCGGGCTGTAGCTCACGGATTGCTTGGATGATATTGGCCTTAAGTGCTTGAATCGTTTCTGGATTGTTGGCATAACATCGGTCTTTCACGCTTCCCCACAAAAAAAAATCCAAAGGGGTCAAATCGCAGCTCCGAGGCGGCCAATTGACATCGCCAAGACGGCTGATAACACGATTTGGGAATTTGGTGCGTAAAAGATCAATTTCAGTAAAAAAAAAATCGGATAACATGGCTCTGTAACGTTCACCGTTGACCGAAACGTTGTTCCCAGCCTCATTTTCGAAGAAAAATGGTCCAATGATGCCACCACTCCACAGTCCGCACAAAACTGTCACTCTCCGTGGATGCATTGTCTTCTCGACAATAACGTGCGGGTTTTCCGAGCCCCAGATGCGGCAATTTTGTTTGTTAACGTAGCCGCCGATATGAAAATGCGCCTCGTCAGAAAAGATGATTTTTCGCCCAAAATCGTTGTTCTAAGGCCCAAATTGCGAAGCGATAACGAAGCGGATGGTCGTGCGCCTTCAATTGCTGAGTCAATTGGACCTTGTAAGCGAATAATCCGAGATCTTTGTGCAGAATTCTCCTCAGGCTAGTGCGTGAAATGTTGAGCTGTTGAGATCGACGCCGAGTTGATGTTCGTGGAGTAAGTCTCACACTCTCGACTACAGCAGCCATATTCTCGTCTGTGCGCACCATACGACGACGGGGACCATGAGTGTTGTCCACTAGCATGCCAGTCTCACGAACTTTTTGTACAAACTTGCGTACAGCAGGCGCGGTGGGTGATTCATTTCGGCCAAAACTTATTTTCAAAAAACGCACTGTTTGGGCTACACAGTACTCACTTTGGAAATAAGTTTTCAATATTTCCCAACGTTGTTCAAGCGTAAAGCGACTAATTTCGTTCCGCGGAGGTATGATACTGACTTTCTGTCAAGATTTCGAGCGGGAAACAGCTTTCAGTGTCAAAATAACCTATGATTTAAAAAGAAACCACTAGATGGCCCACATATGTGCATTAATCTTGTTATAAAACTGTCACGAAACAACAATTTAGATATAAATGAATTATGACTAAGTCACATTCTATCTACCCTCATCATAAGGTTGGCCATGACACAAGCCGGGACAACAAAATAACCAAAATATTTTGAATATAAACGTAAACCTAAGAAAACATACATAAAGCAATGGAAGCAATATATTCATAAAATAACTATAGGCTGAGAGCCAATATCATCGAAAAAATTTAACAGAAAACCATTTTTATACTTTAGATGAAATCTGTAGCGTACCGATTATAAGTTCAAAAATTAAATATTATTTTTTGTTCAATTGTAGTCCAAAACCTCAAATTCAGTTGCTGTCCCTCCATATCTCCGAAATTTCGATAACTCACTGAATTTATGTAATTCACTAAACTCAAGAAATCAATTTAAACGAAGTCGAACTTGTGAATTAAAATGAAGGTTGAGATCGTAATTGAGCAAAATTCTTTAACGCCTTCTGCTAGGTTAAAACACGTTTTCATGAACATTGGATTATAACTTCCGGATGTTGAAAGCTAGAAATTTTAAGTTTTGTCTAAATTCATTTTTCAAAAGTTTCAGTGATTTATATGCGTGAAATTATGTGAGTCCTTCGTGACCATGGGCCTCATTGTATATTCTCGAAGAAGATATTTATACGCATCTTTTGGTCCAAACTAACTTTCTAGCATAAGCTGTTCTATAGTTAGGAAAACCACCCCCCCCCCCCCCGTATCATAATCCCCTATAAAAAAATATATTGTTCCACCATGCTACTTGTTGATCTATGATCATATGTATTTAGCTAATAAGGAATACTGTCATTTAGCTAACCAGAATTACTGGAATATTTTGAACCAGATAAGATAATGAACCAAATGCAATTTCAGGCTTATCGTTCTGGTTAGCATTTGCATTAAGTCTATTAGAAAATACAATAAGATAAGAAATCGTGAAAATACATACAACAACATACTGCAGTCACGATCGGCTGCAAGCCAATCGTACAATACTCTAGATGAATACTGAACTCCGATTTATATTGTACTTGGGGATAAATTAGAATTACGTGTGTGCATGTTGTATGTCCTTCATTAAGGACTGCCACTAGATTGCTACTCAAAACTAAAAGACAATATTCTGTGTTTAATTTCATATCTTGAACAGGGTAAATCATGGAAAAAAATTTCCTTTTTGAAGGACTTTCACATGGGAGGTGCAGGAAGGACTCACTCGATTTTTCAAATATTTATCCTTTTCCTTGGCACCATTTAAAAATGAACAAGTACAAAATTTCAAATTCGTAGCTTGAAGCGTTCAAAAGTTATCGACCAATATTCTTGAACACGTGTTTTAAGGGCATTTTGTATGGCAGCTACCCGAAGGAGTAGGACGATTTTGCCCGTTAACGAACTTAGCCTTACAAATACAACCAAACATCCAGATTCAAAATTTCAAGATCCTAGGTGAAGGCGTTCTTGAGTTATCGTGTTCACGGACAGACGGACGGACGGACGGACGGACGGACGTCAGGCGGATTTGAGGTTTTTGGCCACAAATAAACAAAAAATAGTATCTAACTTTTTTCGTCCGAGGCTTGGTTCTATGCGTTACAAACTTTTGGGCTGGATTAAACTTATAATACACTATATGATTTCATCTAGAGTATAAACATACTGCAGTCACGATCGGCTGCAAGCCAATCGTATAATACTCTAGATGAATACTGAACTCCGATTTATATTATAGTTGGGGATAAAGTAGAGTTACGTGTGTGTATGTTATATGTCCTTTATTAAGGACTGCCATTAGATTGCTACTCAAAACTTAAAGACAATGTTCAGTGTTTAATTTCATATCTTGAACTGGGTAAGTCATCGAAAAAAAAATTTCCTTTTTGAAGGACTTTCACATGGGAGGTGCAGGAAGGACTCACTCGATTTCTTAATTATTTATCCTTTTCTTATCGAAAAATATTGTTAAACACGTGTCTTAAGGATATTTTGTATGGCAGCTACCAGAAGGAGTAAAAGCATTTCGCTGATTAGTAAACTCGAACTTCGTTTTCACTCAAAACTAATTTGTACAAAATTCCGAATTCATAGCTAAACGATTACTTGAGTTATAGTGAGTTCCGTAAATTAAATGAATACATTTTGACAGGATATTTGTATGGCAGCTACACGAAGGACTATTAGGATTTTCTTCATAATCATACATTTAGCTCCAACTATTGGAAAATCAACACATACAAAATTTCAATGTCGTAGCTTAAACCCTTCTGAAGTTATCGGCCAATATTCTTGAAGACGTGTTTTAAGGACATTTTGTATGGCAGCTACCAGAAGGAGTAAAAGGATTTCGCTGATTAGTAAACTCGAAGTTTGTTTTTACTCAAAACTAATTTGTACAAAATTTCCAATTCATAGCTAAAAGATTACTTGAGTTATAGCAAGTTTCGCAAATTAAGTGAATACGTTTTGACAGGATATTTGTATGGCAGCTACACGAAGGACTAATAGGATTTTCTTCATAATCATACATTTAGCTCCAACTATTGGAAAATTAACAAATACAAAAATTTAAAAGTCGTAGCTTAAACCCTTCTGAATTTATCGACCAATATTCTTGAACGCGTGTTTTAAGGATATTTTGTATGGCAGCTACCAGATGGAGTAAAAGGATTTCGCTGACTAGTAAAGTCGAACTTTTTTTTCACTCAAAACTAATTTTTAAAAAATTTGGAATTCATAGCTAAAAGATTACTTGAGTTATAGTGAGTTTCGTAAATTAAGTGAATACATTTTGACAGGATATTTGTATGGCAGCTACACGAAGGACTAACAGGATTTTCTTCATAATCATACATTTAGCTCCAACTTTTTGGAAAAATAACACGTACAAAATTTCAAAGACGTAGCTTAAACCCTTCTGAAGTTATCGACCAATATTCTTGAACACGTGTTTTAAGGACATTTTGTATGGCAGCTACCCGAAGGAGTAGGACGATTTTGCCCGTTAACGAACTTAGCCTTACAAATTCAACCAAACACCCAGAATCAAAATTTCATGATCCTAGGTGAAAGCGTTCTTGAGTTATCGTGTTCACGGACAGACGGATGGACGGACGGACGGACGGACGTCAAGCGGATTTGAGGTTTTTGGCCACAAATAAACAAAAATAATATATAACTTTTTTTCGTCCGAGGCTTGGTTCTATGCGTTACAAACTTTTCGGCTGGATTAAACTTATAATACTCTATATGATTTCATCTAGAGTATAAAAATGGTTAGTTTAATTTTAAACTCGATAGAATGTAAATAAGAATTAAAATTGCTTGTTAAATAATGATTAGTTATGTGTAAATATGTATGTTTATTTTAAGTCTAAGTAATTACTAATATATGTTATAAATTAAGAAATCTTTTGAAATAAAAGTCAGTCTTGCGTGAGGAGCGAATTGAACTGTTCAGAAATCCAAAACAAGGCTTTTTCTTTGGTAAGGAATAATTTTCTCTTTTCAGGTGCAAAGCGCGAGCAGTAAAGGCGCTCTAATAAGAAAACTGTCGCTAATAATCTACGGTTAGCTACGCGGCAATTTGGTGTCGCGTTAAATAAAACACTACTAATATAGTTCTATCTAAATACCAAGTTTCAGCTTTATATTGTTATAGGTTCTCGAGATATAAAAATCGGAAATTTTTACTTTTCACCCTCCCCCACCCTTACCCTATACACCCTCATCCCTGAAATTTTTCTTCCTGCGGGGGGTCTATTAGGCCTACTTCTGGTAAAAATTTTAAGCATCTATCTTACATTGTTCTTGAGATATGAGACGTGATTTTTTAAAAAAATTCTTACCCCCTCCACTTCCATGCTCCACCGCCCCCTTAAAAAATTTTACTTTTAGCAAACTTTATTTGTCAACATTTATACAGAAACCAAATTTTATTTCTCTAGTGCAATTGGCTTGTGAGATATCGTAATCTAAAGTTTTTCCACCCCCACCCCCGTACGTCACTGCCCCCTCTCAAAGATTTGTTTCCAATCTATTCTTCTAGTATACTCACAGATGTTCATTAAGTTTTAATTTTGTGACATTAACCGATTAGGAGATATGGATTTTAGAATGTCTCGATCTCGGCTTTCGAGCGTTTCGGACGCATTATTATTTCCCCCACTCCCACACCCCTTTACCCATATCATAATTTTTGTAAATGGATCCACTATCGATGCTCTATATAGATTCCAAGTTTCAGCCTCCTAGCCTATGCGGTTACTGAGATATAGAAACCAAAATTTTTCGTCTAAAACGCTTCCCCCACCTCCACCCTCACACCCGCACCACTCAAAAGGTGGCCACTTGAAAAGGTCTGCTCAGTCTACCAAAAAAAAATTCAACTTAATAGCTCAAAGAGTTTGAGAGCTATAAGCTTTCAAACGTTTTGCGTACGGCGGACGGCGTACGGCGGACGGCGGAACGTGAAAAAAAAATTTTCAGGGTAGCAAATTTTTTTTTTTAAAAATCGATAACAATACTTTATTATTAAAATAATAAAGTAATAGTTATAATCGTAAATTTTAAATGTTCAAGAATAACACATAAAAAATTTCTAGGGAGTTGTAGTTTTAATTAATAATAATACGAAAAATGTCTGTCCGTCGTACGAATATTACTGAAGGCGTGGTCGGTGGAGGTGTTTTCTCTGACATGCTTAACATTATCAGCTCCTTCCGCCTTCCGGACTAGTGTAGTGTTAATCAGGCGGAGCTTATGGCGATCAAGGAGGCTTTGTCCTGGCTGAGGTATTATGTAATATCTACTAGGGATATTAGCATTTTCACAGACAGCCAAACGGCAATAAAATCCTTGGAATCGGCCTCGATAACATCAAAGGTCACCGTAGAATGTCGATCATCTCTTAAGGAGATGGCTGAACAGTTTAATATTATTCTGTGCGGGTACCAGGACACAGGGATATTCCAGGGAACTTCATGGCTAACGAACTCGCTCGACGCGGTACCACCCTTCAGATTATGCCGGAACATCGAAATCTGGGTTTGCCTCTCTCTACACGTAAACTGCTGCTGGGATTGGACTCAATTGAGAAAACCAACTCAAGATGGGCAGACGGTATTACATGTCACACTGCGAGACAGATCTGGCCGAAGCTGGATCTAAAACGCTCTAAAAGGCTGGCTTTGGTCAAAAGGGCGAGTATCAGCACCACAGTCGTTGTCCTGACCGGACACTGTCTTATAGGTCGACATGCTAAAAGACTCGGCCTCTTCTCCAACGACTTCTGCAGAAGATGCCTGGATGAAGAGGAAGAGGAGACAGTCCTTCACCTTCTCTGTACCTGTCCACCTGTATCCGCTAGAAGGAAAGCTCATCTTGGAGCTTACTTCTTCAACTGTCTTAGTGACCTTGCCGCAATGAAGGTCGCGAGAATCCAACGCTTCATTGCAAGCTCTAAATGGTGTAACGAGTAGGACCGGATTCGATGATCCTGTGGTAACACAACGGACCTTCTTAGGTCTAGGTGTGTCCGTGTTCTACCTAGGAATATTTTTATTCATTTTAAAATTACAAATCTCTGGAGATTTTCTTTTATGACATTCAGGCCCGTGCGTACGGGGGTAGGGGTTCAATCCATCCCCCCCCCCCTTGGTCTATTTAAAAAAAATTTTTGATAAATATTTTTGAAGAGGACATTGTAATGTACACAAGCATGTTTTTGGTGTAGTAGTACCGGCAAGATTTGTGGCGCTATGACGTGATCGCAATCATGCCATAGTAACCGTCCAACCAAATCATCACACAACGTTACCACCCAAGTAAACGTCTCAGCCATCAGTATGTATTCGTCTCTCAGTCCGCTTTGAAACAAATGATGGGAGATTGTCTCCATCATCATCTGTTCCAAATTGGATAGGACGAACACACACCGCGAAGACGATTGTCAGCCGGTGACCAAGCCACAGTTGGGTGACTTTAGACCCATGGTTTCCCGATAGGTAGCGTGCATCTAGCTCTAGCACGTGCGTAGCTCGTCGGAAGGGGCGTGAGTGGCTACCTTTAACCATGGACAAAACGTATTTATGCACGGTTTGGGCTGAAAGTTCGAATTGAGGAGTTCGAACTCTATCTTCAGCGGGCTGGAAGGTGGAGGAAAAAGGAAGGAAGAAAGAACAGACTGTGGAAATGAAAATGGGATTGAAAAGAAAGGAAATAGAGGTGGAAAAGCACAGGAATATAGACTTACGGCGGGAAGGCCAATGTCATACTCAATCACATATTATCTGAGTTGACAGAAAATTAACTCGCAAGAGTTGAAGTATTTAAAGCCTTATGGCTCATTGAATAGGACTTAAAATGCCTGTATTCGATATGGCCCAGTTAACACTCCGAGTGCTATGTAATATAACCCCTTGAAAAAGGAAAAGAAAAAAAAATCCTTGGGCTCCATTCCGTTTATAACACCAGAAACCGAACGCAGTAGGGGCCACATAAAATGAGGCGCTGTACCACAACAATACCTTAGGTATACTATAAGGACGCAATAATTAGTCGTTCTTTGGGGCGACATATAATGTATGGCGCGGCTACTGAAGTAGTAGGGCGCCATGTAATGTGAGCCGTACTCTGACGACGCAAAACACGTCGTTGGGAGCCATGTATTGGGAGCCTAGAAGCACCGCAAGATGCCGCTAGGTGTTAGTTATGCCCTCATACCAATAAAAAAAGAATAAAAGAAAATCTTCATCGCGTAATTCAGTTTTGACCAACGACAAATCCTTCCTGAGCCCTCGATTTGCGTTAACGGATCCTCCCGAAACTAATCTGTAAACCACCAAGCAATGTTAAACAGCAATAAAAACGGAAGTGTATACCTAAACGACAAATGACCAGCAGGGTCCGGCACGAGCTAGGACTTAACCAAAAAAAAAAATTTAAGTTACTCCCATTTTTCCTACATAAAGCTTCCTCGTACGACTGATCGCAGAATGGCGTATAGTTGCAACAACCTTTCATATACCTTTACATATCTATATAATGGTATGGCCTTTAAATGCTAGCAATATTTAGACCTTAGGCTAGTCAATTGCGTGCCTAGGTAAAATGTAAAAAGGAGAGAAAAGAAAAAAAAACACAAGGAGTACATGTCCTGAAAAGGAGTGGGTAAGGTCCGATCCTAAAGTTTGGATGGCTAACCGTGATCCAGCCGTTGTCAAAGCCTTATCCTGTTCCGCGTCACTATAAAACCTAAATTCAATCCAGAGAATAAAACCAGAAACACAACAGCAAACAAAAAGGGAATGTGTTCCACACCTTCTGGGCTAAAAGAAGTGCCAGTCGGTAAAGCATGTGAGAGGATCGAATACAGGAAAAGTTACACCAAATTTTCACCCGGCTTGTCCTCCCATGAAACTAAGTCCTGACAAACAAAAAAAAAAAAAAAATCACAAAAGACTCAAATTGAGCGAAATCTAGATGACGAATCCAAAAATAAAACCGGTGGCTTGTATTTATGTGCCTATCTAAAAGTGCACGCGGTTGCGCGTCGCATAACGGCCTAACCAACGGTACTAAACAACGGACCGAGTCCGCGTTGAAAGATCCACCGTTAACGCGACACCATTTTCACGCGCCTCGTGCCACTGAAAATTACGGTAAAAAGCCGAAAATCGACTAAAATCGACGAGTCCTGAACATTCCGTTGCGAAATTACACTCAACCCGACAGAAAAAAAAACGAATAAAACTCGCGGTCATGGGAGCGAGGGTAGCGGCTGAGGCTCATAATTGGGGCTTCGGTGCCTGCAACCTGCTTAATGTAGGTCGAAAGATCCCTAGATTCACCCAAACTAGTTATACCCAAAAAAAAAAACTTTCCGTCGACAAAGCCCGACACTAAGCAAACTGACTTCTGTCCGCGCAGAATATAATGTAGGAGCGCTAGCGCTTTACCGCCATGTTCTGAGGCTCCAACAGGGCTGTCAGTATGCATGTCCACGGACTAACTTTAATGATTTGCCACCCCTAAGACTGACTGGGGGGGTTTGTACACCGGCCGTAGACGGCACATAATTATACCGACGCACGTGAACGAACAAACCAAAAAAAAAAGAAAGCTCAAGGACACTTTACTGCGTACCGGGAAAGACGCACAAGAAAAGCAGAAATTTCATAGGACATTCGCCACCGCCACTGAGATGATTATTTACGCTTCCGACACAAAAAAAAAGGAGCAAACAAAAAAAAAAACAAAGAAACTGCCGGCAACTTACATGGTATATTTCTTTTCTTCTTCTTATCCTTATATCCTGTCTTGCCAACAAAACTTCTCGGTGCGGGTTATCTCTTTCCGGCTGCGCACAGTAACCACCAGTTTCGTCGCAACAACAATTAGTATCCACGTTTCCTGCAACAGATTACCGGCTCGGCCAATGGCTGGAACACATACTTTTCAAAAAACCCACAACTGTCTTCGTCGGAGGTTGAAACATAACTCAACTTGTTCAGGCATCTGATTGCAGGTGACAGGTAATTTTTCAAAAAAAAAAAAAAAATCCTGCCGCACGGCGTCTGGTCAGAGGAATAGCCTGTCGTGCATGCGTAATTCCCATCTGCAGTTTATTACCCAGCAGGCAAATTTCTCGCGACAGTGTTAGGTGAAATTATCGACCATTTTTCGCAGGCTAGATCAAACATTTTTTTAGACGTTCATTACAACATTCATACGCAACTTTGGTTCCAGCGCCCTTCCATTCTGAAAACCGGTAGCTGTTAAATTCAAACGTTAGCGTGACTATTCTCCAATGACGCTTTCTATAGAAAGTGTTTTTTAATACTTTGCTTTATTGTTTCAATAATTAATCAATTCTTGACATTGTAGTCGCTTCAATTCTTTTTAACTATACAAATACTTCTCGACGGACCAATGTGTTTTGGAAATTATGGTTGCAGTTCACCTTCCTCGGCGAGTTTCAAAATGCGAGTGACCCAACAGCGGCTCATTTCTTCGTGGTCGGGCCCGGCGTGCTAGAAAACTGGTCCTTGTGGCTGATTGCCACGTAGAATTGCGAAGCTTTAGCATCAAATTGTGGTGTGATTTCGAACATACCGCCGGCCTTGAAAGAACCAGCTTTCAACAGGAAAAATTACTTCATGATATATATTTCATTGTGATTACGTTATACAATTAAAGATATGGAATTCAAAGTAAGAAATAAATCAACAAAAAATCGTATACATAGT
Organism: Beris morrisii; assembly: GCA_951812415.1. NCBI lineage: Eukaryota > Metazoa > Arthropoda > Insecta > Diptera > Stratiomyidae > Beris > Beris morrisii. The sequence goes on along the minus strand of OX638310.1, from coordinate 84,303,759 downwards.
TTTTTTTCTTTTTTTTTAGTCGAGCGGCAATATACATATTTTTGCCATAGAACGCTTGATCGTACCGTTCCGAGTTTTAATGGTGACCAAGCGAATGATGCCGTCATTCCCTGGATTCGATTCGATGATCCGACTAAGAGGCCAGAGTTGCGGCGGAAGATTTTCGTCCTTGATCAATACGAGTGACCCAATTATTCCATGTTTGTTGGAGTCAACCTGCCATTTATTTCGTTGTTGTAAGGTGTGCAAATATTCACTGCTCCATCGCTTCCAGAAATGTTGCAACATTTGCTGTAGATGTTGATGACGATTGATGCGGCTGCACGGAGTCTCCGAAAGGTCTCGTTGCGGTATGGCGTTGAGAGCGGATCCGATGATAAAATGCCCAGGAGTGAGGGATTCAAGGTCATTAGGATCTTCGGATAGCGGACATAATGGACGGGAATTCAATACTGCTTCAATATGAGATAATAAGGTCGTGAACTCTTCGTACGTTAGCGGCGTTTCATTCAATATGCGTTTCAAATCATTCTTTGTAAATTTTATCGCGGCTTCCCACAATCCGCCCATGTGAGGCGACCGAGGTGGTATAAAATGCCATTCGATCTGGTTTTCATTGAGAAAGGATCTAATATTTTGGTCTGATTGAAATGCTATGACTTTCTGAAGCTCCCTATTGGCTCCTACAAAATTTGTGCCATTATCGCTATGAATACTTCTACACAATCCCCGTCGCGAGACAAATCGTTTTAAAGCACTTAGAAAATCGTCAGTAGTCAGGTCGCTTACAAATTCCAAATGGACGGCCTTGGTGGAGAGGCAAACGAATAAACACAAATGTGATTTGATTATCTTTCGATTCCGACACTTTCCGTCCTTACAAAGGAAAGGCCCGGCGTAATCCACTCCCACATTTTCGAAAACTCGACTAGGCGTTATCCTTTTAGATGGTAAATTTCCCATCTGTGGATGTATGGTGATGGGTCTTGCCCGGAAACAGATAATGCATTTCCTTAATATGCTTCTGATGATTTGCCTACCTTGAAGTGGCCAATAAGTTTGTCGGATTGTGGCTAGAATCGTCTGTAATCCGGAATGCAAGTTTTTCTTGTGTTCGTGTTCGATTAATAGCGTTGTGAACTTGTGTTTCGAGGACAGAACTATGGGGTGCTTATGATCGAAAGGAAGGCTAGAATTTCGAAGTCTACCCCCTACTCGGATTATTCCTTCTGCATCTATGAAAGGGTTCAGAGATTTTAACTTACTGGTGTTCGCTACCTTATTAGTTTTAAGCATGGATCGAAGGTCTGCATGAAATTCTTCGAATTGAGCTAATTTGATCAGAGTCTTTGTTGCCCGTTTTAATTCGGCTACCAAAATGCTGCCGACAATTCTATCTTGCGGCCTTGAGCTGCTATTATTCTTGAATCGCAAGCAATAGGCTGTGATTCTTAACAATTTGCTAAAAGATGAGAATCTTTCAAACAGATCATTTGAGATGTTGGAAGTTAGAGTTATAGTGGGTTTACTTTCATCTTTAGTCACCAAAGTTTCTACCTTAGATGATTCCGGCCAATGCAGCCACCTTGCATTAGAAACCATACTGGTCCGTTCCACCATATTTTATTATCCCGTAAAACCCCTGGATCTGATCCTCTGGATATTAGGTCTGCCGGATTGTGTTCCGAGGAAATGTGTCTCCAGCTCATGCCTTGAGTTAAAAGCTGTATTTCTGAGACCCTATTGGCCACAAAATTCTTACAACGGTTTGGCTGACCTGCTATCCAATGTAGCGTGATCGTGGAATCGCACCAACAATATATCCGATCCGGTTGCAGGCTCATTTTGAGAGCATCGCGTGCTCTGTTTATCAATTGAGCCAAAAGAACCGCACCGCACAGTTCCAATCTTGGTAGAGACACTGTTTTGATTGGTGCAACACGAGACTTTGCGCATAAAAGCCTTACCGACGTGTCGATATCCGTTGACGACCTGATATACACACATGCCCCATACGCGCTTTCCGAGGCATCACAGAAACCATGCATCTGGATGTTTATCGCCTTCTCTGCGATGACAAGCCTCGGAATTTTAATGGTTCTCATCAACTCAAATTCGCTATAATATTTTTGCCACAATTTATGCAGATGCTCGGGTAATGGCTCATCCCATGATAAGCCATGTTGCCATAATTTTTGTATGATTATTTTGGCTTTAGTGGTTATAGGACACAATAGCCCTAATGGATCGAAAACTTGCGCGATTATTGATAGAATCGCCCTTTTAGTTATTTGTTTACTACTTGTTTCAATGAGGTTCATAGAGTAGCAGAATGAATCACTATGAGCATTCCTTGAGATGCCTAAAGTTTTTTGGCCCAGATCATAATTTAGCACATAGTTTGCGTCCAATTTGGATTGCGCCGAAGAGGCCTGCGTGCCAAAGACTTCTGGTTTGTTCGACTTCCATTTCCTAAGTTGGAATCCCCCTTTCTGTAAGATGTCTTCTATTTCGGCCTTGAGTTTGATTGTAGAATAAAGGTTTTCGGCGCCCGTCAAAAGATCATCCACATAAAAATCGATACGGATCGCTTGACTTGCCTGCGGCCATGCATTTGAACTTTCCTTAGCCAGCTGTGTTAGACAACGTATAACTAGAAATGATGCAGAAGCTGTACCATACGTAACAGTGTTTAACTGATATTCTTGTAGTTCTTCTTGTGGAGTCGGGCGCCATAAAATTCGTTGCAGATCCCTATGATCTTCATTTAGCAATACTTGCCGATACATTTTGGTAATATCAGCCGTCAGTACGATATTATGCTTGCGAAAGCGCAGGACTATCGAAAAGAGATCATCTTGGATTATTGGGCCTACTGCCATGACATCGTTCAATGACAAGTTCGATGTTGTTTTAAAAGAAGCGTCGAAGACTACGCGTAACTTCGTCGTAGCACTCGATTCCTTTATGATACAATGATGAGGCAGGTAATAATGTAAATCTAATTTTGGATCTGCATCTACCTTGCTCATGTGTTTCAACAGCTCATACTCTTTTAGGAATTCTGAGTATTGTTGCTTGAGGACACTATCCTTTTCAAGCTTTCGCTCTAATGCGTAGAATCGTTTGACAGCGCCCTGCCTAGACTCTCCCAAGTAATGGCAATTATCCCTCAATGGCAATTTGACTATGAAACGGCCATCTTCGTCCCGCTTGAAATACCTGAGAAAATGATTTTCACAATCCATCTCCTCTCTTGATTGTGGTCGTTTATCCTGACATTCCTCTATCTCCCAAAACTTCTTCACCTCATCGTGGAGAGTGAGATGGCAATGTGAGTGCCTCGCAATTTTCTTTGGGTAAATAATGGGACCTGAGATTATCCAACCCAATTTCGATTCTTGTAACGTAGGTTGATTGGTCCCCAAACTTATTTGCTTACTGCACAGGAGGTCATAGAATGTGCCGACTCCTATAAGTATGTCCATATCCGATGGCTTATTGAAACCAGGATCTGCTAGTACAAGGTTCGGAGGTATTCGCAAATGATTGACATTTAATAGTTTGTGCGGAATACAACCTGTTATGGTGTCTATTACAAGGAATGGCAACCTTGCACGATACGAATTGTTTATTGATTTGTATGTTATTTGGGCTCTCTCGTTAATGTGGCTTTGCGACAAGTTAATTCCTGTTATTGGTAAATGAATTGGAATGCCCTTGTGGCCCAATTTACTAAGCAATCCTCTTGTTATAAAGTTAGATTGCGATCCGCTGTCCAACAGAGCTCTGCATAATATTGTTTTCCCAGTGCAGTCGAAAACTTCCACGATCGCTGTGGACTGCAATATGATTGCATCGTATGAGGGTTGACTACAGTGGGCAGTGGTGCTTGCTTGGTTTGAGAAATCATTTGCCGTGCTGTTGGATGTAGAATTCGCAGCATCGGCAGACGTTGAATTACTCACAGCCTCGCGATGAAGCAATGAATTATGTTTTTTGTTGCACTTTCGACAACTGCCCGCCTTACAGTCCTGAGTTTGATGGCCTGCACGCAGGCAATTAATACATAGATTTAATTTTTTGACTTTACGGAAACGCGCAGATGGAATCATATCATTGAATTGCTTGCATTGATATAAGCTATGCGCTCCTTTACATAAATAACAACTCATGCCCGATTAACATGACAAACTCTTTGAATGCAAATGCTTTCTTTGAGAAGAGTCATTTACAGGGGTCGAGGTTTTGTTAGCCAGTGTTTCCAATAACTCGCACTTGCCCTTCACATACTCGACAAATTTTGCGACGGTTGGAGACGATGTGGACTTGCTCGTGTCCTCCCAGTCTCGCTTGGTTACCGCATCCAATTTTACACTCAGAATATAGAGTAAGAGTGTATCCCAGCTATCTACCTCTTGCCCTAGTGACTTCAAACACCGATAATGTTTTAGGAATTCATTTAGAAGATTTCTTAGTGCTACATAGCCCTCCCTTTGCACTTGTGGCAGCTCGAATAATCCCTTTAGATGCATTTGAACGATTAGTTTTTTGTTTTCATATCGTTTTTGCAGCAATTGCCAGGCCACAACATAATTGCTATCAGTGATTTCCAGCGATTGAATGATCTGTAAAGCTTCACCTTTCAGGGCCGCTTGTAAGTAGTGAAACTTTTGTGCGTTCACTATGTTAGCGTTATCATGAATTAATGATTTGAAAATATCGTGAAAATGTAGCCACTTATCGTATTCCCCGCTAAACTCAGGTAGCGATATTTGTGGCAATCGAATGCTTCGATTTTGTACCAATTGCTCCCCGACGACCGAGTCATTTCGTTTTTGCCAGGGGTGTGACTTGCCTTCTATTCTTTGTCTCGCCCGGGCGACTACGTCAAAGTATTTTGATTCAAAAGATTCCCGCTCACTCAATTGTTCGCTGGATTCATCTAGCATTTCAATCTTGGATTGAACATCGTCAAACGCCGTAATTCAATAAGCCTCTCGTGATCTTTCGTTTCTGTGAGAAACTTATCAAATCTCGTTACCTGCGATTTTATTTGACCGCGCCGTAGAATATGACCCTTTATGTCCTCGGTCATTTTGAGAATAGAAACCAAAAAAAACAAAACCGAAGAACTTTCTTTTCTAAATGAACCAGATCGAAGGCCCGACACGGGTTTTGGCAACGGGTAGATTAAACCGAGTGAGAATCTACCAGTGAACTCGTCACGAAGGCCAACAACAAAAAAGAACCAAAGGGAAATCAAAGAGACGACTCGAGCTTTAATTCCATTTAGTTTTGAAGAAATTGACCGAAAGATTTTTCTTTTTGTGAAGAAATAAACCATGAGGGTTATAAACCGCTTATCAACAGAGTGAAATCAATTCTCACTATGAGAGATTGCAAATTAACCACGATAAACAGTTATCGAATGGAGCGAAACCAATTTTCTCTATGACAAATTGCAAAAGAACCACGAGGCTTAAGTAAACCGTTTATCGAACGGAGCAAAACCAATTTTTATTGTTCGCACTAATGAAACACCACGCGCACTTATGCAACTCACGATCTTATTATTTTATGTTATTATGTTTATGGAGAATGTAGGATATTAGTCAAGGAAATGGGACTTACGTGGTTGTATCCGGCTCGACGGACCAATGTTTTTTAACACTTTGCTTTATTGTTTCAATAATTAATCAATTCTTGACATTGTAGTCGCTTCAATTCTTTTTAACTATACAAATACTTCTCGACGGACCAATGTGTTTTTGAAATTATGGTTGCAGTTCACCTTCCTCGGCGAGTTTCAAAATGCGAGTGTCCCAACAGCGGCTCATTTCTTCGTGGTCGGGCCCGGCGTGCTAGAAAACTGGTCCTTGTGGCTGATTGCCACGTAGAATTGCGAAGTTTTAGCATCAAATTGTGGTGTGATTTCGAACAGAAAGCATCAGTTTTTGTCCGACCAAAGGACCAAAAATTACCCGCTGTGAAGTATGTTCATGAAAAAGTCAAAGACATTTACCATATTGTAACGACTCGAATTTCCGGGGTAGGCTCAACGGGTGCCGGGATCCGTTACAAAATATTTATTTATTATTAGTCTTCACTTTATTATTATCAGTTCACATACATTAAAACTATTATTTGATTTCCTCTGGGTTTTCTAATTGCCGTCTGATCATCGTCTCTGCTAAACGTGACTCGATTCGTATTTTCTGTGGGTACGACTTCACTTGCCTCGCCTTGACCCTCTCTGCTCACTCCCTGTCTCGTCCCTCTGTGTGGCCTTTGCTCTCCCTGTCTTCGTCCTTCCCTGTCTGCACGTCCTTCCCTGTTTTCGTCTTCGTCTCTCTGTGCGGCCTCCGCTTGGTTCGCCTTGGCTCAGCTGTGTCTGCTTGTCGTGATTTGGCGTCGTTCGACGTGGCTTGTCGTAGCTGGATTTAGCTCGACTCTTGGCACGACTCTGTTTGCCTTAACTTGCCCCTGTTTACTGATCGTCATCTTGTCTCTGTTCGCCTGATCTGCTGTGCTCTGTTCATCTGCTCTGCTCATCGTAGCATGTTCACTGCTTGTCGCTGCTTTGGTTCTGCTCCTCGTATCTCGCTATGCTCGTCGTGGTTCGCTGTGGTCATCGCGTTGCGCTGCGCGTCGTTGCTGCTTTGCTCTGCGCGTCGTAGCTCGCTATGCACGTCGTGGTTCGTTGGGGTCACTGCGTTGCGCTGCGCGTCGTTGCTGCTTTGCTGTACGCGTCGTGGCTCGCTATGCACGTCGTGGTTCACTACGCGTCGTTGCTGCTTTGCTCTGCGCGTCGTGGCTCACTATGCACGTCGTGGTTTGCTGTGGTCGTCGCTGCTTGGCTGTTGTCTTCACTTGCTGCCTCTGCTTGCTGTCTCCGCTTCTTTCGTCGTCCTCACTTGTCGGTTTTGCTCTTCGTCTCTCGACTTGGCATGGTCAGGACACGAACTAATTGGTCTCAAGCTTTCTAAAAGGAACTTTAAGTCCACATTACCTTGTCCAGCTTGGGAACCGATTAGAGACGGTTGTCCGGTCAGAACAGTAGTCCATGTTGCTACAAGAAGAACTTTAAGTCCACATTGCCTTGTTAGCAGACGAGTTACTACTGACTGACCTCGTTCTCATCGTTCGCTGTTCCTTATATAGGTTTTCCTGACGATTTTGATTTTTTCACTGTTTTATGATTCGGGGTTGGTTTATGTAGCCGCCAGTATATAGTCTTTTCGGATATTGCGTTCTTTTCGGTGGGTTTTATCGGCTGGTACAATGTCGCCTGAGGCATTTGTTGCGGTCCCACCGGCTTTTTCAGGCATTTTACCAATGCGCATTTTTTCTTTAGGTTTGTGTTTTATGTCATGCATGTGTTTCCCTTTTCCTTGTTCCTTTATGTTTTGGTGTTCTATGTTCTTCGTTCTACGTTTATAAGTTCTTACAATTCAGAGTTGCTTATTTGGCTTAGTTTAAGTTTTTAATTCAGTGTTACATGTTTTGTGTTCAGAAATTTCTCTGGAAATTTGCGTTCTCATAATATAAGTAAATGGGTGAAATTTCTTTCCGACGTAAAAAGCATGGATCACCTGATGCCTGATCATGGCCTTGTGCGGAAAAAAAGAAAAGAAAAGAAAACTAATTTTACTTGTGTTTGAAAAGAATACTCGTCCATCATTTTTCGTAAAAGATCTGACTGTGTCTTGTAATACTGTTCTAATACGTTTATTGACTGATGTGGCATTTCAAAGCACAGTGAAGAAACCACTACTGTCCATCAGACACGTCATAAAAGGACTCGCTTGAATGGCGATTGGAAGAACGTAATTTTGTAAGCTTCTTTCTGTGGGTTTTTTCTATCTGGCGTACCAACACTACTAGACACATCCAGCGGACTACTAAACATCCATTTTGAGGCTTATTCACCAAACAGAGATTTGACACTTTTTGCATTTTAACAGAGAATTTGAATGCTTCTAAAATGGTCAAATTACATCAGTCGGCTTTACTATCGTCTGTTCAAAGATGGTTTATAAAGAAAAATTTAAATTCGATACTACAAAAAGGCAACGATCCAAATCATCGAAGTCGGCTTTGTACTGCGTAGAAACAGGTAAGAATTTTACCAGTTAGCTTCGTGGTAGTGGTTAATCTTTCAGTTAAAACATCACCACGAGACAAAGTCCACTTTTATAGTTCGTACCGGTGTGAGATTATACTTCGTACCGATGCGAGATTCCACTTCTTCCATCAATATTACCGTATTTTTCACCCCTCGTTAACGATACCCGATAGTTACGTAAATGACCTGGAATACTACTAGTGAATATACCCGTTATGACTATTAAATTAACCACGCGACATACCTATTGGAAAATCATATGACGCAGAACACCAAATAAAACTTTTTCGAAGCCGGATGGCGAGTGTAGGGTGTAGGATAGTAAATTTAATTACCGCGTTCTTGTAGGGACTATGACGAACTGGATTGACCGTCACATTGATCAGATTCAAATCTCTTAGAAAATGTTTGAGCATTGATGAATTTCAAGCTGCGAATGTCACCAGTTATTTCCACATATTTGAACCCCCCTCCCCCCGCCTTAACGGTATCCTGCGCACGAGCTTGATGACATTCTTGAAAATGTTATAATTAACGATAATAACTAATTTTTTAATAATTCTCAATAAGCCGAAAAACGCAAAGTCGTATCGGATAATTCGTTCGGCTGTGTGTAATGTGTACATTAGTAATGAGTCGGTCGCGAACAATTCGGTCGAAATGACCGGGTCAGTACTATAACCGAATTAACTCGTGTCATGTGAAATGAAACAAGTCGTTCAATCGGTCACTAAAAAAAATATTCTACGTCTCATATCGTCCCCGATGTTGATAGCAGTACAGCCCAAAAATTTTTCTTCGTGTTGGTCTGTCTGTAATCGGTGCTCGAAGGTACCCTGCAAGAAATTTATCGGTTAAGTCCACCGGAGCTTCGCCGTAGCGTTAACCGGTAATCTTTCAATTAAAACGTACGCCATGGGACAAAATTAACTTATATACTTCGTATCGGTGTACATACGTGTGATTCTCTACCTCTATTTGTCAATATCTCCATCTATTACACTCCTAGTTAATGATACCCGGTAGCTCACCGTTAAATTAACCAATCAGATACTGTAAATTGCTTAGCGAGGCTAACTGGAATATAACTGGAATACTACCAGTGAATGTTACCCGATAGTTGAATACTAAATTAACTACATGGATGCATGGAAATTTGGAAGCGAAGCCAGTACGATTTAACTGGAATATTACCAGTGAAAGGTACCCGATAGCTGAATAATAAATTAACTACATAGATACAGTGAAAGTAGTAACCGAAGCCAGTACGATTTAACTATTCGTATGAGTCCTTAGTATTAAAGTAATAAATGGTTATATCAGTTTTAATTCAAAATGCGTCTAAATTTTCCAAAGCAGGTACCTGTTCGGAAGTACCAACTCTTCGACGTTTGCACACACATACAACGTTTATGACAACCAAAACTTATAAATTATAGGCATATAAGGAAGCGAGACAGAAACGAAAAATGAGTCTACTTTGAGCTGCAGACGAGCGAACATCTTATAAATAACTTAAAATAAATAATTCAACTATTAACCAATAATCTTTTAATTTGTGGCACGAGCCCCAAAATTACATTAAAGACACTTTAGGGGAAAATGCGCCAAGAGAAAATCGAAATTAAACAATTTTCCTGTGTTCAATTTACGAAGTCAAAGAACATTCAAATTCATTCATTAACCGTACACTCTCTATAAATTCCAAAAATTAAATCATTAGAATTGATTTGTTTTCCTCGAATTCATAAGACCGACCTTCGAGTTCGATTTGCTCTTGGCGCGTTATCCCCCTAACGTGTCTAAAGTCTAATCATACGCTACCTTCGAAGTTCGAATACCGACCTAGGAATGTTGATATCGAAATTCGATATTTCGATATTTATTTAGTTTTTACAATGAAAAATAAATTCATATCTCCCTTCCAGTATCAAATTTTTATTTTAAAATAAAATAAAATAAATAAATCATTCCTTACTGTAAAACGAGCAAATATATTGCACATCTAATTTTGACAAACAGAAAGCTTCAAGTTAGTCTCATATTAATATACCATACATTATTAAATAATTAAAAATTTTGAATTTCCTTCCTGGCATGAGTGGTTTTTGAAAAAATGGATCAAACGTAAAAAAATACAACTTTTCAGTTTAATCAGTTTTACCCAGAATTGAGTCTCAAATAAAAATTTAAAAAAAAGTTTTTTTCACTCCTAAAACGATATGCTCCCCTTAATAAAGATTACGGCGATGCGCGGTTTTGAATACATTGCTTTACTCCAATAAATTTTCACAACAAAAAACAAGGATAAATACACTTTCGACGTGATAATAAAAACATACTGCAGTCACGATCGGCTGCAAGCCAATCGTATAATACTCTAGATGAATACTGAACTCCGATTTATATTGTAGTTGGGGATAAAGTAGAATTACGTGTGTGCATGTTGTATATCCTTTATTAAGGACTGCCATTAGATTGCTACTCAAACCTAAAAGACAATATTCAGTGTTTAATTTCATATCTTGAACTGAGTAAGTCATCGAACAAAAATGTCCTTTTTGAAGGACTTTCACATGGGAGGTGCAGTAAGGACTCATTCGATTTCTTACATATTTATCCTTTTCCTTGGAACCATTTAAAAATGAACGTGTACAAAATTTCAAATTCGTAGCTTGAAGCGTTCAAAAGTTATCGAAAAATATTGTTGAACACGTGTCTTAAGGACATTTTGTATGGCAGCTACCAGAAGGAGTAAAAGGATTTCGTTGATTATTAAACTCGAACTTCGTTTTTACTCAAAACTAATTTGTACAAAATTTCCAATTCATAGCTAAAAGATTACTTGAGTTATAGTAAGTTCTGTAAATTAAGTGAAGAAGTTTTGACAGGATATTTGTATGGCAGCTACACGAAGGACTAATAGGATTTTCTTCATAACCATACATTTAGCTCCAACTATTGAAAAAATAACACATACAAAATTTCAAAGACGTAGCTTAAACCCTTCTGAAGTTATCGGCCAATATTCATAAACACGTGTTTAAGGACATTTTGTATGGCAGCTACCCGAAGGAGTAATAGGATTTCGCTGACTAGTAAAGTCAAACTTTCTTTTCACTCAAAACCAATTTGTACAAAATTTCGAATTCGTAGCTAAAAGATTACTTGAGTTATAGTGAGTTTCGTAAATTAAGTGAATACATTTTGACAGGATATTTGTATGGCAGCTACACGAAGGACTAACAGGATTTCTTTCATAATCATATATTTAGCTCTAACTATTGGAAAAATAACACATACAAAATTTGAATGACGTAGCTTAAACCCTTTTGAAGTTATCGACCAATATTCTTGAAGACGTGTTTTAAGGACATTTTGTATGGCAGCTACCAGAAGGAGTAAAAGGATTTCGCTGATTAGTAAACTCCGACTTTCTTTTCACTCAAAACTAACTTGTACAAAATTCCGAATTCGTAGCTATAAGATTACTTGAGTTATTGCGAGTTTTGTAAATTAAGTGAAAACATTTTACCAGGATATTTGTATGGCAGCTACACGAAGGACTAACAGGATTTTTTTCAGAATCATATATTTAGCTCCAACTATTGGAAAAATAACACATACAAAATTTCGAAGACGTAGCTTAAACCCTTTTGAAGTTATCGACCAATATTCCTAAACACGTGTTTTAAGGACATTTTGTATGGCAGCTACCCGAAGGAGTAGGACGATTTTGCCCGTTAACGAACTTAGCCTTACAAATTCAACCAAACATCCAGATTCAAAATTTCAAGATCCTAGGTGAAGGCGTTCTTGAGTTATCGTGTTCACGGACAGACGGACGGACGGACGGACGGACGGACGGACGGACGGACGGACGGACGTCAGGCGGATTTGAGGTTTTTGGGCACAAATAAACAAAAAATAATATATAACTTTTTTTCGTCCGAGGCTTGGTTCTATGCGTTACAAACTTTTGGGCTGGATTAAACTTATAATACTCTATATGATTTCATCTAGAGTATAAACATACTGCAGTCCCGATCGGCTGCAAGCCAATCGAATAATACTCTAGATGAATACTGAACTTCGATTTATATTATAGTTGGGGATAAATTAGAATTACGTGTGTGCATGGTGTATGTCCTTTATTAAGGACTGCCATTAGATTGCTACTCAAAACTAAAAGACAATATTCAGTGTTTAATTTCATATCTTGAACTGGGTAAGCCATCGAAAAAAAATGTCCTTTTTGAAGGACTTTCAGATGGGAGGTGCAGGAAGGACTCACTCGATTTTTTACATATTTATCCTTTTCCTTGGAACCATTTAAAAATGAACGTGTACAAAATTTTAAATTCTTAGCTAGAAGCGTTCAAAAGTTATCGAAAAATATTGTTGAACACGTGTCTTAAGTACATTTTGTATGGCAGCTACCAGAAGGAGTAAAAGGATTTCGCTGATTAGTAAACTCGAACTTCATTTTTACTCAAAACTAATTTGTACAAAATTTCCAATTCATAGCTAAAACATACTGCAGTCCCGATCGGCTGCAAGCCAATCGTATAATACTCTACTAGTATACTGAACTTCGATTTATATTGTAGTTGGGGATAAAGTAGAATTACGTGTGTGCATGTTGTATGTCCTTTCTTAAGGATTGCCATTAGACTGCTACTCAAAACTAAAAGACAATATTCAGTGTTTAATTTCATATCTTGAACTGGGTCAGTCATCGAAAAAAAATGTCATTTTTGAAGGACTTTCACATGGGAGGTGCAGGAAAGACTCACTCGATTTTTTACATATTTATCCTTTTCCTTGAAACCATTTAAAAGTGAACGTGTACAAAATTTCAAATTCGAAGCTTGAAGGGTTCAAAAGTTATCGAAAAATGTTGTTGAACACGTGTCTTAAGGACATTTTGTACAGACGGACGGACGGACGGACGTCTGGCGGATTTGAGGTTTTTGGCCACAAATAAACAAAAAATAATATATAACTTTTTTTCGTCCGAGGCTTGGTTCTATGCGTTACAAACTTTTGGGCTGGATTAAACTTATAAAACTCTATATGATTTTATCTACAGTATAAAGAGTCATTCAGCAAGGACGACAAAGATGACATTTAATCACTAATCCGTCATAGTTCTTATTTCGTACTTGGTGAAGGACTTTCTGAGCCGTTTTGTCTTTCTATAATTTAATATTGAGCGTTAAAAATCAGATATTTTTGCCAACGACATTACTTACTTACTTACGATGGCGCTACAGTCCAAATCGGACCTTGGCATCCTGAATGTGCCGCCTGCAGCCTTCTCGGTTCAGTGAGCGCGTCCTCCAGTTTGTGAATCTTAGCAGTGATTTGCTGTCTGCGTCAATAGAGTCCTCCCAGCGCTTTCGTGGTTTTCCAACTGGTCTTTTTCCTTTAATATTTCCCTTAAGTGTGCGTTTGGGGATTCTTCCGTCATCCGACGACATTAACTTCGTATTATTAACCATTATCAAAATACGGTCGAAACCGATTAAATATGAAAAACTTCACTTTCTCATTAAGACCACTAGATGGTATTTCCGATGGTATGTAATGTACACAGAAGCGTATAATGGATTCTAACGTTGGGCTCTATGTAATGTACGCTGAATCGTTTTTAAGCTACGATGCCACAATCAATTTGGGGCGCCATGACATGAACCGAATCACATCATGGTATCCGTCCAACCAAATTGAACAATCGGAACATCGTAACCTAATTAATTGTCATCGCCACGAGTGTATATTACCCAGTACTCCGCTCTGAAACAAATAGTGGGAGCAGGTCTCCGTCACCATTTGATCAAGACGGCCAGGATCATATAGACCGGTGTAAACAATTGTCGTCTGGTGACAAAGCCACAGTTGGGTGGCATATGCCCCATGGATTGCCTGAAGGTAGCGTGCATCTAGCATAAAAGCACGTGCGTAGCTCGTCGGAAGGGGCGTGGGTGGCTACCTGTATCCATGGACATCATAAATAATTATGCACGTAGGGGCTGAGAAGTACGGTTTGAGAAGTCCGTACTCTATCCTCAGCGGGCTGGGTCGGTATAGGAAGAAGGAAAGTAGGAAATCAGACTAGGGAAGGGATGGAGAAAGAAGAGTGAGGAAATGAAGGAGGAGAGCACAAGGATGGAGACTTTCGGCGGGAAGGCCGAAGCAGTAACCATATTTTTTTGCTGTTAGAAGTATTTATATATATATCCTTTCGTGATAGAAAGGCAGAAGAAGAGCGATCTCCATGATCATTCCTACCAGCATATTGACTATACTAATATGAAGGTGGAGAAAGATGGTATGTCACCGTCGTAGGGTGTTAATAGCCCGCAAGAAAAAGCCACAAAACTTACGAAGACGAAGTTCAACCAAAATATAAAGAGAGGTCCAAGAAAATTCTATATGTTCTCGTACATTTGACTCAGAAAATTCGGAGAAAAATGTAGTATTACTAGTAATCGGGAAATAGGGAGCCCCTCTAATAGGACTACCTATTCGTAAAAACGAGCACCGATACTACTTGCTATGTTGAATACCGCATGTGTTGGGGCATTCAGTTTTGAAGATAAAGAAGTATAACTTCTCTAATTCGAATTTTCACTATCTCGAATTTTTCTCTAACTCGAATTTTTCATGAAAAAACCCGCTATTCACGGTATATTTTGGCGTTGCCTTAGAATTTTTTTTCCTCTCTGCCATAAGAGAATGCTGGGCTTTGGTCCTTCCTTTGCTAACCTCTTCGTAGACGCTATTCTCCCTTTTTCCCCACGGCATGACTAGAATAAAATAATAAAATCTGCATCCGCTGAAAATTTAAACACAAAAAAAAAGAAAGAAAGGAAAACACGTCGATTTTCTCATAATCTTGCTGATCCGGCCTAGAAGATGAACCTGAAAATCTTAATAAGTTCCTGTTTTCGGTCCATATTTGCAACGACTTTTCGATCAAAGGAAAAGTGGAAGCTTATCCCAACATTTGCGAGGAAACTGATAGCTTCAATTTGATGAACTCCAATCGGATTCAATCAATTGTGCATCAATTGCCAAATTGTCGTAGAATTCGCCAAAACCCACAAAAGAAAAAAACAACAAAAGGAACAAAGATCCGAATTTTTCTCAAGATATGCCAGAAAATGCAAAAGGAACGAACCTTTTTCTTTCTAAAACGGGATGGCAATTAGGAAACGATATCCACGCGGTTGCGCGTCACCCACGCCGTCTGAAGAAAAGCAAACGGTACCTGCTGAAAAGAAACCGTTTCCTTTCAGGAGGGCTGACCGTTATTTCTATTTTTCAATTTTTTGGCACCGCGTGTCTTAAAATCCCAAAAAAAAATTAAAAGGAAAATTCCGAAGGGCATCATATGCCGCACATGACACGCACAAATTGAAATTCCACCGGAAAAGGGGGTTCACGTATGCAACCGATCTTCACATTCCTGTAGAACCTCTCGAAAAGGGTCTCCATGGACGTAGCACGGAAACCACAAACAAATTGCCGGGACACGGAGAAGGTGCTCCGACAAGAATTCGCCCGGACATTTTTAGTCCTTTAACCCCGAGGCTCGCGAAAGTTACGGAATAATCTACCACTCACGGAAAAAAAAACTTAACACGACACCGGATACGGCAGGTAAACTTCACGACATATAACACAAAAAAAAATGTGAATACATTTAAATTTAATAATAATTCAAGTAATATCGGCCACTTGGCATTTATTTTGGAGTTCGCGGGTCCTTAGTCTTTTTCTTCTCATGTTTTCTTATTTTTAATTGTATTAAATATAATTAATAAAAAAAATTGTGTACCGTTTCCTTCTCCTTTGGATCGCTGATGTTTTCTTCAAATTGGGATTCCAACTTTGCTGGCGGGAGCAGCCGTCTATTCCTGTTCATGCTCGGGTCCTCCCAGCGAGCCTTCCACTTGCTGGCGGGAGCAGCCGTATCCTTTTGAGGGTCCTCCCAGCGAGCACTTCAAAAAAATTTTGAAAAAAAAAAACTCTCACGACCGGCGCGGTTGGATCTTAAAAAATCAACTTTCTTCGACCGGCTTGGTCTGCAGATCAAAAGCAACTTTTTCGACCGGCTCGGTCTGCTGATGAAATCCAACTTTTTCGACCGGCTCGGTCTGAAGATGAAAACTCAATCTCTTCGACCGGCTCGGTCTGAAGACAAAATCCAACTTGTCGCTTCTCGTTTACGACATCTCTTCAAGCCTGCTGACGATCCTTATTCACCTTTCGAGTATCGTTTTAGGTGAGTGGTGAATATCGTTCATTGTATTGTGGTGATGGCGCAATGACAGTCATGCTCAAAAGTACCTGTCAATAGGCAGATTGTTGTAACTTCATAAAATTCGTGTGCAGGCATTCCATTACAATTCTTCAATCCGAACGGCATGCGCAGGTATTCATACTGTCCGTTCGGTGTGACAAAAGATGTGTATTTTACTGACTCGGGAGACATCTTAACATGATGAAACACGTTCTTCAAGTCCAGAGTTGTAAAATACTTTTTTCCTTCCAAGTACTCTACACAATCCTCTATAAGCGGAAGTGGGTAATTATCCCGAATGGTTGCTTTATTTAGCGCTCGGTAGTCCATACACATTCTCGTATCGCCGTTCTTCTTTTTAACCAACACTATGGCTGAGGCATAAGGGGAACTACTAGGACGAATTATCCCGTTTGACATAAGTTCTGCGGTTATCTTTTGTACTTCAATTCGCTCATAGTAAGATAAACGTCTGGGCGAACAGTGAAAAAGGAGCATCAGTTGTAAGATGTATCTTCATTTCATAGTCATGAGGTTTCCTTCCCAGGTCGTTTGGACTTAAGTAGTTCTGTCTAATGATGTCATTAAGTGCCTCGCTTTGTTCTTTACTTAGGTGGGGACTTACGTCGATAAGTGTCTCTTTGCAATCAGGAATGTAATCGGGCAATAGCGTACTGTTGTCAAATTCGTCGCAACAAGTGGTCGCACATGGGTTTTCAGACGACACACAGGGATTCTCAGAGGCCGCAGAAGGGTTTATAGAATGCGTGGGCAAATTTTCATATGATACCGAGGGACCTACATTGGGTATACATAAGACCTCAGGCAGACAATAACGGGCTTAAAACCAGAGGGGTACAAGTGTAATTCAAGTAGTTTCGAGTAAAATCATATCAAAGTGTTTTAAGTGTCAATAATTATGGCTAAGACCTACCGACCGGGTTGATCGGTTTTCCTCTTACTGACTTAGTATTCTAAATCCCACAGCGGCGCCAAAAAGAAATATATATAATTTCCCGAGATATACTGTTTAACGTGGTCTGAACTCGGGAAACATTGCACTTGTACCCGTCTGGCACTGAACTTTGACGTATTTCCATATATTTTACTTTATTATTTTTGAAATTTTATAGGTAGATTGGGTGAACTCCTACGAGTGGTACCCTTGCGGAAGAGTGTTAGGGGGAGATGGGGGAGACCTTTTCTAAGAAAAAGTTTTGCCTCGTAAAAAACTTTGGATTATGATATCTCGCGTACCAATTATGCAGTAGAGATTAAACTTCGTTCGTGTATACAGGGTGTAACTAGTACTGAGGTTCAAACGAAAATGGGAGATAGAACATCCCTGAAGTTAGCGGACACTTTTTGGCGGAATCGGTTGAATTCTTCACCATCATTTACTGCTAATTTATTGCTAATTTATTGCGAAAAGCTTAAATTTATAGCTTCAAAATTGTGATTTTTACGGGGTTTTCCGCTAAATGAAGATGAAGTTAGCGGGATTTTTTTTGAAAAATGACTTAATCGCAAGTTAACTAACATTACGGGTTAGCCCTCATTTATTGCTAATTTATTGCGAAAAGCTTAAATTTATAGCTTCAAAATTGTGTTTTTTACGGGGTTTTCCGCTAAATGAAGGTGAAGTTAGCGGGATTTTTTTTGAAAAATGACTTAATCGCAAGTTGACTTACATTACGGGTTAGCCCTCATTTATTGCTAATTTATTGCGAAAAGCTTAAATTTATAGCTTCAAAATTATGATTTTTACGGGGTTTTCCGCTAAATGAAGATGAAGTTAGCGGGATTTTTTTTGAAAAATGACTTAATCGCAAGTTGACTTACATTACGGTTTAGCCCTCATTTATTGATAATTTATTGCGAAAAGCTTAAATTTATTGCGTCAGAATTGTGATTTTTACGGGGTTTTCCGCTAAATGAAGGTGAAGTTAGCGGGATTTTTTTTGAAAACTGACTTAATCGTAAGTTGACTTACATTACGGGTTAGCCCTAATTTATTGCAAAAAGCTTAAATTTATTGCTTCAGAATTGTGATTTTTAAACAGTTTTCCGCTAAATGAAATAAAGTGAGCAGGATTTTTTTTGAAAAATTACTTGAAAGTTAACTCACATTACGGGTTAGCCCTAATTTATTGCGAAAAGCTTAAATTTATTGCTTAAGGGTGGAACCTCCTTTATCGGTTAAAAAAAAATCGGTTTTTTGGAACCGATTACTAAACTATTCAAGAATATTCTCTGCAAAAATTTCAAGTCGATATCTGCAGTGCTTACGGGTTACACCTCATAAAGCGGAGGGGTCGGGTGATGAGTATATGGTATTTTTATGTTTCCAAAACTTTAAACGCGTTCTACTCGAAACATCATTTTTTGATTTTGAGTACACGATTGAGAAAATTCTACTTTATTCGATTTGGCTTTATGATGGCTTATTTTAAAGATAACATTATTTGATGACGTTAATTGTTTTATAAAAAACAATTTTTTACATATTTTTTTCGTATTTAAAAGTCGTTTTTTTTAGCGAAATTTCACTTTAAATTTAAAACTGTGTAAAATCATGAACTACCAACTTTTTGTTTAAAATACTTGACATCATCTAGAAACCAGTATCATAAACTTTACAAAAAAATTTTGTTTTTTTAGGTTCAGTTTAGGACGCTAGAGTGTACGCAGCTAAGCAACTTAATAAACGAGGCGATATTAACATAGCATCCATTTTTAAATTAAATATCGATTTTTTAATGTGAAAAAATTACACTGTGCTCTTGAATGATGCATGAAATTGTCATAAAAATCTTAAAGTGTTTCGAGTTATTATATACCTGAGAAAATAATTCGTAGAAATCATATATTTTTCGACTACATAAAGGAGGTTCCCCCTTAATTCTTAATAGAAAACGCTCTACCATGTTCCCCGCACACTTAAAACTAAAAATTAAACATAATTTTTAGCGGATAGGTAAGCTATAAGCCAGGCGCGTATCGTGAAACTTCGTAGGGCTAGCGCAATAACACGATCATCAAATTCTATGAATTCTATAACCATAAACACGTAATTTTCATTCAGAAATAAAATTTCGATCGCTAAATTCCAGGAAGTAATCAAAAAATTTCGCAAAATTTAGCGATCGTATCGTTGCGCTAGCCCTACGAAGATTCACGCTACGCCCCTACTATAAGCCATCAAACCAGTTCGAGTACGGATTTATGGCGAGAAATTTTTTTTGCTTTTTTGGAGTCTACTTTTTTTTGGGTCAACTAGTAAGGCCGCGTGTAGTGTAAAAAATAAAAAAATTAAAATACGCATTTAGAAATATTCAAGGATACGGGTCAAAATCATTATCCTTAAAAAAACTCAAGGATAATTTTTATTCGTAACCTTACCCTTTAAAATAAGCCCTATATTATTATTCTATTATAAAAATTACCAGAGATATGAATTTTCAAAGAGGACTCGGACACCATTTTTGCGATATCTTTAACATATAATACTATAGCTAACAAAAAATAAGATAAGAACAAGAAATTGGAATTATATTTTTTTTTTAACTAATTCTTCGAGTACATAAATTTTCAAAAGAATCGGTGATGGTAAGGTCACATCTGCGGTCGATTCTCGATGAAATGTACCATAACTAGTTAAAGTTCCGCTATGTTCCGAATAAATAATGTTTATGATTTGTTTCAGTAGATGTATACATCTTGTGTTTAATGATTTATATTTAACAGTAAGAATATACGCTATATTACCCGAAATTACCTTATATCAAACAACAAATTTCAATAACGGTTTAGATTTAAAAGTGAACGATATTATTTTCGGATGCAGGAGAAACACCAGTTTTGAAAGAAATTTTGAGACCAGTGTGAGAACGGTTTGGTGAAACAAAACTGACATAAAAAATTTCCCAGTGAATTTTATTTGGGCGCTTTGTCGAAGACATGCAAAAGGAAAGATAAAGGGATAATTACCACCGGTCAACGGAGGTGATCAAAATTGTAAAAGTAAAAATAATAATAACATTACATCGATTGTTCCGAAGTTCATATCATTCGAAATATATTGTCCTTTGAAATTATATCCGCAAGTGATTGATGTTTGACTCCATATTTTATTTACCTACTACAAGATCGCCCCATTCGCCCTCATCTTTGAATCCAATGCAAATCAACTTGCCATTAAGCTGGTACATCCGAGTAGAAAGCAGAAAAAATAGGTGAATTTTAGAAATTATTATCTCAAAAACTATTTGCTCGATTTTATCCAGGTTGGTTTTATTCGAAAGTATATATGTTGAGGTGCGCTCATAATTTTTTTTATAAATATGTATCAATCAGGGACGCTGCTGTCAGGGTCGGCGTAAAGAAAGTACGTCGCTCGCACGCTTTGCGGTTCCCAAGATTACATGCAGGCGGTTGATTCAAATCAAAAATTTCAAAAAGATTTTGAAGATGTAAAGTATGATGCTCTTCGCTACGTAGGGGTTTTTGAAAAAAAAAAAATTTTCACAAAATGGCGGCCGATTGAACTTGATTTTTAGTTTTTAACCTTAATTATCGACCTTTCTGGCTTGATAAAAAAAACAGTAAATAAGTTAAAAAAAAATCCTACGTAGCGAAGTAGAAAACCTATCCAAAAATATTATGTGAAATTTTGGAAGCAATCGGTCAAGCCGTTTTCCGAAGATTTTGGGGACCGTCTTTGAAAAGTATGTTTCGAGATAATCGCGTTTGAATGCCGCTCTATTATAGAGAATTCATGAAGGTCCCATTCCGGTTAACTGCCCATAACTTTCACAATTCTTGGAATTTCAATATGAAATTTACACACAATATTCTTAAGACTGCAAACTTTAAGATGAGCGAAAAAAAAATTTTTGAAAATAAATAAAATTCTACTCGGATGTACCCCCTTAAGTAATTTTTCAAAACAAATGCCACTAAATTCATCTTCTTTTCGCGGAAAACCTTGTAAAAATCACAATCCGAGAGCAATAAATTTTAACTTTTCGGTATAAATTAGGGCTAACCCGTAATGTAAGTCAACTTGCGATTAGGTAATTTTTCAAAAAAAATCCCGCTAACTTCACCTTCATTTAGCGGAAAACCCCGTAAAAATCACAATTCTGACGCAATAAATTTAAGCTTTTCGCAATAAATTATCAATAAATGAGGGCTAACCCGTAATGTAAGTCAACTTGCGATTAAGTCATTTTTCAAAAAAAATCCCGCTAACTTCACCTTCATTTAGCGGAAACCCCGTAAAAATCACAATTTTGAAGCTATAAATTTAAGCTTTTCGCAATAAATTAGCAATAAATTAGCAGTAAATGATGGTGAAGAATTCAACCGATTCCGCCAAAAAGTGTCCGCTAACTTCAGGGACGTGATGTACATAGTTCGCGAACTAGGAAGTACTAAGTTCATGAACTATGACGTAAATAGTTCGCGAACTAGGAAGCACTTAGTTCACGAACTAGGAAGTACTTAGTTCACGAACTAGGATGTACTTAGTTCACGAACTATGACGTACATAGTTCGCGAACTAGGAAGTACTTAGTTCGCGAACTAGGAAGTACGTAGTTCGCGAACTAGGAAGTACTTAGTTCACGAACTGGGAAGTACTTAGTTCACGAACTAGGAAGTACTTAGTTCACGAACTATGACGGAGGATGGAGGATGGAGGATGGAGGTTGGATGATGGAGGATGGAGGATGGAGGATGGAGGATGGAGGATGGAGGATGGAGTATGGACGATGGAGGATGGAGGATAGAGGGTAGAGGGTAGAGGATGGAGGATGGAGGATGGAGGATGGAGTATGGAGGATGGAGGATGGAGGATGGAGGATAGAGGGTAGAGGGTAGAGGGTAGAGGGTAGAGGATGGAGGATGGAGGATAGAGGATAGAGGATAGAGGATAGAGGATAGAGGATAGAGGATAGAGGAAAGGGGATAGATGTTTGAGGATGGAGGTTGGAGGATGGAAGATGGATGATAGAGGATAGAGGATAGAGGATAGAGGATAGAGGATAGAGGATAGAGGATAGAGGATAGAGGATAGAGGATAGAGGATAGAGGATAGAGGATAGAGGATAGAGGATAGAGGATAGAGGATAGAGGATAGAGGATAGAGGATAGAGGATAGAGGATAGAGGATAGAGGATAGAGGATAGAGGATAGAGGATAGAGGATAGAGGATAGAGGATAGAGGATAGAGGATAGAGGATAGAGGATAGAGGATAGAGGATAGAGGATAGGGGATAGAGGATAGAGGATTGTGGATGGAGGATGGAGGATGGAGGATGGAGGATGGAGGATGGAGGATGGAGGATGGAGGATGGATGATGGAGGATAGAGGATAGAGGATAGAGGATAGAGGATGGAGGATAGGGGATAGAGGATAGAGGATAGAGGATTATGGATGGAGGATGGAGGATGGAGGATGGAGGATGGAGGATGGAGGATGGAGGATGGAGGATGGAGGATGGAGGATGGAGGATGGAGGATGGAGGATGGAGGATGGAGGATGGAGGATGGAGGATGGAGGATGGAGGATGGAGGATGGAGGATGGAGGATGGAGGATGGAGGATGGAGGATGGAGGATGGAGGATGGAGGATGGAGGATGGAGGATGGAGGATGGAGGATGGAGGATGGAGGATGGAGGATGGAGGATGGAGGATGGAGGATGGAGGATGGAGGATGGAGGATGGAGGATGGAGGATGGAGGATGGAGGATGGAGGATGGAGGATGGAGGATGGAGGATGGAGGATGGAGGATGGAGGATGGAGGATGGAGGATGGAGGATGGAGGATGGAGGATGGAGGATGGAGGATGGAGGATGGAGGATGGAGGATGGAGGATGGAGGATGGAGGATGGAGGATGGAGGATGGAGGATGGAGGATGGAGGATGGAGGATGGAGGATGGAGGATGGAGGATGGAGGATGGAGGATGGAGGATGGAGGATGGAGGATGGAGGATGGAGGATGGAGGTTGGATGATGGAGGATGGAGGATGCCTTTTATTATTCCTTTTATTATTCGGTCATTCAATCAATCGTTCAGTTATTATTCAACCGTTTCAATTATAATTTTTTTTATGCAATCATTCACTCGTTCAATAACTCTCTCGTTCAATAACTCACTCGTTCAATTTTTTTTGCTTAACCAGTCGTTCAACAATTCACTCGTTCATTCATCCTCTAAATCATGCCACTGTCGCGTTCACCATCGAAGGCGACGGATTCAATTTGCAAGACGTGTCAGGAGGTCGTGGAATTGAACCGTGAAGCCAGAACCAAGTGTGGCCATATTTTCCACCTTGAATGCTTCGAATCGTGGGTTCAGAACCACAATAACTGTCCCAATTGCAGGCAGTACCTTGGGCCGCAGGACTATTGGTTGGTTCGGGGTGTGGAGGGCGCAACCGCCAGAACCGGAGCTGTAACACGCAGTAAACAAAAGTTGGCAGCTCCCAAGTCTCCGACAGGCGGAATTTCACCTAGTAGGTTAAATGTAGATTTTCCACCGGAGACAGTCGGCGGTCGTGTCTTTTACGTCCCTGACGGATCAATGGTACAGGAGCAAGGGGTTGATCAACTCGCGATTCCAAGAACTAAATCGCCAGAAAGGGAAATGGGCGAACGGCCAAGTTGGTCAGATGTACATGACGCATTTATTCCGGCTACGACAAATCCAAGTCCACCTGTGATCCGGACTGAACTTGGAGTGGAACAATTGGTGCAATTGATTAAGACGGTTATGCGGGAGGAGCGGGCGTCACAAGAGCCAGTGGGGCCCACTATTCGGCAGCAGATCGAAACTCGCGTGCCATGACAGGGAGGGTAGTTCAGCGGATCGAAGCGGCCGCTGGGGCCAGCGATCGCGTTAGAAACGGCCCTAACTATCGCCAACGCAATTCCTGCAGCCCATTAAGGCATTGGCGTCTTCGCTTCAACGGAGATCGCCAACTCTTACGCGCAGAGGAGATGATTTTTAGTTCCGAGACTCTCGCGATGAGCGACTTACGCGGCAACTTAGATCTGCTGACGCAGGGTTTCCATCTGCTGCTGGATGGTCGGCCCAACAAGTGGTACTGGTTGTGGCGTCGATCCAATCCCGATGCATCGTGGGGTAACCTGAAGGATGCATTCCTATAGGTCTGGGGAGAGCGAAGCACGGATTGGGAGGTGCGCAAGCAGATGCTTGTCATACGGCAAGCGCCAAATGAGCCCTTCATGTCTTATGAACAAGACATGACGGAGCTTCGCACGTTGCTGCGCACTCCCACGATGGAGTCCGAATTCGTGGATCTGGTGCGCGGAACTCTGGTGGCCAGCATACAGCAACAAATGTGCTTCCACTCCGTCCTAACGATGGACGAATTACGTCGGCTAGTGGGACAAGTGGAAGATGTGCGTAAGGCTACCAGACCATCCCTCTGGAGCCAAACCAGAATCCACAAATTACAGGAGCAAATCGACGAAGGGAATCTGAATACGCTTCCTTCAGTCGACGTGGCCGTACTATCGAACCCCCTGACTTGTTGGAATTGCGGGAAGGAAGGGCACGGCTATTGTGAGTGTGAAGAGCCCTTAAAAGGCATTTTCTGCTTTGGTTGTGGGCGGGCGGACGTGTTGAAGCCTAACTGCAACCATTGCAAGGCGGGAAACTCCCGCAAGGACGGAAGGGTGGCGGGTTCCTCTCGTCCAGGTCCTCCTTCTATACCCCCAGAACGCAATAGTGCCTGACCAACCCAGCGATTCAAAAACCCATTCCCAATAGGCTTGTGTAGTTCGCGAACGAACTAGTTCAGAAGAGCGTTCCCAGAAGTGAAATGAACGAACTAGTTCGCAGTCAGTTCCGCTCCTAGTTCGTTTCTATTTATTCATTGCCGTTCGTAGCTCAGTGCTGCAATATACTCTTGTACACTGAAGACCTTTTTTTTTTTTGCTGATCACATTCCACTAGAATGACGACTACAATCTTTTTTTCTTTTTTTCATTAATTACATTGTACCGTAACGACGACAACACCTCTTTTCAAACTTCACTGCCTTTCTCATCAATGAACTCACGCGCCCTAGTGAACTAAAAGAACGAGCCGAGCCTGTTCGAGAGGGATCGGTAATCAGAAAAGTGAAATATTTACGTATAACATTTTGAATAAGTAAACATTTTTTGCCAAGAACGTTATTTTTATATCTACCTGCTGAAAACGGATTCCAAATATCAATCAAAATTTATTGTTTTAAATAGAATTTGTTAGAAGTGGATAGTGAGAGACTGATGTAAACGGAGGTGAGAGAGTGAAAGCCGCTTTATCATTATGGTAACTATGATCGGTGAGCGGGCCAAAGTTAATGACTATGAATGTAGAACTGAGAAAAAAAAAATATTTTTTTCTTTATACGAAATATGATGCTTTTCTGTCTTAAACCTATTGATTTATAGAAAACTGTTCCTATTATCCATCCTATATCCTCCATCCTCTATCAACAGTTCTCCATGTTTCATCTTGCATCCTGCATCCTCGCTCTCCGATCCTCCATCCCCTATCTGCCATCCTCAATCCATCATTCTTCATTCTCCATTATTCATCGACATACTTTTTCCTTAATTCTTCAACCACCATCCTCTATGCTCAATCCTCTATCCATCATCTTCCATCCTCCATCAACTATCCACTATCCGCAATCATCTATCGATCCATCCGTTATCCTCAATCTCAATCCTCCATCCTCTATCCTCTATATTCTATCCACTATCCTCTTTCCTCTATACGCCATTCTCCATTCTCCATCTCCATCCTCAATCCTCAATCCTCAATTCCTTATTCTTCATCCACAATCCTCTATCCTCCGTCCTCCATCCTCCATTCTCCATCCTCCACCCTCCATCCACCACCGTCCATCCACCATCCTCCATCCTCCACATTACATCCTCCATCCTCCATCCTTCATCCTCCATCCTCCATCCTCCATCCTCCATCCTCCATCCTCCATCCTCCATCCTCTACCCTCTACCCTCTATCCTCCATCCTCCATCCTCCATACTCCATCCTCCATCCTCCATCCTCCATCCTCCATCCTCCATCCTCCATCCTCCATCCTCCATCCTCCATCCTCCATCCTCCATCCTCCATCCTCCATCCTCCATCCTCCATCCTCCATCCTCCATCCTCCATCCTCCATCCTCCATCCTCCATCCTCCATCCTCCATCCTCCATTGTCCATCCTCCATCCTCCATCCTCCATCCTCCATCCTCCATCCTCCATCCTCCATCCTCCATCCTCCATCCTCCATCCTCCATCCTCCATCCTCCATCCTCCATCCTCCATCCTCCATCCTCCATCCTCCATCCTCCATCCTCCATCCTCCATCCTCCATCCTCCATCCTCCATCCTCCATCCTCCATCCTCCATCCTCCATCATCCAACCTCCAACCTCCATCCTCCATCCTCCATCCTCCATCCTCCATCCTCCATCCTCCATCCTCCATCCTCCATTCTCCATCCTCCATCCTCCATCCTCCATCCTCCATCCTCCATCCTCCATCCTCCATCCTCCATCCTCCATCCTCCATCCTCCATCCTCCATCCTCCATCCTCCATCCTCCATCCTCCATCCTCCATCCTCCATCCTCCATCCTCCATCCTCCATCCTCCATCCTCCATCCTCCATCCTCCATCCTCCATCCTCCATCCTCCATCCTCCATCCTCCATCCTCCATCCTCCATCCTCCATCCTCCATCCTCCTACCTCCATCCTCCATCCTCCATCCTCCATCCTCCATCCTCCATCCTCCATCCTCCATCCTCCATCCTCCATCCTCCATCCTCCATCCTCCATCCTCCATCCTCCATCCTCCATCCTCCATCCTCCATCCTCCATCCTCCATCCTCCATCCTCCATCCTCCATCCTCCATTCTCCATCCTCCATCCTCCATCCTCCATCCTCCATCCTCCATCCTCCATCCTCCATCCTCCATCCTCCATCCTC
This sequence comes from Beris morrisii, assembly GCA_951812415.1. NCBI lineage: Eukaryota > Metazoa > Arthropoda > Insecta > Diptera > Stratiomyidae > Beris > Beris morrisii. The sequence continues at coordinate 84,276,300 of OX638310.1, read as the reverse complement.
CATCCTCCATCCTCTACCCTCTACCCTCTATCCTCCATCCTCCATCCTCCATCCTCCATACTCCATCCTCCATCCTCCATCCTCCATCCTCCATCCTCCATCCTCCATCCTCCATCCTCCATCCTCCATCCTCCATCCTCCATCCTCCATCCTCCATCCTCCATCCTCCATCCTCCATCCTCCATCCTCCATCCTCCATCCTCCATCCTCCATCCTCCATCCTCCATCCTCCATCCTCCATCCTCCATCCTCCATCCTCCATCCTCCATCCTCCATCCTCCATCCTCCATCCTCCATCCTCCATCCTCCATCCTCCATCCTCCATCCTCCATCCTCCATCCTCCATCCTCCATCCTCCATCCTCCATCCTCCATCCTCCATCCTCCATCCTCCATCCTCCATCCTCCATCCTCCATCCTCCATCCTCCATCCTCCATCCTCCATCCTCCATCCTCCATCCTCCATCCTCCATCCTCCATCCTCCATCCTCCATCCTCCATCCTCCATCCTCCATCCTCCATCCTCCATCCTCCATCCTCCATCCTCCATCCTCCATCCTCCATCCTCCATCCTCCATCCTCCATCCTCCATCCTCCATCCTCCATCCTCCAACCTCCAACCTCCATCCTCCATCCTCCATCCTCCATCCTCCATCCTCCATCCTCCATCCTCCATCCTCCATCCTCCATCCTCCATCCTCCATCCTCCATCCTCCATCCTCCATCCTCCATCCTCCATCCTCCATCCTCCATCCTCCATCCTCCATCCTCCATCCTCCATCCTCCATCCTCCATCCTCCATCCTCCATCCTCCATCCTCCATCCTCCATCCTCCATCCTCCATCCTCCATCCTCCATCCTCCATCCTCCATCCTCCATCCTCCATCCTCCATCCTCCATCCTCCATCCTCCATCCTCCATCCTCCATCCTCCATCCTCCATCCTCCATCCTCCATCCTCCATCCTCCATCCTCCATCCTCCATCCTCCATCCTCCATCCTCCATCCTCCATCCTCCATCCTCCATCCTCCATCCTCCATCCTCCATCCTCCATCCTCCATCCTCCATCCTCCATCCTCCATCCTCCATCCTCCATCCTCCATCCTCCATCCTCCATCCTCCATCCTCCATCCTCCATCCTCCATCCTCCATCCTCCATCCTCCATCCTCCATCCTCCATCCTCCATCCTCCATCCTCCATCCTCCATCCTCCATCCTCCATCCTCCATCCTCCATCCTCCATCCTCCATCCTCCATCCTCCATCCTCCATCCTCCATCCTCCATCCTCCATCCTCCATCCTCCATCCTCCATCCTCCATCCTCCATCCTCCATCCTCCATCCTCCATCCTCCATCCTCCATCCTCCATCCTCCATCCTCCATCCTCCATCCTCCATCCTCCATCCTCCATCCTCCATCCTCCATCCTCCATCCTCCATCCTCCATCCTCCATCCTCCATCCTCCATCCTCCATCCTCCATCCTCCATCCTCCATCCTCCATCCTCCATCCTCCATCCTCCATCCTCCATCCTCCATCCTCCATCCTCCATCCTCCATCCTCCATCCTCCATCCTCCATCCTCCATCCTCCATCCTCCATCCTCCATCCTCCATCCTCCATCCTCCATCCTCCATCCTCCATCCTCCATCCTCCATCCTCCATCCTCCATCCTCCATCCTCCATCCTCCATCCTCCATCCTCCATCCTCCATCCTCCATCCTCCATCCTCCATCCTCCATCCTCCATCCTCCATCCTCCATCCTCCATCCTCCATCCTCCATCCTCCATCCTCCATCCTCCATCCTCCATCCTCCATCCTCCATCCTCCATCCTCCATCCTCCATCCTCCATCCTCCATCCTCCATCCTCCATCCTCCATCCTCCATCCTCCATCCTCCATCCTCCATCCTCCATCCTCCATCCTCCATCCTCCATCCTCCATCCTCCATCCTCCATCCTCCATCCTCCATCCTCCATCCTCCATCCTCCATCCTCCATCCTCCATCCTCCATCCTCCATCCTCCATCCTCCATCCTCCATCCTCCATCCTCCATCCTCCATCCTCCATCCTCCATCCTCCATCCTCCATCCTCCATCCTCCATCCTCCATCCTCCATCCTCCATCCTCCATCCTCCATCCTCCATCCTCCATCCTCCATCCTCCATCCTCCATCCTCCATCCTCCATCCTCCATCCTCCATCCTCCATCCTCCATCCTCCATCCTCCATCCTCCATCCTCCATCCTCCATCCTCCATCCTCCATCCTCCATCCTCCATCCTCCATCCTCCATCCTCCATCCTCCATCCTCCATCCTCCATCCTCCATCCTCCATCCTCCATCCTCCATCCTCCATCCTCCATCCTCCATCCTCCATCCTCCATCCTCCATCCTCCATCCTCCATCCTCCATCCTCCATCCTCCATCCTCCATCCTCCATCCTCCATCCTCCATCCTCCATCCTCCATCCTCCATCCTCCATCCTCCATCCTCCATCCTCCATCCTCCATCCTCCATCCTCCATCCTCCATCCTCCATCCTCCATCCTCCATCCTCCATCCTCCATCCTCCATCCTCCATCCTCCATCCTCCATCCTCCATCCTCCATCCTCCATCCTCCATCCTCCATCCTCCATCCTCCATCCTCCATCCTCCATCCTCCATCCTCCATCCTCCATCCTCCATCCTCCATCCTCCATCCTCCATCCTCCATCCTCCATCCTCCATCCTCCATCCTCCATCCTCCATCCTCCATCCTCCATCCTCCATCCTCCATCCTCCATCCTCCATCCTCCATCCTCCATCCTCCATCCTCCATCCTCCATCCTCCATCCTCCATCCTCCATCCTCCATCCTCCATCCTCCATCCTCCATCCTCCATCCTCCATCCTCCATCCTCCATCCTCCATCCTCCATCCTCCATCCTCCATCCTCCATCCTCCATCCTCCATCCTCCATCCTCCATCCTCCATCCTCCATCCTCCATCCTCCATCCTCCATCCTCCATCCTCCATCCTCCATCCTCCATCCTCCATCCTCCATCCTCCATCCTCCATCCTCCATCCTCCATCCTCCATCCTCCATCCTCCATCCTCCATCCTCCATCCTCCATCCTCCATCCTCCATCCTCCATCCTCCATCCTCCATCCTCCATCCTCCATCCTCCATCCTCCATCCTCCATCCTCCATCCTCCATCCTCCATCCTCCATCCTCCATCCTCCATCCTCCATCCTCCATCCTCCATCCTCCATCCTCCATCCTCCATCCTCCATCCTCCATCCTCCATCCTCCATCCTCCATCCTCCATCCTCCATCCTCCATCCTCCATCCTCCATCCTCCATCCTCCATCCTCCATCCTCCATCCTCCATCCTCCATCCTCCATCCTCCATCCTCCATCCTCCATCCTCCATCCTCCATCCTCCATCCTCCATCCTCCATCCTCCATCCTCCATCCTCCATCCTCCATCCTCCATCCTCCATCCTCCATCCTCCATCCTCCATCCTCCATCCTCCATCCTCCATCCTCCATCCTCCATCCTCCATCCTCCATCCTCCATCCTCCATCCTCCATCCTCCATCCTCCATCCTCCATCCTCCATCCTCCATCCTCCATCCTCCATCCTCCATCCTCCATCCTCCATCCTCCATCCTCCATCCTCCATCCTCCATCCTCCATCCTCCATCCTCCATCCTCCATCCTCCATCCTCCATCCTCCATCCTCCATCCTCCATCCTCCATCCTCCATCCTCCATCCTCCATCCTCCATCCTCCATCCTCCATCCTCCATCCTCCATCCTCCATCCTCCATCCTCCATCCTCCATCCTCCATCCTCCATCCTCCATCCTCCATCCTCCATCCTCCATCCTCCATCCTCCATCCTCCATCCTCCATCCTCCATCCTCCATCCTCCATCCTCCATCCTCCATCCTCCATCCTCCATCCTCCATCCTCCATCCTCCATCCTCCATCCTCCATCCTCCATCCTCCATCCTCCATCCTCCATCCTCCATCCTCCATCCTCCATCCTCCATCCTCCATCCTCCATCCTCCATCCTCCATCCTCCATCCTCCATCCTCCATCCTCCATCCTCCATCCTCCATCCTCCATCCTCCATCCTCCATCCTCCATCCTCCATCCTCCATCCTCCATCCTCCATCCTCCATCCTCCATCCTCCATCCTCCATCCTCCATCCTCCATCCTCCATCCTCCATCCTCCATCCTCCATCCTCCATCCTCCATCCTCCATCCTCCATCCTCCATCCTCCATCCTCCATCCTCCATCCTCCATCCTCCATCCTCCATCCTCCATCCTCCATCCTCCATCCTCCATCCTCCATCCTCCATCCTCCATCCTCCATCCTCCATCCTCCATCCTCCATCCTCCATCCTCCATCCTCCATCCTCCATCCTCCATCCTCCATCCTCCATCCTCCATCCTCCATCCTCCATCCTCCATCCTCCATCCTCCATCCTCCATCCTCCATCCTCCATCCTCCATCCTCCATCCTCCATCCTCCATCCTCCATCCTCCATCCTCCATCCTCCATCCTCCATCCTCCATCCTCCATCCTCCATCCTCCATCCTCCATCCTCCATCCTCCATCCTCCATCCTCCATCCTCCATCCTCCATCCTCCATCCCCATCCTCCATCCTCCATCCTCCATCCTCCATCCTCCATCCTCCATCCTCCATCCTCCATCCTCCATCCTCCATCCTCCATCCTCCATCCTCCATCCTCCATCCTCCATCCTCCATCCTCCATCCTCCATCCTCCATCCTCCATCCTCCATCCTCCATCCTCCATCCTCCATCCTCCATCCTCTATCCTCTATCCTCTATCCTCTATCCTCTATCCTCTATCCTCTATCCTCTATCCTCTATCCTCTATCCTCTATCCTCTATCCTCTATCCTCTATCCTCTATCCTCTATCCTCTATCCTCTATCCTCTATCCTCTATCCTCTATCCTCTATCCTCTATCCTCTATCCTCTATCCTCTATCCTCTATCCTCTATCCTCTACCCTCTATCCTCATCCTCCATCCTCCATCCTCCATCCTCCATCCTCCATCCTCCATCCTCCATCCTCCATCCTCCATCCTCCATCCTCCATCCTCCATCCTCCATCCTCCATCCTCCATCCTCCATCCTCCATCCTCCATCCTCCATCCTCCATCCTCCATCCTCCATCCTCCATCCTCCATCCTCCATCCTCCATCCTCCATCCTCCATCCTCCATCCTCCATCCTCCATCCTCCATCCTCCATCCTCCATCCTCCATCCTCCATCCTCCATCCTCCATCCTCCATCCTCCATCCTCCATCCTCCATCCTCCATCCTCCATCCTCCATCCTCCATCCTCCATCCTCCATCCTCCATCCTCCATCCTCCATCCTCCATCCTCCATCCTCCATCCTCCATCCTCCATCCTCCATCCTCCATCCTCCATCCTCCATCCTCCATCCTCCATCCTCCATCCTCCATCCTCCATCCTCCATCCTCCATCCTCCATCCTCCATCCTCCATCCTCCATCCTCCATCCTCCATCCTCCATCCTCCATCCTCCATCCTCCATCCTCCATCCTCCATCCTCCATCCTCCATCCTCCATCCTCCATCCTCCATCCTCCATCCTCCATCCTCCATCCTCCATCCTCCATCCTCCATCCTCCATCCTCCATCCTCCATCCTCCATCCTCCATCCTCCATCCTCCATCCTCCATCCTCCATCCTCCATCCTCCATCCTCCATCCTCCATCCTCCATCCTCCATCCTCCATCCTCCATCCTCCATCCTCCATCCTCCATCCTCCATCCTCCATCCTCCATCCTCCATCCTCCATCCTCCATCCTCCATCCTCCATCCTCCATCCTCCATCCTCCATCCTCCATCCTCCATCCTCCATCCTCCATCCTCCATCCTCCATCCTCCATCCTCCATCCTCCATCCTC